>OX454527.1:181036027-182281605 GCA_949715645.1 Portevinia maculata
TAATAATGATGTTCTGATCGTGTGTACCGTTTTCCATACCTAATTCTCAATAAATATTTGTGTATTCCCACAAATATTCACAAAAAGCTACCCATCTTCTAAGATTGACTTTAATTGATTTACTAAGATTCCCATTCACCACCCGTTGGCAAAAGCATCTTCAAAAATCCAATTAAAATATGAATATTCGCCGATTAGATATCAATTCAAAATCGATGAGATCCCACTTGTTTAACACTAGTCACAAACCTGTAGCAAGTTTTCTCTTTAACGATATTATTCTAGTCAAAAAGGATGCACACACTCCCGCTTTCTTCCGAGCGATGGAGAAAATATTAATTTCACCCACGGCCATAATCAATTTGTCATGAAACCGAATGTGACAGCGCTGTTTCCCATAATAAGTCATTCCAAAATAATTAAACAATATTTTAACGTACAAACGCCACGATGTGAGCGGAGCCTAATTGAGTTATCAGTAGATGCACATGCCACACAGCGCACAGTCGTTATTGCTGTGCGCAGCATCCTGTGCCATATGGCATAGCAATAGAATGAATGTGAATGGTCTAAATCGAACGAGTTTTTCTTCAAAGAATTTTCAGAAAACATGAAAATAAATGCAACCAACTCACATCGCACTTGAAACATATGAATCCATCTAATGATTATGTCTTCGGGTGAATAGCATACCCAAACAGATACAAAACAAGCTTACAGTCCTATGTGTAATTGTGTACCCAATTGCAGGTCGTAATCAATTTTAGCCTGCTGAGTCGGAGACTAATTTTTCTTGGTCAGAGGCTTAGACGTTACTATGTATGCAGTCACTTTGGGACAAACAGGGAATATCTGAGCTAGAGAGAGGGTGGGCGACGAAAAGGCTATACCAATTCGTGGCGCAGTCAGGAGATTGAGATTTTGTTTTGAATTTGTAGATACTTCTGTTTTGTTTATATTTATATATTTTTTGCTGGGGTGTAGTATGGTTTTGGTTTTTATGGATGCACTCCTTAGCGGCCGCCAACTGGTCAACCGGTGTAATTAAATCTGTGAGGAGGATATTTTCCAGTTTATTATTATGCAAGATATTTAGCTGAGAGTGCGATGTTGATGGTGCACTATGCGAAGATGGTATGTCAGTCAGGGAGGGTGGTATTAGTACAGGATGATGATGGTATTTTGATGTTAATTATTAGATGGAGAGGCAAGTGCTGTTATAACAGGTGATATCGCAAATGCGTTTTATGATGTTGCACTACGTCAAACGGTCTTGACCGGCAGGTAAAAAATAGAAATTGAGGTGGATATGAAATACTATACCTACACAATTTTGTATTAACCCAAAAAGTTATGTACTTTGAAGTGCAATTTCCTTTTTGGCAGTTGATTATGAAAATGTTTTTTTTTTGCAGTTTTACCGCTTTCCACGCTCGGCAATAATTTAAGAATTTTCGACAGTCGATGTGATCTGTCAAAGCCATGTAGAAAAGGTAAAGAGTGGAGACAATTCCACAGGCGGACCAGTAGTGATGCAGTTAAGCATTAGGGTTATCATCCCTTTAATCCTGATCATAGCCTCACCGCCATTAAGAAAGAAAAATATAAAGAAGAGTGGAGGCAATGTTTGCTCACCCTATTCATTTATTCATTTTCATATAGTTAACAGTTTTTGAAGTACGTAATTGAACATTGACACCACTTAAACATTTAGGCAAATGAAATTACGAGTATGTATGTATATAGATATGTAGAAACAGAGCTGAGAAAACAACCAACGGATTTGAATACGGGTCCTTTCTACAGTGTACTTTTTGCAATTAATAAAATGCATAGCAAAAATATTTTTTCTACCAAAATGGGGAAGAAACGGGGGTGTAACATTTTTTTTCATGTATATTCATAACTTTACTTCTTTCAGCTCGCACTTACTTTTGTAAATCTTAAGCGATCAAAAAAAATTACCGAAAGCCGACACTCCCTCGAGTATTTCAAGCTGTCATTCAGGTTTCTGCACCATTCGGGGGTTAATTTGTTTGTTCTTGTAAAAACTTTTTGCTGATTCAATCAACAAAATATTGACTATGTACAAATTATAGTAACAATGGTGATGATTTCGTGATTCGACTTTCTACGTTGATAGATACAGGTAAAGAGTACAAACATGTAGAATATATGTAGTTGTCGACAAAGAGCGATATGCATGTGATGCTGTATTTGCAATTTTTCTTATTGGGAATTATGTTTATGCCGTGGACTTTTGCTGATGCATTAAACTCTCACTACTGGAGTGTGTATTATTTTGTTTAGGGTCGAAAGAAAAAAATAAATCAAAATAAATGCAAAAAATTGTTGTTGTATGTCACTGTGTTGTATATACGTATTTGTTGCCGACATTAATTTTGTTTGCTAAATTTTAATGTCTTGAACGATTTTTTTTGTTTTTTTTTCAACTGGCTAAGATTATGGTTTATTTTTTGCTGATGCATTAGCATACATATTTTTACATTGTGCTGTATGCCTTATTGTTTTCGATTTGTGATTATAAGATGGCAAGCGGTAAAATACCGCTATGGTGCGAAACGATATTTGCTGGGACTATTATTTGAAATTAATCCGAATACCTAAGTGTTTTGCTTTATTTGTATAATTAAGTACAGTTTCCCCTTAAATGTATTGTAGGAAAATATGTTGTATCATGTTCATGTTTATAAATTCTTGAAGCCGCTGTTTAGTCTTCAGGCACCATCTTCGATCATTCCCAGTTCGCAGCTAAGATGCATTTGCACATCATCTGCACACATGTGCAAAGACGAATTCTTGTCCACAAATGGGAAAGCATTAATAAACATTTTAAATAGTAAATTGTGGGCGCAGTGGCTCAGTGGTTAATGTGTTGGACAACTAATCGAAAAGTCGCCGATTCAATTCCCTTCGGTGTCAAGTAACATCTAGAATTGTTTCCCCTGTCGCACCTCTTGCGAACATTTGACAAACATCCAAAAGCATCAATTGTCAATCGAAGCTTCTCAAATTTGGCGTTCGGATTCGGCTTCAAAATAGTATGTCCCTTCCTCTTATATGAGAAAATAGTTGGAGAAGCTAGATTTTAGCCGTATTGGCCGTTAATGCCTAAGATATTTAAATATTAATGTTCCAAGAATTGATCCCTGCGGTACTCTAGCAGGTAGCTCAACAAAACTAGACTATTTTTTTTACAATAAATGCTTCCTTTCTGCCATTGAGATAAGAAAATATTAATTTACCGGGAGAATGGGAAAACCGAAATTAACATATCATTTCACGTATAGATCCTTTCAGTCTGAGAATCTTTTCCTAAGAAGGAGGTGTAAACACAGGATACATTCTGATATCCTGAATTGCTCCTTGCATAATTTAATTTTTTTAAATGAGGCCATATTGCCTTAGAAAGAGTTGCCTTTTAAGTTGGCCAGTTTATTTCATACTGGGTTTTTTATTTGACCACTACCTCACTACTGCTATCAGCCAAAGTTCAAACTTGTTGTGTTTGGATTTAGATTGCAATGCATAAAGTCAACTGAATAAGACGACACTACTGTTGAAATATCTGAGAAAATTGTATATTTTGTCGACTTTGTTATTTTCTGCAAAAGCATTTTTTTTTTATATAATTAGCGTGCGCTAAAGGGATTTCTTTTTCTCTGTAGTGACACAGCTCACAGCAAATGATTCATTGCCTATTTCTGGGTGCTACTTACTGTATGAAAGAATAGAAGGATAGGAAAGAAGTTTGGTGCGATGGGATTTTTTTTCTCAACAGGTGGCGCCTAAATTGCTTTAGGGAGATTTGTTTTTGTTGCGTGTATTCAATCTATAAAAATCATGGCCCTGGTCGGGATTCGAACGCACGACCTGCCAATCACTTAGTGAATATACTACTATCGCACGATTGCCACCTGCCAATGGACTTTAGCGTAGAACACAGTAAGACACATTCCTATAGGTTTTGTTGAATCCACCGGATTCCATTTTTGATCTGTTGATGAACCAGACTAAACTTCTATTTAGGAGCCATTGTCTGAATACCATTGGTCAAGTTCCAAAAACCTTCCCAAACAATAATCCCTAAACATACTTTCAAAAGCAGCAAACTATTAATTTTTTGGAATCGATTTTTTCAAATGTCCAACAACTATAGGGGTCGTCTGGTGTATTTCTGTTTTCTAGCTTCAGTTTAATAGCGCATCTAGAAAATAACTTGGATCTTTTTAAATTTATGTTTTTTGTGTGATGAACTTTTGTTTGGCTTTGAGTAGTCTTAGGTAGATTTCTAAGGCTTAACAAAATTAGATATGATTCTTTCAACATCTACTGCTATTTATCAATGGTTTATGGTCTGGAAAGTCTCATCATCATCATCGACTAGATTTTCACACTCTAGCAGATGTTGGAGAAAGCTCAAGAATTTCAAATTCACATATTAATCAATTTTGAGGTCGCCTATGATAGTGTACACAGAGATGAGCCGTATCGAGCCATGTCAAGTTTGTATAAAGAAATCCATAAGACCGAAACGTACGTCAATAATACGGAAAAGTTTTCAGACAATGTGACGTGGTTAACATCACATGGAAAGATATTGCATTGTCCACTTCAAAACATTTGAACGAAAGCTCCATAAGAAAATCAAATATTTTTATATGCAAAGCTCAGTCAACTGATTAAGAATGCGGACTATATGTACAAACCTCACAACATAAAGGTTTTCTTTTTCGTTGTTTTCGTTTGAAGTTTAAAATTTGATTATTTGAATGGATTGATAAGAAACATGGTAAAGCATTTTAAATAAGTATACAGTAAATTGGGCTACAACTAATTTTTATAAATTAAGAAACCTGACCATAGACTTACTTAGTTGCGATGTTGAAAATGGCATTGTCTACTTGGGATTCAAGGATAGCTCTCTAAATGATCGCTGGTGAAGAAATAAGGCAAAGAGCAACGTGTCATTTATGACGTCGCTAAAGTACTTTTCTGTAGCTTATAAAACCGATGGACATGACGAAAGCGATTGTGTCAAATAAAGCAAACCAAAAACGATTTCGTTCGTAGTAACAACGATCATCTGAAATTGTCCGAGCCTTGAGTTTGTCCGATTAAGTTAGTTGGGACATTCTCCACACATATGCAACTCCTACTAAAACGAAAAAGTACATTAAGCGAAAACATGTAAAAAGAATAATTGATTTTCACCTTTTTTTGGGATCGCTAATAATAAAAAGAGTACCTACACAACAAATTTTGCCAGGAGGGTCATTTCGTAACTTCTATGACAATAATCGTCCAAACTATGGCATTGGACGATATCGTCATGAATTTGCTTCACTTAGCTTTATCATCATCGTCTCGTCCGAGTTCGGAAATCTATTATAAACCAGTTGCAATCATACACAATGCTCAACTACAGATGGCGTCGTTTCCACTCTTTTGTGAACCAGCCGATATTCTCTGTTGATAAAATGTGTTTTTTTAAGAAGTATATTTACGAAAGCAAGTCTCGAATTTATTATATGACCCTCCCAGCATTATCACATTCGGTTATACTGCGTAAGATACATAAATGCAATTTTCTCATGCATTTCTAGAGGCGAGCCGATCTGATTACGAGTATAGTAGTATTCTCCCTCTCCTATGGTATGAATTGAAGTAGCCAGGTTTGCTTTCGTAAAGTTGGTTTTATTTGTGTTTATTAATTAAATCGGCTTATTTACAAACCTCCAAAATATATATTTCATTCAAGAATTTGAAACTGAACCTCTATGAACATATGACTTAGTTATATATATCATATTTGAAGATTTAAATTTTTATTGTCAACGCATTTTAATTTTAAATGCTAGATTTTATAATAGATGGTCACACTAATTACGGGGCAGACTAAAGAGGGGTTTGTTAATGGCAGAAACAGATCAACACTTTAACTTAGACTTCGACTTTCACAGGCGCGAGGACTTCAGCGTTTGAAGTCGAGTCAAACACATTGAATGCAACTCGAGAGCAAAACAAAAAATGGTTGTAAACAAAAGAGAGAATTATGTCAAAATTCGAGCGAGAGGGAAAATTCGTTCAAAATAAAGGAATTTGCATGTTGAAAAAACCGAAAACATCGCCGCAAGCTTTCTGGGATTTGCACTAAAACTTTGAATTTAGGATTAAGTCTAACGTTGAAGTCGAAATTGGGGTTGAGTTGCTAATGTGTTCCATCCCATTAAAAAGCATTGGTTCTAAAACGTGCGGCGTGGTTGTCAAAGTTGAAGTTTTGATCTGTTTCTACTATATCTACACATTTTTTTGTACGTGGTTTTAAAGGCGATTGGATTGTTTTCAGTTGTTCGATAACCGCAATTGTGAAATCAAAGGCTGTTGAGTATCATTGCGCGTGGCAAACATTTAAAAAAATGAAAGTTGAAATGCAAGTTTTAATAACTTTAAAATTTATAATTTAACCCATCTAAAAAAACTCCCGGGGGACTGACATTCGCCATCCCGAATGAGATTGCACCTAGTCGACGACTAATCGGCAATTTGTTTTTGAACTACATATTTGTTGAATTTAACAGATAAATCCGCCGATTGTCGGATTTCTAAACTTTTTTCTTGTTTGAAATCAATACCTGATTTCTTAGCCCTAGCTAACTCTTATAGATTAAGAGGTTTTACCCGTCTCAATCTCCTGATTGCATTGTCATTATTTAATAGTTCTGTTATTTCTGTGTTTATGTGGTTGAGAAGCCTACTTCTATGCCTTTGAGCAACTTTCTTAACTTCATCTTCAACCATTTCAACATTTAGATCTTTATGCAGATCGGCATTGCGTATGTACCAAGGTGCATTAACTATGTTCCTTAGTACTTTATTTTGGAAAACCTGAATTGTTTGTAAATTTGTTTGGCATGTGCATGCCCACAACTGGAGCTCGTAGGTCCATACTGGTTTCAGAACTTGCGTGTATAGCAATAACTTGTTGTAGTTAGACAGGGATGAGAATCTCCCAATAAGCCAATACATTTTACTGTATCGCATGTTCAACTCATCTTTTTTTCTTTACATATCATGCCTAGATATTTGGCTGTCTTTGAATATTCCAATACATTGTTGTTAATGTAGACTGGAATGTGTGGTACGTTTTTATACGTAAAATTAATATGGACTGACTTAAGGTTATTTAATCTAATCTGCCATATCTTAGTCCATTCTGAAATATTGTTTATTGCCGTTTGAAGCTTTTTTGTTGCTATTTCGACAGTTGCTCCCACAGCAAGGACAGCTGTGTCATCTGCAAAAGTAGCTATGGTGGTTTCTTCACTTTCAGGAAGATCGCTAGAAGACCTAGCACACTGCCTTGTGGTACACCAGCTTTAATCTCTCTTAATGTTGAATACTCTGCCTCTTGTTTAATTCTGAAGAATCTATCTGATATATAAGACTTCAGAATGGTCGCATACTGCTTCGGCAGTTGCTTTTGTAGTTTGCGTATCAGTCCTTTGTGCCAGACTTTATCGAAAGCTTGTGCTATATCAAGAAATACTGTGGAACACACATTTTTCTCTTCAAATGCTTTTTCGATTCTATCTGTGATTCTATGAACCTGATCAATTGTAGAGTGCTTATTTCTAAATCCAAATTGGTGAATTGGGACTAGCGATTTTTCATCTATTATTTTTTGTAGACGTTTTACCAGCACTTTTTCGAATAACTTGGACAACATTGGTAGAATAGATATTGGGCGATATGAGGTAACTTCGTTTGGTGGTTTGCCTGGTTTAGGTATCATTATTACCTCCGCGACTTTCCACATGCTTAGCACATATCTTAATTTAAATGCAGCATTAATAATCTGCGCTAGTTTTTTTAAACATTTTCGTGGAAATTGCTTCAAAATTTCTCCTGTAAATCAAACCCTGGGGCATTTTTTATATTTATGCTTTCTTTAATTTCTTTGGCAAGTTCTTTAGCTGTTACCGGCCGAATAGGTGTATCTTCGTCGCATATTATTTCGAGTCCTTGATAACCTTTATCTTCATAAGGTTTGAATACGTCTTCAAGTTACTCAGCGAAAGTGTTTGCTTTCTCTTGGTTGCTTTTCGCCCAGTTACCTTCTCTGGTTTTTACTGGCGGATTGTGAGCTATTGCCCTGTTCATTTTCTTCGTTGCCTTCCAGAGCGAGTAGTCGGTACTAGCATCATTTGTAAGACTTGTGAGGTAAAATTTATAATGGGAAAACATTATGTAAAGTATTTGGCGTGCGGGCAAAAGAATAAAAAAAAAACGGACAAATATTTCCAAATAGTGAGAGGTAGCTAATCAATATTATAAATCGGCCGAAAATATTCTAAAAAAACTTTTAAAAACTAATTACTAAAGCTTAGTCCACACCTAAGTTTTCCGCTGCCGATTTTATAAGGTTCGGAGAATAAAGAAATATAATGCCCTCTTGCGCGAAAGTATCAAAATTTTATATTTTAACGGTTCGCGAAATGGGGTCTGTAATTTCAATTTGTTCAAGGATTTATGACGCGGAAACAATTTAAGTAAAATATTCCGTACATGTATATTATTTTAATCAAAGAAGACATGTTTGTATGTTTAAAATTATTTGAAAAATTCGCATTTAGGCAGTGAAAATATACACATTATAAAACTATGATTGGAAATAAAAGACGCATTTAAAACGTTGGCAGAAAATGAATTTACAATGGTATTTATGAATTTCATTAAAACGGGTTAAAGTTGTGAGACAATCCTCCTACTCTATTTTGGTATTAAAAACAGAATCTAAGATTACTTGCTTATTTTGGAACTTCCGTCAAATTTATGAATAGTACTTGTATACATCAAAATCAAAAATAAGTTAAATAAAGAAACAGATCTACATAAGAAACAAATTTAGTAGATACATTGAGAAAACCTACAGTAAAATTGTAGCTGGTTTTGCCGTTGTGGTCTTTGTACAGATTTTAAGAAATATGAAGATGGAGACGCGCTCAATTTGCAAGGTAACTACTAGTCCCCACTATTTATACCTCTTTGATGGGACGAATATTACATAAGAATATCAGCTGTTCTAGGTTTACTTTCTACTTTTTTGTCCGTCGCCACTTGCACACAAAACTGAAGTTCACATTATTCTAGAATTGAAGTTCATGTATTACATAATTGAGGGAGGCACATACATTTCTCAAAACATTGGAAAATAAGAGAAAACTTTGGAAAATGAGAGAAAACTACTGCATTTTCTGGCGTTGCCGACTGACAGACAGTTCGGAATCAGTCACAGCAAAACTGGTTGGTTTGAAATGGCTTAAAATTGTAGGGATGTTTTTTCAAATTCCGCTGAAGAGTTAGGTGAAAAATGAACAATTGTACTGTACTAGTATCTAAGGTGGTTATTCCGATAATATTATAAGGTGAGCAAAAGGCATATTAAAAGCGGCCAATGTGTTTTCGTCTGATAAAGTTCCCGACAATTTCTATGAAATGGTTTCTTCAGTTAAGTGGAAACATTATCCATGGTGGATGATACGATAAAGATATAAAAAAAATCTGATTCAGTTTACTTCAGTGTTCGTAGTATTCTAAGTACCTACACACGAGCGTCTCGGCATAGGCTTGTATTGAAAAAAATCAGTAGATATATATGAATACATCACAATTGCAGGTATCACAAAACAAAGTTTTAAAAATGATGTTGAACCTGCCCTTTCATAATTCAACCCTAGATCTCCACAGAAGGGCGAATGTTGAGTTGATCTTCGATAGGATTCGAAAACTTACTACTAATTTTAATAACAGCTGTGATAGTTCTGAGAATCCTCTCATAAACCAGCTAAATGTTTAATCTGTGATATTTTTGTGTTTGCTATCATTTATTAGTTATTAATCAATTATTTACTTATTTATTCATATAGTTATTTATTTATTTATTTATTTGTTTATTTATTTTTTGTATTTATTTCTTTATCTATCTATTTATTTATATATATATTTATTTATTCATTTATTTATTTATTTATTTATTTATATATTTATTTATTTATTTATTTGTTATTTACTTTTGTATTTATTTATTTATTTATATATTTATTTATTTGTTATTGTTATTTTATTTTTATTTTTTCTTTTTTTTTTTGTCAAATGAAGGTTTTTTTTTCGTATTTTCCTTCGATAAACTTTTCCGATCATTCATAGTTATTTATTGTTTGCCATACAAGAAAATGTTTCAGTAGAAAGATAATGTATCAAATCTCTGAATTGTAAAATGTGCGGTCACTGACTTTTTTGAAAAGATTGTTACGAAATAAAATGAAATGATTTCGAAATGATCACAATTATACTCCAGGATGAATCTTCCGTGCGTCTGATGATCCGCTGCGCGTTCAGAAGGCATACATTTTCGGTACATCTGTAAACTTGACAGCAATAACAGATGCTGGGCAACGCGTTCAAATAACTAGTCGTAAGTTAATTAGCAGACGCTTTGTGTCACCTTGTAACATAGGGAAGTTCTACAGTCCGCTTCTAAAATCAAGTCAGCATTTGAGTACCTGCACGTTTTTTTCTTCATATGGAGATAGTTACTTTTTGCATCAAATATGAAATAAGCGTTATTTTTTGTTTTGAAAAGTGAATTGCTGGTTTTTTATTTATTTTTTTATATAATTTTTTTTAATTCTAAAAAATGTGATTTTTCAAAAAAAAAACATAGGGGCGGGCTACAGTCCGCTTGGGCGAACTGCTGGATACCCTATTCTTATTCCTATATCTCATAAGTGGGCGTGGCAAAAATTTTAAGGATTTTATCGAAAAAACTAAGCTTTTGTAAATTAAAACGCTCCCTAGCTCAAACTTTGGTTTTTCAATAAAATTGTTTTATTTAATTGTGGGCGTGTCAGTAGGCGGATTTAAAAAAAATTTAAGTATGAGCATAAAGGGCACCTAGAGAGTATATACTATAAATTTCAGCTCCCTAGCTCAAACTTTGGACTTTCAAATATAAAAAATAAATAATTGTGGGCGTGTTAGTAGGCGGATTTTGAAAATATTTACACATGAGAATAAAGGGCCCCTAGAGAGTATATATTAAAAATTTCAGCTCCCTAGCTCAAATTTTGGTTTTTCAAAAAAAATATTTTATTTAATTGTGGGCGTGTCAGTGGGCGGATTTTGAAAATTTTATGTCCCAAGCAGTTTTATGGGCCAAAGATAATATATAAAAAATTTCAGCTTTTTAGCTCAAAATTCAATTTTTCCCAAAATTTGTTTTATTTAATTGTGGGCGTGTCAGTGGCGGATTTTGAAAATTTTATGTCCCAATCAGTTTTATGGGCCATAGATCATATATAAAAAATTTCAGCTCTCTAGCTCAAAATTCGATTTTTTCCAAAATTTTGTTTTTTTGAGTTTGTGGGCGTGTCTGTGGGCGGATTTCAAAAATTCTTAAACTTGATTATTTCGGGACCCTAGAGAGTATATGGTTAAAATTTCAGCTCTCTAGGTCCAGTTTAAAGGCCTAATTTTTGCCGACGGACGGACGGACGGACGGACGGACGGACGGACGGACGGACGGACATGGCTAGATCGACATTACTATCGATGCTGATCATAAATATAGTAACTTTTAGGGGTCTACGGGCAATATTAAGGTATGTTACAAACTATGCGTCAAAATTAATATACCCCTAGAATAGGGTATAAAAAAAACATAGGGACGGGCTACAGTCCGCTTGGGCGAACTGTTGGATACCCTATTCTTATTTCTATCCCTCATAAGTGGGCGTGACAAAAGTCTAAGTATGGTTGAATTGTTACGAACGCTCTACATATTTTGTTATATGACATTTAAAGGATTTTATCAAAAAAAACGCTCCCTAGCTCAAACTTGGGTGTTTCAATAAAATTGTTTTATTTAATTGTGGGCGTGTCAGTAGGCAGACTTAAAAAAAATTAACAGATGAGAATAAAGGGCCCCTAGAGAGTATATATTATAAATTTCAGCTCCCTAGCTCAATCTTTGAGTTTAAAAAAAAAAATAAAAAAATAATTGTGGGCGTGTCAGTAGGCGGGTTTTGAAAATATTTACACATGAGCATAAAGGGCCCATAGAGAGTATATATTATAAATTTCAGCTCCCTAGCTCAAACTTTGGATTTTCAAAAAAATTGTTTTATTTATTTGTGGGCGTGTCAGTGGGCGGATTTTGAATTTATTTTATCCCGAGCAGTTTTAGGATCCATAGATCATATATAAAAAATTTCAGCTTTATAGCTCAAAATCCGATTTTTTCCAAAAATTTGTTTTTTTTGAGTTTGTGGGCGTGTCTGTGGGCGGATTTCAAAAATTCGTAAACTTGATTATTTCGGGACCCTAGAGAGTATATGGTTAAAATTTCAGCTCTCTAGGTCCAGTTTAAAGGCCTAATTTTTGCCGACGGACGGACGGACGGACATGGCTAGATCGACATTACTATCGATGCTGATCATAAATATAGTAACTTTTAGGGGTCTACGGGCAATATTAAGGTATGTTACAAACTATGCGTCAAAATTAATATACCCCTAGAATATGGTATAAAAAGACTTCGAAACTTTCATGAATAAATATTAATTATAGAGCATTTTTATAAATATTTTTGTTTTATTTTATCAGGAAGAATTTGAAGTTCAAAGAACAAAAGTAATTCTTTTCAGAAACATATCCCAAATATTGAAAAAAAGCAATATTACACAAAGTGAGTCCCTGGTACTCACCTAGGTATTTATGCGAGTTTTTTCACCTAGTGAATTAAGGGTTAAGGTCTCAGGTTGTAATCCCGCCGGGGCCAAGTAACACCTACATTTTTTTTCCACTGCCCCACCTCTTGCGAACGTCTGACAAACATCCTATACTCTTGGATAGTTGTCTTAAAAAGGTTCTAAAAATTCTCGTTGTTATTCGGCATAAAATTCCACTTCGCACATGGTTGGAAAAGCTACGTTTTGAGCCCTGTCGGACGGTTAATGCCTTACATTTATTTAGTTATTTTTAGTTATATATCAATATATACAGTTTCTTCCTTATATTCGTCTTCTTCTTCTTCTTATTCTTCTTCTTTTTGTTGTTGTTCTTCTTCTTTTTCTTGTTTTTCTTCTTGGTCTTCTTGTTCTTCTGCTTGTTCTTCGTCTTCTTCTTCGTCTTCTTCTTCTTATTCTTCTTCTCCTTCTTCTTCTTCTTCTTCTTCTTCTTCTTCTTCTTCTTTTTCTTCTTCTTCTTCTTCTTCTTCTTCTTCTTCTTCTTCTTCTTCTTAACGCCATTCGCGGGGGAAAACAGAATACGTTTGCCTAAGGAAAACCGGAACAATAATAACCCGAAATTTGTGGCACGAAATCGGTTTGGATAACTCAATTACATACTCTGTAAAAAAACTAACCATTGAACTCTCCAAGAAGTGCCGCTTTTTCTGCATGAGAGTACGGTTTCTCAAAATAAACCAGAACAAAGACATACGAGTATTTAACCAATCCAAAGGTTTTTTTAGTCACATGTTAGTGCTTATACGATTACTGTAAGAGTACTCACAGTTCGCCTTTTTGATTTCTGATGGGTATAACAAGTCCATTGATCTCAAATGCACGTATTTATGTCTATCCACCTTTATTGCTTATATTAAACGACAACCAACGCTTAGTATGACTGAAAATGTATTTCAATTATTTTGTTTGACATTTTTATTGGCAATGTCACTTTATATTTGCGGCGAATGTTTCAATGTGTTGCACTTGTTGCATCGTTTATCACATCATATACAGAATGTCTCAAAAAAAGATTATTGATCGAAATTCTGTTCTATGTCTACACTAGACCCCAATATAAGACTGACAGACGGCCCGACATATCATAGATTTCTTGTAGTCTACCTTCATCGAAACTCATGTGACAGTGTTGTGCAAGAAAGTCGTGTTCTCTGTTATTTCATTCAAGAATTCTACTAATTACGTGGTACCTAATGCAATAAGTTTCTTCACCAAAATCGAAGAAATATCGTCAGATTACAAATCAAACACACACGATTCACTTCCAATTTTTTGTTCCAACCAAACAAAGGCGTATCCAATTCATGAAATGTGTCTGCACTGCAGGTAGGTTGGCATATGGGTTACAGAAAAAAGATAAAAAAAACTAACAAAGTGACAAGAAATCACACCTATTTGTAATTGCTGGCATTTCTCACCTTACCCGCACCTAGTGGATCCAAGTGAATCGCTAACAAACAATATAGTGTGCAACTCAGAGATACCTACATCATCATCAACGTGTCGTTCTTATAGATACTATTTTTTATTTGCGCTGTCAATGCATACACGTTTCACTTTTTGAAACTGAACTAGTTTTTTTTAAATGGGCACGTTTTTGTAGTGCACACTACAAATAAAACCAAAGTAAAAGGTACGAGTATTTAGATCTACAGACGAAGATGAGAAAAGCTAAAGTTGAGCCAGGTTAAAAACGAAGTCAATAAGTCACTGTAATGACGTACTATAACTCAAATTTTCAATCGTGCATAAATTAATGTTCAAATGTTAAATGCACACATGGGAAACAACTTTATTATCATCATTACAGCACAAGCAAGGCACAAGTAGTAGGTATCCGAGATTGTATCTCCGTGTGGCGTTGTTCAATAAATATTTGATTGACTTTGGAACTATGGGTGGCTTTTCAATCTACTATAGTTACCAAGCGATGTGAAGAAAGGCTAAAATAAATATTTGAAATGTTTATAGACTATAACAACTGTGAATGTTCGATACTTTTCTACAGACTGAGAGCTAATTACCATCGAGTTAGAGAATTTCTAAGGGGATCCAGAAAATGAAATCAACATAATTGAAAACAAGAAAGATGCTTTTGAAGGTGTAAACTTAGCATAATGTTAAAATATTTTTGTTGTTTTTTTAAATGCACGAGTACTTCACCGCTATTGCGGATAAGATGTTTCTTGTAACAATAACATAACCGTCATGGTGTTAATTCAAGATTCCGTTTTTTCCGACATCAATTGAACTATTTCGTAATCGATATTATCCTATCTTTGTTGCTCCTATATTTTTTGGTTAAGTGACTTTTGAAAATTTTTGTCTGTGTATTTTTGGTTTAGGCAGAGGCTCTTGTCCCAAAGATTAACTTTTTAACAAAATTAGTTTTACTTAAATGTGTATTATTTTTGTGTGGGCGTAATGGCGCAGGGTCAGTGTATTGGACTTCTAATCTGAAGGTCTCAGGTTCAAATCCGTTTTTCCCACTGTCCCACCTTTTGCGAATGTCTGACAAACATCCAGGAGTGTCAGTTGCCATGGGAAGCTTATCAAATTGGCCATTCGGATTCGACATAAAATTCCACTTTCCACAAGTAAATGTTTGAAGAAGATAGGATTTGAGCCCCGTTAATGCCTTATATTTATTTATTTATTTTAAGTAATTTTTGTGCGGAGGATTTCACACAGTTTCTTCTTCTACTTCTTCTTCTTCTTCTTCTTCTTCTTCTTCTTCTTCTTCTTCTTCTTCTTTTTTATCTTGGTAGCCATTTAGGTTTCGGATCACTTCACAACTGAAGCCAATCAAATGTTGGTGGTGTGGCATTTGTGTGATGCAGCACAAGCAAGGCACAAGTAGTAGGTATCCGAGATTGTATCTCAGTGTGGCGTTGTTCAATAAATATTTGATTGACTTTGGAACTATGGGTGACTTTTCAATCTACTATAGGTAGTTACCAACCGATGTGAAAAAAGGCTAATATAAATATTTGAAATGTTTATAGACTATAACAACTGTGAATGTTCGATGCTTTGTTACAGAGTGAGAGCTAATTACCATCGAGTTAGGGAATTGCTAATGAAATCAACATTGCGGGTTCATTTAGGTTGCACCATGAATGATAAAAAACAAGAAAGACACTTTTCCAAGTGTAAACTTAGCATAATGTTACAAAATTTTTGTTGTTTTTTTAATGCACAAGTACTATACCACCAACTAGTGAATGTCCTTTAAAAATGAAAACGAAAAGGAGCATTGGGTTGCCAGGCCTGAAAGCTCCTGGATCACTCTTATGGCAGCATTTGATTGGGCTCAGTGGGGAGTGATTCGAAACCGAGAGGCCCGCATTATTATTTTACCGTGTGGTTTGCAGTACACAGGTAGAGAAATTACATTAAATAATAGAAATATGTAACATTAATTTACAGAACAAAATTTGATGTACGCTACTATAGGGTATTTTTTTTAATCCAGCACTAACTTTGATTTTAACCCTTTCGATCCGGATGGGACATCCAAGGTATAAAAACACCTTTGTTCTATGTCCCATCCGGATCGAAGTAGTTAAATGAAGCACGCGAATTTCATTAGGTACATAGCCATTGGTTTAAGTTCAATCGTGAGAATTCATTCAGCAACTAGTTTTGTAACATCATAACCTCGCTGTAAGGAAAGAGAAATATGAATTCCTTTCGATTGCAATAAAGTTAAGTTATAAATGAAAAATTAGGCTTGCAAAGGGTTTTTATATATCCTATTATAAGGATTTATTAATTTTGACTCGTAGTTTGTAACATACATTAATATTGCCCGTAGACTCCCAATGATTACTTTTTTCGTCTTCAGCATCGATAGTAATGTCTATATAGTTATGTCCGTCTCTCCGTCCGTCCGTTGGAAAAAATAAGGCCTTTGAACTCGAGCTAGAAAGCTGACTATTTAATCATGTACTCTCGAATAGCCCGAACTGACTACTGACAAATGAATATCGAACACATCGAGCTTTCAGCTAGAGAGCTGACATTGGAAATATATTGTCTTTAGGACCCCAAAATGCTCAGGAGTTAAAATTGTTGACATCCGATCACTGATACGCCCACAACTTAAAAAAACGTTTTATCGAAAAATCTATGTTTGAACAAGGAAGCTGAAATTTGAAATTATTTTCCTTAATGCTCATGTTCAAATATTTTTAAAATTCGCTTACTAACATGCCCACTATTTAAGATTAGAAGTCCAATACACTAACCTCTGTGCCATTGCGCACACACAAAAATAAGTAAATAAAACTACATCTGTTAAAAAGTTAATCTTTGAAACATGAGCCTCTACCTAAACCAAAAATACATAGACGAAAAACTTCATGTCATTAAATTAAAAAAAAATCAGGAGTTTTTTTTTACCAATCGGCTGTCCTGAAATGTTGTCCATTTTGAGATACGTTTGTCTCTTGGGCGACGAAAAAAGCTCCTGGCTGTGCTAAAGAGTTGGTTATTGCATCTTAGTTTAATATTAGCTTTTCGTAGAAGAATCAGCGTAAAGCTGTAATGCTACTAATACCTTAAAGCATGTTCAGTTATCAACCATTTGTTAAATCAAATAGGTTTTAAGAGTCAGATTTATTTCCGTTGTCGTGAAAAAACCAGTATCTCAACTTAACAAATTGTAAGGGCTCTAGATGGTACAAAGGCATCATTTTTGAGTACAAATCTTGTTATCGAAGCGAGTAGACCTTATCAGATAGGCAGCAAAGATGAGATATATCAACCACGAAATAGTTCAGAAGAAGTCGGAAAAACGGAATGGTGAATTAACACCATGACGGTTATGTAATTGGTATAGGAAACATCTTGTACACAATATCAGCAATCGGTTATTCAGTGTACGTGAGTGTGAAAGACTGATATTATTAATTTTTTATAACTTAATTTTTATTAATAAAACATAGGCGAGGTAAGGTAAGAAAAGTTAAAATAGTCAAAATAAATACATCAAATTCAACTGCGGTTTTCAAAAACCCTCGTAGTACTTAATTTAATACATACACATATTATTATTAAAAAAAGCCTTCACAAACACGTTTAATTCAGTTAGATTTATCGGCAATGTTAAGGTACATAAAGTAAGTCATCTTTAGATATTCATCGCCTTTGTGTTATTACATAAAAACAAAGGGAAAGGCAACAGTCCGCTTGGGCAAACTGTTTTATACACCCTATTCTTATTACCACCCCCATAAAGTGGGAATGGCAAAAATGGAAAAATGGGTGCATTATTAAGAAGGTGCTCCATATTTTGTTATAGAACATTGTAAGGATCTTATCGATATTTGTAAGAAACGCCCCTGAAAAGTTGGCATGGCAGCAAGCTTTGTATAACAGAATTGTTCAAAACAACTAAATCAACATAATGTACTTTGCAAGAAAAAGGACTTTCATTTCTAATAAAACGGTTTTTTTTAAACAGTGGTTTGCTTCCGAAAATATGTATAGGTACATGAAAATTTCGGGTCGCTAGAGAGTATATATTGCAAATCTCAGCTTTCTATCTTAAATGCTGACTTTGCGATACAACTGTTTTTCTTTTAAATTGTGGGCGTGTTAGTGGGCGAATTTTTGAGAGCATTAGGGTCTCCGAGAGAGTGTATATTCAAAATTTGATCTTCCTAGCTGTGGGCGTGTCTTAGAATTTTGGGACCCTAGACAAAATATGTAAAATTTCATCTAAAAATTCTTACACTTGATTACTTTGGGGCCCTAGAGAGTATATGTTTCAAATTTCAGCTTTTTAGCTCGATTTTAAGGGCCTAAATTTTGCCGATGGACGGATGGACATGGAGAGATCGACATTACTATCGATGCTAATAACAAAAAAATAACTTTTTTGGGTCTACGGCCATTTATAATTTATGTTGCAAACTATGAGTCAAAACTAACATACCCTTAATTTAATGATTGTAAAATGAACAAAGACTGACCAAGGGAGTTTGAAGTTTGGGTGTGAAGCAAATAAGCACATTCATCTCTGTAGTTGTAACTCTGTTTAATGATTGAGATGGGTCATCGTGGATAGCAACAATCCAAAGGAAAAAATGAAATAATTATTTCTGCATAATTTACTCGGTTTTGCCAACAAGTAATCTATTTGGGCACTTAAGTACTCATACGGCGGTTGTGAGGAATTTAACACCTCAGTCAAAAAGAAGAAAATTCTGTTAACGAAATGATAGGAATAACAGGCGGACTCTTATTAATAAACTTCGAAATCAAAATTACCAGCACGCGCATCTATGTAGATAAAAGTATGGTCTGCGGCATTACCATGGGGTTCGTCGGTAGTAGTTTTAATCAAAATTTATGAGGGGATGTAGACGATATCATGCGAGCTTTGGATTAGGCTGCCATCAAAAAACCAAAATACATAGAGCACTATAAGATCCGATGGGATAAAACAAATTATATCTATGCATACTTTACTCTTGCTACGTTAATACTCGTAAGTACCAAGCAAGACAACTTGTGCTTTCAGAAAGATTGGCCTTGTGAACTGGTAAAAGTTTATCTGGCATTAGAAGACTGGAAGTGTTTCAAGATATTGCGACTGCTTGACTTTTTAAGTTTCAAATTCAAATCTTTATTTAATAGCCTTACACGGTAACATACAATATCTGTTAAGTAGTGCAAGTACTGCCAATCCATCGAAACCCTCAAGGACTCCGCAAGACTCAGCAAAATATTGTCCAAAGAACACTCCAACCCATCTCTTCTGAGAAAGGAGGACGGAGAATGGGCTGAGTCAACTGCAGAATCCCTAGAACTATTAATAAACACCCATTTTCCCGGATGCAATGATTACGGTGCAGAGCCATCCAGCTCACAACGCACACAACCCGACGCCTGGGAAAATATAACATCCATTATTACCGAGGAACAAATTTCCTGGGCAATAAACAGCTTCGCTCCCTTTAAATCGCCTGGCCTGGACGGCATTCTGCCCATCATGCTCCAGAAATCTCTGGAACTGGCAATTCCATGGCTCACATCGATTTACAGGAACTGTATACTCTACAATCATGTACCCTATTCATGGAGACGAGTGCGAGTTGTTTTCATTCCAAAAGCGGGTAGACGCGGTCATGCAACTGCGAAAGATTTCAGACCAATTAGTTTGACCTCTTTCGTACTGAAGACGCTCGAACGTCTCCTAGACAACCACCTGAGAGGGGCAATAGAAGCTTCACTCCTCTCCAAATCTCAACACGCCTACCTCAAGGGAAGATCTACAGAAACAGCTCTTCACGAGGTAGTGCGTACGATAGAAAAATCCCTACACTACAAAGAATACACCTTGGCTACCTTGATAGACATAGAAGGAGCCTTCAACAATGTACACACTGAAGCAATTCTAGAGTCCCTGAGGGAGCTGGGAATAGCAATCCATCTTAGTCAATGGATTGTTTCCATGCTCAGCACTAGAATCATTCAAGCAGCTTTAGGAAATAGCAATATAACCAAATATGCCAGGAGGGGAACACCTCAAGGAGGAGTCATCTCACCCCTACTCTGGCTCCTAGTAATGAACAAAATCCTCATAAGTTTAGACAGAGTAGGAATCAAAGTAGGTGGGTATGCGGACGATATGGTGATATTGGTGTCAGGAATGTTTCCCTCCGTGATTAGTGAAATCATGGAGAATGGTCTAAGCAAAGTCAGCACTTGGGCAAAAAAGTGCGGTCTGGGAGTCAACCCGGGGAAAACTGTGCTGATGCTCTTCACCACCAAAACCAACATACCTGACTTTACGCTTCCTCGCCTAAACGGCACACCCCTACCCCTCTCAAACAGTGCCAGGTATTTAGGAGTTATCCTAGATCCTAAACTCAACTAGAAAATAAACATAGAACAACGCGTAAAGAAGGCATGTATAGCCTTTTATGCCTGCAGCAGAACCTTCGGAAAAAAGTGGGGCGTGCAACCAAAATTGACCCTGTGGATGTACACAGCCGTGGTACGACCAATCCTCACGTATGGGTCAATAGTATGGTGGCCGGCTCTAAAGAAAAATTACAATATTACCAAACTTAATAAGGTACAAAGAACGGCATGCATAGGAACAACGGGAGCTCTACGGTCAACACCGTCAGACGGACTCACAGTCTTACTGCATCTTTTACCTCTTGACCTACATATAACAAACATCACAGCACACAGCGCGATCAGACTCAGAGAGTCTGGCTGCTGGACTGCAAAACCCTACGGCCACAGTAGTATTCTAGACTCTCTACCTAGAAAACTAGTTCCGCCTTCAACAGACTACATCATTCCCAGAATGTCTTTTACAAAACATTTCGTCGTTCAAATCCCTACTAGATCGGAATGGCAAAATGGAGAAGTGACAAGGGATTTCGATCAAACAATCTACACCGACGGTTCAAAAATGGACTGCGGCGTGGGTGCGGGAGTTTTTTCGGAATCCTTAAACATCGCAAAATCATACAGACTTCCGGATACTGCAAGCGTCTTCCAGGCGGAGCTACTGGCTATCCGTGAAGCCTGTCGCCAGATCAAACTTCACTCAAATATAACACCGAGGCAAAGGATCGCCATACTTATTGACAGCCAGGCTGCCATTAAAGCGATCGCTTCGGTCACTATTTCCTCTAAGTTAGTACTAGAATGCCGTAATGAGCTGGCCCTGCTTGATAAGTTCAAGGTTACCCTGATCTGGGTTCCAGGGCACAGTAACGTTTATGGAAACGAACATGCCGACGAACTGGCCAGGCAAGGCTCAGCTCTCCACTGCTCTCTGGCAGAACTAGTCCACATTCCGCTCGGAGCAGTTAAGGCAAACATCACCGCAGAATACCTTAAGAAAGCCAACCTCAGATGGAGCAGGCTGACTGCATGCGTCATATCCAGAAAAACGTGGCCAAACTACAACAAGGCAAAAACAACCGACCTTCTAGGTAGAACCCGAAAAGACATCGCAAGACTTACAGCGATCTTCACGGGACACTGGCCTATAGGTGACCATGCGGCCAAGCTGGGCATCCCATACAATACACATTGCCGCAGTTGCAAAGTGACAACTGAAAAAGAAACCCTAATTCACTTTTTATGTACCTGTCCGGCTTTAGCTAGGACCAGACTACGTACATTGGGAAGCCCTTTCTTCAATACACTTGAGGAAGTCTCCGAGAAAAGTATCAAGGAACTGATAACTTTCCTGAACTCCGCAGGTTGGATTTAGCCTCCCCCACCAATCGATAATACCCAGGTTTACGTGTGTTCTTAACGTATAGAGGACGTTAGAAATTTGCAATGCTAGAGAAGGTGTCTCCGCAAACAGTGAAAAGATGATTCACTTTAATTTAAAAATAAAACTACGCACGTTTGATAAACGTTATAATACTTTTTACTTTATTTGCTTCCTTTAAATCCCAACTGCCAAATTCGAATGACCCGAACATGACTTCAAAGTTATTGGGAAACCTTGGTATTATTATTTACTATTTACTGATCAGCTGTAAAGCTTAATGTGGTCATTGACATTGACCGTGAAAATAGTTGTCTTCGTATTCGTTACATAACTATGGCTTATTACAATAACTTCTTACTACTACATTCAGGATTATACCATTTGCATCTAAATGCATGCCAGACTGAGACAGCATGATTTGATCTACTTCTCGCTCACATCTAATTCGGCCATCATGAATTCCAGGTTGCATTTGACAGTTCTCAATTGTATTTCTTGGCGGTGTGTCGTGGTGTTTTTATTTTCGGTTTTGATCGTCTTCTTGTGTCGTTTGTCGGTTTAAAAATAGAAATTTGTTTTGTCGTGAAGTTTGCTTATATGCAAAATTAAGTGCAGAGTTTTTCGTTTGTGAGCTGTTCCTTGGAGCTATTTGTTTGAAGTGTGAAACTCAGTCCGAGTTTACATTGTTCTGCCTTTCAGCAAATAGCTTCATGTACACTCACATGTTTCCAGCCCCTATCATGTGCGTGAGCCCCTTCGCGTACTTTTCACCCTTAGTGGTTAGCAAAGTGCTTCGATTAGTTTGTTGGGAACCAACAACGTGAGTTTGTGGTAACAAAACGGCACTCAGTGCTAATTGGGTTTGTCTTATCAAACCGCCACACCTACCTACCTACCTAGTGCAAGTTTCAGTGAAAAAAAATTGTATTTCAATCTTAAATCTATAATGTATGTAGATATACGAGTAGAAAAATTAGGTAGGTACTTGTTCATTTTTTTAAAATAAAAAAAGTTTGGATGGATACATATTTACAAATACAAATTCCAAAAGGCAAAAATAGAAAAGAAGATGAGAAAAAAAAATAATAATACAAAAAAAAAGCCAAAAGACTTAAACAACTTTTCATCATAATCGAAGTGCTTGCAGGTATTGCCTGAGTTCCTTTAGATTTGTTTTTCAAAATTCGTCTGTGGTTGTTTCCACTCCTTTGATTAAGGTGAAGAGATTTTTGAGTTGATTACGATAACTTTTGCGCACATAATGATGACGGATTCGAATAGAGGGCCAAATTACAAGCATTTTCGAAAATGGGATGGGATGGCAAATTATACCTCCCACCTAAGCGAAGGTGGGAGGTGACATTTTCTAAACAAATGAAAAAAAAAATACATATTTATAAACAACGACAATACTTACTACAATAAAAAATTATAACTGTTTTCAAAGCCAGAAATCAGTTCTTTTATTTATTTTTAAAATAAAGTAAATTCTATGAATAGTTTTTGAAAAAATTACATTCAAACTCAATTTTTTGAAAATTTTGTCCAGCTGCTTGTGTTTGTGGAAGATGTCGACATTACGGCCGCTTTTAGCTTGGTGTGAAAGCCTATACCACGCGAATAGAAGAACAAGAACATGGTTGGTCTTGAAGTTAACGAAGTCAAAACCAAGCACGAACTATCAACAAGTGAAAATAATATCAGTAAGGCGATCGCAATAAATCATCATTACTAAGCTGACAGTAATAGCTTCGAGAGAGATACCTCAGAGTAGCGTCGATCCAAGAATAATACCCTGGCAGCGTCTGCGAAGTTTGGCAAAGCAGGGATGTTCTAAAATTCCTGACTAAATGGAAAAGAAGAATGCTCTTACGAACCTAAATTCAGCTGGTTCTGCTCAACAGAGGCGAGATGGATGAACTATGGACAACAGGAGGCGAGTTATAATACTTTATTGCTTCTTCAAGAAAAAACAAATTTTCTTGGCATATTTATTTCTGTGTTAAAGTGAAACACAACTCCAGTGAGTTGTGCCAACAATTTAAAGTTGCTCGCATAAAAAGCTAAGCGTGGCTTAGTCCTTCTTTTCGAGATGATAAGAAAACCAAACGACTGTTTTAAGGACCTATCCATGACGGGTACTGAACACTAGATAGGTCTAGCCAGCTGAAAGTTGCGTACCTGGGATTGCAAAGAATGGAATAGCGTATTAGGCAGATACTCTTTGCTCGTCAGAGGCCGTTAATTAAGCCAGTTTAATATTTCAACTTCTTCTTCTTCTTTCTCTTTAACGAGTAGGTTCTTATCTGGATTAAGGGGATCATAGCCCTCAAACTTCACTGCATCCCTACTGGTCCGCGTGTCATATTTATACCTATATATTTCAACTTATTATTATTATTAATATTAAATATTACACTAACATAAATGTGCCCAGTAAGCAAACCCCCTGGCAGAACACCGGTTCCCTGGTGGAGCTCGGAACTGCAAAGAATTCGTAGAGAAGCTAGAAAGCTTCTAAATAGGTCACTCAAGACTGATTTGGAGACAGACTGGAATCTCTACCGATCGAAGCAGAAGGAATATAAGAGGCTAATTCGGGTATCGAAAAGTGCTTCTTATAAGAATTTCTGCGAAAAGATTTAAAAGCTGGGTGAAACTAGTAGGTTGGTTAAAGTTCTGAAAAAGGGCAAACCAGCCAAACTGGACTCACTTAGAAAACTTGATGGCACCTTCACTGAGACGAAAGCGGAAACTCTTAGTTATCTA
The DNA here is from genome assembly GCA_949715645.1 of Portevinia maculata. Classification (NCBI taxonomy): domain Eukaryota; kingdom Metazoa; phylum Arthropoda; class Insecta; order Diptera; family Syrphidae; genus Portevinia; species Portevinia maculata. The sequence continues at coordinate 181,060,886 of OX454527.1, forward strand.
TTGGAGTCTCACTTTCCAGGTAACCAGATTACAATTGGTTCACAACCAGCCCCGATTACCGAGACTATGAGTGAGCCAAGAAAAACAACTCGGCGTAGCTGGTATATTGCGAAGGCCGTGGTGACGGACGAGGCCATTAAATACGCATTTGCGTCTTTTGACGGCTTCAAGTCGCCTGGTACGGACGGAATATACCCAGCCATGCTGCAACAATGTACAAACCAGCTGCTACCGACTATGAAGAAAATCTTCACCGCTGTCCTAGCACTGGCATACATTCCAACACCCTGGCGTACAGTTAGAGTGGCATTCATACCAAAAATTGGCAGAAGTGACTTCTCGCTCGCCAAGAGCTTCAGACCAATCAGTCTGACTTCTTTTTTGCTGAAAAGCTTGGAAAGGATGGTCGAGCTTCACGTGCGCAAAGGTGCTTTGCGATTGCACCCACTATCTCCGATGCAACATGCCTATCAACGCGGAAAATCCTGCGAGACTGCGCTCCAAAATCTAGTTGGTAGAATTGAAGGTGCGCTTGACAGAAAAGAATACGCGATGGGCATTTTCATCGATATTGAGGGTGCTTTTGACAATGCGACTTTTGATAGCATGTGCAGCTCCGCCAGACAACACGGAGTAGACGAACCATTGGTGTTGTGGATTAAAGCAATGCTAATGAATAGAACGTTGGTTGCGGATGCGGATTGTGGCCGCTATGTTATGGCGGGGGTAAACAGAGGCTGCCCGCAAGGCAGCGTCATGTCTCCACTGCTGTGGTGTATGCTGGTCGACTCTCTGTTGAACGCACTCAACAGTTCTAATATTTACGCTCAGGCGTACGCGGATGATGTTGCCGTGCTTTCTGTTGGATCATGCCTAGCGACTGTATGCGCCAAGGCGCAGGCGGCCCTTGACGTGATCGACGAATGGTGCACTAGGAATGGGCTCTCGGTCAATCCTCTTAAGACTGAGGTTGTTCTCTTTACGAGAAGGAGGAAGCTGGTCGGGTTGACTCAGCCAGTGCTAAAAGGCGTCACAATCCAACTCTCCAATGAAGCAAAGTATCTGGGAGTCATCCTGGATAGCAAACTTCTTTGGTTCAAACATGTTGAGCTGAAGACTGCCAAGGCGCTGTCTATATTCTGGCAGTGCAAAGGCATTTTCGGCAAGACATGGGGCTTATCACCGAAAAGAGTCCTATGGATTTATACGGCTATGATAAGACCATTTATAGCATACGCATCGGTTGTTTGGTGGAATAAGCTTTCACGTAAATACGTCACTGCTGCTTTTGCCAAACTCCAAAGGCAGGTATGTCTCGGCTGCACGGGGGCCTTCCCCAGCACGCCTGGCTCCGGCCTAGATGCACTATTGAACCTTCCGCCCCTTGATGTTTACATCATGGGATGTACAATCAAGGCTATCTCACGTCTTACAAGAGGTGGCTTTTGGTATAACTCGCACTGGAGTCTTGATGAACTTGCGCAACGGTTGTCCTTCGACTCCTGTCTTATGGATATGCCGTCTGATGCGATGACACCGGAACTTCGGCTAAAGCGCAAATACGAGGTCGACTTTCCTCGCGTCCAGGACTGGCTCTGGCCGGACTCTGAACCTGGAAGGGAATGCAGTCGAATCTTTACGGATGGCTCCAAAACCGATCAAGGATCTGGTGCTGGTGTCTTCGTGGAGAGCGATAGCGTTAGACTTTTCTTTCCGTTAGGCAAACATGCGTCAGTCTTCCAAACAGAGACTTATGCTATCCTAATGGCCATGGACTATGTTACGAGGAACAGGTGGAGGGGGCGAAGTATCTGCGTCGGTAGCGACAGTCAGGCTGCGCTTAAGGCCTTACTCAAACCCTTAACTACCTCCAAAATAGTACGTGAATGCAAGATATCTCTGAATTCGGTCGGAAGGCTGAATTCACTTAAACTTGTCTGGGTCCCGGGTCATAACGGGATCACGGGAAACGAGATCTCCGATGAACTTGCTAGACAAGGCTCAGAGGGGGACCTCTCAGGACCTGAACCAGCGATCTGTCTGCCTGCGTCCTCGGTCAGGGCTTCCATTGACGGTTGGGTTTCCTATGAACACAATCGCCGTTGGCATGACTCTCCAGGGTGCAGACAGACTAAGCAAATGCTCCCCGACGTCTGTGGGAAATCCGCGGCATTCTTGTTGTCTCTCAACAGAAAAGACTGCAGACAGACTACTGGCGTTCTAACGGGACACTACGCTTTTGCCAAACACCTTAAGGTGCTAGGCCTAAGCGACACCACCAACTGCGAAGCCTGTGGAGAAAGCGACGACACTGCGGAACATTTCCTCTGTGATTGTGCTGCTTTTGCTCGTATCAGGTGGCAGGTATTTGGTGCAGATATGGTGAGTGCTGTAAACCTAAGCTCCTTATCATTGAAGCGCCTTCTCGTTTTTCTTAGAAAAACGAGTAAATTCCCACAGTAAAATGTGGTGTGTCTGCCTGGCAGTACAATGGACCAGTATTGAGTCTGAGTGCTCCAGTGCAGAAAGTTTCACGCATCCCGACAAAAAAAAAAAAACATAAATGTACATTAAAATTCTTCAAATTGAAGCTACGGTAGCTGTTTTAATTGAATAAGAATTGAACAGGCTAAATGTTTAAGTCGATTTTATCCCTAACAAATAACATTTAGATCAACTTTCATTTTGCTTATTCTTTAATTTGTTGCAGCAATCAATTCAACATTTTCCGGGATCAATCTTCTTACCGTCAGTTAACCAATAAATGAATACAAATAAATGTATTACTGCAAGAAAAGGATTTAAAAAAAATGGCGTGAACTGCTGCGCCTTCAACACTTCGCGGAAGAGTAAGCTCAAATTCTCAGAGCACTGGTTATAGCAATTTTCTGGTACATGAACGAAATTAGACTAGCAAACAGGTGACAGTTTTCTGTTGAAAACATAAATCTTCTTCAATGTTCAGATAAAAGTACTCGCACACACGTTCGGATGAAATGTTGAAATTAACCCGTGAGGAGTATTGCAAAAAAAGAAGAGAAAAAACTACTTTTTTTATGATAGAGATTGCGGAAAGCTAAAGATGCACTTTGCCAGAGATATGTATTATAGCACACAATGGATAGCAAGGAGCCGTTTAAAGTGCACGTAAAAACAAGTCACAAAATGCACTGGAAAGTCGGGTGTTTATCCAATGTATGTTATTATAGCCTTTTACCTGACTTTCCGACGTGGCATGAAAATTAATATTGTCAGATTGTTTTCATTTTTAAAGCGTTTATAAGCGGAACATGTTGCTTGAAGGTGAGCAAATATATTTTGTGTATGAGAACTGCATTAGTAATTTGTAGGAGCTAATTCGTTATTTCGAAAAACAAAAAAAATAATTTATAAATGAATGGTTTTACCGTGATATCTCTAAAACAAAAATCGATTCTCGTTCGCTTTGTCTGATCATTTGTTTTGTGCGAAATAAGTTCATGTGTTCTTTATTTGCTTGCTATGCTTATTGGAATTGGAAGCGATTCCTTTTATTTGTTTACTTACAACCGAGCTTTCACTGTTCTTGCTAGTTACAAAATACACTCAAAATCTACAATCAAAGCTGGTTGTTTACGTAAGGCTAATGTGTCTGTCAGCAGAAGCCACTTAGACACATATGAGATCCGTTGTGATGCTACTTGAATCTGGGAATAGTGTTGCCCCTACTCGTTAAACCCGTCCATGCAGCTTCTGCAAAATTGTGAAAATATATACTTAGCCTTGTTGCATTCGTGCCTATGATAGAAACAGTGTCCAGAAATGACACCTATGCATTTCTTTCAGACTCAAGAGCGTCGAAGGTCCAGTTTTGGCCAAATTAATTTTGCCACTAGTATTACCACTTGTCTACCTAAAAATTTTTCTTTCGATTGCATCTATGTAGCTTAAACGTTAGTTTGCATGTAGGGATTGGTGTCCCTAGGCAAGGTATATCTTTTCCAGGTGGCAAAGGCAAAATAGTTACATATTTGGCGACTTCATCAGCCCTACAGTTCTCCGGAACGCCCCTTTCTTCATTGTTACCTACCGGACTTCACTCAATGAACAGGTATACCGGTAGTTAAACAATAGAACGCTACAGTGTGTGGCGTTGGGTTGTTAGTCTCTGTCCATTGTGGAATGTTTTATCGTAAAAGGCGACTAAGGGGAAAAATCACGATGTTAATCAATATTGCCTACAGAAATAACGCCCAAAGAAAGCAATTAAGCCCATAATAAAATTTAAAATATTTGAAAGGGAAATACTACCCAAAATATGAAATAATACCTAAAACAAATAACAGAAAATGAAACACCGCCCAAATGGTTATATTGTTGAATAATTTTAACTTAAAATGTGTCTTTAAGTACCTAGTTATTGAAAAATGCGTGTATGCGAAGAAAAATAGTTAATCCCATTGTTAAACATGAATTGAAAATAACACCCAAAAATATAGAAATATCGCCCAAATTTAAAAAAAAAACTCCCATTAAATTTGTTAGGCTATACGCATTGACTTTTTATAATATGTGTGATATGGATTTTTGGGCGTGAAAAAAAATATTTTCTGGATTTATTTCTATTTTGTTGTCTATTTTTGGGGGTTAGGAAATTTGTTGGGCGTTATTTCCAAATCGATTTGAGCGTTTGCCTAACGCCGCAATTCACGCCTAGATAATTTTAACTTTAAGGTGAGCCTAGCGCCCTAGCGACACATTTAAAATCTTGAAACTGTCCCGCAAGTGTGTATGCAAATCCATGGGTTGGCACGACTGGGAATCGACGGTGTCGTAAAAGGACAATCAAACAAAAATCAACACAATTAGCATGCACGTGCATGCGTTGAAATCATAGAAAAGAGGCAGGTCGACTCACTAAAATAAAAATGCAATAACACCAACTATTTATTGGACTTAGTAAAGAAGTGATCAAACCGGAAAGCCTGCCGATGTTTATTGAAGTCGAACCGGTGGACCCTACAAGCGCACTAGTGTAGATGTCCTAAAAGAGGAGTGTTAAGATCACTCCTATTGTGATTATAACATCGCCGAAAAGGAAAGAAGAAGAAGACCACATGGGCACGGCGCTTTGTTTGCACGATTTATTAATGTCGTAGGACATTGTCTACATATTTGTTAATTCTTTTGATTTGCGTTTTTAAGGAATTAGTCGGAAAAAACATCCTAAATATCAAAAACTTCGCCCAAAAGTGGGTGGCGCAAACAAACTTGTGTTGGCGAAGTCATGGAAAGTTCATCTACATGCTTGGTGAAGAACAGGACAGGAAGGGAATTAACAAATTAGCTCCAAAAGATGAGAGGATAGACTCTGGCCGGTAACTGTAAATAATGAGAAGGTAGTCAGTGGTAACTTCGAGGCCATCAGAAGTTCCCCTTTTATGAACAAAAATATTTTCTTTTAACTTTTTAGTCGCTACTCATAAAACCATTTTTCTTTATTTTTTGATGTTTGTAGGGGGGACCCTGGAATTTGTCTAGTGTGAGTAACTAAAGATTAAGGTTACGTGTAAGCCGCCCAAAAGTATAACATGTATTTATAATTAGTAAAAAAAAAAAAATTTCTAAGCTCTTGTAAATTTTCATTCGTAGTTTGTATGCTGGCATATGTACAAAGGCCGGAAAGATACTACCGAACCTCAAGATACTCAAAAACTTTGCCAATTGCTTTCTCCACCATGCAATTGTCGTGTAAATTTGAAAAGACATCAATGTGCGGTTTAAACTCACTTAGCCCTACCACACGTTCATTTACGCAAACATTTTGAATCACTGGAAATGCATTACGTTGTTCACGAAAAAAGCATCAAGAAAATTGCTGCTGCTTTCAATGCATCGGCATCGTAAAGTGTGCACGGATGCCGCGTTTCCGAAACTCTCGTCCTTTTTATGAATTTTAAATTCATCACAGTCTTTTTTTTATTTTTAAAACTTATTTTTAGTTGCATTTATCTCTATAAATAAAAAAGTTTTCTGAAAAATTCATCAAATTCTTCTGCCCCAATATATCTTTACTAATCAACTATGAAATAAAAACATAGGGACGGACTACAGTCCGAATGGGTGAACTGTTGGATACCCTATTCTTATTTCTATCCCTCATGAGTGGGCGTGACAAAAGTCTAAGTATGGTTGTTATTATTATCTTGTTATATAACATTTAAAGGATTTTATCAAAAAAAACGAAGCTTTTGTAAAAAAACGCTCCCTAGCTCAAACTTTGGTTTTTCAATAAAATTATTTTATTTAATTGTGGGCGTGTCAGTAAGCGGATTTAAAAAAATTAACACATGAGCATAGAGGGCCCTATAGAGTATATATTATAAATTTCAGGTCCCTACCTCAAACTTTGGATTTTCAAAAAAAGTTTTTTTTTTAAATTGTGGGCTTGTCAGTAGGCCTATTTTGAAAATATTTACACATGAGCATAAAGGGCCCCCTAGAGAGTATATAATATAAATTTCAGCTCCCTAGCTCAAACTTTGGATTTTCAAAAATAGTTTTTTTTTAAATTGTGGGCATGTCAGTAGGCGGCTTTTGAAAATATTTACACATGAGCTTAAAGGGCTCCTAGAGAGTATACATTATAATTTTCAGCTCTCTAGCACAAATTTTGATTTTTCAATAAAATTGTTTTATTTAATTGTGGGCGTGTCAGTGGGCGGATTTTGAAAAATGTATCTCCCGAGCAGTTTTAGGAGTCATAGATCAGATATAAAAAATTTCTGCTTCCTAGCTCAAAATTCGATTTTTTCCAAAAATTTGTTTTTTTTTTGAGTTTGTGGGCGTGTCTGTCGGCGGATTTCAAAAATTCGTAAACTTGATTATTTCGGGACCCTAGAGAGTATATGGTTAAAATTTCAGCTCTCTAGGCCCAGTTTAAAGGCCTAATTTTTGCCGACGGACGGACGGACATGGCTACATCGACATTACTATCGATGCTGATCATACATATAGTAACTTTTAATGGTCTACGTTCAATATGAAGGTATGTTACAAACTATGCGTGAAAATTAATATACCCTTAGAATGGGGTATACAAATAATTAGCTACTCAATCTTCAATTGAGACAGCAAATAATTGTAAGAGTGTATTTTTGGTATTCATCCCTGGATCTGTACAACCGTTAACAAAATAAAGGGAATTACAACTAGTTCGTTACAGAGGATCCCAGTCATCCAAACGGTTTCCTGAGATGAACGACTTTTCCCATTTTTAGTGACAAGAGATAGTTATTACCAAGGCACCATTTTAAAAATGCAATTTTTCATAATCAGACTAATGAGCTAAAATTTTAATAATTATTTCAAGGCTAAATGGCAGTTTTTTATTATTCGTGTAAATTGTATAAGAGAAAAACAGATAAACCTAATCTTAACAAGCCAATGATTTATCATATCAATGATTGAGGTGAGATTTCTTCTTCCTACGTAATGAAGAGACAGAGATTTATTGGAGTTTATGATAAATTTGAACGAATTGCTCCACATGTGTTTGGGGATTTTGTTTTTTTTTGAAACCATGTTGAACACAAAAGTTAAGTTAGAAATTTCAAGACTGAGGAAGGACACAGCAGGTGGTTAAGGTATTTTGTTGTAGTTGTTAGTGTTTACTGTTTGCTCTCGATGTAAGCGAATGAATATTATGTATATCGAGCATAAATCATTTTAAGGTTTTGACATTTGGTGGCAAGTGATCTTTCAATTCGGAGTTGTTAACTTGTATATGGGCTGGGTTTCTTGTTTAATTTGAATTAGTCAGGCCTGTTAGTAAGCAGTGGCCGTGGGAAATGCTTAGACATACGGGTGTACAAATATTTTGATTTATTATTTGTGAGATCTATTCAATACAGAGATCTTTTAAATTCAGAGTAAACTGTTAGAAATATAAGTCTTAGCTAAATATTCTCTGAACGATTTTTAACACAAAAGTATGTGGCAATCATAATGTATAATAATATGTATTTATTTTATATATAGGTAACTGTCAAACTATCTAATAAATATATATGTATCAAGAGTCTTGTCTCTTATGGACTACAACAACATATTTCACTGTGAGTGTTGTCTTAATAAATTCCCATCACCAACCTATGTTCTTCACACCCACGATAGCATCTTTATGCCAGAACTCTTATTTTGATAATAAACAACAACTTCTTAATTCTGGTGGCTGGAGACAATCTGTATAATCTTGAATTACTGATTTGGCTGTATGTTTTCGGTTTCACTTCAGACCAGAGAATGAGAGTCCGCCATATTTTCACATTATATAATCTTTTGGAAATTAAATAGATTTCCGTCACATTTTTGTCCATTGCAGTAGCGAATTGAAGTGAAATATGGGTGAGCTATACTACCCAATCTCTTGCTCTAATATTCTGTGTAGAAAGCTGTTCATCCATTTGATGGGATAAGTTTGAACACAAAATCACTATTTGGAAGAGATAAACGATGAAGACAACACGCATTTGGCCCAGAAGAATGAAAGCCAAGCCTTTGATGCTAAAAGAGCTGGGGGTTTATTAAAAGTAGTTTATTATTCTTCTTGGAGCTGCGGCTCATAACAGAGAAAACCCTCTTAACTGCGCCAACTATGCTAGTTCCTTAGCATCACATACAAGATTCTGTCAATATATGAAAATGTCTGAAATCTTTTTTTAGCGATCTGATAGGCCCATATGATTCGGATTTTGATCCGGCACAATATACAACATATTAACATTACACTACGACAGGTTTCGGAGAAACTCCAAGAAGTCCACATAGATACTGACTATGTAACAAGTCCCATAAAGGTCTGAAACAAGCCCACCGGAACCTTTATCAAAAACTGATTTGGACAGGATGATGCACTGTAATGTGACTTCTTCATCACTTTACTTTACTTTACATGGGCTGCATTCAAAAAATGTATATTCAGCGCCGTACATACATTGTTTGAATGCGGCAGATGGTTATCGGAGAGAAGTGTGCTAGAATGGAGTCATCACTCCGGACAAAATAGCCGCAAAAATATAAACGACCACACCATCTTAGCATAGACGTCTTAGGCCACAGAAGACTTTCAAGATGGCGTCCTTTTACGGACTTTAATATGACACAACCCTGATGTTTTGAAAAGAGCCGGTCCAGGGTGGTTCTCCCGACCTTTCGTGGAAAGAGTTAAGTCCGCGATAGTCAGACACACAAAGACCATGGTCTGACACTTGAAGGTACATAACGTATTCTCCCCTAAAAAAACAACACTACTTTACTTCAACAAAACCAACACAAGAGGCACTATTTACTCTGCAATCACTTTTAATTAAATATGCGAACGACATCTACATCATTGGCAGAACACAAAGAGATGTCGCTGGTGCGCTTACAAAAAATATAATCATCATGGCGAAACCAAGTCATATAAATGCTGTAAACGAAAAAGGAAACACATCATCGACGCATCGAACAAAATGTCACAATTACAGAAATCTATAAAGTTGCGGTAGTTCGATCACTTTGTCTACCCCGCTGGTGTACTCGTATTATCTCGTACAAGTACGAAATCTTAATAAAATTCCAAATTGAAGAGTCATCACATCTGAACAGCCTCCTTTTTGTTGTCCAATATAATATATGAATATACATACGAGTATATGGATAGCGAATAGTTATCCATATAAATTTGTCGTGAAAAAAATAAAATGTAGCCTCAGTCCTAGGTTCAATTCAGGCACACATTCGTGTTTCAGAAAATAGTTTCCCGAAATCACAATCAGCACACAGCCTCTTTTACTGTAGAACGCTCATGGCGTCCATCAGTACATTAATTGCCTTCTTTAGATAATAATGTATGTGCAGAAGTTGTTTGAAGTAAGAGGCTGAGTGAGACAGTTGTCGCCCAAGGTAACGGAAACAAATTCACGGGCAATAACTTCGCATGGGCAATAACTTTACCTCGAGTGGGAAATAACTTCACTTTTTTTTGTGAAGTTATTGCCCACAATAGGTGAGCAATATCTTTTTTGTGGGAAATAATTTCTCTTAACATTTAATAATTCAAGAACCGTAGATCGCACTTACGCAAAATCAAACAGTGACCCAAGCAGGGGGGTTACATTGCACTGTTTATGGAATCTACTTGCGATTTTGCAACTAATCCCATAAACAGTGCAATGCATGTGGGGGGCATGCTGCCCCCATGCAACCCCTCTGCTTGGAGTCATTGTTTGATTTGGAGTAGGTGCAAGGACAAATTGTTGGAAACAGCACCAATGGAAAGTGAAATAACACCAAATTGGTCTTATTGCGTAAGGCCTTATTTCGCGGCACCGATATAAATTGCTAAAAATAAATTGTTATATTTTGTTATAAATGAAATTATGCAAAAATTTCATAAATAACTCAATTTCACATTTGTTCTTCAGTTATAATAGACAAATTCTCAAATTATAGATGAGAAATAACTTCACAAAATTTACGGTGGAGTAATTGCTCACCGTCAGTGGGCAATAACTTCACAAAAAAAGTGAAGTTGTTTCCCACTCGAGGTGAAGTTCTTGCCCATGTGAAGTTAATGCCCGTGAAGTTATTTCACGGTACCGTCGCTGAAACGTGATTAGAAATTGTGAATGAAATGAAAATAAACGAACGGTATTATACGCAAATGGAACAGATAATGCACTCAGGGCTGCACAAAGCCTGTCCAAGACTTTGAGCGGTGTCTTTCAGTCCTTGCTTCTGATAAGAGGGAACTTAAGGAATTTAGACATAATTGAAATGTGAAAAGCAACCAACTTGCAGGCAAAAATGCTCCACAAAAATGTTAGTCATATAGTAATGGGTTTATCTAAAAGTTATAAGAGAAATGTACATCTATATAATAAAAAACATAGGGACGGGCTATAGTCCGCTTGGGCGAACTATTGGATACCCTATTCTTATTCCTATCTATCATAAGTGGGCGTGACAAAAGTCTAAGTATGGTTGAATTGTTAAGAACGCTCTACATATTTTGTTATATAACATTTAAAGGATTTTATCGAAAAAAACGCTACCTAGCTCAAACTTGGGTGTGTCAATAAAATTGTTTTATTTAATTGTGGGCGTGTCAGTAGGCGGATTTAAAAAAAAACTAACACATGGGCATAAAGGGCCCCTAGAGAGTATATATTATAAATTTCCGCTCCCTAGCTCAAACTTTGAATTTTCAAAAAAAGTTTTTTTTTTAAATTGTGGGCGTGTCAGTGAGCGGATTTTGAAAATATTTACACATGAGCATAAAGGCCCCCTAGAGAGTATATATTATAAATTTCAGCTCCTTAGCACAAACTTTGAATTTTCAAGAAAAGTGTTTTTTTAAATTGTGGGCGTGTCAGTAGGCGGCTTTTGGAAATATTTACACATGAGCATAAAGGTCACCCTAGAGAGTATATATTATAAATTTTAGCTCCCTAGCCCAATCTTTGCATTTTCAAAAAAAGTTTTTTTTTTAAATTGTGGGCGTGTAGTGGGCGGATTTTGAAAATATTTACACATGAGCTTCAAGGGCCCCTAGAGAGTATATATTATAAATTTCAGCTCCCTAGCTCAAATTTTGGTTTTTCAATAAAATTGTTTTATTTATTTGTGGGCGTGTCAGTCGGCGGATTTTGAAAATTTTATATCCCGAGCAGTTTTAGGAGTCATAGATCATATAAAAAAATTTCAGCTTTCTAGCTCAAAATTCGATTTTTTCCAAAATTTTGTTTTTTTGAGTTTGTGGGCGTGTCTGTGGGCGGATTTCAAAAATTTGTAAACTTGATTATTTCGAGACCCTAGAGAGTATAATGGTTAAAATTTCAACTCTCTAGGCTCAGTTTAAAGGCCTAATTTTTGCCGACGGACGGACGGACGGACGGACGGACATGGCTAGATCGACTTTACTATCGATGCTGATCATAAATATAGTAACTTTTAGGGGTCTACGGGCAATATTAAGGTATGTTACAAACTATGCGTCAAAATTAATATACCCTTAGAATAGGGTATAATGAAATACTATCCGTTGTTAACCGCATCACTTGAGAACGGCTGGACCGATTTGGTTTTTTTTAATGTTTGTAATAGTCCGATTCAGCTTATAATGGGAAGACAAATTTAAAAAAAAAATGATAAGGAAAATGGAACATTTAGGGAAAACCGATATAGTCCTTTGTAGTTAATTTTTTTATGGAGAACAATAAGAATTATAACTGTGCCTAAAAGGTAAAACATCTTAAGTCGACTTAAGTTGTTTTAGCTGTTTAACGTTATTTGAATTGTGTTCTCCTTACTCTATTTCTTAAGCCACACCAGGTGAAAAAAATTCACATAATGAGGAAGTTATAACTGTTTGTAAAATACCTTAAGTCATCCACTGTGGTGCCTGCATAAGGTAAAACAGCTTATGTTTATTATTTGAAAAGCCAAAGTAGCTTAAGTACCAATATTTCCCTTCATTTAAAAAATACAAGGTGGCGCAAAAGTTGTCATCTGTTTACTTCACAAATGTCAAAGTAAAATTGACATTTGCCGCTATTTGCAAAAATTATAGCATCTTCCGATAGGGTTTTCAGCCCTTAGGTGTGCCTTAGGCAATTCTGGTGCCAATGATCTAAATGATCCACGACGTTTGACATCTATCCTATGTAGTTTTCAGTCGGATTGGTGAACGCCACTGGGTGATGACTTTTGCGCCACCTTGTAGTATAAAAAAATTGTAGTAAAACATCTTATGTCTGCATTATTTCCCTGATTTACCTTACAGCAAAAAAACTTATTTGCACCTAAGATTTTTTACCGCGAGAAAAGTGACGGCTTCGTTATTCTTAGGTCGACTTAAGTTGATTTACCGAATTACATTTTCAAATATGGAAATAATTTTCAAAGTCAAAAATAACGTATATTACTTAAGCGATTTTACCGATTCTTAGTGGGGCGAAGTAACGGCCTTAGGTAGACATAAAGCATATTACCGTGTGCAAGTGCAGTCCATATTTAAAGATAAGGGCTAAAATACTTCTAACAAATTGCAAAGTTTGGTTCGAAAATAAAAATTAAAAAGTGAAGAAAAGAAAATTGAGGACAATTATAAAGTGAAGTGATTTATTATAAGAAAATTGATTAGTGAGACGGAATTTAAAATGAAACGCGCACATCAAATGTTGATGTTAGCTTTAACGTTACAGAATAAAAACATAGCTAAAAAACAATGGAACAAAGTAGTAATGAAGGTAGTGATGAGCGCAGCAAATGCCCTGAAAATTAAGAATTTTCTGAGTCGAGTCCTACTGAAATAGGTTAGTCGTCATATTGAGTTTATTAATTGAATGCTATTAATTTAAGACAATTAAATCTATTTGGTTTTAGATGACTCAAACAGTTTAGCTAATGTGAACACCTTAGTTGAAGTTCAAGATATTGATTTTTACGAGGCTAAAGATCTACCAGTCACAAACAATGAATTTCAGAGGCAATTGGATATGGATAGGCTATAAAATACTGATTCCATCGTTCATGGTGCTGACCAAAGAAGTGATTTTACTTCGCATGATGACATCGATGATCCCGACTTTCATCTAAATAGTGATAGCGATTTGAGTGAAGAAAAAGAACATGCAGTGCAACTTTTGGAAGCAAATCTAATGGGTGAAAAAGTCAATCGTAGCGTAAGAAAATTAAAAAGGAATGTTGGTCAAGAATATGTCAATTCCTCAGGTAAACTTGTCACAAGCAAGGAAGTTAGGAAATTGGAAAATTGTCGGTTAAACTGCAAAGCTAAAATTTTACCTGAAGTTCAAAGAAATATATTTGAACAGTATTGAAAGTTGGGCAACTATAATTTGAGAGCAGCATTTGCTGCTGGGCTAATAATACTTTCAGAGAAAAAAACGCAAAGACAAACGACCAAGCATTTGCGGAACAGAACACATGTAGTTGGTGGTGAAAGGATACAGGTCTGTCAAAAATGTTTTCCTTTTACACTATGTGAAACAGAACAGTTTATAAAAACAGTGGTGAAGAAAAAACTAGAGTCTCCGGGTATAACAATTTCACACGACAAACGAGGTCGAAAAACTCCTCCAAACAAGCTTAATGATGCAAAAGAAATTGAAATACGCAGCCATATACAAAGTTTCCCAGCATATGAATGCCACTACACTAGAAAGCAATCACAGCAAAAGTACTTTCATGCCGATTTAAGTCTTTCACAAATGTATCGGTTATTTACTGAGAAATATGGAGCAACTGTATCCCTCACTACATACTCAAAAATTTTTATGACGATGAACATCAAATTCAAAAAACCCAAGCTCGATACTTGCAATAAGTGTGAAACGCTGCACATGAAACTAAAAACTAGCAGTGGAAATGAAAAAGAACTATTCGAAAAGGAATTGAATGACCACCAAAAACACGCTGACTTGGCTTATGACAGCAAAAAAAAAGAAAAAATTCTATGTCAAAATGATTAAAGCAGAAAAGTGTTAACTTTCGACTTGCAGCAGTCCTACCTACACCCTTCCTAAGAACAAATATTTCGTTTTATAAAAGGCAGCTATGGACATTTAACTTAACTGTTCACAACGGCCGAATGAACTAGCCTTTTTGTTACATGTGGCATGAGGGTAAGGGACGTCGAGGTGGCAACGAAATTGCCTCATGTCTTTTTGAACACCTTAAGAGTTTACCCGAATCCTGCAATCGGGTTACGTTTTATAGCGATTGCTGCGGAGGTCAAAATAAGAACTCTTTGGTTTCAACGATGTTCCTGGTGTTTATGCAAACAGAATCAAGCATTCAACTTATTGACCATAAGTTTTTGGTTCCGGGTCACACTCATATGGAATGTGTTACTGACCATGCCGCTATAGAAAGGAAAAAGAAAAGAACATCTGTAGATATACACCATCCGCGTGACTGGTACCAATTCGTTCGCACGGTAGGAGCGAAAAGGCCATTCATAGTAAATGAAATGTCAAGAGAAAAATGTCTGGACTTCTCCCGAACTTCGAAAGAAAAATATCGCTTGCGAAAAGTTGATGAAAGTGGAAATAAGTTCAAAGGGCAAGAGATTGAATGGCTCAGATATGAAAAAAAATTTGCAGTTATATTGTATAAAACTTCACTCTCACAAGAAGAACCATTTAAAATATTAAATTTTAAACGTACTCGTACTACCGTCTAATGTTCCACTGTGTTACATAGAAACTTTAGCTATTAGCAAGGAAAGAAAAGGATTTGATGGATCTACTGTCGCTAATTGATATAGCTTTCCACGGTTTTTATAAAAACTTGCCTTCTAATGAAAACATACCCAATTATCATCCTGACCTAACGGAAGAAATCGACAATGAAACATCATAGACTTCCAATTTTGGAAGATAACGACCTATATAATATTAATAATAGGTACTATATTAAACTTTTATGTGATTGTTTTTTCTAATGTATTTTAAATGAATTTTTGTATTTGATTTGAATGTTTTTTCTAATATATTTTAAATGAATTTATGTATCTAATTTTAATGTTGATTCTAATTTATTTTTTATTTCCTAATAAATAATAACACACATGACTAATTCGCTTTTACGTGTTAAAGTTATTGAAGTGTAGCTTGTGTTGACTAAATCTTTCTACGACGTTTGGCAAAAACACTTAAGTTGACTTAAGTTTTCAAAAGAATTAGTTATTGAATTTGAAAAGTATCTTAAGTTACTTAAGATTCAAAATGCACTGATATATGATTGGGTAAAACGACTTAAGTCAAAAAAGCATAAATTTGTTCACCTAAGCCCTAAATCTGTTAAAAAATAGTATTGACTATATTCTCAAATGAAGTTGCTACATTTTATCGAAAGAATTTTATGTGTCCAACCCATTTTTTTTTTAGAGCGCTGCTTAAAGTTTGAAATGGCTTTCGTGAAAAGTGTACAAAAATGACATAAGATGTTTTACCTTTTAGGCACAAAATACCAATAATTTAGATGGCGTTGAGAGATAAAATTATCAACAGCTCTGATATTTGTTTGTTATTTATTCATCGCGTTTTCTCTGCGGTTGCATGTCCACACGAACCGGTAATTTCGATGATAACAGTTTTTTTTTTTTTTTTTTTTATAATTTGCGTGCGCTAAAGGGATTTCTTTTTTCTGTAGTACACATACACAGTACCCTTATAGTGGAAACCACAGCGCAGGCATTTTGTTTGTTGCTGTAAGTAGCTGCCAGCAAATGATTCATTGCCTATTTCTGGGTGCTACTTACTGTATGAAAGAATAGAAGGATAGGAAAGAAGTTTGGTATGGGATTTTTTTTTCTCAACAGGGGGCGCCTAAATTGCTTTAGGGAGATCTGTTTTTCTTGTGTGTATTCAATTTATAAAAATCATGGCCCTGGTTGGGATTCGAACGCACGACCTGCCAATCACTTTAGTGAATACACTACCATCGCTCCATTTCCACCTGCTGTTGGTGTGAAAGCGAAGCAAAAGTAATTCTATCGAAGTTTTTTTCTTTGGTGTTGCTGTTTGATTTGAAAAAGTACCTACCCTTAACAGAGCAATGAAGTTTCATGAGCGGGCTTAGACATGCGGAGAAAAATGTGTATTCCTTTCAACTACAGAACTGGTCTAGCTCAAATCCGTATTGGCCTGAGAGGGTTTTTGTGAAGTTTGGTTGAAATCGGTCCGCCAAGTTGCCTTGCAATTTTGTTTGTTACTAAACAAAAAATGTATTTCTTTTGTTAGGCACAGCAAGGCACGCCAGGTACCCGCCCAAGACATTAATTATGTGGTCTTATCGAACATATTGGCCAACACAATTCTTGGGAAAAAAAGAAAATAAAAATAAAAATTGGATGAACTCGTGGCTTCAATGGCACAGTGCATGAGTGCTTGCCTGAGAAGACGCTGGTCTAGGTTCAAATCCCAGTAGAAGAAACGGATTTTCGGGATAAAATGAAGAAAAAAGACAGACCAGCACCACAGAAGGAGTCTGATGATCGGTTGTGGCTAACCGTGAAACAGCGCTGTAACTCCAGCCGTCCATTTAACGTGGTAACGAATGTAAGGTTATGCATTCAAAACAACATAAACCTTGGTTAAACTCTAAAACTAATATTGTTAGTGTAACCTGAACTATGTGAACACGTATAGTTTGGCATGAAGTTCCAATTATATTACCCTATTTAAGTTATTTAGAAAAAAAAAATTTAAACTTTCTAAGCAATATTTTTGTGTTTCTTTATACCCGCAACATTTTTTGCGAATCTGCTACAAATTGTTTGGTGATATACTTCTGTCTTCTGCAACAGTATCTGCATCCCTGCATATTACTAAATAAACCCTAAATAACCACAGTAACCTATATTAAAAGCTATCTTCAGTTTCCATTAGTTACTTTATTAAATTAGTTAAATGTTGTTAAAAGATTCGATGTCATTGCCATAGATTCAAAATAGATTTGTAAATTATTGTTAAAAAAAATTAAATAAATAATAAATGCTTAAGATAGTAATGGTAATGGCAATGAAAAGGAATATTAAAAACTTCATTCACTAAAAGAAAATCGAATCCGCCCGTGTGCGATTAATGTAGGCTCCATTTGAATTAATAGTTTTATTTATTTGTTCACACGTAATTTTACGAGTGTCGTTAAAGATAGATCGTATACAAATAACGCAGAAGTTTTCAATATAACAATGTCGTTATCCAAAAATAACATATATCGACAAATGCACAACTCAACATATGTATTCGATTATAATCACGAAAATTAGTGAGTTTTAACAACTTCATTAGA
This sequence comes from Portevinia maculata, assembly GCA_949715645.1. Taxonomy (NCBI): domain Eukaryota; kingdom Metazoa; phylum Arthropoda; class Insecta; order Diptera; family Syrphidae; genus Portevinia; species Portevinia maculata. The sequence goes on from OX454527.1 coordinate 181,078,730, forward strand.
AGATCAATCAAATAATGCGCTGTTTTTATTGGTCCATAAAAATACCTCACAAAACACATTTATTTAAGTAGATGAATTCGAAAACAAAATTAACAACAACGCATCACGTGGAATACAAATGAATGCCCACATCTGGAACTAAAGTTAATCAGTTAAGCTACTTACGATCTATAAATAAAACGAAAAGCTTTTGCCCCCAGTATATCAATCCTTATTCTTGAACATTATGAGTTATTGCACTTTTGGGTTATATATGAAAAATATACGATAATAATGGGTAATGTACGTACCCGCAAAGTATTGCATCAAAAATACTTACAATTCGCCTGACACGATTTCTTGCGTAAGGATTTATGCGAAACACCTACCTTATGTCATACAGAGGCGAAATATGGAAAGACTAATGCTTCTGAACTTAGTCTTTAAATGGATTCCTGAATTGTTGTATGCATTGAACTATACATACTCCTTGTAGATGTATTTATTATAGGCTGGATGTGGAAAAAGTACATTTTGGGAGAAGACGGTCGGCTGAACAAAATTGTTGCTTCTGTGGGTGACACATGCATGACACTATTGGAATGATGCTCTGATTGTGGCAAATGATGGCTTGTATCTTAGTTAGAAGTGGCTGCCAGCGAGTACAATGTCGATCTATACAGAAGCTTGAAACCATAGAACTACGCTATAGGTACTCTTGAAGTACTTCTAATCGTCAATGCAATGAGTGGGATTTCTTTTTTTTTGTGATTTTCACGTGCCAATATGAAGAAACACAGCCCGTGGTGGCGTTAATGAGAACAAGAAGTGGAGAACTAATCGCTGGAAGTTGTGAAAATGGACATGGAAAATGCTATGGAACGATCCCGAATGTTCATTTAATTTGGCGCGGCCATTTTACATTTATTATCTTTGCGTCTAAATGGAAAAAATCAACATACGGTAGCTTTATATTGTATTTCAGTGACGACCTTTTCGTCACCTTGTATATGTTTGGTAGTTCATGAAGAAGTCCGTGCAATGCTCTCTGAATTGGAATACACAACTCAGGTGCTCTGTTAAGTCCACCTCATTTTGAAAAACAAACTTTGTATATTTTGAACTAAATCAAAATGAATTGTAACCAATTAAATATATAACATCACTAATGTATCAAACCTCTCGAATTGCTATACATATTTTCGCCATAAATCATTTGAATGTCATGCATCTTTGCCAAGTAGTGCCAACAATTATTTATTTTGTTACCATGGTTTACATTTAAGCTTTCCAGAGGCATTGTTAGGAAGAGAAAATAAAGCGCAATCACTTATCATTCTACAGTCATCAAATAAGTTTTGTTTTTTATTACATCGTCACTCCCCGGTCCTAGCTTTGATCGAGCTGTATTTTCGCTGCACTGGATAAGATTACTTTAGGGCTGCCGTTGCGTGATATAAATGCATATTTTATGAAACTAAAAGTTGCCGTGGAAATTAGTGATGATTACTTTAACTTACGAGTACTTAATGGACTCGCGACCCGTGAGGAGTCCCTGCTGAGACATTATAGCCTTCAGTCGTCTGCAATCTCGGGAATGGTGATTTCCGTCGCTCAGATCAATCATTCTGGTAGATGGATGTTCTTTGAAATGAAACTTCTGTATTCATTATTTCCTCGAACGAAGATTCTCTTGTCTGTATAGCAATATTGTTTGTCCTGGTTGACTTCAAGATTAAGCTATTTTGCCTGTTCTTCCATTCCAAGTATCGTAGATACAAGCAAAACCAGAGCAATCACAAAAAGATGTTCTACAGTGTTCTCGCTTTCTCCACAGGGTTTAGCAATTGGTTGTATCGCTTAAGTCGAGCACTTTATGATGCTTGGCAAAATCGTAGTGGCCCTTAAGAACGCCAGTAATTTGTTTGCAGTCTTTTCAGTTGAGGGACAACAAGATTGGATGGACACATTTTTAACAGATGTCGGGAATAATCCGTTAATCTGTCCGCACTCCAGACAGTAGAGCCATCTGCGATTGTGTTCATTTAAACCCAGGCGTCAATGACAGCCCTGATCGAGGATGCAGGTAGACATAACGCGGCTTCGGGTCCTGAGAAGTCTTCCTCTGAGCCCGGTCCGTTATGATCCGGAACCTAGACAAGAATTATTGAATTAAGCCTCCGACCGAATTCAGACAGATCTCTCATTCCCGAATTATTTGGCATCTTGACATACTCTAAATTTTTTATATAGTCATTTAGGGCATGACAAGGACAAAAGAACTACTAGTATGAATAACTTGCACACTTGGTTTGTTGGCCACAGATCAATTCAATTGTCAATGGAGCCGTAGAGGTACGTCGTCATTTTTAAGGGCTTGTTTAATCACTCAACAGCCACCCAACAGACGATTATATGACAAATACTTGCAGTTTTCTTATAATAGTGTCAGTCGCTGCAATATGCAGATACGATATTGAACCAGAACAGACGTCGCAGAGCATGTGAATTTCCCGTGTTGGCGATGAGGGTTTAGAGAGTAGTGTGTTGCCTTGTCACCCGTGCGGTGCAGGTTCAATCCCCATGGGGAACAACAGCATACGCCACCCAATAAAGGAGAGAAACGAATAACACCTTGTTTCTCCAACCTCTACACCAAAAAGATGATTTTTTCCTGGTAGTATAATACCCCGTAACTGAGTCTGAGTGCTCTGGGATTTGGACTTCATTGAAGAAAAATGTGAATTTGCCAAACTAGCAGTATTTAATCAAAAAATGGAAAAAAAAACAAATTCTTTAATTAATGCAACTTACAATTTACTTACAATGACAGACGGAAAAAAAATACATATGGTGTCTTGTCATCCGTTACCTCATCATCACAGACGTGTTTTGTTGTGGGGCAAAGCCATCCAAAATAAATAATCTAACAATTATTTAAAGAAAATCTCAAAATCAGTTGGCAATGTTCTTCGCGTTAACTCCAATTCACTCTTGGATAATATTTACGCATACTTCACATTGCACATAGACTTGATTTTAAGGTTTGCCAAGTTGGAGACAAAGAGAGTAAAGAATCCTCGATGGGCATTTTCATCGATATTGAGGGTACTTTTGACAAGGCGACTTTTGACAGCATGTGCAGCTCCGGCAGGCAACACGGCGTAGACGATTCATTGGTGCTGCGGATTAAAGCAATGCTAATGAATAGAACGTTGGTTGCGGATGTGGATTGCATGGCGGGGGTAAACAGAGGCTTGTCGCAAGGCGGCATTCTGTCTCCACTGCTACAGTTCTAATGTATACGCTCAGGCGTAAGCGGATGATGTTGCCCAAGGCGCAGGCGGCTTGATCGACGAATGGTCCATTAGGAATGGGCTCTCGGTCAATCCTCTTAAAACTGAGGTTGTTCTCTTTACGAGAAGGAGGAAGATGATCGGGTTGCCTCAGCCAGTGCTAAGAGGCGTCACAATACAACTCTCCAATGAAGCAAAGTATCGGGGAGTCATCCTGGATAGCAAACTTCTTCGGTCCAAACATGTTGAGCTGGAGACTGCCAATGCGCTGTCAGTTTTCTAGCACTGGAAGGACATTTTCGGCAAGGCATGGGGCTTATCCCCGAAAAGAGTCCTATGGATTTATACGGCTACGATAACACCATTTATAGCATACGCATCGGTTGTTCGGTGGAATAAGCTTTTGCGTAAATACCTTACTGCTGCTTTCGCCAAACTCCAAATGTAGGTATGTCTCGGCTGCACCGGGGCCTTCCCCAGCACTTTTGGCTCCAGCCTGGATTCATTATTGAACCTCCCGCCCCTTGATGTTTATATCATGGGTTGCACAATCAAAGCTATCTCACGTTTAAAAAGAGGTGGCTTTTGGTATAACTTGCACTGGAGAACTTGCGCAACGGTTGCCTTCGACTCCAGTCTTATGGATATGCGTCCGATGCAATGACACCGGAACTTAGGCTGAAGCGCAACTACGGAGTCGACTTTCCTCGTGTTCAGGACTGGCTCTGGCCAGACTCTGCGCCTGGAAAGGAATGCAGTTGAATCATCACTGATGGTTCCAAAACCGATCAAGTATCTGGTGCTGGTGTTTTCATGGAGGGCGGCAACATAAGACTTTTCTTATCGTTAGGCAAACATGCGTCAGTATTCCAAACGGAAACTTATGCTATCCTAATGGCCATGGACTTTGTTGCGAGGTACAGGTGAAGGAGGCGAAGTATCTGCGTCTGTAGCGACAGTCAGGCTGCGCTTAAGGCGTTGCTTAACCCATTAACCACCTCCAAAATAGTTCGTGAATGCAAGATTTCTCTATATTCGGTCGGAAGACTGAATTCACTTAGACTTGTCTGGGTGCCGGGTCATAACGGGATCACGGGAAATGAGATCTCCGATGAGCTTGCTAGACATGGGCTCAGAGGGGGACTTCTCAGGACCTGAACCAGCGATTTGTCTGCCTGCGTCCTCGGTCAGGGCTTTCATTGACGGTTGGGTTTCATAAGAACATAATCGCCGTTGGCATGACTCTCCAGGGTGCAGACAGACTATGCAAATTCTCCCCGACGTCTGTAGGAAATCCGCGGCATTCTTGTTGTCTCTCAACAGAAAAGACTGCAGACAGACTACTGGCGTACTTACGGGCCACTACGCTTTTGCCAAACACCTTAACGTGCTAGGCCTAAGCGATACCACCAACTGTGAAGCCTGTGGAAAATGCGACGACACTGCGGAACATTTCCTCTGTGATTGTCCTGCTTTTGCATTTGGTGCTGATATGGTGAGTGCTGTAAACCTAAGCTCCTTATCATTGAAGCGCCTTCTCGTTTTCCTTAGGAAAACGAGTAAATTTTCACAGTCAAATATGGTGTGTCTGCCTGGAAGTACAATGGACCAGTATTGAGTCTGAGTGCTCCAGTGTAGAAAGTCTCGCACCCCGAAAAAAAAGAGAGTAAAGAAAAATGCAAGTCCAGAAAGAAATTAATACAAGACGGATTTAAAAGAGAATCTGGCTTATTTGTTTATATGCCCACAAAACACGCTGGCAATACTAATGATGGGAACACTGTCAGACGATTCTTTAGCGATGAACAATAAACCGCGGAGATTAGAGAAATAGATTTATGTTCTATATAATAATAGAACCTTTGGGGGCTGGGTTCCTAATCAACTGAAATGCGTTTGATATACAATAACAACAAGCGACATGTATCCAAAAAATCGCGGTTGGTTTTATATGCCAGTAAGCGTTTACAAGGTCTTGTTTCATGGCATACAAGTGCTTCTTGTATTATTCCAATTGGTCAACTTTCGGAAGAGAAACCTAGTGCTTGAAGACGATCACAGTTCATCTTCATAAATTTATATGACCTCACATCCATTTTAAGCAAGCGTGAGTCCATCCAAAAAGAAAAAATGTTGCATTCAACATGAAGTCTAGCAACTCTTAGATAAACCAACCTAAATAATAGTTGTATGTTCCATCCAAAGTTCTTAGCTCGTTTCTTCAAAATATGAATGTGTTTACGAATAGTAATGGTTAAAATTAATTCTTTTTTTATTTCTTATAAATCTACTACAAGACAAATTATCAAAAACCTTTATTTGTAAACGCTATGAATTAACTTCCGCTAAATGAGCGAATTCCCACACGGTGCGCTGGTTATTGTTAAGCTGATGTAATTGCTTATATATATTTCCAACAATTTTACGGCGATTGCGAAAGCCAAATTTGAGAAGCTTCTAGTGACAATTTATCCTCTTGAATGTTTGTTAGGCGTTTAGCACGAGATTTTGCAATAGACTTTGAGGTGTCACTGGTAAATTCGATCCTAAATCCATTGACGTCCACGCACAATAGAGTACCTGAAAACACGCCCAGATCATTTCCAGTACAAGTTTATACCCATGCTGGGTAGCGTTCTAGTCCGATCCGTAAGTTTATTCCAAAAACAAATCGTTAGTAAAGTCGAACGAAGCCACATTAGATAATGCTTTGGCAAGAAGTTTACACAAAAGCTTATTACTAATTTCAGAAATGCCAAACATCACTTTTAAAGGCGAGTAGGCAGTTACGTAAACATTTGCTTTAGGCAAAAGAGTTGCCCTACAAACAGCTTATTTAATATGAAGATTCAGAACCCCTACAACAAAATATTTTTATGAACAATTGTGTGTAAAATAAAAAGGTGTCACAAACCACAAAGCAAAACAAAACACATAACCTCGATATCAATATTTTCTTTGGCTGACGAAGTAGCTATGCAACTGAACTTTTAACTGAATAGACCTATAGTTAGCTACATGACCAGAATGAATTATTATTAGGGGCGCTAGACAAAGTTAAGCAGATGGAAATGAAAAAATATATTATTCATATATTTCGGATCGCTGTTTATCTTATTCGATTAAATTATGTATAAACCGCTGCTTCTCCGTCGAAATACTCAAATATTCATTTGGAAACCTATTGATGACGAATAATGAAGCCATTTCAAATGCATGTCTTTTCAAATGGCAAGCATTTGGTGTTGTGTGTTGTGTCGCATTGTAGGTGCATGTACAATTCGTATTTTGTTTATTTTTTTTTGCAAATTATGCACATAATTTAAAGTTTGATTGCTACCATTGAAACATGTTTATTTAAATGTTTATTAGTCTGTCGTTTGCAGACCTCAATTTCAAATTGATTTATTTATTTGTGGAACTAGTGTGCATATTAATTTCAGGTTTTATTTTTATTTTGACTATAAATTATAATGTAGAACGGCCATTTAAATTAATATTAACTGTCATAATGCTTATTGTTGACTAAACTATCGGTTTTAAATGTCGTCATTTGGAAATCATTTTGCGGCTTAGTTGGGAATACTTAATTCATCAGTTTTTATTGTGTTTTACAAAGTGTTTCTAAATTGCTCAGTAAAAAAAACTTAGGGCTTTCGAGTTGAACTGTCCAAATAGACAAAGCTGTAGGTTTTAATAGAGAGTCGTTCGTATAAAAAACCTAACGAAAAATCGCCCATTGACAAAACGACCAATGTTTAAATCCAACTCGCAATTGGTTAAACCAATGCATTAATGGATAAGGTTTATATTTCAGAGCTCGGCTTGTATTATTGCTCCCCATGTCAAATAATATCATGGTCCACCCTTGGCTCCAAAATGTCAGCCTTAAAGTCTGATATATAAAAATTATACAATGGATTTAAGGATCTACACGTCAATATCTATAATGCGGTCCCCAACGTCTCCACGTTTTCAGATCCTCATTGATTGGCCGACCTTTCAACGTGCACTGACTTTAAGGTGCTGATAAATGAGCATGTAGAAATCCAGGAAAAAGGAGGCGTGATATGACTTCTTCTGCGCTAAATACTAATGCTAAATGCTTTAATCTTATTAGTCAGTGAAACAATTGTAACGATGCTCCTTATCATGTTGTTGGCCCTAAACTAAATTAAATACAGCTATTGAATCTATTTATAGACAGAAAATTACTTAATTCCTCTTTCTCTTCGTGAAATGTAGGTCCAAAAGAAGAATCAATTAAATGCACTAAAATCAGGAAGGCTGATGGGTTTATTGCTTAATTTAAGATAAAAAAAACCCTGTAGGCTATCCCTCTCATGAGTTCAGTATTCAGAAACGATCGTCATCAAAATGAATTGAAAGCGCTTGGAGGAGGTTTCCTGATTACTGTTCGTTCCCACATTAAGTCACGAAAGATTGGGTTTCCGTTTCCTCTAAATGTTGATATTATCTGTGTTAAATAATTCTTTCAATGGCATTTGATCATATTTTTGGCATATCTTGTTGTGCCACCACCGTTATACCTCCAGGCGATTTCAATCTGCCACAAATTTGATAGGTACCTGGTGAGGATGATTCTTATTTCATTCCATCCATTGACTCTGCCTAACAACAGCTTGTTTTACTTCACAATATCTTATCTTTTGTCTTACAGGAAATAAGATGTATAAAAAACTGCAACAATTGAAGTGGGAAACAGGCACTGGAATATCCGATTTCTAAGTGGAAACAAGGGCCCGTGCCCTCCAGGTTGGGGGTTGTGGCGTCAGGGTAATTTCCCGACCACGTCAAACAACATTAGTTATGAGAGAGACACGAGAAGCCTCCGATAACAAATACCGTCATATGGCCACCTGACTCGGAACGTCAACAGACTACGATATGAGTGTGTGCACCTGGAACGTGGACAAACGTCTTCTCTAACCATTTTCTTGTTACGGCTGAATTTAGAGCTCGACTGTCCAAGAAGAAGTTGCGAACTGCCCAAAAGAAGAAATTCGACTTTGAACGCGTTAGAACACCTGGAATAAAAAGCGGATGAGCAAGAGAGAGGAGGTAGCCGAGACCACGGTAGGTTACGAGCCACGCAAGAGAAAAAGCCCGTGGTTTGATGACGTTTGAGTTTACGGGAAGAAGGTGGCAAAAGATGCAAATTTAAAAGCGCTTCAGCGCCAAACAAGAGTGGCGAGGATTGATTAAAGAGCCAATAGGAGGTAGGAGAAGAAGATCCTTGAGTAGAAAGAAAAGGGCGTAAGCAGTTTTCCAACGAAAGAAAAGCTCAGAGTGTAGCGATCGAAACAACATCCGAAGATTTTCCAAAAAAGCATAGCAACTGGCTGCTGTCAGTTCCGCAGGGAATAGTGGATGTATTCAAGATTTCCAAGACCTGCATAATTGGCAGATGCCCACCTCCTGTAAATGAATGAATTTCATCACACAAAATAGAAGAGGTTGGCCTAGGTATAAGGCCACCAGCTCTGATGGCTTACAAGCGAAGCTTTGCAAATACGGAGGTGATGTTTTTGTTGGGCGTATGCACCAAATCATAAACCAAGTATGTGTGGAAGAAAACATGCCCGATGATTAGACTATCAGCTCAATATGCCCATCTACAAGAAAGGCTAAATGACGAATATAAGATCCTATCCCACTTACTGTGTGAACATCTAAAGCCGTTCTGCAACACACTAATCGGCACGTACAAGTGTGGCATCCGGCCCGACCAAATTTTCACGCTGAGAAAAATGCTGGAAAAGACCAACGAATTTCAAGTCAAGACTCACAATCTTTTCACTGATTATAAAGCCACATATGATAGCATTCATCGATAGCTCTACATGGCGATGGCTGAATATGGGATTCTGGCAAAACTGATTTTATGTCGCGTGCAGTTTGGAAGCAGCTCTTCCGATTTCATCCAAACTTGTACCGGGTTTCGGCAAGGAGATATGCTATCATTTGACTTCCTGTTCTGGAGCAAATAGTGCGCAGGGCAGGTTTCACCACGTAAGCACTTAGGGAGGAGAAGATACAACCGCGAATTCTATGAGCTATATCAAGATGTGGATGTAGTCCAAAAAGCTCAATCACGTCGACTACATTGGCTCGCCAACATTGAGCGAATGGACAATAACACTCCACCCAGGAGGATTTCTGACTCCCAGCCCCGGGTTCGAGAAGTCTTTAACCTCCGTTTTAAAGAACAAGCCATCGCGGATATCAGAACGCTTGGTCTGGACAATTAGAAGCAGCGTGCCCGGGATCGCAGATGATGGAAGGCTGCAGTATCTCAGACAGTCTCTCCACGGGTCGGGAATCCGTTAGGCAAAAAAGAAAGTATTAAGTAGAGTGTCTTTCTCCGCGGAAGGAGTCGAAATAACTTAGGGAGCACTTTTTTCAAGTTTTGTGTTCAAATTAAATCCGCAGAAACTAATACAATATTGGTTTTTGCAAATATGAATACACATAAATTAGGATCGACTTAATTACAATTTTGATACAATTTGGTAAACTATACTCCTTCACTTTATTTACAAAAAATATACTAAGTGTATCGGCAAAAAATGCAAAATTTAAAAAAAAACTATGGCGGGTCTTAGACTTTAACTGATTAAATTTAATAAACGCTTAATTGATTATTAACAAACTGCAATAATAATTGAAAACCACTTGCATGCAGCTCTGTGCTCCTCTGCAGGGGCATAATTATTTATTAATTCGTTATTAAATTCAATCATTCACTTTGTTTTGAACTAATATATAGAAGAAATATTTTGTGTATTTGCATATTTTGTGAACATACATATTACTTTGGTACGCGCTTGTATTTCTGGAATTTTACAAAAACAAATGAAAGCATTTTAAAATCACTCACCGCAGAGGTGACATAACATCTTTTTATACAGAGAACGAACAAACACCTTCCTTAAACTAAAGTAAAACACACTTTCAATTTTTTGTAGTTTAACATTCTTGCGTAATTCAAAACACATACCACAAGAAGACAGTGTTAATTACTATCACAAACTAATGTAAATAAGTCTTCTGTATCAGGTTATACTTAAAGTTACTAAAGGCATCATAAAACCAATGTCAGCTGTTGTATGTCTTATATTTGGTTTTGTTTTAGTTTTAAACACAATTAAAACATCATTTACTAACCTCGCTTTGAAGTGAGGTGTTAATTTATTTTTCTAATATTTGTTTATAAGTGTCAATTTATTAAATAAATACCTATGTGTTATAATTTGAAAATACTTTAGAAAAAAATGGCTTTTATAATATATATACCAATTTTTATTACCACCAAATGATCCATAGAGATTATCAATTTATCAAGGCGTAGGGTACATATTTTGTACTCTTTAATTAGGCACTAAGTTCTTTTAAAACCTCTTGTTGTCTCAATTTTGCTATACATACTTCTAATATTTAATTAAACATAGGGACGGGCTACAGTCCGCTTGGGCGAACTGTTGGATACCCTATTCTTATTCCTATCCCTCATAAGTGGGCGTGACAAAAGTGTAAGTATGGTTGAATTGTTAAGAACGCTCTACATATTTTGTTATATAACATTTAAAGGATTTTTATCAAAAAAACGCTCCCTAGCTCAAACTTGGGTGTTTCAATAAAATTGTTTTATTTAATTGTGGGCGTGTCAGTAGGCGGATTTAAAAAAAATTAACACATGAGCATAAATGGCCCCTAGAGAGTATATATTATAAATTTCAGCTCCCTAGCTCAAACTTTGAATTTAAAAAAAAAAAAAATTAATTGTGGGCGTGTCAGTGGGCGGATTTTGAAAATATTTACACATGAGCATAAAGGGCCTATAGAGAGTATATATTATAAATTTCAGATCCCTAGCTCAAACTTTGAATTTTCAAAAAAATTTATTTATTTTTTTGTGGGCGTGTCAGTGGGCGGATTTTGAAATTTTTTTATCCCGAGCAGTTTTAGGAGTCATAGATCAGATATAAAAAAATTCAGCTTTCTAGCTCAAAATTCTTTTTTTTTTCCAAAATTTTGTTTTTTTTTGAGTTTGTGGGCGTGTCTGTGGGCGAATTTCAAAAATTCGTAAACTTGATTATTTCGGGACCCTAGAGAGTATATGGTTAAAAGTTCAGCTCTCTAGGTCCAGTTTAAAGGCCTAATTTTTGCCGACAGACGGACGGACGGACATGGCTAGATCGACATTACTATCGATGCTGATCATAAATATAGTAACTTTTAGGGGTCTACGGGCAATATTAAGGTATGTTACAAACTATGCGTCAAAATTAATATACCTTTAGAATAGGGTATAAAAAAGAAGACCATAGCCCTTTTTTACAATGTCCATTGTCCGTGTTTTATCATCGCAGAATGATCTCTGCAGATCATCAATTTATATGCTTCGCAAAAAATACACATGATCTTGCTATTCATCAGGATCACATTTTATAATCTATAACCCCTTCAATACCGTATTTGTTCCGCTATGTTGTTTATTTAGCCAAGTTAATCAGTATCAGGTGCATCAGTTGTGATAATTTCTCGCACTTTTCATCAATGTTTGTGTCATTTTTGTGCTAACAAACTTGATACTTGATACTGATTGCTGAAATGCAGATGACGCGACGCTAGAGTTGCCGAGAAGACCCGATAGTAAGTATAGGTTTTCTTATTTATTATAAATTAATAATAAATGAACATAATTCCGAACAAATTGCAAACATTGCAAATTCTGCAACGAAAATATATGCATTCAAAATTTGACCCGATCAATTGTGCTACCTGGCTCTCATGCTATGCTTGGTTTAGCAAGGGGCTCTGAACCATCTTGGAGACCGATAGCTGGGTTGGGTCCAATTGTAGTTCTGCGATTAGCAAGAACTTTCCTAGGGAACACGCTTGTTTTTTTCTGATTGGTAATTTACTTGTATACCTTTACTCGACCGTTTAAAAGATGTTATACATATTATAAATTAATGGAAATAGGATGATTCTAACAAATCGCATTAAGACTGTAAAACAAACAGATCAAAGAGTCAAGGAGAAGCTCATCAATGAGTTGGAGGTGATGGAAGGATTGTAGTAGTTAATGAAAGGATAACAAAATCGTCACAATGGAATCTAATGCAAACCGATGCAAACCGTCTCTAGGTGTAGCAAAGTAGAGAAAGCTTTAAATAATCTGCCGTGACTTGTTGGAACCATTTTGACCGAACTTCACAAGAACTTTTCCGAGGCTCTATCGAAGCTTACCCAATAATTTAAGCTCGACCGATTCGGGGGTTTCGAAGTCTATTAATCTGAAACAGATATTCCAACCTCCATTTTTATATCCAAAAATACGCAACTGAATTAAAAAAATACACTACATTTGGGTATACGAGGAGCCCTACTTCAAAAACAATTTCATATTCTTTTAATATTTTAAAATAAATAACTAAAATTATAAATTTGAACAAAATGCACCCACTTTTTAGGTTGTCGGTACTGAAAGGGGTAAATTAGTTCTCACTATTTGCCTCTAGGTTCCAATAGGTTTTTCCTGAACTTATGTTACCATACAAAAATTGAATTCAAAAAACCAAATATAAGACGCATTTTATAGTGAACTAATGTCAAGCTCAGCAGTGAAAGGTCCAATAAAAGCATAATATAATATGTTCGCTTTTTTATCTACCTTTAATTTAAATGTTAAATTTTTAATACATAGGAAATCATACTGCTACTCAACTATAGCTGGCGTTGTTTCTATTTTTTAAGAAAAAGCTGATTGGCTGTGAATCATTATTTAATTTCCGCATTGAAAATATTTGCTAAGGTTCGGACACCCACTTGGGTGTCCTTTCCCATCAGACATTCCAAAAGTTGATCTTCACCCTTTATGTTCACTTTATCAAATACTGCATCTGCCAGAAAACTATTGAGGACCCGCAGAGCAAAATTTTATTTAATATACGGACATTTGTTATTGATTGTATGGTAACTCAAACTCTAGGGTAGATTTCAGATTAGAATTCAGCTGTGCAAGTGTTCGTTGACCCATACTGTTTACTTATCGTTGACAGACTTATACAGATCATACGTCATAAAAAACACGGCCTCTGTCCACACTTTAAAAAGTCGTTTTGTTGAAGAAATTATTGCAAAGTCCTATTCTTCGCAAAGTATGTAACTTAAGTCGTTTTTTACAATTCCACTAAACAAAAATGTTTGCTATGCCCATTCTTTAGGGGCGATTATTTATAAAAACATTGTTTTTTCCTTAAAATTCCGAAAAAAAGTAAGATACGTATACCATATCCTTCTTAGCAATTAACCCATACCTATATTTTTGCCACGCACACTTTTTGTGGATTGGAATATGAATAATTGCGTTTGGTACACTAAATGTGCGTTGTTTTTATTGCTCCTTAAGAATGTGAATTATTTAAGATCATTATTAAAATATTCGATAGACAAATTGAATCCATTCACTGAGCTTTTAAAAGACCGGAAGCGTGCAAGTTTAATTTTATGTAACTTTTTAGTTAATCCGGGCTAGACAAGCAATTTGGAAAATCAGCTGTGCAAGTGTTCGTTACTTTATTCTGTTTTATTTTCATTGGCAGATATATACACATAATAAGTCATAATAAAATACGTCTTATATGCTTTTTTTGTCAGCTGAGAACAGAATTGTAATATTTACAAAACAACAGCAATGTTTACTGCTGTCAAACATACAACAAATGATGCAGTCAAAATAATATTTACAACATTTAATACATGTGTGAATAAAAATCCAGTATATGTAATTTTATTGTTATTGCTTTTCTAGATATGCACTTCACTTCTAAGCCTCACTTAAAATAATGCTTATTTTAATGAAGAATTAGACTAATGTTTTTCTCAGAGACATAAGCTGTTTATGTCATTAGTCGTTCAAGAACGGTGGTGACGCATGTTTACATACACTCCATTTAAAGTCTTTATGTACAGGTGGTATCTTGCTTTAATTTTGCGATATTTTTTAAATTATTCGATAATCTAGGGGAAAAAACCCAATGCAATATAAAAAACATAGAGACGGGCTACAGTCCGCTTGGGCGAACTGTTAGATACCCTATTCTTATTCCTATCCCTCATAAGTGGGCGTGACAAAAGTCTAATTATGGTTGAATTGTTAATAACGCTCTACATATTTTGTTATATAACATTTAAAGGATTTTATAAAAAAAAAACGAAACTTTTGTAAAAAAACGCTCCCTAGCTCAAACTTTGGTTTTTCAATAAAATTATTTTATTTAATTGTGGGCGTGTCAGTAAGCGGATTTAAAAAAAATTAACACATGAGCATAACGGGCCGCTGGAGAGTATATATTATAAATTTCAGCTCCCTAGCTCAAATTTTGGTTTTTCAATAAAATTGTTTTATTTAATTGTAGGAGTGTCAGTGTGCGGATTTTGAAAATTTTCTCTCCTAAGCAGTTTTAGGAGTCATACATCGTATATGAAAAATTTCAGCTCTCTAGCTCAAAATGCGATTTTTTCGAAAAATTTGTTTTGAGTTTGTGGGCGTGTCTGTGGGCGGATTTCAAAAATTCTTAAACTTCATTATTTCGGGACCCTAGAGAGTATATGGTTAAAATTTCAGCTCTCTAGGTCCAGTTTAAAGGTCTAATTTTTGCCGACGGACGGACGGACGGACGGACATCGCTAGATCGACAATGCTGATCACATATATACGGGCAATATATCGGTATGTTACGAAATTTGCGTTAAAATGAATATACCCTTAGAATATGGTATAATAAGGATATATACATATTATATTTATGTTGAAAAAAAATGGGATTAGGTGGATAAATTCAATTTTCCAAAAGAAAAATTAAATCCACACACTAAACTTGAACAAATCCTAGAACTATGAATATTACCCACATTCGATACACGCACCTCAACTCCTCACGTCTATTCTTCATTCACGCTGTCAGGCTATGGAACTCTTTGCCTACCCGAATAAAAACCATCGCTAATTCCAAAACTTTTAAAAGTGCTGTTCTTCTATATTTCTCATCGACTACTTCTCGCATCTAATACCTCTCACTATCTTTTATCCTCCCTTTTCTTTATAGCTTTCTCTTATCTGTTTAAAAATAATGTAATTTAGTTTTAAGGCTTTTGAATTTACTGTAAATCAATCTTAACGTTCTAAGTACTATAAAAGATACCTTTCTTAATGTACAAACGAACAAAATAAATAAATAAATTGAATTGAATTGAATTGAAATTGAATTGAATTGCTCTTTTCAATGAAACATGTTTTTCTTTCTGGTCATTTGACTATTCTAGTATTTGAGACTGGGGGTATCATACACAGTAGCTATCTATCCTACCTACTGAAATTATCTCACAATAAATCGAAACCACATTTTCCTCACTTTGATATTTGTCGCAAGGCTAATTGTATGTATTATAAGGCCTTTGTAATAGAGTTAAACTCGCAAAAAATTGAGATGTCATCTTTCGTGTTCGGATCAAATCTAGGATTGCCACATGCAAAACCGAAAAAGATTTGCTCTTTTAAGCAAAAGAGCCAATCTTATCTTCAATGAATTACGCCATGAGCATGGCACGTGTCATGGCACGTGCGCAACTGTACCTCTGTAGGTAATATCCATATTCGATTACTTTAGGTAAGAGTGAGTGGAACAGTCGTAAACCGTATAAATAAATAATTTGTTTGCAGTTTGTCAGATAAGGCGACAAGGGCAACCTTATCTTATTGAAAGGATTCTTAATTGTATCTCGGTGTATCTCGACAATTTAGTGACATTGTATAATAGTTTTCATTCATTATTACCAAAAGATAATTATTGATTTTCGTACTTCATAGAATAAAAAGTTATCTCCGCAGTATCATGACCCAAACCGTTCGAATTCCTTGGAGTTCCATAGAAAAATACTTGACACATGATATCGAATTTTGTGATCTGATCGACCACTTGGCTTCACAGAAGTGAAGAAGAAAAGTTCTTAAATAATTAAATAAGATTAGGTATGTAACTAAAGTACCGTTTTTTTAAGTTTAGTACATTCAAGGTGAAATAAATAATTCTTGCTTATTGTGGTAATATTTTTTATTTTTTATAACTTAAATTTTCTGGGAAACACGGCGACAAACAATAATTATATAAAAGAAATCTGCTTGTATTTAGTCTGAATTCAGTGATTAGGTTTATTGATATGTGATAAGGATAACTGTTTTCTTTTTAACCACTAGCGTTTGAACCATTTTCAAGTTGAAGGGCTCACTACCATTTAAGCAACTTTGGCAAAATTTATAAAAAAAAGCCTTAGCAAAAGAGGAGATAATGTTTTTCAGATTAGACCCGAATGATCGGAACAGTTAATTATTATCAAGTAGGTACTAATACAAAAGGAAGAGAGCAGGCGTGCAATGAATTGCGACTTTCACTCAAGCGGGACGCCAACATACTGGCCAACAGATATGAGTAAAATCCCGGATCTAATAGATTTTTTTGTTGGAAAGGGCATATTCGACAACTATATTAAAATAGAAAATAAAGATGATCTTCCATCAGATCACTCGCCTGTTCTTATGGCAATCAGCGACCAAATAATGAGGTAGAAAACACACCTCGACTTGTAAATCATAAGACAAATTGGATGTTCTTTAGACAACTGTTAGATGGTAACATTAATCTTCAAGTGCCAATAAAGAACCCATTACAACTAGAAGAAGAAGTTGAGCTGTTTAATAGAAACATATAGCGAGCGGCATGGTAAAGCACCCCTATCTGCCGAACAAGAAACAGGGTGGATATTAATTACCCTAACGAAGTAAAAAAAACTCCTAAGAGTACGAACATCTGAGAATAAAACAGTACATAACGCACTATGCTATGAACTAAAGATGCTGATACAAAAAGTTAAAAACGAGCCCCTCGGTAAATATCTCCATAGCCTCTCTGCCCATAAAAATGCAGATTACTCGCTTTGGAAGGCGGTGAAAAGCCTGAGAAAACCAATGAACAAGTCTCACCTATCAAACAGGATAACGAGTCTTGGGCGAATAATGCCAAGAAAAAAGCAAATCTATTTGCTGATCATCTTGAGGAAATATTCCAACCATTTCCTGGACAAACTACAGAAGAATATTTGACTGTGGTTGAAAAAATCGATCACAAAACCATAGAAAAAATAACACTGCTAGAGTTACAGAACGAAATCAAGCACAACTTAAATGCAAAAAAATCACCAGGTTATGACTTGATAACAAGGCAAATATTAAAAGAATTATCTAAAAAAGCTATGCGAAAACTATTACATATAATTAATGCAGCTTTCAGACTTAAGTATGTCCCTATTCAATGGAAGGTAGCAGAAGTGATAATGATTCTGAAACC
This sequence comes from Portevinia maculata, assembly GCA_949715645.1. NCBI lineage: Eukaryota > Metazoa > Arthropoda > Insecta > Diptera > Syrphidae > Portevinia > Portevinia maculata. The sequence continues at coordinate 181,096,437 of OX454527.1, forward strand.
GGAAAAATCACCAAATGAAAAGAAATCCTACAGACCGATTTCTTTACTACCAATAATTTCAAAGCTTTTTGAAAAATTATTCCTAAAGAAACTCAAACCAATAATAGAGGGCAGGCATTTAGTCCCAGTCCACCAATTTGGGTTTAGAGAGAAACACTCGACTATTCAACAAGTGCATAGAATTGCGAGTATTATAGAAAAGGCACTGGAAACCAAAAAAGTTTGTTCGGCGATTTTTTTAGATGTAGTCCAAGCATTTGGCATCAAGGATTAGAATCTAAATTGAAAGCGGATCTTCCTGATGAGTTCTATTGTATTCTTAAATCATATATTTCAGACAGGTATTTTCGTGTAAGATATAAAAATTGATACTCGGACATGAAGAGGACATCGGCAGGTGTACCACAGGGCAGTGTCCTGAACAAGAAGAAGCTAGCCTTGCCACTTTTGCTGATGACACAGCAATAATGGCAATTGGCGACAATGCAGAAGACGCAGCACACAAACTACAAAGATCCATAAGGTCTATTTTATAATACTTTAATGGAATGGCGGTTGAAATAGCAGATACTTCCAATAGTAACCAGTTTTGGGCATTTGAGAAGATACTTAACGGAAACACACACAAAGTAGGCACCCTTATTGACGTGGCCACACTTAAAAATCACTTTTGCACAATGCTTAATCCGGTAGGACCGCAAATCTCATTTTTGTATGCAATGAAACAAGTATTTGATGATGTATTGGACAAACTATTCAGGATACAAGAGCTTTTCGAGGTTCTAAAGAAAGCAAAACAAAACAAAGCACCGGGGGAAGATCGGATCCCTTATGAGTTCTTCCAAAATGCTACAAATTATTTTCTCAACAATGTACTTATTGCACTAAATCATGTTTACAAAGAGGCAATTGTACCCGCGGAATTCCAAAAGTCCATAATATTTCCTATATTCAAAAAAGGGGATCCTAATAACGCGGCAAATTATAGAGGAATCTCTTTTATGAATACAATAGCAAAAATATTTACTGGTTTGCTCAATACAAGACTATCTAAATGGGTAAAAGAAAACAGAAAGTTGAGTCAGTTTCAGGCAGGATTTAGAGAAGGCTTCTTTACTGTGGATCAAATCTTTAACCTATCAATAATCGCACAGAGTTACCTAAGCCGGGGCAAAAAGTTATATGCGTTTTTTATTGATTTTCGAGCGGCGTTCGACATGATCAACAGAAACTTTCTTTTCTACAAACTCTCACAAATCGGCGTATCGACAAAGTTTCTAAATATTCTTTCCAATCTATACAGTGCCAACGAATCAGCATATGGAACGGGAAAGGGCTTTCAGATTAGTTTGGAGTAGGAATTGAAGTAGGACAGGGATGTCTGCTGAGTCCTTTAATATTCTCACCCTTTGTGGACGATATCTCGGACTGCTTACCAGCAGGAATTTTATATGAAGGGATTAAAATCACAGCAGTGCTTTTTGCGGACGATGTCGTCATACTAGCAGAATCACATAGCTCCCTACAGCTTATGATCAATAAGTTAGAGGATTACTGCAAGGACAATTGTTTACACATTAACACAGAGAAATCAAAAGTACTTATAAAGGGTGTTTCATCAGAGACGCTACAAAAGTAGAGCGACAGGGACAGCAAACGACGCCGAATTTCTTGCCGCTCTTTTGACATTTCTCTTCAGTAAGGTTTGATGGAAAGATATACGAGCCAACAACGAGTCGAAATTATTAAAATTTACTACCGAAATTCTGAGTCAGTTTCCTCAACGTTAAGAGCGCTACGTCCAATTTATGGTCGTCATAATCGTCCTAGCAGATCAACAATTGAGCGTTTAGTGGAAAAATTTGAATCCACAAGCACAGTACAAAATGTTCCCGTGCCAGTGAGACAAAGAAGTGCCCGTAGTGTCGAGAATATTGCTGCCAATCATTTAAAGAAAGCCCAAATGTGTGTCTCACACGTCGTTCTCAAGCGTTGGGCATCTCTTTGACGTCGTTGTGGCGAATTTTGCGAAAAGATCTTGGCCTACATCCTTACAAGATTAAATTGGCGCAAGAACTGAAGCCGCTTGACCACCAGAAGCGTCGTATGTTCGTGCCACAATCAATTTATTGGAAACCAAGTTTGCAAACCGTGTTATCTCACGAAATGGTCTAGTCGCTTGGCCGCCTCGGTCGTGCGATTTGACGCCGTTAGACTATTTCCTGTAGGGCTACGTTAAGTCTATGGTCTATGCCAACAAGCCAGCGACGATTGATGAACTTCGTACGAATATCGAACGTGAAATTGCAGCACTATCGGCCGATTTATGCTTGAAAACCGTCGAAAATTGGGTTCAGCGTCTGGACTTCTGCAAGCGCGCCCGTGGTGGCTATGCAAAAGAAATCGAGTTCCATACATAATGGCATCGAACGTACTTTCACAGGAATAACAAATTTCATTGATATCCAAAACCGTTTTTGTTTTATTTAAAAAAAAACTTTTGTAGCGCTCTTATTGAAAAACCCTTTATTTAGGAAAGGAACAGGTCGCTTAGCGACATATGAAAAATGGAAGTATGGTGGAGAGGACTTGGAAGTCGTTAAGTCGTTCAAGTATCTTGGGGTTACAATAAATCACGACCCTTCAATGAAAAAACACTTTGCACTGAAACTAGCTGAGTCGAAAAAGGCTATAAATGCAACATGGAGAACCCTCATGTCCAATTCCAGGATTAGTACAGAAAGAAAAATAAAGGTTTTTGAAGCAGTCATGCGTTCAGTAATGTGCTACGGTGCACAAGTTTGGGGAGGCCAATACCATGAAGACGTAGAAAAACTGTTCCGTTTCTTTTGGAAAAAGCTTTTTCGCTTCCGTCGACCACGCCCAACTATCTTCTTGAAATTGAAAGTGCCATGTCCCCTCTTTTTGTGTACACACTCAATATGAGCTATATCTAAAACTCGCCACGCTTCTTTTTTCCTCACGCCATACGGCTATGGAAATCTTAACCTAAGAAAAATAAACGATCATCGGGACCCTTAAAACTCAGGACAGATATTTTCAAGCACAGATTAATTTATTTTCTCTTCTTGTTTCCTTTTAGTCCTTTTAATTTGTTACTCCACTTTGTTACTATCCAATCGAGTATCTCTTATCTTAATATTGATGAACATTTTAATTGTAAAAAAATAATTTTTGCATTGTTATATAATAGATACTCATACGTACTTAAGTGAATGTGAAACATAGTAAACTCAATGTTAATTTTGTTATTACTCTAAATAGACCAAGTATTACATGTAATTAATTATTAATTTAAAGAAATTGAAATGGAATTGATGATACAATTTTTGCAGTTGTGAGTGCAGTAGCTCAGAAGTTAGTATGTTGGACTACTGAATAGATAAATGTCCCCCACGACCACTTCGAGATAACGAATTTTCATAAGGTATGCTTAAAATGAGAAGCTGCTCAGATTTGAGATATGGAGTCGGTTCAAGATTGTAGGTTCCTTCTTTTCGCGACTAAAAACATACGATCGCACACACAATTCGTTGGAGAAGTGCCGATAATGCCTACTATTTTAATAATTCTTGTTTTTCAGCTGTAAGATGCTATGCATTATTCTGTTAACAAGAAATCTTAAAATTTTTTTCTATACATAAAAACTAAATTGTGGAACAAACCCATCTCGATAGGCCCAAATCTATATTAAGAGCCCAGTTCGCAGATCAACTCGTTTGTCTTTATTTCGACATTTATTGCTATTTAAAATGGAAAAGTCCTTGGTTTTTGGCGGAAGTAATGCATTTTTGAACAATCAGTAATATTATTGAGTTGTATTTTTGTTCAAAAGTTCACACGATTACTGTTTAACACAGCAAATACATAAGATCCATCAACCTACAAAGATTTATTAATCAAATTTCGCAATATTAGTCAACTACACGAAGTTACTTAAGCTTATAAAAAACGTTTAGTCTTCTCTGCAAACATGTCAACTCAGATTTAAGCCGCAATACATAACTCATTAAGAATATTTACTGCCTTTTGCCCAATCAGTTTATTGTTTCTTGGAAATCGTGTGCTTCACATCATTACGTTCAGAAAACCTGTAAAAACGACATCAACAACGATGTGCACAATAATAAAAAGAAAAATGTCATCGGTGACTGAATATTTAACGGAAATATTTATGCAATACATTAAAATATAACAAACTTAATGAGTACCTTACTGACTTTTCAAGTACATATTATGTTCTATATTTACTTGGCCGAACGACTTGAAATCCGATCATACGATGACTAACTTACATACGACACGGCAGTATAGGAACGTTGTAGTTGTTGTTGCCATTTTAGTGATATTATTATTATTGTCTGTAGGTACAATTTGTTAATAAAATTTTGCAAAAGATTAAACTTAGTCACACATATGCTTCACCTTCAATGAGCTTACATTGACGAATAATTTTATTTTCTTCAACATTTTCTTAGGGAAAATATAAAAAATTGTGTACAAAAATAGTTAAATGTTTTTGTTTTACTATGGTCTTATTAACGTGTTAGCGCTTGAATTTCTTTCAGTTGAGATCTTGTTGGTTGTGTGTGGGCAAAAGCAAGAGGAAAGGCGCCACAAAAGAAACAGTGGAGGCACGCTTGGTAATTGTATTATACACAGACATGTGGGAATTTCGTAATGAAGAACAATCGATGAGATTTCCTTTGCCTTGATGCCAATTCCATATTAGTGCCTCTAAGTAAGTGCCCCTGGTTCTATTAATTTTTTTTTCGTATTTCATTCAATGGGGGACTTGTTGTAAAACAGTACAGAAAGTACATTTTGTAGTGGTATTGAAATTAGTAGTTTGCGAGTATATTTGAAATGATTGTTCAATCCTGCGCCATAGGTTTTTGTGTTTGTAAAGGGTTTTTCAACAGGGACGCTACAAAAGTAGAGCGACAGGGACAGCAAACGACGCCGAATTTGTCGCCGCTCTTTTGACATTTCTCTTCAGTAAGGTTTGGCATTTCATGATGGAAAGATATACGAGCCAACAACGAGTCGAAACTATTAAAATTTACTACCGAAATTCTGAGTCAGTTTCCTCAACGTTAAGAGCGCTACGTCCAATTTATGGTCGTCATAAGCGTCCTAGCAGATCAACAATTGAGCGTCTAGTGGAAAAATTTAAATCCACAAGCACAGTACAAAAGGTTCCCGTACCAGTGAGACAAAGAAGTGCCCGTAGTGTCGAGAATATTTCTGCCGCTTCAGTTGAAGAAAGCCCAAATGTGTCTCTCACACGTCGTTCTCAAGCGTTGGGCATCTCTGTGACGTCGTTGTGGCGAATTTTGCGAAATTGTTGGCCCCAATTGGATGATATGGACTTGGAGGACATGTGGTTCCAACAGGACGGCGCCACAAGCCACACAGCGAATGCCACAATCAATTTATTGGAAACCAAGTTTGCAAACCGTGTTATCTCACGAAATGGTCCAGTCGCTTGGCCGCCTCGGTCGTGCGATTTGACGTCGTTAGACTATTTCCTGTGGGGCTACGTCAAGTCTATGGTCTAGGCCAACAAGCCAGCGACGATTGATGAACTTCGTACGAATATCGAACGTGAAATTGCAGCAGTATCGGCCGATTTATGCTTGAAAACCGTCGAAAATTGGGTTCAGCGTCTGGACTTCTGCAAGCGTGCCCGTGGTGGCCATGCAAAAGATATCGAATTCCATACTGGCATCGAACGTACTTTCACAGGAATAAAGAATTTCATTGATATCCAAAACCGTTTTTGTTTTAAAAACTTTTGTAGCGCTCTTATTGAAAAACCCTTTATTTTTCTGTATAGCTATGATAGAACTGTAGTTGGAAAAATGTTATATATCAAAGTAAGTTACACCTCTTAAAATGTGTTCAATAGCTTTTAGAATGTAAATGGCATAAAGCTGACTGAGTCATTGGTGTTAAAAGCTAAGCTTGTATCGTGTTCTTTTTCTTCAGATCAGAATTTAAGGGATCACAGCCGTCCCACTTTACTGGACGTTTGCAGGTTTGATTTCAATGAATATTGGATAGTCTCCCGTATCAGATCACTTCATAACTCAAGCTAATCAAACGCCGGTGGTGGCGTTTAAGTTTTATGAGTTCTCTATAGTCCCTATATCGTACGTCATACTCATACTCAGTTTGTGTTGGAAGTACCTTTCTCCTTGGTATTCCGAAGAATACAAGAAAGTCAAAATTCCGAATTTGTCCAAAAAATGTGTCTGTTAATGGAAGATCAAATAATAACGGATAATATAATAATGCATGTGTCGAAATCGTAATTAAAATCGGCAGGCCTAAAAACTGCTGAATTACACAAACGCAACACCACCAGCATTTGATTGACCTCAGTAGTGAAGGGAGCCGAAATCAGGAGGTCTGGCAATATCTATTGAGGTCGAGCCGGCGAGCACCACATGGGGACCAGAAGGTATGCAGTAAAGTGGGAGGATTATGATCGTTTTGATCCGTTGCTATGCTGTTAAGGAGGAAGAAAAAGAAGATTAAAAAAAAACCCTTCCTCTATTGCTTTCGCTGAATAAAATTATTGAGGTGAGTGTAAAAAATGACGTACGGTGGTGGGGCATTTTTGACTTTAGCGACAGAAAGGCGGTTGATGCCGACCTCTTCTTGTAGATCGTACACGAACTCCCAAAGCTTTCTTTTAACAACCGTGGTGGTGTGGTGAGACTGTTTTTTTTTTAATTTTTTCTCTGATTTTGTGTAGTATTGCATTCTTACGAAGTAAGTGATAATCAGCAGTTTCTACATACTTCTAATTGTTTTCTTGTCAGTGTCAAAACTTTGTTTTTTTAATCAATTTAAGCTGCGTATAAAATTTAATTGAATTGTCTTTATAAGCTTTGTGCAAAATAATTTGTTTATCAAAAACACATAATGGGGCACTTTCGACGAACGCACATGGGACACTTGAAAATTTGTCTAGCTTTCCATTATTTTCCAGTCCACTTTCCTTCGATTTTCCCTACCAAGCGAAAATAAACAACATATTGTTATAATATGTACCTATATGTACTAAAATAATTTTCAGCCTATCCGTAGGTATACATTTAGTAAAGCCAATTGGATATTAATAATTTTTTAGAGTGTATCAGAATGATTATTTTTTTTTTCGATACCAAATAAAACGCGCTTATATAAATTGCTAACAATTTCACTCAACAATTTCAACAAATAGTCACTAGACTATCTACGCTAATAAGCCAGAAAGAAATCGTTTTTAAAATTTATAACAATAAAACAAAGATATCATCCAAAAACAATGATAGCCCTTGTACTTTGCCTACCAAGCGAAACAAAAAGATAAATGAGATCGAACCAGAAACTACTAAACTCAATTATCACCTAATAAAATATAAATTGCTGATATAAAATGCTTTTAACCTCTTTCGTCTTTCGAACGTATAGAATTCCATAGGAATTACACCCTAATTTATCTACACAACAAGAACACAGATAGATGAACGAATCTAGCATCACAATCAGGTCCTAAGTCTTAAAACAAAGAATATCATTGTTTTCGATTTTTAAGAAGGGCAATCAATCGTCGCGTCGTCTTGGTTGTCGTGGTGGTGATTGTGCTTGACGCTTGACTCTTTTTCGCTTTGTTTACCAAGAGATTTAATAGTGTTCATAATTACTGGTATTGGCCATCAAGACTCCGTCGATGAAAGAAACTCTTCGGTTTTACGTTTTCCATTATGAGATCAACCATGTGTGGACGATATTAAATGTTACATTCGTAATTTTACAGTTTCACTCGATTTATAGGTTGATACAGTTTTTATTGTTCTTGTTCTGCTGCTTTGCTATTAACATCAATTTTGTACCCTTTTTTAGTGTTTGTTGTGTTGAAATCTTGAAATATACATCGCACGTTATTTTCCTTATAGATTTACATAAATCCCGATACAAATGTGGCACCTTTACTTGACAATTTATGTCAAGTTACAATGTTGTGCTTTGTTCAACTTTTATGAGCAGACACAGCACAGAGGTTCTATAATATGGGTGCGCAGCGCATATATAAATGCAAGTAAATTTATTTCAAAAGCATTTTATTCACACACATCAGTGGTATAAAATGGTCAGTTTTCATGTGGTGTATTTGCAATGTGGTGGATTCAAATAGTACAAATATGAATCATCATATCAATATTGTTGCAATAGGCTTTAAGACGCATAATCGTTATTAACATGCACTAGATTAAATTTGTGTACTTCTGTTCCCACGGAATGGTGCCTGCAATGATGCTTTAATAAACATAATTTGAACATAGATTTTTTTTGGGGATTCATATAAACAATTTTCACATTAAACTACGAGCGAATGTTGTTGTGTTAAGACTACCGATGATAGAATAAGCGAATGATTTTTATTATACAGTCAATAAACAATGTTTAGTAGAACAAATTAAGAGCTCAAAAGTGTACACGTCTTTACATTATACTAAATCACAAAAGAATAAATGAGTGAAAACTTATACATATTCATGAATAAACAATAAATTAAAATATACAAAATAATGTCTCCGATCAATTTGATTTTTCTGGGTGCTTTAATTGCAAGCTTATAAGCTGACACTGCCTGTGCAGGAGGTCCAAGTAATAAAAAGTGGAGTATTGAGCGATTTGTTCCGGCCAGTGCCCCAATTCCATTAGCAAATACTTTGTCCGGATAACCATTGATGTGCGAAATACAATTAGTGCATGTTTATCAGAGAGGAAGTTTAGAAACAAGTCCAATGGGTGGCATTTTTGGCATACGAGAATTCTCGCACGGGTATGCTAGCTAATTCTTTTACTGTGCCAACGATTTCTGTTACATTGGCGCAGTGGTTGGCGCATTAAACTTCTGAGTGATAGGTTCGATCACCGTATATGAATACATAAAATTGTGTTCACTGCCGCACCTCTAACATCCAAGAGTATAAACTGTCATCACAACTTGCTTCAAGTTGCCTTAAACTGTGGGCCTCCTTTCATTTATGGCAATAAAAATGACTTTGCAAACAGGAAAGTCTGAGTGCTGAATCCGAAATCAAACCAAAAGTAAGCTCGCACTATAACCAGCTCTTAGGGAAGTGCTCATTTGCTGAGTACTGGGCCCTATATAAATCAAAATGCCTCTTTAAATTTCGAAGTTTAATAAATCCTCATCTAAACCATTGAAGGAAAAACAAGAAACAACAAGAAATCATCTTCAAACGGATAATACTTGGACTTTTCATTTTTAAGTAAAGTGACGACTAAATTTGTTTGGAAACCTTACTTAGACAATCCAATGGACTATGCCTTACGCAAAATATTTGATACTTTTTTGGTGGCTCTAGTTGCACGGAAATGGCTCCGCAAAATCTTCAAATTGGCACCTCATTGATATTAAAAAACGACAGCGCTGGCTTTGATTCAAACTGTAAAGGAGCCACTAAGTTCAAGGAGAAAAGGAGAAAGGCATTTGGTTTATAAGGCATCCGATCAAAACTGATATAACTCTAAATAGTTTAAAATTAAGATTCAATAAAATTAAGGCCTTCGATGGCTAAGTCGTTTTAATTAGAGATGCCATGAACATTGTTTAACCGAATACCGAATACTGAATCTTAGGTAAAAGATGTGTACGTGGTGAGTGTTGGTCACTGGAACCTGGCATTATGTATAAGAGGGAGCGCAATCGTTTGTTACCAACAAATGCTGAAAGTTTAAGTTTTTAAATAATCTGAGTTACATATGCGTTTTTTTGTTCACATTAAATAGTTCAAATTAAATAGGCCGAATATGGAGAATAACGAATTGTAGCCGAATATTAGTGTCATCTCTAGTTTTTATTAGGTTTCCTTATAAACAAATACGTTCAAAACTCCTCACTTCAAGGACAAAATGCATACACTAACCTTAATCCTGTCAGTTTTATGTTATGATGCCAGCGCTGAAAGTTAAGTAAGTACTTTTGATAGAAAAATACTCCTTCGGATATTTGGTCCTGTGTGTGAAGAGGCCGAAGACAATAGGATCCTCTATCCCAGCCCCCCGTTTCAGAAGGCCACGAAGACCGACCCACGTTTTAAGGACGTCACGTACGCCAGAGCGAGCCCGAAGTTGAAGTTGGCACATTCTCACATTAAAGTTCATGCATTTAAAAATTTAGTAGGAGCGCAATCATTCTTGAAAACATTGAGAGAAAGAGAGAAAACTGTTTTCGGCCTTTATGACACAAGCCTCTAAACGCAAATATTGTCGTTTACGTCACGGAAGACTTAGATAGCGTGGCTTTATTTTGTAAATTGTTTATGAAACTATATAACGTGCTATACTCTACTCATATAGGGATGTAAGTGTTTTACGTTTGGAAATCAATATTTCTGAACTAAATTTTAAAGGTTTGGAATTCAATGTATCTGAACTGAATGTTTACATTTTGCACTTGTCCATTATGGGTGATCAATTTACAATCAATATGTGCTGTTAACATAATATTAAACATATTTAAATTGATTTTTTGTATCAAGTTCCTGTATTAACACATTTTACTTGAACATTTTAGCACAACTTAACTCATTTCTGAGCAAAAGTTCCCTTTACTGTTGTGCGTTGTTGTGTGCTAGTCCATCAATTATGTTTCTTTCATATCACATTAGAGACACGTAAGAAGATTCTATCGAAAGGATTTAAATTGTGATGAAAGGTTAATCAAATTTCCCGTTCGAAATTGAAATAAAACTCTAGGTCTCTTTCATTCGCGGCAAAAAAAACGCCGAGCAAAAAGATGGTTAGTAAATCTAGACCTTAGAGTCTGTTTACACATTCGGGGATGCATATCATTATATGAATATATAGGCGTTCGCACTCCTTGATGTAGAAAATTCTACTCTTTCTAATGGTATTTGCCCAATTACTTTAAGCATATACACATACAGTCGTATAAAAATAAAATACTTAATTTGCCTCCAATTCGTAAAGCAACTAAAATGTGAATCAAAAGTTAATTCACGGCCCATTAAAAATAATAGTAAGTCCATTCGTTTACGAATATGGAAATGTACATTTATATTAAAACATGTATGCGAAACTACACAAACGCGTTGGCGTAGAAACTGAGCGAATTGTAAAAAGGTGATCGAGATTAAAAATAACTTTCGCTAATTTGTTCACACAGAAGCGTACTTAAATTCAAATTCTAATTCAAATCTTTATTTAATAACCTTACACAGTAGGATATAATATCTTAATAAGTAGTGCAAGTTTAGTGAAAAAAATTTTATTTCAATGTTAAATATAATAATGTATGTACGAGTAGAAAAATTAGGTACCTATGTACATGTTTAATTTTTAAAAATAAAAAAGTTTAGATTTATACATATTTACAAATACAAATTCCAAAAGACAAAAATGGAAAAGGAGATGAGAAAAAAATAATAAAAATAAAAAAAAAAAAAAACAACTTTTTTGTGTAGAAAAATGAAAACTGTCAAATACCCAAAATCGAGAGGGAATACTCTAATTTTAAAGAAAAGTACGTAAAAGGTTTTGTGTAAAAAAATGAAAAACGTCAAAAATTGAACTGAAAAGAAGCAACCGCTATTTTTTTGCTGGCAAACTCATAGGATTTCATTATTTGACAGTTTTAATTTTCTTGCCATCTGAATTTCTGTGTGGAAAAAATTAACGAAAGTTTATTATATTTCTTTCGTTCATCTTTTTAACATTCTCTCAGTTCACGAACGCGTTCGTTTAGTTTCGCACGAAAGTGGTAAATGAATGATGACTGTCAAATGAACATCTTCAAAACATTTTTTATATTCGTTTAAAATATATTTTGATCCCATTCATTGAAAAAAGTATTTGTTGAATGTTCTCCAAAAATATTTTTGCAAATCCGACACAAAAGAAAATCGAAAATCGAATATTTTAGTTTGAAGACTCATCCACAATATTTCAAAACGTTGACGTTTTGCAGCTTTTTGCGAAAAGCGTTCGATTACTTATCTTTAAAATGAAAGGATCCTCTCTGGATTAAGGGTATTTGACTGTTTCTAATTTGTCTACACATGAAATTAAGCGAACGGACGTTATGTCCATTCACTAGAAAATTTTCGTTAAGTAATAAATGGTATATAAATTGGAAAAAGTTAAATAATAAGTTGTATGTAGATTGTTTCAGTTATTGGATTACAATATTATCAGTTCTCGAAAATTATGTAATATTTCAACTTAATTACTCGTTAATCCACCAACTTCGGTGAATAAGTTGATTGCATATTTATTAACAATTCAATCCTAATTGCATTTATTAATACAGCTGATAATCTTTTGTACGCTGGTAGAACCTATCTGCTACATTATTCGAATGCATTTGTTCGCGTTTCACAAAAAACTCTTCGCGCATCTGAATTTATTCAATCTAGGCAAGAAATACTTCAACCCCTGAGCTAGCCACAGTTATGTTTCACGTATAATTTTTCTCTGTATTTCCGACATAAGTAGCCGGTATATTCATTCCTCATAACATACCAACCACAATACCCGCAATACAGAAAATGCACGTTAGTTCACCCCCAAGCCTGTATTTGATGTATAGTGAAATAGAAAGAATCTTTTCGTAGCGGTACACCACGAATGTGGAATGTTCTACCACGCTCTATTTTTCCTTCGTGTTATGAGCTACAAATATTCAAAACCATTGTGCTTGGCCATCTCTCAAACCACCCTTGCTCTTATACTCGCGCTGTATGGCCTCTCCAAACATTTGCCTGTTTTGACAATATTTGATGCTCTTTGATGTTTTTTAGACGTTTGCAAGAGGTGAGGCACGTTAGGTGCTACTTTGCTCGCCGAGTTTTGAACCTGACACCAGGCCAATTAAATGCTGGTGTTATTTCATTTGTGTGGTCCAAGAGTTTTTAGGCCTGGCTCTTTTTCACGGTTTCGACTTGTGCATGCTAATGTTCTTGATTATTGTTTGATCGACTTTTTGCCACAGCGGTTATCTATTATCGTGCCAATCCAAGGATGGACAGTTTCAAGATTTTAAATGGTGTCCTAGGTTCACCTGAATGTTAAAATTGGCTTGAAGTGATTTCTCCACTTAGTCGCATTTTATGACAAGCGCTGCATTTTTAGCAGCGCTACAGTGATATTCTTAGCCCGTCCCTAAACGGAAAATGCCAAGTAATGTATTATTAATTAATCTTAACCCTAGAAATATAATCTACGTCTGCGAGACGTATGACGCGCGGAAAAAATGTTATATCCTTTTAACTATAAACCGCATTGGGTTGGTTGCTTAAAATAACTCAGTCGGTCGTCGGAGCTAACCCGTAACGACGGTCGTGGCGCGATGGTAAGTAGCTGCGGTAACAATGTATAGCTATGCCGGACTTCTCGGGGCGTGTGTGACCTGTGACATTCTTACATTTAATTTAATCGTATATAATTTAAAATTACTAAGACTTATTAGTAGACTTATTTTAAACCGAAAAATGAAAATTTGGCAAACAATTATGACTTAATGTCAATTTTAAGGTTCCTTTAAAAAAATATAAGTTGTTTTTTGTTGATTTGTAATGGGGCTTGAGTTTTTAGTTTTTATTGTTTAAATTAATATTTATTTATACTAAATCATTGTTTTATTTTACTTAATATGAACTAAATAAATAAATAAAACGTTAATATTTTTTTAAAAAGTTCATGGGTTTCATTAAATACACTACCAAAATTCTATACGTCTCTGAGACGTGTGATTATCTTTTACGTCATAAAAAATATGATTATCTTTGTAGTGTTAAACAAGTCATTATATTACTATAATAGACGCAGATAAAATGGTGAATGATTGATTGAACGAAGTTCAACTTGTGAATGTTACACTTGAAGCAGAGGACTGGATTTACGGCGCAGCTCTGCCTGTGAAAGCCGATCATAAGACTCCTTTTTCCATTCTAACAAGGGTTCGAACCCATACCAGCAAGGCAAGCTCACTACGTAATCTATTGTTGGTTCATTCAATATGAGTTAACGGATCGTAGCCTTGGGAGATGAACTACATATAATTGAACTCTAATATACACCTAACTACTATTTCAGTTCTTCGTGCATTTGAATGAAATATTTATACTACTTCGATCAGTTAATCGATTGAATTATTTGAAAAAAAATTCATAGAGAAAAAGCGTAGGCACCTTTCCAGCCTATTAACCAACATAATGCTTTGTAAATAAAACAATAATTGTATTTTATTGACAGAAATTATGTTGACAGTATAAATTAACATCACTACGTACAATCGTTTGTTTTTTAAAGATATCAAACTATAAATGCCTGGCTTTTTGCTTACCAAATGCATCCATAACATTAGCACATCATATTAGGATATGTGTACCTAGCTGCCACTCAATTTAATAAAAGCTGTTTGCTTAACACTAGTGTCTTTAGTTGAAAAAAAAAATATCTACAGATTGTAAGTAGCTATGTTGGTATTTAATTATGTTGTTCTTATGAATTCAACAATTTAATGAAAGGTAGGTAGATATTATTTATCAGGACAATTTTGCAAAGTGCTTAAGTAACAGATTTTTTTTGCATGTTTGTTATTGCAAAATTGATGATTATCAAACAATTTTTATTGAGAGAACTTTTTTCGGAATGCGAAGGCTATTATAGCAAATTGTTTACTTTATATGAGGAGTTGATTTGTATTCGTTTTATTTGTAGTAACTGGTTTATTTGAGGATAATATTCTAGGAAAGGTAAATTATTAAGAAGGACTGTGTCTACATACTATTTAAAGAACACGACCTTCATTTCCAACGATTTCTTCAATAAAACAGTATTTTTTTACTGAGCAGGACTTAAAAATCTTTACACTTGATCGCTTCGCGCCCCTAGAGAATAAAGTCCAAATCATAGAGTCTCAAAATTAGGCGGACAGTCGAAAAGGCCAGATCGGCATAACTTTCGATGCTGATCACAATTATAGTAATTTTCAGGGGTCTATCAATGATTAATCCCGTTTCAAGCTTTGAGTCAAAATTGATACACCTTTAGAATATTATAATAATGGCAGCACCTGGTTGTGACTTCTTTATTCTTAAAATTACGACTTAGGGACTTAATTCAAACTCGAATCCAATGTCTAGGGGAAATGGAATACAGCTATATACGAGCTGACACAAGCACGCCACTTACTGTACATTCCCAGATTTACAAAACTTCAGGAATAACATAAATATGCAGACATTAAGGCAACTATGACAGAAAAGTTCCCGTGATAAAATGCCTAGTCGTGGTATCAAGGAAAACAGGGGTAATTGGGAGTGGTAGATTTACTTAGGGTTGAAGTACCACACTCCGGTTTTCGATGCTTTCACCATTTTATTTTAAAAAAATATAATAAAATAGTGGTGGTACATTTTTCGAACTATAACAAAAGGAAAGAGCTGGTAGATACTCAATTCTTTTAAATATTTTTTAATTTCATTGACTTCAAACTCTTAAAAAAAGCACTGCAGTTCATCGTCGTCTTCGACAAGTATTCGAAGTAGCATAAATAATCATTATCAAATTTCTAATTGAATTGAAATTCAGAGAACTATCAACGCACGTTCCAAAAGTCTCATTACAACCACTTGCTTTGGTTCTTTACTTTAAATATGATGACTTGTAATGCAACGATACTCAGTAAATCTGGATGATAATTGCCCGGACATACGGAGATAAAAAAATTCTAGATTCGCTGCATTGAAACAAATGTGAATTATTCATGGACTAGCCGATCCACTTAGAGTGCAATGTGGTTTCCTACGGCATCGCTGTGCAACGAAGTTTTGTTTTCTTATAACACTCGTAATGCTCAATAGTACAACACACTATTCATTAAGATACTGTACCTCGAAATCAGTGCATCGGTGGAATAGAATTGATGAGATGATGAAATCGGTTTTAGTCTATATCACAAGCTAAATTTGTTCATTTGGTAGAACTAACTAATGTGAATTTATTTAATAAATAAATATTAGCGATTAACGGCCCATACGGGTCTAAGCCCTAGCTTCTCCAAGCATTTGCTTATGCACTGAAAGGGACCTTCAATTTTAATCTAACTTCGAACAGCAAATTCGAGAGCATCTTATGACTTTTGTAAGATGTCGGGAAGTGGAAAAAAAAACTAAAGGTGCTACTGGGCCCTGGCGTCACGTGAAACTGAGACCCCTCGGGGCCTCTACACCCCCATAGGAATTTATAAAATATAAATATTTGCAAAACTTGTACAAAATTTTCCTGCATAAATGTTTTTAAAATTTATCGATACAACTTGACCTACTTTGACTTTGGTATAAGCTTATAGGATCTGCAGTAAGGTCGTAACGATCAATAAAGAAAATGGTATACAAACAAAATGTATGTGGAATTACTGTATGTATTTGTTACCGGCAATGTATGATATAGAATTCTACAGAATTTTGGTTTATTTAAGGCAATGTAAGAAATAATGATTTTTCGTCACCTAATTGACAGAATTAAGTTACATTAGCGGTAACATCATAAAAGTCGTAAAAGGCAATATATTGACTATTTTTTATGAGTGAATTAAAAAAATTGATACTCTGAAGGGAGCTTTAGCTATGTTAAGGGGCAGCATATAAGCGGATAACAGCTGTATAAGGCAAATGGCATTACTAAGTACTTAATAATTTTCAACTTTTTATGTGGTGAATAATTTAAGGTGACACAGCATTTTTTGGGATTTTCAATTTTAGTCATCAATCGAATATATAAGTCTTGAGTTAAATTATGTTGTTTTGATTCCAGTGGAAATCAAAACTCGGAAGCATAAATATATGAAAATGTTTTATAATCATCCAGCCAACTTATTTTTTTCATTCGGATCACAAGACGGTCAATATGCACAGAGCGCATGCCTTAAATACTTCATCTTAAAATGAAAAGCATACGTTCATAAGGCGCCACCTCCACCAAGCCTTAAGTCCTAATGGACTAGACGCAAGTTGGCTAAAAGTCAAATTTTTGAGATGATATTGAATGAAGCAATTTTTAAAATAGCACGCATGCTTGATTATAAAAAATTACAAGTTGATTATATATTTTCGAGAACTTATTTAATTTTGACTTTACATTATTGATTTTTCTATTGAAATTAGCAAATGAAAGAAGAGAAAGAAATTTACAAATGGTGATGATTCGTTACTAACATAGCAACGAATTCATACAAAAGCAATTTATATTTATTTCTACCGCTCGTAACCTGGATTTTAATTAAATAACTTAAAGCAGAAAAGTAGCATAACATGTATAACTATTCCATAAATATTTAGCAGCTGATTAAGAAGAGTGGTAACAGAAAATCACCGCACCATCCAACGATATAGAATCAAGCCATATTTCAATCATTTTGTGTACCTAACAATATTCGGACTACATTTTCACAATTCAGAACAATGGACCCCAAAGACCTAAATACCAATATATTTAAGGTAAACGATTTCAACTGTAACTATGAGCACAGAAAGTCAGTGGTATGTGGTTAGTGTGTTGGGCCTACCTCCGCCATTAGTGCTAGGCTCGAATCCTGAAGTTTTGTCACTGTCTCAGTATATCCAGTACATCCAGGAGTATAAAATGTCATGAGAATCTACTCAAACATATGTCATTCAGAGTTGACATAAAACTTCGCTTCGCACACGCAAATTGTTGGAGAATATTATTTTATTATTGTTACTGTAAGAACAGTGCCTTATTTCAGAGTTCAAATAAAATATGTTTGTATAGTAAAGTTTGGCTTCAGTAAAGCTGTGTCATATTAGCCACTAGTGCAATGAACCCAAACATTTGTAAACAACATTGCTGAGTATTCCCTCCACCTGCGCATACAATACAAAAACAACTTTAAACTTCGGATTGAAGAGCCCAAAAAAATAAAATTACGAGCAATGACAAACAGGAAGAATTTGCAAAGTGAAGTCATCAGAATTTAGATCATGATAATAATTTGGTCTTATATGCTAATATATCTATAAGTACTAGCTGACATTCTCAATGCGAAATCGGTGCAATATTTGCATCACTTACTTGAAGAACTTAGCTAACTATAATACTCTGCTTGTGTGTTTTATTGCATGCATGAAAAAAGAAAACAAAATTTTCACATAAACTCTTTTGTCGCCTTGACAGCCCCAATTATACGCCTGTTAATATTTAATCTGTGGGATTTTTTCAACTAATCAATAAAAACTCTTTAAACTTACCTTGAATTGGCTATATTTTTTAGTTTTATGATCTCAACGATCACAGTTGTAATCCGTCAATGGTATTACGCTGCAGCAAATCTGCAAATGCCGATGTGTAAAACTTGGTTACAAAATCATATGCGTAGTACTTTTATCTGTATATCCAAATTTGAATTCACTGCACATTTGCACTAAATATTTAAAAATGCGTATAAAGTGAACTAATCTTTTATTTACGTATTAAAAGTTATCTCAGAAACATTTTGCGTCGATTGCGAATATCGTAAAAAAACATGCAAAAACGAACACAACAAAATATACGTCTTTCTCTTAGAACAGGTGTAAATAAACTAATTCCTATAAAGTACCGCAGATTGGACGATATATCTGACCAGAGGAGATCACATCGCAAATAGCATCGAGTAAGCGCGCAATACTATAGTGCAATAGCTTATTATAGTTAGTAGACCACACCTTTATGGGGCGAACACTACACTTCATTGGTACAGTATTATCATTGTGGTTAGCAGCAGACACTAAAGTGGCAGCAGAGAGATGAAAAAGAGTACTGAGCGCAAAAACTCATTCAAAAGCTCTCATTACCGATTGTAATAATGCAAAATGAGTATTTATCTTAGTTAAGCACTACTACCATACACTAGTTTAAGGTCTAATTTGTATTTTAATGAGTGCTTGCAACTACTATCCTGCGTTGGATGCATTTGTGTATATGTAAACATAACAATGGAGCCCGCCGTATACACAACAGCGCCCGCACGCTGTAAATATCTTAAAATGACAGTTGGCAGCAACAGTAGTAAACAGTGGCCATAGTAATCACAGTACAGCAGCTGATATCGAACGCTGCAGCGACAATGAATAGTCAAGAGACAAAAACAACAATATGTAAAAAAACACCGACTCCAAATACGACACTAAAATGTGACGACAACAAAACCAATTTACGACGGTTTAAGGTTTGCCGCTCGTTTACCTTGCGAAGAATCTCTTAAGAAAAGGTACACAACAAAAAAACGGATTGAACAGAAACTACCGTGCCCACAAGAAGCGCGTACTACAAGCAACTGAAACGTTTGCCATGCAAACAAATCCTATGGAACCAGTTTAACAATCAATCGTAAAGCACAGTAAATGCCCAACCAATACCATAACCACCACTACCGCCAGGGGGTAAGGTAACCCATGGAAGATGGTCTCTGTGGAAAACGGTACTGGCTAGCTGGCAGTGTATTTAATAATAACAAAAAGTTATGCAGACGCAAATATTATACAGCAATACGAAATAAAAACATGTTTGCTCACACCGAAAAAAATCTTCTCAGCTCAAGAGAGACTTTTAAGGGATATAATTCATAATTAAGAGATCTTTAGAGAGATCTTTGCAGACACGATCACTTCTATGTATTTGTTTTTTGTCTGTATTCGTCTATGTGTCTTATTTACCATTATCATTTAGCAATTGAACCGCCACCAAACAAGCTAAGCGATCTCATTGGCTTGGTTGTTTCGATAACGATTGTTACATATCTCTGGGTATTCTGAATATATACAGCTTGAGTGGGGGTAATCAAGTATGTATAATGTTACCATTTTATTGACCAATCCAGACCAGATTAGGGTTTAATGATTTGGGCGGAGTTCATTGAATAGTAATTAGGTTCTGATGTTTGCCGCTCTACGGCAGCAACATTTCATGATAGTAATTTTAAGTTTTTTCAACATTGCCGTTACATTTTATCAGAAGGATTAATTTGAATCGAATATGCATGCAGATTTAATTATATCTTATTTACCTAAAAACTATCTAAATAAATTGTTCGTTCTAACATCAGTTTGCATGTCAACTCTTTCGTTTATATGGAAATTATCTTTTTGAAAAATTCTTCAGAAATTATTCGCTTTCTCTCTTAGTAAAAAGAGATGTATAAAGAGATTTAAACTCAAAGAGAGTCATAGTAAATTACCTTTGCAGATAAGAGGCGTTACCCTTACCACCTAAGTCCACATCTATTTCTTTTATACCTACATTCAACTTTTATTACATAGCTGCACAGAGATTGACCTACCATAATCGTCCGCCCGTAATCTTCGCGCACCGTATTGTGGTCAAATCATGCGGAACCACAAATTGAGTTTTTCTTATAACTAAGAAATTATTCATTTAATAACTAAGAAATTTTCCTTTAAGGATTTGAGGTTATTTTTTACAGAAGTCATTCAGGATTTTATGTCATTGTCCCAGATTTGTTTTTCTCCATAAAGATGACACATTCAAATTTACGGATGCCGATTAAATCTGCCATTTATCTGGATAATTATTTTGTTTCCTTTTTTTGGGCAACAGCAGCGTTTCAATAGCACCACGTACGTACTGAGTTGCTGTAAATGGCTCGTGCTTATTGTGCAAAATATTAAATAAAAAATGCTCAATTTTTTTAGTTGAACGTGCGTTATAATAGCGATTTTACCTGATTTACATTTTAAATTTGAGAGACAGAAGTCATTGAAATTATTTGCTTTTTTTTTCTTAATATTGTAATGTAGGAGAGATAATGAAGAAATAAGGGCGGCACTTTTATGGGACAAAAATAGCTCGCTTGCGCTAAATGGGATTCTGATGTGATGGAATTTATAAAAGTAAAATGTTTGTTTCATGAAGTTGTGTGCTGACTGCTGACACAGATAAATAAGCTTACACGTTGTTATTTCGAAGATTAATTGAAGGTATTTGTACGAGATTACGTGAACCCTGAGGAATTTGGTTGGTGGATACGAATTAAGAGAAATCAGTTGGAGAATTTATCCGTATCCAATGATTAAGCTGAGTGCTAATTCTCAGTCTTCTTTGATTCGATTTCTTCGAACAGCAATAGGTTTCAGTACTAGAAATATTCTAAACATATGATAAAAATTATGGAATAATTGTATTATGCAACAGGAAATTGTTAATATATTTGCTGTTGGGTATCTCACAAATTATAACTGTCTTTTAAATTTTAATTTAACATTTAATGAAAAAAATCGTTCATTAATTAATTTGTTTACTAAGCAACCAAGGTTAGGTTAGGTTAGGTTTATGTGGCTGTCGGCAGAAGCCGACACACTTAGACCAATTTAGGTCCATTGTGATACCACGTATATTATCTACTTCAACTCTGTAGATGGGACTGGCCAACGACACGCGGTTGTTGTCAAACGGTCCCCCATCTACGTACTAACCGCGCCCAACGTCGTTTAATTACGGTGATCTGAAGAGAACCGATTAACTCGACGTGGTATGGTCGTTGGTTTACTAAGCAACCAATGTTTGAAGCTACAGAACAAGTGCTTTAAAAGTATATCTCGAACAGCTGAAATAAAAATCCAACCTGTTACAAATTAAGTTGATTCCCTGATGCGACGGAAATGGGCTCATTACGACCATAAAAATGCGATGAAACTGTTCAAAAATCATAAATCGTCCACGTGTAGTTTTTGATGAGTCATTTCCCTCAATAACTACAGATAGCAAGAGGAAATGGAATGTGGAAAGTATTGACTTATCTAATGAGCGTACCAGGAAAGTATAATTGGTAATTTTTTTTAGAGATTGCTTTTTAAACAAATAGTAAATATCTTCTTTTAATAGATGACCTTACAATAATTATTCAAATTAACTTAAAGGAAGCCTATACCTTCTAAAATGCCTCTAAACTTTTTCAATTTTATTCACTGAATTACTGTAATAAAAATTCCAAGTCATACTGCGGTACTCCAAGACCGACCAATTATAGAATTTTAAAACGATTTTAAATTATAAGCAGGGATCAATGAAATCTTAAGTGCATTTGATAAGCGTTGTTAATCGCACAAATAATCATAATGTAGGAAAAATGCGCGGTTTGTATCGAAGATTACTCCCCCGTATTTCTTCCGGGTTACTTGTTCTACATAAATATTGCTTTTATCTGTATATTATAATCAAATAAATTTGGATTCGAAATTCATAAATACGATAAGTCTTGATATTTAGAAATATTTAGAAGAAGGTGGTTCCTTTATCATGAATCAAATAATCTGTTCAGATCTTTAAACAGAAGAAACAGTCTTATTCACTGGTAATCAATCAATAAAGTTTAAGATTATCCGTGAAAAATAGGCAAGAAGAATTCTTGCATACACATAGAATATTATTTCCAAATATGTAATGAAAATGGTATTAATGCAGACGTAGGAGCAGATCGAGGAATCCACAGCAACACATTTATACATTGTTTTACTCCCTAGCATATCGCGCAGTATTACAAATAGCCAAGGCTATCAATTGTAATGAGAAGCTTCTCAAATTCGCCGTTCGGAGTCGGCTAGGTCTCTTCGACTTTGCACGAGCAAATTGTTGAAGAAGCTAGAGGTACTGATCAGCTTAGCGCACTTTAGTTTTTTTAACTTGTTTGGTTGATTGCTGGTAACTATAAGAGTAAATGAAAACGCGTAGTTAACAAAGCGTTTAAAACCTAAAATTGTTTTTTATTTACTGTTGATGAGAAATAAGAAAAGTGATTCCACTTTCCTAGACATAATTTTAAATACTGAAAAGACTGACGCTTCAAGATATCCTCCGCTATTTTGCTTTTAATGTAATACCGTAAGTGATGATGATATAAAAACTGACCTGAAGAATATTTATCCAATATACTGGCTTGGCTATATTTGAATATTCGAGCCTGCATTACGGCCCGGCAGGGTAACAAAAGCGTGATTTACCATCTCTCACGCGCACTTCATTATGGGGAAATATTGTGGACCGGCCAGTGCACATGGCAGATTTCAATACAAAATACACTTTCTATAATAGAACCTTCCAGCTCTCAGAACAGACATCATCGGTCCTTCCCCAGTATGCCCAGTCTACTCGTCGGCTCAAAAGCTGATGAAATTCATTGGCCTTGAAGTCAACGAGGAGAAACCAAGAACTTGATTTCAAAGAACAACCCAAGACCTGTCCAGCGACTTGGACAAGACGTTATGTTGCTAACATCAACTTCGAGGTAGTAAGGGTAATTGAGATCCGAAGAAGAATTACGATAGGAAACCGTCGCTATTTCGGTTAGGCAGAATAAATGCGTTCAAGCTCTACAATACGCTGATACTACCGGTAATGCCTTTATGGCTCCCAGTACTGGACGATATGTGGAAGAAGGGCAAATATATGGGGAGATACAACCGCGAACTCTATGAGCTGTACCGAGATATATGTGTACTCCGAAAAGCTTAAATACGTCCACTACATTGGCTTAGCCATATGGAGCGAATGGACAATAATATTCCAGCGAAGAGGATCTTCGACTCCCAACCTCTAGGTTCGAGATGACAAGGAAGTCCGAAACTCCGATTGAAATACCAAGCCATTGCGGTTGCAAAAAAGTTGGGCTTGGTCAACTGGAAGCAGCGTGCCCGGGATCGCGGAGGACGGACGGTTGCAGTGTCTCAGAGGAAGACTCCGCACGGGTCGGAAGCAAGCCCGTTAATTAGGTAAAGTAAGTTTTCATAATTAGTTAAAGTAGGTAGTCATATATTCACAATTAAAACATGTAGCTTTCTAAAATGTATATATTATGTGCTGTTTTGCTACCTTCAATCGATTAAAAGCTGTTGTGTTATACGTTAGAAGTTAGGCGAATACCTGGAGATGTCCTACTTCAACGGGCTATAAGTTAAAAAAGGGGAGGGGAAGGTTGTGTACCTTGGTCCGATTGTACCTTGGTCCGAGTGCCAATTTTCAGAAAAATACAAAGCACGCAAAAACCGGTCCTTCTGTGAAATTTTGATCTTCTGTTCGTTTGTCTTCTCAGTTTCTTTTTGAAGGCACAGCTGCACGAGTCGGCAGAAAAAATAAATAGATAAACATAGTTTTCAGTGAAAAAAGTATTTTTTTATCTCTTTTCTGAAGTTATGTAGCGCTTAGTTTTCTGTTTCTTTTCCGCTACTTTAATCGATTTCGGTAAGTGTTTTAATAATCTTTTGGTAGGAACACATTGTCGTTCATATGTGGTTTGAATACTACGTTCAAATCTAATTTGTTTGGCGAAAGTAGTGTTAGTGTACCTTGGACCTATCATAGCGCGTGTACCTTTGGTTTGTCCTTTAATGTAAGTTCTTAAATATTATTGAAGTAATAATTTTTTTTTTTTATGTTTTTCCTTTAAAGTAAGTTTGTGAAGTCCTTTGTTAAGTATTCTTTAGTAAAAGAGTTTTTTTTTATTTCATGCTATTATTTGAAATATTTTTTTTTTAATCAAGCACACAAACTTTAAGATAACTGTTTGTTTTTTTGCTGCTTTTTTTAAATAAATAAAGAATGGTACCATTTTTACTTTTTATTGAAATAAATTAAAGTTTTCACCTTTAAACTATAGGAAAACTATCAATAATATTTTCGATCCAACGTTCAATTTTCCGTGGACCAAGGTACAATCACGTCTTGTACCTTGGACCGTTTGAGATTTGCATATAAAAGTAAAGTTTTCTAACGAATGGTTAGCAATATCCTTTTAGTAGTTTCGCCATATCATAGAAAAGACTTCAGGTAGTAACAAAAAAAAAGAAAAACTAATGAAAAAAAACGACACATAAAAAATATTGGCAAAAAACTGAAATCCGGACCAAGGAACACTACCTTCCCCTACCCTTTTTCTAAAGAAGTATTTCCAAAAAAAAAGTAGTCAAAAAACTCTATTTTAATTACCAAATAGAGAGTTTCAAATATTTCCATATACAAAACCAATAAATTATAAGTTATAAATCAAAAATCAAACATTAGACACAAGTTTTGTATTACATCATCAATCAAACTTTCATCAGAAAAGTAAATCTGTAGGTATAATATAGACAGAAGCTATAGTAGTCATGCCTGCCGGCTTAAAATTAACAACTAGCTAGTAGTAATAAAAATAAATGAAATAGTTTGCCGAAATAGATGTGTAAGAGCGTATTTGCAGTTATCTGCTTGGCATTAAATTGTTAACAGTCAATGTTGTTTTGCAATTCCAGACATGCTATTAAAAATCGAGTACACTCATAACGCTAGGCGGTATCTTTTGTGCAGTTTTCAACTTTGAATGACTGTGACCAACTTGGCAAAGCCAAACTTGATTTTCGAGACTTTTGTTTATTTATTTTCCATCGTCTCCGTCTCCATAAAAATGTTTTTAGGAGGAGGTGGTGGTGCTGGGCGAGTGACTTTCAAAGGATCACTTTGCAATCTTTAACCCGAGGCTTAAAGAAACGTGCTACCAAATTGCAATCAAACTGGGTTTCATTTGCGCCACTGCTGTAAGTGACCAGGTGCCAGCTTCGTTTGACGAACATGGTATTTAGAACGATAAGACCATAAGACTTGTACATGCTTCGGATATCTGCACCCTGAGTCCTCCCAGGCATTATTCATAGTCTTCGTTTGATTTCCCAACATGTCTATTCAAATACATGCCAAATCCTTTGGAATGTTCTTGATGAGGTTGTGAAAATCTAGCCAGCATGCATGTTTTTCTCCCCGTACTTAATGTGCTGATGGTGTTCCGCCACTGCACGGTAGAATTCTAGTTTTGTAAGCCGACGGATCGAAAGTGAAATCTGGAGTTGGAGATTATGTCTTTGAATCAAACACCTAAGTCTCGATACCTATGGGAAAATGTTCCACGGTATGCCAAGCAGAAGTCCATGCCAGAAAACAAATCTTTTCAGATAGTCCAAAAGCACTACGAGCCATGTCGTTGAATGCAATGGACTCTATGACTGTAAAGAACTGCAAATCAAGGTCAAACTTGCATGCGAACCTGGTCACCAAAGTGACAGAATCATTTGGGGTGCTGCTTAATCAAAGATTAATTAATTAATAAATTAAAGATTGGCTGGCAAAATCCTCCTCCAAACCCTCCCCGTGGGTGCCGGCTGGTAATGGTCACTACAATTGTCTTGTGCGATGTCAAGACGGTGATCAGCTAAGGTCAGGGGGCATCACTGTAGTATTCCTTTACTCATCAATAGTTCAATACCCAGTGATGCTCCTTTACCATAGGACAGAAGAAGCCTAATTTCAGTGGTCGTGCGAGCGTACATAGTATATAAATCCGTGCCGAAGAATGTAAGGCTGAGGGCCAAATCAGTCGCTAGCGAGCTCCTTCAGACGCCTAGGCAAGGTCTGTCGTAGCCCTGTTGGCTTATCCCGGTATATCGGCTCTGCCGGGATGGACCTCTATTTCCGACCTACTCGTGGGAACAACATTCAAATTTTTAAAAACATGCCAAACAAAGAAGACAAAAGCAACGAAAACCGACCTAACCGACCAAAACTGACCAGACAAGACGAACCCAACCAACTAACCCAGGACAAACGCGACGATAATCAACTATGAACCAGCAATTCGGACCTACTCACGACAACCCTCCCCAATTTCAAAAGTTTAAATATTGAAAGCGCTGAGGAGGGCTCCCAATCCTCGTTCAACACCGCCAATATTGGATCTGAGAACGAAGACGAATTGTTGGATGACAAGGAATCTGAGGACAACACCCTGAAACCACTCGTGGTCTCCAAAGAAACAAGAAAGCGGAGTAACTACAGGCCCTCAAAACGATTCCTTAAAAAAATTACTGAGAAAGACCCAACCTCTATCAATGATAGAGACAGGGCCTTGATCAGGAAGCTTAAGAGGGCAATAAAGAGCTTCGAAAATCAGAAGGCTCACGAGCCCAATGAACCTTCAGCTCCTGAACTGCAAAAAGAAACGACAGTAGTGGTGGTAGACAAATCCAAATGTTGTCCTAATAAGGCTAACAAGGAACAGTCTAAAACCACTACACCTTCAGTAACAAAGAACAAGGCACAGGCTTCAAGCAGGTTCTCTACAGGCACTAAGGCCGGAACCTCTGGCACCTCTTCGAAAAGGCAACGGTCAGAGGAAGAGAAAAAAGAAAGCGGACCGAAAAGACCGAAGGCTTCAACAAGCCTAGACAGCACTCCGACGAGCCTAATAGCAGCAGTCACTGATGAGCAAGATCCCGATGGAAAGATCACAGCTGAGCACTGGCTGCTGACAGAAAACGTCATCCTATGATGGTCAACATCTGAAGTGGGGGACCAGATTACGAGTTTGACGGGGCCGGATGGCACAAAGGTGTGAAGATAGTGGGGTGTGGAGACGGGCATACTCTTGAGTTTCTCTCCAAAACCATCGCCAGCATTGGCGAACTGTGGGAGGGAGCCAAACTGAAGGTCATACCCAGATCCGCACTGCCACTTAGACAGAAAGTCAAAGTCTGGATACCACCCCCCTTCGACAAAGAAGAGGACAAGAACATCGTGGTCCTCCTAGCTGGGCAGAAGAAGAATATTCCAATCAAGGATTGGGTCAAGGTATACTCCAGAAGAAGTGGTGACGGCAAGGAGCTCTGCTTTGCAATAAACCAATCTTCTGCAGCCACGATAAGACAGACCCCAGGCAACAGACTGAAGTTCGGGCTAGGTGCCGTAAGGGCACGGCTGGATGAAGATGAAGAGCCAAAGGTTGCAAAAGCTGCTAGTGGTGCAAATTAATTTGCATCACTGTAAAGCAGCAACATACCTACATGCTACCTACTGCTGTTCATGTCTGAGGTAAGCGTGGACGTGGCATTAATTCAAGAACCCTGGATTTTTAAAAATAAAATCCAAGGTCTGAAATCGCCATATTACCATCTGTTCCACTCTAAAGAAGAAGGTAAAGTACGAAGCTGTATTCTAGTCAAGAAAACTGTTGGTAACATATTTTTTCTTCACAGGTACAGCAATGGAGACACAGTGGCCGTAAAAATTGAAGCTCCGGAAAGGAACCTTATCCTCGCTTTAGTTTACATGGCACACGACGAGGAAAACCCACCATCTGATACAGTATGTGAATTAGTGGAGCACGCTAACACACGGAACACATCATTGGTGGCAGGGTGCGACGCGAATGCACACCACACGCTGTGGGACAGCGCAGGAATTAATAAAAGAGGTGAGTCGTTGTTTGAATATATTATTTCCACAAATCTAGTTTTGTGTAACAAGGGAAACCAGCTCACTTTCCAAAACAGAAACAGGTCAGAAATTTTAGACATAACTCTCAAAAGCAACAATGATCATATCAGGGTAGAAGACTGGAGAGTTTGTCGAGAGAACTCTTTCTCAGACCATAATAGAATACTCTTTACAGTCAATCTACAATATATGGCACAACGAATTTTTAGGAACCCTAGGAAAACGAATTGGGTAGACTATGCGAAAACGGTTAGTGAGTACACACAACATTCAAAAGAGGACAAGTTTGTCGACACTCACTCAATCGACAACGCAGTCGAGTATATTACCAAAACTATGCACAAAGCCTTTGTTAAACACTGTCCCATCTCTCGCAATCGCAAACCCAAAAAGGCAACTTGGTGGACCAGCGAGCTTCAAAAGCGGCGAACATTGGTAAGACAACTTTTTAACAAAGCAAGACAGAGTAAGACAGATGAAGACTGGACTAAGTATAGGTCCGAACTTAATCTATATACTAAAGAAAAGAGAGCAAAACTCGAATCCTGGAGCACGTTCTGCGAATCCATAGAGAGTACAAACGAGGCTGCCAGACTACGTAAAGTACTATCGAAAGACCCCATGGTCCCAGGGTATATTAAACGTGCTGATGACTCTTGGACAGAGTCTAGCCAAGAAACTCTACAAATTTTAATGGATACTCACTTTCCAGAGTCTAGTGAGAACACTGGATGTGATGTCAACTACACCCCCGTTCCGCAAGACACACAACCGGACATGGCAATTGAAAGTATCATAACAGAGCACAAAATTGCTTGGGCAGTCAAATCTTTCCAGCCCTACAATTCGGCGGGACCAGATAATGTCATACCAGCAATGATACAACAGGCTCTCAATGTAATACTGCCATGGCTAAAAGCGATATTCAGAAGCTGTATAAGACTCTACTACATACCGCAAAGCTGGAAAGAAGTAAAAGGGATATTCATTCCCAAAGCAGGGAGACATATACACTGCACAGCAAAAGATTATAGGCCGATAAGTCTCTCCTCTTTTCTCTTAAAGACACTAGAGAGAATAATCGACTTATATACAAGAGAACTCTTAAACGAAAACAACCTATGCAGTACTCAACATGCCTACCTCAAAGGCAAGTCCGTGGAAACAGCCCTGCATGAAGTTGTGTCAATTATAGAAAAAGGATTACACCATAAAGAATTCACCATGGCAGCATTTTTAGACATTGAGGGAGCTTTCAACAATGTCAAAACAGCGGCCATAAAAACAGCGGTCGTAGACTTAGGAGCGAAAATAGAAATAACGAACTGGGTTTACGAAATGCTTAACAGCAGAGTAATTAACTCAGAGATCGGAGAGAGTACCATAAAGAAATCAGTGGCCAGGGGCACCCCACAGGGAGGCGTCATATCTCCCCTCCTGTGGCTTCTAGTGGTCAACAAAATCCTCACGACTCTAAAGGTCAAAAAGGCGAAAATAGTAGCATACGCAGACGATATTGTAATTCTAATAAGTGGAAAGTATCTTCCCACTATCAGTGAACTCATGGAATCTGCCCTAAAAGAATTATCCTCGTGGGCGAGACCGCACGGCCTTGGAGTTAATCCAATCAAAGCCGAATGTGTTCTGTTCACTAGGAAAAGAAAAATCGAGAATTTCGATATGCCGAAGCTAAACGGAATTCGTCTGAAACTTTCCCCGGAAGCAAAGTATCTGGGCATCATCCTAGACCCTCAGCTTACTTGGAAACGTAACACAGAGGAACGATCAAAAAAAGCACTATGTGCCATCTACGCATGCAAAAAGACCTTTGACAAACGTTGGGGTATGCGCCCTTACATAACCCATTGGATGTATACAGCGATCATACGACCCATACTTACATACGGGTCTATTGTTTGATGGAAGGCAACAGAAAGGACTACCTATCTCCATAACCTCTCTAAGGTACAGAGATTGGCATGTATCGGCACAACAGGAACAATGAGATCAACACCTCAAGCCGGGCTGGAAGTCATTTTCATCCTTCCCCCCCTTGGTGAATACATTCGCAGCATGGCAGCCAAAGGAGCCCTCCGCCTCAAGGAGGCAAACATGTGGAGACACAGCTCCTATGGGCACGGCTCCATAATTCGCAATTACTTGAGTATCGATCTATCCAGGAAAACGGACTACATAATCCACAATCGAAACTTCGAGAAAAACTACTCTACATTATATACCCCAAAGAGAGAACTGGAACGCGCACGCCAGCGCACAAGAAATCCATATCTATACGGACGGGTCAAAAATGGATGTAGGTACAGGAGCAGGAGTTTTCTGCGAGCCCCAAGACATAAAGGACTCGTACAGACTCCCCAACGAATGCAGCGTCTTTCTAGCCGAAATAGTCGCCACAGACAAGGCAGCAGAAACAATCTCCGCGAAGAATCTGGATCCTTCCAAGATTACAATCTTCGTAGACAGTCAGGCGGTGATCAAAGCACTAGACAGCGAAACCACAAAGTCAAAAACAGTCAGGAACTGCCTAAAATCCCTTAACGAAATAGGCGAACGACACAGGATCACCCTGTGCTGGGTCCCCGGTCATAGCGACATCGTGGGGAATGAAAAGGCAGACGAGCTAGCAAGAACAGGGTCAGACCTTGACGCAATGGACGCCAGTGACCAAAAACTGAGGGAACAAATTAACACTACATGGTCCCAAAGGAACGACTGTGTTATATCTCGCAGCCTATGGCCAAGAATCGACGAGAAAAGAACAAAGCACATTCTGGGAATGAATAAACAAGAAATACGTATCCTAACCGGCGTACTAACCGGCCACTGCACCATAGGAGTAATGGCAAACAGGCTAGGCATTAGCTCACCAGACTACTGCAGGAGCTGTCAGGATACAGAAGAAACCGAGAGCATCAAACACCTGCTCTGCGAGTGTCCAAACCTCCAGACATCTCGACTTCGCTATCTGGGTAACAGATTTTTCGAAGACTTAGAGGACGCAGCGCAGGTACCACTGACGGACACAATCAGGTTTGTCAAGAAAACAGGTTGGTTCCAATAGGCCAACCAGCAAGAAAAAATTTAAACGAAGCATGGTAAGTGTTTTTATTGTAAGTGAAGTTTTTACTACGATAAACAAAAAGGGATCACAATGGACCAATGGGCCCCCGTGCAAGCACAGCAATTGCTGTGCACTTAACTTCAAACCTAACATAACCTAACCTAACCTAAAGATTGGGAACAACAACTTCATCTTTACCACTAGGAAAGTCTGCCTGGTTTAAGAAAATCCAAACAGTTAATTAAGCCTTATACCTAGAAAGAAGGAACCTGGTGGGCTTACAGGAAACTGCGGATCCAGATATCACCTCAAGAAAATGAGCTTGGCTCCTTAGACAGAATTTTAGTTCTGTATGGAGGATGAAGGAACCTCTGAACATATTCTCTGTGAATGCCCGGCACTTCATTGGTTTAGACGACATATCTTTCACAGGAAGATACGTTTAACGGTGGAGCTAAGAAACTCTGATACTAAAGGAGTAGTGGCCTTCACTAGGGAGCTCACTAATCTTTTAGATTAAGGCATCCCTTTTGATACAAAATATTAAAGGTTGTAAGGTATAGAGTATCGAGTACAATTCGCTTTTGTGGAGTGATTTTTGCGATCCTTGCTCGCAAGGACACTTACGCAAATCATTTCTGATAATTTGCGAGCATTTGCGACCACGTGGAAATGTAGAATTGCAAATGCTTCATTCTTCTTTTTTTCGGATCCTTAAATTGTTTTAAGAGCTCTATATATCAATATTTTCTCTGGGCGAAGAATTTTTTAAATTGCAAGGTAGAAGATCAGCTTTGTTATAAACCACATAGAAGAGGACAAAAAATCATGTAAAATAATAGTATGAGCACTTAATATCAAACAGCTACAGGCCACGCTACAAATGATTGTTTTTGCTCAAAAGAAACTTTGGGAAACATTTTTGAATTAAACAATAAAATCAAATGAAATCTCAATCTTATCAAGTTGCAGTAGCTTTGGAAGGTTAGTACCAGATTGTTTTCTGTTGGCCACATTTTTGCGTACCTACCTACTGGTTCATCCGTGGATTTCACAGGTTCGACTTCGGATCACTTTATCAATGAGGCCAATCAAACGATGGTGCTGTTGCGATTTCGACACCAACAATCTCATGTTGTTATTTAATATTCCATTTTCCTCTTGGCGGATATATTCGAGACGTTAAAAGTGTCAATAGGTTCACCTGAATGTTTAGATTGCATAAGAGCGATAGAACTGGAATAAGTAAATTGTAAGTTTTAATTTTGATTTAATCAAATTGCGTTGGTATTCAAAAATTCATTTAAAAGTAAAAATACCTTAATAAATATCAATAGCTTGAGTATCGGAAAACTACAAGTAGTGTTGCTAGATAATAGAAATATTCTCTGAATATTTGTTTAACCTACCGATTTGAAGGGATAGCTCTGCAGGTTTCAGTACTACTTAGGTTAGATTAGGTTCATGTGGCGTCGGCAGAAGCCGACACACTTAGACCAATTTAGGTCCATTGTGATACCACGTATATTATCTACCTCAACTCTGTAGATGGGACTGGCCAAGGACACGCGGTTGTTCTCAAACGGTTCCCCATCTACGTACTAACCGCGCCCAACGTCGTTTAATTAAGGTGATCTGACGAGAACCGATTACTTTTGACTTTGAAATTCATTTTTTTTATTCATTGATAAATATCTACTTACATACTAGACAAAAATGATTAAACCTAACTTAAAATTAACAGGATACTTATTCTTATTTATTGGTCCTTATGCGAACGCTCTAAACTTAACTATATCTTAGAATTATTGCCTTTCGGCCTACGAACTATTTTACGAACTAATCTTACATATATATTCCTCGAGAAAATTTACTAAAACTCGGTATCATTATTGAGATTTTATATAAAACAAATTACAAACTACCTATTCTACTTACTTAAACTACTTAACGTATTCTAACTATAATTAGGATTCTGAGCACTCGTTGCCTGGCGCAATAAGTGGTCAAAATCCTAATTGCTTTCCGAGCGCCTGGCAGTCATCAACGTGCACACGCGCCGCCGTGAGCCGACTGAAGCCTTACAGCGTCAGTCAACTCCCGGAAGCACCACCACACGTTGGCGAGCCCGGCCTCTCCCAAAAACGCCCTAGCTGACTTAATCTAACTTATAAGCTAAGAGGAAGTTACCTAGAGTAACGCACCGTCCTGGGAGGGCATGTTGACCCCTCCCCCCTCAACAAGCCACCACAATTCGGCGAATTGCTTTTCCGTGTCGAATCTATCCCTCTCCGATATTGCGGTACTAAAAGGGAGGAGCTCATGAGCATTGGCGACGTCCCCGTCATGGAGGAGCCGCTTATCTCTCGCGCTGCGGTAGCGATGGTATAAGACCGGAATACCATCCCTCGTCTGTACCAGCTCTTTTGCATCAATATGGATAAATGCCTCTGGCGGGATAAAGCCAGACCGGAGCGTACTCTCTATGTACATTTCATTGGGGTAGTAAGCCCCAAATATCAGACTATTGTCGCTGGCCATCGCCCTTGCAACGTGCCTTCGAGTGACCTTAATGAGGAAATTGTCAATCCTATTCAACTGAGCCCCATCGTATAGGACCTTGTTGGGATAGTATTTTATATAGTTGGATTCGGGCGTTCGGAACAATCGGAGACAGGTCCTAAGACATTGTCTCTCCAAAACCCGAATCTTTTCCACATAGCTAGGCGCTATATTAAACCACAATGGACAACCATAAGCGATGATCGGCCTTATAAGGGCCACGTAGCAAATGACCTTCACTCTGGAGTCAAGTTGACTGCTATGAAACAGTCTCCTTGTCAGAGCATAAGCCCTCTTGGCCCCAGCAAGACAAGCAACTATATGTCTATCGAAATATAGATACTGGTCAAGCCAGATATCTAGATATCTAACTACGCTTCTCACCGCCAATGGCTGCCCATCCTGTCCAATAATGGCCAATTTCTTCCAGTTTTTTCTGGTATCCCTAGAGGCCCCAGCCAATGGAGTTCTGAACAAGATTGTTTCCGTCTTCTGAAAGTTGATTTTCAACTTCCAGTCGTCGCAATATCGCTTAATTTGATCGAAGTCACGCTGCAAAAGGATATTAATGACCTCGATTTTAGAACCTGATCTGTATGCCACCAAATCGTCGGCATACGCTGTAGCATGTCTGAGTGAACCCACCAGATCACTCGTGTAAATGTTAAACAGGATCGGAGAATTGACCGCTCCCTGCTGTAAACCGTTTTTAATTTCAAAGACTCTGCTCGAAGTCGCGTTGCCACATTTGACAACGAACTTCTTTCCCATAAGCATATTATAAATTACATATAGCAAAGGTTTGTAAATCCCCCGCCTGGTCAACTTGTAGAAAAGTCCCTCTAACCATACGGTGTTGAAAGCCTTCTCAAAATCAACCAGACAAGCACCCGTGCATTGGTTCTTGCATTTATTCCACTGAATGTCGGAAACCAGTTTCGACGCGGCATGAATAGTTTTATGCCTCGCCCTGAAACCAAACTGGTTGTCCGGAATTATGTTATTGTCCTCGATCCACTTTAACAGGGCTCTATTGACAACTTTTTCAAAGACCTTGCTAATATTCGGAAGCAAGCTAATTGACCGGAGATTGGCAGGGTTCGTCCTATCTTTACCTTTTTTCGGGATAGGGTGTACCACAGCTACCTTCCAATGGGCCGGATAATGTGCATTATTCAGCGCATTGTTAAACAGCGTGCTGAAAATATCTACATCCTCCAGAGGCAGGTGTCTCAATACGACGTTTGGGACACCATCCATCCCCGCCGACTTTTTATTCTTTAGTGACTCGAAGATGCACAGAAGCTCATCCTTCGACACGAACAAGTGCGATGCATCTCGGCCATTGGCGACAACTGCATTAGCATGGTTTTCATCAGTGAACACGGAGAAACCGTTATTCTCAGATCGCCAATTCTCAAGTTCGGTGCGCAGATAGAAATGGCTCACCAGAGCCCTATTCTCAATGTCGTGGTTACGGCGTATATCTCGGTTTAAAAATCTGGAGAAGCGCGACCATTGTGCCCTCCGATAATCGAATGAAAACACTGCTTCGTACTCCTCCAGCAGTTTTTGCTCGTTCGGGATCCGTATTGCGGCGGCGAGTCCGTAGTGGTCACTATCGTACTCAAACGCACGTAAACAGTTCCGCGTGTATTGGTCTATGTTTGTCAGTTGAAGTCTTGCGTCCGTTAAGGCCAAGTCCAGGAAAGCACCGCTTCTTGGGAAAGAAGGGATATCCGTCGCGTACAACTCGAGTTTGTACTCAATCATATTGAGGCGCCACCAGTCGTGAAACTGGTTGCCCCTGGGATTTGCAGTAACATTTCCCCACGCCGCATGTTTGGCATTAATATCTCCGGCCAAGAAGTAATAATTCTCCTCCGAGTTCAGCTGCAGACTACGAAAAAGTGTCTCGAGCTCTGTTATAAATTGGTTTGGTGGAGGTGCTGCAGGTGCGTAAAGCGACACCACATACATTCTCCTCCGGCTATGGAGAGGAATGCATATGATGCATGCTTCCAACAACTGGAACCTACGCACGTCCCCGCTATATATAACCCTATGGCGCAGGCCTTTTCGAATTAAGATTCCAACCCCACCTCCTTGAGTGGAGTGAGGCCGGTCTCTTCTTACTACATGATAGTTTTTGTATCCCAATTTGTGCTTCTGATTTAGCATAGTTTCGCTAACCAAAAGCACATCCGGGTTTTCGGTTTTCAACAAGTTGGCAAGTGACGTTCTTTTCTCGATCCTGACTAGTGAATTAACATTCACAGCAAGGATCTTTAAATTTCCCTCATCCAGCGTAGCGATTTGATTTATGGCACACCAGACCCTACAAACAACTCCGAATAGATAAAGTTAATTCGGGCCGCTTGTTCATTTAACTGTTTCTGTAACTTATCGATCTTTCCATGCAGGGACAGAAGGATCGATTTCAAGTCCAGATCCACCTCTGGTGGCTTTGGGCTGCCTTTGGCGGGTTTAATGTTATTTGGGCTTGACCCGTGGCAAAGGACACGTTGGGTGCCACAAAATTAGAGAACGAACGACTCTTTTGACGCCTATCGTCTTCAGGCTGCTGCTTGCGGGCCTGGACTCGCTTTTTCAGCTCCTGGTACTTTGGACAACCCTTGAAGTTGGCGGGATGCCCAGAGTTCCTGCAGAGCACACAAGAGAGGACACTCCGGTCTTCAACTCTGTCCTTACCAAGAGGACATTCACCATGTTTGTGTTCCTTATCGCACTTCACGCATCTAAACTGCATGTTGCATTTAGCTGCGGCGTGCCCGAACCTTTGGCAGCGCATACATTGAAGTATGCGATCTGACCTCTTTATTTTCTCCCACCTTACAGCATGGTAGTACAGGAAGCGGATATTTCGCAGCCTGTCGATTTTGCTATCGGGAGTTAGCTGGACCAGGAAGAATGGTAAGTGACGGTTACCACCCCTTGCCACAGCCGAGGAAAACGGCTTGACCCCCACAAACTTGAGGTCGTCGCTTTCAAAGTTCTTTAGCTCTCTTTCGAGCTCCTCCGTTTTAATTGAGGGATCAATTCCCTTCAACACTACGGTCTTCAATTTTTGCTCCCTTGGGGTGTACGTGAAGTACTCAGTTTTGACCTCTCCCAAGGCGTCGCGCACCCTCTGGTACTCCTCTAATTTTTCACATATGATTATGTTCTTATTGGCAGAAAGCCTTTTCACATGAAAGTTTTTGGTAATCAGCCTACACAATCTGATACTATCACTTATTTCAAAATTACTTACATTGATAGGCGGGATTTTTACCTTCTTTGGCTGTTGCTTCTGCTGCGTCTCGGCTTGCTGCTGTTGCTGCTGTTGTTGTTGTCGTTGCTGCTGTTGTTGTTGCTGCTGTTGTTTTTGCTGCTCTTTCCGTTGATGCTGTTTCGCTTTATATTGCTGCTGAACTTGATCCCGCAGCACTTTTTGTTGTTGCTGTTGTTGCATTTTCTTCTGCCTCAACTGCTCACGCTTTTCAAGGAACTCTTTTATGAGTTGGTCAAGCTCAGCCTCCTCATCATCTTCTTCTCCTTCCTCCATTTGGATGGCATTGTCATCTTCGACCGGTAGGTCTCTGAAGGAGTTTCCCTCTCCAACGTACCAGCCCGCTCCCACTTCAGCCTCGTAAGAGCTGGAGTTATCAGCCTCATCATCGGTTCCAGCAATCGATGATGCCTCACTAGGGCCTGCCAGATTTGCCCTTCTCTTGGCAGAGAGATTCGGCTTCGGATTAAGCTTCCGCCGCCTCTTCTCTACCTTCCGGAACTCCTCATTTACTGTAGCTACTGCTGACCCAGCTGTAGCGGTAGCTTTTACGGCTGGTTCCTTGGCATTATTTACAGCCTCTATTTTTGCTGTAACAAATGTTGTTGTTGTTTTTGTTGTTGCTGGAATTCCCTGTGAGAACACCCGTGTGGGCAACGGCCGGCCCGTTGTTATTATTGTTGCCATTTTAGGTATATTTGCCCTTGGCAAACACTTGGCTGCTGCTGCTGATGTTGCTGCTGCTACTGTTGTTGCTGCTGATGTTATTGTTGCTGCTACTGTTGTTGTTATTGTTGCTGCTGTTGTTTTTCTAGCCGGCACTCCAACACCCGTACGCGGGACCACCGATTTTCCGGGGTCCATCGCCACACCGTACGGCACTTTTTTTTGTTTTTTTTATTTTTACTCTTCTTTTTACACTTTTTTATACTTTGTTTCTAATGTCACTATGAAAAATGTTTTCTTTCTTTTTTGTTTTTTTGTTCTTTTTTTTTAAATAAATTTAAAAAGGGAAGCGAACCTGAGCCTCCGGTGCCTGAGCCAGACACTCCGTCCACTAAACTAACTTACAAATTATAAAATTTCTTGCTAATCACCACTCTTTAGCACTTTTTCGCTTTCGATCACAAACAAGCCGACCTGTCTCTATAAGATTTGCGGAACGACTGACGAGAACCGATTAACTCGACGTGGTATGGTCGTTGTTTCGGTACGACTTAGAGATCGGCAGTCAAAAATCTGGTCACAGTTTATTTTAATGTCGCGCGAGTTACGTATATGCCTACGCCAGCCCCAGTGCCAGCACGAGCCGACAAATACGATGACTTCATCCGGTCATTAGCACGAAGCTGAAGTGCATTTCCTCATTTCTTAGAAATTAAGAAAACTATATTGTCATATTTGCTAATTTCACAAAAAAATACCTGTGCTAGTTAAATCGCTGACATTGCGTCTGCCGATTAAAATAAGAAAATTGTAAAGTATTAAATAGAGGCGAACTACACAGAATGTTTGTAGTATCCCAATCGCAGTCTGTCTTTTCAATAAACATAAACATTTCTCCTGAAAAATTGATCTTGTGTTTTTTTTTATTAATTACTAAAAGAAGTATATTTCAGTGGCGCAGTCGGTAGGATTCTTATAAAATAAGAGTCCAGTGAAACGAATTTACGACGTGTGAAATTAAGTAAATACAAGTGTTTCTAAACAAAACATTTCAATTAATAAACACGGTACCCAGTGAGAACTCGAAACACAATTTGCAAGATACTCGTATACCATAAAATCGACAAAGATTAGTATGTCCAAATAAAGCAAAATAAAATCGACAAAGATTAGTGTGTTCATATAAAGCAAAATAAAATCGACAAAGATTAGTGTGTTCAAATAAAGCAAAAGAAAAATTACAAGTGAATTGCAAGAAAAAAG
The DNA here is from genome assembly GCA_949715645.1 of Portevinia maculata. Taxonomy (NCBI): domain Eukaryota; kingdom Metazoa; phylum Arthropoda; class Insecta; order Diptera; family Syrphidae; genus Portevinia; species Portevinia maculata. Next base: position 181,135,682 of record OX454527.1, read on the forward strand.
TTTGTGAAAAGACACCAGATCCACGATAACAATAGAAATATGGAAAACCATAATCAACTAGTAGCCGAATTGGAACTCCGAACACAACAATTGGAGCAAGTTCGAGCTGCATACGTCCAACTCCAACAACGGGAAAACCGTGAGGAAAGGGAAAGAATTCTAAAGGAAATCCGATATATGTCCATATTCACCGGACAAGGGGATATAACGATAAATTCCTTTCTTAGTTGCGTGGAATACTACCTCAGTCAGATAGAAGATCCAGAACTGAAGAAGATAATAGTGAGAGCCGTTTTTTATGAGAAGATCCAAGGCGAAGCGAAAAACGCAGTAATCAACATACCTCAAACCGACAATTGGACGACCATCAAGGAAACTTTGAAGCTGAGATATAAGCCGGATACAGAACCCCACGAGATCTACAAGAGGATCACCGGTATAAGGGTTAATACGGTAAGCCAATTAGCGATAGAAGTACAAAATATCAAATATAAATCCGATGAGTTGATAGTTTATTATAAAGAAGAAAACTGCATAGATTTAAGTAATGTTGAAGCTATATTAGTAAATACCGCAAAAGAAGTAGCACAGGGTACATTGCTATATAGAATTTATGAAGAAAACAATTTAAATAAGATAATATCAATGATGAGAAAGAGGAGATTCGAAGACTCTTGTAGTTGGCCAGAATTTAGGAAATTAGTCAGGACAAAAGTAGTTGTTCAGCCAGAAAAATATAGGGGAGCTAATTATTCTGATGAGTATAATAAGCGATCGGGTCAGTATCGTCAAAATAATCAACAAAGATTTAACTCGGGTCAACATAGGCAGAATAACAACCAGGCTCAACAACGAGATCATTCGGGACAGTTTAGACAAAATAATTATCAGGGTCAACAACGAAGTTTCTCAGGTCAGCATAGATAGAATGATAGGCCAAATCCACCAGCAGAAAATATGGAAATTGATAATATTCAAGAAAATAACATAAGTAGACAAATAAATAATTCTCAGGGTCAAAACCGAAATTCAGGACACTTCAGATCATCTCCGGACCAAAATAGCCATCAACAGGAGATGACTGAACAAAGAATGGTTATGCCTCAAGAAATATGCGAAGAAGAAATTAGAAATCAGAATGAAACAAGTCCAGCGTTTTTTATGAACTAGCCTCGGACGAATTACCACAAATAGAAATGACCATCTGTTCAAAAACATGTACAGCCTTAATAGATACAGGATCGACCCTAAGAATAGTAGACGACAGGTTGACAGAATTTAAAAAAATACGTATTGAACCAATACATTTCACGACGGTAACAGGTAGGGACACTATTTCGTATGAAATATATACACCGGTACCTGAAGAATTCAAAGTCTCATCCAACACCCTAATTAGATGGAAAGTCAAAAGACTTTGCAATAGAGGATATCAGTTTATTATTGGTATGGACTTACTAAATAAACTGAACACTTCCATAAACTTGGAAGAAGGAAATATTTATCTTAACAGTCAATGCTTAAAGTTCATTACCATCCCATATATAATAAATCAAATAAGTTCTCTAGAAGCAATTGATACTAACATTAATCACATAAAATTAGACCATCTTAATAAAAAAGAACGCCAAGAAGTAGAAAATCTGTTAAAACGATTTAGTAATTTATTTTTCAAGGAAGGTGATAAATTATCAAGTACACCTGAAATTGAGCATGAAATAGTGACGACCACTGATCAACAAGTGAATGCTAAATTATACAGATACCCCCCTCAACATGACGAAGAAGGAAGACGCCAAGTCATAGACATGGAATCTCAGGGAATTATTCGAAAGAGTAATTCTAAATACTCGAGCCCACTTATAGTTGTACCAAAGAAAATGGACAACTCAGGCAAAAACAAATTTCGTATTGTAATCGACTATCGAAAGTTGAACGAAATTACTGTTGATGACAAATTCCCTTTGCCCAATATTGATTCAATATTAGACAAGCTTGGGAAGTCACAATACTTTACCACAATAGATCTAGCCAAAGGCTATCACCAGATCTTTATCAAAGAAGAAGATCGTAAAAAGACAGCTTTTGTTACCCCCCACGGGTTATATGAGTTTATAAGAATGCCATTCATTTTGAAGAATGCCTCCGCGACATTCCAAAGACTGATGAATGATATTCTTAGAGACCATATAAATAAGACGTGTGTAGTGTATTTGGATGACATCCTCATCTTTAGCACCTCATTGAAGGAACACGTCAAAGCTATAACAGACATTTTTAAAATATTAGAATCCAAACAACTTAAGATACAGGTAGATAAGTGTAATTTTATGATTCGAGAGACCGAATTCTTAGGTCATATTCTCACTAAGGACGGGTTAAAACCTAATCCTGACAAGATAGCTTGTATTGAAAAATTAGAGCTTCCAAAATCCCAAAAACAAATTAAGAGCTTCTTAGGACTTACCGGATATTACAGGAAGTTTATTAGAGATTATGCCAAGGTGGCACAACCTATTACAAAATATTTAAAGAAAAATACCAAAATAAATACAAATGACCCCAACTACATGGAGGCATTTGAAAAATTGAAAGGACTAATAAGTAGTCACCCCATATTAAGATACCCCAATTTCCAAAAACAATTTACACTCACAACTGACGCATCCAACTATGCGATTGGTGCGGTAATCTCGCAAGAAGGACATCCTATATGCTATGCATCCCGTACCCTCAATAAGCACGAAATTAATTACTCCGCTACGGACAAAGAATTCCTGGCGATAATTATTTTAGACCTTACCTTTACGGTAATAAGTTTAAGATCTTTACAGATCACCAGCCAATAAAGTATCTTCATGCAAAATATAGAGGAAAAGATCTATCGCCTAGACACCAACGATGGCTTCTTAAACTAGGAGAATATCAGTTCGAAATTGAGTACCTTAAAGGTAAAGAAAATAGAGTAGCAGATTTTCTTAGCAGAATAGAAGTTAATGAGGACGTTAAATCTAAGGAGGGAGAGAATCCCACGCTAACAGAAAATTTTTCGCTTAAAGGTAACCAAAGCGAATCAATATCAGAATTTGTATGCAATATAGAAGAAGACGAGCAAAATGAAACTGTACATTCGGCAGAGGAAAAACTAATGGATCATATTCCAATTGTCGAAGACATTGTCAACAAGTTCAAAACTCAGATAATATTAACAAATAATAAAACAAAGGAAATTGAGATTCTGCGCAGTAAAAGAATTATATACATAGCAGAGTTTGACTTTGACAGATTAGGAGACATACTAAGAAGATTCATAAAAAAAGGGAAAGTAGGGGTTTTTTCAGAACTCACAGATAATATATATAATATTCTTCAAGAAAAAATAAGAGAGATGTATTCCAATGACAACTCAGTCAGATTTGTAAAGTGTTCATTTAGGGCACAAGACATAGAAACGGAAGTAGAAGTTGTGAAACAAATATCTCTGTACCATGTAAAAGAAAGCCAGCATTCTGGTATACAAGAAACATATAATCAAATAAAGCATAAAATATATTACCCAAATCTAATGGAATTTATACATATTGTCATTAATCAGTGCCACGTTTGCCAAGCAGTCAAATATGACCGCAATCCCATAAAAGCCAAATTTAAGCAAACTGAAACACCTACAAATATTAATCAGATAATCCATATTGATACCTAGCTATGTCATAAGAAAAATAAGTTTTCTTCAAGAAAAAATTCTCTAAATTTGGTTCAGCATATTATTTAACAGATAGAAACCATACTACTATAATTGAACAATTATTAGAAGACCATTTCACAAAACTAGGAAAACCAAATAAAATAATCGCAGATAACGAATTCAAAGCTATTCAGATAAAGGAATTCTTAGAAGAAGAGGGAATATCTCTGCATCTAACAAAGCCAAATAGTCACACTGGCAATGCAGACATTGAGCGTTTTCTAATACTATATCAGAAAAATTTAGAATTATTTCATTCAACAAAAATAAGTATTCAGTAAAAAGAATTATACAAAAAGCTGTAAGAAATTATAATCATAGATTCCACTCTACCATTAAATGCAACCCTATTGATGTACATACTCATAAGATCGATTCAGAAAAAAATCGACAGAACATAGAGAAAACAAAAGTAAGAAAATTAAGAAAACTAAACGAGACTAGAGAAGACTATAAAGAGCAGAGGACAAAAGGTAATAAAACAAAATTGTAAACTAATTAGAAATGACGAAACAGAAATTCCTTAGATGACGAAACCTTATTCACCAAAAATGTAAACGTAAACTTAAACCAAACATGTGACGATAGAGATAAAAATCTCACAGGAAACTTATCAACTGCACTTTGTATTTCTTAGATCAAAAATATTCTAATGTAAAACATATAGAGAAACAAAGATTCTATTATCCAAATTATAAAGAAAAAATAAATTTTACTGAAGCAATAAAGTTTGACAAAATTATCTTAAAAAAATATGAAAATATAAAGCAAATAAAAGAAATAGAATTTGAGAAAGACGTATCCTATAAAATAAATGTAACTTGAATTGTAATAATTATAATCATGTTTTCAATATTGTCATGTCTATGTATACAGCAAAAAAGGATACGAATTAACTTTAGTAATCAAATTCAGGAGAATTTTACTCTTATGGAGGGAGAAGTTACGTATATGCCTACGCCAGCACCAGTGCCAGCACGAGCCGACAAATACGATGACTTCATCCGGTCATTAGCACGAAGCTGAAGTGTATTTCCTCATTTCTTAATGAGAAATTAAGAAAACTATATTGTCATATTTGCTAATTTCACAGAAAAATACCTGTGCTAGTTAAATCGCTGACATTGCGTCTGCCGATTAAAATAAGAAAATTGTAAAGTATTAAATAGAGGCGAACTACACAGAATGTGTGTAGTATCCCAATCGCAGTCTGTCTTTTCAATAAACATAAACATTTCTCCTGAAAAATTGATCTTGTGTTTTTTTATTAATTACTAAAAGAAGTATATTTCAGTCGCGTGCACGTCACCGCTCACTAGTTGGGCGTAATATTATTATATTTATTGAACAAAATTGGGGAATTGTTTCATCATCGAGTTTGGGGGTTTATTTCATTGCTGGTTTATTTCCTGGAGCCGTAATGTCTGTATTGTCATCTCCATTGTTTGCCAATAACCTTTGAAAACGTATTTATCATAAAATAAATTTAAAAAATTTTAAGAAATATATGACATTTCGTAATGTATCAACATTATTAGTATTAGAAACAAAGTAATACCAAAAACAATCAAATGTCTTTAAGCTAAAACTATATATCACCTTCATTGCAAAGATATTAGTCTTTGTCAATAAGCCATGAAAATTTAAAATTCAATGGCTCAAATAAATTGCCCATTATCAGGTTTAAAAACTACAGACATCTGATATCCCATTCAATAGATATTCTAAACTATCATCGTAATTAAATACAAAACCAATACCATGAAATCTTTTCAGCCATTTACCCCCACAAAAATAATCCATTGAGATATTCTTCAATCTTTTGTCCAGCACGCCTGTCTTAATGCAAATTAAATTCAAGCCAAAGTCCTCTGTAGTAGAATTGTCGCTCAGCTGTCTCGGTGACACGGAAACAAATCGCCTCTCATTAATCGGAACAATAAGTTTTTAATAAATTTGTCAAAATTATATAATTCCAAAATATCAGCAATAAATAAGAATCCAAAAATTAACATATTAATTTGTAAATAATTTTTTATGGTTTCAAATGTCAAAAACTGATTCCTAAATTAACAATCCGCATTAATTTGACAATAATATGCCAGTTGTACCCTTTTAGAGATCCATGATGACGGAGCATAAACTTTTCTTCACACAAATTTCGGCCTGTGTTATGCTAACACACATTTCGTACATATGCTACGGATTTTGCAACAAACGATTTAGCCACTGCCGCAGTTTTTCGTAAGAAACAGTCCAAATGCATCATACGGTCGCACAGCAGTGGTATTTTGGAATACACAAGTCAACAAAGAAGAGGGATTATCTACTCATAGATTCGAGAGAGAAGAAAAGGCCCAAACACAAGAAAAACATTTTACGGTCATGGAATCCCTTAAAATTCAAAACATTTGCATAAAATGGGCACATTAAAGCGTGAAAAGTGGTCAACCAGACTTTTGTTGTTGTTTCTGTTTGTATCTACCACAAGAATGCATATGGTGCACTGGTGGTGAATCGACCGAAAAATCTTTCCATTTGTTTTTGCCTTCTCGCCGCACGGGTATACAAATGCAGGGCGCACAACATACGTCATTGTTGCGGTAGCAAAATATTAATGGGTTTAACCGCCCCCAAATAAAAGTCAAATTCCCGATTCTACCTGCTAAACGATACGAGTGCATTTCTTTCAATGTCATACATAAAATAAAGTCAACTCGTTCAAAATGTATGACCCGAATTCTTAACAAAAGTATAAGAGGTGTGTTTTTGTGGAAAACCAATTGATAAAAGGGTTAGTGGGTAGTTAACCACATACAAAGGACAAAACTGCAGCGATTTGTGAAACAAAATTATCAATGGTTAGCCCAAAGAGCAAATTGGATTAGGAAAAAGTCAAATAATCAAACAATATCGGCTGACACGCCCCCAGGGACCACATGAAACAGTTTCCAAATAAGCTGACATGCCAAAATGGCTTTTTTTATGTTTTCAAATATCATATGGTGTCTGTCGTCTTCTGCAGAAAACATATTTTGTTACCTACAAGAAAAAACAATCCGTTTTACTTAACTTTTGTGTCCAATGTTTGAACAATCATTTATCATTCTTCGTAGCAACTTGCTAAGACGACATCCTTTCTGAAGATATTTGCCTCTGAAAACATGCATCGGTGATAGGGACTTAAAAACTGGAGTTCGCGCGCATTATCTGTTCCTGGCGTAACATATTTTAAAGGTATTGTACTAATTTGTTTTATGGAAGAGTGATTTTTCATGATTCAGATTTCAAATCATTCATAGCCTATCACATTTATTTATTCCAAGCTCAAAAGGAGCTTCACAGTCGCGGCTTGACAATTCGGCGACACTGTGTAAACATTTCAGATGGCGCGATGTTGGGAAACCCAGTTAAGAGCAAGATTAGGAAACGAAAGAGTTGACATGTGAACTTGAATAATGAGCAAATTACTTTTGGGAAGACTGAGATAGGCGCTGCAAACAAGGCTGAAAGCAAAGAATTAAAAAAATCCCAACAATATTATACTCGCAATGTAAAAACAATAAAAAAGTTACATATTTTGGGAAGTAAGAGTAGTTTTTATATTTAAAATTTGTGTGTGGTATTTCACTATAAAAATAAGCCACACTTTCGAAAAATAAAATTAGACTCCAAAAATATTTTTGAGGTCTTATTTCATTTGATCAATTTTGCTTTAAATGCTATAAAGAATTTCTAAATCGACGATCATTATTGTTGCAATAATTCTTCTCTAGTAAGCAATAGTTTCTTCATTACCTTAGGAATACGCTGCTACTTCGGTTTGACCAGAAAAATGGGTTCAAAACTCCTTACTCAAAGGACAAAATGCATGCTCTGTCGAACCTTAATTCTGCCACTCCTGCTTAATGGTGCCGAGTGCTGAACGATAAGTAGGAAAATTGAGCTACGAGGGCGGGTCAATAAGTCCGTGACTTTTTGAATTTCTGACCTCTTTACTGAAACGGCAATACTGCTCCTGTCAACAGGCATCTGTCAGTTGACTCCTGTCAAAATTTAAACTTGCTGCGTCAGTTAGTTTGTGTTTGACAGCTATTTTTATCAGACTACTCACTAATTTGAGGAGAAAATGGAAAAAAGTGAATTTCGTGTGCTTAGTAAGCATTATTTCTTGCGAAAAAAAACCATTACCGAGACCAAGGCTAAGCTTGAAAAATACTATGGGGACTCTGCACCATCGACTTCAATGGTAAAAAAGTGGTTTACTGAATTTCGTTGTGGCCGTACAAGCACTGAAGATGCCGAACGTCCTGGACGCCCAGTTGAGGTCTCTACACCCGAAACAATCGAAAAAATTCACGATATGGTGTTGGCCGACCGAAGATTGAAAGTGCGAGAGATTGTGGAAGCCGTAGGGATCTCGAATGGCTCAGTGGTTTCAATTTTGAATGATCACTTGGGCATGAGAAAGCTTTCCGCAAGATGGGTGCCGCGTTTGCTCACAGTCGACCACAAACGCAATCGTGTAACAACTTCACAGGAAGGTTTGGCGTTGTTTAATCGCAATATGGAGGAGTTTTTGCGCCGTTTTGTAACCGTGGACGAAACATGGATCCATCACAACACACCAGAGACCAAACAACAGTCAAAACAGTGGGTTTCTAAGGGTGAATCGGCGCCAAAGAAGGCCAAGGTGGGTTTGTCAGCCAATAAAGTTATGGCGACTGTTTTTTGGGATGCACGCGGGATAATCCACATTGACTACCTTCAAAAGGGAAGAACAATCAATGGGGAATATTATGACAACTTATTGGACCGATTCAATGACGATTTGAAAAAAAACCGACCTCGTTTGGCCAAGAAAAAAGTTTTTTTCCACCAAGACAATGCAAGGGTGCACACATGTGCAGTTGCCATGGCAAAAAACCATGAATTGGGCTATGAATTGCTCCCTCATCCACCCTATTCTCCAGATTTGGCTCCGAGCGACTACTTCTTGTTGCTGAACGATAAGTAGGAAAATTGAGCTACTCGTAATATTGGGTTCTTTTGAAAGAATAATACTCCGTCGGATATTTGTCCTTTGTGCGAGGATGGTGAATGGAGGAGAATATACAACCGCGAACTCTATGAACTATACCAAGGCTCGGCTGAACTGCGCTAATGGACAACAATCCTCAAGCCAAGATGATCTTCGACTCCCAGCCGCCAGGTTCGAGGAGGCAAGGATGACCGCGCCTCCGTTTTAAAGACTAAGCCATCGTGTATGCGAAAGCGCTTGGTCTGGACAATTGGAAGCAGAGTGCCCGGGATCGCAGAGGATGTAAGGCTACAGTGCCTCGGATAAAGACTCTTCACGGGTCAGGAGCCCGTTAATTAAGTAAGTAAGTAATTGTAAAATAACTTTTGTAACAGGGAAAATTAACGGTACCGAGATTTCTTTCACGGAAAGTCTACGAAAGCAAAATAGTATGTTTTGGAATAGGTCAAAATATTTAAAAAAGAAGTAGATATCTCCGCTGGGTTAACTTTGGAGGAACTATCAAATGAAAAACTTGGGACTTGGTTTTGAATGTTTATAGATTATAATATGTCGGAAAAACAGAGCGTGTTGTACGGCTAAAGAACGTTTCTTTGTATTTTACGTATTGTACGTCCGAAAATAGGCTTAAAAGTAAACTGATGCGCATTCCGTGGCGTTTATTGCGGTGGAAATGTGCTAGGGGTGGAATGCAGCTGACTATTTCAGCGGAGCACTTTTGGTGGAAATATTAATAAATTGGTAGATAGGCAGGAGATATTATGATGATGGCTCAAAGAGTCAAACGATTTCGTGATAACTCGATCGCCAATAAGTTTTATCAGGCGTTTTCGTATTCTCTTGAGAAGCTCCAAAAATGTGATTGCAACATCAGCCCAGATATGAGCGTTATACTCATGTTTGGGCGAATAAATGCCTTATAAACTGTAGCCTATTGGTTGTACCCCATTGAACTATTCTATTAAGATCGGAATTTAATAAGCTCAACATACGCTGCCGTTCCACACCCGAATAAGAGGGGCGTGAACCAGGAAAAGCTGAGGGTACTCTCATCAGCGAAAGAATCAATTGTATTAGAAGTTACAGACAGGAGATCATTTAAAAAAATGAGAAAGAGGATCGGAAACAAAACAGAGCTTTGGGGAACATCAGCATTTATTTGGTGAGTTGGGTACTTTAACCGTCCAAAACAACTTGAAAAGGAAGCTTCTAATCCATTGAAAAAGAGTATCATCGGTTCCAAATGCACATATTTTCGACAAGAGAGCTTGGTGCTGTCAATTGCCTTATTAATAATATCAAGCGCAACTATCTTACTGTCACCAGCCTGATGAAGTAAAATTTTCCACTTTCCGGTTTGATAAGTCATCAAATCGCCCGTGGAAACCTGTTTCTGCGAAAACCTACTGCCGCTCATTAAGAAGTTTCCGGGTTTCAAGATATTTCATAACTTGATGGCTAGTCAGCGTTTCCATGACCTTGGAAAGAAGGAACGTAAGTTCAATTGGTCGGTAGGAAGAGGAACAAGAAAATTCGCGTTTTTTGTGACAGGCTGGACAAATGCTGTTTTCCATCTTCGCGGAAACAGCCCTTTTGAATGAACGAGGTTGGGGTAGGTGCTACGTTGGGTATATAATTAAAATAAGTGGGGCATAATTCACGTTTTTTTCCGGACGTATGTCTCCCTTATGGAGATTGGGTGGGACATAAGTCCCGAATCCAATAAGAGAGATGTCCCACTGAAACCGGGGACTTATGTCGCTGTGCCAAATTTGGCCGAATAACGTGAATGTATCTGGCGTAAATCCTACTTTATCCATCCATCTGAGACTCTATAGCCAGTGTTCTCTGACATTTCATTAAAAAGTAAATATATGTTTTTATTGTCCCACATTCGCGATTATAAATTCAGCACAATTGTTGTGTAGTCCGAGTTATACTTACAACACTGAGCAATCACCCGGCTTACGCCGAACATTGCCAACACCCAGCCACTATATGTTACTGGACTTAACCAATTTATAAATATATATAAATATATAAATTGCTTATAAATATCGCAAATCACCATGGCTCTGAATGTATAGCACAAACTGTAGGCACCCACAACATTCGCCATAACAAATTTCGCTATCGGTGCACTTACTTGCATATGTAGTTATATACACTTAAAAGTTCGCCTTATATAAAAATTCTTTGAACTGCCTTACACCAGCTTGAGTCGCTCATTTTATAACTTTTTAATAGATCTTACAAACCGTCTGGCACCAAAACTTTCATCAAGAAACGAGTACATTATCTCATCACCTCATTTAGTGAAACGAAATCAAGTTATAATCATCTCCCACAAAAGAAGTGCATCACATTTATTTTAGCACGTTTTACGACCCATAAAACCTCACATCCACCATCATAACAATAAATTAAGAAGAAGAAGTGAGTCGATGCCATTCATTTCTCACCAATTACAACTTCTTGGATTATTTTTCTCACATTCGATTAATTTTTACAAACCCAACGATCCCACTATCATACAAACAATATTTCATTTAAAAGTGTTAATTAGTTCAAGTGTTTTTTTCGTTTATGTTGTTCATTCAATAAAACGAAAAATGTACATTTGCTAACAAAAAAATTAAAAACAGTTTCTGATACACTCAAACATTTAAATTTCATGTGATAGTCACATGTAGATGTAGATATGATATATGAACAGATCAGTCCGCATCAAAACAACGACCTGCCACACCCAATTTGTTTATTTCCATTGAACAAAAAAAATTCCATCCACATCGCATGTAGCTGTAAAAAGTAACATTGCGCATACAAAACAAATTTTTACAACACAAAAGTTAAAAGTTAAAAACTGAAAAGGACAAAAAAAGTAAAAATTTTGTTAAGTCTGAAATCAGCGTACATAAAAAACGTTTTAAGCAATTTATTGTGTTCGCTCTGAATACTCGTAAGTTGGATCGTAAAAAAATCACCAGCGAACGGCACTGGGAACAAAAATTAAAGAAATTGGTTCGACCGGCACTTTACGACGTGGTAGCATCGTTTTTCGGGTCATTTGAACGATATTGAACCGTAATATAACATTTTATTGCATCCCTATATATTGGGCGGAGTGATGGTTTCCGAAGCCTAAATTTATTATTTTTTTAGTAGGTTTTCTTTACTTTTATTTTTGGACTTTTGTCTTTGTGATGAAGGATTGCTAAAATGGTTACCTTTTCGATGACTTATCACGCAATAAGGAACCGTTTTTTTTGGTGAGGGTTGTATATGGATTTTTTATTGGCACATTCCTTGAAGTACCTACCAGCACTTACATACGTGCGAATGGTTTTTTAAGATGCAGAGTTGCATTGCTTCCTAGAAACTTAATATACTGTGTTCTCGAGACGATGTTGTAAAACTTTTTGCATGAACGTCGGCATGCCTTATTCCAGCATATTTCTTTGATTATATTATGGTGATGTCACGTTTTGTGACTATGGCAATGTTATGCAACAATTAAATATGTTGAAAAAAGGTGTGAATGTATTATTGGGTTTGAAAGGTTTCACCCAGTGAAGGACTAACATTGACTCAATTAGTTTTTTATTACGGAGGACGGAAGGAACATTTTATGTGACCAATATCTTTGATTGTTTCTTATCATAAACTGAAGATATTCTTTTTTACAGAATGTCATATGAAATTTGAATTGAGAACCTATATAGCAAAATATATTAAAAAATCGACTGCATTAGTTTATATCTGGTTTTCCATAATGTATCTGACAACAACATTTCATCAAGCATTTACTGTTGATTTTAGTACATCGTAGAATGCATACTGCAAGGATACAGATCAGTTGAAGCAACACTGTATAGGTACTTGAATGGGGATGACGGGTATTATGCTATAACTCTTTTCATTGCAAATTTGAAGGAGTTGCTCTCTAAATCTACGCCAATTTCTGCTCGATTTTCTTCTCCTTCATTCCGAGATTTTTCTTGAAACACCAACACACATCAAAATTTTAAAATTGTTTTTGAGAAAAGTGAAAGTTTTGGAAACTGAGTATACAAATTTGTTAAAAGAGAGTAGTATCAGCATTAATATATCAATAAACAAAAATTTAAATTACTTCATCTGTTTTTGAGATATAGCCGTTCTTCGAATATGCCGTTATCCGATTTATTTATATGAATTAAAACTTTGTAAAAAAATATGTGATGGAAATCTGAGTGTCTATACCATATTTTTACATTAACATTTACTTCAAGTATTGCAAACGCAAAAAATATTTCAAAAAAATTTAATATGCAAATTTGTTCAAAATTGTAGTATTATTAGGCGTGTTAATTTTTATAGAAATAAGTTGACTCGTTTTTGAGATACGAGTACCTATTTTTGTAAAATACCGTTCTTCGATCATTTTCTTTTACTTACCTTTATTACTTGACGTTTCAAAAATCATTTAAATCGTTGCAGTAAAAACCATTTGTATGGTAGATACCGTTATTTAAAATGTGTACTTAAACTAAATAATGGCCTTGAGATATAAGCTATCTAAGATCATCGGCTTCAGACGGACACTCAGACAGACGGGACCGACTAACGGAAATGCTGGTCACATTTGGTTGGATTTCTCTATAGTCGTTATATCATACATTATACTCAGGTTGAGTTCGAAATTTTAGCACGATTGCAATACATACGAGTATATTTGTTTTTAATATACAACAGTTTACGAGAAATTTAAAAATTTAATTTTTAAGCTACAGAAAAACACAATTGTTTTCAATATTTTGGCAAATCTGCTACACTATTCTACAACATATTTAAAAATGAATTTTCTCTCAGTTTTGACGGTTACGCGATAGAGTTACAATTAATTCAATGTATTAGTAAATTTGAGACATGGCCGTTGAGTAATTCGAGGCAATCAAATCGTTTCATTCCTCATTAGTCAAACTGAATTTAATGGAATGATGGTCACTAAAGTAGTGTTCCACCAAGACTTTGTGGTTAAATATTATCTGATTGATTGAATCGGAGGCAAGAGTTTGTAACTTAGACTTCTTTCTATTTTTGGTAATGCCTGTGTTACACGCGATGAGGTTAGTATTTAGAATATAATCAACAAAAGACTCACCTCTATCGTTGATATCGGAACTGTCCCATACTGAATGGTGTGCGTTGGCGATCAGTCCCTCTAGGTTGTCACCAGGCAAGGATACCACGTGGTCATGGACCAGATAAGCTGAGGATAGCCTATAGGTCCCGCAGGCAGTTTCTTCTCTCGCCACGGTTGTATCTCGATCGCTGAAATAAGAGAGTTCGAATACATTTAAGCTACTTTTTACAAATACCCAAGTTCTAGGTTTACCTTATTCTGTTGCATATAGGAGTCCTAAGTCCTGGTTGTAGGTTGTTAACAATTCATTGCTCTTGGATCAGGACGATTTTTTCTCAATCTTTTGAAACACGGAACAGAAGGGAGTCCGAGGCATTTTTGGAGTGCTCTGGAGGTTAATCTGTGCTAATTGCAACATTGATCGTTGCAATCAGGCAGAGATGCCTCCACTACGGGGTTATTTAGGTCCTCCGATTCAGAAGATAAGCTCAGGAGCTCGTTCTCACTCAGAAGAACCTTGTTGAGGAAGTCTTTCGTGTCCATTTATGACAAGGTATTACTCGTATCAATGGAGGCAGAAGGCGGATCAGCCTTGTTGGAGTCATCATCTTCCAAAGATGGAGAAGAGATTGTTACTCCGGGGTCAGGGGTGTCATGTCCTGAGTCTGAGGTGTGAGGAGACTTACTAGCGTCCAAATCGTTCTTCTTGTACACATTAACGGGAATCTTATCTCCAGATTCAAGCGGTCTTTGACAAAGGAGCGAGGAATTCTTTGTTGATCACAACTACACCGGATCTGAACGATCCACTTTGCTCTTCCAGCTTTGTGACTTTCCAGTAGTGAGTCTTAGAACTGTTAATATTTTATCAGCCGAGGGGGGTTTAACAGGAATCCTCAGCTTCAATTTACTTTCAGCGGCCGAAAATTCTTCCTTCTGCCTCGCTGCGGTCGATCACCGCGGCCACGATGTTGTCTTTCAGGACATCACTAAAGGACTTTTATAGACTTGGAGGCAGAAGTTGAGGTGGTACTGGTGGTATGCACCTTTCCGTTCTTTGGAAACTAAACCGGTTTCCTCCACCGATCTCTGGCGCATAACCGCGGTCCTTTTCAAAGAGGCCGTGAGGCCATCTTAGTTTGGCGATATCCAATATCTCCAAAGATCTTAAAAGTAATTATGGCGCTTCGCCGGTCTTTATAGTATGCCCTCGAGGGAGTGTGTTATGTGTGTGTTAACGACTCAGCTATTTTTCAAACTGGGCCCTCAGCCAAGTTGATCAATCGCATGGGATGTATGACACCTTGAGTCTGGCCTAGGGGATTGTGAAAAAGAGAAGGAGACTGGTAGAGAAAGGGTGAGCTTTGCTTATTTCTTGGACATCGCTCTTCATACAGTCTGTCTACCATGGGTGACCTTTCTGACGACCTTAGTCGTCGACAGCATAGCCCGTTTAACCTTTGCGATTTAAGCTCCTGCACAGGCACCATCCAATCCATGTTGGCATACAGGCGACTAAGGTTTTCTAGGCTAGGATATTTTATTCAGAGGCAACAAATAAAATTAATTAGCCAACCAGAGTTTTTTAATGTATATTTCACTTAACTTAAAAGAAGCAAGGTACTAAAGTGATATCAAATCCATTACTTATAAAAAAAAAATGTAATTGAAAAAAATTGAAACAAGAGTATAGGATACTTTCAGAAATCTTCATAAATATAATGTTAGTAATCGTACAAGATCAATTTTCAGGGGGCGCAGTGGCTTAGTAGTTATGCGTTGGACTACTGCGAATGGGGAGTCTCATGTTCAAATCACGCCGGGGCCTAATAACACCTATTGTTTTTTTTCCCCACAAGTACTCATCTTGCGAACGTCCGACGAATTTGGAGAAGGTAGGTTGACTAATACTTATTTCTTTTTATTTTTATTTGTTGACCCCAAAGCGAAATTCCAACTCCTTCTCCAGACTGTCTTTGAGCATGGCATTCTATTAAATTAGTTTTCCTCAAAACTGCACTTTCGGAGACGATCTAATCTGACTAAGATAAGACCACACATCTTAATAACGACATTGCCTTCCATATACAGCCATGAATTTGAAAAAGTCATGTCGAACGATTGACAAACATTCAAGAGTATCAATTGTCAATAGAGGCTTCTCTAATATGCCGTTCGGTTTCTTCTTTAAACTATATGTCACTTCCACTTCCCACAAGCAAATGATTAGAGAAGCTAGGTTATGCCCCTGTAGGTTAGGAAGTTAATGCCTCACGGCTATTGCTGTGCATGTTATGCATTTGATAATGCTTGAACATACTTGAAGTTACTTCAAAATGCTTGAAGTTACTTGAACTATATATTAATACGGAGTTGCCTATAACGTGTTTCCACCCATTTTTGCTATTATACGTCACATAGATATGCCAACACTATATATATTTGGGTAGGGGGCAATACATAGAAGTGCACAATACAAAAATTATCCACATATATAACACACATTATGAATTACAGCAGGTAAAATGAAGCGAATTGGATGAAATTACAACAACAACAACATTGCTGTGTGAGGCAATAATCTGCCAATCGGAACGGAAAAATTTTATATCATGAAGTTACTTGAAAATGCTTGAAAACTTGAAGTTACTTGATAATGCTTGAACATACTTGAAATTACTTGGACATGCTTGAAGTTACTTGAAAATGCTTGAAGTTAGAATGCCGGGAAAATTTTATATCATGTGAAATCAGAGAATGCAATGTCGAAAAATTTCATTCTCCGATTAATATGTATAACAGTCGACTTTGTTTTTTTTTTCAACTTATATTTAGAATAAATGGGGCGACCCTAGTATTGATAAAAACAATCTTTGTTTGAGTTTTCAAATTAAAATTTTCAAATGCTCATTCATTTAAATGTTATTAACAATAAGCTCACCCCTTACTAACAGCACTTAATACTCATATATTTCTCATTCAATTTTACGAGTACAAGCACTATGGCAATATTAAGGCGGCGATTGAGTGGTGTGTGTGTGAAACTTGTTTTCATAATGGCCGGAGTTAGGTTTCATTCACCCATTTTCTTGCAAATTAACCATCTTTATGCATGCAAATAAAATAGAAAGACGCTCGACGGTCAAATAATGGCTTTAATCATATACTCAAACACACTAAACTACCAAATGCAACCATAATTGTATAAATACCTACATTAGTTGCATGGCGGAGGAAAATTTTAAATTTGTTCGGGGGAAACTGATGGCCAATTTGAGAATGTTGCTCTGATTTGACATTAGGTAATTTTACGAGGAGCTCCTTGGAACCCAAAATAAAGCATATTGCCGCTATGTCCTTAAAATCCGCTAAGCATTTTTAATGTTCTAGGTTATTTTGCAAACTGTTCCTTTCAAGCCTGCAAAAGGTATAATTAAAATCCGAAAAAAAGTTTTTTTTTCCAAAATTGGAACGAAAAAAAGAAGAAAGATATTTTTACCCGAAATGTCCTTAGAAACCGCGCAGAATTTTTGTGTTAAAGGTCGATCAACACAGTTAAATTCTATATAGACCTATACATATTAAAAATAGCGCCATCAGACTTAGAGAGAGAAACCCTTAGGCCACAGTCATATCCTCAATTCTCGACCGAGAGAACTCGTTGCGCCATTAAAGATAACATCATCATCCCAAATTATCTTTCTCAAAGCGTTTTGACATACGATTCTAACAAGAGAAGATTAGCAAAATGGGAGGGTGCCTACGGATTTCAACATAACAATCTAAAGACGGTTTAAAAATGGACTTTGCTCGGTACTGGGGTTTATTCTTCACCCTTAAATATCTCAAAATCCTACAGAATCCCGGATACCGCCAGTGTATTCCAATAGAAACAACTGGCTATTTGCGAGGCCTGCCGCGTTCAAACTTCAATTAGCGATTTTCAATTGAAAATTGACTATCAATTCCAGTTGCCAACATGAAACATTTCCAAACAAAAAACTAACCGAATATTGTAAAACAAAGAACAACAGTTACTAAGATTTTCATATTGAAAACTTTGATTTTCAAACTTACAATTGCGGTTATGATTTTGACTGTTTCTGCTGTCAACATGATTATCTTACTTTTGCAGTCCTCGCATTGATAACTTGGATTTTTAATGTTCTCAATTTTCATATTGAAAACCACGGATATCGAATGGACAATTAGGTTTGTCCATATTACAAACTGTTTATTTTCAATTTCTATAAAGATAACCACTGTGGGAAATCAGGCTCGGCCGTGTATTGAAAGTGAAAAGTAAAAGTCAATCCTGCATTACTTATATTCAGTAATACTTAAAACTAGGAAGTTGCCAGAAATAATTATTTTAACCAGTAATTAAAAATCTTTAAAGGTAAGATATTTATCGTTTTGATTGCATTAGTGACCTCTTTTCCTTTGGAGTTATACCTAGTTATGGTGGTGGACGATTCTAGCCAGTGGGTTAACCAGAATACATCCAATCCATACGCAATTTGTTCTCGTTATGTCTTCTTCGTCTTCTTCCTTTAATGATCAGGATTAAAGGGATCATAACCCTCCCACTTAACTGCATCCCCTCTATTCCGCCTGTGGGGTTCGCCGGTTCGATCTCAGAAAATAGCGGCAGGCCTCCCGATTTTGAATCACCTCGTCGTTGAGGCCAATCAAATGCTGGTGTTGCTTCATTTGTGTGAACCAGGAGTCTTAAGGCCAGCCTCTCTTTCGCGTTTGTATTGGAACGTTGATTGATATTGCCTTTTTGACACGGTTCGTAGGATCTCTCCTTTAGACATGACAGTACCAACTGTCATCGTTATGTAGGTTAGGTTAGGTTAGGATGGAAGGGAAATGCATAGCATTTGCTGTGCTTGCACGGGGGCCTATTGGTGCATTGTGATCCCTTTTTGTTTATCGTGGTACAAAACTTCACTAACAATAAGAACACTTACCATACTCCGTTTAAAATTATTCTTGCTGGTTGGCCGATTGGAACCAACCTGTCCTCTTGACAAACCTGATTGTGTCCGTCAATAGTACCTGCCCTACGTCCTCTAAGTCTTCGAAAAATCTGTTGCCCAGATAGCGAAGTCGAGATGTCTGGAGGTTTGGACACTCGCAGAGCAGGTGTTTGATGGTATCGGCTTCTTCTGTATCCTGACATCTCCTGCAGTAGTCTGGTGAGCTAATGCCCAGCTTATTTGCCATTATACCTATGGTGCAGTGGCCTGTCAGTACGCCGGTTAGGATGCGTATTTCTTGTTTGTTCATTCCCAGAATGTGTTTTGTTCTTTTCTCGGCGATTCTTGGCCATAGGCTGCGAGATATCACACAGTCGTTCCTTTGGGACCAGATAGTGTTGATTTGTTCCCTCAGTTTTTGGTCAATGTTTCTTTTTGCTGCACTGATTGGAATGTCTATTGACGTAATGGCGTCGATTGCGTCAAGTTCTGACCCTATTCTTGCTAGCTCGTCTGCCTCTTCATTTCCCACGATGTCGCTGTGACCGGGGACCCAGCAGAGGGGGATCCTGCGTCTTTCGCCTATTTCGTTAAGGGATTTTTGGCGGTTCCCGACAGTTTTTGACTTTATGGTTTCGCTGTCTAGTTCTTTGATCGCCGCCTGACTCTCTACGAAGATTTTAATCATGGAAGGATCCAGATTCTTGGCGGAGATTGTTTTTGCTGCCTTGTCTATGGTGACTATTTCGGCTTGAAAGACGCTGCATTCATTGGGGAGTCTGTACGAGTCCTTTATGTCTAGGGGCTCGCAGAAAACTACTGCTCCTGTACCTACATCCATTTTTGACCCGTCCGTATAGATATGGATTTCTTGTGCGCTGGCGTGCGTGTTCCAGTTCTCTCTTTGGGGTATGTATGTAGAGTAGTTTTTCTCGAAGTTTCGATTGGGGATTATGTAGTCCGTTTTCCTGGATAGATCGATACCCAAGTAATTGTAAATTATGGAGCTGTGTCTCTACATGTTTGCCTCCTTGGGCGGAGGGCTCCTTTGGCTGCCATGCTGCGAATGTATTCACCAAGGGGGGGAAGGTTTAAAATGACTTCCAGCCCGGCTTGAGGTGTTGATCTCATTGTTCCTGTTGTGCCGATACATGCCAATCTCTGTACCTTAGAGAGGTTATGGAGATAGGTAGTCCTTTCTGTTGCCTTCCATCAAACAATAGACCCGTATGTAAGTATGGGTCGTATGATCGCTGTATACATCCAATGGGTTATGTAAGGGCGCATACCCCAACGTTTGTCAAAGGTCTTTTTGCATGCGTAGATGGCACATAGTGCTTTTTTTGATCGTTCCTCTGTGTTACGTTTCCAAGTAAGCTGAGGGTCTAGGATGATGCCCAGATACTTTGCTTCCGGGGAAAGTTTCAGACGAATTCCGTTTAGCTTCGGCATATCGAAATTCTCGATTTTTCTTTTCCTAGTGAACAGAACACATTCGGCTTTGATTGGATTAACTCCAAGGCCGTGCGGTCTCGCCCACGAGGATAATTCTTTTAGGGCAGATTCCATGAGTTCACTGATAGTGGGAAGATACTTTCCACTTATTAGAATTACAATATCGTCTGCGTATGCTACTATTTTCGCCTTTTTGACCTTTAGAGTCGTGAGGATTTTGTTGACCACTAGAAGCCACAGGAGGGGAGATATGACGCCTCCCTGTGGGGTGACCCTGGTGACCGTTTTCCTTATGCTACTCTCTCCGATCTCTGAGTTAATTACTCTGCTGTTAAGCATTTCGTAAATCCAGTTCGTTATTTCTATTTTCGCTCCTAAGTCTATGAGCGCTGTTTTTATGGCCGCTGTTTTGACATTGTTGAAAGCTCCCTCAATGTCCAAAAATGCTGCCATGGTGAATTTTTTATGGTGTAATCCTTTTTCTATAATTGACACAACTTCGTGCAGGGCTGTTTCAACGGACTTGCCTTTGAAGTAGGCATGTTGAGTACTGCATATGTTGTTTTCGTTTAAAAGGTCCCTTGTATATAAGTCGATTATCCTTTCGAGTGTCTTTAAGAGAAAAGAGGAGAGACTTATCGGCCTATAATCTTTTGCTGTGCAGTGTATATGTCTACCTGCTTTGGGAATGAATATTTCTTTTATATCTTTCCAGCTTTGCGGTATGTAGCAGAGTCTTATACAGCTCTTGAATATAGCTTTTAGCCATGGCAGTATTGCGTTAAGAGCCAGTTGTATCATTGCTGGTATGACATTATCTGGTCCCGCCGATTTGTAGGGCTGGAAAGATTTGACTGCCCAAGCAATTTTGTGCTCTGTTATGATACTTTCAATTGCCATGTCCGGTTGTGTGTCTTGCGGAACTGGGGTGTGGTTGACCTCACATTCAGTGCTCTCACTAGACTCCGGAAAGTGAGTATCCATTAAAATTTGTAGAGTTTCTTGACTAGACTCTGTCCAAGAGTCATATACGTTTAATATACCCTGGGACCATGGGGTCTTTGGATAGTACTTTACGTAGTCTGGCAGCCTCGTTTGTACTCTCTATGGATTCGCAGAACGTGCTCCAGGATTCGAGTTTTGCTCTCTTTTCTTTAGTATATAGATTAAGTTCGGACCTATACTTAGTCCAGTCTTCATCTGTCTTACTCTGTCTTGCTTTGTTAAAAAGTTATCTTACCAATGTTCGCCGCTTTTGAAGCTCGTTGGTCCACCAAGTTGCCTTTTGGGTTTGCGAATGCGAGAGATGGGACAGTGTTTAGCAAAGGCTTTGTGCATAGTTTTGGTAATATACTCGACTGCGTTGTCGATTGAGTGAGTGTCGACAAACTTATCCTCTTTTGGATGTTGTGTGTACTCACTGACCGTTTTCGCATAGTCTGCCCAATTCGTTTTCCTAGGGTTCCTAAAGATTCGTTGTGCCATATATTGTAGATAGACTCTAAAGAGTATTCTATTATGGTCTGAGAAAGAGTTCTCTCGACAAACTCTCCAGTCTTTTACCCTGATATGATCACTATTGCTTTTGAGAGTTATGTTTAAAATATCTGCCCTGTTTCTGTTTCGGAAAGTGGGCTGGTTTCCCCTGTTACACAAAACTAGATTTGTGGAAATGATATATTCAAACAACGACTCACCTCTTTTATTAATTCCTGTGCCGCCCCACATCGTGTGGTGTACATTCGCGTCGTACCCTACCACCAATGATGTGTTCCGTGTGTTAGCGTGCTCCACTAGTTCACGTACTGTATCGGATGGTGGGTTTTCCTCGTCGTGTGCCATGTAAACTGAAGCGAGGATAAGGTTCCTTTCCGGAGCTTCAATTTTTACGCCCACTATGTCTCCATCGCTGTACCTGTGAAGAAAAAATATATTACCAACAGTTTTTTTGACTAGAATACAGCTTCGTACTTTACCTTCTTCTTTAGTGTGGAACAGATGGTAATATGGCGATTTCGGTCCTTGGATTTTATTTTTAAAAATCCAGGGTTCTTGAATTAATGCCACGTCCACGCTTACCTCAGGCATAAACATCAGTAAGTCGTGTGTTGCTGCTTTACAGTGATGCAAAATAATTTGCACCACTAGCAGCTTTTGCAACCTTTGGCTCTTCATCTTCATCCAGCCGTGCTCATGTCTCATAATCTGGTGCCAAGTTACGGATGTTGACCATCATTGCCTTAAGGATGACGTTTTCTGTCAGCAGCTAGTGCTCAGCTGTGATCTTTCCATCGAGATTTTGCTCGTTAATGACTGCTGCTATTAGGCTTGTCGGAGTGCTGTCTAGGTTTGTTGAAGCCTTGGGTCTTTTCGGTCGGCTTTCTTGTTTCTCTTCCTCTGACCGTTGCCTCTTCGAAGAGGTGCCAGAGGTTCCGGCCTTAGTGCCTGTAGAGACCCTGCTTGAAGCCTGTACCTTGTTCTTTGTTTCTGAGGGTCTGGTGGTTTTAGACTGTTCCTTGTTAGTCTTATTAGGACAACCCTTTTATTTGTCTACCACCACTAATGTTGTTCCTTTTTGCAGTTCAGGAGCTGATGGTTCATTGGGTTTGTGAGCCCTCTGATTTTCGAAGCTCTTTACTGCCCTCTTATGCTTCCTGATCAAGGCCCTGTCTCTATCATTGATAGAGGTTGTGTCCCTCTGAGTCATTTTTCAAAGGAATTGTTTTGAGGCCCTGTAGTTACTCCGCTTTCTTGTCTCTTTGGAGACCACGTGTGGTTTCATGGTGTTGTCCTCAGATTCCTTGTCATCCAGCAATTCATCTTCGGTCTCAGATCCAATATTGGCGGTGTTGAACGAGGATTGGCAGCCCTCCTCAGCGCTTTCAATATCTAAGGTTTTGAAAATGGGGAGGGTTGTCGTGAGTAGGTCCGAATTGCTGGTGCAGAGTTGGTTGTCGTCGCGTTTGTCCTGGGTTAGTTGGCTGAGTTCGTCTTGTCTGGTCAGTCTTGGTCGGTTAGGTCGGTTTTCTTTGTTATTGTCATCGTTGTTTGGCATGTTATTGAAATTAAATTTTGTTCCCACGAGTAGGTCGGAAATAGAGGCCCATCCCGGCAGAGCCGATATACCGGGATAATTCAACAGGGGTACGACAGACCTTGCCTGGGCATCTGAAGGAGCTCGCTAACGACTGATTTGGCCCTCAGCCTTACATTCTTCGGCACGGATTTATGTACTTTGTACGCTTGCACGACCACTGAAATTAGGCACCTTCCATCCTATTGTAAAGGAGCATCACTGGGTATTGAACTATTGATCAGTAAAGGAATACCACAGTGATGCCCCCTGACCTTAGCTGATCACCGTCTTGACATCGCACAAGAAAATTGTAGTGACCATTACCAGCCGCCACCCACGGGGAGGGTTTGGAGGAGGATTTTGCCAGCGTTATCTAACGAGTCTGTATAAATTCAACACCAAAAATTTTGTGTGAATTATTTCCTTCAGTTCGAATAACAAATCATTTGAAATGTTTTTTTAGCCCGTGGTCTGGCTTCAAATATTACAAAAAGTTTTTTTTTTATATAAGCATATATAATATTAGTCAAACCTATATATTGTTGGATTTTTTATTTATTGTTTTGATTACGTTAGCCAATCAAAAAAAGGTCACCAATGTAATCAAAATATTAAAAAAAACATAGGGACGGGCTACAGTCCGCTTGGGCGAACAGTTGGATAACCTATTCTTATTCCTATCCCTCATAAGTGGGTGTGACAAAAGTCTTAGTATGGTTGAATTGTTAAGAACGCTCTACATATAATTATAATTATAATTAGAGTATAATTTAAAGGATTTTATCAAAAAAAAAAACGAAGCTTTGGTATAAAAAAGCTCCCCTAGCTCAAACTTTGGTTTTTCAATAAAATGTTTTATTTAATTGTGTGTCAGTAGGCGGATTTAAAGAAAATAAACACATGAGCATAAAGGGCCCCTAGAGAGTATATATTTATTATACATTTCAGCTCCCTAGCTCAAACTTTGGACTGCAAAAGTTGATTTTAAATTGTGGGCGTGTCAGTGGGCGGATTTTGAAAATATTTACACATGTTCTTAAAGGGCCCCTAGAGAGTATTTGTTATAAATTTCAGCTCCCTAGCTCAAATTTTGGTTTTTCAATAAAATTGTTTTATTTAATTGTGGGCGTGTCAGTGGGCGGATTTTGAAAAGTTTATACCCCGATCAGTTTTAGGAGTCGTAGATCATATATATAAAAAAATTTCAGCTTTCTAGCACAAAATTCGATTTTTTCCAAAATTTTGTTAATTTGAGTTTGTGGGCGTAAATTTGATTATTTCGGCACCCTAGAGAGTATATGCTTAAAATTTCAGCTCGCTAGGCCCAGTTTAAAGGCCTAATTTTTGCCGACGGACGGACGGACGGACGGACATGGCTAGATCGACATTACTATCGATGCTGATCATAAATATAGTAACTTTTAGGGGTCTACGGGCAATATTAAGGTATGTTACAAACTATGCGTCAAAATTAATATACCCTTAGAAAAGGGTATACAAATTGCAACAATACTATAGGCTGGATATATTAAGCTCCCTACGCCTACATAGCAAACTTTTTGTAATAATTAAATTCAGGCAACGGGCTACACAAAAAAAACATTTCAAATGATTTGATTTTCGAACTGAAGAAGCATTTCAAATAGTTTAATAATTCAAACTTAATTTCGGGTATTGAATTAATATAAACTCGTAACATAAGGAGGCAACATTTTTTAATATTTGGCGAGTTAAGGTGGCTGACGAGTTTAACTGATCATTAAATAAAATATAATGATAGAATTAAATTTAGATTACAAAGTTAGTTTACCCGTGCAGGTACGTTGCCAACCACTAGACATCCAATTCTGCTTCAGCCTAGTTACATCTGGTATTTTTTTCGCATTTATTTTATCAAAAGTATGTTACATATAAACGGATGACCCAAAATCAATACAAAATTTTTGTATAGCAGAATTCATTCTGATCAATATAATATATCTACAACATCAATACATATGTAACACAGATAGCTACTTACTTATAGGAAAACGGTCAAGCAGACTGACAGCAATCAATTGTCTGAAAAATGATATCAGTCGATTATTGTTGTTTATTTGAAGCCCTATAGCGTTTGATTTGGCAGCACTAATACTTATTCTTTTCATAAACAAGTCGATGAATAGCAAACATGTTAAAGCGAATCCATCTTTCAGCAAAGCACACTCTTAGCTCGTGTAGCTCTCTCTCTCTCTCTTGCTTCAAATGCAGCGTTACGAAGTGAAAAGTCTTTGGGAAATAAGCCTGACATTGACTAGTTTCTTTTTCCAGAATATTGCTTTAGATTTTGACCAACACTCACTTTTTATATAAACATTTTTTGTACTAACTTTCAGGTGATCTATCACACAATACCAATTCGGGGACCCCATGCTGCCACACAAATGTCATCTTCCAAATTTATGTGTGCGCAACATTCATGTATGGATAAGATTATGAAAATATTATACCATTTAGATTTGTTGAAGGCTTAAATACAATACCACAGAAACATCGTCATCACGATTATCAGACGAATCGCCATCTATGTTGAGCATAGGCAAACAAAAGCTTATCAAACCACGGGAACGGGTTATATTAGAGATTATAGGTACAAAGTTGCTTCGTTCGGACGAAGGTGAGGAGAAATCAAATTTCAAATGAAATTAAAAGTTCCGAGAACTACGATTAAAGGCATCGAAAATATGCTGACATTTGGAGAAATTTCAATGTTGCATCCAAAATAAGAAAATTAGTTATTGTCTTGATTGAAAATGCCTTTGGAAGCAGATACTTAGTTGATCAATAACATGACATATCGGCTTTCCACTATCGCTTGGAACTATTGTAGGGGTATTTACTGATGGCAAATATGCATACCGTCGTACAAGGGAAAGCAGCTTTTATTTGAAATAGGCTCTAGTTACAAAGGCGTATGGTGATTCAGAACAATACGGAAGAAAACGGTAGAACTCTCCGAACCGGGATCGGGATCGGAATGCCGATGAAACAATAAACATCATCTTATCTTATTTTAAAGAAAATGTGCCATTCTATTCGTAAAAAACGAAAATGCAGATGTCAAATTAAATATGAATTTATTTATAAACATGGCTGCAACAAATTTGTAGGAATTTTATTTTATATTCTTTGCTTTTTCGCACATACATAATTTCTTTCGTAGTGTAGTTCCAATTAACGATGGTTTATATTGACAGTGGTGCAAAATGTTTGCACTAATGAAATTCTGGCAGAGCTGATTGAGCATTAACTGTGCAGTGATGCGTTTCCAAATTTATCCTAATGCATCATAATAGTTCAAATTACTTTATTTATTAAACAAGTAAGTAATTTATTATGATAAATAGAAAATATAATATCTAGTAGGCGCGAGAGACCCGTGCTTCTAAAGCGTTGATTGAGTCAACTTAAACTTACTCTTCTAGACATAAAATAATGAGAGATAATTATGAAGTATGGTTTACTTGTATTGGTCAAATACATCAGCTTTTATTTGTATAGGTATTTCCAAATAAATCGAATAGGAAAGCTCACGCACACATATACGGAGCGACGAATTTTTCATGGCGTAGTTATTTTCTCAAGTGCGAAGTTAGGAATAAACTTATTTTCCAGAGATAAAATCAGAGATGACAGAATAATCTACCTCACGCACGAGTAACCAGACACCGTAGCAGACGTAATAAATTCAATTTATTTGTTCCCCCCAATGACATTTCGGCAATCTCTGGACAGCACTATTACAAAAAAACGTCAGGTAATGTCAGTGTTTTATAATAACTTATGATCTGGGGTATAATCACGTAAGACGATGATTGTCTGACGATATCGTTTGGGCTATCATTTTGTTTTCATGTAACCTTTTAAACAGGGTGGCGACGGTGTAGAGGTTAGTGTGTTGGCTTGTTACCCATGCGGTGCAGGTTCAATCCCCATGGGGAACAACAACATACGCCACCCATTCACATGCCGCTATACCAAAAGGAGGATTTCTGCCTGGTAATACAATGGACCGTTACCGAGTGTGAGTGCTCTGGGATTTGGATATCCTTTTTTTTATAAAAAAAAAAAAAAAAAAAAAAAACCTTTTAAACGGCTGTTGTCTCAAAATCACCGCGTCGCCGACTAACTTTTTGCTTCACATAACTGTTTTCCTGTTTTTTATTTTAAGTGAACAATCGACTTTAGATCTTTTTTTAAATGCTACAGAATGTAAGCAATTCAATCCATACTAATATTATAAATGCGAAAGTAACTCTGTCTGTCTGTCTGTCTGTCTCGCTTTAACGCCAAAACTACCGAACCGATTTAAATGAAATTTGGTACACAGATAGTCTAGAGCCTGAGAATGGACATTTTTACCGCGGGAAAATGCGTCATCCGCTGTCCAAAAGCGGAGATCTAAGCTGATATCTAAGAAAAGCTGTAACTCTCGAATGATTTCTGGCTCCTAGCTTTGAAATGACTCATCCAAATGAAATAGGATATTTTTCAACATAAAGTTCAATTATCTACAAAGATTTTAAGATATAAATTATCTTTGTAGGTTATCCTGAAGTTGAACAATAAGCAATAAGCTATATAATAATATAATATACAAATTAGCGGTGAGTCATGGTCAGAAATATCAATTACTTATGAAATCTATTAAGTTCAAGCGACTCACGAAGGGATACCCACGAGTAAAAATCAAAACAAAATACTTTTAATACTTAACCGGGGCTTACGGTACTCTGCGTCAATGAAGATAGATCTATCCTCCCTGGTAAAGACTGAAATAGAGAAAAGAGAAAAAAAAACATTGTTTTTCCTTGAACTTATTATACATACTCTCTTTTCCTGGCAGGTTCTTTTAATTCCACTCGCGCTGAGTCTTGTGTAAATAAATACTTTATGAACAAATATTCTATTTAAGTTATAGAAAATAAATTATTTATATACAATATAATTTTTATATATAATTTATTTTACACATAGGTATATCGATATATTTTATTGTTTACAAAATAATTTGTTTAAATTTTTAGTTTTATGTCTTTGGTAAACAAATAATTGTATTTGAATTTTTAGTTGTATGTAATTGATACACAAAATATTTTATTTAAATTTTTGGTTATAGGTTAGGTTAGGTTAGGTTTATGTGGCTGTCGGCAGAAGCCGATGCACTTAGGAAAATTAATTTTTAGTTATAGTCATTTAGGAAAGAAAATATTTTATTTAAATATTTAGTTATACTTTTTAAAATAACCCACCAATTTTAAACTATTTTTTTTAGATATTTTAAGATATTTTATATAAATTTGATTTCTATACTTAAACTAGGGGATAATTATGTGATGGCCCTGACTTCTAGATGCTGCTAATTCACCAACTGCGACATCATCAAAATGAGGAGGAACCTTTTGAACACTGTTAGTCTCTAATATATGGATTTTTTTTTTAATATTTACTGTATTTTTCTTTATTTCAATAGTTTTCTTTCTGTTTGGTAGTCACTCTAAGATTCCTATTGAAGCGTGGTGTCCTGCATATGGGTGGTGGTGGAAAAAAATGGTTTCCCGTTGAGCGGCGAAAGTGTCCCGTAGAAATATGTCCAGAGCCAGGCGACCAATTTCTTGTTCAGCCTGTCTACTGTAGTCCGGGGGCGTTTAAAGAAATTACGGCGAGTACCGATGATGGAAAGAGCCAGGCGACCAATTCCTTGTTCAGCCTGTCTACCTTAATCCAACAGACTATTTTTTATAAATAAAAGAGTGACTCCAACTTTTTGGTTGTTTGCTCACACACATTATTCAACAGACTGCAACAATTCAGAATTCACGCTACCCTCTTATACCCAGAAATGCAACGGCGCGGTGTGAATCTTAAATACAACAATAATTCTTATTTCTCCGTTTGCTGAATTCTGTGTATGCGAAGACTTAGAGTTGCGTGTTTTAATAGCATTTTTAAGTTTATATGGGATATGTGCTTTTTTAAGTTTTAAAAGTAAAAAAAAAACATAGGGACGGGCTACAGTTCGCTTGGGCGAACTGTTGGATACCCTATTCTTATTCCTATCCCTCATAAGTGGGCGTGACAAAAGTCTAAGTATGGTTGAATTGTTAAGAACGCTCTACATATTTTGTTATATAACATTTAAAGGATTTTATAAAAAAAAACGCTCCCTAGCTCAAACTTGGGTGTTTCAATAAAATTGTTTTATTTAATTGTGGGCGTGCCAGTAGGAGGATTTAAAAAAAAATAAACACATGAGAATAAAGAGCCCCTAGAGAGTATATATTATAAACTTTTAATTTTCAAAAAAAAAAAATATAATTGTGGGCGTGTCAGTGGGCGGATTTTGAAAATATTTACACATGAGCATAAAGGGCCCATAGAGAGTATACATTATAAATTAAATTTCAGCTCCCTAGCTCAAACTTTGGATTTTCAAAAATTAATATACCCTTAGAATAGGGTATAAAAAAATTATTTTATTTATTTGTGGGCGTGTCTGTGGGCGGATTTTGAAATTTTTTTATCCTGAGCAGTTTTAGGAGTCATAGATCATATATAAAAAATGTCAGCTTTCTAGCTCAAAATTCGATTTTTCCAAAATTTTGTTTTTTGAGATTGTGGGCGTGTCTGTGGGCGGATTTCAAAAATTCGTAAACTTGATTATTTCGGGACCCTAGAGAGTATATGGTTAAAATTTCAGCTCTCTAGGTCCAGTTTAAAGGCTTAATTTTTGCCGACAGACCGACGGACGGACGGACGGACGGACGGACATGGCTAGATCGACATTACTATCGATGCTGATCATAAATATAGTAACTTTTAGGGGTCTACGATCAATATTAAGGTATGTTACAAACTATGCGTCAAAATTAATATACCCCTAGAATAGGGTATAAAGATGCCTTCTAATGGTAAAATATGAATGTTATTGGAGTAATAATAATTATATTTGAAAAACAAGAACAATTGAAAAAGTAAATAGTAAGTTCAATAAAGGTAAATTAGTGATTTAATTAAACACGGCTGCTACACTATGTATTTATTTTTTGTATACTTTATAAACTTTCATTATTTCAATATTTTATTAATTTTTGGCAGTCACAATATAATTTCCATTACATATTTTCTTTCATTTATGCTTTAACTATATACTTCTTGAACAATCTATGCAAAATAAAAACAAAAAATCTAACTACCGTATTCCAGGAGAAGTTAACTTCTTCTACTTAAAACACAAAATGAACTCTCAAACTTCTACTTATATTTTCTAGTCACTTAACTTGTCTTAAATATTTTCGTTACTGAATTTTATTTTATTTTGTCCGTCACTTAATTTTGTTATGCAATAAAATATATTAATATTCTTATCGACAATAAAAAAAAATTAAATTCTGATAATGTAACAATTAAAGTCTGAGACAATGCTGGTCCATCAAAGATAAATTCCCAACTCGACTTGCTAACTTCATCCTAGCCACGCTATCGATTCTCTACCAGCATACTCTCACACCGATACCGTGTTTACGAACTAACAATATTGTTATTGAGCTCAACGTATGTTTACGAACTAAAAATTGTTATCGAGCTAAAATTATCTAAACGAACTAACATTGCTCTTATATTACCGGCACCGATACACACCACTGCACTCCACACGTTGTTTACTCAAGAGACACCAAAATTCACTTGCAGACAAAACCACGACAACCAAAGACCACCTGCTTACATAAGCTGTGTGGCGTGATCATGTCACGGTTGGTTCGTTGCAAAACAAAATTGTCTGAGTCGTTGACGACTCGATTTCTCGCAGCTACATAATATGCACACAAAAAATATGATTTTATGTCTGAAGGAATGTATGTAGTGAGGAATTATGCCAATACTGGCTTTCAGTGGTAAAACACAATGTGGACAAAAAGTGAAAGTGCATGTGAGGGGGTCATTTTTTTGCACAGTTCATACTTTATGCGTACACTACATCCTCAGTCTTCGGGTTTTGTTTTATGCTTGTTTTAATCCGTTATTATGGACTTCTTGAATTTGATCATTTATCCTTTTCTGAGTGTTAACCCCCCTTTTTAGGGTTCCGTAGCCAAATGGCAAAAAAACGGAACAATTATAGATTCGTCATGTCTGTCTGTCCGTCTGTCTGTCTGTCTGCCCGTCTGTCCGGGAATGTCACACCCACTTCTTTCCGAAACTATAAGAGCTATACTGTTAAAACTTGGCATGTAGATGTATTCTGTGAACCGCATTAAGATTTTTACATAAAAATAGAAAAAAAACAATAAATTTTGTGGAGGTTCTGCATACTTAGAACTGAAACTTTTTTTTTCATCAAACCCATACGTGTGGGGTATCTATGGATAGGTCTTCAAAAATGATAGTGAGGTTTCTAATATCATTTTTTTCTAAACTGAATAGCTAGTTTGCGCGAGGGACACTTCCAAAGTGGTAAAATGTGTCCCCCCACCCCCTTGAACCTCTAAAATAAGGGAATGATAAAACTAAAAAAAATATATGATGTACATTACCATGCAAACTTCCACCGAACATTTTTTTGAACGAGATCTAGTAAGTAGTAGTAATACGTCATAAATCGTAAACCGCAATTTACCTTTCATTCAATCAACTCAAATAAAAAAAAAAAAACATTTACTTTCATAAACATAAACCTTATGCGTAAACCGTGAACCATTATGTTCTAATAATAAATCTGTAATATGTGCCTAAGTAAATAATAATTATAATTCGCGAGGAACCCTTCACGGCCGAGTCCAACTCGCACTTGGCCGCTTTTTTCATTTTCTTGATACGGTATGGTAAATCTATTTGTTTCTTATTTCCTACTTTTAAATATTCAATTTCCGCCTGCAAAGAAGCTAGGTTTAAGGCCCTATAATGCCTAATACTTTTTTATTCATTTACTTTTAAATATACGAATTGGCATATACTTTACTTATGTTTAGAGTAGGTTAGGTAAGATTGAGATGGCTGTATGAAGCGTAGGGCTGCGATGGATTTGAAGGGACTGATTCCAAGGACTTAGTCGCGGCTTGACTATCCGAGCGAAAAACCGATGTCCTTTAAGTATATCGCATTTCTCTATAGCCATGTCAAAGCTTTTTCAATCGCCATAATTTCCGCCTGGAATACGCTACAATGATAAGGAAGACGGAAAGAGAGACTAAGAATTAGCCTTTATGAGAAAACGCCTCCACCTGACCCATCACTAATTTTTGAACCATCGGTGTAGTCTATGTTTCTTGGTAGAGACTCAAATGAGTCCAGAATGATGGAGTGGCTAATATTTTTATTGACCCACTGCGATGTTGCTTTAAAGCGGATGGCGGAACAGGCCGCTTTTTGCCTGCTAAATGTCGGGGGGTATCAGATGAAGCATAATGTCTAGTGCTGCGGGAGTTCGGAGTGCTCCGATAATGCACAAACAAGCTGACTTTGCCCAGCTTATCACGATTTATAGCTTTATCTAGGGCAGTCCACCAGACAGCTACTGTAGCTTTTTTTTTACTCTTTCTTGTACATTGTGTTTCCAGCTTAACTTTCTATCTATATTAGGTATTTGATTTTTTATTTACTACAGTTTTTCGTTCTACTTAACCTTTTAGGTTCGTGTCTATGTTGGTCATCTGGCTTAATCCAAATTTTAATTTTAAGCTATAATTATCTTAGTTATAAACTGGGTTCAATGTGCTATCGCTTGTAGTTTACTACATATTGGAATATAGTATATTAGTAATACTAGATATATTCCAACTCATACGGTAATATGACTTTACTAGAATGCGGTGTCGTCCTGAAGCTGAATACAATGTTTAGTGTGCAGTTATGTCAGCTATGTTCTTTGGTAAAAGCCAGGAGATACTCATTTAGCAATCTATATATTGAGCCAAGTGTCTCATGACGTTAGGGTGTTGATGGTATTGTATTGTATTGTGTGTGCAGTGGGGTCATCAGTAGATGACAAGCACTTAGACCTATTAGTCCATTGTACTTTGCCATAGCTGCCCGCTCGCTGGTTATTGGCGATTAGTAAGATACAGTGAGGGAGAACCTGCCAGTAGCCTTGGTAAAGCGAAGAATATTAGCAAGTCCAATGTCCCCCATCTCATCTTCGTTGACGAATTGTTTGCCTATAGTGGTGAGCCTGGTTCTGGCGAAAGCCGGACATTCACAGATGAAGTGAGATACCCTTTCATTCGCCTCCAGGCAGCACTCACATAGGCCCGAGCTCCTAATGTGGATGGTTTTGAGGTGCTCGTTAAGAGGACTGAAACCGGTGACGAGACCAATCAAGGGTCTCAAGTCTTTCCTGTTTAGTCCAAGCAAAAACTTAGCTCTGCTGATTTTCGGACCGTCCACTAGCTTCTTCGAATACCTGCATGAGACCAGGTCATGCCAGTATTCGGAATGTTGTTGGCGTAGAGCCGAATCCATTTTACGTTTGTGGACGGATGAGTAGCATCCTATAAATGGTTGTGGGCCAATGAAGGCTGTTGAAGAGCCCTTCCTGGCCAGAGCATCCGCTCTTTCATTACCATCGATACCTGTGTGCCCAGGAACCCAGGCAAGTGATACTGAGTTACATCTACCCAGACGGTTAAGCTTGACCATGGTTTCCTCCACTATTTTTGAGTTTAGAGAACCAGCCGAACAGGCTTTGATAGCGGCTTGGCTATCTGAGCAGATGTATAAG
Source organism: Portevinia maculata (assembly GCA_949715645.1). Classification (NCBI taxonomy): domain Eukaryota; kingdom Metazoa; phylum Arthropoda; class Insecta; order Diptera; family Syrphidae; genus Portevinia; species Portevinia maculata. The sequence continues at coordinate 181,169,868 of OX454527.1, forward strand.
GTTTTACCCTTAACACTTCTCCTTAACAGGATATTGGCGGCAGTGGCAATCGCAAAGATTTCTGCCTGAAAAACAGTTGTGTGTCTACCCAAGGCTGCAGATAGATTTATCCGACAGTCTCTAGAGGAGACCCCGGCTCCGGAGATACCGTCAATGAGTGAGCCATCGGTATAGACGATGACATCACCCGGCCTAAAGCCATTCCACCCCTCACTGTTCCATTCCTGCCGTTTAGGAAGGATCATGCACACAGTGTCAAGTGCTCCTCCCCGATGGCCAGGTAGGCTGTCATAGAGAGCTCTGTACCTAGCACCTCTGGCCCCGTCGCCGAGATTTACCTGCCGTCCAAGTACTACACACTTACGGTATAGTGATTTTCTGGACTCACTCTCAGCAAGGAACTGCAAGGGAGGTAAACAGACCAACACTTCCATAGCAGCAGTGGGAGTTCCTCTCATCGCACCTATAATGCATAAGCACGCAAGGTGCTGTAGCTTCGACAGTTGACGTTTGAGTATGTGAGCTCTAGCCCACCATACAATCGCACCATACATAAGGTATGGCCGAATGATGCACGTGTAAATCCAGTGAACCAGCCTGGGACTAAGTCCCCAGGTTCTGCTGAACATCCTACGGCACTGCCAGAGAATGTTAGTTGCCTTCGAAATCCTAGCAACCAAATGTTCAGAAAGGTTAAGCTTTGGATTTAACACAATACCCAGATACTTAACCTTGCTTGATAGCTTTAGTTGAGTGCCCTGGAAGTAAGGCCACCTCACTTGAGGTATTGCCCTTCTACTCGTGAACAGCATCATCTCAGTCTTCGCGGGGTTGACTGACAGAGCTTGCTCGCGGCACCAACTCCCAACACTATTGAGCGCTGTTTCCATCCGCTCACAAAGAGTTGGTAAAAACCTGCCGCTGACATTAATGCACACATCATCAGCGTACCCAATAACAGGGTGACCTTCCCCATCAAGTCTTCTCAACAAGGAGTCGACCAACAGGTTCCACAATGTAGTGGAAAGTACACCGCCCTGTGCAAAGCCTTTAACAGCGCGCACAGTTCTGACGCTTTTAGTCCTGAAGCTTTTAGGAAGATCATAGGCGGCCTTTCCCGGTTTGGGAATGAAAACCGCCCTAGCTCTTCTCCAGGCCAAAGGAATATGTCGCAGAGCCACGCTAGCTCTGTAGATTCTAGTTAGCAGTGTGAGCAAAATCTCGATACCCTTTTGCAAGAGTATGGGATAGATGCCATTAGGTCCAGGAGCCTTGAAAGGAGAAAAGGTCAGGATAATGGCTCTCGCCCTCTCTCTCGTAACAATGTTCTCCGCGACCCGCCACTGCTCAGTGGTAGTTCTGCTTTTGTTTGGCTACATACAACTATCCACGGCTTTGCAGCTAGGAAAGTGGGTGTCCACTAGCAGTTGAAGTACCTCCTCATTGGAGTTGGTCGAGGTGCCATCAGGCTTCCGAAGGACGTCTAGCCTGGCTCCCGGATCAGCTGAGAGGACTCTCTGGAATCTCGAAACCGCGCTAACATCCTTCAGTTCTCCGCAGAACCTCTGCCAAGATACCTTCTTAGCGCTCTTAATTTGCCTCTTGTACTCCTTCTGCGCATCCGCATGAGAAGACCAATCGGCTACCAGGTTAGACTTCCTGGCGCTGTTAAACAGCCTCCCCACTCTTTTCCTGAGAAGGGATATCTTAGTGTTCCACCATCGGGTTGGTTTCGCACCGCCAGCCTCCTTCTCCGGGCAAGCATTATGAAAGGCCGTAATAATACCGCTGTGTAGCGTGTCGTTCGCCTTATCCAAGTCGTCGCTACTAAATATCCTGATAGGCAGGAAACCTATCTGACCCCGCAACTCCATGGAATAGACGTCCCAGTCAGTGCGTCGCACATTCCTGATTTTGCTTCTGATCGGTCGATCTGCACTTAACTTAAAAATAACATACCGATGGTCAGATGCAGTTTCTTCCCTTGAAACCCTCCAGCCCGAAACGATGCCATATGTTGATGGTACACGTTGTGGAACTCTATTCCCATATCCGTTTTCAGAATTTCGAAATTACCATGCCAATGTATAAAATCGTCTCCTTAAGGTTTTGCTATCGTCTTTGCATCTTTACTTCTAATCAGTATCGCTTCTATGTATTTGGTTAATTCGCAATGCAGGGTGAGGATATATCGAAATTCAGCCGAAAGTCGAAGTGGTAACACTGTGATACTTTTTCAAAACTAATGGATGGTGTTTCTGTTATTACCAATTTTTCTTGAGTATTCCTAATTTGTTTGCTTTTAGCACATGCTTCGCAACTGCTGATATACCATTTTGTTAAGTTTTTCCAGCCATATTTCTGCTTAATTTTGAAAATCCTTCCTCTGACAAGTCAGGATCCTCCTTGTTTATACGGTCGACAGTCACTTTTGGCAAGACTTAATTATTTCAAATTCTTGATGATCATCTTTTTAAATTTTAGCTAACGTACATTTTTTATTTCTGCTTATGAGATAAATAGATTCCATGGGTAAAGTTGATCAGTATCTAAAGGGTGATTTTTTTAAGGTTAGGATTTTCATGCATTAGTATTTGACAGATTACGCGGGATTTCAGACATAGTGTCAAAGAGAAAGATGCTCAGTATGCTTTGACATTTCATCATGAATAGACTTACTAACGAGCAACGCTTGCAAATCATAGAATTTTATTACCAAAATCAGTGTTCGGTTCGAAATGTGTTTCGCGCTTTACGTCCGATTTATGGTCTACATAATCGACCAAGTGAGCAAACAATTAATGCGATTGTGACCAAGTTTCGCACTCAGTTTACTTTATTGGACATTAAACCAACCACACGAATGCGTACAGTGCGTACAGAAGAGAATATTGCGTCTGTTTCTGAGAGTGTTGCTGAAGACCGTGAAATGTCGATTCGTCGCCGTTCGCAGCAATTGGGTTTGTGTTATTCGACCACATGGAAGATTTTACGCAAAGATCTTGGTGTAAAACCGTATAAAATACAGCTCGTGCAAGAACTGAAGCCGAACGATCTGCCACAACGTCGAATTTTCAGTGAATGGGCCCTAGAAAAGTTGGCAGAAAATCCGCTTTTTTATCGACAAATTTTGTTCAGCGATGAGACTCATTTCTGGTTGAATGGCTACGTAAATAAGCACAATTGCCGCATTTGGAGTGAAGAGCAACCAGAAGCCGTTCAAGAACTGCCCATGCATCCCAAAAAATGCACTGTTTGGTGTGGTTTGTACGCTGGTGGAATCATTGGACCGTATTTTTTCAAAGATGCTGTTGGACGCAACGTTACGGTGAATGGCGATCGCTATCGTTCAATGCTAACAAACTTTTTGTTGCCAAAAATGGAAGAACTGAACTTGGTTGACATGTGGTTTCAACAAGATGGCGCTACATGCCACACAGCTCGCGATTCTATGGCCATTTTGAGGGAAAACTTCGGAGAACAATTCATCTCAAGGAATGGACCGGTAAGTTGGCCACCAAGATCATGCGATTTGACGCCTTTAGACTATTTTTTGTGGGGCTACGTCAAGTCTAAAGTCCAGCAACTATTCCAGCTTTGGAAGACAACATTTCCGAAGAAATTCGGGCTATTCCGGCCGAAATGTTCGAAAAAGTTACCCAAAATTGGACTTTCCGAATGGACCACCTAAGACGCAGCCGCGGTCAACATTTAAATGAAATTATCTTCAAAAAGTAAATATCATGGACCAATCTAACGTTTCAAATAAAGAATCGATGAGATTTTGCAAATTTTATGCGTTTTTTTTAAAAAAAAGTTCTCAAGCTCTTAAAAAATCACCCTTTACATTTTTGGCATTACTTTTGGTTTCATCTCTGCTGCTTTTATTTTTATTTATTACTCTAGTCATCGCTCATGTGATGACTTTTATTTCTTCGGTATGTATCATCTCCTAGAGTAGGTCGGAATCTAACATGATGCGCAATAAAGCGTCAGCATTGGTGTTCATTGAGTCTTGTTTACACCGTATATCAAATGTGTAGCCAATACTTTTTGAGGTCTAACCGGCGTACCAGTAGGGATGCATGATTTTATCGAAAGAGAACTTGTAGACGGGATTAGGCACCGGCCATTTGCGGGTTTTAGGGAACGAAGTGATGTGAATATAGCGCGTTCATTAGACTTCAGATATTTAAGTTTTTCTTGCAGTTGGGCACCACTTTTCTATAAAAAGGTCGGAATGCATCGGAGAATAGGCAACACAGGTATTCGGTCCTTCCGGACTGTTGGAATTAACAACATTTTGGTTTGAATTCATTTATAAATTTATTAAAGCTTAAAACTATTTCAATTAACTTAAAATGATCTACTACCTACTTTTATATTTATAAATCTAATACTTTTTTTTCATATTTATACTTTTGTCATACTTAACCTTTTTTGACACATTGTTCTTTTTTACTTCTTCGTTTTTCTTCTTGTATTAAACTGAGTTAAAAGCAAGTTGGACTTTTATTTTTAATCTCTAAATTTTTTATTAGCATCGCTTAAATTTTGAACAGGTTATGGGTCCAGACCCTTCGGAATATAATAGAATTTAAAGTAAAGTATATATTTATGCGTTTGCATTTAATGCAATGACTACTTTTACCGGAAAAATCCCACTCTTTAATGGGGAAAATTTCCTCACATGGAAACCTCAAATGGAGGCAGTTTTGCACAAGAATCGTTTGCTGAAAATTGTGCAAGGGCTGGAGGTAAGACCTACAACAGATGCTGATAAAATTGAGGAATGGAACATCAAGGATATGGATGCCAGGGCCGAACTTATAATTGCTATGGAACCTGCCCAAGTGTCGCTCGTCAGATCATTCACTTCGTCTAAGGAGCTTTGGGATTTTCTGAAGACCACGTTCGAACGAAAGGGAACTAGACAAAAGGTAGAGGAATTCCGTAAGCTAATTAATTTCAAAATGCTTGAAGATGAACATATGGAACAATATCTTATTCATTTCAATTCAATTGTTACTCGGTTGCGGGAGATGGATGCCAAGCTGGATGACGAACTGCTGGTGATGCTGTTGCTGGATGGATTGCCTGCGAGCTATAAGGACATACAAGCTGCTTTTGATGCCTGTAATGAGTTCCCCAAAATGGACGTATTACGTACGAGACTTTTAGAGGTGAGCGATAAAAGGAAACCAACAACGGATGGAAAGCATGATGCACTCAAAGTCAAATTTCATAGAAAGAAGCCACTCGAACTGCAATCAGGTATGTCAAAACCTAGTTTTAATTACAATTGTCATCGATGTGGGCGCAAGGGGCATATGAAACGAGATTGTCGAGTCAATATTCAAAGAGGAAAATTACGATTTATGGAAAATGTTTCGCATGAGGAAGGTTTCATTGCAACCGAGATTGAACAAAGTAAAAAATTAAAGGAAATTTCGCACAAAGTTGATTCAATAGATAATAGCTTAGATAAAACAAATTGGTTCATAGATAGTGGAACCACCTCGCACATGTGCTGCGAAAAAAAATTCTTCATACATTTAGACACTGACTACTCAGGTCAGGTGCAGGTTGCGAATAAAAAATCGGCAAATGTTGAGGGCATAGGAACTGTTCAGTTAGCTATATTGGTACGCGGAGAACAGAGAATCATATGCTTTTATCGTACTCTCTATGTTCCAAGTTTGAGAAGTAATCTCATTTCAACAAGTAAGGCAACTGACAATGGATGTAAGGTGTTGATAGAAGGAGGACGTGCACATATTTTTCGAGGTGATAGGCTTTTGGTTGAGGCTGTGAAAAGTAAGGGACTCTACTCAGTTGTACTAGCATCGGAACAAAATCGATGGAACAAAGTTGAGCTGGAAAATAATATTCTTGAATGCTGGCATAAAAGATATGGTCATCTTAACTGTGCATCACTTCGTAAATTAAAAAACCAATCAATGGTTAAAGGGCTGCCGAAGTTTGGAAATAATAAAATAGATTGCGTTGCATGCATTCAAGGAAAACAATCTAGGCTTCCATTCCCTACAAAAACAGAAAAGTCTTCAAAGCGGATGTTAGAAATTATACACACGGACCTATGCGGTCCCATGAATGTGGAATCAATCAGCAGGAGCCTTTATTTCGCAACATTTATTGACGATTATTCCCGTAAGGTATTTGTTTACTTTTTGCGACAAAAGAGTCAGTATTTAAGTGTTTTTAAGAATTTTAAACAGCTAGTTGAGAATGAGACTAATTTCAAGATTAAGACACTTCGAAGCGATAATGCGCGAGAGCTGCTGAGTGAAGAATTTTCCAATTTTTTGAGCGAAAATGGTATTAAGCGGCAATTGACGGTTGAGTACACCCCACAACAAAACGGTGTCGCTGAACGCATGAACCGCACATTGGTTGAGATGGCTCGTTGCTTCATGATAGAAGCGAACCTCCCAAAATTTTTGTGGGCTGAGTTGGTTCACACTGCGGCCTATATACGGAATCATTGTCCTACAATGCTTAACAAACAAAAAACACCTCAACAAATTTGGACAGGTAGGATACCCGTCGTAAGTCACTTTCGCCAAATTGGTTGTCGTGCTTTTGTACTTAACAAGGCCACAGGTAGATCCAAACTGGATCCGAAAAGCATTGAATTTGTCCTTGTTGGATACTCCGCAGAATCCAAAGCATACCGCTTGTGGAAAAAAGGATCGAGAGATATCATCAAAAGTAGAGAAGTTCGGTTTATTGAGCATATCGATGCAGGTCAAACTGAACATGAAAATAATGATTTCTATGAATTTGAATTTAGCAAAGGAAACATAATAGAGAAGTCAAAAGTTCCGGAAACTTCAAAGAAAATCACAAAAGAAGAAAGAGATGATGATAATGAAGATGAATATGAAAGCTCCGATGATGTACATGATAATTTTGGCGAAGACCAACTCAATGGAAAAGAAGGCGTAGACAAAAACAAAAATCAAACCGAAGAGGACGACATAAGGAAGAGATTAAGGCCACGTTATAAATCAAAAAATGTAGTTGAGTTAGCTCTGACTACGAGTTTTCTCGAAGACCCAACAAATTTCAAAGAAGCTATGAACTCTCCTTATGCTAGTGAGTGGACTGTGGCTATGAAGGAAGAGTACCATTGCCTTATGAAAAATAAAACCTGGACTTTAAGCGAACTTCCAATGAATCGGAAGGCTATAGGTTCTCGGTGGGTCTTCAAGTCAAAATACAAGCCAGATGGAACAATTGAGAGACGAAAAGCGAGACTCGTCGCGAAGGGCTATAGTCAGAAGTTCGGCATCGACTATGTTGAAACTTATTCGCCGGTTATACGACAAAGTTCACTTCGACTTATTTATGCTATGTCTGTCGAATATGACATGGAACTTCATCACTTGGATGTTTCAACTGCCTTTTTAAATGGCAAGCTTAGTGAAGAGATTTTCATGACTCAACCTGAAGGTTTTGTAGACTGTGACCACCCGCAAAAGGTATGTCGCTTAAATAAGGCGCTTTACGAGCTTAAGCAGGCGAGTAGGCAGTGGCACGCAACTTTAAACGAAAAGCTCGAGAGTTTGACCTTATTACAATCGAACTACGATCATTGTGTATATTTTAAAATCGATGAGGAAGAAAAGACTATTATCGGAATATATGTGGATGACATAATAATTGCTTCCAATTTTAAATCAAGAATTAAATTGATAAAGCAACAACTTTCTGAGAGTTTTGATATAAGAGATCTTGGACATCCTTCTCTTTGCATAGGACTTGAGATAATAAAAAGAAATCAGACTTTATCAATTTCTCAATCGCGTTATATCAATAATCTTTGCATCAAATACAATTTACAAAACGCTAAACCAAATTTTATTCCAATGCAGGTCAAGCTCAAGCTGGAAAAGGAACCGACCATCACTGGAGAATGTGTTGCTGTTGACAGACAGAAGTATCAGGAGTTAATTGGATCCTTGATGCACCTTGCAGTGTTCAGCCGACCTGACATTGCATACAGTGTGAGCAGCCTAGCACAATTTGCTCAAGATCCTAAAAAACAACACTGGAATGTTGCTCTTCGACTACTGGTTTACTAGACTAAAAACTGGTTTACATTTGATAGGCTATGTTGACGCGAGCTGGGCGGAGAATATAAATGATAGGAAGTCTCAAACTGGCTTCTGTTTTATATTTGCAGGTGCTGCTATTAGCTGGGAGTCGAACTGTGGCAACGTCAAGTGCAGAAGCGGAATATATTGCTCTGTCCGAAGCTGCAAAAGAAGCCTATTCACTACGTTTTTTGATGAAAGAACTAAAGGTTACTCCAGCTGATCCTACGTTGATTTATTGCGACAATCAAAGTGCACAACAAATTGCAAATTATGGGGGCAAGCATTCGCGAACCAAGCATATGGATTATAAGTACCATTTTATCAGAGAGGCAATTGAGAATGGTGCAGTTAACATCGATTATATTCAAACTGAACTGATGGCAGCAGATGGGCTGACGAAAGCACTCCCGAGAGACAAACATATATTCTGTTTCCAAAAGCTTGGAATGGATCTCGAATACAAATGTTGACGAGGGGTGTTGGAATTAACAACATTTTGGTTTGAATTCATTTATAAATTTATTAAAGCTTAAAACTATTTCAATTAACTTAAAATGATCTACTACCTACTTTTATATTTATAAATCTAATACTTTTTTTTCATATTTATACTTTTGTCATACTTAACCTTTTTTGACACATTGTTCTTTTTTACTTCTTCGTTTTTCTTCTTGTATTAAACTGAGTTAAAAGCAAGTTGGACTTTTATTTTTAATCTCTAAATTTTTTATTAGCATCGCTTAAATTTTGAACACGGACTAACACCATTCCCTTCCGAAACATCCAAAATTATAAAAAAAAACATTCTTATTCCAATCTTTTAAAAAGTTTCTAAAGTTTTGAGCATTCGACAATAATTCTTGCTTAAAATTACCTGAAGCACCTATGCATCTCTGCGAATACCGTCAACTGCCCTAACATTGACCAGTTTTCAACTTTGAGTTTGAATTTCAAAGCGTTGTTTACAAATATCTACAAAGTGCGACTTTTAGTTTAAGGGGACTATCATTCTGCTGAGCTATTAAATCATGGTTTTACTAAATTAGGTCAATTCCTATTGGATTTATATAGAAAATAGTGGATGGTCAATGTTAGGGCTCCGAATTCCTAACATTGACCGCCTTATGAAAATGTACCACTAATATAGATTTTTTAGTATATTTGATTATTATCTTACTTATTTTTTTCTCCATATGTAATTAAGAATTATGTTCCTTTAAGAAAAAAATTATATATCAACTCGATTTTTCTTTTATTGATTTTTTAAACATTTTTTTGAAAAAAATATCCATTTTTTCAATATTAAAATACAAATATAAATAAAAAGTAACCTAATACTTTGTAATTACAAACAAAACATTGAAATACTGCAATGAATTCATTTTATGAAGTAAATAAGGCAAAATAAATAAATTATTTAAACATATTTCTATAAGAAATAAAAAAAATAAATAAATACATATGTATTAATTATTAAATATAAATAAATTCAGGTAGGTAGGTATTTTAGATAGGTATGTCAACATCAAACTTTTTATTTACAAGAAGATTAAATTACATTTACAAAAAAAAAAACAGTAACTAGTTATTAGATACTAGTATATAGGTAGTATATTCAGGTAGGTAGGTAAGTAATTAATTCAGGTCATTACCTAATAGCAAACAAATTTTATCAGTCGAGTATTCATATTATAAATACTAACTCAGTTTTTCATCACAGCTTTAAATTACTAAAATTAACTAAAACTATTTAAGCATTTAAGCAGCTCATATAGCAATAAATTTTAGGAAACAAAGAAAACAAAAATGCTTGTTTTAATCTTGCAAAACCTTCTTAGAAGCTGCGCAGTACTGCCTGTTAGAGTTCTTCGATGGAAGATTCACCGTCGTCCGAACCCACAAAATCAATTTGTAACTCCTGAGTTACACCACTTGTGCTGGCAATGAGCTCTTCAGGATCATCAGCATTTTGGTCAAGGCTTTCATGTGAATCGAAATCTGTTACTTGATTGTGCTCTTGGTCTTGATTCATTGCTAACTCAACACCTTTTAAATCCTCTATTGTTATCCCAAGACCTGCCTGTGTCTTAACTTTAGAGCGCCGTTTGCGCGTTTGTGTAGATTCATTTCCATACCGCAGCTCTTTCAGGACAGCAATTACTGATGTTGATATGTTTGCCTGTACAGTGTTTCAATCCTGCATTTCAGCATCTGAATTTGGCAAACGCGAAAAAACTTGATTTGGGTTGAATGGAAAAACCCCACATTTTTTGAAACCAGCTGCTAAATTTTGGGACTTATTGCTTTCATTGAGGCACCCTTCAACCAATTTTTTAAGCAGTGCGGGAAAAGCATCCTTCGAAAGGAGTTGCGATTTGTGGGTACATTTATCCTTCCATGAATCTAGGATTTGTCGCCATGCTTTTTTTTAGAGGACCATAGAAAGCGACGTCGAGAGGTTGGCTAATATGTGTGGAGTTGGGCAAGAAACAAACGAATCGAATGTTGTTTGACAGAGCTGCAGCAACAACTTCAGATGAAAAATGACTTGCTAAATTATCCCCAATAAGCATAACGGGACCAGTTAAGCGTCTAGTATTGGGAATTAAATGATTTAAAAACCAGTCCTTAAAAAGAGTTCCGTCGAACCACCCAGATTTGCTGCGGTTGTATCCGGTTTTAGGGGGACCACCCTGCATCCAACTTTCCCACAAATGTTCCGCTTTATATACCACATAAGGTGGAATAATTTCCCCTAGAGCAGACCCACAAAACATAATCGATATATTGGACTTGGTGGAGTCCTTAACATTTTCCGGGTACCTAACTCCTCTTTTAAAAACACACTTCTTGGAACCGGGATCATCGGAGAGATTGGTTTCATCATAATTAAAAATGTTTTCAGGAGGTATCATCGAGCCTGACTCCAATGTCAAAGTTACCATAAGGTTATCAAAAAATTTTTGGATATCGTCTCTTGATATTTTTGCTTTTGACGGTTTTAAATGTTGGCTCGATCGCACACAAATTTCATCTTTATGCCTTTTTAAAAAGCCCCTTAACCATTTTTTGCCTGGTAGGTTATTTTTAAATGTTGAAATATTATGTCTGCTGTTTACATCTGAATAATTTTTTGTTAGGCTCCTTATGTTATCCCCCGTAAAAGGAAATCCCCATTCACTAACGGTGATTAAAACTTTCACCAGCTCTGTTTCTTCAAGCCCTGAAAGTACGGTTGGACATCCGATTGCCTTTGATCTTTTGTTATTTAGCCGGTTTAATAATGTCACCTTCGCTATTTTGTACTTCAAAGCACACTTATTAATTCATATTGACCCCCTTCGAATTTCATGAAGTGCTTTTTGAATGTTTTCATCGGAAGAGCTATTGTATTTCCTTTTTTCTACGAGCCTGGACATCCTGTGCCCTAACATTGTCCACTGGTCAATGTTAGGATCCAGGCGGTCAATGTTAGGAATTGTCATCAGCATTCGAATTGCTTTCACAAAAAACGTATTATTTCTAATTGCCTAGTATTTTTATACACTAACTATATATTTTTTAATATAAAAGAACTCTTAACTACTCACCTTAAATGTTTATTTTGTTATACAAGCGATTGTTTAGGTATAGCGGATCAAAGTTTGCAACACACAAAACTACACTACTTTAGCACCACTTTGAAATTTGCCGCCAAAACTCACATTCATTTGACAGTAATCTTTAACGTATAATATGACATCTATTGACTAATACATGAACATAAAAAACCAAGAATTACTTTGAAATCGTACATGAACTACTCGCCAGAGTGGTTGAAAACATTTTCCTGTTTTTGGTCAATGTTAGGGCAGTTGACGGTACCACAACAAATCGCCCAAATCAAAACCGGCCAACAAATTCTTGCGCAATTTATCTTTTTTTTTTGTCTACGTTTTGACATACCTAATCCAATATAAAAAAAAAAGAAAAAATGATTTTGGGCGGTTGTTTTAGCCCATAAAGCAAGCCAATACCAAATCTCACTAATTTGAAAAATGTCACATCGCCCAAAATTTATAGTTTGAAAAACATAGAAAGCAATTTTAGTCTAAATTACCAAAATCCAATCGAAGACAGTAAATTTAATGCCTAATTAAAAATTAGATTCTTTCTCAGTAAATACATCATTCCTCACACTAATTACACAGTTGTGCTGTTGGCTAACTTGTACATGACTCCTAGCAGCATTCAACATGACAGCGCTTGATTTGGCTGACGTTTTAACACTTAACCATCATTGCCCTGCCCGTGCATTACTCAACACATCTCCACCCTGCTTAACATGGTTGTAGTAACAACAAATTCACCGCTAGTGACCACTGGTACCGCTTTTTGCAACACATGCAGTAGCAACATAAGGCATGCCATATCAGATGCATATACATATACACTCCCCTTGGTGTCCATTTCTTCACTCTGTCGGACTAAGTGAAATAATTATAATTCTCTGGAGCTGGAAAAACAGCAAACTTCAAGCAAGATTCGCTGCGCACCACCCCCTCCCAAGACTCGTGTTTGGACCAATGCAGTTACCAGGTACATATGTGACACACGAAGGTGGTGTGCCAGTTCAGTGTACACTTGGTGGGAAATTCGCAGGCGTCGTAGCAAGAAAATTCTTCAAGTGGATGGTTATGCTCGGTCCGCACCACACTGCCATGTGACATATGTGTGTTTTTAAAACATCCCAAAACAACAAATATTATTTGCGACTTAGCGAGTCGGAAGAGAGTTGTTGAGTTGAGAGAGGAAAATAAATAACTAGAGTTAACTGTCCCACAAGCAACTCGGCGGATCCTAGAAATGGATACGCCAGGTGAATCTAAACAGCAACGACAAGACGCTCCCATCTTCATCGGACGGTCACACACAAGTCGGACGAAGAAATTCCAATCATCAGCCAAACGGCCAAACAACATCACTGCATTGAGTTGGTTCTGCGCAGCACATCCCATCATCGCCGATATCACTGAACCATCCGATGGGATGCGCTCCAAGGGGGTTATATCCTCCACCTCCTTCACAGGCGTTACGGTGAGAAACGATTTCTTATTAATGCGATAAATTAAGGAAACATTACAGGAATCTTCGGGGCGACTGGTGGTACAGGTATAGTGGAGGTGTTAGATGATGATACCGCTGGTGGAACATCTGACGAATAGATACGCGCTTTTGATTTTTTTCTGTTTCTGATGATCGCACGTAAATCAAGTGACGAATGATTACAGACAAACGGTAAGCCGTGCGGCCAGTGTACCATAGTGCACGCTACACAAATGAATGGAATGCCCCCTGCATCATGATACCTGCGAGTATCTACTCCACACCAAAGTGATTAGAATGAAAAACTATAGATGTCGTGTTAGATTTTGCGCCGATAAAACTCAGTCGCATTCGCGTAGTTTGCTTTTTGTGCTCTTTTTCCCTTCGTTAAGGTGTTGGGGAATACGTGTTGGGTCTCGGCTGCTGGTGATTGTGTCACCTTAACGGGTTACGTGACAAAGTTTTGTTCGCCAGGATGCGTATTCTGTCGATAGATACCTGTCCAAGTTCCTCATTTAAGCAGGTGTGTGTGTGTGTCTGTGTCTGTGTGTGTGGGAGAGGGGGTCAATCGTAGTACGATCAAAAGCATGTATTTTTTGTACCTATCATTTGACTGATTTTTTTGTTGCTCTTCGCTTGGGTATTTGGATAAGGAAAGACGTGGTGGGAGGAAGAATACCTACTTAATTTGGAGGAGGGGCAGCACTATACTGTCTTCACAGAGTACTCTAATCATTTGCTTAGCCATCAAAGGTTATGTAGTTTGATAATTGTTAGGAAAAACAAAACAATACCAACCTCTTCTATGAAAACATATTATTTAAAGATGTTTAATGAGGTCATTATGAAACGGCACACACTGGAGAGCGAAAGATGTCATTGATGCGGCTGATCAGATATTTTTTTATAATGGATAGTTGATTTTATGTTATCTGCGCGTGTTGACCTCAAAATGTTGGCTCTTTTCTGTTGATGCTCCCAAGAATCCACCATTACATCGCAGTCAGTTTTTTGCGAAATTACAATTTAATGACACTGTTTATAATTAAACGTTTATGGTGAATGAATAAAAGGGGATGCTTAATGAAGAGTTTTATAATAGTAAAACAGAAGCATTAGGTGCAGCGGGGAAGGTAAGGCAAATTAGCATTGCAATAGATGTTGTGAAAAAAAGTTTTATTCCCCTAATTGCTGGCCTAATGGATGATACTGAATCATTTTTATGGGGACGATATTTGCGCTGAATTCATGGTATTAGTGCAAAGGAAATCGTTGCAATTAACTTCAAGCTTAGATAATGCAAATTTGTTTTTTGTTTTAATGGCATATAGCGTCATTACAAGTAATGAAAGCTTAACGCAGTAATAAACTGAAAACATTTTACATTTCGTGTGTTTTTGTTTTTCAGTTATTCATTGTTTTTAGCATTAATTACTTTAAATCGCTTCTAAACCATACATCGACAAAATGCATAAAATGTTATTGATGACGATTAGTAAAGTGCTGATTAGTGCAATCCTTGATCCGGGTTTGGAATCGTAAATGTGATTGTGCGAATCCATGAATGCCAATTAGTTCTAGATTTCACAAAATCTGTCATCTTTTCTCAAAATTTCAGTTTGTTTTAAATGTTCGGACGTTTTTTCCAATTCTTGAAATGAATAGTAAAAAAAGCAAGCATTAGCATTTTTGGGGTTTTCTCTGCTTTTTGCTTTGGCAAAACAGCTTTATTTCCATATCTTTTAGTAGCACATTCAGTGTTATGTTATTTGAGTCGTCATTCTTTCAACGAATCTTTCAACTATCATTGAAAAGAGTTAAAAGTTGTTAGTATATTGTTTTCAAGTGCCCCTATCGAATATCTTCTTTTTCTTAAATATTTTTTTAATAATAAAGGAAGTCCAAATCCAGAGCACTTAGACTCGGTAACGGTCCATTGTACTTCCAGGCAGAAATCCTCTTTTTAGAGTGTAGTGGGTTATAGAAAAAAATTGTCATTTATTTCTCTCCATTAATGGATGGCGTATATCTTTGTTCCTCGTGGGTATTGAACCTGCTACACCGCGCGGGTAACAAGCCAACACACTAACCATCGTCGCTACCCCCAAACATCTTACGAAAGGTATACATTTGCAAAGCATTCTTAATCCGCAACTACAATTGTGAAATGTATTGAATTAAATTGAATATTATGCAATGTTAACCCTTATATACGACCCTTGGACCATTTTTTTAGTTAAGTTCTACCAGATCACCAAACCGTCAAGCAAATCGATAGATATAAGATCTTGCCGCCGCATTGTGTGACTCCCGAACGATCTAAATGGCCCTATCAGCGCGATTAAAAACCCGGCAAGTCCGTAATAGAAAAAATGTTCACACTACGGCATATCCTGGAAAAAACCCCAAGGAAGTCTAAATAATAAAAACCATCTTTTATGAAATTCAAGTTCATAATATATGACGTCATTTATAGAGACAAGCTGTACACAACCATACCTTTTATCGTTGCCAAGCAAGATTATGCAATATGACGATAGAGAACGGCAGCGGCTTCACAATGCTCGAAAATACTCTCAACAAGACCTCTTGGCCACAATATAACAAGTCTTGGTAAACAAGTGAAATTCAGTTCCAATGCAATTTTTCATTTAATTTTTGTTCCACTTCAATGGGACATCATACCCGACAAAAAATTTCGGGACTTATGTACCACCTAATACTATTAGATATTATATCCGATTGGACATCAATGTATAGTGAAATATAGCCCAAACGTTGTTGGGCGATTCTTTGGAACGCAAGTCTAAAAAACAAAATGTATTTTAATAATTTACCCAACCTCGCAACTACTGCAAATCCTTCAGTGTAAAATTGATTAACATTGGCAAATAATAAAAAATGTTAGCTAACTATATCTTTAAAGTTATTTAGTATTTTCTTTTATATGTTTAGGAGGAGATTAAACAGTAAATTATATAGCGACATAGTGCACTTAGCCTCACTATAAGTAAGCATTTTTTTTTATATTTACCAATCCCATTTCCAAGGATTATTTTATTCATTTTTAATTTGTCTTATAAACCAGATGAGAAAGTCCAGACTTAAATTCCTCAGAACCTGCATTAATCCATAACGTTAGTATCTACCTATTAGTGTAAAAAAAGATTTTTCGAACTGGAGCAAGGTTCCTATGAACATCTGCATCTGAACTATCGCAGTGGCATCTAAAAAGCGTTTGTTTAAAAATCAAATCTTAAATTGCAATAAAATTGTCCGTATTGCAATTTAGGTATACATGGATAGTAACAATCATGTGGATTCTGTCTGTGATCTTCGGTCGGAGTCTTTATTGAAAAGGAGAAAAACCTTAAATAAGAGTTCGACTTATTTTTTAATCGAAACATTTTATTACTATTTTTTTTCTCAATAGTGATTACATTAATATTTAAAGCATCTGAAAATATTCTACAATTTCTCTCATCTTATACTCAATTGAAATTCCTGTTCGTCTAATATCTTGTAAGGAATACTTTCATCAAGGCCCACAAGGGAGGTATCGACCAAGGTGCAGCAGAACATTCAAGGTTACAAAGAAGTTAGGGAGGGAAATATTTGAGGAGCTTTCGTTCTTTTAATTTCATACTGAAAGCGGGACAGGTTTTCTTCGGCAATGATGTAGGTTCAATTGACTCCCTTAAAGATTTCTAACACTTTTTAGCATGACTTGGAATAGACGTTACTTCTTGCATTAACGTTGCAGTCTCTGACTGTCCAGAAGCTTGAAAACTCATTACAGTTGCATATGGCAACTCGGAAATAGACGAAGACTTCCTCAACTCGTCGGTTTTCTGTCGTTTTGTTCTGTCTTTTCCTTCTTCAAACAAAACTTTAGGACAGGCACGTTTGGAGTTCGCCAAGCATGTAAACAGAATGCTCGTTTTTAGGTGTGCACTTTTGGTTTTCGAAAATCTGGCTTTTATATCTACTTCAAGATTTATCACAATGCTATTGAAATTTTGATTTGAAATTGGTAGTTTTTGCATTAATTTTATGTTCAAAAATACCATAGTATTGGGGCCGTTTTAAAAATGTCTTCTCTTAAAAATGCTTTTTGGCTGTCTAACCGCTTTCAAATTTGAATTTTTCATTATATTATAAGGTTCTTGAGATGTTACCTATAGACAAAGTTTTGGAAGGTTATCGTTTTTACAAAAATGATCTATTTTTTTCGAAAGTGACGTTATTACTAATGAGTACAGATCCTGAAACCAAATACTCAACAGAAGGAGACATAACACGCTGCGGCATCCCACGGACAACATAAGTTAAAACTTAAGGATTTTAGTGAAATGAAAAAAAAACACATATTATTTTATACTTTTTCTATCTCCAACCACACATCAAAAGAACAAAAATGTATTTAAATAAAAAAACAAACATAATCAAAAACACACATGAGCTTACTGATTCCATGCAATAAGTTTTGTCTTGATATATTTACCAAATTATAAATAGCACATAACTTACTTTAGGAACTCAGAACCAAAAAACACGTCTGATTTTAATGCATAAAAAGAACTATTGCTATATATGTGACGATCTGCCGAAGATCATGTGAGGTGGATGACCGATCTCTCTCTTATTTAAAATTATTTTTTTCAATTTACAACAGAAATAAAGAGAGGGTTTAAGATAACGCTCAACTTTATAATTTTATTTTCTGCCAGCTTTTGGCCATTCTGCCCCATTGTGCGCCGTTGAGAAGGGGCCCGTTTTGAATGATGTTTTTCGTAAGATTAACAACTTCGTAGGACATTTCACGTAAGTAATCACAATTTGGAGTGTCGGCTAGGTTGTGATGGTTGTGGTAGACCGTAATGCTTTAGCGGCTGACCTTCTATGTTAAATAGCTTAGTTTTCAGCAATAGCATATATTGGAGACAGCTTCATCTCGAAATCTCCCATCGATGGAAAAAAGTAAAATTACCTGACGTTCATCAGACAGCACAAGTGCATAGGCACGGCAGCGCTAACAATGCATGTGTGTGAATTTCCCCCCTCGAATACGTACAGTGGGTGATATTATTACGGTTACCTTAAAAAATATAATTTTTTCAGGATTTAGTGCAAATAAATGAATTATAAGAAAAACGCCATAAATGGGCTAAGGCTCATAAGGACTGGACATCCGAAGACTGGTTAAAGGTGAGAACTTAATAAATCGGCTTTCAATAGATTTTTTTTTTATATATTTTGGAGATATATGGACTTTGAGAAGGTATTCTAATTTGAATACGGTTTCTCATATATAACGACCATACCACGTCGAATTAATCGGTTCTCGTCAGATCACCGCAATTAAACGACGTTGGGAGCGGTTAGTCCGTAGAGGGATTACCGTTTGAGAACATCCGAGTGGTGTTGGCAGTCCCATCTACAGAGTTGAGGTAGATAATTATACGTGGTATCACAATGGACCTAAATTTTAGAATAATGAACTACTTGATTATTAATAACCACAGGAACATTCGTAATTTTTTTATTTGTAAAGGTTATATGGGTGGACTTTGACTGATTAAGTGTTTAATTCGCCATCGTTGCGTCCAATCACATATCTCGTTAACTGCATTTTGTAGCTTTTTTGTTGCCTTAGCCGCGCATCTATCAGTTGATAGAAGGGCAGTGTCGTCTGAGTATGTGGCCATCATCATATCATTCGCGTGTGGTATATCTCTAGTATATAATAACTATAGGGTGGGTCCTAGAACACTTTACTGTGGAACGCCGGCTTGTAATTCTTTGAGTTCAGAAAACGCTGTACCATAGCGAACTCTAAAGAAGCTACTATGCTTCTAAAATTTAATTATCTCATATTATGTACTGGGTAGGTACCTTTGAAGTTTATACTCTAAACCCTTACACCAAACTTTATCTAAAGCCTGTGCAAAGTCTAGGAGTAATGAAGAACAAACTTGTTTTTTCTATAACATTAGTTATAGTATGCAATTAGTGTATTGTCGAATGTATATTTCTTAGCCCAAATTGATGGGTGAGTATAAGCCTTTTTTGCTCAATGATTCTATCTAGTCTTCTAAGGAGCAGTTTTTTGAAACGCTTTGATAATACAGGCAAAAATGAGATTGGCTTGTATGAAGCGATTTCTGATAGAGGCTTACCTTGTTTAATTTTAGCAATTCTATGAAAGCTAGTTTCATCAGGATTTGGACAGTTATTAGATCATAATCTGGGGATTTCCTTTTAGATAGGTTGTGAATATGACAACATATTCAAATTGTTTATGAAATCTGCTCTAAACTTGGCCATGTTTGGGTGAAGGTTTTTACCATATTTCGTTATGAAATGTTGTTTTATATCAAAGATTTATCCAAACAATTAATTTGAATTGAAAAGCAACAGTATAACAAATGACTTGATACAATAATTTTGAAACGTGACGTGTCGGTGGGCGGATTTAAGCTTTAAGCAACATTTGTATTTAAGAAAACATTTGTCAAGAGGCAAACACTGCCACTTCGGCAGCATTGTTTTCAAGCATAGGTCTATTCTAAGAGACTTTTCAACTGAGCGTGACTTGCGCCTACGAACGATTAGGGATAAGCTGCGGAGAAGATTACTTTTAATGCATCTATTAACACATAAATTTAACCCTAGAAAGATAATCCACGTCTGCATGACGCATTGGGTTGGTTGCTTAAACTAACTCAGTGGGTGGTCGGAGCTTGCCCGCAACGGTCATGGCGCGACGGTAAGTACCTGCGGTAACAAGTTATAGCTATGCCGTACTTCTTGGAGCGTGTGTCACGTGTGCCATTCTTACATTTAATTTAATCGTACATAATTTAAAATTACTATGACTTATTAGTAGACTTATTCTAAACCAAAAATGAGAATTTGGCAACTATTATGACTTAATGTCAATTTTAAGGTTCCTTTAAAATATAAGTTGTTTTTTGTTGATTTTTAATGGGGTTTAAGTTTTTTGTTTTTATTGTTTAAATTAATATTTATTTATACTAAATCATTGTTTTATTTCTCTTAATATGAACTACATAAATAAATAAAACGTTAATATTTTTTAAAAAGTTCATGGGTTTCATTAAATACACTACCAAAGTTCCATACGTTTGTGAGACGTATGATTATCTTTTACGTCAAAAAATATGATTATCTTTCTAGGGTTAAACATATTACTAGTTCATCAATATAAAATTATAAAACAGGGGGAGGCAACGTTTAATTAACCAAATTTCGAATTCCTAATTCTCTCGCGCATACAACAACACCCGTGCCGCGAATGATAGTTTAAAATACTCGAGTATTGCCTAGAAACATCTTCGCCCTTTTTGTTCACAAATAAATTTTGCGACTGGAAAGACAAGTTGAAGAAAGTGAAGTAAGAAACAAGTTTGCAACCCCTTTTCCACCCTTTAACTCTAGAAAGCTAACGTTGTTGACTAACACTAATAAGCTAATCGACGAGCTGTACTAAATAATTTTTTTTCAAACCTGTCTATAATATGGTGGCTTTTCTTTCTGAAATATTAATAAACATGGTTTTATTTAAACATATTCGTGTTTAATTATTATTGAAAAATGTTTAAAAAACTTAGCATTTTCAGACTTAAATTAATAAGTCCTCATAGATTCAAGAAATGAAAATCAATATCAAATATCCTTCTTCCCCGATCAAAAAATAAAAAAATAAAAATATTGATTTTACCTCCCGTGAACAAAGTCTATTCGCAAAAAAGACAACGTCGCTGAGTAAGTTAGTTAGTAACGATATTTTACTATGTACCCGCGTCGAAAAGAGATAGCAATATTTTAATTGTGACGTTGTTGAATCGACGAATCGAATAGCAATCTAGGGTTAAAGGACGATTTTTTAAAATCCCGTCTTATCTCGCGTCTTGGGCACACAGAGACCAACTTACGTTTGCTTACGTTTTTGTTAGTGTTTATTCAATACATAAATTGATATGTATATTCTACAGATACCACCTCATAAAAAATAGTTTTAATTCTCTTATTAATTTCAAGAAATTCAAAGCACATTGATATTTTTAAATCACTAGGTACCTGTGACAAGGAACGTCATTACATTAGGGGGAGTTGGGGCACATTGATACGATTTTCACTTAAACGCCAAAAAATAGCAAAATGTTAAGCTTAATAAGAAAGTACACTTTTTATATGGATCAGTATCCTTTTATTAATCTTATTCAAAACGGTATTACTCACAACTTCATTTGCAAAAAAAGTAAAAAGCTTTTTTATAAAAGCCGAAATCTGTATCAAACTGCCCCAGTCGTGGGGCACATTGATACATATCATGACGTACTTTGATTCATAGCAAAACAATAGTATATATTGAGTATTTTCAGTGAAAAAACATTTTAATTATTTTTATATCGTTTATTAGTAGAATAAATAATAAATTAAATGCTTTCCTAAGCAATAAAAATTAAGCGTTTAAAAATTAACAGTCTTCATATTGTTTTAATCAAAGTAAATAAATAAAATATAAAAAAAAAATAAAAATGCTCTTCTTAGCTTTAAAAGCAAGGAAGTATAAAAAAAATCAGGCTTCAGATTGATACAATAATGTTTTTTTTTTAGCTTTGGCAAACATTTACCTACCAGGAATGTTGTCGTTACAACAAATCTAGCTTAAATTTAAAAAGTCAAGCGGTTCTGTTAGTGCCTTTCTTGACTACGGGCTCTGGTGGCTTAAGAATAATGTGGGATATATTTACAGAAGCTTCATCTCTCACATCAGGAAATACAAAAGTTCCCGTAGGCTTGCGCTTAAGGAAACAAACATTAAAATCGTTGACCTCGTACTTTGATACAATATATAATTTTTCAAGGGTTGTTTCTTTTCCAAATTCATTATTTTTGCTATAATAAAATCTCCTTCCTTGATATCACTGGCCAGAGGTGCTGCTATATTAAAGATTTCATCCTCAGAAGAGAAGATTTCTTCGGAATCGAATGATTCTTGCAATATAACTTCGACAGAACAGTCTGAAGAATCTGATTCCATAGCCTTTTTACATTTTTTTCTTGCCTTTTGTATAGGTTTTACAGCTTCTAGGCCCAGCAATTTCTTAGCATTTTTAAGATCAGTTGCTCGTTTTCTTTGTTCTTTTTATACCCTATTCTAGGGGTATATTAATTTTGACGCATAGTTTGTAACATACCTTAATATTGCCCGTAGACCCCTAAAAGTTACTATATTTATGATCAGCATCGATAGTAATGTCGATCTAGCCATGTCCGTCCGTCGGCAAAAATTAGGCCTTTAAACTGGACCTAGAGAGCTAAAATTTTAACCATATACTCTCTAGGGTCCCGAAATAATCAAGTTTACGAATTTTTGAAATCCGCCCACAGACACGCCCACAAACTCAAAAAAACAAAATTTTGGAAAAAATCGAATTTTGAGCTAGGAAGCTGAAATTTTTTATATATGATCTATGACTCCTAAAACTGCTCGGGATATAAAATTTTCAAAATCCGCCCACTGCCACGCCCACAAAAAAATAAAACAATTTTATTGAAAAACCAAAATTTGAGCTAGGGAGCTGAAATTTTTAATATATACTCTCTAGGGGCCCTTTAAGCTCATGTATAAATATTTTCAAAATCCGCCCACTGACACGCCCACAAATAAATAAAACATTTTTTTTGAAAATCCAAAGTTTGAGCTAGGGAGCTGAAATTTATAATATATACTCTCTATGGGCCCTTTATGCTCATGTGTAAATATTTTCAAATCCGCCCACTGGCACGCCCACAATTATTTTTTTTTTTTTTTTTTGAAAATTCAAAGTGAGCTAGGGAGCTGAAATTTATAATATATACTCTCTAGGGGCGCTTTATGCTAATGTGTTAATTTTTTTAAAATCCGCCTACTGACACGCCCACAATTAAATAAAACAATTTTATTGAATCACCCAAGTTTGAGCTAGGGAGCGTTTTTTGTGATAAAATCCTTTAAATGTTATATAACAAAATATGTAGAGCGTTCTTAACAATTCAACCATACTTAGACTTTTGTCACGCCCACTTATGAGGGATAGGAATAAGAATAGGGTATGCAACAGTTCGCCCAAGCGGACTGTAGCCCGTCCCTATGTTTTTAAAGCTGCTTCGTGCTTAGAGCTCTGTAGTACTTCCAATATTCTCTTTTCGGGAGTATCTGTATAAATTCTTGATATAACTCTGTGCTGAAGAGTAGCATGCAGCAGCCACAGCAACTTCAATAATATTGTTCCTTTCCGTTTTTTGCTTGTATCTTGGTCTATAGTCGATCTGTCGGGCCGAAGCCACACTGGTACGTGCGGATTATTGTGTTGCAGAACAGCTTGAGACGTTCATACAGTACGTTGGATAGGATCTTATATGCAACATTACGTAAGGAGAGCGATATGCCTTGATAGTTCTTGCAATACATATGATCGTGTATCTTGTAGATGGGGCAAGTGGATGTGATAGTCCAATCATCGGGCATGTTTTCTTCCATCCATCTTTGGCTGATGATTTGGTAAGTGCGTTCAACCCAAACATCACCTCCGTAGTTGAAAAGCTCCACTGGAAGGCATCAGAGCCAGCGGTCTTTTTGTTCTTGAGCTTTCTGATAGGTAAGAAAAACTCTGGGTTGTGAAGTCTGTTGTTCATAGCCAGGACGTGGATTCTTTTCTTGCTAGTGTGTTTCTGTGATACCCATTTAGCAGCTGTTAGAAATGCTGCTTAAATACATCAACTATACTATGAAGATATATACCATTTCGTTGCTGCTTGTCCTATTCTACAAGAAATTCGCCGGTTGCATTTTCGGGAAAGTTTTATATCTTTGGACAAACTTTTTGAAATTTTAAATGGAGCAATGGGCTGGCTCAGCCTCTTTAAATATTGCCAACATGCTCTTTCTTACCGTAACAGTTTCACATATTAAACTTAGTCGATTACCCACTTATTGCAGTTTTGACCAAATTTTATACCTAACTATTTATTGTTTTGTTGCTGATCATACTAAATTTGATAATATCTCTTTTGTGTTTCAAATCACGTTAAAATTGATAATATTGTATAAACAGCTATTTCTAACCAAATTGTGTATTATTTTGTGTTTCAAATCACGTTAAAATTGATAAAATTTTGTATAAACAGCTAATCAAATTAACCAAATTGTATAATATTTTGTGTTTCAAATCACGTTAAAATTGATAGCATTGTTTTATATAATAATATTTCTTCATATCTTTTGTTAAACATTTTTTCTTTTTTCCTTTTCTTTATATTTTAAAATTTTTGCTTTTTATTATTTCTTTTATTTTTAAATCATATTATGAAATGTCATCTCAGGCAGACGGCAGTATTGCCATGTCCTTATTCTTAAGTATACCAATTTGTAAACTTTATGATGAAAAAATAAAGAATCTATCTATCTATCTATCTACATCAACTATTCCCTACGCTTCGGTGACTAGATTTCTGTCGATGTTTCGGAGAATCTGCATTCCGGTCTTAAAGCCAGCAGCCAGTTGCTTCGCTTTCTTGTAAAATCTCTGGATGTTGTTTCGATCGTGAGACTCTTCGATTTCCTGAAGCTGGGAAACTGCGTACGCCCTCTTCTTTCTACGCAGGATCTTCTTCTATTCGTTTGACCTTCATAATGTGTGCATGTTTAAGTTGTTTGATGCGTGTCTTTCATCAATTAGCACTTGAACCATTTGGTTGCCGGTTCGAGAATCTGGAGAGAGCCATGTTGCTATTTGGATCCTGAGCCTTGGAAACCTAGTGCTACTTATCACCGTATTACGAGCTGCTGCAAAATCGATTAGTTGGAGAAGGAAATAGTAACATTTCTTCTTAATACGGAAAATAATACAAATCTTTTTTTTTAGCAAACAGAACGTTTTGTGTAATTTTATTAAGAAGCCATGTTTGCATTAAAGTATTGAGTTTAAATAACCTAAAAATCCAAAACAAATTTGTGTGGTATTTTCATGACTTTTAAATTCATTTTTTATTTTGTATTACTTATATCAACTAACGTACTAGACAAAAATTATTAAATCTAATTTAAAACTTACAATATCACTTACAGATGTCAAAATCAAAATTCCTTTCCTAGCGCGTGGCAGTCACCATTTTTCACACTCCTCTGTTGCGGTACTAAAACGTAGGAGCTCATGAGCATAGCGACATCGAAGTGTAGCGTACTCTCTACGTACATTTCATTTTGGTAGTATGCTAAAAAAATCAGACTATTTTCGCTCGCCATCGCCCTTGCAACGTGCCTTCGAGTCACCTTAATGAGGAAATTGCCAATCCTAATAAACTGAGCCCCCTCGTAAAGGACCTTATCACAATAATATATGATATAGTTGGATTCAGGCGTTCGGGACAACCAGAGACATTCCCTAAGACATTTCCCTCCAAAACCCGAATAGTTTCCATATAACTAGGCGCCATATTACAACACAATGGCCCATAAGCGATGATCGGCCTTCCAAGATCCACATAGCATATGACCTTCACTCTGGAGTCAAGTTGACTGCTATGAGACAGTCTCCGTGTCAAAGCATAATCCTTCTTGGCCCCAGTAAGACATGCAAATACACTAAGTTCCACGTGTTCTCGATAGGTAGTTTCTCGATTTAATATTACAATTTCTTTTAAATTCTTCGATAATATTGGAAAACCAAATGCAATATGAAATGTTGCTTCTATGTAATTATGTTTTGAACTAAGTCCCTTGGTTCTCTTAATGCCTTTATATTTGATTTAAAATAATTATAACAGGTATATTTAGTTACTGTTCGGAAACAGGTGGAACGAAAAAAATTACTAATTTTATATTATTATCTGCCTAATCCCAATTTTTTTATTTACAACATAAACATAATACAGCCTTCTTTCATATTGCATTTGGTATTTCCCATATTATCGAAGGTTTTACAAAAGTTCTGTAAAATTAAATCAAGAAACTACCTGTTCGTAAACACATGGAATGGGCTGTATGTGCGCTTCGATAACATCTATGATTTGTGCAAAGTATTTGCTAACTCTTGGTTGAGCTAGTCCCAGAATAAAAGCATTTCCATCACCGTGTTGATATCCTCCTTCTGCAGGAATTGTCAAAGTTGCTGCGAGTTTTAACGCAGACGGGGCTGATGATGATCGGAATGTGTCTTTGTCAATTTCATCAAGTAAATATTTACAGGCTGCCTTCTTCGAAAACATGCACACAGTTTATATTCAGTTTGTCGATTATACAAATCACATACAATTTACACTTACTTTGAATTCGGCATATCGAATGGTTTGAGTGGTCTTTAATTTGTGCTCTCGCAGTAATTAATTCCTTTTTTGCATAACCTTCATTTGCCTCACTATCTGAACTGTAGCACATTTCAATACTATTCCTTTTAATAAGTTCTTTAGAGAAATGAAATGCTACCACTTATTTTCACACCAATTTATTTTCAAAATAAAGCCCCAATTTTTGACAGTTCCAGGCGAGTTCCCAGTAATACCAATATTTCTCAAATATTTAACTACATTCTAGTCGTGTGCTAATCTGCTACGATTCCGGCGGGTGCGTTAGGTAATAATGGTTGAAAACCGACACGACTCAGGAAACGACATAAGGCGTTTTCGACAAGACAACGGCAATCGAGGTGAATAACATGTAGCGCAGTCGGCGAGCAAACGATTCATGTTGTTCTGGTAGCACAATAGCTTAAGGCAAAAGGCATAGAACAAAATAGTTACACAAGAAAACAATACTGAATTTAAGCAAGACCACCGAAAATTTGTTTACGACAATAAATATAATAAGCAAATGCATTAGAAACATTCCTGGTCCTTAGCTTTGTATATACACTCTAAGTGTATATACAAAGACAAAGCGGGTTCAAAAATCAAAGGAGATATTCTACAAGGCGGCGCACCAATTGTACTACAATAAAAAATTTAAAAAAAAAACTTTTTTTTAATTAATGTATTTTATTTTGTTTTTATTGTATAGAAAATTTAATTAAATTTTATATAACTAATTCTTTTTGAAGTCGATAGACCGTAAATGACCTGCATGCTTATCCACATATATACGACACCTGATCCGAAAATTATTCATTGCGGCCTGAAGGGTTGAAGTCCGGATCGCCTAAGTTATTGTTTTAATGGACTGCTTCAATTCAGTCAAACCGGTCTGGCTATGTGTACAGTTGCTCCATCTTGTTAAAAACAAATGCTGTTGAAACGGATACTTCTTCGGCGCAGTTCTGGTACAACAACTCCTTCAACATCTGTAAATAATGGTTCCCATTGACAGTTACTGTTACACCGTTTTCTTGAAAGAAGCATGGCCCCACAACGCACCATGATGAAACTGCGCACCACACGGTGACTCGCTCTGGTTGCAGTACCGCCTCATTTAGTATTCCTGGATTAGATTCACTACACATACTGCAATTTTGCTTATTACATTGCTTTTCAGATAAAAATGGGCCTCATCAGACCTAAACAAGCAATTGATCAAGCTGTTGTCTTCTTCGGTCATTTCAATCATTTTTTTTCAATTCCAAGCGAATAGGAAAATCCAGAGGTTTTAACTTGCTTGCTTGCTACAGTCGCGATTGTGTCTTGAACCCGAACATAGGGATATCGATGGTACGGTCTTCGTGCGATATTTCCAAATTGGGCAAACATGTTTATCAGCCTCATAATGGTCCATCTGCTCGGCCGGAATTGAAGGACTGCAAAGTATGGTACCGCTGCACTATCCAAATCCTGTTTTCGGTATCCCAAGCATTCATTTTAATAAATCTAAATACATAGTAATATGTCAAACAAACAAAAATAAGCCGATTACTCACAGAAAAAAAATATTATTACGTTTTGTTTTTGCAGCACGATTCGTGCGCCACCCTGAATGACAGTTTTTGTGAAATTAGAGATTATAAAAAAAGGAACAATTATAAATAAAATCGACATCTAATTCTTGAGTGGTCAACCTACTTTCTGTGTTTTATTGGCTTCCTGGCAGGATTTCCACACCAAATTCGTTTCGAAAGTTTGCCACCATTTTGACGTTTACGAAGGTGTTACGAGGTTGCATGAATACCCTTAATATTTTTATGTACCTCATCAATAAAAATCAAAAAAAGAACGGCACTTGGAAAAGATTTTATTTATACAGGGCCACGACGAGTATAAAAGCGGGTGTTTGCAAGCCGCCATTTAATGGGATA
Source organism: Portevinia maculata (assembly GCA_949715645.1). NCBI lineage: Eukaryota > Metazoa > Arthropoda > Insecta > Diptera > Syrphidae > Portevinia > Portevinia maculata. Next base: position 181,198,366 of record OX454527.1, read on the forward strand.
TCAATTTAATTTACACGTTATTAAATTATCAACATGTTATTGGAAAGTGTTAGAAATACTCTGCAATAGAGTGTGAGAATATCCTTATTCGGATTCGCAGGCACCCAATGATTTTCTATTCAAAATTGCGACCTCCATTCGGAACATGTCGTTTGCACTTGTCCGGATTGAATATTACAACATTGCCGGTGCCATTATTGTAGTCAACTCACCTTATGAACTTGACCCGATGATATTTGTTTTTTTTATTATAATACATAGACAATGAGACACCTCTTCAGAAAGCAGAGAGCAAAAAATACAATGGAAGGTCGGAACAGGTGTTCGCAAGACATTACTCAAAGAAGATATTATTGTAATTACCACTGCCACAGCCACCACCCGTCGTCGTCATCATCGTCGTAATATGACCAACATCGTGCACCACAATTCCTTCTCTGGAGGACTCCACCATTCATTGTCGGACACTGTGGCATATGCCCCCAACATACAAATAACCCAGCTCGACGACTCATCGACAAAAGTCATTCTGTCCAATTCATGAAATCGAATCGAATGCGCTTTGAGTGCATTGCGGCTTGAAAACACTTCTACATCGCATTGAGGGCAAACAGATCGGTATTGAAGCTTATTAGCTTCTTGGAAGCAATCGACGATTGTTGTGAGCTATGATGTCATACGGCGGATTGTATCCGGCACCCTATTGGTGCCTACAGTGTACTGATTCCAATGCACCAACGTCCGACAACAGCCACTTCACCTGTGAAGTTCTACGTGAAATACGGCACTGGCCTGAAGAGGGCACATTGTTTCACTGGGCTGTATGAGCAATCGGCACTCTCTCAAGTGAGCATCACAATGCCAATAACTAAAATCACGAATTTATTTTATTAGTCTAACATCTCTCGCAAGGAGTGGTTTGTTTGTCAGTGTAGCGAACGCGGTTTGAATAACATGGCCCAAGTAGATACCTACTATTGAAAAATAATCGGAAAAAGATGAATTAAATAAAAAATCGAACAAGTATGAATAAATCCGATGTTAGCTGTTTGTTCGATGATGTCGGGAGGTGTGATTATATTGCTAGTTCATGGAATATTTGCACTATGATTTCCCGAGATTTTGTAAAGGTAATGGGAAAAGCGTGCCGTTCAGACCCCTGACGATACAATGTCGCTGAAAGGTAGTTTGTTTCGGTCAAGGGATTCAGTCTTTTATTGGGAAGTCAGGGCAATAATTCACATAGAGGCGGATCAATCAAGTCAAGTCGCAGACACTGGTTACCTATGTAATTAAGTTAATGGTAAAAGTATATAAATAAATCCGAAAGTTCTCATTACGATTGTATGTGGTGAAATATTATGAGTAATAACTATATCATGGTAAGAGACACATAATGGACACTGCTTGCTCGTTCCTTCAACCGTTAGAATATCGGCCCTGTTGAGGTATGGTATCCGTTCGGAAAGAAATTAGAAAATTCACAATCGAGGTATCCGTTCCGATTCATTTATCGAACTAATTCTCCAATCAAATGCAACGCACACGTTCGCAGTGGGACATGGCGCGTTAAACATACCAATATTTGATAGAAATATGGTAATTCTGTCCGAACGGATACCTCGAGAGGCTTGTATATGTCTATGCCGATGGCTATTCATATGTGCTCTACAAAAAAGTGCACCGCAATACATAGTGCGTTTTTTCTGGTATATATATATCTATCTTTGCGGTCACCATGTGATTTTATGCCGAAGGGGAAGAGCCAAATTCATAGTGTCGCGTTGCGGCTGGTGCTGCAACCAAGAAAAAAAGCTCGTAGCAAAGATAAATATGCGTACCAAAACTCAATAAGTCCATGAAGTGCAGTTTTTCATAGACAACAAACCAAAAAACGCAATTATTTATTGAAGATGAAAAGCTACAAAAATAAAATACTTCAGATTAAATAAATAAGTACATAGTAACTATGTACTATTTTTTTGCAGTAGGTACCTACATATTAACTAGCAATTTTTCAAGTTTGTAAAAACCAACTTGAACATTTAATAGTAAGTATTATTTGATGCGTTGTCATGTGACTGTTTCAAGCTTGGTCTGGAGGAGATACATAGTATGTAGGGCACACATAGCACGGATATCACTATTTTCAACAGATCCATCCAACTACTGGGATACGGTTACAAAGTTACATCATCGGCCGATCTCAGCGTGCTGTGATCAAGGCCGTAACCAGACAATTATTTCGTGGGCGAGTTAGATTTACTCCATACGCCAATCAGTGTGCACCTTTCTGAGTGATAGATGTAATAAATAAAATTAATACAGCCCATTTTAGCCGAAAATCGATAAAAAGCATTTTTTGTAATTGCGATTATGGTACTATACTATCTATGTATAAGGCACTTTATGGATTGGTGCAAAAAAATATTGAGATAAGAATTAAACAAAAACATGTTGGGAAATTCTGTTCGTCCGTCTGCCTGCTTGCAGATCTGCAGCCTAAGCGGATGGGCCGATTTGCAAACTTGGTTCATAGTGTTAATGTAGTAGTTTCACACTAGGTGTTGTTGAAATTGGAATTTCAGCTCCAAAACAATGGTATATGTCAAATAACGGCTTGTAAAACCTTAATTTTTCTAAAAACGGCCTTAACGATTTAGATAAAATAGTCTATCTTTGCCAGATTTTGCCAGATTTGTCTTAAGACGGTACCTCCTATAGAACCGATTTTTTAACATCAGAATTTCTCGCTAACAACGAAACCGATTTCAATTAAATTTAAAATTAAGGAAGGCTTTTATGATCAAATTCATACATAACTTTTTCGGTTTTTTGAATATGCTGGAAACGGGTAGCTATATTGAATTTTCCAGATTTTTTTCCAGATGAAAACTACAGATTTCCTTGTATTGAAATACTCAACAAAATGCAAAATATTATCCAAAGATTAAAAAAACCGGTTTAAAAAAAACTTCTTTAACGATTTTCAATATTTTTTTTCCTAGGTAGACTATTGCTAATAAAATACTATTGCATACTTAGTATTTCCAAGAAAACTCTCAAACAAATTTGAAAAACTAAAAGATTTTTCTATTCAATTCAATTCAATTCAATTCAATTTTTATTTAAGTGAAAATACATAGTACAAATAAGACTTAAGTCTTTTATAGTACATAAAGTTAAAGGATATTTAAAGTAAAAATTAATAGTATATAAAACAAAATGATTATAATAACTACAAATATAGATAATAAAGAAATAAATAAAAATAACAAATTTGAGTTAAAAGGCATATATTAACAATGCAAGACTAAAAGGGGGAAAAGATAAAAGAAGAGAAGAAGAAGAAGAAAAGTAGAAAGTTGAAATTAAAGAAAAAAGTAAGGGGAATACAAGCAAAGATTGCTATGGTAAAGCAAAGTGTCTTAAAACTGAATTTTTAAAATTAGTGACACTAATAGTTTTTTGTACCGCTGTGGGTAGGGAGTTCCAGATTCTGGTGACATGTATGAAGAAGAGGCGCGAAGAGTTCAAATAAGTAAAACTGGGAATGATAAGATTTAGAGTTCTGGAGGATTGGGGAAATTGCAATTTTTCGAACAGATACACAGGAGATTTGTTTATTATGATTTTATGCATAAAAAGGCAGCACCTTAGGTCGAGAAATTGCTGAAATGTACAACCAAGTACCAGTTTGTGATATTGTGAAATATGTTCATATCGATTCACCCCATACACATACCTAATCATGTCATTGAACGCAACTAGTAATTTATGCTGAGAGTGTGAGTCAAGCTTGCAGTAAACAGCAGTAGCGCAATCAATTATAGGCATAAACAGAGTCTTAACAAGCCTTAGCTTTGTAGCTGCTGGAGTAAAGGTGGAAGATAGCCAAAGTTTACGCAGCCCAGCGTAGATTCGTCCAATAACATAATTTATGTGATCGGTTGCTGATAATGAGCGATTAAGTTTAAAACCAAGATTGGACACAACATTCACAAATTTAAGCTGCATGTCATTTAAAAAAACAGGGGGTAGTTCATCGGTGTTAAAAAAACTTCTTCGAAATTAAGATCAATTGGGATTTCGCTGGATTTAAACTGAGCCCATTACAAATGGACCAGTTGTATATATTTCTCAAATCTTCGTTAACTCTGGTAACAAGATCCTCGATGAGTCCAATTGGTCGAGATAAATAAATCTGTGCATCATCAGCATAAAGATGAATAGAAGCGCTGGAGCATACTTTGGGAAGGTCATTAATAAAGAGGCAAAATAATATTGGTCCTAAAATCGATCCTTGCGGTACTCCTGCAGCAAGGGCACCAGGTTGGGAAGATTTTCCATCATGAACGACTCTTTGATAGCGATTTCTCAAATAATTGCTTATTAGACGCACCGATCTTTCGCTGAAACCAAAATACAACCTGAGTTTCTGGCAAAGTACATTATGATCCACTCTATCAAAGGCCCTGGAGAAGTCAAGCAAGCAAAGTACAGTTAAGTAATCCTTATCAAATTCAACTCTTATGTCTTCGAGAATTTTGATCATAGCTGAAGAACAGCTGTGATGTTCTCGAAAGCCAGACTGTATCGAGGATAACAAACAATGTTGATTAATGTAATTTGAGAGTTGCTTTGCAAGAATTTTCTCCAAGACTTTTGACAAACAAGGTAAAATACTGATTGGTCGAAAATCGGTTGCCGATAAGGGCAGGGTTTTTTTTGGGACAGCAATGACTTTGGCTAGCTTCCAAGAATCAGGAAAAGTTGATGACGTGATACAAAAATTGATGACATGCGTAATACAGCTTAAAAGATGCGGCAAAATCATTTTGACAAAACGAATTGGTACACCATCCTCACCAACAGCATTCGATTTTACAGAGCGTATGGAATTAACGACATCAATTTCAGAAACTACTCCAAAATCAAAGTCAAAGTCGAAAGACAGCTCATGATTAGGACTAAAATGTGGACTGTCAATAGCGTTATAGAGAAAGGCATTATTAAGGTCATTGACATCAGGAATATTATCAACAACATTTTTCTTCCCAATGCAGTAAGAGCGCAAATTGCTCCATAGCGTTTTTGAGGTTTGGTCAGTGCTCAATTTGGATAAGAAATATCTTTTCTTCGCCCTACGCGTAATAAAGGTTGAATGATTACGAGCACGACAGAAAAGCTCCCAATTGAGACTTGTTGCTGTAGACTTCCATCTTTGGTATGCTTTATTACGGATTTTCATTGCATCGCGTACCTCAGAGGTAACCAGGGACAATTTCTATTGCGTATTGCTACAGTCTTAAAAGGAACATGTCTGTTATAGAGGTCCAATAACAATGTTTGTATGTGATCTACTTTGTCATTCACATTAGACGCAAAATAGCAATTACGCCAAGGAAGTATGCTCGCATCAAGTTGCAAGGCATTTATGTCGACAGAAGCAAAGTCTCTAAATTGGAAAAATGATGGGGAGAGTGAACGAGACAAGTCAATATCGTACGTACAGAACAACAAGTCATGATCAGACACACCCACTAACGACAGCTGATCATGAAGTAAGACATTTGATTGATTAGAGACCATTATGACATCAAGAAGACTGGAAGGAACATTCGGAGAAAAACGGGTAGCATACGAGTTAACTATGGACAATCCGGAAGCAGCCGTAAAATCTAATAGCTGACGAGCTTTACTGTCGTATTTCAACAGATCCGCATTAAGATCACCACAAATAATAATATGCTCGTACTGTGCAGTAAAATCCTGAATTGTGGAAAACAATGACTCAGGAGAGTAGCTTCGATGAGGATTGTAAGCAACACCAGCAAGTCATTTTGTATTGCCATCACTAACTTCTAATAAGAGATATTCTACACCACTACCTTGAGATTTACTCAGTATTTTGTACTTAATTGCAGTACTACAGTACACAGCAACTCCTCCACCTGTTGTATTAGTAACCCTATCATTACGAATAAGATTGTAGCCAGGGATATTGTATAACTGACCAACAGCGGCTGAATCAGTATAATCTGAATTTGACCGCAGCCATGTCTCAGTAACGCAAATCAAATCAATTCCCAACCCATTGAAAATATACTTCAAATAATCTAATTTCGTCAAATTTAAACTTCGAGCATTTAAATAACAAATTTTTAGTCCCACTCGGACATTAGCTAAAATCTTCATAACTGACCGCACTGCAACTCCCTCAACCAGCCCGTGAGTGGGCGAACTATCATAATTCGTCACTACGGCAAAAACGTAAAGCCAGATAATGCCAGGTCAATCTTTACTTATTATATTAAAAATCACAACACTAGGAAATTGATAGTTAAAAAAAAGTATTGCATGAAATAAAAAAACAAATAGAGTAGAGAATAGAGAGAAATCAATTAGGATAGAGAAAAAGTAAAATTAGTAGTTAAGAAAAAGTCGTGTATGAAATAAAAAATAAATAGAGTAGGGAATAGAGAGAAATCAGTTTGAGATAGAGAAAAAGTAAATAAGAAAAGAGTAGAAGGGAAAAAAGAGTATACAAATAAAAAATAAGAAGAGAAAATGCAATAATAATATGATAATTAATAATGTAACGATAATGAGTTTTTTCTGAATAAGCAAATACGTATACGTAGCTATGCTGAATAAAACCGCTCCAGATGAGTGATGGCGTCGACGAGTGGGATTGTGAGTGGAAACATCAAATTTTTTTAAATTTTTTTTAGTTATTATTTATTAGGTACCTACATTATCATCATTCTTAAAGGTTTTATTATTACAAAAAGTATTAGATAACATGTAGGTAGGAATCATTTTTATAAAATTAAATTTAATCTTCTTGCCATCTGCCCTGCAAATAAATATCTAAAACTTCCTCAGTGTCAATTTCAATTTGTCGATGAATTGACATTAACCCCAATACTGTTAATCTTTCTTCACCGGTAGAATTTCTTAGATAAGTTTTTAGACGTTTCATTGTCGAAAATGTTCTTTCCGGTGCACATGTTGAAACCGGTAGTGTCGCCAAAATATTAAGAAGTTTGTGGATGTTAGGAAACAGATCCTTATTGCATTCCCCAAGAGCTGTTATTGCACTCTTGGAACGCTCTGTATCTTTTTGTGTATGGCATTTTGTCTTCCATAGCGTAAATTCAGCTTTTAAAGTGTCCCAATCCAAAAAAGATTCATAAAATTTGAAGTTTTCTTCGTTATAATTTTGTTCATTTTTGCCAAAGATCGATGGAATCAAAATGCACAAAGAGGGAAGTATGGACTTATGGTTTTCAAATCTCATTCTAAGCTGACTTAAGAAAATGTTTACCTTGAATTTGATGTATTAAACATAATTGTAAGTTTGTCACACGTTTAGTAATGAGTCAAATAAAATGAATTTTACAAAATTTTCTGTTTGGTCAGCAGCTATGTTCTGTGTTTCTGCTGTAGCCAGTTAGCGGTAGTTCGGAATTAGAAGTGGAAAAACTGCTATAGATTCTACTACATGTCTGATTGGCTGTATGAGGGATCATAAGAAAGCTTAAAAGATTGGCTTTCTGTTGATTTATAATAAATTTACACCACCTATATAAAAATTGCCGTGAAGGAAAAATTTCGGGGGGGTTCAAACCCCAGTGTCCCCCTCCTACCTGGCTTCGGCCATGGCTGTGATAGAGGCTTCCATGGCGATTAAATAACAGAAAACAAAACAAAAAAAAACATAGGAACGGGCTACAGTCCGATTGGGCGAACTGTTGGATACCCTATTCTTATTCTTATGTATGTACCTATATATGTATATATAATATGTATATTATATCAGCACCCTAGCTCAAACTTTGGTTTTTCAAAAAAAAAGAAGAAAACAAATTGTGGGCGTGTCAGTAGGCGGATTTTGACAATATTTACACATGAGCATTAAGGGCCACTAAAGAGTATATATTATAAATTTCAGCTGCCTAGTACAAACTTTGGTTTTTCAATAAAGTTGTTTCATTTAATTGTGTCAGTCTGCGGATTTAAAAAAATATTTAAAAATAAGTATAAGAAGCACCTAGAGTCTATATTACATATTTCAGTTTCTTCTCCCTTCTTACCCTAGTCTCTACGATACCGCCTTCTTAGCATTTCATCTTATAGACCAAGAGCCGAAAGCAAATTTTGGGGTGGAGGTATAACCAAAATTCATATACTTGTATGTGTAGATATACACACTAATAATACAAATTCAAACATCTGGCAGGGTTGTTTTTCAGCCGTGGCTGTGGGCGGGCCTTTGAAAACGGTAATTTTTCCGATTTTTGTGTCGGAGGTATAAGCACTTCAATGCATATTTGAACAATAGATAATTGCGTACTGATTTCAAATATTAAGCTCCCAGACGTTTTACTTTCAGCTTTCCCTTTGCCAGTCGCCCTTTAAAGCGGCGAAAAATCAACTTTTTGATTCAGAGGCATAACCACATTAGTGATACACCAACAAATCAGAATAATTCTCCTGATTACAAATATGTATGTCTCAGACGTTTTATTTTCAGCCTTCACCCCGCCAGACTTCCTTAAGCATCCTTAACCCTTCTGTCAACTATAAGCTCTGGCCAGATATTTCGACATTTTGATGGCAGTTTTTTTCTAAGAAGTTATCGCTCAAGCTTCTTGAAACTCAATGATAGGGTCAACCATTATTTTTCCTTCTATTTAATATAAATTTTATTTATATATATTATGTACCCGTTTGAAAGAAATAAGCCTTTTTCAATTTTACTACCTTCCGTCAATGACAAGATTTGGACAGATCTACATACAATTTGTATGGAAACTATATTTTTTTGTGGTTTCCCATTTTTTGTGCTTTCACGTGCAGCGGTTTTTGTTTTCATTCTGTGATGTTCGTTCATACAAAAAGTACGAAGTTCTGGCCAGAACTTGTGGTTGATGGAAAGGTATAAAAGTTGTGATTGACAGAAGGGTTAAAAGACTTTTCACTGAAAACTCTCAAAACTTTTTTTTCAAATATAAACATATGCTGGCCACATAAAAATAATCTGCAACTCTTCCTTACTACGAATATATAAGTCTCAGTCAAATTATTTACAGCCTTCACCCCGCCAGACGTCCTTAGGAATACTTAAAAGACTTTTTACTGAAAACTCTCAAAACTTTTTTTTCAAACATAACCATATGCTGGTCACATGAATATAATCTGAAACTCTTCCTTATTTCGAATATATAAGAGTCGGACAAATTATTTACAGCCTTCACCCTGCCAGACGTCCTCAAAGTAAACTTAAAAGAATTTTTACTGAAAACTCCCAAAACCTTTTTTTTTTTGTAAATACTCGTACCTATTAATTATATTACATGAACAGATTTGATTTTGTTGAGTGCGATTCGTCAAACATTAGTCCATTCATTTAATCTATCAAGAGCTGCTTGCAGTTTTTCCGTAGTCTCTTCGACTGTTTTACCTACTGTCAGGATAGTAGTGTCGTCAGCAACTGTAGCTAGCTCAGAGCCATCTACCTATGGTATATCACGAGTGTATAATAAGTATAACACTGGACCAAGGACGTTTTCTTGCGGTACCCCAGCCATTACATCTTTAAAATCTGAATATTCAGTAAGGTTATTCTGCAAAGTATTATATAGATGCTCCGGCAGAACTTGTCGTAATTTAAACTTTAAGTCTTCATGCCTTTTTCTTCAAGAAATTTTTCGATCACATGTGTTATTCTATGCACTTGTTTAACTGTATAATGCTTGCTTCTGAAACTGAATTGATGATCCGGAATGAGATGCCTTTCTTCTATTATCGACTGTATTCGCCTAATCAATATTCTCTCGAACACTTTGGATATAATTGGAAGAAGCGAAATTTGTCGTTTTTTCATTCGGCGGTTTTCCGGGATTTAGAACCATTATGCCTTCGACGACTCTTCATTGTCTGGGAACATATTCTGGTCTTAGCGCGGCGTTTATAATAAACAGAAGCATAATTAAAGCTTTTCTAGGTAGAGCTTTAAGACCCTCTCCCGTCATTAGGTTGTATCCTGAAGCTTTCTTAGGCTTAAGTTTCCTTATTTATTCCTTAAGTTCGGTTATCGGAATTCGAATTTGTTTTTTTGCAGAATGTTCTTGGCAAAATATGATCCATTTATCTTTGAGTTCGGATGGGAAAAGGATGTCCCACTCAAGTCCTCGTTCCCAGAGCTCCTGCATCATCAATTTATCATTTAAAGTGCTTGGGGAAATCCAACGCCTGGGATCAAATAGTTTTGATATTGCCGACAACATGGACCTCTTTGTGACTTCCATATCAAATAATCTTAAAACTTAGAATTAAAGGAAGCACATAATGGCAACTATTTTATTCCCAGGTTTTCATGGTTTGATTCGTAAAATCGATTTCTCGATAGTATTTGCTATAATAGCACTTGCGTCCACTTGCGTAAATAAAAACCTGCGGATTACAAAGGGTTTGTGACTAATGTGACATTGTTCTGGAACTCTCCTTCTAATTTATAAAACCGTTTGAGTGCTCCATGGTGGGGTAGACCCTAACGCTGGGTATGTTTTGTCTTTGAACGGAAGACAAACCTGGTAGCGACCATCTATCAAACGGATGGTGTTTGCAACGAAATGCATTCCTTATCCTCCTCCATTCCATAATTCTCTAATGGCTCTTCTTCGAGCATTTTTATGTTGTATGGCAGTAAGCCAAACAATTCTAAAAGCCAAATAGCCTTGACATAATTTTCATTGCAGATGTTTAAGAGCTAAAGCACAGTTTCACCTAAAGGACTAGATTTTAAATAATGCAGTTGATGCACTTCGCTTAAAGAGAAATTTCTATACACTCGTAAGTCTAACATGTCATGCAAGTCCCTTCAATGCTCATAATTACCAAAAAAGCTGGAAAAATGATTGGCGGCAAACGGAATTCATTTCGGATAGAAGTGGCTGTAACAGCGTTCGAAGGAGGTGCCGCCTCTTTATCGAGACAGTCCAGCAGTTCGGTTATATAATTAAGGTAAGTTTCACGAATTTCCTCAAAAATATTTTCAAAATGCTTAATCAAATCAGTATCATCTCCAGGAGCGCTTTCCAAATTCACATTGTTCAAGGCACTTTGATGATAATAATTATCCTCAAGAACTGCAAGGTGGACATTTAAATAATTTTTCATAAAATATGTGTGTCTTTGGATATATATGTATATTATTATAATTGCATGACGCGTACTGCTGGTTTGCAGAAAACTCACAATTTTTGTTTTTGGTTCAAATTTGGACCATGTTACTTCTGCATTCAATAAAATTACCCAAACTTTTTCAAAACGTTATAATCTCTTTTATTATATAAAACATAATCTCATTTTGACTTTTACACAGTTCAACACATTTACACAAAAAAAAACTTCTATTGTTTCTTGTTTAAAGTCCGCTACTTCGATCTCGGTGCACCTCTGTGACATCATCGAACCCTTTAATCTAGGTCATAACCTCATCCATAGAAAAAAGAAGGAAGAAGTTCCTTTTTCGCTACAAAGTAATTTTGCTAATGCACTCCCCATACAGTAAGTGCACTCGCAGTAGAGTGGAAACCGGTTGAGTGAACAATCCAATAGAGTAAAAACACAAAATTTTATACAGATTACCCTACGGATTGAACAATTAAACCTCTTAAGAGTCAACGCATATTTTTAACACACTTAAACGCGGATAAACGTAACTAGCTGCTGCACAATATGCACAATTTGACTTACGTAATTTGTATCTTTCATCGTTCCACGTTTTAATTCTAGGTTAGGTAGATATTCTGTTTTCATTCGATTGATTAGTTTGCCAGTATAGGAAGTGAAATTTGTTGGTAAAAATTGTTTTCGGTTTATTCAAGAGATGCTATTCATTCATTGACAGAGAAGTGGAATGAGCAAGATGTAATCAAGTAGAATACAAAGATATTTTAATCATGATAGGGTTGCAGGAGCATGAAGTGCACATTGATTTAAATTTAAGGAAAAAACAAGAGTGACGAATTACTTTACATACTGAGTGGGCAACGAATCGTGCTACAAAAACAAAACGTAATAACATTTTTTTCTTTGTGAGTAATCGGTTTTTTTTATTTGGCAGGTTACGATTTAGATTTATAAAAAAAATAGAAAATAAAACATACCGGAGAGAGGATTTGGATAGTGCAGCGGTACAAAGCTTTGCAGTCCTTCATTTCCGTCCAAAGGGGATTAAAGCGGGAGTTTGGCGGCACTCCCCCGAGTAGATGGACCATTATGAGGCTGGCAAACATGTTTGCCGGATCTGCAAGCATCGCACGAAGACAGTACCATCGAGATCCCTATGTTCGGGTTCAAGACACACTCGCGGCTGTAGCATCGTCAATTCAGGCAAATCCAAGCTTTCCGACTCGAAACTTATCGGCGCAAATTGGAGTTGTCAGACGCCCTTCCAACGGATAATCCTTGATGACTTAATCTTATTTCCGTACAAAGTCCAAATTGCAAGCGAGTTAAACCCTATTGATTTGCCTATTCGCCTGAAGTTTTGCCAACAAATTGCTTATTTATGTCTGATGAGGCCGATTTTGATCTAAACGGCAATGTAAACAACCAAAATTGCCGCATATGGAGCGAATCTAATCCAGAAATACTCCATGAGATGGTACTGCACCCAGAAAGAGTTACTGTGTGGTACGCATTTGCATCATTTGAAGCAAACGGTGTAACAGTAACTGTCAATGGGACCGTTATTTAAAGATGTTGAAGGATTTTTCTTACCCAGAACTGCGCCGAAGAAGTATCTGTTTCAACAGCATTTGGTTCCATCAAGATGGAGCAACTGCACACACAGCCAGATCGGTTATGGCGGAGCTCCAACGAAAATTCCCAAATTAATATCCAGAAACTCTAGTTTCCGCTGGCGCCCAAGGTCACCTGACCTGACGGCACCAGAATTTCCCTTAAAGAGTTATGTAAAGTAAGAGGTATACAAAACGAAACCACGAAATTTGACTGATATGAAGCAGTAAATTAAAACAATAATTGGGGCGATCCCGACTTCAACCCTTCAGGCCGCAATGAATAATTTTCTGATCAGGTGTCGCATATGCGTTGATGAGGAGCATGGAGGTCATTTATGATCTATCATCTTCAAAAACAATCAGGTAGTTATATGAAATAAAATGTCTATACAATAAACCAAATAAATGAAAAAGCTACATTAAAACAAAAGTTATTTGAATTTCTTATTGTAGCACAATTAGTGCGCCACCCTGTATTAAAAAATGCATTTGAAATCATATCTTCGTTTTTACTCTTACAAACATAGAATTTTTAAGTCTATCGTTCATTCATAATTTTTTTTTAATTCAACAGTTGTCCATTAATCTTTCTTTTATTGCATCATTTGACAAAAAATCATAAATTCAACATGAAATAATAGAAAACGTTGCACAGTATACAATTGTTGGTTAGCTATAGTATAGAATATCATAAGATATACATGCCCGGTAATCTAAGCACGTAATAACAGGCCTGGTTTTAATTAGTTCAGTCCATCGCGAGTGTACTATATTTGAAAAATTTTGCAACACGACAAATCAGGTGAAGTCATTGGCGAAAAGTGTATTTCCATTATTTGACGAATCATGAAATAACATTGGACTGATAACACAGTAAGGGAGGGGTGTAATGGTATGTGAATCAACAAGATTTCACGGTACAGTAGAACTGTATTTTCAAAGCACAAGAATGACAGCAAACACCTACAAATCTATTCTAAAAACAGCTTTTCCCCATTTTTCCAAACTGTTTGGTGGTCAAAGATCGACTTTTCAGCATGATAATGCTCCTATAAACACCACAAAAACAACGAAACCCTGCATTCTTAGTAATAATGAAGACAAATTGGTGTTGTAGATTAAAGCAATGCTAATGAATAGAACGTTGGTTGCGGATGCGGATTGTGGCCGCTATGTTATGGCGGGGGTAAACAGAGACTGCCCGCAAGGCGGCGTCCTGTCTCCACTGCTGTGGTGTATGCTGGTCGACTCTCTGTTGAACGCACTCAACAGTTCTAATATTTATGCTCAGGCGTACGCGGATGATGTTGCCGTGCTTTTTGTTGGATCATGCCTAGCGACTGTATGCGCCAAGGCGCAGGCGGCCCTTGACGTGATCGACGAATGGTGCACTAGGAATGGGCTCTCGGTCAATCCTCTTAAAACTGAGGTTGTTCTCTTTACGAGAAGGAGGAAGCTGGTCGGGTTGACTCAGCCAGTGCTAAAAGGCGTCACAATCCAACTCTCCAATGAAGCAAATTATCTGGGAGTTCTCCTGGATAGCAAACTTCCTTGGTCCTAGCATGTTGAGCTGAAGACTGCCAAGGCGCTGTCTGTTTTCTGGCAGTGCAAAACCATTTTCGGCAAGACATGGGGCTTATCACCGAAAAGAGTCCTATGGATTTATACGGCTATGATAAGACCATTTATAGCATACGCATCGGTTGTTTGGTGGAATAAGCTTTCACGTAAATACGTCACTGCTGCTTTTGCCAAACTCCAAGGCAGGTATGTCTCGGCTGCACGGGGGCCTTCCCCAGCACGCCTGGCTCCGGCCTAGATGCACTATTGAACCTTCCGCCCCTTGATGTTTACATCATGGGCTGTACAATCAAGGCTATCTCACGTCTTAGAAGAGGTGGCTTTTGGTATAACTCGCACTGGAGTTTTGATGAACTTGCGCAACGGTTGTCCTTCGACTCCTGTCGTATGGATATGCCGTCTGATGCGATGACACCGGAACTTCGGCTAAAGCGCAACTACGAGGCGACTTTCCTCGCGTCTAGGACTGGCTCTGGCCGGACTTTGAACCTGGAAGGGAATGCAGTCGAATCTTCACGGATGGCTCCAAAACCGATCAAGGATCTGGTGCTGGTGTCTTCGTGGAGAGCGATAACGTTAGACTTTTCTTTCCGTTAGGCAAATATGCGTCAGTCTTCCAAACAGAGACGTATGCTATCCAAATGGCCATGGACTATGTTACGAGGAACAGGTGGAGGGGGCGAAGTATCTGCGTCTTTAGCGACAGTCAGGCTACGCTTAAGGCCTTACTCAAACCCTTAACTACCTCCAAAATAGTACGTGAATGCAAGATATCTCTGAATTCGGTCGGAAGGCTGAATTCACTTAAACTTGTCTGGGTCCCGGGTCATAACGGGATCACGGGAAATGAGATCTCCGATGAGCTTGCTAGACATGGGCTCAGAGGGGGACTTCTCAGGACCTGAACCAGGGATTTGTCTGCCTGCGTCCTCGGTCAGGGCTTTCATTGACGGTTGGGTTTCATAAGAACATAATCGCCGTTGGCATGACTCTCCAGGCTGCAGACAGACTAAGCTAATTCTCCCCGACGTCTGTGGGAAATCCGCGGCATTCTTGTTGTCTGTCAACAGAAAAGACTGCAGACAGACCACTAGCGTTCTTACGGGACACTACGCTTTTGCCAAACACCTTAAGGTGCTAGGCCTAAGCGACACCACCAACTGCGAAGCCTGTGGAGAAAGCGACGACACTGCGGAACATTTCCTCTGTGATTGTCCTGCTTTTGCTCGTATCAGGTGGCAGGTATTTGGTGCGGATATGGTGAGTTCTGTAAACCTAAGCTCCTTATCATTGAAGCGCCTTCTCGTTTTTCTTAGAAAAACGAGTAAATTCGCACAGTAAAATGTGGTGTGTCTGCCTGGTAGTACAATGGACCAGTATTGAGTCTGAGTGCTCCAGTGCAGAAAGTCTCACACATCCCGACAAAAAAAAAATAATGAAGACCTATTGATATGGCCTGGCCACCATTTTTGCCTTACCTGAACATTATTAAAAACGTGGGGGGATAGTTTTCCTGGAAAGTTCTACGAAGAAGAAGGCATTATAATCATACGTAAAAGATAATTGAAGCCATAAAACGAACCTGGTTCGAAATTTCCCTCAATTATTTAGTGACGCTTTAGGAATCTCTATACAGACTAGTTAAAGTGATTCAACATTTCTGAGGCAATGAGTACCTACTGCTTTATTACTGTAAAGCTCTAAAAATGTAGTGTTTTATTACCTTTCAATTGTCCATGAAGACGATTTGCAGTTACTTGCATTTGAAAACCTCAAAACTGTGGCATCACTCAGAGGTAAAATTCGATTTATACGTCAAGCACTTTCATATGTCTTTGAAAACGATGACGATAGTCATTTCTCCAATTATTTAAACTAGGGGCCCCATGGTCGAAATTCGACCAATTTATTCTATAAGTTGAAAAAAAAACAAATTCGACTGTTATATACATATTAATCGGTGAATGCAATTTTTCGACATTGCATTCTCTGATTTCACATGATATAAAATTTTCACGGCATTTTCAAGTAACTTCAAGCATTTTCAAGTAACTTCAAGCATTTTTAAGTAACTTCAAGCATTTTCAAGTAACTTCAAGCATGTCCAAGTAATTTCAAGTATGTTCAAGCAGTATCAAGTAATTTCAAGTTTTCAAGCATTTTCAAGTAACTTAAAGTAACTTCAAGCATTTTCAGGTAACTTCAAGTAACTTCAAGCATTTTCAAGTAACTTCAAGCATTTTCCAGCATTTTCAAGTAACTTCAAGTAATATATAGTTCAAGTAACTTCAAGCATTTTCAAGTACCTTCAAGCATTTTCAAGTGACTTCAAGCATGTAAAAGTAACTTCAAGCATTTTCAAGTAACTTCATGATATAAAATTTTTCCGTTCCGATTGACAGATTATTCCCTCACACAGCAATGTTGTTTTTGTTGTAATTTCATCCAAATCGCTTCGTTTTACCTGCTCTAATTTATATAAATATGTGTTATGTGGATAATTTTTGTATTGTACACTTTTATGTATTGTCCCCTACCCAAATATATATTGTGTTGGCATATCTATGTGACGTATAATAGCAAAAAAGAGGGGAAAACGTTATAGGCAACTCCGTATTAATATATAGATAACCTTAAATTTAATAATTATGTCTAAGTTGATCCAATCGGTTATACACCTGTACGCTCCTTAAGTTTCAGTTCATCTTTGGCTTCATTAAGTCAAAACAAATTTATATACCTAAATAAAAGCTTTTTATTAAGCAGTTCTTGGTGACCATAGCTCAAAAGCTCACTTTATGCAATGAGTTCAAGATTATGATTTCATTTGTTCAGCTTTAGATACAATTGCGCTTAAAAATACTCAAGAAATAATATAAATATCTACGAAGCATTTGATTCGACATATTTAATCTAAAATAATTTATGCAAATGGGCTAAGCAGATACAATATGCATTCTCAATAACAACATCATTGATTTGGATAAATACGAGTGACAATTATAATGCATGCAATTTATTCATCGAAGGTTCTGATTTGAGGTACAAGTTTTATTAATTTGTTCGACCATTAAGACCATCGGCCATCGATTGAAAAAAGAAACACCAAAAATAAAGGTACTCGGCACAGGGCACGACTAATGGATGTATCTTTGACATCATAATTTAGATAGTCATTGTGCCTGATGTTGCTGAAAGACATTTCTTCTTTTTTCTTTGTGACCACAGAACACTGTCTTAATTATTTGAACCAATTAATTTTCCTAATTTAGCCTTTCGAAAGGCAGAAGGAATTCGTAACGAATACGACTTAAATTATCATTATAAGGCAAGAGTTGGACAGCGAGAGGTTCTTTCCGTTGCCTAAGCGACACGAGGCTGGAATTGAGTGTATTTCTGAAAATTTGGGATATAAATATCAGGTCTGATTAAAGCTTAACAAAGTGATACATGTTTCACGTAATTAGCTCATTTGTTATGGGCTAAAGTGTTGGAGCACAAAATGGGACAACTTAATGCCGATGTGATGCATTTTGTTTTGTTTTGTTTTTTTTTAATTTAAATTTAACGTAAAAGATCTGAGATAAGGAGATATATGAATGGGAACATACATACTTGGAATCACACAAGCAATTATGAACATGCGGTATGTCCGAATAAGATTGCTGCTCTAAAAACAATAATTTGCTAATGCTAAACATCAGAGAAGAGTCCATTCAGTACTACTGGTGGTTGGAAAATATTCTTTTTAAGCATCTGACTAACCATGGCGATGACGTCTTTTGTGCCGAAAGGGTGAGTCAACATAGGCTAGTAAGATTTGTTCACTCCGTATAATGGATTTCTTTATGTTTCCGGAAATCATTTGTTCCTTTAAGAAGATCTTAGTTCTAGTTCCACTGAGGGCATATTATATTCACATGATAGCTATGTGCTTAGCTGTTTCATCTTCTTCGGACATAGCACTAAGGAGAACCAACTGTTTTCATTTTGTTAATGTTTTATCGTAGTTCGTAGCCATTGATGGTGGCAATTTTAAAAAAGAAAGGGGTAAGAATATCCAAGAACCAGATCTTTTAGAAAGAAAGAGAGAGAAAACCTTTGACTTTGTTACTTTGAAACATTCCGAACTTGCTCCAATGGAATGAAGGAACAAACACCTACCATAAAAGCCGGAGAATGACCTAATTCCCTACGTCAATTGCCTTTGAGTTATTGTACCATTTTGAACGCCTAGTGATTTCAGGACGATATTTGAAGTACTAACGCCTTGTGAACTGACCCAATAAGTGTTGAGCCCGAGGACTGTAAAATCTGCTGCAGGAAACGCTTTAAGAAAATACCCCTGGTGCTTTGATACCCCAATTGTCCTCCAGGAAAAGCCTTGCATTATGTTCAGGGGCTTTGGATCCTACGGATTCAAAGGGACGTGTGTTAGGGAAGTCGGTTTATCTGACCTTGGGCCTCTAAAACCGAATTTCTTATGACATCTTAACGGGGCACTACTCCTTCGAGAACGAATACAACACTATTTTTGTTAGGTTGAAAGAGGCACTCCCAAGCCCCACCCATCCACTTAGAATATAATGGAAAAATCCCCAAAGGATACCCTTGAATTTCGCTGCATGCTCAATAAGCGCAGTTTCTATTTCCTTGACGTCTATATCCAACTGGTTTTTGGTCCCGACGAAATTGAGGCCCCTGTTGATACATAAAAAATGGATGACAACTCCGTTAATGACAAAGCGACACAAGGCCGTAGAACATTGATCCAGGATATGATCATTCAGAAAATTAATTTGTTCTGCCCGGAAGGAGTCAGGTGAATATCATACCGTACCGCTTTTCATCTGTTCTTCACAAGCATGGGACCGAAGCAATCCACTCCTACATGAGTAAAAAGCCCTAAGTTGAATGTTAGGTGCACCTGCGGAAGTTGCCCCAAGAGAGACATCACTGGCCTTGCCTTGCGACACACATAGAACCACTCGACCGCACTTTCTCCAAAGCTCCTCGATTGCTTATGACGAAAGCACTCTCCTTGATGTCTGATATAACAAATAAAAAATTTTCGCGTGATGGTGCTCGATTAATAATTCGACCAATGGGTAACGCAAAATCGACGTATTAGGTGACGCATAAGAAATCACTGCCTTTTGCGCTCTTGAGCTCATTCGAATTGTGTTCTCTTCATCGAGAAACGGAGAAAAGCTGACAATTGGACTAGAAGCGTTCAGTTTTTCTCTAAAACCTCTACATCCATTCGCGAAAGCTCTGACTGAATTTTTCTAAACATCCAATGAATCAGTTCGACTAAATTATACAGCGAACCATTCCTAATCGATCGGCTTTCTGCGTATAATGTTGCTGTAACGGCGCAAAAGGGCAATGACCCTAACTGGTGAAGTCCATCTCGCAGGAAATCTTGGCTTAGGTTCGCCATAAATGTTTAAAGAAGTAGATTTTCGCTTACCGTGAATCAAAATATGTCCGGCACTGTCCGGCAGTCCGGCAGTTTAACTGATCAGAACTCCATATTAAGCCAATTTCGTAGCGATTATCAACAAATTTCAAAGCAGGTACGATGATTGATGTCTAGCACTCGACTATCCTCTCGGCTCACTAGGTCAACTCTAGGAGCCATAACCCCAAAGTCCTCTGTGGCGAAATGACGCCTTTCAAGTTCATGTAATTCATCTTCGGATGTCCTGAACTAATAGCCGCATGATCACATACTTGGTTTTTGATGTCTTACGTACTTAGATTTAGACGTAAATTGGAATTGCGGGTGGCATAGGTGCAGTAGTAGTGTATTCGCTTACTGAATGGGAGGTCGTGCGTTCGAATCCCGCCCAAGTCCATTACTTTATATCGAATACATCGTAATCTCCCTAAGCAACTTAGACACCACCCGTGGAGAAAACCCTTACAACTGTACCCAAATACTTCTTTCCTATCTCTCTATTCTTTCTAATAGTAAGTAGCACCGAAAAGCATGCAATGAAATACGATATTGCCAGGTGCTGCTTACTGCTAAAACACAAATGCTTACGCTCTGTTCTTAGCACTATAAGGGTATTGTAAAAACAGAAAAAAAAAACCCTTTAACGTAAGCAAATTATAAAAAAATGGGCCGAACCTACCTATTATTTTTGTCTCCTACCTATTATTTTCTCCCAGCTTTTCAAAGCTGCGATTGCGGCCGATCTAGGGGTACAGCAGAAGGGTTCGGGATATTAAATGGAGTCTCTGAGCCCATTCTGGACAGTTATCCGGGTTTTTCATTTCCTTTAATTCCCGCATGGTCCGAAATGCACAATAGTTTGGACTTTTATCAAAGGCCGGGTGTTTGAGGTGTGCTAGGTAAGGTTATTTCTATCAATTCAACCCATCGTTGCTCAAAGGAGACGTATCTGTAGGGTTTAAAAGACCACAGTCTCGACTCTCTAAGTCTTTCCAACCTTTTAACGGCCCTTCTGCTGCTGCAGTATGTGTCCAGGGGTGTGATGTGCTGATGTGTTGGTTTAGGCCCTCCCTACAAGGGTGTATCATTCCAACAAAACAGTACCAATGTCAATCCAACAAAACAAAACGTATGTCCGTACCAAAGAACTGTATGTCCTTAAGTATCTCCCACTAAATAACTCAATTTCATGAATCATGGCAATCTCATACTCCGAATCTAAAATACTCGTATATTATCTTAAAAATTTTATATAATTTAAATGCAGAAACTATTTCTGATCAAGCTGATAAAATATAACTTTATGAGTTATAAAACGAACGCATTAAATTAAATTAATTTGGTTTTAATGAATTCCTTATGCCGATTATCGACTAGACAAAACCAAACTATTGACAGCGCAACAAAGCGCCAAGGTTTGGACCCATATTTAACAGTAATTGAACACTTCCCCCAGATCATAAACAATATTATTGAAGTTAAAACGAAAATAAAAGTAGTCCCACAGAGCGCCAAAGTATCTAGTTTCACACAAAACTTAACTTAGTTTTAATAGCATGTCTTGTTGTGGTAAACAAAAAAAAATGGTTTATTATTATATAGTATACACATCCATATCGTTAAGGTTTTAGAAGAGCAGCAGCAGGTCAAACGTAATGTCTATTAATAAACATTAGCTAGTGCTCTTCGATATTTTGTTTTCACCGATGGAATTTTAATTAGACCGAGTTTTGTGAATTATAGATCTGAATTTATAATGAAAATTTAAATTAATCCATATTGCTTATGGGGAGTGGCTCACTTAATTCTATAAAATGACGGCAGTTCGATGTTATGCATACATCTGGGTAAAGTTTCTTGTTTAAAAAAAAATCCGAAATGGCTTATTTTTATTGTTTTATTACGCAGTAAAAGTTCATTGAAAATTAAACGAAGTATAGAAGTTTCTTGGTTCACGAGACTGATTAAGTAATTTCTATCTATTCAAATTAATTATAAAATGTAATCTTAAGGCACTTATAAATGTTTGTCCTTTTTAAATTCAGTAAGCAGGGAATAGTTGAATTGATAATATAAATACCATACTAAAACACGGCGCAGGGACATAAGTCCAAAATGGACTTATTTGGTTTTCGTCTTTTCAACATCTAACTTTTCCTATTTGAATTTTAAGTTAAATAAAAAGAACAACAGATTTAATAGTTTTATGCTTCAAACTTAAGATGCATTTGAAATGGTAAAATAATTCACACTCATTTTTGGTTGCTTGATTAATAACGAGAAAAATTGCGCATATATTGGATGTTAATTCACTGACCATGCTACGCCACAACATCTAGGTAAAATGCCTACTGGAAAAAATGTCATTAATGTCATCAAATCCAAATTTCGTTTTTAAGACTTGATAAAATAAAATTGAAAGTTTGCGGAAATTTTCACGTTTGTTTTCTTCAACTCTCAAGAAAATACTGGCTCAGTTTGTACTCTCATATTTGTATTCTCATGTTCAAAGAAGAAATCTTACGAACTCTGTTTTAAAAAGGCAATATCAGTCAACGTTCCTATATGATAGCGAAAGAAAGAGAATTCTAAAAACTGATGGATTGGCCTAAGTGATGAAGTGCAGTCGAGAGACCTGCCTATATTTTCTGTGATCAAACCAAATGTGGGCCAGATGGGATGTGGGAAGGTTTTGATCTATTTTGTCCAAATCATAAAATCGTCATTAAAGAAGGTGAATAAGAAGAAGATTTGGTGAGACATCAGTCCAAAATCAAATTCTGGAACTATCGCAGTAGGGCAGAATTCGAGTTCAAAAAAAGAGTGGCGCAAATGTATCCAGTGTTTAGAAGTTTGACTTCAACTTTAAATTTAAAAGCATGCTCAAAATTTTGCTCATTTTTATACACTTTTTAACCTGCCGCTACCTAGGTTTTACTTTCCGACGAAACTTTAAAAAATTCCGGCCAAACACAAATAGAAGTGACAGTTTGAGAGTTCTTCTTAGTCTTTTGAACAAAAGTTCAGTAAGCCTCTAAAAATTAATTCTTTCTTCGTTATAAAGCATAATGGACTCTAAAATCAGTCATTTGATTAAGAATCTCATATACAACATAGTCTTTTAATAGTAATTGTAGTTTGTATTAGGCATAGTTGGAACTTGACTTCCTCAATTTTGTTTAAATCCCTTTCTGCTCCTATGTTTTACCACATTACCCATCTGGTATACAATATAGCAATAAAACAAATTTGATAGCCAGAAATACAAATTCGTTTGTACCCACATATTAACTTTGCTCCATATTTAAATTTACTCCTTCCAAAGGCACCTTGTCAAATCCTCGGTATAATTTTACTACTTATTCAACTAATTCCAAATTGTTATCCAACTTTGGTTCGTTTATTCGATTTACGGCACAAAATGTTTGAAACATGATTGATGACAATCTCTGTAGACATTCTCTTCTCAACAACATCGATAATAAGAACTTAATGTTGGTTTTAGTAGTTCACACATTAGTGTTCCCCTAGCTTAAAACAAAAATGTTAAATCAAAGACCTGTCATCGAAAAATGTGGATAAAAAATAAAATAAAATAAATCCAAGCTTCACTAATACTTCTTTGTCTAATATGCACGTCAGTCTATCCAATTCCTATATTGTACATATTTCGATGTCATGTGTAAAATATTTGATTTGTTGTCTATTTAAATGATGGAAGGTATGACAAATGGACGTTCAAATTAAATCACCATCAGTATTAAATATTATGAAAATGCCAACAATTTTTTTACTTGTGTTATTATTGGGGGTTTGTCTGAATTTGATTGAGTGCAAGAAGAGCTTGGCATATCAAGGACGACCGTGTTTTCAGAAATTTATGTATTTATCTTCGAAATCAAAACATTAGTTAAGTAAGTGTTATTTGAATAAAATTATTTGATGTATCTATTAATTTCACACGTCTAAAATGAGCAAGTAGTAGAACCAGAAATGAACAGGGAATGCAGGTCCGGGTCGAAATTATATAGTACGTCGAAAAGTGATTAATTTTGGGCGGTGAGAATTATAATATGATGTCGGTTTTTCTCTCAAAACATTGTTTACAATATTTGTTTTAAATAACATAATTTTTCTTTTGAAACACAAACATAATGTTTCTACTGTTAAACAAACAGTATAACTTAGGAGCCATTGCTTCGATTTGATGTGTCCTGGCAATCGACTGATAATCCCAACCACCACATCTGGATGAAACGTCCAACGGGAAGAAGCGGCAAGATGCGAACTGCTTAATAGTAGAAATCTGACGCATTAGCACACGAATAGTAGCCAAAGTCTCAAGCGATCGGCTGAGCAAGAGTTTCTCATCAGTGCACTCACCATCACCACCCACAAGCGCCAACAATATTTGGAACCGATATCAAGGTGGAAGCCGAGACCACCACCAGCCACCCCAGACAAAAAGACCGTGGTATGATGATGTGTACATTTATCGCAAAAAGGTGACAGATGATTTAAAAACGCTGTTTTGCGCATAAGGGCACTGAGGGAAGATTATCGATCCAAGAGAAAGGAGGAGATGAAGAACTTGCGTAGAATGAAATGGAAACTGTGTATTCCCAGCTCAAGGAAATTGAAAGGTTTTGCGGAGAAGCGTAGGGAATTGTAGATGTAATACGCATCATATAGAAAGAGTGATATGGCAAAGAAGAAAACCCACGTCCTCTTAATGAAGAACAGACTTCAACACGCAGTATAGAATAGGTTGGCTTAGCCTAAAGGAAGCATAGGAACAATAAGGCTCTGATAGTTTACCAGAGGAGGTATTCAAATACGGAGGTGATGTTTTTGTAAGGCGCATTTTCCAAATCATCAACCAAGTAGCTATGTTTGAAGGAAACATGCCCGATGAAAGGGCTATGAGCTCCATATGCCCCAAGATACAATAAAGGCGCATACTAGTGTGGCTTTCAGCAGATCGACAATATACATACATACATATGTAACATATACTTACAATTAACACTGAGGCAAATCCTGGAAAATACCAACGAATTTCAAGTCGAGTCTCATCATCTTTTCATCATAGGATTTATGCTCAGGACCAGAAACTCTACATGACGATGGCCGAATATGGGATCCCGGCAAAACCGATCCAGCCGTGTCGCATGACACTTGAAAACACGCTATATTGTGTGCAGTTTGGAAGCTTCTGAATTTTTCTAGACTTGCACTGGATGTCGGCAAAGAGATGCGATATTATGTGACTGCTTCAATCATATTTTGCAGAAAATGGTGCACAGGGCAGGTGTCACCACGGAATGCACTATCTTCAATAGATCCGTCCAACAATTGAATTGAATGCGGGCGATATCGACATCATAAAGTTTTATTTTATCAAATGCGAACAGTTTTTAAGCAATTGAGTCGTAACTCTGCTTTGGGGTGGTGGAGAGCGCACATACCCAATAAGGAATTTTCTCATTACCCCAGGTATTATTTCATGCCTACCATTTTAAACATCGCTCCCTGTTTAAGATTCAGCTAATTATTTTATTTAATCTCATCTATTTCATTCATTTGCTATTGTTTTCGTTGTTGGTCGATCATGCTAAACTCAGTGTAAATCACCCTATATAATTTTTCTATATTGTCAACAGTAAATTGTTCCTTTTTTTCTTCAACCTGTCTAACGTAACGCCAATTCTCTTTGTCGCTCTCAATTGTTTATTCAGCAATCGGTAAACCACGGTTGTTCGAAAAGAGATTCTTTTAACATGTACTTATCTCGGTCACTTGGATCGCAGACACACAGAGGGTAGTACCTAACTAAGAAGAAATAATAAATCGATCGTCGTTTAATTTATTAATCATTGTTTTTCGCTGATTTTCTCTTGTGGTTTTTCGGTTTGTGTTTCGCAAATTATCAAACATTTTTTGGTCCTTCGAGCCGGATTTTTCTTTAAGAGACAATTCGTTTAAAACATTTTTCGTGAAATTTGTGGCTTATTTAAACTGTTCGTGGTTACCTGTACATAAACTCTTCGGGTTATATAAACGTCTTGAACAATTAACAGACAAATTAATTTAATATAAAGCTAAATAGGTTTCATTCATTTACGGAAGAATTCTGCAACTTAATCAATTCGTTCTATCGTTGGGTACATATAATTTGTTCGGGAAACTATTTAAATGGCGGACCCAATTTTTTTTTTTTTTTTTTTTTTTTTTGTAAGAGGGTAGGTGAAGATCTTCCAAAGACACTATGAGAATAGCAAGCGCGTGCTCATAGTAGTGTCAGATTTTTACTGACTAAAAACACCTCCCTTCGATAGATTGATGGATACTGCAACTAAGATATAACTTATCAAGCAATTTTTCTATCACGAAATAATAACTTTTGACAGGTTACTTTCCAATGAAAGATCCTGCATGTTCCGCAATTTAGGCGCGGTTAATCTTATCTTGCCAAGTCGAACGGTTTCGTTCTTTGTAGTCGGCGCAATAAATTGCTCTCATCCAAGATTTGTCGGACTCTATTGTTGGTATGTCCGATTAGTCGGTTTCTATGCTTTCTCGCGAAGCTTCTAGTTTTAGCTTCGATTGTTGGAATTCCGAGATCCCTGTGGATATCGTCGTTTCTAATATACCATGGTGCTTGTACAATTTCTCTAAGCACTTTATTTTGAAAAGTTTGTAAAATATTGGCATTTGTTTTCTTGGTACAACCCCAAAGTTGTATACCGTAGGTCCACACCGGCTTTAGCACTTGCTTGTATAAAAGCAGTTTGTTCTCGGTACTGAGCTGGGAATGTTTTCCGAGTAACCAGTACATTTCTCTATATTTGATATCGAGTTCTTTACGTTTCATTTTCACGTGCGAACTCCATTTTAGCTTTGCGTCGAGAGTCATTCCCAGGTATTTGGCCTCGTTTGCAAAGGGTATTCGGGACATGTTTAGGAAAATTGGCAAGTCATTAGTTTTCTTATACGTGAAATTCACGTGAACAGATTTAGTTTCGTTGAGGGCGATCCGCCAGTCCCTCGTCCATTCATTTACCTTATTCAGTGCGATTTGTAGTTTTGCAGTCGTTTCTTCAATTGTATTACCTACTGCAAGGATAGCGGTGTCGTCGGCGAACGTAGCAAGGGTAGTTTCATCTTCTCTTGGTATATCGCGTGTATATAAGAGATAGAGAAGCGGCCCGAGGACGCTACCTTGCGGTACGCCGGCCGAAATTTCTTTGAGCTCCGAGTATTCGTTCCCATTTCTAACACGGAAGAGTCTATTCCCGAGATATGATTCTAGAATATCATATAGGCATACGGGAAGAACGTGTCGTAATTTAAATTTTAAGCCGTCGTGCCACACCTTATCAAAGGCTTGTGAGACGTCAAGGAATACGCTTGAGCATATCTTTTTTTCTTCAAATGCTTTCTCGATTACATCAGTAATTCTATGCACTTGGTCAATCGTCGAATGCTTGGTTCTGAACCCAAACTGGTGGTCAGGGATAAGATTATTTTCTTCTATAACCGGTTGTATTCGCCTTAATAGTATTCTCTCGAAAACTTTGGATATCACTGGAAGGAGGGAAATTGGTCTATATGATTTTACTTCATTTGGCGGTTTTCCTGGTTTTAAAACCATTATGACCTCCGCAACTTTCCATTGGCTCGGCACGTGTTTTAGTCTGAGTGCCGCATTTATAATCTGAAGAGGTTTAATTAATGCTTTTCTTGGTAGGACTTTGAGAACTTCTCCAGTGATCAAATCATAACCAGGAGCTTTCTTAGGTTTTAGAGATTCGATTTCAAGTTTTAGTTCCCTTAGCGTTGCACTTGTGAGTGTTAAATTGTCAGGTAGTAATTCCGTCCTATTAATATTGTCGTGGACCGCTTGACCATCGTACGGTTTAAAGGTTTCTTCTAGATGGGCGGCAAAAACGTCCGCTTTTTCCTTATCTTCCCTTGCCCATTCATTTTGATTTATTTTAATTGGCGGCGCGGGGATTTTAGGCCTTTTGGTGCCTTTTATAGCTTTCCAAAGTGAATAATTGGAATCTTTTTTCGCTGTTAAATTTTCAAGGTAGGAACCTATCGCCCGATTTTTAAAATCCTTAATAGCTGTCTTCAACAAATTGCACAAATAATTCAAATGTGCTTTATGTTGCGGAGCGCGACTCTGTTGCCATTTTTTACGCGCCTTCCTTTTTTCGTTGACCAATTCTTTTATTTCTTGAGGATATCGTAAGCCGTATTTAGCCGGCGTATTATTCCAGGAGGCGAGCTGTACGATCTCAACGAAGCGATCAACTTCAGCCTCAAGTTCATAGGGTGTCGTAAGTGGAACGCTCAGTTCAACATTCTCTTCAATTTCGTTCCTAAGGCCTTCCCAGTTAGTTGATCTACCAGTTAATCTCGCTGGCTCTAGGTTATTGGCTAGTTTTACGCTCAATGTTAAAATAACCGGTGAATGATCAGATGACAGATCAAAGCTCTCTTCAATTTTAATGTGGTTGGTAGTTATTCCTTTCACGACGAAAAAATCTATCAGATCAGGTATTTTTGAAGTATCAGTTGGCCAGTAGGTCGGTTTGCCCGTCGAGTGGAAATCGCAACTGTACTCCATACCTGCCCCATAGAGCATTCTACCTTTTCGCGAGATGTATCTAGAACCCCAGAACGTGTGTTTCGCATTAAAATCGCCGCCAATAATGAAATTTGGTTTGAGCGATTTAAGCAAGTTCGTGTAATCACTTTTTTCAAGCGCGGAACGCGGTGGACAGTAGATAGATGAAATTCTAAGAGTACGCTGACTATTTTTTACTCGAATCGTGCACAGTTGCATAGTTTCAAGCTCTATCTTCAGGTCTTCGTATTGTTCAATGCAGTCTTTAATAAACAATGATGATCCACCTCTCGCGTTTCCCGAAGGGTGACAAGCGTGGAAATCATTATATCCTTTTATTTTTAAATTCGATCTCTTTTTTGCGTGAGTTTCAGATATCAAGCAAATGTCAAGATCTTTCTCACGTATGAATATTTCCAATACGTCAAGTTTTTGCAAAAGTCCGTTTGCATTCCAAGTGCATATTTTTAACATTGGTTTTTCATTCATGTTGTATTTGAAGTGCGCGTTTTCCATGAATTATTTTCGAGCTTAACCAGCCGATCGAGAATAATTTTATTTATTTTACTTTGTTCTTCAAGTTTCTCGAGGATAACTGAGAAAACGAGAGAAACAGGGTCCGGCGAAGTTTCAACGTTTTTTGCTCCTTCGAATGCCGCGGCCTGAGCGTAGGTCTGCACTCTGACTGTCCGAGGGCCACTATTCGATGGCTTTCCTGATGGTAACTTTTCAATAGCGTTTCTTTTGACAACAGAGGTTGAGGGCTTTTCTGTTGTCTCTCTTTTTCTGACATTTTTGCGCTCTTGAACCGGAGGTTTTGTATTGCCTACTACCTCCTGGGCAGTCTTAGACTTCGACTTGGCTAACGGTTTTGTATTCCTATTTTGAGGCTTGAGGAACGCATCTCTCCGTTTTTGCAACTCCTTAGCTACTTCACAACCTCTATAATTTGCCGGGTGCTTTCCCTTACAATTAGCACAGGTAGCGGAGGATTGTTTATTTCCTCTACAGTCTTGGGAAAAGTGATTTCCGGCGCATTTCACACATCGCGGCTCTTTTTTGCAATACATTTGCGTATGATTAAATTCTTGGCAACGTTTGCACTGTGGAATTATTTTCAAATTTCTACGCATAGGCTCGATTTTTACCACAATATTTACTATAGATTTAATTCGGTATATATCTTCGATGTTATCAGACCTATCGAAGGTAAGCATAAAGAGCGGAAGTCCACGCCTTACCAGGATATCCCTATCTTCTTCCGTTTGTTGCTTCTCCTTCTTGATGATATTAACGGCATCAAGAATTTTAAACCCTTTGGCTTGGAGGTCGTTAATAACCTCTTCTTTGGTGCATGAGGGGTGGAGTCCCCTTGCTACAACACGATGTGGCCTTTCAGACTTTATTTCGAAAGTATACCACTGGAACTTCTCGGCATTTAACTTGTGGGAAATTGCCCGGTAGTCTTCGTGGTTATCAACGTTAATTTTCCACGCATTATTCCTCAAAGATGTGACCTTAAATTTCGATTTTAACGTTCCTTTAAGGAGGCTGTGCAACTTATTATACTCCGTTACACCAACGACATTTATTCGAGGCGGTGCGCGAATTTGCGCTTTGAGTTGTTTTTCTTGCGGTACTTTACGCTTTTGTTCTTTTGGGGACTCGACTTCGGGCGAAGAACCAGCTCTCCTTTTTTTAGTAGGTCTTTTCTTAGAGACCCGATTCGTTTCGCGTGCTAGCTCTTCTTCGTCGGTGTGGTATTCCGGACTAGCTAGGCGTGGAGGAGTACATTCGCGTTCTTTCTGCAAACAAGTGTTCCTTAGGACCTTATTTTCTTCTTTTAACAGATCTATCTCTTTCTTAAGATCTTGATAGAGTAGATCCATTTCCTTAAGCTTGATTCGGAGTGCTTTATTTTCTTCCTCAAAACTTGTATTTTTCACTGAGTCCTGTTTTTCACGCGCTGGCGCTCCCGGCGGACTTCTTTTCCCGGGGTTATTCGATCTTGATGGAGGTGATCGAGATGCCCTTGAACTTTTAATAAAAGGGTCAATGGATTGCAATAAGCGGCTCTCCCCAGAATCCGTAGAGCCGACCTCCGAAGAGGGTGGATTTTCCAGTAAAGCTGGACTGCCACCTGGGGTAATTAATCGTTTCGTTTTGTTCATTGCATTTTTTGTATACACTATACGCTCGGTATACGGAGGTTGGATTTTAGTCGCCTCTTACGACAGGCATGCCTACCTCGGGTAAATTCTAGCCCCTACCCGAAGGGGGACCCAATGACATTGCCCGTGCTTCGTGCTACTCGTGGTCATTTGAAGGGTTCATTAACGAAATTAGTAACCTATACGGAAGCTATTTCCGATGTAATTTCGTTAACGGATCTCAAGATTCGCTACTACAAAGTAGATGATTTATGGAAAGAATTCGCAGCTTCCCAAAAGCTAATATATTCGTTTGCCCGCGACGAAAATTATATCGATCCTGGTCCGGAATTTGAGGCAAAGGTTTTAATAGTCAAGTCGGGTCTGCTATCGGCAATAACTGATCTAGAAAAAGTAGAAAAAAACAATGTCTCGTAGGCCAATTAGCTGCACAACAAAAAGCTTTAATTGAGACATTAAGCCAATCATCATCCTCGGGAAAAATCGATGACATCTACCTCCCGTCAATTCGAATTGAGCCATTTTCGGGCAATTATCGGGAATGGCCTACGTTTCGGGACATGTTCCAAAGTGTTGTTAGAAACAAACCAAATTTATCGCCGATTCGTAAATTTCAATTTTTGATATCATGCCTTCGTGGTGAGGCATTAGGTCTGTTAAGTCACTTAACGGTATGTGATGATACGTACGAACAAGCGTTGGAAAAACTTGAAAAGCGATTACGATAGACCGCGTTATATTGTCAATAATTTCGTGAAAACATTCATGGAGCTTCCGTCTGTTCATACGTCGAACGTTAATGTTTTGCGAAAAATATCAGATGGAGCTGATGAAATTGTACGAGGTTTAACAGCTATTAACTCGCTTACCAGGGATCCGTGGCTTATCTGCATTTTAGTAAACAAACTGGACCCTGAAACGCGCCAAGCATGGTCTGAGGAAAACTTTTCGGAGGACTATCCTACCATAGAACAGTTGCTAGATTTTTTGGACCGTCGGTGTGAGGCCTTAGAGAGTTGCAGGACCAGTGTTCCTGAACCCAATCGACAGAGAAAACCAGTAGTAAAAAGCATGCATGCTTCAACATCATCAATTTGTGCCAAGTGTAATGCAAACCACGGCCTTTCCCAGTGTTAAGCCTTTCTTGACATGGACTTACAATCCCGCCGAGAATTCGTTAGAACTAGCAAGCTTTGTTTTAACTGCCTTCGGAGTAGACACTCCTCAGCCCGCTGCCAGTCCAAATTTCGTTGCAGATCATGCAATACTCGTCATCATAGTTTGGTTCATGACAATTCAGTAAATACAAACCCTAATCATTCGAGCAACCCACCAAGCAGCAATACTTCGCTCAATCGTAACCAGACAACAGAGACAGTCCCTCCAAACACAACCACGTACTATTCGTTCAATCAACATGTGAATACCACTTCGTCTCGTCCTGCCCAAACGACCATTTACAGTCCTCAAAATCCACATAATTCGTCAAATCGTCCCTCGACATCATCACAAGCATTTGTCAATAACCATTCTGTCAATATAATGCACCCCATAACCCAAACATTACTTCCCACGGCTCTGGCAAAAGTTAAAGACGTCAATGGACAATACCAACATGTTCGGATTTTGATTGATTCTGGCTCACAGGTATCTTTCATCAGTGAGTCATGTGCTCAAAGAATCGGAGTAAAACGAAGAAACGCTCGTATACCAATAAGCGGTATTGGATCTACCAGTGCTGGTAAATCTAGAGGCGTTATATCGTTGGTAATCACTTCACGCTGCGATTCATATAGTATCTCAGTCGATACGTATATTCTATCGAGTGTAACAGCAAACTTACCAACAACTTCGTTCTCCATAGAGGACTGGAATCACTTGCATCAACTAAACTTAGCCGATCCTTTGTTCAATAAGTCTGACTCCGTGGACATATTGCTGGGCGCAGATAAAGCTTGGGAAATCTTACAAGGGCAATGTATCAATAGTAACAAAGGCTATCCAATTGCACAAAAGACTGTTTTCGGTTGGGTCCTTGCTAGACCATTACCATCTACAAACGAACCCCGCCTTATTTCACATCATGTCCATCTAGATATCGATTCAATACTACTCGTACAATCATTTTGGACCATTGAAGAGGTGGATCCAAAATTAATCATCTCAAATGAAGATAGACAAATCGAAGAGTATTTTCTGCTAACACACCGCCGAGATTCGAGCGGGAAATACATCGTCGACTTACCTTTTAAATCACCACCACGGTTCGGTGATACCTTAAACGGAGCAGTTTCGCGCTTAAAATGGATGGAGAAAAAGTTTTTGAAAAACTCGGATCTGTTTCGAAATTATTCACAATTTCTCGATGAATACTTGACACTCGGACATATGTCGACAGTCCCTGAGTCGGAAATCTGCAACCAAAATGTGTTTTATCTCCCCCATCATGCTGTTCTAAAACCAGACAGCAGTTCAACAAAACTTCATGTCGTGTTCGACGGGTCTTTCAAGGACACAAACGGTAACTGCCTAAATGATGCACTCATGGTTGGCCCACCAATTCAACGCAATCTTTTCTCGGTTTACTTACGATTTAGACGACATCAATTCGTCTTTACAGCTGACATAGTCAAGATGTTTCGCCAAATCTGGGTGTCTGAGAAAGATGTTGACTTTCAGCGCATAGTGTGGCGGAAATCGCCAACGGAGCCTCTGCAACACTTTAGGTTACGTACGGTGACATACGGAACTTCCTGCGCACCATTTTTATCGGTTCGGGCTTTGGAACAACTAGCGAGAGACCATCGTGAAGAATTTCCCATCGCGTCAGATATTTTATTGAATGATTTCTATGTAGATGATGTCGTTTCGGGTGGTGACACTTTATCTGAAGCCATTTTTAAACGAGATTCTCTAATCGCACTCCTCGAAAAGGGTGGTATGCTGTTAAGTAAATGGCAAAGTAACTGCGACGATCTCCGCCAAGAACCCGGCAACGTTTCTAATCAAAACATATCACTGGAATTCTAAGAGTGATATCTTTAGCTTTCGCTTAAATTACAATCCCCATGACCCAGTAACAAAACGCCAGATACTTAGAGACATTGCGCGAATCTTCGATCCCCTCGGTTTCCTTGCCCCTTCGGTAGTGCAATTAAAAATCCTTCTACAAGAGTTGTGGCATCGAAATATTGAATGGGATGATAACCTTCCATACTCAATTGCTTGCCAGTGGAAAAAATACCGTGAAGAACTTCCAGCACTCGCGAAAATCGAAATACCGCGAACCATCGGTCTTGGCGATGCATCATTTCAATTGCATGCATTTTCAGACGCATCGGCATCTGCGTATGTTGCGGTTATATATTCTCGCTACAAATTACTAAACGGAACTTTTGAAACGAACATTATCGCAGCAAAATCTCGCGTATCTCCGCTGAAACAGCTTAGCATCCCGCGTTTAGAGCTCTGCGGTGCTATCTTGCTCGCAAGACTACTCGTTGCGGTACAAAAGGCACTCAACGTCACATTTGACAACGTCTACGCCTGGACAGACTCCAGCGTCGTCCTGTCATGGCTTTCGTCTCCACCCCGTCGCTGGAATATTTTCGTAGGTAATCGTACTTCGGAAATCCTCAATATGATCCCAAGAAACAGGTGGTTTCATGTCAGCGGAATCCAATCCAGCTGACTGTGCATCCCGCGGAATCTCACCGTCGCAACTTCTCGGCCACTGGATTTGGTGGAAGGGTCCACATTGGTTGAAGGAATGTACTGAGAATTGGCCGGTAGTAAATATTGTTGAAGACAATCCTACCAGCAAACAGGAGAAGAAGAAACCAATAAATCAGACGTATATGGTAGTCAAGGATGATCACCCATTCGAATTGCTGTCAACACGGGTTTCAACGTGGAATATCCTGATTCGAACAGTGGCGCGAGTCCAGCGTCTCATCCAAAGAGGTTACAAACATAAGCTACCTTCGACACTTCTTCTCCAAGCCCAAGAAATCCTCAGTGCTAAAGGAAGGATCATAAAATGGTTGCAGAATCGGTATTTTGGTGACTTTGTTGAATCATTTAATAAACACGGGTTCTTTCCCAATAATTCGAAACTTAATCAGTTGTCACCTTTCTTAGATGATGAAGGTATCCTGAGAGTCGGTGGAAGAATCGAACAAGCCAACGTTTCGTTCAATACTAAGCACCCAATAATCCTACCCTAGGGACATATTATAACGAAGCTCATTGTTACGGACGCCCACATACGCTTCCTACATCCGGGAATTTCCACCCTTTTTGCGATCATCCGGCAAGAGTATTGGGTCTTCGGCTGTCGTAACTTACTTCGAAAAATCACGCATGATTGCATGTACTGCTTTCGTCAACGGAGGGCAACAACAAATCAGCTGATGGGCAACCTACCTCCGCAACGGATCCAGGTAAGCAGGCCGTTCGCGCTTTGCGGTTGCGATTATGCAGGTCCTATTACTTTAAAAGTTAAATCGGGAAGGAAATCAACATTTTCCAAAGGGTACATATCGCTGTTTGTTTGCCTAGTAACGAAAGCGATCCATTTAGAGCTTGTTAGTGACTTGACTGCGGACGCTTTTCTTGCCGCTTTCCGCCGGTTTGTCGATCGCCGTGGGAAACCATCTCACCTCTATACTGACAATGGAACAAACTTTTGCGGAGCAGCTCGCTCGTTGTCAGAGATGCCTAAACTCCTGTTATCGGAAAACCACAACTCGCTTGTAGCAGATTCTTTGGCTCGCGATGGAGTTTCTTGGCACTTTAACCCCCCATCGGCACCCCACTTCGGCGGGTTGTGGGAGGCTGGGGTTAAATCAGTGAAACAACATCTTCGACGTGTGATAAGTAACGATATTTTGACATTCGAACAGCTCTACACTCTTTTGACCCAAATCGAGGCAATTCTAAACTCGCGACCATTGTGCCAAATATCGGACACAGACCTCGACCCACTAACACCTGCTCATTTCTTTTTAGGTGAGTCCTACGCTGCCATACCGGAGCCAACAATTGATGTACCAATGAATCGACTCACATGCTATCAACAACTGCAGTCAAAAATCCAAGGCTATTGGAAACGCTGGCACATGGGGTATTTGACGTCATTGCAACATCGTCCTCGCTGGCAACAAGTTCAACCCGACATCAAAGTGAATGACCTAGTTGTAATAAAGGAGACCAACTTACCTCCTGGAAAGTGGGCTATGGGCCGAGTTATCGAAACGCATCCAGGAGCAGACGGCCATGTTCGGGTCGTTAAGTTAAAAACCGCAGCCGGCAACTTAGTGCGCCCTATTCACAAACTGGCTATCCTTCCAGTGTGCTGAAACTATGTTCCAGGGGCGGCGGAATGTTTAAGATTCAGTTAATTATTTTATTTAATCTCATCTATTTCATTTATTTGTTATTGTTTTCGTTGTTGGTCGATCATGCTAAACTTAGTGTACATCACCCTATATAATTTTTCTATGTTGTCAACAGTAAATTGTTCCTTTTTTTCTTCAACCTGTCTAACGTAACGCCAATTCTCTTTGTCGCTCTCAATTGTTTATTCAGCAATCGGTAAACCACGGTTGTTCGAAAAGAGATTCTTTTAATATGTACTTATCTCGGTCACTTGGATCGCAGACACACAGAGGGTAGTACCTAACTAAGAAGAAATAATAAATCGATCGTCGTTTAATTTATTAATCATTGTTTTTCGCTGATTTTCTCTTGTGGTTTTTCGGTTTGTGTTTCGCAAATTATCAAACACTCCCTTTAGGTCATACTTCATGCCAACACGGGGATGCCGTAAGAAGCAAGCGCTGGTCATCTGGCTTTCTTTTACATGCCTTCTTTCGGGGGTTATTTGGAGCTCATAATAGCAGTCCTAGTAGGCCAGGACTCTCATTATGTAATTTTACGCCCAATGGTAGCCCAAGCGATCCTAATGAAGTTAAATCTACGCAACATTACCACCTTCATATCGTCTCACTCGCTCATGAATCCAATTAAGAAATCTGGTACGAATCTATTTGGAAACATACTCCTACTCATATATACAAACTTTTGCGAAACAGTCTTAATTTTATTATTATTTCAGAACACTTTTTCTAATTATAACTTTCCAAATCGACTATTCTTTTTACTATTTATCCCTTATTAGCGAACTGGTATGAATGTTTTTAAGTGGTATATTTGTTACATGTCCGAGCCTTTTCTAATGTCTTAGCTTACTCACTGACGACATCAGCGGATACATATATTTGTTTGGCATTTCTGAATCGCAGGAATAAAATCAATGAAATGAAATAAGAAACTCTTATTTATAATAAATTTCATTGACAACATTTTGTAGCATATAAAGAAAAGATCTATAGGCGATTGTTTACTTTAAAAACCATGAAAGTGCTTTAATAGTGTGATAGATATGATAATCGACGCGAGGCGATACCTAATTAGCTATCGCGCAAATGCTATCGCCTCGACGACAGTGTTATAACGTTTCGTGAGTTATGTGAAGTAAATATTGAATCGTAACGCATTGCTATCGAAGCATAGCTATCGAAGTCGATGTCTAAAACAGTGACTAGGACCAGCGGCTACCAAGAACTTGCTCTTAATATTTTGAAAGTCGCATTTTTAATTAAGGTTTTTGTTTTTATAAATAAAGACTCCGAGCGGAGCTATGCGGGTCAGCTGGTATGGTATATAACCATCTTCAGTAGAAGTTATAAAAATCTTCCAAAAACATCGAAAATTCCCCTACAATAAGAGGTTTGTTCCTGCATGGAAAATAACCAGATAAATACCAAGTCGATGCTTACCCTAAACTAAAACACTAAAACATCTACGCTAGTCTTAGCGTATTATCGCCAGTATAACCAAACTGATACCCACTAGAGATTTGAGCTACGGGTTGGGGTTCGATTGACTTCAGTCATCCTAACCTCTACACCTGCCAAAGAAATGGGGCCTGAGTGAGGTTCGATTGTAACAGTCCCTTTTGTCAGCACTATACTCCGAAGGCTTGACAGAAAGCCCGTGGTTTGATTGATACAGTTACCACGGTTTTGCTATCTTCCCGCTGAGCACAGATAATGTAGACCAGAGTTGGGGCTCGATTGTAACAGTCACCTGACTCTGCTACTGTCCCATGGTGAAGGTTGATGTATGTCTTAACACCTGCATTAGATTTCCACCGAATTCATTTATTATCATGTGAACCTCCCTCACAATCACTACCACAATGGAGGTAATCACAGGACTCTCAGTAGGCCGAGCGATTACCGCCAATGATGACCAAAGTTGAATAACTTTTGAATTTCAAACGTTGAGCGCGCCTTCGAGGGAATAAAATCTACTACTCAAAAATCCTCAAATTATGCTCAACTTCGAACAATTGAAAAATTAACTTCTTGATAAACTTAAAAATTAAAAAAAAAAAATTAATTGCGTCAGCCAATGGGCATAAATGGGTTTAGTATGACAATTACTTCAAAATCGTGCCAGTCAGCTTGCATTCACACTTGTGAGACAATTTCGTGATGTTAAGTATGTCGCAAGGCTCACATGAATGGCAAAAGTTGGCTCTCCCCTCAATCGCCTCTTAAAACAAGTGCTGTTTTATGGGAAGCGCTGCAGTGATATGCTTATTCCGCCGCTGGATGGAATACATCTCATTTGATATACTTAACTAATGTGATTTTCATGCAACGGAACGAATAATTCGAGCTCGGGACTTCTCATCAAACTTTGACATAATTATAATTTTGGCGGTAATGAGACATCAAATATTTTATACAATTGGTTGAACTTGAGCTAAAACAATACTGTGTAAATTTAATGACCTCATCTGAACTCTTTTAGAATCAAGTTTCGGTAGATGAACAAACCTTAAATAAACTATAAAAATTTAACAAGGTTTATTAATTACACGGCTACATTTTTTGTACCTACGCATATATATAAATTGTTAAATAAAAGTATGCCATCCTTATATTTATTACTCACTATCGATAGCACATTTTTTAAGTGATCATAAATTCAGATTAGCACCGCCACTCCATTTTACTCAAATAATACCATAAAATAGTTTAAACATTTCTCATAGCTGTTCTTAAAAAAAACAT
Organism: Portevinia maculata; assembly: GCA_949715645.1. Classification (NCBI taxonomy): domain Eukaryota; kingdom Metazoa; phylum Arthropoda; class Insecta; order Diptera; family Syrphidae; genus Portevinia; species Portevinia maculata. The sequence goes on from OX454527.1 coordinate 181,237,182, forward strand.
CTGCCCATACGGACTCAGAAATTAACTCTCCATTGTTGTCACTCCTCTGCGTTAACTGAACGTGACTAAATGTCATAATCCTACTAGCTAAGTGCCAACATTTTATATTAAACTCTAATAAACCACTGTTTAACACCCATTCTCAAACTTTCAAACCACTCCTCAGCACAATGAGTCCACATTTTATCGCCTCTTAAGTACCACATTTGTATGTTAATCCTACGATTTCTACACCTTGACAGCGAGAAAAAATGCTCATAAATTTATCAATAAAATCATATTTTCCCAAAATATAACTGAACAACAACAACCTGTCACAACTCCACACACAAACATCACAGATACATTTCACTTCAACACATTAACACTGGACAACAAGGCGACGACTTTATGCCAAGAATTTAGTAATTATCTAATCCATACCCGATCTACAAGTTGTGGTCTGTGGGGAGGAGCAGGGATTCCCTAGCCCCCATTTTAACACTTCAGATACTTGATGACCGACAAATAGATCCGACAGATACACAAAACCCATGCACCGATTCAAATCGAAAATCTCAATATTTATCTTCGAAAATATTGAGACAATTGTAACGATTGTCGAACAAAAACGAGAGCGGCAGCATTGTTGTTGACGAATATTTATGTATACAAACAGAGAAAATACTTCTGGGAATATTCAGATCAACCACCTCCCAAAGAAGCCAGTTTGTGGGCAGAAGCAGTGGGGGCACTCAGGGTGTGTCTCCCATCGTGTCTTTCTTTTTGAATGGCATCTTATTTGATGATACAATTAACAATTTGTGGTCGGTTGTTGTTCGAAAATTAAGCACAAACGTTCGTCTTCGTCAAAGGAGATGGGAATCTCAAAAGTTACATGCAACCTGTGAAACCAAGTCAAGTGGTGCGGGCTATGAAGGCGTTGTCATTCACCAACAACGTTTGCTACATTTAACATGTCCATTTGGAACATTTAACATGTCCATATTGACATGGGGCTTTTTCGATAACAAAAGCAGATCAGACGGCTATTATAAGGTACAATAGCTGAAGAACGGCTGCAGGAAAATTTACCATCTCTCTCTCAATGACTACAATGGTCTTGTATCTCATGTAAACAGAAGTGCCTCTGGCAGTTTATGGAGGTTGTTAGGACAAAAAAATTTGTTGTTAATGTACTTCAAATTGTTTTGTGGTGCATTGAATGCAATTGAAATGCGGTCGACTATGCATCTTCAGAATTTCATCTCACTCAATGGTGAGCCAAGACAAATGTGGTCGAAAAGGGAAACTAAAATAAAAATGATATTTGTAGTCGTAGATATGCAAATGAAAAATATTAAGCTTCAAATTTGCTAAGAGACCTATTTTATGTTTTTTTATGTTTTTTTATGTTTTTGTTTTGGAATTCTAAATATTCACTTCACACGCTTGCAAAATACCAGAATCTACTGGCGCTATTACAGTGCTTTGGGTCGTCGTCTTATATTTTATAAAGAAAAATATTTCGGTTAAGACTAAAAACAACAACTCGCAAAGCTCCATGCTTATCGATGCAACAACGTGATGTTGCTTATCGATTGGAAATGTTTCCATATTGTCGAGTATCGTCACGCCTACTGTCTTCTCCACAATAGAGGTGTGAATACAATACCTCCAAATCTAACTTCTAATCCAGCAGAATCAATGCCTCATTAGAAAGTAGGCTTTCAAAGAGTCAAGTTTACCCCATAAGAAACCATTTTAATGCTTTTCTGATCCTGTAAGCTTTCCTAATGACCTCAACTTAAAATGCTGATCTTTGCAGAAATCTGTGTTCTTGTTTCTCCTTCCAGTGCTGATCTCGTTCAAAGCATCAAATCTAACGCCATCGGACTAGATGTTTGATGACATCTATCCATTCTTAAAAAAAAAACAGTTTTACTTCCATTTAATGGTAACGTCTGGGATACTTCCAATGCAACTGAAATTCTCTTAGATCATCTCCGTCCCAAAAAATATCCAAACATGATGAACTTAGGTCGGTTTCTATTCTTCCTTTTTTGTCGAAACTACTTGTACTTTATTACTTAGTTCTACCTTAACACAGTTTACAACCCAATTTTGTGTCGCCAATCGTCGTACATCTACTTACATGTAAAATATCTCACCTTGTGCCGTTAAACGAGTGTCTTCATGTTTGGCTACCTGACTTCAAGCTATAGAGGTTAATGAGTAGTTATTGGTCCAATTCCCAATTGTCACCGGTGTACCTCAGGGCTCCATAATAGGGCCACTGATTTGCGCTCTGTACCTATGTCAATAATTTTTCTAATTTCATAGTCCGCTTGGGCGAACTGTTGCACACCCTCTCCCTCTTCCTGTCCCACATTAAGTGGCCGTGACGAAAATCTTAACATGGGAGGATTGTTAAGAAACTTTTAGCGTAAGCATTAAAGGCCTATAAAGAGTATATATTATAAATTTCGATTTCCTAGCCCAACCTTTGACTTTTCGATTAAATAGTTTTTTTTAATTGTGGGTGTGTTAGTGGGCGGATATTAGAAATGTTAACTGCCGAGCAATATGGGCCCCTAAAGACCATAATATGGTAAGTAAACACAGCAGACATTTTTATAATATTAGATACCTACGAGTATGTACTCGTATTATAAGAATTTCAAAATTCGATGTTTTCAATAAATTTGTTTTTTGGAGATTGTATGCGGACTTTAAAAAATCTTAACTTGATTATTTGGGGCCCTAGAGAGTATATGGTTAAAGTGTCAGTTTTCTAGCTCCATTTTATATTCCAAATTTTTGCCGACGGGCGGACGAACGGGCGGAAGGGCATGGCTAAATTGGCATTACTACTGATGCTGATCACGAATATACTAACTTTTAGGGGTATACGGGCAATAATAAGGTTACAAACTATGACTCAAAATTATTATATCCTTAGAATTGGGCTTAAAACGCTGAATTCATATGAACCTATTATGCTGATGATGTTCGCCTCATATTACACTGCCCTCTGTGGTTAATAGAGCACGATGGACTCTCTTAACCCTAGAACATTAATCCTAATTGTAGGTACGTTATTAATAACCATGAGTCGAATCGACTCTCCCATACCCAAAACAAGTGTAATTGCGTAAATCAAAGGCATTTTTGTTTAAACAAACAGTAAAAGAAACTTTAATCATTTTCGATCATAACAAAAAAAAATCAGCAATTTTCGTTTTTATAAAACATCAATACTTTACTTAGTATAATCAAAAACTTAAAAAATAGATGTTTTTCAATCACAAAATTATAATGATATATCAGTCATCAGTATGACATATTTTTGACATAAATGTACTTTACTTATAGTTTAGTGTATAGTCGAAAACTTAAAAAATTAACATTTTTCATGAGTCATTTCGACTCACTTACCTTTGGTGTTGATGATTTCACAGAATCCAGGCTGACAGGAGCGACACAACGTACACGGCGTTTCGACAGGCACTAAACAGTGGAACCTTAGGTGGCGCGACAGTGCGCTAGTGCATCACGCGAACTGCGCATGCTCAGTTATGTGTACCTTGTGAGTCGATTCGACTCATGTTTAGTGTTCTAGCTTCTAGGGTTAATGATAATCTGGGCCATGTAACACAATACTACAAGTTTTGTTAAAAAAGTAAAAACATACAAGTGAAACAATATTAAATTGTTGTTACTTGTTTGAATGTAAATAAAATTTCACTTGTTCAAGAACTTTTTGTACTGGCCCCTAGGTGATATGCGCAATGGTCGCATAAAATGGATTGCAATTATATCACACGAAACCTAAGTCATAACGTATCATTTTGCAATTTTGTTTCGTATTGAATGCGTCCATGAGGAAACTGAACGTTGATTTCAATTGCATTGTGAGATAAGATATTATGTATTTGGTTAACGCAAGTTTGATCGAGTTTTGCGATATTTGAGTCAACTATATAATATGACGTTTGACAATATACTGCAGTTTCGAACTCTTAATCTGTTGTAGGACATTCTTCTTAGTCATCAGCCTCCATATTATATGAAAATAGAGATTTACTTTACAGATCTGCCGAAATGACCCCCCTCTGCACTCTTGTCTGTTATTGGCAGCGCGAGTGCCAGCGGCGTCAAAACTGATGCAGGTGCAATCAAAATCTGGAAACAATATCGAAATTTGAATTCATAATCAGTCTCCAGTCGAATCAACCACCATGGAATCAACCACCATCATTTCTGAAGTAGTTAGGAGCTACCGCATCGTACTTAAGCCAGCCATAATGCAGTGAGACGCGAATGAGCTAGCTACTTAGTTGTCGAGAAAGAAGAAAGAAGGGAAGAAGTACTTAAGGGTATACGAGTAATTGATAAAAAAAAATCGGAAAGGTGTCATGAGGCCGAGTAACAGGCACGGATGCACGAAGGATGGTAAGTTTTGTGGTGACCTACAAATTTTCGAGGACATAGCACATTGCACATACTGCATTTACAAGAGGGAGCAGCCAAAAACAGCGGGTAAGGAAAAACACTGAAACTTACTGTTTTTTTTTATATTCATCTTTTTATAGGGTTTTAAATGTCAACTTAAATTCAAGATAAAATTGATTAAATCTAATTTAAAATTAACAGAATACTTATTCTAAACTAATTATCCTCATGCAGGCGTTCTTAAATTATCTATAACCCTAAAATTATTGCCTGTCGGCCTAAAAACTATTTTATGAACTAATTTTACATATTATTTTCATCGAGAAAATTTTTAAAACTCGGCATCATTATTTAAATTTTATATTTAATATAAATAAAAATACAAACTACCTACTCCACTTACTTAAACTACTTAACATATTCTAATTATAATCCGGATTCTGACCAAATGTTGCATTACGAAACAAATGGTCGAAATCCCAATTGCTTACCGAGTACCTGGCAGTCGTTAACACGCACATGCGCCGCCGTGATTCGATTGAAGCCTTACACCATCAGTCCCGGAAGCACTACCGCAACTTGACGTGCTCGGCCTCTCCCAGAAACGCCCTAACTAACTTAATCTAACTCATAAGCTAAGAGGATGTTACCTAGAGTAACGCACCGTCTTGGGCGGGCATTTTGACCCCTGCCCCCTCAACCAGCCACCAAAATCCGGAGAATTTCTTTTCCGGTGCGAACTCATCCCTCTCCGCTATTATTAATGAGGAAATTGTAAATCCTATTCAACTGAGCTCTATCGTATACGATAGGACCTACTTGGGATAGTATTTTATATAGTTAGATTCAGGCGTTCGGAACAACCGGAGACAAGCCTTAAGACATTGTCGTTCCGAAACCCGAATATTTTCCATATAACCAGGCGCATATGAAACTAAAATGGACAACCATAAGCGATGATCGACCTTATAAGAGCCACATAGCATATGACCTTCACTGTGGAATCAAGTTGACTGCTATGAAACAGTCTCCTTGACAGAGCATAAGCCTTTTTGGCCCCAGCAAGACAAGCAACTATATGGATCTCAGAATTCACCGCCCCCTGCTACAAACCGTTTTTAATTTCAAAGACTCTACTCGAAGTCTTAATTACATATAGCAAAGGTTTCTGCATCCCCGCCTGGTCAACTTGTAGAAAAGTCCCTCTAACCAAAAGGTTTGGAAAGCCTTCTCAAAATCAACCAGTTAAGCACCCGTGCATTGGTTCTTGCCTTTATTTTACTGAATGTCGGAAACCAGTTTCGACGCGGCATGAATAGTGTCATGCCCCGCCCTGAAACCAAACTGGTTGTCCGCAAGGATGTTATTGTCCTCGACCCACTTCGACAGGGCTCTATTGACAACCTTTTCAAAGACCTTGCTATTATGCGGAAGCAGACTGATCGACCGGACATTGGTAGGGTTTGTCCTATATTTACCCTTTTTCAGGATTGGATCTACCACAGCTACCTTCCAATGCGCCGGATAATGTGCATTATTCAGCGCATTCTTAAACAGCGTGGTAGAAATATCTACAGCCTCCAGAGGCAGATGTCTTAATACGACGTTTGGGACACCATCCAGCCCGCTGACTTTTTATTCTTTAGTGACTGGAATATGCAAAGAAGATCATCCTTCGACATGAACAAGTGCGATGCATCTCGGCCATTGGCAACAACTGCATTAGCATGGTTTTCATCGTGAACCCGTTATTCTCAGATCGCCAATTCTCAAGTTCAGTGCGCAGATAGAAGTGGTTCACCAGACCTCTATTCTCAATGTCGTGGTTACGGCAAACAGGATTGTTCACAACAATGGGGGACACTATGGGAAATATTTTATAAAACGTAATTCCGTGGGGAAATTATACGTTTTAAAAGTGAGTTTATTTTTTATTTCATTTGACTTTTTATTTCAACTAGTTGTCGAGGGATCACGATGGATCCACTTTGATGCATAGTGTCGTATGAGGGTATATTTTCTTAACATCATTTTTAACCTAACATAACCATCACTTCAACGTTGAATTATATTTCTCCCTGAAGGTAATGGTAAAGTCCCCAACTTTTGCTTTTAAACAGAACTTTTAATGTGCATACGAATTCTATTTTTATTACTTTAAACTAGAACTACAATTTAAATTTCAAAATATTCCGTATAAATGTAGAAAATTGTTTTATTTTCATGTATGTGAGCAGAAGTTCTTAGCAATCGCCAACCACTGGAGCATTAGCATTCGGATGCATCAAACTCAAATCATGATTCGTCGCTGAAGTCCAATTGCGTCGAGGTAAAATTTTCCCAAAACTAAAATATTTTTGCCTCAATTTGTCCTTTATCTCGTCCTCGTTCATTATAGCGCTAGCTTCGCGGAAGTTCAGAAATATTCTGCCTTTTTCATCGGTCTTGATGGGCAGGATTTCTGTGCAAACATTACGAGCTTTAAGCAAAAAACCCTCTTCAGTGTCCAACCGTGAATCGACCGATTGACTTCGACTAGGTTTCGAAGTGTTCCGTTTCTTATTACGCAAACAAAATGGATCACGATCACTAGCCTTCACATATTGGACAACTGGACGATTAACTCCCCATTTGGGCCGGTCGTCCATTTTGCCTTTTCGCTTTTTATCCTTTTCCTTGTCCTTGGCTTTTGCCCGGAATGTAGTTGTTGTCGTTGTTGTGGTCGTTGTAGTTGTCTCGTGGTCTTTCTCAGAGCTGGGAGTAGTGGCTATGTAGGAAGGCTTTGATTTGGTCTTTGATGTTTGGGTGGTGGTGGTGGTGGATACCTCCCGCTTTAGAAGCACCTTGTAAAAGTTGTCGTGGAAAAGGCAGAGGTCACAGTTGAGAGGCAACTCTGTTTGAGTCTCAACGTCTTTGAAAGCTTCGTTGTTGTCAGGGCCTGAAGGGCTTACTTTTACGACGGAAATTAAAGCAATTTCCTTACCAGGTACATCTGGTCGAGCTGAATGATCTATTTCAAGAGAGTCTTCCGGGGAAACATCTGTATCCCGTCGATGCCTATTCGATGCCAGGATATGACAATTGCCACACATATTGCATGTACCGTCATCGGCCAGACTGCTTTTACTGTCCAACGAAGTTCCGGAACGTTGTGTAGCTGCGTCGTCACAAGATATTTTTGCACTTGCCAAGTCAAGCACTTGAGTTGGCTTCATCTGATGCTGCATGATGTACGTCGCGATTTGTAGGTTACCAATGACATTCTGTAGGCCGAACACGTCTGTTGTCACTGGCAGTGGAATTAGTGTGGTGGGCTGAATTACCACGGCAATGTTCTCCTTGTCCTGTGCCATTTCAATGCGATCAATTTTCTTATCCGACGCCTTTTTGACATTCTTGCGCAAATTTACTGGTGTTCCGATTAGGACTTTCTCTTCATCCTCATCTTTTGCGCGATTCTGTGGAGTTTCCTGCTCGCCGTTGATACGTTTCGTTGGTTCATCCTTGACCTCTAATGTTGTTGTGACTGGATTGCCGATATGGGTTTTCGTTGCTGCTGTCGTCGTCGTCGGTGGAGGAAAATCACGAGTTGGCTCTTCAACTGCATCCAGCACATGATGATGATCAATAGCATCGTCATCGTCATTAACTGGAAGCACTTGCAATATTTCTGGTTCACGATTTTTCACATGCTGTAGTTGCTGCTGTATATTAACCTTCGTTGGCAGTGTCGGCGATTGTTGTACCATCCCATCACTTCCACTGCCAACTGAGTCATTTTCTATGGTTTTTGTTCCGTTGCTGTGGCTTGGACTACTGTGGGCAAAGCTTTTGCTTTTACTGCCGTCGTTGGTATTTTCAACTGGTGGAATCTTATTCCGTCGTTTGCGCTGCTTTTCCATCTTGGCCGCGACCTCTGCTTTTGAAATAGCATCCAACATTACTTGTTGTTTCTTCTTCTGAGCTTCCTGCTTTTCAATTTGCATTCGACGCTCGTATTCCAGGCGTTCTTGTTCCGCTTGGCGTTGACGCATTAAGCGGTCTTCCTCTATGCGTTCCTCCTGCAAGTGTCGTTCCATCTCCCATTGACGGATGCGTTCACGCTCCTGTAGCTGTTGCTTGATTGCATTGTGATACTCCACAGCTTTGCGGCGCTTATCCATTCGCTCAGCGAGTATCAATGGATCCACTGGAACATTTTGTCCACGTATATGCGATTGCAGCGACTGTGTATCATCTTCACTGTCCTTCAGATCATGCAGTCCACGACTTAGCCACCCCGGGCCACTATTCGCACTTTCATTATCGGCTGTATTGTATTTGCAGTTACCCCATTTGGCGCGTTCGTCGCGGGACTTTGGGTAGTAATCAACCGGGTCAACTGGATACACTGGATATGTGTTGGACGTGGAGATGTCACGGCTAGCATTCGAAGGACTCTTCGGTGGGATGTAGTAACTGAAAATTAGGAAATTTAGAACTTTGCAAAATAAATACCAACTTCAACCAACTTTGGATGGTAGACCCCATTATCGACAATATGGGTTGCATCCAGGGCGTTGTTAACGATATCTTGGCTTTTCTCCTGTCTGCCCTTTCTGCCATGGTAGCCGTTTACATTGTTAGGCTGATGATAATAACCCCGTTTGTTGTGACTGGATCGATTACTTTCCGTCTCGACCCCATTAACATTGTCATCGTCATTATCATCATCGTTGTTGTACCATATATCTGGAGTGTGGGTATTTTTTGGGGAGTCACTCAGGTATCCCGATGTATCCTCCTCCTGGCAACCAGGATTGTTTGCAAGACTTTGAGCGTTATTATGGTTGTTATTTCGGCGCACTGTAACTGCATAGTCTCTATGGCGAATAGCTGGCAAACTTGGACTCCGAATACGTTGGTGCTTTGACTTTTGTAACCCCAAGCCCATTCCGACACCAGCGTTTGGATAACGGCTTTGATGGTGGGTTTGCTGGGGATATCGGTGAATGTTGTAAGTGGCATCTCCATCGCTTAGCAGATCGTAACTATTGCCACGTTGCAATGAACTATTATTCTCAACACTATTCATTTGCCTTGCACTTCCATTCGATTTACTCAGATCCAGATTAGAGTAGTATGTGCGAATCGAGGTGCGCTCAAATCTGTGCGATGATGATGAGGATTGATGATGATGTGAGGAGAACATTTCGTTCATTCGAGCTAGTTCCTCTAAACGGGGAGTACAAAATCAATTCTAACACTGAGTCCAATTCAATGCTTACCTCTCTCCTTAGCCCATTGTTTTCGTTTCAATTCCAAAAGAGGTTGTATTTTCACACCATTCATTATCTTATCCCCAACGGAGAACACATGCAAATAGGTTCTTTAGAAAAACTACTCCTATCCCTAAATATCAGTTCGTTACGCGAAACAAGTCTACACAAAGTGGAAAATTAAGGAAAACTATTGTTCAACGAATTAGAAATTCCATCATATACCCCTCGAGTTGCGGTATTTGCTGTAACCGGGTGGTATTGGTGGTGTCTAGTTGCCCATGGTAACTCGGCTGGTAAACAGTTTCGAGGTCTTATGCTATTTTCTGTGGGAACATGAATTCCGCAGCCAAAAGTGGGTAATGTTCAGCTGATGGAACGTGTACACCATGCAAATAACTAATTAAGTGCCATGGCATGTGATTGGAAATAAATACTGGCATGCAAGTTGTTCCTTAAAGCTATTCTATAGGAGTATAAGCACAGGACTCGTGTTTCGTTATTTTATTTCCTGACTTTGGTATGAAATCTGACGGATAAAGAAGCTACTACTTACAGTTGAACTTAATGGCAAAGAAAATCCAGTGACATTTTGTGTTGACTTTAACTGAAAACTGTAAATTACTTAGGCGGCTAGAGACATAAGTTGCTGTAAATGTAGTAGCCCCAACCTTAGCACTGCAAGTGTAAACAAGAACTTTGCATATATATTGCAAATTGCACGACCTGGTCCTCCCTAATAAGGGGTTATGACGGCATCAATCGCTTTCTGGGGATGAAACAGAATACTAGACCGAACCTGGGGTTCAACTCCTTAAATAGTCATTTGGCTCTAAACGGCGGTAGTGATGCCGTTAGTGCATTACAGCAACCTGGTATTTTAGCAGACGCTGTTAAAGCGACCAACCTCTAGACTATAGATAAGATTCAACAAATGACCTGTTTCGGCACCACAGGGACAATAAGAACCACACCCTCAGCATGTCTAACGGGCCTGGAGTCCATGTTAAATCTCAAAGCCCTAGATCTTTTCGAAAGAAAAGTGCCCTTACTATAAGCAAGACTAAAAGCTGGAAATGTAACCTGACGGAGATGCGCAGATCTTTAAGAAATTTACGGGGAATAATGTTTCCAAAGACTACACGTAGACTATCCTGTCTAGATTTTGCAAGACCATTTCCCACTTATTTTCAAAACAGGAAACAATGGCATAAGAATTTATTCCTCTCCTCCGTTAAGTGGAAGACATCAGCAACATTGGGACATTACCGTTGTGAATGGGACATTACCGTTATCTTTCGTGCTAGTGGTGCTACAATACCGGTATACCATCCCTCGACTGTACCAGCCCTTTTGCATAATTGTGGATTAATGGCTCCGGTGCTAGCTTAAAAGACAGACCGAAGCTCTCTCTCTACGTACATTTCATTGGGGTAGTAGGCTCCGGGAAATAACCCCCAATGAAATAACCCCCCAAATGAAAAATTAATTAACTCCCCAAAATTGGGGAACAATTTCACTGTGAAATTTTTCCCCGAATCAAAGATGAAAAAAGTCCCCAAAATGGTATGAAATAAGTCCCCAAATACGTATGAAATAATTCCTCAAAATGGATTTCAAGTGTTCAAGGTGTTATAATAACTCACTATGGCTTTCTGAAAGTGAAATAAGGCCATACGAATTCATTTACCCAAAGAGTAATAAGGCTAAGTGCTAAAATAAAACCTCGCACCTACTCCAAATCAAACGCATTATGGGATGGGATTATGGGATCCCATAAACAGTGCAATGCGTATGGGGGGCATGGTGCCACCCTACAACCCTCCTGCTTGGGGTCACTGTTTGATTTGGAGTAGGTGTGAGGTTTTATTTTAGCACTTGGCCTTATTGCACTTTGGCTAAATGAATTCGTATGGCCTTATTTCACGGACTCAAAGTGCAATAAGGCCAAGTGCTAAAATAAAACCTCTCACCCTGGGATCCCATAAACAGTGCAATGCGTATGGGGGGGGGGGGGCTCCTGCCCCTGCAACACCCCTGCTTGGGGTCACTGCTTGATTTGGAGTAGGTGCGAGGTTTTATTTAGGAATTGGCCTTATTGCAATTTGAGTCCCCACATTTGGGAACTTATTTCATAGTTGAATTTGGGGACTTATTTCACTATGAAATAACTCCCCAATTTGAAGTATGAAATTAGTCCCCAAAAACCCATGATATAAGTCCCCAATTTTGGGGGCTTATTTCATATGAAATTAATCCCCACCTCCATACAAATTTTGGGGAGTTATTTCATCTTTCATTTGGGGGGTTATTTCCTGCAACCGGGGTAGTAATCCCCAAGGATCGGACTATTGTCGGTGACCATCGCCCTTGCAACAAGCCTTCGTACCACCTTAAGTCATATTCCGCTGAGCCCCATCATATTAGGCTTAGTTTGGATAGTGTTTTATATAGTTGGATTCAAGCGATCAGAAGAACCGGTGACAAGCCCTAAAACATTGTCTCCAAAGCGTTCCATATGACCTCAATCGATAACCATAAGCGATGTTTGGCATTCACTTTGGAGGCAAGTTGACTGCTGTGAAATAGTATCCTAAGCACATGCCTTCCGGCACCACCAAGAAAAGGTAATAATAACCATTTTACTTGTATCCCTAGAGGCACCAGACAATGTAGTTCTGAACAGGGTTGTTTCCGACTTCTGAAGGTATAGTTTCCAGCCGTCATTATATCAACAACAAAACGTTGATAGCCTCGATTTCAGGGCCTGGTCACTATGCCACCACATTTCCAGTATACACTAATGCCTGTCTGGGTAAACATACCATATCACTCGTATAAATGTTGAACAGGATCGGAGAATTAACCGTACCCTCCTGTAAACCATTGTTCATATCAAACACTCGGCTCGTGGCATACCACATTTGATAACGAAAAGACCCTCTTACTAACCTAATCTGAGGCCTTCTCAAATTCAAAAAGGCAAGCGCCAGTACATAAGTTTTTGCATTTATTCAACTGAATGTCGGAAACCAGTCTCCAATGTAAATAGTATCATGACTCGCCCTGAATCCAAACTGGTTGTACGAAATGATGTAATCCTCCTCCACACACTAAAACTGGGCTCGATTGACAACCTTTTCAAAGACCTTGCTAATATTTGGAATCAAACTGATTGGCCGAAGATTGGCAGAGCTCCTCATATCATTACCCTTTTTCGGGATAGGGCGTACCACAGCTACCTCCAATATGTCGGATAATGCGCATTATTCAGTGGAAATTATCTACAGCCCCAGGGAGCAGGAGCAGGTGTCTCAATACGATACTACTCTTGACTCGTTGCACAGGAGATCACCTTCCGACACGAACAAGTTAGGTGTAAGTCGTCCATTGGCGACAAGAGCGTAAGCATGGTCTCATTTTTAAATACGGTGAACCTGCTATTCTCAAATCGTCAATTCATTCAAATTCAAGCAAATTATATTTCTCCACTGGGTCATCGAAAACGAAAAAAAACGTCGTTTGATGCGACACTTTCCGGAACTTTAGTAAGTTGTCAGTAGATATGTACTTGGATATCATTGTTATCCTTCATCCTCAATAACTTATTCATCTGTATCAATTTAAGAGACTGCTGGTTCACATCTTTATTATGTATATATAAAAATTGATGTTAGTACATCGGTTTGACATTAATATACTGGTACCGTTTAACTGGTCACTTATGAACAATATATTTTTTTGAAGGAAACGGTTTTTATCCTATCAGATTTATTGTAACACGTCACTGTTCGTTGTTATGCTGGAAGACCCATTTTACTGCATTTCGTCTCGGCATATGGATGCATGAGTTTTGCATTACGTCTATGTAAAAGTGCTGCTTTGTTTAACCATTCACCATTTTGTATGGTTTCAGTAGTGAATTTAGGATTATATTCTGCAGGTATGGGGTGGATGCCTCACATACTGCCGGGTCCATTACAATATGATCCAGCAAAGTATCATAGTAAAAGTCACACAAATATCAAGGTTATGTTTATACAAGAAAAAATACAAACTGCTATTTGCTTTCTCACAGCTGTACGTATTTTGTTCATGGAAAAGTTTTTTTATGCGCATTCGTCCTATTGATTTGAATCTTTCAACAGTTGTTGTCCTAGTAAGCGGGACAGGGGAGACTACATGCAGAATGATTGACTTTAACCGATTGCGATTTTTGCTCTGTTAAAAAAAACATAGGTTAAATTTAACTAAGCAATTTTTGTTAAAAAACTACCGTGTTAAAAAGGTTAAATACATACTGTTACCAATAACACATTGTTGTTTTCATTTAAGTTACTAGATTAATTTAAAAAAAACCTCTATTTGATGTTTGGTTAAATTCAAATGAGTCTCTTGGTAAAGAAAAATCTACAGAATTTGGGGTTTTAACATACTGATTGGTTATTAATAATTGTTCAACACATGCAAGTTTAAATAAACGAATGTTTGTTACAATCTATCAATCTCTCTTTTAAAAATAACCAATTTGTTTTGCTTTAATGTAACCAATGACTGGGTTGTTTTTAACCGCTTTACACTCTTATACCTACATCCAAAAAAAAAAAACATTTTGTTCAAAAATAGAAAACGCTTTGTTCTCGAGTGGATTAACATTGAAAATCAGTTTTTATATCCGAAATTTCTATAAAACATTTACGTCAAAATATGAATCGATTATTTTGTACGCAGAAACTGTTGATTTCAATAGTCAACTCAGCTGAATTCTACAAACACATACTGTTGTTTCTTATCGAGATATACACACACCATTACGAAAAACAAACGACGCTGCTTCCTGTATAAAAGTTATTGAATACTAATTGGTAATTCAGTGGTAAACCGTTGCGCAAAGCTGTTGTAGCAGATCAGATCTATTGTTTTAAATTCAAGTGGAAAATTATATCCGAGTGGCATAATTAATTTATGTTAGAAAATTAAAGTGAACTTATAAAAAAATTAACGTGAAAACGAAATAATAATAAACCGGTCAGTAATTTTTTATAATAATTTATAGAGTAAAATTGTTTTTTCTTTAAGATGGTTTACTTTTTAGATGCACAGGTGTTGGATACCTTCAACCAAGCATGTTGGATATAATTAAACCAACTAGTTGTGCTCTTTAGTAGGTATTGGGACCCTTGGGACTGGGAATTCTGAGCTAGAGCGAGAGGGAAGATATGAGGTTGGAGCTAGAGCGAGAGGTAAGATCTGACCTTGGAGTGACGCGCCGGCCGCCGGTGGTGGTTGTTAGTTTTTGTTATCAGTTTTGTGTGTTTAGAGTGAATAGCTTGGAGATATTGACTTCCATAGTAATTAAACGGTTGATGCGATAAAGAAACCCCATGGATATTGGAAGCAACGGTGAATAGTGAGTTCAAGATCGTCTTTGTTTATACGACTAAATTGTGTATTGTAGCGATCTTGAGCTCATTTGTTTGTTTAGGACATTGCATTGTATATGGTTTCTTAGTTTGATTAATGTTAGACATTACATGTGTATGGTTTCTTAGTTTGATTATTTAATGTTTTATTTGTTCAGGACAATACATTGTGGGGCGAGATAATATAATATTATCGGCGTCAGATATGGCTCGCTCCCCCTTAAGATTCGCTGACCATATTGCTCTGTGTTACTTTTATCTTACTGACCACATTGTTTGAGAAGAAATTGTGATATTTTCGGAGGTATTTTCATGTATAAAAGGCGAGTGTTGAAGGTACTAAGTAACAGTTTATTTCAAATTAGACATGCAAAGAACATGAATTTCCTTAACCAACTGGGTAAAGTAAAGCCCCTAGAGGGTCTGAAAATGGTAGAATTGGGGAAACGGAGTCGTATCTTGAAGGCGATGCGGTGTCAGACCAAGTATGGACCAAGGATCCTGGTAGAGCTGGAGGCGAAAAGGGTATTTTTGCCTCTCAGATTCAACGCAATGGAGGAGGACACCATTACCCAACTCCCCTTATATGAGATGGAAGTCATCAAAGCGGTTGGAAATTCCTTTGAGTTGGCGTTCCATCCTGTTGCAGAGGAAGACGATGAGGTGCAAGTTCCCTACTCACAACCATTTTTATAAAATAAAAAATAAATTAAAAAAAAAAAAAAAAAAAAGTGAAACAAAGAAATTAACTGTTCTTTTTCTTTTTTATTGGTTTATTCGACTTTTAAGTGCTTTGAGGTGGTTAAAGATTACCCAACCTTTGTGAAAAGATTCAATTTGCGTGGTCGTAAAATTGAATTCCGGATTAGGGATGTAGCAGACAACTTTGAACCATCTAGCTGGATTCAGAATGCAGTGAAAGGGATATTTAAAAAAGTGACTAACGATTTGGATCCTTCTGATATGGTGGGTATAACATTTACAGGGAAGAATTTCGAACACCATGGTCCTGGTTGGATGAGCTATAGAAAGGCATCCGATTTAAAGTGGAGCGAGGTATGGGATTTAATCACTAAAATTTTCCAAAGCAATTCCGAGGGCTTAAGCACGGATACTTTCCGTATAAATCTTACATCGATAAGGCCTCCTAAAGGACAAGGAAATGATCGAAATAAGAAATACAATTCTTTCGATGAAGAATGCAAAAAGCGGAGGGGAATCATTGTAATAAGAAACAAAGACAACCTATGTTTACCTCGTGCGTTAGTTGTTGCAATTGCCTTTATTGATAAAGACTCAGAATATGCAAAAATTCGGCGCAATATTGGTAAATCTCAAGATCTTCGAACGGCTAATCTAATAATTTTGACCGGTGTTAGTATACCTTCCGAAGGTTGTGGTATTCCAGAGCTTCGCACTTTTCAAAGTTATTTGAAGAATTATAAGATCACAGTCTACGAATATGAGCAAAAAGGACGAAGTATTATATTCGAAGACGATACATATAACAGTGATAAGAGAATAAATTTACTGTTTTACAAAGGTCACTTCAATGTTATAACATCTTTGACAGCGGCATTTGGTTGTGCTTATTTTTGCGAAATTTGTAGTGTACCATTCAATAATAAAACCGATCATAGATGTGTAAAGTCATGCCCTCAATGTCAGCAATCACCTATATGTCCTCAAAATCTATCCGAAATTGTATGTAAAGATTGCAATAGAAGTTTTAGAGGACAGGAATGTTTTGATAACCATAAGGCTTCGGGGTCAACAGGAAACCGAGCAATTTGTGAAACAGTTAAAAAATGTGTTGATTGTCTGAAAACATATAGAAGAGATAGAGAACATACTTGTAATGAATACTATTGTAAAAATTGTAATAAACACGTTTCCCAAGAACACTTGTGTTATATTCGATGCGACACTAGAAGACCAAAATTAGGCAATGTTCTCTATGTGTTTTATGATTTGGAGAGTCGTCAAGAAACGATTATTGCTGAAAAAGTGATAAAAGACTATGCTGTTCCAGTAAAACTTCATGAACCGAATTTATGTGTTTTCCAGCAAAGATGTGACCTTTGTTTGGATGAGAATAATCTACACTTCTGTCAGAAATGTAAATTCAGACTTAATATAAAAAAGGGTCAGAATGTTATATCCGAGTTCTTAGAGCACCTTTTGAACGCCCGAAAAAGTTTCACAAAAGTTATTGTTTTGGCTCATAATGGGCAGGCATATGATCACCAATTTATTTTAAACTATATCTTGCAAAATACAAAATTTCACCCCGAATTGATTATGAGGGGAACTAAAATAATACTCATGGGATTGGGGAATGTGAAATTCATAGACTCATTGAACTATTTTCCCATGGCTCTATCAGTTCTTCCAAAAGCTTTCGATTTACCGCAAGAGTTAAAAAAGGGGTATTTTCCGCATTTCTTTAATACCATCGAAAATGAAAACTATATTGGTCCACTGCCGCCTGCAGAATATTACAATCCGGATGCCATGAAGATAAATGATCGGGATGTATTCTTTAAATGGTATGAAGAAAATAAACAAAGTGAATTTAATATGCAGCGAGACCTTGTTGCATACTGTGAAAGCGATGTACAGATCTTATCTGAAGCATGTATAAAATTCAGAAAATTTTTCCTTGAGCAGTGTAATGTGGAACCGTTTTTGGAAGCTGTGACTATAGCATCAGCATGCAACTTGGTGTACCGTCGTAATTTTCTTAAACCAAACACTATAGGCTTAATACCTAGAAATGGATACAGACAAACTGATAATCAGTCGATCCAGGCAATTAAATGGCTTATTTTGGAAGAAAGGAGACGGAATTGTTACATTCAACATGCAGCTAAGCAGCGAGAAGCGGTAGTATGTGGTGTGAAAGTTGACGGTTTTTGCAAGGAAACCAAAGAGGTGTTTGAGTTCCACGGTTGTTATTATCATGGCCACTCATGTTTGAAAACGTTTCGCGACATGCCTTTAAGCAAAGATCCGTGCGACACGTTAAATCTACGCTATGAAAAAACCATGGCTAAATCTACACGGCTAAGGCAGTTCGGGTACAAGGCAATTGAAATGTGGGCTTGTGAATTCGAGAAACAATTGAGTACTGATGATGTCAAATATTTAAAAACACATCCTTTAATACAACAAAGCCCATTAAATCATCGCGACGCATTTTATGGGGGCCGTACGGGGAACACATATAATTATTATAAATGTAAGGAAGGTGAAAAAATCAAGTACATAGATGTATGCTCCCTATACCCATGGGTTTGCAAATACGGGAAATATCCAGTGGATCACCCTAAAGTTCACACCACCGATTGTTCTCAAATCGACTTAAAAAACACGAATGGGATTATAAAATGTAAAATAATACCTCCAGAGCAATTGTTACATCCGGTATTGCCTATTAAACAAAATAATAAGCTTATGTTTACATTGTGTAGAACATGCAGCAAACAAATGTCTCAAGACGAACGCTGCGCCCATACTGATGATGAAAGAGCTATACACGGAACCTGGATTATTGATGAGGTCTTAAAAGCAAAGGATAAAGGGTATAAGATAGTAGATATTTTCGAAATATGGGAATATTCTATGATTCAATATAATAAAATGGAAAAATCAGATGGCCTTTTCAGTCAAATGATGAATAAATTCATTAAAATGAAACAGGAAGCATCAGGGTGGCCAGATAAATGTGCTACAATGGAAGAGAAAAAGAAATATGTAGCTGACTTTTTGAGTAATGAAGATGTTAAACTCGATTTTGCACAAATTTGTGATAACCCTGGGAAGAGATCTTTTGCTAAGCTCATACTTAATTCATTTTGGGGTAAATTTGGACAAAGAGAAAATCAATCGAAAACATGTATAATTAATAGTCCATCAGAATTATTCCAAATGCTTACAAATCCAACTATTGAAGTCTGTCACATTCTACCTATAAATGAGGAAAATGTTATAGTAAGTTGGTTGTATAAAGAAGAAGAAGCGGAGACCTTATCAACTGTTAATGTGTGTATTGCAGCTTATACTACCACACAAGCTCGTCTGAAATTGTATAGTTACCTGGAAATATTAGGAGCTAGAGTCTTGTACTACGACACCGATTCTGTAATCTATGTAAGTCGTGAAGGAGAACCTGATCCACAGACTGGTGAATTTATAGGGGATATGACTGACGAGTTACAATGCTATGGGTATGGAAGTTATATTACTGAATTCGTAAGTGGAGGCCCCAAAAATTATTCCTACAAAGTCTTTAGTACAAAAGATGGCACTGAAAAAATCGTGTGTAAAGTAAAAGGAATCAATTTGAATTATTCAGCATCGAAGAAAGTAAATTTTGAGACAATCAAAGAAGCTGTACTTAATGCTGCGAATGCCGATGATATCCAAATTTTATCAAATAATATTCGCCGGACACGAGAGCACGAGGTCATAACAATTGCTGAAACAAAAACATACAAACCCAGGTCAGAAAAACGTAGATTTCTTGAAGACAATAGTTCCCTTCCATATGGTTATAAAAGACGTAAATAAAGAAAAAACATTTGTATTTAAAAAAGAAGAAATTGGTTTTTATTTAATTTCCAGATAAGAATTTGTCCAATAGGTATACATTTTGTAGGGCACAGCATTTGCTATGGAGCGAACATTTTATTTCACAAGGATAGAGTCGCTTCAATTCGTTGAAATTAGGACAGCCAACTTCTTCGATATTCATCACTTCAACATTTTCATCGCAAAGTAACTCCTTTATCCATTGAACTTTTTCAACTCCTTTGACGTACAAAATTGTATTTTTTATTTTCACGCGAAGGTATTTCCGAACTTTCTTAAATTCGGTGAAACCTCCATCCCAAACTAGGCCATGATGATTTTGGTAAAGCCATTGAACTTGTCTTCTTAATGCAGATGATAATTGGTCAGAGTTGAATGGTGGTTTGATGATGAAATGATGATGATGGCCATTGTGTAGTATTGCTATTTCTTTAGCGATAAACTTATTATTAGGTCCTTTGAAACCTTGTACGTCAAGTATAAAATACATGGTTTATGCATGAGTGTCTTTTCCCCACAAGAGTTAACTTTGAACTAAGAAATTAGATTTCTCGCGAAACTATTTGACTGAGTGGATTATAATTTACGAGGCGATCGTGTAACATTAAACAGTAGGCTGACGTATTTGCTGGGATTGGTTTTGTTCCTGTTGTTTTGAATTCAATGCGAATATCAACTGGACCATTTTTGATTATTTCACTCTGATGTCTGCAATCTATAACGAAAATTGTCGCTTGAGATTTAAATGTATCTCTTGGTAAGAGTGGTTCAGCAACTAGTCGGTTGTAGTAGGTTTTTTGAAAGTCGCAGTACATATTGTATAGTAAACTGTAATTATTTTTATCAAAGGATAAATTTAAATCTTCACAGGGGTAAGCGTCAGAATTTAAGTATGCCTTCACGTTTGTAATATCACAATGATCAAAATAAGTTGGATTTCCTTTTAGTAGATTACGTTTGTTAGTTTGCAATGCAAGGAGAATGTAGCGTGGCTTCTCCATTTGTGAGGTTGTCTTCACATTCCAAATATGATGATTGGTGCTGGGCAAAGTAGGATATTCATACAGATCCCAGTTACGAAAGGCAAGCTTCATAGTTTGACCATTATTAATAGGTTTGTAAAGTTTTAATTTGTAAGAATCAGACAGTGTAATATGAGGAATTTTCCATTGTATTTTAAGTAATTTTATCTTTGCTTTTTCATCATCGTCAGCAATTAATGAATTATCATCTGTGCGTGACCGTGTTAGAATCAAATCATGGCGTCCATTGGGTATTACTCTCTTATAGTCTTCAGCAAAACCCAGTAATTTATTTAGAGGTATACAAAAATTAAAGTAGAAACTATCCAGATTAATTGAAGAGTTGGGCGACCAAGATGCATTCAATAGCATATCGCTTTCGTTTTTGTTTAAAGAAATGTAGTTTTTAATAGTTGATGTTATGCCAACATTACGATTGCTATCAATTTCCACGCCATTTAATTCATAACGTATTTCGTCAAATAAGAAAGCTATTCCGTTGTTTACAAGTTTTGTTTTCGTAACTGCCGATCCATCAGATTTCGATACAGTACCTTCAATATAAATGTAACTTTCTGAAGGCAAAATATTAAGATTTTGATGTTGGACACAAATTTGTATAATGTCATTTTTCTCAAAGTTATTCAGATATGGTGAATAGGTGTGATAATTCAGTTTTGAGATACTCTCCTCAAACTTTGGTTCTTCGAAAATATTCAGCATGTTGTTAGGATTGATTTAATGTTTTAATTTATATCCCAGTGACAATAGAAATTGTTGATTTTCTATAGTAAGTTTTGATGTTCTCTTATCAGAAGATGATAGTATATTGCTAGAGTTAGTAGTGTTACCTGCTCTTTTATAACTTGAGGGGTAATTATATACTATCATTATTGTGGTTTCAAATGCAAGCGAATTGTTATGATTTCGTTTCGAAAGTTTATACGATTTCCGTCCTGATCCAAGAGATTCAATGTTATAGAACTTATCCTCTTAGCGTTCACTGGCAAATAGATGGCATTGTGTGGAACTTCAACTATTTTATATCCTGGACTAACGTTGACTGAAAATTCATGTAGTATATGAGCAGGTTGACTATTGATATATGTTTCGTCAATTAAATTACATTCAACTCGTACAATATTCACTCTATTGATATTAACATACTGGTCAGATACATGCAGAATATTAGGAGCTAGTTTCTTCTTACTGAATCCTAAAAGAGAACCAATAGATCGGTCTTGTGTAAAATCGATTTCCACATTGCTGTACAGTTCACATTTCAAAGTATTATTATTGGCTTTTAATTTGATTATAACTTTTTCAACGCTATTCTCATTGTGTGTGTTCAGAACCTTTTGAATTATTTTATTAATATCCTCAATTTCATAAGAGCCCTCTGTAAATTCAGTATTGATTTCTCCATTACCACCACCACCACCACCATCACCACAATGAAATAAATTATTTAATTTATCCACATTAGGTATAGAATTATAGGTCTGCAGATCAACTAAGCCACATACATAATCAGAATTTAGGACAATTGGAGGAAAGTACTCTGCAGTGAGAGTAGATTGGTTTCCGCTTAAAGTGAGTGTTAACGACATAACTATTGGAATAGAAATGAAACACAATATATTGATTTTACTCTATTTATTTATATTTTGCTCAATTAGAAACTTTAAACATAGATGACCACATATAAATGTATTGAAATTTTGACAGCTGTTATAATTATAGTGAATATTTTCACCTAAATATCGTACAACCTCTATGGGTGGTCTTAAGTTACCAAAACTATCGAAATATTTGACAATATTTTTATTCTTAATGTATGCTACCCAATGTGTCCCTGGCCCACTCTCATTGTCCAAATTAATTACACCACATTCCTTGTTATCAGATCTTACTGGTAATTTATCACTCATGTAAACACCCCTGAAGCATGGTATATTCAATTTTCCAAATTTCATAATATCAATATTGGTGAGTGGACGATTAGGTAGCGAATTTAAAAGTTTTTTGAATCGTATGGTTTAAGGAAAAGTCCAAATCCTTTTTTATATGGCTGTAGATAAAGTCCGCTACCATGCTTAATTTTAATTCCTTCCATAGTCTGATTGTGACGTTTATTCTCTTCCAATTGTTTCTTGGCTACCTTTGATTCATTTATAGCTTTAACTACGCCCGCAGCTCCTCCAACTACTGATCCAATAGCCGATAGCC
This sequence comes from Portevinia maculata, assembly GCA_949715645.1. NCBI lineage: Eukaryota > Metazoa > Arthropoda > Insecta > Diptera > Syrphidae > Portevinia > Portevinia maculata. Next base: position 181,260,141 of record OX454527.1, read on the forward strand.
CAGCTAAAATAGGTAACAATGGTAAGAAACCACCAATTTTCGGTAGAGGTATTACTCGAGGAATTGTAATGCTCTTTCGTTTATTTTTAATGATCTTTTTAGCTGCTTGTAGAGCAGTTGTTGCAATTATGTTAGGATCTTCGTTTCTAGTGTCTCGAATAGCATTTCTAGCCTCCATAATGGCTTTTTTAAATAAATTATACTTTTTGCGTGGGTTTCTTTTCCTTCTCTTGGCTTTGCTGCAACCCATACCAAGTTTCGTTTTAGCTTTCATCATATTCGTTACTAATATACTATTTATTTTCTCTGCTATCGATGAGTCTTTTGCCTTTACTCTCTGCCAGGCCTTTTCAGTTAAAATTTTGTCTGCAATATGTCGTTCAGGTAGATTTTTATTGTTAGCATATGCAATATCGTGTTCGCGACAGGCTTCATCCAACTGATTAACTCCCCTATCTCCTCTAGCAAGGCGTTCTTTCAATTTAGTCCCTGGCCCACAGAAGTTATATGAGGGAAGATGTAATTCAATTGGTAATTTTTCGATTAAGGAATTCACTAATCCGTACCCTTTGAATGTATCTTTCCAACTGTTGGCTTTCACACTATAATTTATCATTTTATACGACTTTCTTGTTGTATATGTTGAACAATTATGAATTTCTCAACTATAAAACATGATCTTTTATATTGATTAGTTTCATTCAATAGCAGAATGAGGTTCATAAAACAACAACAACGAGATTTTATTAAAGTTAAGAACTTTGATAGTAAAATTAAAGTACGCAGGAAACATGGAGCAATATTTCCTAATAGTATTAGAGGAATAATTGTGGGTCCATCAAATTGTGGAAAAACCAATGTCATGTTGAGCATTCTCCTCGATCCAAATGGTTTAAAATTTGAAAATCTCTACATATACTCAAAGTCTCTGCATCAACCAAAGTATGCATACCTGAGAAAGCTAATAGAGTCCATCACGGGTATGGGATATAATGAGTTTTCAAATAATTGTGAAATTATTACGCCTTCTGAAGCAAATCGAAACTCAGTTTTTATATTCGATGATGTGGCTTGTGATAAGCAAAACAATATTCGAGAATATTTCTGCATGGGTCGACATAATGACGTGGATAGTTTCTACTTGTGTCAATCTTATACACATATACCAAAACACTTGATTCGAGACAATGCAAACTATTTAGTTATTTTTAAGCAAGACGAACTTAACCTGAAGCATATATACAACGATCATGTCAACTCTGACATGACATTCAATCAATTCAAGGAATTGTGTAAAAAATGCTGTAAAGATACATATGGGTTTTTGGTTATTAATAAAGATTTTAGATTGAATAAAGGCCGATATAATAATTCATTTAAAGAAACTGTATCTATATAAATCTATTCAGTCATAAATCAGCGGTTTAAATGATTACATACGATTAGAGCATTCGTCCCTGTATTCGACAATTATGGATGTTGATGAAAATTTACTTAAAGATTTAGTAAAAACTAAAAAAGCTTTAAAGAGAAAATATATGTTTCTTCAGTATGGAAAAACTACGAAGGATGCGGAACTTGAGACTACTTTTAAACCAATAGTTGAACCCTTAAAAGAAATCGTGAAAAATGTCAAAAGTGCTCATACTCAAAATGATACTGCTGCTGCAGATATTGCTTACAATAATATAGATATGAAAATAAAGAATCAACAACTACTACGACGACGTTTACAATACCCAGAAGAAGAAAAAAAATCCATTTCTAATGCAAGTTTTGACTTCTCATCTCCAGAATCAAATCAGACAACGAACAATGATAATTCATTTAGGACACCCTACGACAATAGCTTTGATCAAAGCACTCCAGTTAATCGATCATCCCCATCAGATTCGAATCGTGACAAAATCTATGGTCCACATTTCGACGTGGAATCAAATTCAACGAAATTAGGTAGATCAAGTTTTGTAATTAACGAACACAAGAATTTCGTCATTGATGATGAAATCTTCCATGGAACGAATGGCCTTTATGAATTAATATTTCGAAAAAACCCTAGAAAAGATCGATATACCAATGAAGACTTGGATCAATATCTAAAGATATTACAAAAAACAAAAGCACACTTGAAAAACTATGATAGTAACTTACAGGTTAAAGGCAACAGAGGTTATAAGTATAAACATATAATCCAACCTTTACTTCAGCACCTAACGCAGAGAGTCATAAAGAAAATTGGAAAAGCATACAATAGTAATTCAACTGATATGAGTTATTCAAATAAACCCGTCGAATATGTGTATTGGGATAACCCCAATGAACTCGTCAATAGATTAAGGCTTTTAATTGCATCTCAAAGAGCCGGCAATAATAATCTTCAAAATGAGGTTAACTCAATTGTAGAAGAATTACGTGAATCAGATATCATACACTAATAATCAATTCAATCCATTAAAAGCAAGCAAATCAGTATGGCCTCACACCTGAACCGACCGGATAGGAACCGACCGGATAGAAATCGCCCTGCATGGATTTAACCTCAACACTTGGTTCAGGAATTGGCCTATATAAAATCAATTCGCGTTGGAAACGAACATTATCTATATATTAGACATCGTTTAGAGAATAATCTTCATTATTAATAAAATGAGTGTTGACAAGTTCGGACGAAGCTCCAACCAATTTCATAGAACAACCGAGAGTTCGCGAGGACCTGCTGGCGTAGGATTTAGACTACTACCTAATGGTGATTTCGATATTCAGGGAAAATGTCTAAACAATGTTGGAAAACCTGTAAACCCAACACAGGCGGCAAATAAGGAATACGTAGATAGCAACATAGATGTTCAAGATAAAAACATGCTAAATCATCGACGGTATGTAGACAACAATTTCAACGCACTCATGGGGACTATAAATGATGAGGCACTGAAGCTACAAATCATCGAAGATAAACTGGGAAAAATGGGTGCGGATTTGCGGTCATACACCGATGAGCAAAATTTGAAGACTCTTGAATTATTAAACAAAATTAGAAAGTATATGTTGGATATTTTCGAGAAGTATAAAAATAGTGGTGAACCTATTAGAGAGGCAACAACTAGTTTTTCACCAATTTAGTACGCATTCGGAATTCGATTTGAAATCATGTCTGCAGTAAATACGTCTACGATCTTCGATGAGATGTTAACATTTCTAAAAACAAATAACCAAACTCTTCTTGAGGAACATTTCAATGAAATTATTGATTGCATTAGTTTTCTGAGGAACTTTGAAAACGTATCTTCCACCACCTCTGTTCATGGGTGTCATTTTATAAATTGCCCCTGGTCTGCAAATCTCTGTCAAGAAGGACCAGATACTTGCGCATGCTATATGGTTGAAAGCAGATTGATTAGAATTAAGAAATTGATGTTACTTTATCGACGATTGGTCAAATAAAATATCTAATAAAATACAAAACCTCTCCTTGTTTCTATTCACTCGTTTTTAGGATGAGTAAAAGAAAAGTTGTTGGTGAGCTGCACAAGCCAGCCCGAAGGAATTTCACCAGACGAAGAGTTATTATTAAGGGTTTTAATGATCTATGGCAAGCAGACTTGGTTGAAATGATACCATACAGTGATGAGAATGAGGGGTTCAACTATTTACTAACCGTAATTGATACTTTTTCAAAGTATGCTTGGGTCGTTCCTTTGAAACATAAGACTGCATCAGCTACAACACAAGCTATGAGAACAATTTTTACCAATTCAAATCGAGCATCTAAAAATTTGCAAACCGACGATGGTAAAGAATTCTTCAACAAGGCCTTCCAAAATTTGATGAATACCTACAAAATTAATCACTACTCAACGTACAGTACATTAAAAGCATCAATTGTTGAACGCTTTAACCGCACCCTTAAGGAGAAAATGTGGAAAGAATTCAGTTTCAATGGGAACTACAAATGGCTACCCATTTATAAGGATTTGCTGCATGCATATAATCACTCGGTACATAGAACAATAAAAAAACGTCCCGTTGATATAAATAAAAACAATGTCAAAGAATTACTATCAGGAGTTTATAAACGAATAAAAATTGCTGAGAAGGGAAAATACGAAGTTGGCAATAACGTTCGAATAAGCAAGTTTAAACATGCTTTCGAAAAAGGATACACACCAAACTGGACAACTGAAATATTCAAAATAAGAAAAGTTCAGATAACAAACCCTATTACATATCTAATTGAAGATTTTCAAGGTCAGCCTATTAGAGGGAGTTTCTATGCACACGAATTACAAAAGACGAATTTTCCCAACATATTTCTCGTGGAAAAGATTCTTGCAACAAAAGACGAAAAAGTATATGTCAAATGGTTGGGTTTCCCATCCACTAACAATTCATGGATTAATAAAAAACAATTAATTTAATGGTTTTTTTTTTTTTTTTTTTATTTTATGAAATGGTCATTATATATGCTTGTTTCATCGATTTGAGATTCACTAGTTCCATGTTGGGCTCATGCCTCAATTCCTGATTTGTAAAGAACTCGATTTCACCATTACTTAAAATCCTTTCCTGTTCATATTCTCGATACTCGAAGCATGAAATACTCAAAGATCGTAGCTTATAATTGCTATCATATGTGCAGCGAATAGCTAATTCCTTGTTGTCATCGAGTATTTCTTATTTCGATCATTTCCTTGTCCTTTAGGAGGCCTTATCGATGTAAGATTTATACGGAAAGTATCCGTGCTTAAGCCCTCGGAATTGCTTTGGAAAATTTTAGTGATTAAATCCCATACCTCGCTCCACTTTAAATCGGATGCCTTTCTATAGCTCATCCAACCAGGACCATGGTGTTCGAAATTCTTCCCTGTAAATGTTATACCCACCATATCAGAAGGATCCAAATCGTTAGTCACTTTTTTAAATATCCCTTTCACTGCATTCTGAATCCAGCTAGATGGTTCAAAGTTGTCTGCTACATCCCTAATCCGGAATTCAATTTTACGACCACGCAAATTGAATCTTTTCACAAAGGTTGGGTAATCTTTAACCACCTCAAAGCACTTAAAAGTCGAATAAACCAATAAAAAAGAAAAAGAACAGTTAATTTCTTTGTTTCACTTTTTTTTTTTTTTTTTTTTAATTTATTTTTTATTTTATAAAAATGGTTGTGAGTAGGGAACTTGCACCTCATCGTCTTCCTCTGCAACAGGATGGAACGCCAACTCAAAGGAATTTCCAACCGCTTTGATGACTTCCATCTCATATAAGGGGAGTTGGGTAATGGTGTCCTCCTCCATTGCGTTGAATCTGAGAGGCAAAAATACCCTTTTCGCCTCCAGCTCTACCAGGATCCTTGGTCCATACTTGGTCTGACACCGCATCGCCTTCAAGATACGACTCCGTTTCCCCAATTCTACCATTTTCAGACCCTCTAGGGGCTTTACTTTACCCAGTTGGTTAAGGAAATTCATGTTCTTTGCATGTCTAATTTGAAATAAACTGTTACTTAGTACCTTCAACACTCGCCTTTTATACATGAAAATACCTCCGAAAATATCACAATTTCTTCTCAAACAATGTGGTCAGTAAGATAAAAGTAACACAGAGCAATATGGTCAGCGAATCTTAAGGGGGAGCGAGCCATATCTGACGCCGATAATATTATATTATCTCGCCCCACAATGTATTGTCCTGAACAAATAAAACATTAAATAATCAAACTAAGAAACCATACACATGTAATGTCTAACATTAATCAAACTAAGAAACCATATACAATGCAATGTCCTAAACAAACAAATGAGCTCAAGATCGCTACAATACACAATTTAGTCGTATAAACAAAGACGATCTTGAACTCACTATTCACCGTTGCTTCCAATATCCATGGGGTTTCTTTATCGCATCAACCGTTTAATTACTATGGAAGTCAATATCTCCAAGCTATTCACTCTAAACACACAAAACTGATAACAAAAACTAACAACCACCACCGGCGGCCGGCGCGTCACTCCAAGGTCAGATCTTACCTCTCGCTCTAGCTCCAACCTCATATCTTCCCTCTCGCTCTAGCTCAGAATTCCCAGTCCCAAGGGTCCCAATACCTACTCTCTTTCCACCAAGAAAATGGTAAATTGGTACAAAGTAATCTGCCTAATAAAAAGTAAGTATTTTGGTTAAATTCAACCAAGTAGGGCTGCTAATTCCATCCAAGTGAGTTAGCTAAATTCAACCCTTTATGTTGGTTTAATTCAACCAAGAAAGTTGTCTCTAATTTCAGCCAATTGAGATTGTTAAATTTAACTAAGTACCTAACCTATGTTGGTTAATTTCAACCCTTTTAGTTAATTAAATTCAACCAGAAATGTTGGCTCATTTCAACCAAGTGAGATTGTTATATTCAAGTAAGTATGTGGGTTAATTTCAAGACTTTTAAGTGGTTAATTTCAACCAAGAAGGTTGACTAATAATAACAGAGTAAGTTGGTTAATTGCAACGAAGTAGGCTCGCTAATTTTAAAGTTAGGCGGTTAAATTGTACCTAACAACAACAGATTAAATTGGTTAAATTCAACAAAGTGAGTAGGCTTATAACAGCAGAGTAATTGGTTCAATTCTACTAAGTGGGTTGGCTTGGAACAACCGAGGAAGTTAGTTAAATGCAACCGAGTACATTGACTTATTTTAACCAATTGAGTTGGCAAATAAAAATAGAGTATGTTGGTTCAATTCCACCAAAAAACCAATTAAGTTGGTTAAATTCTACAAAGTTAGTTTTTCTTAAACAACTTGACGCAGTTATTTTTAATTCACTAACTCTGTAGGAGCTATATTATTAACAGTATTAATTAGTTGTTATTAACCGAAAGTTGGTTGATTTTAAATTACTGATTTTTCTGCGTGTATTTAGCTACTTGAATTCTATTATAATGTATTCATAATAAATTATGTAATACATGTAAAATCGTGTTGAGGTACTAGTAAAATAAATAGATAGGTAGATAAAACAAATTAATAATTAAGTTTTCAAAGCTGCGAATTATTTCCTTGAACTTTAAATGAAATATTTACCAAATACTGTTGAAAAAAAGTAATACAATGTTCAATCTCAAGAGTTTATCAATCATTTATAAAAAAACCACTATGCCTTTTTTTAATATTTTTACTCGATGCAAAATTGTGCGATAACTTCCAAGCGGTTACAATTTGTATGCTTCTTAATTCAAGCAGTCTCTTTACTTTGATTAAAAAAAAATGAATTATCAAAACAAATATTTTCTTAAATGTGTAAGTTCAAGAAGTGAAAGCTTGTTTTTATTCCAACTGAACGCAACAAGTTGTGTTTTTAAATACCGCAGATAGTATTTTCGCTACCTAGCTACAAAAAAGCTTTATACAGCTCATATCCTGTCTGGCATTTAAGTTGCCAACACCCTTCCATTTTTGGTTCATTGAACTAAACTTGGTCTTACGGAGTTTTGCACGTTGTTGGAAGTTTGGAAACAAATTTCCGTTTTGTCTTATATAAGCATACATATACGAGTGAATACGAGTATAATACTTCCTGGTTGTTATGATACGTTGTGTTGACAATCGATTTTTCTTGCATTTTCGTACCTAGCATGTAAGAGTGACCGTTAAACTTTCAGTGAAAATACTTATAAAGTCGAACGCATCTGCCTTTAAGTAAAAACGTATTCAATATATTTTATTTTTCGAGAGCGGGTAGCGTCGATGCACCTAGAATGAGGCTTTTGTCTCCTAGCTCAGAATATGTAAATTTTGACCGAGTGTTATATGACCCAAAGCAATTGTAATTTATTGCTCTTGGCTCTATTGCTATCAGAAAGGTGTTTGACACAACGACAACTGCGACTAAAAACACATTTTGTTGCAATTGAGGTTTAAGTCATTATGGCTTTATAAGTTAAGGTTTTTGTGTTGCTGTAAGGAAGTCTGGTTTATTTATGAGATTGGTCCTGAAGCTAACGTGGTATTGGAATAATTTTTATAGAGTGTAAGTTAGTGTCAAGTACTCGCTATTGTTCTACTTTGGGCAGTTAGTGAAACATTTTAATCAATAAATAAGGGCTTAGGTATATGTTTTTATGTTGTCAGCGTGTCGTGACGAAAAAAGGAGGCCGAACACATACTTAACCATTTTATATTCCTTGAACAAAGCATTACAAATTTTTGATGGTAGATAATGAATCGCTTGGTAAATTGATTCTACTGAAAGCTTTTTTTTATCGTCAGGAGGTTTTAGGTGATGTATTTGTTTTCTTTGTTTGGGAGTTCAAGTTGATGCAATCAGATTTGTACGTTTAAATTGCCTAAAGCCTGAAATAAAACTTATTTTTTAGTTTGCATGATATTTGGCTTATTTGTATTTAGAAATGCTAAATCGGATGCTTTATACAAAGTCTCTTCTGTCTTTTATTTCAAGCGGGAACTCTTATTTCTTGAACAAGGGCATACCCATCTTAGAAATATCCACAAAGAGAATGAAGGAAGGGAGCTCTTTCACCAAAGTTCATTAACAATACTTAAGGCAATCTTTGTGGGGATGACGAAAAAATAATACACAGGTGGTGACAGTATTGTCAAAGGCTTTTAACATAGTGTCACCGGATAAACTTTCCAAGTGCCCTTACTAACAATGACGAAGTACCCGGTATTACAGTTCAAGAAGTTGGAAAAGCGTCCAAGGATTGCAAAGGACCAAAAAAGGTGGGAGATATCGTCTCTGGGCGGGTCATGATTCTTATCTCCAAACTACGGAGAGACATTATAATACCTGTATAGAGGAAAGAAAGAAATGTATACACATTTGTACAGAGGAAAAACGATACGCTAAACTGTGTTAGTTGGAGTTCTATTAAGCTGATGTCACACAGCAGAAACATCGCAGAGTGGCATAGATAGCAGATTGCGGATTAATACGCCCATATACTGACCAGTGCGGGCTTACTACTTACTTAAAGGGCTCCTGGCACGTGGAGAATCTCTGCCTGAGACACTGCAGCCATCCATCCACCGCGATCTCGGCATGCTTCTTCCAGGCCAAGCGATCTGTCATCCGCGATGGCTTGGTTTTTAAAGTGTAGAATCGGTCTTTCTTGTCGTCTCGAAACTGGGGGCTGGAAGTAGAAGATCCTATTCGCTGGAGCCTTAATGCGAATTCGCACGATGTGGCCGATGTTTTTGACGTGTTTTAACGAACGTTAAAAAAAGTCATTGTTGCTCCATACATGGTTGAATTATCATGGGGCCTACAGCCGCATATAATACATTGTCTGTACTCATCAGTAGTAACACCGATTCTCTTATATGGATTAATGGTCTGGGTGACTGCCCTTGAGAAGAAACACATTCGTATAAAAATGAATCTGAGTCAAAAAAGGAGCTTATATACATAAACTTAGGCTTCTGAAACACGTCAACTCAGAAACGACGGAACTATTAAATACAAACAATCTGAATAAAAGATTACTGCCTTTTACTGTTACCACCTACATAACAGCGTACAAAAAAAATGGAAAAAGCTCAAACAACGGCATTTCAAACCACGCTATATTTTCTTCCGATCTGACTATCATAGGTATGCACACGGCCAACTGAGCACTATGACTGAGAGACTCTCATCAGTGGAAAGAGCAAGACACTGCTCATGCCAGCACACCAAAGAAGGACCGTTATCTTCCGCATGTCATGGGTCGACTTCCAAATGAATGGAACTTCACTGTAGGATTCAAACACTCAATACTGAGCAGAGCAGAGTGTTCGCAAGGCGATGTCCTTAAAAATTACTTACTTACTTACTTAACGGGCTCCCGACCAGTGAAGAGTCTCTGCCTGAGACACCTCTACGATCCCGGGCTCGCTGCTTCCAGTTGTCCAGACCACGCGCCCTGGCATCCGCGATGGCTTCGGTCTTCTTTGCCCTCTCGAACCTGGGGGTTGGGATTCGAAGATCCTCTTAGCTATAGCATTATTGTCCATTCGCTCGATGTGTTTTTGGACTACATCCACATCTTGGTACAGCTCATAGAGTTCGCGGTTGTATCCTCTCCTCCATTCGCCCTCCTCGCACACAGGACGACAAATCCGCCGAAGAATTTTTCTTTCGCAGGAGCCCAGTATCAGCTCTCCCTTCCTGCTTATCGTCCAGCACTCGGCGCCATAAAGCAGAACTGGCAGAATAAGCATACATTTCGTCCTCCGAGTTAGGAGTTTGGAACCCAGTTGTTTTGCCAAACTGAAGTAGCAGGGGTTTCCTAGGGTAATTCTTCGCCGGATCTCCACTAAGGTGTCATTCGTGGAGTTCGTGTTTACTCCGAGGTAGATGAACTCCGTAACTACATCGAAATTGTTGCTATCAATAGTGACGTTTTGTCATAGGCGGCGGACAGATGTTTGTTTGTTTGTTGATAGCATGTATTTAGTTTTGTCCTCATTTACTACAAGGCCAAAAGATTTCGCCTGTTCTTCAATCGCCGTGAAAGCTTCTATCACGGAGTGCTGTGATCGGCCGATGATGTCGATATCGTCCGCATAACCCAGCAGCTGAACGGACCTGTTGAAGATAGTGCCTTCCGTGTTGACACCTGCCCTGTGCACTATCTGCTCCAGTACGATATTGAAGAAATCGCATGAAAGCGCGTCCCCTTGCCAAAATCCGGTGCATGTTTGAAATGGTTCGGAGGAGCTATTTCTAAGCTGCACGTTGCACCGCGTGTTTTCCAGAGTCACGCAACACATCTGAATCAGTTTTGCCGGGATTCCGAATTCGGCCATCGCCATATAGAGCGCCTGACGATGTATTGGTACTATCATATGCGGGTTTGAAGTCGAAGAACATGTGGTGTGTCTCGACTTGAAATTCGCTGGTCTTTTCCAGGATTTGCCTCAGTGTGAAAATTTGGTCTATAGTCGATCTGCTTGGCCGGAAGCAGCACAGGTACGTGCCGATAAGTGCGTTGCAAAACGGTTTTAGACGTTCACACAGTACGTTGGATAGGATCTTATATGCGACATTAAGCAGGGATATGCCTCGATAGTTCTTGCAAGACATAGGATCGCCTTAAAAATTACGCAATGTCAATATACACGGATGGATGCAAGGCGAAAGAAGGAGTCAGTGCCGAAGTCTGCTTAGAAGACCTGGATATCCACCTCTCCTCTAATCTTCCAAACTATTGCAGCTTCTTCCAAGCCGAAGACAAGTTGACGGCAAATACCATACCACAAAGTGATATCGTCATATACGTCGACAATCAGGCAGCTATCAAAGCCCTTACATCCAGCAAAATAAGAATCTCTCAAGGAGATAGCCACACAGAGTAACATAGATGTCTAAGGGAATTATAAAGCTTGGAAATTGGCTAGACGAGGCTCCCCTGGTACAAGCAACTAGGTACTTCATCAACGCAGATGAGCTTAAAAAAGCAAATCTTTAAAGGAGCCAGCTTAGCCAGTGTAGCACTGCTAGACCAATATGGCTAAAGCTGGACGAGAGAAGATCCAACGGACTTCAAAGAGAGGAAACTCGGACTTCTAAGAGAGGAACCCTCTCTATCCCTACAAACATAATCACTGGACACTGTGCGATGGCTAGACATGCTCAGAGATTTGGCATCATCTAGAACGATCTCTGCAGGAGTTGTAGAGACGAGGAAGAACAGGCCACAGTCCTGCACTTCCTGTGAACGTGTCAACAAATGGATGGCGACTTTAGGTCAATACCTCTTCCACGATCAGAATGACCTTAACAATCTCTACACGGCTGATTTCATCAATTTCATAAAGAAAAAACAGATGGTTCTAGTATCGGGCAGCCTGACCCACCTGCACCTTTCCAATAGCATCACAATGCCCTTTGCTAAGCAGTTGTCCATACCAAGCTCTCTGATTAATTACCTCTCATTTCCTGCTTATCGTCCAGCACTTGGCGCCGTAAAGCAGAACTGGAAGTAGCAGTATTTTGTAGAGCTTACACTTGGTCTTCCGAGTTTGAACTTTTGAACTTTTTTTTTCCAACAATTTCCTAGGGTAAGTCTTCGTCAGATCTCTACTAAGGTGTAAATTGTGAAGTTCATGTTTACTCCGAGGTAGGTGAACTCTCTTACTTGCTCGAAGTTGCTGCTATCCACACTGAGGTTTTGCACAAGTCGGTGGACAGATGTTTATTTGTTTGTTGAAAGAAAGTGCTTCGTTTTGTCCTCGTTGCCTTTAAGGCCAACCAATTTTGCCTGTTCTTCAATCGTTTTGAACGCCTCTAATGGACACACTATGGTCTAAGCATCGCAATTCGAGGGCCATTTCATGCCAACCAATCAAAGCATTTAGTAAAATTAAGCTAAAACATAAATATTTTGCTTAATAATGCCTTATTATCCTAAATTAATCGCATTCTTTGTATCTGTGTTAGTATTGTTTATCTACATAGTAGTTTTTATTATATTTTGTTTTCTATATATCTTCTTTGCATATGTATCTACTCACTAAAGCTGCACTAAATGATGAGACAATGTACAAAATTATGAATTGAATAAATAAATAAATAAATAAATAAAATAAAGTAAATAAATTCACGATTGCTGTTTGTTGGAAAACGCTTCACTTGAGGATGGCTGGACCTTATATGCCATTAATGCCTAACTAATATTTACTTTTTACAAATCTTGGGACGGACAAAAATGAAAAGGTCAGACCCAGTAATGCATAAGTTTTTGCGAAACCCAAGTAGGAGTTGGAGCATTGGAACTATTATTATTCGCCGCTACGATCCTTAATAGGAAATGGTTAGAAGGCGAGTGAAAATCTTGTGTGAAGAAATGGCGAAACACTAAAAATTGGGCCTTTAAGGACTGGGATAAGGCATCAGGAACTCTCTGTGTGACCATATACTAGTCATGTGCAAGTCTTTTGATCTTATCATTTTATGTTCGCAAACAAAACCACCACCTGAATACTATCACTAGCGGCGGAAATGAAATCCAGATTGAGTATTTTCTGGAAGCATATAGACTTTGCAAGAGACTCGCGATGAGAAAAAGCGCCCAAACTCAAGCAAAGTGTGGGTCTGCATTGAGAATCAGAAGAAACCATCTTTAAAGTAGCCGCTAAGAGAAGAAGAAATGCTCAGGAAATTCGTTCGCTGCAGTTCATCAATAATGCTCAAGGCCTGTTTTTAGATGAAGAGATTTTCTCGTCTCCAGGGGCTATATGTATGGTTGCGAGGAGCTTACGGCCCATTTGATTTTGCCCGTCTGGAATAAATCTGTCGTCCGATTCCAATCATCTCTGGAGGGCCTATTGACTCTGGTCTGCAGGGGAATTTCGAAAAGTATTAGAGCGATTTATGATGGTGGAAAATGAGTTTCGGCTCCAAGCTTATGTGTCTGAAGGCCGTCTATGGCAAAGGTCCACTCCAATTTGATGAGTGTGCTGTTTAGATAGAACTTTGTGAATATGTGAGCCACTAGGAGGTTCATACAGGTCTTGGAATCAAGGTGTATGTGAAGATAATTCATCAATGTTGCCGACATTTGGCACCAATTAACCGATAACCCTCTGCTTGGAACAAAGCTAGGTTTAATTTTTTTTTGTAAAAAAGATAGCTTGCATCTTTTCCGCATCCTCTTGAAATTATTGGTTGTCTCTTATTATTTGTTGGCCAGTGCTACCATAAGGTAGTTGTTGCATTGAGGTGAGCCACGTTAATACCAAATGAAATATGGCGAGCTATATGTCGCGCGGAGACAACTGTTATATTTGTTCCAAAGGTACATAATTTTGTTTTTGAACGGTTTTTCTTGTTCTCGTATGAAATTAAAAAAAGGGTGTTTCAAAATTAAAACAAAAAGTAATTTTGATAGATACTCGTAATATAGGTATGTATTTAATTACATTATTGATTCAGTATAGGGTCTTGTATTGATTAGCATATCGGGTAAATATCCTCCACGGGATTGCTGGCACGCACCCTTTTCTCGAAATTTTCCATGACCGTTTTGCATAAATGTGGCTGAATTTTGACGATACAGCGGTCAATTTGATTCTTCAATGCTTGTTTGCATAATCCCTAGACTTCAAAAACCTTAACGGAAAAAGTCCTGGTTCGCTAATTCTAATCATGGTTTTGTTAGAAAAATTGCGAACTGTGTTGCAAATCGTTATTATTTTTTTAAATATTGCTCAACAATGAAAACGCGTTGTTCTTTCCTGAAGCACTTCATTTTTAATATCCCTAAACTGTCAGCTGTTCCACCGTCTTTTTTTTTGACAACACAATGGAGCTAAATACAAATCTTGCGTGAATTTTGGTACACCCTAAATTTAAATAAAGAAAAATATATTGAAGTACAAAATCATTAACTTTTGTAGTCTTTTTTTTTTGTTGATCTAATGATATTTAAGTTTGGTTTGTTGTTTGAAAAAGTAAAAACTTATTTAATAAAATAATAATATGATTAATCTGCAAATATATATATTTATGTTATAGTTATCAGTTTATCACAGACAAAAATAAACATAACAGGTAACATAGCCAGTCTTAACTTTGACGTATGATTATCTGTATTGTAATAATAATAATAATAATATTTGGTTAGGGTATATTACACTGCGACCTATTGGTCTAATGTGTCCCCTTGCTTGTGCCTCGGAGAGGTGCATGCCCTCGTTCAGAGCCCTCTCTAGATACTTCTTTGTGAAGCGTGTCGAGGTATTGCTCTGATTTATCCTTGGCAGGTCACACTCCTTAGAGCACAGCGTACAGTCCAGTTTCTTTGATGAATCTGAGAATGAGCTGTGGGTCCATGGTTTGTATGTCCTTGTCTGTTATTTGGTGCCTGCCCAAATATTTCATCCTTTTGTGGGTCAGTGCCCCACAGGATTCCAGTATATGGTCTGGAGTTTCGGCGGTTTCACTGCAGAATCTGCAGAGCCCGTCCTCCGATATGCCCATTTTCCTCAGGTGCTCCTTGAGTCTGCAGTGCCCCGTGAGGAGGCCTGTTAGGATTCTTAGGTTGTTTTTGTTAAGGCCGATACAAACTTTGAATCTCTTTTGGTTGTAATTTCCTAAGAGTTTCTTTGCTTGCCTCAGACCTTGGAGGTTGAGAAAGGTTTTGGCCTTTGTTTCTTCCTCCAGTCTCCTGAACTCTTCGCGTATAGTGTGTTCTCCTATCCCGCAGAATGGTTCAGGTCCTATGAAGGGTTCCTCTGCCCCTTTTCTTGCCAGAGAGTCCGCTGCCTCATTGCCCGTAATGCCAACATGGCCAGGTACCCAGCAGATGGAGATTCTGTTATTCTTGCCAAGTCTATTCAGTCCTTGTAGGCATTCCCACATGAGTTTTGACTTGATAACGTAGGCGTCAAGAGCCTTTATAGCTGCTTGGCTGTCAGACATTATTGCTATGTTGCAATTTCTATAGTTTTTCTCGAGGTTGATTCGAACGCACCTGTCTATGGCACATATTTCTGCCTGGAAGATGCTGGTACATTTGCCCATGGCTTCGTAGTGCTTAGTTCCCGGCCCAAACACTCCTGCACCAGTTTCCTCTTCAGTCCTCGAACCGTCCGTATACCACTTTGTTGTGTGGTTGCTCAGTCCATAAGTTATGGATTCGTTGCTCCAGTTCTCCTTATTGCTGAGCTTTATCTGGAAATTCTTCTCGAAGTTGAATTTCCTGATGCTGTTGTCCCTAGGTATGCCAAGAAGTGGGAGTTTTTTGAGTAAGTCACCGTGTTCTTTCGAACCGATGCATTTCCCTCTCCCAATTCCCTCCTTTGCCATCCTAAGGATTGTTTTGTCTGCCTCGTTCATCACCATGATGTGTAGAGGGGTCAGTTCCAAAAACACCTCCATGGCTGCGGTTGGGCAGTTACGCATTGCTCCGGTAATGCACAGGCACGCCAGTCTTTGCACTTTGCCGAGTGTCTCTCGCGTTGTGACTAGACTGGTTCGTTTCGCCCATGCTACCGCTCCGTATGTGATCATTGGTCTCACGATTGCAGTGTACATCCATCGCAGGATGCTTGGGCTGTTGATGCCATGGTTGGTTAATTTTTCCAGCAGTTCGTCTACAGCTAGGCTCCACATTAAGGGTGATAGTACCCCTCCCTGTGGACATCCTCTCGTTGTGTTTACTCTGATGGTTCCAGATGGTGTTTGAGTCTCTGCTGATCTAGTGCTCAGCAGCTCACACATCCAGTTGGATACTGTACTGTTAACTCCTTTCCTATCCAGGAATCGTTTGATCGCATCATGTGAGGTGTTATCAAATGCTCCCTCTATGTCTAGGAAAGCGCACAGTACTATTTCTTTTGCCTCCAAGGCACTTCGAATTATCTCCGTCAGCTGATATAGGGCGGTCTCTGTTGATCTTCCCGCTCTGTATGCATGCTGACGATGATGTAAGGGGGATGTGTTTAGAACATCTTCCCTTAAATAATTGTCTACAGCCTTTTCTGTCATCTTCAGAAGAAATGACGTAAGGCTGATGGGTCTGTACGATTTTGGCTGTGTGGGGTCTTTTTTCCCCGCTTTTGGTATAAACACAACCCTTGCTCGTCTCCATTGCATTGGTATGTGGCCCAAGGCAATACTGCTCCTTGTTATCTTTAGCAGGTGTGGTATTATTACCCTTTGCCCTTCTTGAAGAAGGGCGGGTATAATGCCGTCCACTCCGGCAGATTTGAAAGGCTGAAAGGAATTTATTGCCCATTTCAGCCGTCCCTCAGAACAGATGGTTGATGTTGTTTCCCAGTCTTCCCTCCGAGGTCTGATTGAAGTGGTATTGATTCCTGGCTCAGTACTAGGCGAGCTGCCAGGAAAGTGAGTTTCTAGTAGTAATAGTGCCATTTGATCCTCATCTTCCGTGAACTCGCCATCTGGTTTCCTCAGAGACATCGGCACCCCTCCTGACTTCGCAAGAGCTTTGTGTAGCCTTGCCGCAGTAGGGGTGCTGGTGATTGTCTCACAGAATTTTCTGAAGCTTTTTCTTTTAGCTTTTCTTATTTCCTTATTATATGTAGTAAGGGCCATTTGGTAGCTTTGCCATTCTCCGCTGCGCTTTGCTTTATTGAAAAGCTTCCGCAGCTCGGATCTTAATTTTGACAAGTTATTGCTCCACCATGGCGTCTGTTTCCTGTCCCGTTCTCTACTTAGAGGACAGTTTTCTTCGAACGCAGTGATGATGGCGTTTGTTATGCCTTCCACTGCGCTCTCTAGCTCTAGGGGGTGTCCCGGAGCCTTCCTCAGACTAAGGCGCCCCAGATTGCTCTCTAGAGCAGTTCTATAAGTTTCCCAATTGGTTTTCCTTGGGTTTCTTACTGGATTTCTCGTGATACTTGTGCTGTCCAGGTCGAATACTATTATTCGATGGTCAGACAATGACGGCTCACTAGATACTCTCCAGTTACTAATTAATTTACTTACGCTTGGGCTACCAAGCGTGAGGTCGAGTACTTCCTCCCTGACACTAGTTACAAAAGTGGGGGTATTTCCAATGTTTATAATATCAAGTGACGAGCTCATAATAAATTCTAGTAGGTACTCACCCCTGGTGTTGGTGTCGGTGCTCCCCCATATGATGTTGTGGGCATTTGCATCACACCCTATAAGGAGCGACATGTGGAGCTTGTTGCAATGCTCCACCAGTCGCTGCATTTGGGATGATACAACCGGCTCATCCCCTGCACAGTACGCCGATACGATGACAATGGTGCGGTGATATCCTTCAACATCCAGATGTACCTGAATTGGCACCAGATCTCGTGTCGCGTATTCTGAAAGTAGAATAAATTTATATTTATTGTTTATTAGAATGCAAGCTCTCGGTTTCTCGGCCCGAGTGACCCATATTACCTTTGCATCCTTGCTCGCCAATCCTTTGACTTGTCCTTTCAGGATCCATGGCTCCTGGATCAGTACTAGCCCTAGGCTTTGGCAGGTAAACATCCTAGATATAGTCGCCGAGGCGGCTATAGCATGATGAATGTTCACCTGTGCTAGTTTAATTTTTCTGTTGGCGGGGTTCATCGAGCTATTGCTCGCGCGGGGCAATTGCCCCGTCCTCCTTCAGCAACGAATCTTCCTCCTCCTGGCTGATTTCCTGGAAGAGGTCGATGACCGTGTTGTCCATTTCCCCCTCAGAGATCGTGCTCTCCGAGACGGACATAGACACCTCGGTCTCCTCAGGACCCTGCTCCGCCGATTGGAGAACGGAAGAAGGTGCTTTAGTCTTCGGAGGAGCAGTATGCTCTACCTCTGACTGCGCAGATTCGATGCTGGCTGGGCTGTCTGCCCAGAGATCTCGTCCGACCTCTTGAGTCCGCACACCGCAACCCTGCCGAATCGGTAGCTCAGTGATCCTTTTTGGGTTTTTATGGCGTCGAAAGATTCTCGGTCGATGCCAAGAGCCAGTACCTGCCCGGTTCCCTCTGTTCGACAATTGAGAATCCTCCACGCCTGCACGTTAAGTCCCACATTCTGTGCTTCCAGCAGTGCCAAGGAGGTTTTAGCTTTTTGCTCTGCACAGCGTGGAAGGAAGATTGTTATGGAGTAGGACCGTGGTACATCTATCCCACTGCATGCCATGAGGCGTGTCCCCTTCCATTTCCCCAGCTTTGGGGCTACTGCCTTTAGCCACTCAGCTGTCTGCGGAGTCTCGCAGTCAACTAAGAGCATTCCATGTTTGAAATGTATGCCCTGGAATTTGAGCTTATGCTCCCATCCCACGGCCATTTCCAACACAATGGCGTCTTCAAGTGCCGTGAGGTCTGGATTGCTGAGGATCTCCTGCGGATATTTCACCGGGAGAACAGCAACCTGCTCAGCAATCGCACCTGTCTCGTGTCTACCGCTAGCCGGGACGGTTTTCACCGCCGTAGCATAGCTTCGACCGACCACGGTGGCGCTCGCTTTTGCAGGCTTTCCCGTGGCCCTCTCGGTGCCTTCATCCAACTTCTGTTTCTTGGCTTTATTTGTTGTGGGGGGGTGATGTTGTTGTTCCCCCTTTTTCCCGTCGCCACTTCTGTACTTCCAGGCTTGGCCCGATGTTCCTCAGCCCTCCTTTTGGCTTCCTCAGGCCCGAAGCCTTTATTGGGGTAGCGGAGGTACCATTTAGTGCCAGCACCACTAAGTCCCCTTCGTAGTGGGTCGTCCCTCGCGCCTGGTTTCCCAGGTGGAGGTAAGGCTGGCTTATTCCTCTTCCTTCCGGTGTTGTTATCGGGGGGTACAGGGGCTGTTACTTGAGCTATGCTCGTTCCCGCTGCCCTAGTTCCCTCCACCATTACCTCCCCGGACAGGGAGGGGATTAGGATTTGGGTCCTATCCCCACTGCAAGCACCTGTCGGTGCTACCGGGCTTCTTCCCGGGCCTTTTGGCACCCCCTGGCTTGTCGTGAGCTTACGATGGTTCTTTGACTGGTGCTGGGTTGCCAGTTTAGATCCTCCCTCTCGACTCATCTTGTGCCAGGCGGTCGTCATGGATGTCCTGCTCCATCCGACCAATGGCTTCGTCTGCGGTCTGTCCCCGCACTCTGTTGAGTTTGTTTTTGTTTTTGTGTCTTTGTCTGTTTTGGTTCATGTCCCACGAGTAGCGCGGGAAAGACGGTCGACCACGCCAGAGCCCCGCATTAGCGTGGTAAGGCCATGGTTACTCTCTGAGGTGGCCCGGTATCAGAGAGGCTCCGCAGAAATACAGCCGGATACCCCTGGCTGCAAACCATCCAATAAGTACGGGTCGCATGACAATCTGGATTAGGGGTGGATGGACGTTAAGTCCTAGTCAGTTCTTGGTTGGCGCTCATCAATCGGCCTGTCTGCCATGGGTGGCCCTTAGACAGCATAGCCCGTTGAATCTTTGCACCGTAAGCCTCCGCACCGGTACCATCGAATGCAATGATGGTACACACGTCAAGGTGACTGACCATCGCGAGAGGATCTGTATTGTATGTAAAAATATGATTATCTTTCTAAAGTTAAGCTTATTTTCTATTTCGTGAAACTCTCCTCCCATATTTTTTTCAAATTCGTCTCAATGTTCAGACCGAATTCATGTTCACATTCCGGTACAAGACTGGTTCCAGAACCGAATCTTGCACAACACCGCCGTGAAAATAATTTATGTCAGAAAAAGAACTATTGACATAGACTCTAAAGCAACGATTTGACAAAAAACTGTTTACAGTTTAACGAAGAAATAGGGGAAAGTAAAATCTGATTACTTCATTAATAAGGCCATAATGCCAAAATGAGTACAACGCTTTTTCAATATCAAGCAGTATTGGTGTAGTTAAGAAATTCGCAATATTTGAGGACAAATGATATGATGGCATCCAAACTGACAAAAGTCAAATATTTTGTTCCTATATATTTTATTTTTAATATTTTATTTTCAATTAAAAGGAAATTTAAATCCGAGAGCACTTAGACTTGGTAACGGTCCATTGTACTACCATGCCGAAATCCTCTTTTTGGTGTAGAGGTTTGAGAAAACACAGTGCGTTGTAGACATTGTCGGCCTCCCTGATGTTACCACATCCAATGCAAGAGAAAAAGTTGAACAGCTGTTTACTGTATTGGGGGAAAAGAGCGTCCCAGAAGAAATCATCTCGTGCTTTGTCAGACGCACGAAAGAATTTAGCAAAGGCAAATCGGCAAATGTTGTGCGTTTGACGTTTTCATCACTTTCACGGAAGAACAATGTTATGACGAAAATGCGAGCAAATAGAGACAAGGTATCAAAAGAAATCTTCGGTGGACAAAGCAACAACTGTGGAGATGTAAAACAAAGCAACAATAGGAAAATCTTCATGAATGATTGTCTCACTGGCTTTACACGATCTCTTCTTAATAAAGCAAAAGAACTCAAACGTAATAACAAATGCAAGTTCGTTTGGGTGAGAAATTCAACAGTACTGATCAGAACAAAAGAAGATGAAAAAGTATTAAAAATAAGTTCGTTTGAAGATTTACAAGCTCAGGGTTTTATTAATTAACTTTTCCATTGTTTTTTGCTTCCCTTTTCAATGATTAATCAAAAAAACAATTTAAATAATAATGTTTGTATGTCTTCTTCATTAACTATAAACAATAATAATGTAAATAACACTTCTTTATCTGAACATTCCAATTGCTATTGTATAGAACATTCAAACAATGAACAATATTCTGGGTTTTCAGTAATTCACCAAAACATTCGAAGTCTTAGAATGAAATTTGATACATTTTTATCCCATTTGTCATCCGTAGACCATTTACCAGATCTAATTTTTGTTTCTGAAATCTGGATTTTTGAAAATGAAATTTCTGATTTTAATATTCCTAACTTTTTATTTGATGCAACATGTAATAATTTGTATGCCGCTGGCGGTGTTGGTGTTTTCTTTAAAAGTGGCATAGTAGCCAAAAAAAATTAAAAAATATAATTTACAGAGTGCCGACATAATTAGTTTTAGTTGCGAAATTTCTAGTACTTGCTATTGTTTTATATGTGTATATAGATTGCACAAATGTATATCAAGCTCTATGTTAAAAAAAATCTCGTTTCAAATTTCTGATGTCTTATGTTTTGTATTTAATAATAGTATACAGCTAGGTATTTTTCCACATTCCCTAAAAAAAGCAGTAGTAATGCCACTCCACAAAAAAGGTGATAATACTATTTTAAACAACTATCGCCCTATTTCTTTGCTATCGATTTTTTCAAAAGTATTTGAGAAAGGTATTAAATCAAGAATGTTGTCGTTTCTAGATAGAACACATTTCTTTAGTGATTGTCAATTTGGTTTTAGGAATGGAAGGCCTACTGAGACGGAACTGTTAAAGTTAACTGGTGAATTATACAACAGTCTAAATATATCAGAGATACCGGCTTCCTTATTTATTGACATCACTAAAGCATTTGACATATTGGATCAATATTACTTGACAAACTTTTTGATATAGGTTTTAGAGGTTATATATACGATTGCTTTGTTTCTTATTTGAAAAATCGAAGCCAAATGGTTAAGATCAAAAATATTTATAGCACTCCGAATTACATTGAACTTGGTGTTCCACAAGGTTCAGTTTTGGGTCCTATTTTGTTCCTGATATATGTTAACTCATTGTTTGTTCAACCTTTTAAAGGTAAAGTTACAGCGTTTGCTGATGATACTGCTCTTTCTTATTTAAATGCACGTTTGCTGAATATGTTTGCGGATGTGAACTATGACCTCGATTTACTGAGAAAATGGTTCACAAAACACAAACTCATTATAAGTGATAAGAAAAAATGTATGATATTTAATATTAAAAATAATTTCTTTGATGACTTGCCGATTTATTATCACTCTGCAAGTTGCAATCAGTTTTGCTTTACCAATCTCAATGATAATTTTGTAACATCCGACAATTTTAAATCTTGTAGCAATGATTGTTTCAGGGTGGCGTGTGTTGACAATTTTAAATATTTAGGTATAGTGTTAGATAACAAGCTACGTTGGAATAATCATACACTTTATCTTAAACAATACCTTAATAAAGTAGTAAGACAACTTTATCATCATAGTCTATATTGTCCACAAACCATTATAGAACTCGTATATAATGGTCTTTTAAAATCTAAGCTGCAATATGGTATCTCTTGTTGGGGTGGTGCGTATTTTAATAAAACGGTACCACTATTGATTAAAACAAAAACACGCAATACGGATTGTATGCAAAGTAAATCGCAGAACTCCAAGTTTTTCTTTGTTCAAAAACCTTGGAATTCTTCCGCTAAGGCATCTTTACTGCTACAAAGTCTAAAAATATTTTTCGAAAACTCGGGATTTTACTTTGTAAGAAACGTAGATAACTATAATTTGCGGGTCAATACTAGAAGTTTGGTAACTGTTCCTACAATTTATAAAGCATACTTTAAAATATTTTACTATGCCACCGCACCACGTTTGTTTAATTCACTTCCAGATATAATTAGGTGTGAGAGGGCTAAAAATGTATTTTTAAAAGGTGTTAAGAAATGGTTGTTGTCTTTGGACTATTCAGCCATAAATAGTTTTTTTTATGAATATTGTTTATTGAATGTCTGGTGTATGTATTTTTTAATTTTTTTTCCTTTCATTGTCTTTTAAATATAATAATTGTATTAGTTTTTTTTCTTTTTGCCATTATTTTCTTTTATGTTATTCCCCATCAACAATTTTTGTCAATTTATATGATAGATTTCTTGTACATTCAACACTTGTCACTCTGACAATAGATTGTACGTTAAATAAAATAAAAAAAAAAGGTCTCATTCGTTTTCTCTCCATTAATGGGTGGCGTATGTTGTTGCTCCCCATGAGGATTGAATCTGCACCGCACGGGTCACAAGCAGACACACTAGTCTCCACACCGTCGCCAAACTTAGGTAAGTACCTAAAAGCCAATAATTCCTATAATATGAAGTCCTTTTGTCAAACGAGGAACCCACAGGCGGACCCATTTGGATGCGGTAAAGTGTGAGAGTTATGATCCCTTTAATCCAGATCATAGTTTCACCTTACTTTAATTTAAATGCTCATTGAATATTTCAATTCTGTAGTTAAAAATAAGAAGTATTACTTAGCAAATTCTAAAGTTTATCGTTTAGTATTTGTTTTGGAATTCAGTAAAAAATTTTAGCTGTTTTGCATTAAATACTTTATTAAACGGACAAATCAAAGTAAAAGCCGACTAGCCGACGGCTAGTTGACCAAATATACAAATTCCAATTGTTCCAATGAACATAATCATAATGTAGTATCTATGAGGGTACACTTTTAGATCCCTTACACGTGTCCTAGATCAAACGTCAACACTTATTTTGACCGTATATGCACGGTCCTTTTTGGAATTTGTATTATTTGCATTCATATTCATATTTTTACAATAAGACAACGATCACCTTCACACCTTCTCATTTCCATTGTACCTAAAGCCTCATCACTTTTTGTGTGATCCTTTGGGAATTTTAGTTACTTAATCCGAAGAACGTGTGCTGTTGAAATTTTCCAAAAGTGATCAAAACATTAATTCCAGACCGCAAACAAAAAGCGCAAAACAAACACCGGAAAATATTTTAAACGTCAACTCGGACTCTACTCACGCATGTAATTACCCGGAATTAAGTGTACCCAATGCAGAGGATAATCTCCAATAGAATGGAAAGTCCAGAACACGCTGTTAAATAAAAACACACTGTCCTCAGCCCATGAGGTGTAATTTTGCTTGTGAACTCTCAAATGGAAAATGCGTATGTAAATACCTAATCGTTTGTCCCTATCGATACATATGAGCAAACTCATAAGAGGAGTTAAGATCACCGTGATGTGTTTGGTCGAGGATCATTAAGTCGTATCAGATGTTCGGAAATTTGGAGGAAATTAAGGTCGGGATATTGGAATAATCGAAGTGCTAACAAACTCCATTATAACCGCATCAATCCGTATGGTTTTTACCAAAAAGGACTCAGCAAGGACACACTCAAGTGCATTGATGATCGTTCTTGTGGTTTGTACATCTTTTAGGGGTTTCCCTTTCCAAACGCAAAGCAAAGAGAAAAACAAATAATTATAACCATCAATATCCTGATTCGGTTTTGGTGATAATCACCATGGTGATCATTAGCCTTTCAACAGTTGTTGTATATCCTGACAACACACAAGGATACCGTGAACAATTTCTAAAAACAAATAAATAATAAGAAATAGAAAAAAAAAACAAAAACAAATAAAGTTGTAAAAATGAAACATTTGAAGAGGTTGGGGTCTTCTGGGATAGGAGTGCAGCTAAGGACGTCGACGGTTAGGCAAGAGGGCATAGCCTAAATTTAATAGCAGTCGCGGCAAAATGAATAACGCCCATTGTCCGCCCAGTAATTAATTATTTTGCGGTCTTTATCTCTTCGGTGCTGGAGTTCTCGGTGGTGGATGAACGAATACGGATGCGTCCTTATTGCGCGATCTGTTGTTACTTTTTGATCTTTTGCTAATTTTTTTTGTTTTGTTCCTCTTCGTCGGCGGCATTTTTGGTAGCCGCCACCACAGATAAAGAGTAGAATCAACGTGTGCGGTAAATTGAGATATCGAATCGTTCTTTGGATGACTTCTTGGTTCTTGCGGTTTCTTAGCGATTGGTGGGGCGAATACCATGAGAAAATTATGGAAAAACTTAATTTTGCTGTGCCAGTTGTTGGTAGTTTTTATTTCCTGCACCGGCAGCTGACCATATGGATAATTGAATAAGAAGCGGATTGCTTTAAAAAAGGGACCATTCCGGGGCAATTATTCGACGAGAGTAGGAAAATTACTTTGTAATTATATAAACGATGCGATCCTACAAGACGAGCTTCTTGCTTTTGGGAATATTTCCAGAATTGAGGCAATGCAAAAATGGATCATTACGATATGAATTCCGAAAGTTATCGCCAATAATTGCAGAGTAATTGGGCTGTTAGGGTAATCTGGTATGAACGTTAATGACAAATACGATTAAGGGCGCTTTTATTGAACCACAAGTAAATTAGTTCTCTGACTGCACAAAACAAGTGCCTACATTAGTGGCATGTGTTGAAAAATTATAATTGAGTAGACATTCCTATGCTATGAGTTTGTTTAATTTGTGCATCCTTTTTTAACTTTAAAAAGGTAATTAAGATGGATTGAAGCAGATTTTGGCCCGCTACCAGTAATCGTTGAATTAGGTTCGCGATATTTAAAAAAATCTTACATGGGTCTCATCTAAAAATATGTTAAAAATAATGTTTAGATTGAATCATTATTCCGTAACTTTTAACACGATCATCGTCCAAGCGATAAAAGTGAACGAGTTTGCCTCACGTAACTCTATCATCTGTGGGCGCAGTGGTTTGTTGGACTACTAATCTAACGGTCTCATTTTCAAATCTCGCTGGGGCCAAGAAACACATTTAAGTTGCTTTTCACTGCCCCACTTCTTGCGAACGTCTGACAATCATCCAAGAGTATGAATTGTCATGAGAAGCTTCCCAAATTAGTCGCTTGGATTCGGCTTAAATTGTAGGCCATTCCACTTGCACAAGCAAAAATGCTTCCAGAAGGTTTAAGGGTGAAAAAGAGTTTCTTATTTTTAATAAATTGCATCGAGTACATTCTGTAGCATACAAGAGAAAGATCTAAAGTTAATTGTTTACTTTAAAAAGACATGATTACTGCTTTTTTTGTCTGGAAGAGGTTTCCAGAGTCTTTAACCCTTTCAACCTCGAAGCTAGTCCACAAGGGCTTCCTATAAAAAAAAAACTGTGGACACCTCTTCGACCCATAAACCGGCCGGCCTTCGCCCTCATATTGTGTTTCAGAGCGGCATGCTAGTTTTAATTTGGATTCACCTTCAAATCGCAAGCTTCGCCCTGCAACCCCCTTGTTTGGGGTCACTGTTGTATTTGGAGTAGGTGCGAGGTTGGGTAAGTTGATACGTTTCTAATTTCTAAGTAAATCGTTGAAAATAGCACCAAGGGATAGTGAAATAATGGCAAATTGGCCGTATTTCATTTTCGCAAAATGAAATAAAGCCAAACGTTAAAATTTAGCCTTTGGTATCACACTTTCTCAAATCGAAATTAGGCCCAATGCATTCATTTCGTTCGGCGTTATTTCACGCCACCGCAAGGTTTAACTATACCAAGCAAAAAAAAAGTATAGAAATAGAAATATTTAACAAGCAGCAAACAAATAATTTAAAATAAATTTCTGACTTTGGGGAGTATCCACTATCCACTCGGTCCAAAATGGGTGACCCAAGATTAACCAACAAATTTAGTTTGTAGCTAAATGCAATAATTTGGAAAACAGATTTGAATAATGGCAGGACTAGTACTACTTGATCAGTGCAACAATCCCAGGGTTGCATTGGCCTTAGTGATGAAGTGGTACCCGAAAGTGTGACGCGTGCCAATTTTCATAGAGGTCGACCCGGCGATCCAAACAGGAAGAACAGTATGAATGCAGTTAACTCAGAGGGATATGATCCCCTTAATACTAATCATACCCTCTCCCTTAAGGAAGAAGAAGAATAACCCCAGCATACTATTAGATACCTACTTAGCTTTTATATTTATATTACATATTAAGATTTTTAAATAAAGGGTTTTTCAATAAGAGCGCTACAAAAGTTTTTTTTAAATAAAACAAAAATGGTTTTGGATATCAATGAAATTATTTATTCCTGTGAAAGTACGTTCGATGCCATTATGTATGTAACTCGATTTCTTTTGCATTGCCAACAGGGGCACGCTTGCAGAAGTCCAGACGCTGAACCCAATTTTCGACGGTTTTCAAGCATAAATCGGCCGATACTGCTGCAATTTCACGTTCGATATTCGTATGAAGTTCATCAATCGTCGCTGGTTTGTTGGCATAGACCATAGACTTGACGTAGCCCCACAGGAAATAGTCTAACGGCGTCAAATCGCACGACCGAGGCGGCCAAGCGACTGGACCATTTCGTGAGATAACACGGTTTGAAAACTTGGTTTCCAATAAATTGATTGTGGCATTCGCTGTGTGGCTTGTGCGCCGTCCTGTTGGAACCACATATCCTCCAAGTCCATATCATCCAATTGGGGCTAAAAATATTCGGTTATCATTGAACGGAAGCCAAAAAATTAGCCACAACGACGTCACAGAGATGCCCATCGCTTGACTGAAGCCTCAGCGGCAGCAATATGCTCGACACTACGGGCACTTCTTTGTCTCACTGGTACGGGAACATTTTGTACTGTTCTTGTGGATTCAAATTTTTCCACTAGACGCTCAATTGTTGATCTGCTAGGACGATTATGACGACCATAAATTGGACGTAGCGCTCTTAACGTTGAGGGCACTGACTCCGAATTTCGGTAGTAAATTTTAATAATTTTGACTCTTTGTTGGCTCGTATGTCTTTCCACCATGAAATGGCAAACCTTACTGAAGACAAATGTCAAAAGAGCGGCTCTACTTTTGTAGCGTCCCTGTTGAAAAACCCTTTAAATGTATCGGTACCCAGGTCGTTAAAGGAAAAATAGTCAAAAGTAAAAGTTATTTGTTAAAATTTGTATCTTGAAAAATCAACAGAAACTATGAGATAGGTAAGGAAATTCGTTTGTCTATATTTAGTTTTGATAAACAGATTGAATCTCCATTTTTTTTCAATGCACTTCTGCAACAATTAAAAAATTTGATATATTTTAATCTCCCAAAGCCTATAGCCTTTCCGTATTTCTCTTGCAGTACCTATTTTGACAAGGGAACAAAATAAGAATGAAAATAAAATCAAAATGAAATCCGTGAAGTACATACATCCTTTTCCATCATTCACCAATCACTGCCAACAAATTATCATTAATCACTGATTTTGTTTTCATTTTATTTAATTTTTCTTCCACTGACTATGGGTATATCATATATACAACATCAATTAGGTGTAAATATGATGGATCACTGATGATGATCCTTACACATCTATCGAGTTGTTCCACTCGATTTGAGAGTATCGTCTGTTTGCCTGACAACAGCAAACAAATTTGAACGAATTTTCGATTAAGTAAAGATATACAATCTGCAATCACTCCTCTTCCTGTCTGTCTGGCTGGCTGCATTGCCTTACCTGCCTGGCTGCATTCATGCCCTTTGGCATCATCTGTTGGACACCCTGATCAATCTATCGTTCATATTCCGTACGCGGATTTATCCACCATTCAGACAGTCCGCCGATTGTACTGCATTAGTATAACCAGCACCCTAACGCGATGATGCCAATAATCGATCTTTGTATGTAGCAACGTAATCCCGTTGATCTCTTGCACTGTTCTCGTGCTCTTCTTCGCTTGAGGCCTGAAATTTGAAATTTTTGAAATAGATTTTTGAGGTAACTCATCGCACTACTTGGAAGGGGCTGAGGAAACAACAAAATAAATAAATTGAAGCCTTGTGATAGATTAGGTCGTGATATCAATTAATCATACCGAATTATTGATTGAACTTGAAAAAAGTAGGTACGTATTATGATGAGCAGTGATGTCTTCTGCGTGGAATTCTAATTTGGCGCCCATAAACCTGTACAATACTGACATATTGGGAGATGAGTTTCTGGGTGAAATCGAAAAGATTTCCCATGTAGCTAAAGTCTGACAAGTAACAGGAATTTCGTGAGATCTTAACATAACATTTTCTTTAAAAAAAACTGTGTTAAGTTGTTGCTTCCAGCTTCGCAACATGTACTTGTTTCTTTTGATTGATACCTTGTGAGTACGTAAGAATAATCATGACAGGGAATATCAAAAAGAATTTGGCTCATGGTAGGTTAATTTGCAATCTATTTAAACGAAAATACTATCATAAGAAACAGTTTTTCTTAACTAACACTTATAACATTTTCGTATAGGTACATCATAAATATGTATATAATAAAGCCCAGTTTCTCCATACAATCGTGTATGCGAAGTTTTATTTTTGACACGAACAAACGGGACATACAGTCTCACGCCGCCGATAGAGACTGGAAGTTTCTTAGCATCAATGTACCTTACATTAGACTCAAAGTCCTAACACCAATTGGTTGAACTTATTTGCTGCCACTTACTTCGATGTACTTAACATTAGTAAAAAGTCGACCTTTGTCAATCAGCAGAGACATTGCGTCTGCTGAATCTTCTCGTATGGTTGTACGTTGGTGGCTTCCAAGGGGGCTATAGCCATCCAATTATCGGTATTTTATATTTAAGTTAGTTCAGATCGGCCGATTAGAACCCAAAGAAGAAACGTAAAGCTCCCTGACTGTGGGTTCAAATAGGAACATATCATTTACTTGTGAAAATCTATCCAGAATATTTCACACCTCTCCTTGCATCACCAGTTGATCTATCTTTAACGACACCGGTGATCTCCAGTCATGTCACAATGCCTAGATGTGATTTTTCCCCTTAGTCGCCTTTTACGACAAGCGCTGTTTCTCGGGGTGCGCTGTACCCGTCCCAATACGGGGATTTATTGAGGTCTTAATTAATAACAAAAAATAGGAATATAATTACACATATTTACGTGAGAGGTCAACGACAAGAGGTCCTGCACTTCCTAAGCACGTATTCAACACTTGCAAACATTAAGAGAGCTCCATTAGGTCTACAACTTTCCCACGAGCTATACGATCGCAACAATGGTTATACGGCTGCCATTAACGACTTTATAAAAAAATGGTTAAAGGAGGATGTGTTGTGACCCATCTGCTCCTTCCCGACCTACATTTTTCTAACCTCTAAATGTAGATACCTCATCGAAAGCCATTTCAAACCAACGAAAAATTCAGGAAAGGCAATGAGGTTGCATTAAACTTTAAAAGGTCAGCTTTCACGAATTTATGACAGAGCTCGAGACACTTTTTCGTGGTCTGCAGCTGAACTCGGAGGAGAATTATTACTTCTTGGCCGGAGATATTAATGCCAAACATGCGGCATGGGGAAATGTTACTGCAAATCCCAGGGGCAACCAGTTTCACGACTGGTGGCGCCTCAATATGATTGAGTACAAACTCGAGTTGTACGCGACGGATATCCCTTCTTTCCCAAGAAGCGGTGCTTTCCTGGACTTGGCCTTAACGGACGCAAGACTTCAACTGACAAACATAGACCAATACACGCGGAACTGTTTACGTGCGTTTGAGTACGATAGTGACCACTACGGACTCGCCGCCGCAATACGGATCCCGAACGAGCAAACGCTGCTGGAGGAGTACGAAGCAGTGTGTTCATTCGATTATCGGAGGGCACAATGGTCGCGCTTCTCCAGATTTTTAAAGCGAGATATACGTTCGAGTGGGATCGACCCACCGACAAACAGTAACATGACAAATGATGACATTGATCGGCATTTATTGCAAATGAACGACGCCATCAAACGAACTATGGAACGAACTATTCCTCGAGTAGGACGTTCCGACGACGACCAGACAGAAAAGTACAGAAACCCTACAATCGACGCACTATACCGACAGAAAAGTAGACTGCTCTCGAGGCTTAAACGGCTGTACAGGCAATTTACCGATCGCAACGACCCGGAGGTAAGGATGCTGAATTCAGAGATCCGAATCCTGAAACAGCTGATAAAAGAAAATTACAAAAAATCTGTAAGTCTGTATTGGGGCAATAAAATTCGGGCTATTAAAACCTATAGTCCGAATATGTTCCCACAGATAAATAAGTTGTTCAGGAGGAAAGATCACAATGATATTCCTTGTGTTCGAATCTCCCAGACAGCAGAGAACAGACAGACGGTACTGACTGCTGGAATAAGTCCAGAAAGTGTCGCTTCAAACGACGATTTTTTCGTGGTCGAGGACCCACAGGAGAAGGTGGATTTGCTGGGCGCTTGTTTCGAGGCCGTGTATACGGTGAACAATCCTGTTCGCCGTAACCACGACATTGAGAATAGGGCTCTGGTGAGCCACTTCGATCTGCGCACCGAACTTGAGAATTGGCGATCTGAGAATAACGGATTCACCGTGTTCACTGATGAAAACCATGCTAATGCAGTTGTCGCCAATGGCCGAGATGCATCGCACTTGTTCGTGTCGAAGGATGATCTTCTGTGCATCTTCGAGTCACTAAAGAATAAAAAGTCGGCGGGGATGGATGGTGTCCCAAACGTCGTATTGAGACACCTGCCTCTGGAGGCTGTAGATATTTTCACCACGCTGTTTAACAATGCGCTGAATAATGCATATTATCCGGCGCATTGGAAGGTAGCTGTGGTACACCCTATCCCGAAAAAATGTAAAGATAGGACGAACCCTGCCAATCTCCGGTCAATTAGCTTGCTTCCGAATATTAGCAAGGTCTTTGAAAAGGTTGTCAATAGAGCCCTGTTAAAGTGGGTCGAGGACAATAACATAATTCCGGACAACCAGTTTGGTTTCAGGGCGAGGCATGACACTATTCATGCCGCGTCGAAACTGGTTTCCGACATTCAGTGGAATAAATGCAAGAGCCAATGCACGGGTGCTTGTCTGGTTGATTTTGAGAAGGCTTTCGACACCGTATGGTTAGAGGGACTTTTCTACAAGTTGACCAGGCGGGGGATGCACAAACCTTTGCTATATGTAATTTATAATATGCTTATGGGAAAGAAGTTCGTTGTCAAATGTGGCAACGTGACTTCGAGCAGAGTCTTTGAAATTAAAAACGGTTTACAGCAGGGGGCGGTCAATTCTCCGATCCTGTTTAACATTTACACGAGTGATCTGGTGGGTTCACTAAGCCATGCTATAGCGTATGCCGACGATTTGGTGGCATACAGATCAGGTCCTAAAATCGAGGTCATTAATATCCTTTTGCAGCGTGACTTCGATCAAATTAAGCGATATTGCGACGACTGGAAGTTGAAAATCAACTTTCAGAAGACGGAAACAATCTTGTTCAGAACTCCATTGGCTGGGGCCTCTAGGGATACCAGAAAAAACTGGAAAAAATTGGCCATTATTGGACAAAATGGGCAGCCATTGGCGGTGAGAAGCGCAGTTAGATATCTAGGTATCTGGCTTGACCAGTATCTATATTTCGATAGACATATAGTTGCTTGTCTTGCTGGGGCCAAGAAGGCTTATGCTCTGACAAGGAGACTGTTTCATAGCAGTCAACTTGACTCCAGAGTGAAGGTCATTTGCTACGTGGCCCTTATAAGGCCGATCATCGCTTATGGTTGTCCATTATGGTTTAATATAGCGCCTAGCTATATGGAAAAGATTCGGGTTTTGGAGAGACAATGTCTTAGGACCTGTCTCCGGTTGTTCCGAACGCCTGAATCCAACTATATAAAATACTATCCCAACAAGGTCCTATACGATGGGGCTCAGTTGAATAGGATTGACAATTTTCTCATTAAGGTGACTCGAAGGCACGTTGCAAGGGCGATGGCCAGCGACAATAGTCTGATCTTTGGGGCTTACTACCCCAATGAAATGTACATAGAGAGTACACTCCGGTCTGGCTTTATCCCGCCAGAGGCATTTATCCATATTGATGCAAAAGGGCTGGTACAGACGAGGGATGGTATCCCGGTATTATACCACCGCTACCGCAGTGCGAGAGATAAGCGGCTCATCCGCGGCGAGGACGTCGCCAATGCTCATGAGTTCCTCCGTTTTAGTACCGCAACAGCGGAGAGGGATAAATTCGATACAGAAAAGCAATTTGCCGAATTTTGGTGGCTTTTTGAGGGTGGAGGGTTCAACATGCCCTCCCAAGACGGTGCGTTACTCTAGGTAACATCCTCTTAGTTTGTAAGATAGACTAAGTTAGCTAGGGCGTTTCTGGGAGGGGCCGGGCTCGCCAACTTGTGGTGGTGCTTCCGGGAGGTGATTGATTCTGTAAGGCATCAGTCAGCTCACGACGGCGCGTGTGCACGTTGACGACTGCCAGGCGCTCGGAAAGTAATTGGGATTTTGACCACTTGTTTCGTAATGCAACGAGTGCTCAGAATCCTAATTATAGTTAGAATATGTTAATTAGTTTAAGTAAGTAGAGTAGGTAGTTTGTAATTTGTTTTTTTATATAAAAATATAAAATTTGATAAAGATGCCGAGTTTTCTTAAAAATTTTCTCGATGAAAACATAATATGTAAGATTAGTTCGTAAAATAGTTTTTAGGCCGAAAGGTAATAATTATAAGATAGAGTTAAGTTTAGGGCGTCCGCATAAGGATCAATATTCTAGAATAAGTATCCTGTTAATTTTAAGTTAGATTTAATCATTTTTGTCTAGTATGTAAGTTGATATAAGCTAATAATTAATAAAAATGAATTTAAAAGGAAAAAGGTCAGCTTTCACGCTGAAATTATACGAAAGCCCTTAAACAAAGCGCATGCTTTAGTGTTATATGTAGGGCGGAAGAATTAAAGCCGGGATCGCGGACACGTTGGAGTAAAAGGGAACCAGACAGCGGATATACTGGCCAGAAACTGTTCTCAATACAGCTTAGAGTCTGTCGGTATAAACTAAGCTATGTAAGAACGGAACAATACTAGTAGTTATGCCATAACCGGCAGACTGCGCCCCACCATTGATAATTAAGCGAACAAAGTCCCTTTGATAGAAACCGATGAAACCGTCAAGGTGTTAACTAGACACTACATCATTGGAAACATGGCTAGAAAGATAGGGATCTTTACAATCAGCCTTAGTTATTATCTTTCCCACCAAACTTGCATACTTCAAATACCGATTTCAAATAAAATCATCAATCTACAATCGTTTAAATAATTATCGATGTACTCGTAGTAATCGTTTTCGGTCAGTATAGTATGTCATGTGCGGCGCATTACGACGCTCGTTATGACATTACAAGAACTCTCCTCCAGACGGAGATATTAAAAGTCAACACTCGCCAATTTTATAAAAAAAAAACGCTATTAGTTGTCAAAAAGTCGTGGCGAAATCATTTTGGTTTGCGGGTTTATACGCGCAATGCGATGCTCAGAGATTCCCGGCGCGAACGGTATGCACACACACGAATTACCACAGTTTGGTGGAATTTTATAACCGAGATCTAAATTATCTCTCCAAAAAAGATTTACGTGGGCGTCAAATCAGCGGTCTTGTCAAAAGGTCACCGTCACATTATGGTGATCTACAGGTATACGCCAGGCATTCTTCATGATCATCGCAAAGAAGACGCGCAGTGTGTGTTGGTACCAAAAAGCAATCTATTTGAACTATCTGTGCGGATATAGGACACCATAATGGGATTTTATGTCCACCAAATGATACTAGAGTGCATGAGTTGCCCAAGGGCGTCACAAAAGTTTACAGAGAGCTGTATGTTCATACAACAAGCCAGGCAAGTGGATACCGGTGTGGTTTGTTGGTGGAGCAGAGCTAACCATTTAGATCGACTGAGATGCAGAATAGATGCTGATGATGTGATATCCAGAGTCGTTTACCATAACGTCATATTAGAAGTATTCATTATATCGTTTAGAGGATGGCTAGAAGAGTTGACTCCGTTTATGCACACATTGAATAGATCTTGGGAAAATGTGTATGTTAGAGTTCTGTAGGTTAAACTTACGGTGCGGTAAGGAACATTTAAATGCAGTTAATCATAAACGAACTTTCACCGCACGAACTAAGCAAAGTTAACTTTCTTATAACTTTGTCCATTTCGAATACTTTAACCCGGTCAGTCTGCGTCTACAACTAGGACGAACAATTCACACATTACTTAGTAATATGAAATTGATTATGATGATATCGAATAAAAATTAATGTTTAATTGTTTTCACATTAGATTCTCAAGCTTGAACTAAGTTTTTTGAAGTAATAACTGAGAATTAGGTCACCGTAAACTAACCACAATGATGTCGAGATAGTAAACTTACATCATCCATTTTATTGTCACACGTTTTATAAATTGTTATTGTAATTTGAGGCTGTTCCTTGTCATCTCGAACCTGGGTGCTGGGAGTCAAAGATCCTCTTCGCTGGAACAATATTGCCCATTCGCTTAATGTTGTCGAGCCAATGCAGTTCTAGCGTATAAACTCATTGCACTAAATCCACATCTTGGAACAGCTTGTAGATTTCGCGTTTGTATCCTGCATTCACCTTCCACGAACATTGGATCAAGTATCCGATGAAGTTTTTTTTTGTTACGAATGCCAAAAGTATCAGCTCTGCTTTCATGCTTAGTGTCCAGCAGTTGGTGCCACAAACCAAAACCTGCAGGACAGGATCACTACTTTGTAGAGCTTGAACAATAACCGAAAACGTTAGCATGCACGTGTCGAAATCGTAAACAGAAATAGGCAGGCCTTAAAACTCCTGGATCACACAAATGCTTCTTTGGGCTGTTTTAAGACATCTTTTATTAAAAAACCAAAACAAAAATCATTGGTTTAAATAATAAGAATACAGGACAAATATGGCTTCGTGTGCATTAACGGTTGTAAAACTATAACATTTTTGATTTCAGTTTAAGTAAATAAAATATGTAAAAAAAGCAGCAAAATATAAAGAAAAAAATATTTATAAACAAAACAGAACAATT
Organism: Portevinia maculata; assembly: GCA_949715645.1. NCBI lineage: Eukaryota > Metazoa > Arthropoda > Insecta > Diptera > Syrphidae > Portevinia > Portevinia maculata. Next base: position 181,296,205 of record OX454527.1, read on the forward strand.
AATTTAATAAATAAATAAATGAAACACAATACATTGTATCATAAAAAAGTAAAATAATGGTTGAAAGTTGTGTGTTTATACGCCATGAAATTTAGAAAAGCAATTTCTCTTTTCATTGTTACACAAATAAGCTTTACATTTTTGGCTAAAAGTAAATGAACGAAAAGTACAGTCGTTTTGACAAATTTGGCGGTTCCTTTTTATTTGTGGGAAATGACCGACGTTGTCGAATCGAACTCATAACAATGAAAAATCTTCATGTCTTTCAGGGCGCTTTCTCTTTGGTGCTGAAGTCGCAGGAGATCCAAGTCTAGATCCAATACAGGGTCGTCCATGTCTTTTCAAAGGTTGCTTTTCAGCTTTAAATAAATATTCGACCATTTCTAGTTTAAAATCAAATAAAGGTAAATCATGTTGACGATCTTGGATCGTAATTGTATGCGATATAAGCCCAGCATCAAATCTAGCAAGTCGACACCACCCATATATTGGTAGTACCTAGACCTCAACAGGTTGTGGAGCAGGAATAATTGTATACTCCTTATCCTTTCTGGAGTAACGGCTCTTATTTATAACTGGATTCATTCCAACATAAGGCGGCATTAAAGTTACTATTTTGTTGTCAAACCAGGACACCAAACTCAATTTTACTCCACTGATAGTTGCCACTTTTTCCATCATACTTCCACGTCCTTGCTTCATAAGTTGTTCCTTCGAAATTCTGAAGCTTGGCACTCGGTTGAGTCTTATAGTCCCTAGTTTCAAAAGTCCACTTTGCAACGAATAAACCTGCAAATATGGACTATTATACCAGTTGTCGAAGAAAATCTTGTGATTAGCATTTTCATGAACTGTTGACGTAAGCCTTGTGACAACGTTACCACTGACCCCCAGATCTGGCACTCCGTCAGGATACTTATTGCTTTGGTGTCCGTTAAATAAATCAAAATCGTAACTTAATCCCGAAATTCCACTAAGGACATGATTTTTATAACCCCATTTATGTGACTTAGCTGGGTTATATTGCTTCAGTTCATGGCGGCATTTCGTCGGAATAATTTGTTCGTCTACGGCGAGGAACTCTTCTTTTGGAATCAACAGCAAACGTTCCCCTATTTTCTCCAAATGGGGTCTTACTTTGAAGAGTTTGACATGTCCTTCTGTTCCCAATGGTTTCAAGTTTTGATTATCGTTGAAATGCATTGACCTTTTGATAGTTTCCCACCTATTGCACGCTATTGTTTCATATGTCATTTGTTGTCCTACCGTCTTATTTCAGTAATGTCTGAACGATGGAAGTTGACAACAAGACATGAATATCACCATCCCGATGAATTGTTCCATTTCGTTCTTTGTGATATTAACTTTTTTATTAGATTCCTCTATAATGAAGGCCAACAAATCATCAGACATTTTTTTTTAAAAAAAAGTCTGATGGTGTCTCTATTTTTTTTTTACATATTCTGGAAGCTCGGCCTATCCTGCAAATTTGAAAAGCTCTTCATCGTTGTGCTTTGTTTGTCTTGCTTTTCACGGATTTTGATTTCAACGCTGCAAGAGGCTCATCATCTGAATCTGATTCCGTTTCCTCAACCGTAACGTTGACACTTCGACTATTGATATGCAATTCTGTCGCCAACTCCACATCTGAATCTCCAGCCAATTCATCATCGCTTCGCGATCCGTCTCCAGGAATGGAATTAAGGAATGATGATCCTCCATAAAAACGACGGCATTCCATTTTTCTAAGCAAAAAAGTAACATACGAAACGATAAAAAAATGAAAAAAACATGTGCACTACAACAAGAGTCAAGTGAACAAAATGTGTAGATTTACAACCCCTTGCTGCATACGAAGCCAAATATGGCTTCTGCTGTTTTACCTCTCAAACGAGCAAGATAATTTTTTTTTTTTTTAATAAAATTTTATTTGTGGCAAAGAGAAATAAGTATCCAATCACAAATATATTTTTATGACCACTTAACTCATCGTACACCACAGTTATAATTTTTTCAAATCAGAAAATTATTCACGCTTTCGTTTTCAAGGACAACAAGCAAACCACTGACCTACAAGTAGGAATATCTTCGTTGTTTTTGTCGCACTCGCGCGAAAAGTACCGCTATGTGTTTTCAGAAATGCATAGAAGAGAATTGTGTTGTATAAGGATCATTTTTTTGTGAAAATAAGGAGTAAAAAAGGAAAAAAAGTGAAATGCCATATTTGGCTTCGTATGCAGTAGAGGGTTAAGTGAAAACAAATGCTCGTGAAGAGTGAAACCATCAAATTATATTCAAAAACTTGAGAAAGTATGTAAAAGCATAAAAAAAATAATAAAAACAGTGAACATGTTGACCAAAAGGCTTGTGCAGTGCAGCTCTTGATGCAGCAATTCACAGGCATTTTCACTATTTTTTTGTATAATATTGTTATTAATTAATTGATATTGTTCGCTTGCACAGGGTGGCTCACCAATTGTGTTACAATAAGAAATTCAAATAACTTTTTTTTAATCAATGTATGTATTTCTTTTCTTTTTTTTGTATAGAAAATTAATTTTTATTTTATATAACTAATTGTTTTTGAAGATTATAGACCGTGAATGACCTCCATGCTCAATCATGTGCGAAACCTGATCAAAAAATTTTTCATTGCGGACAGAAGGGTTGAAGTTTTAATGGACTGAATTCAGTCAAAATATTTTTCGTTTTGTAAACCTCTTGCTTGACATAACCCCCTAAAAACAAGTCTGGTGCAGTCACGTCAGATGACTTTGCGAATTTTCGTTGGAGCTCCGCCATAACCGGTCTGACTATGTGTGCAGTTGCTCCTTCTTGCTGAAACCAAATGCTGTTGAAACGGATACTTCTTTGGCACAGTTCTGCGCAAAAAAACTAGTTGATGAAACTGCGCACTACACAGTGACTCGTTCTGGGTGCAGTACCGTCTCATGGATTATTTCTGGAGTAGATTCAATACATATACGGCAATTTCGCTCTCTTACATTGCCGTTTAGATCAAAATGGGCCTCATTAGATATAAACAAACAATTTATCAAGCTATTGTCTTCCATTTCAATCATTTTTTGGCAAAAATCCAGGCGAATAGGCAAATCCAGAGGGTTTAACATGCTTGCGATGGACTTTGTACGGAAACAAGTTTAAGTCATCATGAATTATCCGTTGAAATGACCGTCTGCTAATTCCAATTTGGGCTCATAAATTTCGATTCGAAACGCTTGGATTTGCCTGAATTGACGATGCTACAGCCGCCATTGTGTCTTAAGCCCGAAAATAGGTATCTCTATGGTACGGTCTTCAAATATGTTTTCCAGCCTCATAATAGGCCATCTACTAGGGATAGTGCCGCCAAACGGCCCCTAATTCCCCTTGGACGGATGTGAAGGACTGCAAATCATGGTACGCTGCGCTATCCAATTCCTCTTTTCGGTATCCCAAGCATTCATTTTAATACTTCTAAATAGTAACCTGGCAAATAAAAAAAAATAAGTCGATTACTTACACAGAAAAAAAGTTATTACGTATTATTTTTGTAGCACGGTTCGACCCTTTATTTAGTAGTATAAAATGTTTGTAAAGAACATTTTTCAACTAACTTGTTTCCAAACAAAACAAAATTTTTCTACGAAAACTTTTATGTTGTTTACTTTTTAGTACTTAAAAATAGTGTTTGGATAATATTCTTCTTAATACTAAACATTTTTCATAATAATTCGCTTTATTATGAGCTTTTTATGAAATATCCGCGCTCAAAATGTATACCGCTATACAAATTCATCGATTTGATCATACAATTAATTCAAACGATGTTTTCTTTTCCTTTGACACTGACGTTGTCGCGAAGTACTCTATTGAGCGATTTCTCATTGATGGTGTCAAGTTACTAGACGTCATTCGGCATACAGCGCGAGCAAAATTTGATAAAAGAAATAAATACATTATAAAATTTGGGACAATCTTTGAAAACTACAGCAGCGAATTCGGGGTATAGCACTACAATATTAAAAATTTCAGCTGTCTAGCTCAAAATTATTTTTTTCGATTAATTGTTTTTTTTTTGGAGATTGTGGGCATGTTAGTTTGTAGATTCTAAAAATTGTTAAACTTGATTATTTTGGGAACTTAGAGAGTATTATAGTTAAAATTTCAGCTTTCTAGCTCGAGTTTAAAGGCCTAATTTTTGCCGACGGATGGACGGACGGACGGACATGGCTAGATCGAAATTACTTTCGATGCTGATCATTAATATAGCAACTTTAAGGGGTTTACGGTACATTACAGACTTTGCGTAAAAATTAAAACACACTTAGAATAGTATATTAAAAAGGAGTCGACTTTTAGAAAAGGTTGCATGTCAGTAAAACATTATATTTTTTTTTTCAAATAAAAAAAAACTTGGGAAGAATGTACCATTTGCTACCGTTTACTTAAGCTCTGAATTTATTGAATATATTTGCAGCATACTGTCGATAATATTCACATTGAAGGGCTGCTTTGTACACATGCTCAAATACATTCAATAATTTGTATTGCGAATAGAATTGCATGGCCGCTGGCTATGTTTCTTGGGATCGTTCTTTTGTGCAAACGTGAATACATTTCACAAAAAACAGACGTATGAAATGATGTGTTCGTGCCACATTATTTCAAGAAATAGACCTGTGGCTCCGCCTTCAAGATCGTGTGATATTTGAAGTCGTTGATCCTTACGGACAAGCCAATAACGATTACAGCTTTAAAAGCCAATATCGGCAGATCAAACGAAATCTTAAATGAAAAGACACCCTTTACGTCCGTTGTGTCCCCACAAAATGTTTGCTGCCGTACTTAAACCCCAGCAGGGAATAATGCTGTAGTTATGGGTGTTGATAAGCGGAATAAACCTGAGTGTACACGTGACCGAAGTCAAATATACATGCCGAAACTAGATTCCCTTGAACAATCATATTAATTTTCAACAAGCGGAATCAACATTCATAAAAGCATTGGCAATAAGTAGTAATAACCAATAGGAACATTGTATGAAGCGACTTTATATGCTGGTTTCAAGGAATTTTTAAGACTTCGATTAAACATTTTCAAATGCCAGTCCATCGTTGAAATTATTACCAATTGCGGTCAAATGCATTTTTATACAATTCAACAATAAAATTTACTACTACTATCTGTACTTTGTATATATGTGAATACAAACATTCTGTATGAAATGTCATATCATACATGACAAATAAAAACCTTTTTATCCCCTCAAATACGCTATGTAATAAGCTAGGCAGTCTAGTCTTCATACTTCCATAAAAGTATGTATACAAATTAAAAACTAGAAAAGTAATAAGAAAATCTCATCCTGATACTGCACTAGCCTGAGCCTAGATTAACCCTGTGCCTCTAAGGGATAATTAATTCAAAGGAGACAACAGATGAGCAACAGGGTTTATCAATTTATGCATACGAGTAAACAAAGATCCATGTCTTGTTGAAGTTTACGATACTATTCGATTGTGAAGGCATCTCGAGTATAAATTATTACCTCCACGCAACAAGTGGCATTAATAAACAACACCTGGATAAAGCGCAACGTCTACTGTCTAAGCATTAGATACTTTATGTGTGCGCAACAACACGACGAATGCATTAATATTCCATCGGATTGATATTGTTCGAAATATCGTCATGGCTGACTATAAAAAGATATATTGGAGCCACCAAAGAAGGTATTATGCACAGAAACATAGAAGGGAAAACCTCATAACTTTTGATATATTCTAACAGAATGTCAAAATAAACCCTAACATGCGACATGTTGTGTTGAATATTAAAAAATACTATTTCCGTTCTGCAGAAGCTATTGCCAACAACTGATAGATGAATCTTATCGCAATGACATCAATTGAACTGAACAACTGTTGTGAACATATTTTAAATATCTGTGCCTAACAGTATTTCGCACAGGAAAGGATACACAATGATAGTAAAAGAAATGTAACAGCAGTGTGTACCGGATGTAGTATTGCTTGCGAAAGACAAATTCTTACCAACCAAAAATGATATGTTGTGAAAATCGCTAAGGACACTAAGTGCTTGTACCACAGACAAGGTATACTTCGGGAAAGCTGCAGCAGGAAAACAAATATGATTTTTATAACCGCAATTGACAATTAGAGCGATTTTTCAACTATTCATAATTTTCCGATACCCATTTTTTTTTTAATTTTTTTGTTTTTCATCTGCTGCATCTTTTCCAAAGTTGTATCATAAAATGTATGGGTTTTTCAGCATACTTATCACAAATTTTTTTTTAATATGGTTACTTTCACAAGAGAAAATAATAAACTTACTTATTTAAATAGCTCCCGACCCGTAAAAAGTCTCTGGCTGAGACACTGCAGATTCCCAGTTCTCCAGACCAAACGCCCGGGCAACCGCGATGGCTTGGTTTTCAAAACTGAGATTAGGTCTTCTTTGCCTTCTCGAACCTGGGGCTGGGAGTCGAAGATACTCTTGGCTGCAGCACTTTTGTCCATTCGCTCAATATGCCTCAGCTGACATCGCTGATATCTACTTACAGTGAGTAGGGACACTCTACATACATATGGAATTCATACTTACAAAAGTAGGTACGAGTACTATAAATAAGTCAATAAGCGAAAACCGGTAAAAAAAAATTATTTTCACTCTTATGTCCGATCGCGTATAAGTAAAAAGAGTAAGTACACAACACATTTTGCCAGCACTATCACATGCTGTTTAGTAGTACTCTCCCCCACCCATTGTATGAATTGAAGTGGCCAGGTTTGCTTTCGTAAAGTTGCTTCTATTTGTATTTTTTTTATGGGTTATTGATTAAAAAGACTTTTTACAAACTTTTAAAATATATATTTCATTCTAGAGTTTGAAATTGAACCATTTGCATTGCTATGAATACGCTAAATATCATATTTGAAGATTTTAAGTTGTATAACTAATTCTATTATCTCATGTGATCTGATCTGCATCGGGTTTGCATTTAAATAATACAGCTTTTCATCTGGACTTTTTGTTATTGATGTAGGATATACGAGTACATATATTTTTGAATGTAAATCCGATCCGAATTAAATCTGGCAATAATAGAATGCAGCTATTATCCTATTATCAACGCCGTTTAGGTGCTAACTTTTATAGTAAATGGTTTCACTATTTACGGGGCAGACTGAAAAGGGGTTTGTTTGAATTTGTTTCGTACAACTTTTTACAGGCTACGTGAAGTTGGATTGTTATCAGTTGTTCGATAACATCAATTGTAAAAACAAAGGGTGTTGAGTGTCAGTGCATGAGGCGAATAATCAAAAACAAATTAAAATTAATGTGCAAGTGTGCATTAGTTTTGAAAACTTTCTTACTCTAGTTCAGTATTAAAATCAGAATCTACGATTACCAGCTAATCTAGGAACTTCCGTCAAAATTATGAATGATGGTACTTGCATACATATACAAAACGGAACAGAGAATGTATTCAACAGATAAAAAACGTACAATAAAAACTGTAGCTAATATTGCCGGTGTGGTCTTTTTACAGATTTTAAAGAATATGAAGGTGCACATTGACACGGCCCCTCAAGAATCTTTTAGCTCGTTAGAAAATCTCGAACAATAATATTTATTTATTGTTTTCCAAATTCGTATTTTCTTGTATATATAGATTGAAGATGAATATTTTCAACATTTTGACAAATAAATTATTTCATAACAATTAAATCAAAATAGGGAATTTCTTATCAAATTCTATGTCCAAGTACGAGTTTACCACAAACAGTTCAATAAAGAAAACAAAAAAACTAACAACAAAAAATAATATTTAAGCGTTACAAATAATATAAAATGTTTAATAAAAAATTATGAAAAATTGATTTTTGTTTGTTTTTTGAGGTCACATTTCGCAATCTTTGTGTTACCTTCAAAAAAGTGTTTCTCTTCTTTTATCTTTCTCTCACTTCAATACTTTTTACTGCAGTATTTTTCTCGTGTATTTAAGACATAAGATTACAGTGTTCCCTACTCACTGTAAGTAGATACACTCTGATGTCAACACCCACCATAAAAATTGTTTAATGCTAAAATTTGTGTGAGATGTGACTTGGTAATAAAGTATTCTTTGGAACAACATTAATGTGCACAATCACTATGAAAATATTTACAGTTTGGAACAATAGTAATAAATTATTTTTATACGGCGGCAGCCAAGGCATTCAAATATGTAGATATTGCCATTCTTAACATTTTCCCCGAACAAAGTTTGTTGCTTTTGATAAATTTTTGAAAAAACTTAATCAATTTACGTGCATTTTGTTAGAAAACCAATATTATTTTTCATTAAAATGAAAAACGACTCTCAACTCAATTAACCTTCCGTCCTCACACATATTTTTTCTAACGCGCTCCTCACACTGGGTATCACATACCCCACCCCAAAAGTATTAAAAAAAGATGTAATTTTATGTACATTAGGGTGGGCCGAAATTTTTTTTTTTTTTTTTTAAGTTGTAATACTGCGGAAAAGTTGCTAATAGTAGAGACTAAAAAGGGAAAAAAAAAGAAACAAAATCGGTTAATATCTTCCGGTCGCGCATGAGCTTTAAAATTCGCTGAAATTTGAAAAAAATTGTATGTTTAAGATATATTTTTTTTATTACTAAACTTGGTAACATTTCAATGTAATAGCTATATTCGACTCTTACTCGAACCGACAATGATTTAGAAAAAAAATGGTTCTAATCGGTCAAGGTCTTCCGCTCGCGCAACTACTCTCAAATTTTATAAATTTTCGAACAAAATCACATAAAATACCTGCTACTGATCTAAGGTTTGTTTACTTATTACGAGTACATGGAATAGGAAAAATTGGAGGGTTGGACTTGATTGAAACAAAGAAACTCAATAAATCATTGGAAAGGAAATCGCGTGGCATCCATGATGATATTTCAAAAACCTCGTTCTCACAATCAAATGTTGTGAGAATGTTGTTGTCGAAACTGAAAATGAAGACCAATATTCTTCTAGTAAAGAAAGCGATAGCGACCAAGATTTTGAAGTGTCCAGAAAAGTTTCCTCTTATAATAAAAAACAGATGAGAATTCAGTTAAAATCTACTGCATTACTGAGCGATCGCTATGGAGTTTCTGATCGCGCTACTGCTGCAATCGCATCGAGTGTTTTGCACGACTTTGGATTAGTTAACGATTCTGACGTCTCCCAGGTTATAGACAAAAACAAAATAAGAAGAGAAAAACAAAATGTTAGGGCTGAACTATGTAGTAAATCTGACGAACTTCCACTGCAAGGTCTCTATTTGGATGGGAGGAAGGACGACACTTTAGTCGTAGATATAGCTCATTCGAAAAGGTTCCGTAGAGTAAAAAAGGAAGAGCATTACTCGCTAATTCAACAACCTGGTTCAGTCTACATCGGACATGTTACGCCCACTTCTGGAAGCTCTTCAAACGTTGTCACTTCTATAATTTCCTATCTGTCTGGTCGTGGTATTTCTCTTGACAAGTTAGTGGTTATAGGGTGTGATGGCACTGCGGTTAATACGGGTTGGAGAAACGGTCTGATTCGCCGAATCGAAATACATTTGGAAAAACCTTTACAATGGGCAGTTTGTCTTCTCCATTTCAATGAACTCCCTTTTCGACATCTGTTTCAATACCTAGATGGTAAATCTACGGGTCCAAAATCTTTGAGAGGGCCAATCGGCGAAAAGCTAAGTGACTGTGAAAAACGTCCAGTCATTGGTTTCAGGAGTATTGACTGTCAGATCCCGGCAATAGACAGAAAGATACTAAGTAAAGATCAACAATATCTACTCGATATTTGTACTGCAATGAAGTCGGGAATCTGTAAAGAGGATTTGGCTGTACGAGATCCTGGCCCCTTGTCACACTCGAGGTGGTTGACAACAGCAAATCGAACTCTCAGATTGTTCTTAAGTGAAGAAAGTCCCACGCCTCAACTTCAAGAAGTAGTTATATTTATTTTGAAGTCATACATGCCAATGTGGTTTAAAATTAAGACAAGTAAATACTTCACAGAGGGACCAAAACTTGTGTATGAATCAATACAATCTTCAAGATACCTACCTGATGTGTTACGTAATATTGTCGACCCTGTGATACAACGAAATGGCTTTTTCGCCCATCCAGAACATTTAATGTTAGCCATGGCACAAGACAATACACAACAGTTAAGAGAGCTCGGACTTCGACGAATTCTAAAGGCGAGACAGATAGATCAAAAAAGAAAAACTATCAGAACTTTCATGCCGCCAAAACTGAATTTCAGCGCTCAAGATTACTCTGAAATTATAAACTGGATGGACTGTGATTTATCTTCTCCCCCATTATTAAAAAATATCAGTGACGAAGAAATTAAATCATATATTCAAAGCGGCACAGTCCCTAATTGGGATATAACATTTAATACATTCCCAGTCCACACACAGGCAGTTGAACGATGTGTGAAAGTCGTTACAGAAGCTTCAGGAAAAGTTTGCGGAGCTGAGTCTAGGGATGGGTTTATCAGAGCGACTCTGCTGTCAAGGTCAACAATGCCAAACTTTGACCATAAATCAAATTTCAAAGTTCCATCAGCTAAGAATGAATGAGACCCTAGATGATCATGATCAAATTGTTTTACATGAGTTTCTTGGCCTTACACAAAAACTTTAAATAAAAAAAATGTATTAACAAATATATAAACAATAATATTGGTCTAAAATAAGTTTTGTTTTAAACATTGTATTCAATAAAGAAAACCAAAGATAGAAACGTGAGCGTTGTTTGTATTTTTATCCTCAAACTGTGGTTTATCTAGTATTTTTTGCGCGACCGGAAGATGTTGATGGATTTAAAAAAATGTAAAAGCATTATTTTCTGTGTTAATAATAGATAACAATTGGAGCTATTACATTCGGTAAGAGGATAATTTAAAAATGTTAAAAATTATCGTAAAAATGTGAATTTTTTCAAATGTTGCCAAACTTTATAGCTCATGCGCGACCGGAAGATATTAACCGATTTTGTTTCTTTTTTTTTCCCCTTTTTAGTCTCTACTATTAACAACTTTTCCGCAGTATTACAACTTAAAAAAAAAAAAAAAAAATTTCGGCCCACCCTAATGTACATACCTATATATTATAATGTAAATATTTTTTTAATTCATATTTTTATTTCATCAAAACAAAATTCAATACGATGAATAACATAAAATATAAAAATGCTTAAAAAAAATAATTTCCAAATTAGGTTACAAAAAAAGTTAATATATAGTTAACTATAATATATATATATAACTAATATAGTCAACTAAAATCTGTCAAATTCATAAAAAAGTTTAAAATAATAGTTTTAAAAACTGTCGCATTACGCTTTCTAATACTCTTTCTTCAATGTTTACTCCAATAAACACAAAAATTTAATTTTTGTTCACTGCATTGCAGTGAGTGATCAGTGATGATCCTCGCACATGGGAAGTCGGCATGTCACGTTTTCAGTTTTTTTCCGATTACAGAAGTTACACAGTTTTTAATGTTCATTTTCAAGATTCGTAGCTGGTTCATTTCTGGCTTCATCCCTTCAGCATTATGGAAAAGCCTTTCAATGGATTCGTCTCGAAGAAAAGCCATTTTGCTGTAAAACTATAATTAATATTGTCATCTACAGTAACTTCCTTTGTGGCTGAACAAACCTCACACTTGTTTTATTAATTTTTAGTCCAAAATAACTTAAATAGAAAACGTTTCACTAAAATAATGTAGGTATTCACAAATTCCAAAAAATACTATCACGCACTGCACACTGGGGCATATGATACCCAAGCTAAGACTTCGAAGCACGACTAAACACGTTAAGAAAAATCTAAGAAATTAACACCCTAGCCTGCTACTGCAGAAAGTTTAAAGTTCAATATACATAGGTATGGCATGCTTAGGAAAATTTTGGGGTATCTCATACCCCAGTGTGTGGTTAAGTGAATTCGTTCTTCCAAACTCTCATCAGCGACTGCGTTTCTGTACTCGTCTTTTTTAAGTTACATGTAATTTTAACTTCGAAAGTGATTGAAGTACATCTAACAAATATATTAATCTTGAACTTTCAACTTGCGGCACAGCCTGTAAAATTGTCTTGGGACCGATGTTTGTGACATTTGGACACACACTCACCTTCAACTTCCTGTTTCAATTTATACATTTTGTTTCTTTTTTTAATAAAATAAAATTATACCTCTTTTGTAAAATGATCTTGGACTGAATACAGATAACTTGATGGGCGGAGTGACGATGATAAATTGACATATGAACAATGAGGGAACAAATTATTGAAGCCAATCAAGTTAACAACGAGACCGATTGAAGCAGCAGCGTGTACTTGTACCTAAATACACACAGATCACAGGTTGTATACAACCTTGACCGTAACTCATTTAACCATAACAAAACGCCAAGATCACTTCCATATGCCCCAATGAAGGATGGAAATTGGCTGAGATTTGCATGAAACACAGGCAGGTAAAGATTTTCATTGTCTCTTCAAGCGTGGAAAATGACATTGTCACTTTACCCCCAAACCAGGCATGGATGGGTTGTTATTTCCCTCGGAATGAATGTCGTTTTTCGGAACACACGAGACACGACAACCATGATTTTTTGTTTTTGTCATTTAGTGTGGAGAAATATGTTTTGGAGCATTGTGTGAAAGAAAATCCAACCCTAAATGGTAGGGAATAGCGGAGGCAGAGAGTGAATGGAATTTTTCGGTGCATGATCGATGATCGTGGAATTTAATTCAAGTTCAAGCCGTGACAAAGATGATGCTCTGCTGATTTCGTAATAATAGATTGAATAGTGGATGTTGTTCGTTTTTTTTCTGCACGGTTGGCACTTACTAGCATCTATAATAAGGCTGACGGAATTATTAAAATGGAAAAATCACGACTTTATTTGGATGACAGGGAAGCAGTGATTATAATCATTAGCGCAGTTATTGGACAGGAGGGTCATGATCAGTATCTAACTATTGCAATTACGGAGAGGAATTTCAATTATGCTGAATCACGGTGAAGATTTGCTTTAATCAAGCCAGCAACAGGTGTTTCTAGTACTTTGAATAACGATTTTAAGTGAAGAATTAAATATCGTAACTCGACTTTTGAGAAATTAACATATTGTTATTATTCAGATTGAATAAGTTATATATCTTAAATATTTAACCATGTTCAAAGAGAACGTTACATTGAGTACAAGTCGTTTAAGTTATCCCATTCGTTGAGCTGAAATGAATGACAGGCATTCACATATAAAATTGCGAAAGACATCTAAAATTAACATCATCGGCGTAGAAAAGACAAAAACAAAACATTAAAAAAAGCAAAAAGAGGAAAGCACTAAAATGGCTTCTCTCTGGAAAATCAGAGGTGAATGAAATAACCTTTGCAAAGTGTTTTCAATGATAACCCATTGTTTTCATTCCTAAATATATAGACACGTTAATAAGGAGGCACACAAATGGCGCTCGGTATGATAGCCCAACGGCAACAACTGCTATAGTTTTTATACAATAGTCTTGACTATGTTTCGAAACTTGGCAAATGGCACTATTTGGATGGGAACTACATATACATACCAGCTTTCGGTCCGAATGGGGTTCCTGTGTATTCTCCAAAATCAAAGTGACTAGCCAAAGGGAAGAGTCTATTTGGCCAGACGCTCTCGATATTATATGGGTAAAGCTCCTTCTTTGACAACCAACCAAAATCAAATTCCGAAAGTGTCGAGTGGAGGTCAGTCAGTCAGATTTAGCTAACAGAACTTTGAAGACACATTGTAAATTGAGTAAAGAATATGCGCAAATAAATCGGGTCATTGCACATCCCAGCTCATGGGATCTTTCGCGAAACACTAGCGTTGTTTCTTTTTTGCGTCATTAAGTGGTGGTTTTTTCTTAAGTATCAGGCGCTTTAAGTGTTTAGGACAGCGAACGGTACGGGATGAGTGGATAAACTTGCCTTAACATTAGCTTTCTCTCTAATTTTAGCTGCCGATAAAGCTGAATTTGACGCTATTCTAAGAATACTTCGCGTTTCGCGAAGTATTAAGGCAGAAGAAGTGTTTCCTTTATAATTTTTTGTGTAATACGAAGGGTTTTTTTAAATTATTGCTGACATAATGATCACTTCAATTAATTTTTCGGGTTATAGCACGGCATGAAAGACCTTCAGAGCAATCAGCATCTATTCTTGCCCTTTCCTCCACTGTTAAACCTTTTTTCTTTCCCATTTTTATTAACACTCAATCAAGAACAATTACTTTATAATATGTACCGATTAAACCGAAAAAAATATACTCACTTCACAAACAACTTTAATTTGTTCACTGCGTCTAATCTAATGACCCGATTTATTTGCGCATATTCTTTACTCAATTTACAATTTGTCTTCAAAGTTCTGTTAGCTAAATCTTTATTTTACACAAATTTCATATTTTGTTGTTAACAAAGCAGTCTCTCATGTACCATAGCTAGTTGTTTTTTTTTTTCAAATCGATCATGTAACGGGAGAAATATCGATTTAACTTCTCAAAAATGCCTGCGTCTAATCAAATGAATCGCACTGTACTTCTATAGTTACGTGTATACACTTCTTATAAAGATAAACAGTCCAAATCTGTTCTTATATTACGTGAGCTATGTGTGAATACTTCAATATTAAATGTAAAGATTGAAATGTACTCGAAAGCGGCAGCTGCGTAAATTATCGTGCTGGGTAAGTCATGAAATTGGTTTAAACTGAATTGCAAAGAATTGGTCTGATCTGAAAATAAAATTATAAGACTTTCTTTGAGACACGGACTTGATGCTATATAAGACCTCATCATTTTTAAAGAGTAAAAATGAAAGACTTCGCTATAGGTAGGGAGGACGGGGTTCAAAGTTCCGGGGGCAAGTTGTTCCGATGGGCATAGCTTCTAAGAAAAAAAAAATAGCGTTAACTTTAAGATGTATTTCATTCTCTTTTCGAACTGCACTATTTTGGCAGCCAGTTTAGTTCCTTTCTTGACGTCGTTGATGGAGGTGTGCGGTCGGAGTAACTAAAACACCGCGTGATTAAATATTTTTGGCCTCATACTTTTTGGTTTATTTTGGTTATTTGTGAAGATATTGTCAAGTGTTTTATATTTAAATGCGTAAAATCTATTGGAGAATCATATTTCAGGGAAACCTTTGCAAAGCATAAGATTATGTATTAGATATTGTCAGATTTTCACAAAGCGATAAATGGGGCTGAAAGTTCCGTTCTTTCGGGGTTGGTTGTTCCGCGTAGTGCTTACCCCGGTTCATACATAGTGTTCGTTTTATAGGCTTTATTCTCTTGTTTCAGGATGCGAAATTACAAACGAAAAACGGAAAGGGGAAAAACTTCAATAGAAATATTGCAAAGAGCAGCGGATGCAGTCGTTAAAGATGGATGAAAAATAAAAACAGTGACTTCTCTAAGGCTTTCGACCAGCTGTCCCATGAAATAATCGAATTTAAGCTTAGGGCTTTTGGTTTCCCACCATGTTTCATAAATTGGGTTAATACATACCTTAGATCAAGGGTTTATCAAGTCAAATTTAGAGGATCGCTATCTGTATCTTTCACAGCTCAGTCTGGAGTTCCCCAAGGAAGTCACCTCGGACCAATTTTATTTATACTTGCCATTAATGATGTTAAGGCATGTATAAATCACAGTAATATCCTGATCTACGCTGATGATATGAAAATATATAAATCTATCACTAGTCAGCAAGACAGAATGTTTCTTCAATCTGACATTAATAGCTTCGCAAATTGGTGTGATAAAAATGGTTTATCACTGAACCCAACTAAATGTCAACATATGACATTCTGTAGAAAGAATATCCCTTCCACCTTTCAATATTCTCTGTCTCAACATATTCTTTGTAATGTTGATAATTTTAAGGATCTTGGGTTTTATTTCGATCCCAAACTGGTTTTTGCCAAGCATATCAATTTTATTGTTAGTAAATCTAATTCTATGCTGGGCTTCGTAAAAATGTGGGCGGAAGAATTTAATGACCCATACGTTACTATGTCATTGTACAATTGTTTTGTCCGTCCGATTCTAGAGTATGCTTCACAAGTTTGGACGCCGTTCTACAACATTCATTTAAATCGAATAGAGGCCATTCAACGTAAATTTATTCGATTTGCACTTAGAGGACTTCCATGGGATGATCCATTTAACCTACCTCCCTACAGTCAACGTATCAAGCTTCTTCAAATGTTACCCCTTTCTCAACGAAGGCTTAATAGCGATATCATTTTTTTACAGCAGCTTATATCCGGTCAAATAGATGCACCTGACTTGCTGTCGTCTATTGGCTTTAATTTTCGTGGTGGTGCCCATAATTTACGCAGTGTTGAATTATTGTTTAGCCCCCATCATAGAACGAATTATGGGAGGCATGAGCCTATTAGTCGCATGAGTAGAATCTATAATCTAAATGATCATGTGATTGACTTGCATGTTAGTAAAATTAAGCTAAAAAATATTTTGCGTAATAATGCTTTAATGTCTTAAATTGTTTGCATTATTTTGTGTTTGTGTTAGTATTTTATAGGTACATTATTATTGTATTTTTAATTGTTTTGTCCTTACTAACACCTGCACTAAATGATGAGCCTGTGAGAGCACTTTTAGTGCCGCTAATTTCTGCTCGTGATAGTTGCTTGCTTTAAGCACTCCACGACACAGAGCTGATAGTGTATATAAAAAAAAAAAAAAAAAAAAAAAAAAAAATCTGGAGATATGCCATATGACATTGCATCGTTTCATTAAAAAGCTGAAAGCTGATGGAGTGGTGTCTAAAATTGGTTACTATTCGAGACAAAAATTTTAGCCCGGAGGAGGAACAGAAAATTGTGCAATATTTGCTGAAATGCGCGTCAATTTATTTTGGACTTTTACCCCAAGACGTGAGGAAGTTGGCATACGAGTGTGCTTCTAAGTTCAATAAGGCAAATATTCCGACTTCCTGGCATAAAAATCATCAGGCAGGAGAAGACTGGTTGACTAGATTCATGAAGAGGAACCCGTCATTGGCGATAAGAACTCCGGAAGCAACAAGTGCAGGGCGTGCTTCTTATATTTAATAAGCACCACGTCAACTAGTTTTTCAAAAAACTGTGTGAAATCCTTATAAAATACAAGTTGCCGCCGTCACGAATTTGGAACTTAGATGAAACTGGTGTAACTATTGTGTTAAAGCCAAGGAATGTAGTAGCCTCGAGAGGGATTAAGCAGGTGGGAGCTATTGTTTCAGCTGAGCGCGGCACATTGGTAACAGTGGAGATGGCAGCTAGTGCATCTGGGAACACAATACCGCCGATGTTTATTTTTCCTCAGTTGAAATTTAAAGACCTTTTTCTTCGTGACGGCCCCCCTGAGTCCATTGGAGCTGAAAACGGATCATGTTGGATAACCAACACGGAGTTTCTTATTTACATGGACCATTTTATTAAATATACGAAACCAACTCCAGCAGAACCTGTGCTGTTGCTGCTTGACAATCACACATCGCACATCGACATTGACGTTGTTGAAAAACCTAAATCGAGCTCGGTTACAATGTTGTCTTTTCCACCACATTGCACGCACCGGCTACAACCACTGGATGTTGGCGTTAACGGCTCTTTTAAAACGTATTGTGGAAAAGCTCAAGATAACTGGCTTCGTAACAATCCTGGCAAGACAATGTCTTTTTACGAAATCCCAGGAATTGTGAAGTATGCCTGGCCTTTGGCATCAACCTCAAACAACATAATGAACTCATTCAAGAAGGCTGGAATATGCCATTCGATCCCAACGTCTTCTCTGAGGATAATTTTGCCCCCTCTTTCGTGACTGATCGACCAATACCTGAGACTTCCTTGCCTGATGGAAAATAGCCAAATAATGAACCACAGTCTGGGCCCGAAGTACACCCTGGGCCCTCTAATATCTTGATCACGCAAACTATTAATGAGGGCTGTGAAAATCAACCAAGACCGTCAAATTTTAGAGCAAACGACATGGAAACGTTTTCGCCAGAAGTCGTCAAACCATACCCAAAGGCAGGGCAAAGATTAGTGACTTCTTCTCGCCGGCGCATTAGAAAATCCGCAATATTAACAGACACACCAGAGAAAAATCCATTGGCTGAAGAACAATCGAAAAAACAAAACAAAAACAACGAGCAGGAAAATAATAAGCTAAAAAAAATACACAATAAAGAACTTGCAATTAAAGCAAAAAATAAAACTAAAGTAAAGCGGCGTGTTCTTCAAAGTGATAATGACATCGAAAGTGAAAATGAGAACGATGCATTGGAATGGTTTTGCATTAGATGTTGCGATTCATATACCAATTCGAAACTAAGGGAAAAGTGGATTGAGTGCATTTTGTGCAAAAATTGGGCACACTCAAAATGCTTGGACAACTGCAATTTGAGATCCTTTATCTGCCCTAACTGCAGTTCCGACGAAGAAGATGCTGATCAAATTTAATTAAATAAGACTTAATTAAAAATTTATTTATTTATTTTGTTTTAAAACTTAATGTTTAGTTTTTGAAGTTATTTGTTTTGAATTGTTGTTTTTTTTTTTAAGTTAATTAGAAGTTAACGTTTTTTTTTTAAAATATTTTTTATATGAATTATTTAAATAAACGTCTTACGTATTAAAAAGAATACGCTTAAATGAGGTCTCTTCTTTTCAAAACATGAATTATTTTATTTACAGGTTGTCGAATAAATGTTCGGAACAACCCGCCCGAAAGACAGAACAACCAGCCCCATTATGGGGCACGTTGTTCCGCTCGATCTATTAGCACAAAGAGACAACTGTGCTGAAAACCGTTATAATAATAGTTAATACGATAACTTTGTTAATATCCTCACTAAAATAGTTTCCACATGTCCAAATATCGCTACGATAAAATATAATTTGGAATGTGTTTCATTCGAATTTCTAAAAATCGGAACTTTGAACCCCGGCCTCCCCTACATTTGAATAGTTGTATTAAGTTCGAAATCATTGTATGGCTTAAATTGGGTTGCTAAAAAGTGGTATCTAATTGTTGTATTTGCCGCAAATTTATTAAAGCAAGAGATAGAACCTTTAAAAAGATTATTTAAACTGTTCCTAACATGTCGTGTTATAACTGCAAGCGAATTTAGAATGTAAGTAGACGCAACTCCAATTGTTGACCAATTCAAACAATACCAAAACAAAAAAAAAAATATTAGCTAAAACTTAGCTTCTTCGACCATTTGTGTGTAAATTATAAAAACACTATGTACTTCGTGTTTTTATATTAAATCTATTTATTTATCCTCTTTGAGGACTTGTTTTTTTTTTTTTTTTTTGTCGGGGTGTGTGAGACTTTCTGCACTGGAGCACTCAGACTCAATACTGCTCCATTGTACTACCAGGCAGACACACCACATTTTACTGTGGAAATTTACAGCACTCAGGTTTACAGCACTCATCATATCCGCACCAAATACCACCTGATACGAGCAAAAGCAGGACAATCACAGAGGAAATGTTCCGCAGTGTCGTCGCTTTCTCCACAGGCTTCGCAGTTGGTGGTATCGCTTAGGCCTAGCACCTTAAGATGCTTGGCAAAAACGTAGTGTCCCGTAAGAACGCCAGTGGTCTGTCTGCAGTCTTTTCTGTTGAGAGACAACAAGAATGCCGCGGATTTCCCACGGACGTCGGGGAGAATTAGCTTAGTCTGTCTGCACCCTGGAGAGTCATGCCAACGGCGATTATGTTCTTATGAAACCCAACCGTCAATGAAAGCCCTGACCGAGGACGCAGGCAGACAAATCGCTGGTTCAGGTCCTGAGAAGTCCCCCTCTGAGCCCATGTCTAGCAAGCTCATCGGAGATCTCATTTCCCGTGATCCCGTTATGACCCGGGACCCAGACAAGTTTAAGTGAATTCAGCCTTCCGAACGAATTCAGAGATATCTTGAATTCACGTACTATTTTGGAGGTAGTTAAGGGTTTGAGTGAGGCCTTAAGCGTAGCCTGACTGTCGCTAAAGACGCAGATACTTCGCCCCCTCCACTTGTTCCTCGTAACATAGTCCATGGCCATTTGGATAGCATAAGTCTCTGTTTGGAAGACTGACGCATATTTGCCTAACGGAAAGAAAAGTCTAACGTTATCGCTCTCCACGAAGACACCAGCACCAGATCCTTGATCGGTTTTGGAGCCATCCGTGAAGATTCGACTGCATTCCCTTCCAGGTTCAGAGTCCGGCCAGAGCCAGTCCTTAACGCGAATAAAGTCGACCTCATAGTTGCGCCTTAGCCGAAGTTCCGGTGTCATCGCATCAGACGGCATTTCCATAAGACAGGAGTCGAAGGACAACCGTTGCGGAAGTTCATCAAAACTCCAGTGCGAATTATACCAAAAGCCACCTCTTCTTAGACGTGAGATAGCTTTGATTGTACAGCCCATGATGTAAACATCAAGGGGCGGGAGGTTCAATAGTGCATCTAGGCCGGAGCCAGGCGTGCTGGAGAAGGCCCCCGTGCAGCCGAGACATGCCTGCCTTTGGAGTTTGGCAAAAGCAGCAGTAACGTATTTACGTGAAAGCTTATTCCACCAAACAACCGATGCGTATGCTATAAATGGTCTTATCATAGCCGTATAAATCCATAGGACTCTTTTCGGTGATAAGCCCCATGTCTTGCCGAAAATGCCTTTGCACTGCCAGAAAACAGACAGCGCCTTGGCGGTCTTCAGCTCAATATGTTTGGACCAACGAAGTTTGCTGTCCAGGATGACTCCCAGATACTTTGCTTCATTGGAGAGTTGGATTGTGACGCCTTTTAGCACTGGCTGAGTCAACCCGACCAGTTTCCTCCTTCTAGTAAAGAGAAATACGTCACTTTTAAGAGGATTGACCGAGAGCCCATTCCTAGTGCACCATTCGTCGATCACGTCAAGGGCCGCCTGCGTCTTGGCGCATACAGTCGCTAGGCATGATCCAACAGAAAGCACGGCAACATCATCCGCGTACGCCTGAGCGTATATATTAGAACTGTTGAGTGCGTTCAACAGAGAGTCGACCAGCATACACCACAGCAGTGGAGACAGAACGCCGCCTTGCGGGCAGCCTCTGTTTACCCCAACGTTCTATTCATTAGCATTGCTTTAATCTACAACACCAATGGTTCGTCTACGCAGTGTTGTCTGGCGGAGCTGCACATGCTATCAAAAGTCGCATTGTCAAAAGCACCCTCAATATCGATGAAAATGCCCATCGCATATTCTTTTCTGTCAAGCGCGCCCTCAATTCTACCAACTAGATTTTGGAGCGCAGTCTGAATGATTTTCTTCATAGTCGGTAGCAACTGGTTTGTACATTGTTGCAGCATGGCTGGGTATATTCCGTCCGTACCAGGTGACTTGAAGCCGTCAAAAGACGCAAAGGCGTATTTAATGGCCTCGTCCGTTACCACGGCCTTCGCAATATACCAGCTACGCCGAGTTGTTTGTCTTGGCTCACTCATAGTCTCGGTAATCGGGGCTGGTTGTGAACCAATTGTAATCTGGTTACCCTTAAAGTGAGACTCCAGCAGATAACTAAGAGTTTCCGCTTTCGTCTCAGTGAAGGTGACATCAAGTTTTCTAAGTGAGTCCAGTTTGGCTGGTTTGCCCTTTTTCAGAACTTTAACCAGCCTACTAGTTTCACCCAGTGTTTCAATCTTTTCGCAGAAATTCCTATAAGAAACACTTTTCGATACCCGAATTAGCCTCTTATATTCCTTCTGCTTCGATCGGTAGAGATTCCAGTCTGTCTTCAAATCAGTCTTGAGTGACCTATTTAGAAACTTTCTAGATTGTCTTTGGATTCTTTGCAGTTCCGAGCTCCAGCAGGGAACCGGCGTTCTGCCTGCACTATTCAGGTTTTGAACAGCATCCTCTACCTTTTGTCTCGTCCTGAGTTTGGTTGGGGTTTTGAGAGTTTTTCTCATTTCCTCCCTGAAGCGTATCCAGTTGGTTTTTCTTGGATTCCTCCTCTCCTGCAAAGTTATGGCTTCGCATTCGATATGGAATTCGATATATCTATGATCTGAGAGGGATGCCTCCGAAGAGACCCTCCAGTTGGTAACCGCCTTAAAGTACCTATTTGATAAAGTTAGGTCGATCACCTCCTGTCTTCTTGACGTCACAAAAGTTGGCTGCGAGCCAACTTTATTGATAGTAAGTTCAGATGATAGAATGAAATCCAGGAGATGGTTTCCTCGCATGTTGCATTTGCTGCTGCCCCAAACAATGTTCTGAGCAGTGGCATCGCAACATATAACTAGGCTCATCTTCCTAGTGTCGCAATAGTCTATGAGTTCAGCAATTGCCCTTGGTGGTGGAGGCACTACCGAATCATAGGGGAGATAAGCTGACGCCACGACGAAGGTCTTCCAATCTCCATTCGTTTCGAAGCTTATGACTGCAGCAACCAAATCTTGGCCACAAAATTGTCCAAGCTTAATCGCTGAGAGAAGTTTCGACACAGCAAAACAAGCCCTGGGCCTTTCGGACCGCTCGTCACAGAGTATCGTGGTGCCACGGACCGCTCGTCACAGAGTATCGTGGTGCCACGAACACCTCCAAGGCCACAGATGCGATTTTTCCACACCCATGGATGTTATGTGGGGTTTTGTACTCAACCCGGAAAGCTTCTTGCTGATTAGAGTAGTAGCAGCCTTCGAATGTTGAAGGTTAATCTGGGTAAATATAATTACCGTGTTTTTCTTCGCGACAGCCAATTTCTATCCACTGGTGCTGCAAGCATTGGTGGTAGCAGAAAATGTTTCATCCAGATTTTGTGCGCGGGGACCTCCATGAGTTAGAGGTATTACAGTGGAAAGGAACGCAGAAAGTACGTACGCAGTTCCACCGGTAGGAGTGTTCGAAGTTTTCATCCTCCGTTTA
Source organism: Portevinia maculata (assembly GCA_949715645.1). NCBI lineage: Eukaryota > Metazoa > Arthropoda > Insecta > Diptera > Syrphidae > Portevinia > Portevinia maculata. The sequence goes on from OX454527.1 coordinate 181,319,252, forward strand.
TTCCTGTTCGAGCTATTGGAAGAGGAGGCAGCGTTGGTCTCAATCCGCTAGTGCGTTTCGGTTGGGGTAACCTCTGCCCACCTGCATCTCTCAGCTGTCGCCCTCCCGAGGTAGTACAGCTCTCAGCGCTGGCGCCTTCAACTGGTTCAGTTTCTTTGCGCCGCGCGATTGCCACCTTCATCTGTTTCCTCTTCCGCTAGCTCTTAGACAGGAGCCCACCGGTGCGTACGGCTTCTGCAGCCCGTTCAACCTGTCCGGTTTCCTGGGCCTCATCAGCAACAACGCAACAATCAGCTACCTGTCTATTGGAATGAAGATTAAGCGTATCAGGTTGAACCTTCCGCTAATTTCACCATTTTTCCAGGAGTCTTCGGAAGCAAGCGTTCTTACAGCTCCTAAGTCAACGCCTGTACAGGCGGGGGGAGTTGGTAATATGTTGGTTGGGGCCTCCAGAATCCTTGCCCCGACCGCGGTCGTTAAGTGGGCGGATTTAAGAAAATCTATATACATTAGTATAAGGGCCTCTAGAGAGTTTATGGTCTAAATGTCAGCTTCCTAGATCAAAATTGGACTTTTCGATAAAATTGTTTTTATAATTGTGGGCGGATTTTACAAATTATTATTTTTTGCCTTCAGCTTCCTAGGTCTAATTGGTTAGATCGACATTGCTATCGGTGCTGATCACGCTTGGTTCTAAGGGCATAAGGTATGTTACAAACTGTGCGTCAAAATTAATACCTCCTTAGAATAGGGTATAAAAAACACCCGTTGGTGGATTGGAATAGGTTTGAGCCTTTATTGAAATTTTTGTGCAAAACATTTTTATGCCGTGTCGGAAAAGAATAGAAGCCGGCAAGTGTAGAACCGGTTCCACCACCCAGTGTTGAAGATAATAGCATAGCTGTAGAAAGACCAAAGAACGAAAATGCCGTCGGCTCTGATGGCGTGTCGTAAATACGCAATGCAACGTGCATTATGGAAACAGATCTTCCGAACTATTTCAAACATGCACCGAATTCCCGAATTCGCCCTATCATGCGATTTCTTCAATCTTGTTCTGGATCATTTAGTGAGCAGGACAGGTGTCAACGCGAAATGCACTATTTGCAACAGATCTGTCCAATTACTGTGGTACGCGGAAGATATCGATATCATCAGCCGATCTCAGCGTGCCGTGGTAGACGCTTTCTTGGTGATTGAAGTACAGGGGACAATGGTTTACCTTGAAGTCAACGAGGACAAAACCAAGCTTGTACTTGCTTTCAAATAACAAGCAAACATCTGTCCACCAAATAGGATGTCAATATTGATAGCAGCAACTTTCAAATAGTACCTAATGGAGTCCACCTACCGCAGAATGATATTCTCGACAAAGACCGTTACTACTTCGGTTGATAAAACAATTGGGTTCAAAACTCCTTACCATGAAGACTAAGTGTTAGCTATACAAAGCACTGATACTGCAGAGTGCTGGACGATAAGCAGGAAAGGAGACCTAGTATTGGGTTGTTCGAAAAAAAATACTCCGTGTGATATTTGGTTCTGTGTGCGAGGAGGGCGAATAGAGGAGAAGTAACAACCGCGAACTCTATGAGATGTGGATTTAGTCCGAATAGCTGACACACGTCGACTGCATTTTTTCGGTCACTTCGAGCGAATGGACAATAATGCTCCAGTGAAGAGGATTTTCGTCTCCCATTCTCCAGTTTCGAGACGACAAGGAAGACCGAACGTTCGTTTTAAGCACCAGGCCATCGCAGAAGCCTGAGTGTTTAGTCTGAAAAGAGTACCAGCGATCGCGAAGGATTGAAGACTGCTCTGTCTCAGGTAGAGATTCTCGCGACTTCATAAAACCAGAAAAAAACGGACATAGTTTCCCTTTGAAAAACACTCACATAGATAGAGATGCCATGCGCTTCATTTACACGCTGATTAGTTGTGTAAGCCTAAATATTATAGTGCATGTCCAATCTATCCTGCCTTAATTCAATGACAGCCCAATGCAACTATAACAATAAATCGAAGCTTAATAGTGCAGTACATTTCCCTAATAAACATAACATTGTTGCAATACTATATCTTAATTGAAGTTAATTGTCCAATTCGATTCGTAATGACCCCCAATGTAAGTACCAACAAGAATAATGAGCCCTTTCAGCAAGTTCAATGTAATTCAAGCGATTTAACCTTTCCGACAAAGGCAAATCCGACCGTAAATTAACACTTTTTCCTTTTCCCAGCTCTGTTCTAGTTTTTTAATTATGTTTCGAATCTCGAAACTTTGCGCTAGTGCTATTCACAATTCTGCGATAGTTGCCAATGTCATGAGAAATAGGCAACCGCAGAGGAAAAGCATAATAAAATCATTCCATTGTAGCTCAAAGGCATATTGCACCGACCTACTTTGCCGTTCGTAATTACAAGCTTTGTATCCGTTGCAGCCCCGTTATAGGCAATCAGTCTTCAGACACTTTGGCTTGCATGCATCGCCATCGCGAGGAAAACTTAATTTGAATTACACCCGCTATTGAGAGATGGCGCACAGATAAACTGAACTTTTGTGCATTCCAAATAAATCTCCCAAGTACGGTGTGTTGATACTTTGTCACCCAAGATCTATAACCAACTCTGATCGTATCAAAGAACATTTGCGGTTAAGCTACTGTGCAGCGGATTGCACAATTGAATTATTCTGCAAGGTCTAAGAAGAAGACTACTAAAGCAACCCGACGCGAGATCGGCGAGGTTCTTCCCACAGTAATTAAGTGTCCTGGAGGCGTTGCAAGTTGTTGCGATGTTGTGACACAAAGCGCGCACACCATACGCCACATAGACTTCATAATTTAATCTAGGCTCAGTGTATCTTTAAACAGCTGCGCGCCCCGTTGGAAAATGCATAATACGCCCGAAGAGAAGTGCAGATGGACACCTTAACACCTCGCTCTGTGCCCAGAGCACAGGAAGACGTCGATGTTCGGTCCGTATAACCAATCGATATGCTTGGAATAAGTTGACGCGAAGCGCATAACTCAAAATGTATGGCAGGCGTGAATCTTCGTTGCAGTTCAGTGGCTATAGGACGGAGATGGCCGCTGCTTCTGGTGGTGGTGCTATCGCGTTATTACTGCTGTTAGGTGTGGGTAATGATGTAAGAGCTATTTTGTCACTTTGGTGTTTGTTATGTGACTGCCGTTGGCAAGAATCTATATATTTCATATGTCATAAGGTCACCGAGCCAGCGCTGGATAAAATCGCCACCACGATGAAGAAGGGGAGAAAAAACCCCAATGAACAAGCAAAGAGAAGCTTATTGCATCAACATAGGGATACTCACTGAACTTGTCGAGACCTCAATTTATAGGAAAGATAAATTGCGAAATTTTATTTTGTAGCCAAGAAGTTGTAATGACAGGTCTGGAAGATGGAGGTCCGCCGGGCGGAATATTGAAAATACTTCTTTATAGAAACTCATACATGAATATGAAGTGATTTGTTGCACTTAAGTTGGGCTTGACTAATGGATATTTATATATTTAGTCGGGTCAACACAACATATAAGTGTGATTAATTCTGTGGGCGCTTATACATGATTTTAATGTCCGTGAGAAATTATTCTCTTAGTTAGTGATTGAATTTGTTACACTTTAATTTGGTGTAATATTTTAAGTTTTTTCTCGATGATTTCAAACAGCCGGTCAATAATCAACATTATTCGATGCTACAAACGTTGCTCTATTGGTTAATTGCTCCATCAGGCACATTAAAATTTTTGCCTTTTAACCTTTTTTTAATGGCAAAATATACATTCTCTTACTAAGAATAGTTGTTTGTTGATTATTCCTCTAACTTGACTTCAGATGGTAACATAGCCCTCCCTAGCTGAGCTGTAGTTAATTCCGATCAGGGTAAGAGGAAATATAAACTTTTCACTTCACTGCGATTGCCATTGGGGTTTTGTCGATTCCAACTTAAAAGGTATCGTCCGCCCTTGGAGATTTGAATTGTTGTGGCTAATCAAATACTGATGTTTTATTTGCCTGATTCAGGAGACTTTATGCATGATTTTTTTCTCGATTATTCGCAAAAAAATGTTTTTTTTGGCTTTAAATTTTTGGAATAAAATATATATTAGGCATTGGTTGGTCCTAAGGCGCAGGGACATAAGACCCAAGTTTTTCTTTTGGGACGTATGTCCTACTAAGTGGGACATTACTCCCAAAATTGATTTGGGACTTATGGCCCATATCATCGGGACATAAGTTCCAAAATATTTGTCGAAGATGGGACATAAGTCCCAAATTTTCGGAGACATCTCTAATCTCAGCAGCTGGATAGGTTTATTGCATTCCATTTCGAAGGCTCTGTTCGAAATCGGTTGTAAAGGAAGCGAGATGAAAATGGAACATGTTTGCTTCAATAAATTGAAGCATGTGTATATACATTTTCTCCGACTTACTACTCATTAGCGGTGCCGAGAAATAACGTCAAAAGAAACAAGGCCATATTTGAAAATATGGCCTTATTTCACTTTGCAGTAATATAATAAGTAGTATAATAATTCGTTCACAATAGCACACATTGAAAATAGTCAATTATCAACTGTCGATTGATCTTCGTAATAAGGCTCAAAGCCATATTTCAATATAATATGGCCTTTTTCGCTTTCTGAAAGTAAAATAAGGCCATACGAATTCATTTACCCAAAGTGGAATAAGGCCAAGTGCTAAAATAAAACTTCGCACCTTCTCCAAATCAAACAGTGAGTATGGGGGGGGGGGGGGGGGCATGCTGCGCAGCTGCAACCCCCCTGCTTGATGTCACTGTTTGATTTGGAGTAGGTGCAAGGGCAAATTGTTGAAAAACAACGCCAATGGAAAGTCAAATAACGCCACAATGGCCTTATTTCACTTTCACATCATTTGGTGAGACATAAGTCCCAACTTTTACATATGTAAACTTAAGTGGAACAAAAGTCCCAAAAGAAAAAGTTGGGACTTATGTCCCTGCGCCCGTCATAAAGGGCTTAGAATTACGGCGATTCCGATAGGCAAATTTTGCAAGCTTCTCATGACAGTTTATTCTCTTAGATAGTTGTCAGCAATGTTATTTGTTGGGAATCAAACCTCGAACTACGCGCACACCTCGCACAGTAGTCCAATGCATGTAGGCATTCTGCAACGCTTTCATGCATTTCGTATCACTTATATTAAGTAAAACATACTTTGTCTACTATATTATGTAATTAGCATACTTTTATTACGACTCTTATACTTACGATTACTTTATATTTCACATATTACACACTCATTTACTTTTAACTAACAGTAAGTTATCTATTGTGTAACGCAAATCTTCTACTCTAATATGAACCTTGTTTTTTGAGCTCATTTCGTTGATCAGCCGTCAAGCAGTTAAGTTGCGTATAGTACCTAGATTTTGTATATCCTAATTTTCACTCAAATACCTAATTGGATTAAATAATTATTATTATACAACTATTTTAAAAGCAGCGTTTTACTCTACTCTTTTGGTCTCCTACATATTTGGGGGCTCAACAAACTAATCGCAAGAAACGAATCATTTTCTTTTTTTTTTGTGTCACTTGTTTGCGCTGTTTGACATGGAAAACCTAACGGTTGAACAATTAAAATCGGAGCTGGGAAGATTGAATTTGGACACAAGTGGAGTAAAAGCAGTTTTGGTAGCGAGACTGACAGATGCAATGGAAAGTGAAAGACGAGAGCAGCGAGAGGTAGTGGACACGGGGCATGCAGAATCTTCTATTCGTTTTTCTCTAAAAGATATTGAAAGTTTAGTCTCTAAATTTAGTGGCGATGATGGCCTTTCGGTTAGTTCTTGGTTAATGGAATTTGATGAAATTACATCACTACTCAATTGGTCAGATCTAGAAAAACTATTATTTACCCGAAAGCAATTGGTTGGATCTGCAAAGTGTTTCATGAGGACGTGTTCGTGTCGGTCGTATTCGCAATTTAAGCAGGTTTTAATAGCGGAATTTCAAAAGACAATGTGTAAAGCAGACATCTACTTGCAATTGCAAAATCGTTAAATGAATCAAGAGGAAAATTTTCGCGAATATGTGTATAAAATGAAAACGATTGGTCTGTTAGCTGATGTGGACTAAAATTCGTTGATTCATTACATCATAAACGGTGTCTCTGGTAATGATCATCATAAACTCATTTTATACGGTACAAGAAACCTGTCAGAATTGATGGAAAAATATGAAATCTTTTCGCGAATTAGGCCGAAAGTTGGTTATAGAAGCGCGGGTAACGGTGGGGCTGGCGGAGGTAGTAGCGGGCGACACGTGAGCAAATATAGTGGTAAAACATCTCGTGAAAGATCATAATGTTTTAATTGCGGTTCTTCCAATCATCAGCGTCGCGATTACAAATCAGACACAAAGTGCTTTAACTGTAACGGCTCGGGACATTATGTCGAAAAATTGCCCAGCAAAATCAATTACAAAAGAAACAAATATTATTTCGGTTTTGAACTCGAAGGTAATCTCCATAAATGAAGTCGTCATAAACGCTTTAATTGATACGGGCGCACAGATTTCGCTTGTTCGAGAAAAATGTTTTAACCAACTGAATACTAAGCTGCGGAAGCAAAGCATTCGTTTAGTTGGCCTCTCTTCAGCAGCGTGTTACACTTTGGGCGTTTTTAATGGAGTTCTGAAAATTGACGAGTGTGAAACGGATACTATTATTAGCGTTGTGCCAAATAATGCTATTCGAGTTGACGCTATTATAGGCAATGATGTAATAGCAAAGGCAAAGGTGGTTTTTGAAAATGGGGACCCATCATTTTATTACCACAATGAGAAAAATAGCATAATGAACATTCGCGTTGAAGACAGCAAAGAGTTAAACGTACCAATCAAGATGAATTCGCAGATTGAGAACATTATTAAAAATTACAAGCCGAAAGAAAAAGTAAGTAGCTGTCCAATAAGTATGTCAATAACATTGATTATTCAAACACCTTTTCATTTTCCCCAACGCCGCTTTCCAATCAACGAGCTGCAAATTGTCAAGGACCAAGTGCAAACCTGGCTGGACGATGGAATCATACGGCCTTCGTTCTCTCCGTTTGCAAGTCAGGTTGTTGTAGTCACAAAAAAGGACGGATCACCGAGAGTATGCATCGATTACCGACGTTTAAACGCAAATACCGAAGGATTGATTCCCGCTGCAAACAATCGAAAGCGTTCTGGATGATCTGCAGGATGGACGCATATTCATAACTTTGGACCTTAAAAACGCATATTTCCACGTCTGGGTTGAAGAAAAAAGCCGCAAATACACCGCTTTTATCACAACCGATGGGTTGTTCGAATTCGTTCGCGTTCCTTTCGGTTTGACGAACGCACCGGCTGTTTTCGTGCGGTACTTACACACCATATTCAGAGGCTTGGTAAGTCAGAAAATCCTTTGCATGTACCTAGACGATATTATTTTATGGGCAAACAATACCAAAGAACTTCTTGGAAAGCTGAAAATTGTCCTCGAAAGGGCCGAAATGCACGGGCTAATTTTCAATTGGAAGAAATGCAGTTTTTTCCAAACTAAAGTCGCATTCCTCGGGCACGTTGTCGAAAATGGTAAGGTACGACCATCAGCAGAAAAAATTAAGGCAGTTGCTAGTTTCCAGAGCCAAAAAACCTTAAAAACCTACAACAATTCTTGGAACTTACGGGTTTCTTTTATAAGATTTATTAGCTCATACTAAATAATCGCTAAACCACTAACAGACCTGACTAAGAAAGTGTCAACATTTATAATTTCAGCAGCTCAAAGAGAAGCAATAGCCATACTAAAGCAGTCACTCACTTGCAATCCAGTTCTGAATATCTATTGCCAAGGTGCAGAAACAGAACTGCACACAGATGCAAGCCAACTAGGTATAGCAGCAATCTTATTTCAAAGAAGCACCGACAATCAACTTCACCCAGTGCATTACTACAGCCGGAAGAACAGCATTTCAGAAGGAAGATGGCATAGTTACGTCTTGGAAGTTTTCGCAGTCTACAAACCTTTCGAAAATTTCGAATCTACTTATTGGGCATCAAATTTAAGGTTGTCACCGATTGTGTGGCATTCCGACAAACCATTAACAAACGGGAGCTTCCAAACTCGGGAAGAAGGTGGGTTTTATATATGCAGGACTACAACTATGATGTCAAACATCGTCCTGGCAGCAGGATAGCTCATGTCGATGCACTCAGTCGATCACCTATAATACATGTTTTCCAGCAGGAAATGTTGGCTAGGATTCATAGAGCACAAGCATCAGATGAATTCATAGCGTCTATTAAAGAAATACTAAGAGAAAGGTCATACGACAACTTCGTCATACAAGGCGAGTTATTGTTTAAGGATGTTGATGGGTATACGCTGCTGGTCGTGCCGAGAAGTATAGAATCCGAGATCATAAAAATGAAGCACGATGAGGGACATTTCGGTGCAAATAAAACAACTCACCTAATATCACGCGAAATTTATATCCCAAAACTTAAGTAGAAAGTTGAGCGTCGTATAGCCAACTGCATAAAGTGCATTCTTGCTAACAAAAAGGCTGGCAAACAAGAAGGTTTTATTCAACATGAGAAGGGAGATAAACCATTTGATACTTACCATTTAGACCATATCGGCCCAATAGATTTAACTACGAAGTTTTACCGATACATTCTCACCGTAACTGATGGATTCTCAAAGTATATTTGGCTTTACCCGACCAAAACAGTATCAGCTGAGGAGACACTTAGGAAAATCAAGGACCAACAGCAGCATTTCGGAAACCCCAGAAGAATCATTACGGATAGGGGAAGCGCATTCGTTTCAAATGCTTTCAAGGATTTCTGTTTAGAAGAGAATATTGATCACGTTTTAATCACCACAGTAGTACCCAGAGCAAATGGACAGGCCGAACAGTCCAACAGAGTAGTTATCGAAGTAATCAGGCGATTGTCTCAACAGACACCAGAAAAATGGTATAAATTTATACCAAGGGTACAAATGGTTCTGAATAGCACACTACAGAGGTCAATCAACCGTACACCATTTGAAGTCTTGTTTGGGATCCCGATGAAGAAGAAAGACGATTTGGAAATTTTTGAAATGGTTACAATGGACCAGCTTAATCAACATAAAGAAGAAAGGGAAAGCATTCGTCTTGAAGCCCGTCAGCAGATTCAAAAACTGCAATCCGAGAATCAAAAACTATTAGTCGGAAGCGAAAAGCTGCAAAAGAATATAATATAAGCGAACACAGTTTGTGGCAGGTAATAAACTTTTCTCTAATTTTTTAGGTCCATATTAAATTGTTTCGAAGAGTAACTCAGGTCGCTACACTGTACGAAAAGCATCACCGCACGAGGGGCCTAACCAATCGACTACCAGCTGTGATTACATGAAACCGTGGCGAAAAGAAGACCAAAGCGAAGATGAAACCATAATCGATAACACACCATCATCCGAGACGGATGAAACTCAGGATGGCCGGATGTAGGCATTCTGCAACGCTTTCATGCATTTCGTATCACATATATTAAGTAAAACATACTTTGTCTACTATATTATGTAATAAGCATAGTTTTATATTACGACTCCTATACTTACGATTACTTTATATTTCACATATTACACACTCATTTACTTTTAACTAACAGTTATCTATTGTCTAACGCAAATCTTCTACTCTAATATGAACCTTGTTTTTTGACCTCATTTCGTTGATCAGCCGTCAAGTAGTTAAGTTGCGTACAGTACCTAGATTTTGTATATCCTAATTTTCACTCAAATACCTAATTCGATTAAATAATTATTATTATACAACTATTTTAAAAGCAGCGTTTTACTCTACTCTTTTGGTCTCCTACATGTATTAAACAATAAACCATTACCAGCAACTAAACCCGGCGTTAGGTTTTATCGTCTAAAACCATAACGACCAAATTGAAAAAAATGTCTTAAGGACGAAAAACCGATACATATCGCCCAAAATTTCAAGGACGATTTTCTTATTAAGTTCCTAAATAAAATAAATTAAATAAAGCTTTCAGCCATACTTTTGAGCGAGTTTTTTTCTTTTGAATGGATGGAAGGACCTATACCATTTTATCTGCTCTGAGTAATACCAAATTCGTGTTTTATATGTCAAATCCAGGAGTCTGGAGCGAAACCTAAAGCAATGAAACCAACATATTTTGCCCTCCATCCCCTCCCCCCAACATTCCCTAACTTCTTTTATCCATACTACAATTTGAGGAAAAAGAAAATTATAAGGCAAAAATCCAGCCGTAGCGATAGAAATATAGAAAATATTATACAATTGGAACATACCTGAAAATGATACCTATCCCGAAGTATAAATGTATTGCAGAATGTGCATTGTTCACAACTCAAAACAATACCATCAAACATCGCTTAGCTGACGGATACCTACCTAATTTTTTTCTTCTCACTCCAACATTCATTTGATTCTTGTTTCTACGACGAAAAAAATAGCAAGAACAAAATTGTATTGATATCCACATATCTTACGAAAAACAACCCTACACACACGATCAACATACGATACCTACATACAATCTAAGAAACCCCTTTTGTCATGCCATACATCACTAAAGGTACGCCCACTAAAGTACTTTTGCAAGTGGATTGCGATTGGATTGCAAGTGGATGCTAGGTTGCAAGTCAAAGAGAGATAGCGCTTCACGTTCCAATTTTTGTAGAACATTTTGGGTAGAGGCCTCTTAAGCGGTGAATTGTTTCGTATTATCTTGTGCATGAACACACAGCATGTTATTTCCCAAAAATTCTAAAATAACAGGCAAAGATAGGTTTGTGCTAATTGGATACATGATCATATCTTCTTATTCCATAGACATATCGCACCATATCATAAAAAGCAATAAGTAATATGTGCTTAGAACCGCAATCATATTTCGATTACACGAGTCCATAGGCAAAGATTGAAATAAATAAGGACTTAGCCAACCTAAATTAAAGCTGTAAAACTAGAAATAAAATTTGCATGGTCAGAAGCGGAAAGAGATTGATTCAGTTTATACCCAAGGTTTGTTACTGTGTCAGATAATATAAGCATCGTGGAATAAAGATAAATAGAATGTATCTCTTCACTGTCGTGTATTTTTTTTTAATCACATTTAACTGACTTTTCATTGGATTTAAGATCAGACTACGATTTTGAACACAGATTTTCTACCAGTCCAATTAATCGTGAAAGATTTATCTGTGCTTCGTCCGCGTACAGATGTGTCTATGCATTGAAGCATAATAGGTGCAGGGACATAAGTCCCGAAGACATAAGTTCCGGATTGATTTCGGGTTGTTGGGGGTTGCAGGGGGGCCGCATACCCCCCATATACATTGCACTGTTTATGGGATTAGTTGCGAAATCGCAAGTAGATTCCATAAATAGTGCAATGCCTATGCTGGCCAACTGCAACGACCCTGATTTTGATTTGGAGTAGGTGCAAGAGCAAATTTTTGAAAACAACACCAATGATGGAAAGAGAAATAAACCCAAATTGGCCTTATTTCACGGTACCGGTATAATAAAGTTTGACATAAGTGGGACATAAGTCCCGAAAAATGAATTCGGGACTTATGTCAATGCGCCGCTTGAATAAGGTCTATAATATATATACAAAATCGGATTCGGCCAAGAATTGTATGAACAGCAATGATACTTTTTGGTCGAGAGTATTATTGATCAATAAATATCTCCCATATTTTCTCGAAACTGAGAGGGTATCTCGTCTGGCCCAACTATTTTTCATATTTTGCAGGGTGCAGCGAAATAAGGAAGACAGTAATAAAATAACTAAGGGGAGAAATTCGGCTCATAGAACATTTTTCGACGATATAAAGAAGAATATTTAAGAAGAATCGTCCAAACCAAATTTTAATATATATATAACTGTTATTTTAAGTGTTAGGATTCTATCGAAAGAACATTTTTTATGGTAAAAAGGGCCCTTAAAAAAGTGCGTGGCAATAAAATTTTGTAAGGAGGAATTTATAAGAATGCGAATGCGAAGAATGGGACTTTCATTTCCATTCGGATTTTAAAAATATTTACACTTGAGCATTTTTTTTTATAATTTGCACGTGCACGAGGGATTTTTAGCACCCTTATAACGGGCACAACAACCACAGCACGGGCATTAAAGAAAAGAGGAGGTACGAAGGACGATAAACCGATGATTGTTGGGTTTGAATATTTGTAAGTCATAATGTGTAAGAAAAACATAGGGAGGGGCTACAGTCCGCTTGGGCGAACTGTTGGATACCCTATTTTTATTCCTATACCTCATAAGTGAGCGTGACAAAAGTCTAAGTATGGTTGAATTGTTAAGAACTCTCAACATATTTTGTTCATTTAAAGGATTTTATCAAGCCTAGCTCAAACTTTGATTTTTCAATAAAATTGTTTTATTTAATTGTGGGCGGATTTTGAAAATGTTATATCCTGAGCAGTTTTAGGAGTCATAGATCATATATAAAAAATTTCAGCTTTCTATTTTTGAGTTTGTGGGCGTGTCTGTGGGCGGATTTCAAAAATTCGTAAATTTGATTATTTCGGGACCCTAGAGTGTATATGGTTAAAATTTCAGCTCTCTAGGCCCAGTTTAAAGGCCTAATTTTTGCCGACAGACGGACAGACGGACGGACATGGCTAGATCGACATTACTATCGATGCTGATCACAAATATAGTAACTTTTAGGGGTCTACGGGCAATATTAAGGTATGTTACAAACTATGCGTCAAAATTAATATACCCTTAGAATAGGGTATAAAAAGGTTGACTAGATAATAATAAATTTGAAGCAAAAAAATAAAAAGAAGGGGATTAAAAAAAGAATTTTTCCATTCGAGTTAACGTCATGATCCCAATATTATTTCAATGCAATGCAAAGCAGGAAGTACCTACTGCGCAAATTGAAGTTCTGCGATTCTCAAATCTGCATGATTGCGCTCAAAATTGCGCAATATGTACATAAAACTCTGCTACATTTATGAATTCTCAGCTTAGCAGTGATGAAAATTGATGCATTTGTGAAAGCTTATCTTGCGCAATATTGCATTTATGAATGGGCTCGAGCATTCCACATTCGTATTGTAGCTAAGGAACGATAGGGGAGAGTGGGTATCTTTGGGACACTTTTAGAATACATTAAATTTGCTGAAACCTTATAGATCGCATCTGAGCAGAATTGTTTTTTTAAGATAAAATAACATTTTGCCAACCTATTTTCAGTTAAAAAATCATTTCATGAACCAACTCATTTTGTCCCATTCCTCCTGCGAGCAGGAGGATTGGGACAACTATGGGGTGAAATGGGACACCTTTACTAATATTAAAAATCTTTGTTTTCAAACAAAAGAAAAACTCACATAAAATATATAGGTTTTATTTAAAAAACAAAAACATAAAAAAATTTATTTTCTTCATTTCAATAACAAAATAACATAAAATAAACTTCATAAACAACTAAAAGTAGTAAAAAAAGGATAACGAAAAAAACTAAAAGGAACAATTAATAAAAGAAGATATCCTTAAAGCCACTCCTTGCCTGCAGCTTTATTGTGGTTCCATTTTTCTGGGACACTTATTTTACAGGCTTCAGCATATTTAAACGCTAAGACCCGTGCTTGTGCTGTTGTAAAGCCATAATGCATTTTCGATGAGGTTACAAAATATCTGGCCAGATGATTTTCTTGTTCATCAGTAAATATTTGGCGTGGCCTTGTGTTCGCAGAATATGTATACTCTTCATTATTTATAAACTTAGCAGCTTTAACGTGACGAGCTAATGCGGATTTGGAAATTTTATGGTCTTGAGCCACTGAACGTATAGAGGCTCCTTTGCTCACTTCCTCTATGGCCAATTGAATTTCAGTTTCAGTGGCCCTTTCTTTGGTATTTTCCGCTTCCAAATTCTTGGCATTCTGACCTAAACAAAAAAAAGATCTAATTTAAAATGACAAATCTGTATAAAATTAGTGCAGGAGGAATGGGACAGTGTCCCATTCCTCCTGCATAGTGATGTCCCAATCATCCTGCATGGCACTTTGAATAAATAAATTATAATATCACTTTTAATGTGGCACTAATCAAACAAAACAACGATTATATCACTTCAAAAATGGTGTTGCTATCTAATTATTTTACTCTTTTGCACAATAAGTTCACACATTATAAAAAATGTTCACTCAAAATTTACGCAGATATTTTACTTTTTATGCACAAATTACCTTTTTTAATCTCCACTCCGCGATTTGTCTCTAAGACACAACTTGTTTTGTTGAGGGATGGGACCAGACTGAAGACAGAATCTGTCATACAAAGCAAGAGAAAAAAAATTGTAGGAATTGAGAAAATGCCTGTGTCCCATTCCTCCTGCGTCCCATTCATACCCACTCTCCCCTACTTTTATTTCACTGCACGTCCAAAAGTAGACTTTAGAGTCAACTGGCTATTTCATACGCGGACTTTGTTGAAAATATCGATAAAACAAAGATAGGCATAAGGAATCACGACAATGGCTCAAATAGTCAAGCAATTTCGTGATGTCTCGATCGCAAATGAGTTTTAACGCGCTTTTTGTATTCTGTCAAACAGTTCCAAATATGTGATTGGAGCACCAGCCCAGATAGGAGCGTTGTACTCCAGTTTTTGGCGAAAAAACGCCTTATAAATTGTAGCCCGATTATCTCATTAACACACATACCGAGCACACACTTCGGTTTCAGCGATTCAAGGATAATGACCGACTGTTGAGATTTCGCTTAAATGACAGAAGATAACTGAACTATGCTGTCAAGATCGGAAGTTAATGCGCTTAACGCGTTACTGGTTCCAGTTCCACACCCGAAGTTGAGGGGCGTGAACCGGGAAACGAATATAAGAAGCTGAGGGTACTGTCATCTGCGAAGGAATGAATTGGATTAGAAGTAACAAACAAGAGAACAAGATATCTGGTCGAAAGCTATGTACCGCCACCATCGAGGAACCGGGTAAGTCTCTTGGAACCCGATTTATCCTATGTGGAGGTGGGCAACAGTGCGGATCTCTCAACCATCGCCAGTAACTCCCAGACGAGGCCCATAGTATGCTTCCGGTGTCATAGGCAGGGCCATGTTGCTGCTTCATGTCCCCAGCCGATTCGCTGTTATGGGTGTAATATGGAAGGTGTGATCAGGAGTCAGTGTCCTCAGTGCCAGACTACGGGAAACGGCAATCCAACTCAATAAGCAGCGGGGCATTGAGTTGCGCGCCTGAATTGCCCGCAAAGATAGGTAAAGGTTCAGGTGCAGCCACAAGTAAGAGGAGGAAGAGGAGGGGAGATAGCGGGGTAGTAAACGTAGGTACAATTTTACCAACTGACTACCTACTTGTTAAGAAGGGAAACGATAGACGACCCTATTTGGAGATAGATATCTACGGAATGAAGATGTTGGGACTGCTCGATTCGGGGGCATCTCGTTCAATTCGTGGGGGTCCAGGTTGGGATCGACTAAGTATCTTCGATTTAGAACTAAAGATGGCGACGGGGGCAGTAACGGTGGCAAATGGAGAGAAGGTGGACATACTGGGGTCCGTACAAATCCCAGTAAACGTGCAAAACCAGATTAAATTGATTGAACTCTTGGTAATCCCGAAATTACCACACAATCTTATTCTGGGAGCTGATTTCTGGGAGACTTTTTCCATTTTACCCGATTTGAAGAACCAGGTATGGACTTTCAGTGCGGACGCTTGTTTGATAGAGAATCATAGCCAACTTCCAGCCCCCGAGAAGATTGCTTTAGCAAACGTAGTTGATAGTGCTTTTGAAAATACGGGGACTAAATTGGGTTGCACAACTTTGGTCGAACACATCATAAAGACGGATTCGGAACCAATAAAGCAGAGATACTACCCAGTCTCTCCGGTAGTACAAAGACATATCAATCTCGAAGTTGAAGCAATGTTGAGCGCCGGGGTGATAGAGCCGTCAATGAGTGCGTGGTCGTCTCCTATTCTACTAGTGAAGAAAAAGGATGGTAGTTTCCGGTTTTGTGTTGACTTCAGGAAGCTTAACAGGGTCACCGAACGCGATGCCTACCCCATCCCGTACGTATCAGCTACCCTGGACAAGCTAAGAAACGCCAAATATTTATCATCTCTAGACATAAAGTCGGCCTATTGGCAAATACCCCTAGCGGAATCTTCGAAGCAATTCACGGCTTTTACAATTTACCGGGTAAGGGGTTATTCCAATTCACCCGAATGCCTTTTGGGCTGCATAATGCGCCAGCGACCTGGCAACGTTTTATTGACCGGGTGCTTGGAGCAGACCTCGAACCTCACGTATTTGTTTATCTGGACGATGTTATTATTGTCACGGATACGTTTAATACGCATCTTGCCGTATTACAGGAATTTTTGAGGAGGCTAAAAGCTGCTGGTCTGCTACTAAGTAAAGACAAATGTGAGTTTTGTAAACCGGAGATAAAGTATCTGGGGTACCTGATTAACCAAAAAGGCCTTCTTGTGGACCCGGAGAAGGTAAAATGCATGGTTGAATTTCCACGTCCCTCAACGGTGACAGGAGTACGCAGGTTTGTTGGTATGGTGTCGTGGTATCGTCGCTTTGTACCAAATTTTTCCGACCTAACAGCCCCAATCACGGACCTGTTAAAAAAGAAAAGGAAATTTGTGTGGAGCGAAGCATGCGAAAATTCGTTTAAGCTCCTGAAAGAAAAGTTAGTCAGTGCACCGATCCTAGCTTGTGCTAATTTCGACATTCCGTTTGCCGTTCATACGGACGCATCTGGCTATGGGATAGGGGCAGTGTTGACGCAAGAATGTGATAAAGGTGAAGAACGTGTGATCTGCTATTTAAGTCGAACGTTAACGAAAGCGGAACGCAACTTCTCCACTACCGAACGCGAGTGCTTAGCGGTGCTATGGGCAGTCGAAAAGCTTAGGCCTTATTTGGAGGGAAGCACTTTTACGGTGATCACCGACCACCACTCCCTGGTATGGCTTAATAATTTGAAGGACCCACAAGGTCGATTGGCCAGGTGGCCCGTTAAGCTACAGCAGTACGATTTTAACACCGTTCATCGTAAGGGAAAGGAACATATGGTCCCAGATGCTCTTTCGAGGGCTGTACCTGTACATTCGGTGAATTTGGTATCTCTCCAAGATGGGTGGTACCAGAAAATGGTAAAGCATGTCAGGGAGGATCCTGATGCCTACCCGGATTGGCGACTAGAAAGAGAGATTCAAAAGAGGAGGAGGCAGTAATTTTTAATTGTATAAAGCTTTGTCAACTTAAAGGTTTTCCAAAGCGAAAGGAAGATGTTTGAAGCGTCGTCGAAGAATTCCTAGAGCAAACTAAAAGGAAAGTATAGTTATTATTTGATTTTTGGGTGCCAACAACTGTAGTTCCGTAGAGTGCCAAACACTGTACAGGGATGCCAACTACTGTAGTTTTCGAGAGACTTTGTTTATAAGCCATTAAATTGTAAATTGCAATCCATCAACTCGAAGAAATAAATTTTTAGTAAAAACTAAACTCCTTAAACAATATATAAATGTATAACATATTAAAATCACGTTTTAAATAACAATGCTACGCTTGTTTAAAGTCAAAATTTCCTTATGGGTGGCAGCTACTGCATCCCTTACGCTATTGGTTTCGGTGTTTCCATTACCATTTAGATTTGTTCATCAAGGACCCAGACCGATTGCTTGGTATTGTGTGGGTTCATTCAATACTTTTGAAGGAACGAATCAGTCTATTTTGACACTGCTCAACATTGATGTAAGTCCAGCGGCACCATATACTTCTTAAAACTACACTCAGAGAAAAGTATCCCATTAAATCGTCAATGGTACGACCATGGGATTAATAAGACGTGTTTTAATAAGATTTTCCTTTTAAAACAATAGTTTTCTAATGAAATCAAACAGATGCGGGCTATTAACACAATGGTATTGATCCTTTCATTATTAATAGGGTATTCGTTATTAATTTAATGGGAAATACTATAGATTTAATAGTATTTCACCATTAATAATTTATAACGTATACTATTGTCCCATTATTAAATACTATTAATGTTTTAATAGTTGTGATACCATTAAAAAAATATAGTATTAATACTGTGTCTAATAAGTTCAATGGGGTGGACCTTTAATTTAATAGTTTTTGATATAAATTTAATAACATTGATACTATTGTGCAAAATTAGGCACCCACCAATTATTTAACCAGTTTAAACTATTGATTTAATAGGATTTGACTTTTCATTATTAATCGCACGGACTATTGTTTTAATGGTTTTATGCTTGAACATTTTTGATTGCAAAAAAAAAAAATACTGTATACCATTATAAATATCAATATAATACATAATTATGTTAGTCAGCCAACCGCATGTAAATGCAGCATAAAGTAAAGCACTTTTCCTGCGAATTTCCAAATTAGCTCATTTTGTCTCTTCACGTTTTAATTAACGTATCTAGCTAGTAGGTACTTATAATTTTGAGAATTTCTTAAACTCCCCTTCTTTTCTGAGTATATAAATTTGAATTGAGATTTGTCAGATTATTGTGGTTTTTTCTCAATTTGAGTTTAAGATTTGATTTTTTTTCTTAAAACGACATTAACGGATTCTTCCCAAAAGACAAAGGAAGGTAGACATAAACCTTTTTGACGAAATAAGTTTTGCAAACCCGGTAAAACTGTTCAACCCCAAACTTTAATCTACTGCAGTGTGGAATTCGCGGAAATTTTTTTTTTATTGAAGTCATCTTGATTTCAATAAGAATTTCGTAAGCAAACATTAAATTCGAAACAAAAATGAATATACCTAGGCGAATCCGTACGAAAGTTAGCGTTGTCCTTAAAAAGTGAAAAAAAAACATAAAGAAAAGCTACAGGCCGCTTGGGCGTTGGATACCCTATTCCTATTACTATCCCCGAAAAAGTGGGCGTGGCAAAAATCTATGTATGGGAAACTGTTAAGAAGAATATTGTCCACATATTTTGTTATATATAAAGCGATTTCGATAAAATTTGTTTTAAATTGCGGATTTTAAAAGTGGAATCTTCGAAATATACATATTTTTCAAATTTCAGCTTTCTAGCTTTATTGCCTATACAATTTGACAATGGACTAACGAACATGGCTAGATCGACATATGAAACTTTCGATGGTGATAATGATAACAAATACAGTCCCTTTCAGGGTTCAACAAGCAATATTAAAGTATGTTACAAATTCTGAGTCATAGAGTATACAAATGACCAACAAAGTTCCATTTGCATCAGAAAGATTTTTCGATCTGGATCTTAATCATGAAATCTTGATTAGAATTAAAATGTACAAGCTCGCATCAACTATTTCCAGCTCGGCGGAGAGTTTCTGTTTTAGAATCTCTTGCTCTTTGTCTTTTCATTATTCTTTACCAACATAGGTGAAACAACCGCAGAACATCTTCTTTTGAGGGTGTTTGACCCGTCAAATCGATAAAAAAAATAGTATTATTTACATTAATTCGCAAAAAACTGTAAATATCTCTTCATAAGTTTCAGTGTTGTGATAAAAATCGGAGTGAAAGTGCAATCGATAAAGTATATTTATTATAAAGGAATAAATACAAACATTTTCAACATAAATAGGTAAGTTATCAAAAAATATTTGTTGATGTATATATTAACATTTCGCGGATGTTACCATTTATTTTTTAATAATTTGTATTAATTTGGTTTAATGGTAAATGTTTACTTTAATAGTAAACATCCTATTAATTCAATGTGTCTCCTATTGCACTTTATCGTACATCCCAGCGAAACACGTATCTTTGAACTAGAATCCCATTGTTTTCATAGTATGTACCATTAATATACATATGGTTTAACGGTAAACGTTTCCTTAATGGTACATATCCTATTAATTCAATGTGATTCATATTGCACTTTATCGTACATCCCAGCGAAACACGTATCTTTGAACTAGAATCCCATTGTATTTAATAGTATGTACCATTAATATACATATGGTTTAACGGTAAACGTTTAGTTTAATAGTACACATCCTATTAATTCAATGTGATTCCTATAGTATTTTAACGTACATCCCATTGAAATGCATATCTTTTAATTAGAATCCCATTGTTTTAATAGTATGTACCATTGATATACTTCTTAATAATGTCCACGCTTCAAATATTTTGTCATAAGTTTCAGTGTCGTGATTGAAAGCGGTTGGAAGTCAGTGAAAGCTAACAAAAAATTTATTGAAAAGAACCTACAACATAATAATATGTTGTAATACAAATAGAAAGCAAGGTAAGTTATCAAGAAATAATTATTCATTTATATATTATCATTTTGCGGATTTAACTATTTGTTTTTAATTAGTGCCATATAAGTAAAAACTAAAACGTTTGCGTGCTTCGTTGGTTTTTAATAT
The DNA here is from genome assembly GCA_949715645.1 of Portevinia maculata. NCBI lineage: Eukaryota > Metazoa > Arthropoda > Insecta > Diptera > Syrphidae > Portevinia > Portevinia maculata. The sequence continues at coordinate 181,339,781 of OX454527.1, forward strand.
GGTTGGACTGCTGCATCATGCAATGAACATTGATCTACCAGCTTCAACTCCAGTTTTTGCCTTCATTTTACTTTCGGAAAGCCTTAAATGTAAAGCAGGTCTCAGCATCGCCTGTCGATAATAACTTGTTGTTGCTTTTCATAATCTTGCTTTCCAGTTGTTCCCATAGTTTTTAGGGTCATTAAGATAGTTATGAACACCAGTTGGTCCTCCTCCAATCTTACCGGCTATCAAACGGATAGATATGTTTTGTTCCTTGTAAGCTCGAATTAGACCGATTTTCTCCTTGGTTAATGGAATTCTTACAGTGTTGTTGTTTCTATAAATTTATGTTTTGAACTGAGGTCCCTTATACTCCAAAAGCGTTTATTTTTGATCTAAAACATGATAACAGGAAGATTTAGCTACTGTTCGCAGTCAAGTGAGAGGAAAAAAAGGACTTATTACATACATAAACATAAACCTAATTGTGTAAATTCAGAAACGTCAAACATTTGTGCAGTTTTGCGACACCACTGCTTACGAGTATATGCGATGCTTATGTGATGCACAGGTGATGTTTACATTAAACACTTTTTACATCAAGATGAAAGTTTTGCTAATGAAAGTTTTAGTTGACAATAATAATTGTTATGACGATAGATTTTAATATTTTGGAAAATATCCTTTTTCCGGTTTTCAAGGATCAATTGGTAAAATAAATTTTCTAAGGATATTTTGGAAATTTACGATCGCAAATGTAAACGTCCTTACGAAATGGCCTCTTTTCAAGCATGCTCTGGGACATACGTTGATTAGTTTAATCATTATTTTAATTTAAACATAAATACTTTAATAACTAAGAATTAACAATGTCGTTATATAAATATCACTTACAATAATTTAAATTAAAACGCGAAAACATGCCCTTAGAATAAAATACAAAACATAATCTTCTAATATTTCAGGTTGAAATAGACTACGACATCCTAAAGCCGTTAAATAAATCGCATATTTTTGAGCTCTAGCCATCGTTTGTAGAAAAAATAGTCCCGTACCATAAGAAAAAAATACGTGATAAAACCTATAAGCCTTTTGAATGAACTGGAAAAAGAAATTGATACAAGTAAGATACAAATTTTTATAAAAGAACATCCTAACTTTTTCCACATTTTTAAATCCCACAACTATCACATCAAATAACAAATTATTTCTTTTTGATTTTTTTTTTTGTTCCCGAGACTTCATCATATTTTATTTGTATGAATATGAATTTATTATAAAAGTTACTTTAATGTAATACATACAAATTATTCAATAAAAATGTAATTTTCTTTTCAATTTGTGGTTCATTTTTTTAAACGCAGATGTTTTTGTTTTTTTCTAACGGATTTTCAGATTGAGCTGCAGCAACATTAATTGATTTTTCTAGGTATACTCGTAAGTACATATGAGTACATATACATTACTTAGTACATATACATACTTAGCGACATCATTTGATTTGAATCGCTAATGCCCTCTTAATAAAAATAAATCAAGTTTAAAATTGACTATAGAGCGAAATTTGGTTTGAACAACGAACTTTTAGGTTTTTTACATATAACAAAACAAAATACTAACTAACATATATAAAATTAAAAAATTGTATATATTTTCCATTTCTAGTTTTTCGTATTATGTAGTAAGTATACATTCTATGGAATAGTTTTTGAAATTTGGTAATGTTATTTATATAGCAAATACTATAAATGTCATGACCCGACACACTGATGTCATATAGCAATGGAAACAATGGTTTAAGGTTTATGAAACAATTGTATGATAAAGGGTGATTTTTTAAGAGTTTGAGAAATTTTTAAAAAAAAAAACGCATAAAATTTGCAAAATCTCTTCGATTCTTTATTTGAAACGTTAGATTGGTCCATGACATTTACTTTTTGAAGATAATTTCATTTAAATGTTGACCGCGGCTGCGTCTTAGGTGGTCCATTCGGAAAGTCCAATTTTGGGTAACTTTTTCGAGCATTTCGGCCGGAATAGCCCGAATTTCTTCGGAAATGTTGTCTTCCAAAGCTGGAATAGTTGCTGGCTTATTTGTGTAGACTTTAGACTTGACGTAGCCCCACAAAAAATAGTCTAAAGGCGTCAAATCGCATGATCTTGGTGGCCAACTTACCGGTCCATTCCTTGAGATGAATTGTTCTCCGAAGTTTTCCCTCAAAATGGCCATAGAATCGCGAGATGTGTGGCATGTAGCGCCATCTTGTTGAAACCACATGTCAACCAAGTTCAGTTCTTCCATTTTTGGCAACAAAAAGTTTGTTAGCATTGAACGATAGCGATCGCCATTCACCGTAACGTTGCGTCCAACAGCATCTTTGAAAAAATACGGTCCAATGATTCCACCAGCGTACAAACCACACCAAACAGTGCATTTTTTGGGATGCATGGGCAGTTCTTGAACGGCTTCTGGTTGCTCTTCACTCCAAATGCGGCAATTGTGCTTATTTACGTAGCCATTCAACCAGAAATGAGCCTCATCGCTGAACAAAATTTGTCGATAAAAAAGCGGATTTTCTGCCAACTTTTCTAGGGCCCATTCACTGAAAATTCGACGTTGTGGCAGATCGTTCGGCTTCAGTTCTTGCACGAGCTGTATTTTATACGGTTTTACACCAAGATCTTTGCGTAAAATCTTCCATGTGGTCGAATAACACAAACCCAATTGCTGCGAACGGCGACGAATCGACATTTCACGGTCTTCAGCAACACTCTCAGAAACAGACGCAATATTCTCTTCTGTACGCACTGTACGCATTCGTGTGGTTGGTTTAATGTCCAATAAAGTAAACTGAGTGCGAAACTTGGTCACAATCGCATTAATTGTTTGCTCACTTGGTCGATTATGTAGACCATAAATCGGACGTAAAGCGCGAAACACATTTCGAACCGAACACTGATTTTGGTAATAAAAGTCTATGATTTGCAAGCGTTGCTCGTTAGTAAGTCTATTCATGATGAAATGTCAAAGCATACTGAGCATCTTTCTCTTTGACACCATGTCTGAAATCCCGCGTGATCTGTCAAATACTAATGCATGAAAATCCTAACCTTAAAAAAATCACCCTTTAGAACAGATTTAATAGTAAATACTATTAATCTCAATAGGACCAGCCCCATTGAATCAATAGCTATCCCATAAAAACAATAGTTTATAGGTCATTAAGTCAATAGTATGATAGAACAGATTCAATAACAAATACTATTGATTTCAATAGGATCAGCCACATTGAATCAATAGTTATCCTATAAAAACAATGGGTTATAGGTTATTAAAACAATAGTATGATAGAACAGATTTAATAGTAAGTACTATTAATCTCAATAGGACCAGTCACATTAAATTAATAGTTATCCCATAAAAGCAATGGTTTAAAGGTTATTAGGACAATAGTATAATCTTATTGTTTTAACAGTAAAGACTATAATTTCAATAGGACGTACAGTTTTAAATCGATAGGAATCTTATTGGAGCAATAGTGTGTGAATCTTATTAAATCAATAGTATGACTGAAAAGCAATGGTACAAACTATTAACCTTTTATTACGACACACTATTTAACCAACAGTCGTTCACGATTGAATTTATAGTACGAACGTCCCATTAAAATAATAGTTTACAAATTATTATTTCAATAGTACCGATCCTATTGACTAAAAACAATGGTAAAAAACTATTGGTTTAACTGCAAATCCTATTGTTTTCATGGTATTTTTCTCTGAGTGTAGGACACGATTGTGCATCCAAATCCGTGACTTGATACGACTGGAGATGACCGGTGTCGTAAAAAGAAGATCAATAAATAATCAATAGGTCCGCTCCCTTGCTTACGAAATTGTACGAATTCGTAGGAATATTTACTCATTTTTACTCCAGAACTTACACAACATGTTTCTTTATTCATTGGGATTATTCCGACTCAGCCATTTGAGTTTCTTTATTCAATTCAATATTGCGGCATTCTGGAATATTTGGAATGTATTCTCTTTATTCCTGGAAAAAGGCGGAATAAAAGAAATGTTCTCTCATTATAGTACAGATGCACTCGCTCAGAAAAAATTAACCAACTGCAAGAAATGAAATGGGTGAGAATTTATTGCAAATATATTGTCGTTAGAATAGGTCTAAGGGTATATTAATTTTGACTCATAGTTTGTAACATAGCTTGTTATTGCCCGTAGACCCCTAAAAGTTACTATATACGTGATCTGCATCGATAGTTATGTCGATCTAGTAATGTCCGTCCGTCCGTCCGTCCGTCCGTAAAAATTAGGCATTTAAACTGGAGATGGAAAGCTGAAATTTTTACCATTTAATCTCTAGGCCGAAATAATCAAGTTTAGGAATTTTTTAAATCCGCCCATAGTCTCAAAAAAAACAACAAATATATCGAAAAAGTCGAGTTTTGAGCTAGAGAACTAATAAAGGTTAGGTTGACTACCCCGGTACCCCGGTAGCTTCACGGATCTATTGGAGAAAGTGCCTTCCGTGCCGACACCTGCCCTATCTCCTCCAGATCAAATTGAAGCAGTGATAGTGCATCTCCTTGCCATTATCCGCTGCCAGTTTAGAATAATTCGGAAGAGCTGGTTCCAAACTGCACATTACATTACCGGCAAAACTGATACAGCACAGCTCGATCAGTTTTGCCGGGTTCCCGTATTCCGCCATCGCCATGTAGAATTTAAAGTGTATGAAAAGATGGTCGATCTTGACTTGAAATTGGTTGGTATTTTTCAGGATTTGCTACAGAGTGGCAACTTGGCCTATTGTCGATTTGTCAGGCAGGACGCCACACGGTTAAGTGCCAATTATTGTTTTGCAGATGGGCTTGAGGCATTGGCACGGTACGGTGGATAGTATCTCATTTGCAACTTTAAACAGGGATATGCCTCGATAGTTCTTGCTAGAATCGCCTTTATTTTAGATGTGGCGTATGGACCTGATAGTGCAGTCATCGGACATACGTTCTTCCACCCAAACTTGGTTGATGATATGGTTCATCCAAAAAATCACATCCGTATTTGAAAAGCTCCGCTGGTAATCTATCAGAGCCGGCGGCCTTACCAGGCCTTACCAGGCCGGAAGAAACCTGAGTTCCTTCTTTTGGGCAGTTCGCAGCTTCCACTCGTTGGACAGCCCATTCATGATTAGTGATGTTTAATAAGTCATCATGATAAGACTGACACTAGAAGAACGGGTTCTGGAAAAGTTTGAAAAGAATTCTTTCTTTTCTCACTTTTGGCTTACTGGGTTTGCGAGCTAGCGAAAAGCCGGTTCTGAAGTATAGCGAATCCGCAAGATGCTCATGAGATTCAATTATGTACACAATCGTGCAATGTTTATCATAAACTGGTATTTACTTACGTAAGGCTCCAGGAAATTCGAAGGCCAACAGTTTGAAAAGATGTTTAGGTCAGTTTGCACTGAGTTAGAATTTGAAGTAGATGAAATTTAGTGCGGGATAACGCAAGATGATCTATCACTTAGGAAGACAGACAAGCTCTTAGCTCTGCTCACTATGTTACAATCAGTAGTTGTAATAGCGTACAGCATTAAACATATAAATACCAACACGATTTTATATCACCACCCTGATGCCCACCAAGCTCATGGAGAAAGCAATCGGTCCTTCTCAGCAGCTATTTGCAAGGCGCATCGAACCTGCTGTACGATTTGCCATATGAAGGGAAGGTATCTATAAAGTAGAACAAAAATAGATTACTTACTCTTAAAGACAAACAACATCGACGTTGCCGTCTTTCAGAAGATGCACACAACGCCAAATTCTGCTCAGAAAGCCAGAGTTACCCTCACTGGATACTCCCGGATCGGAATCCCATACCACAATACATATCAACCTCATACAATCAAGCAACGTTCAAACAATTGACCATATTGTCAAGGAGTGTAGCAACTGGAGACATCCAAGATTTCGCAGACACGAAAATAAACCCAACTGCAATTGATTGGCTAAAAAATCTTGATTTTTTGAAAGTCTGACAAACATCAAATAGTATCAATTGTCATTTTAGTCCCCCAATAGTTACGTGTTTAACTTTACTCAAAATAAAAACACATTATAAATTTGATTTACTTATCCACTTTGGGTTCTTTATTTAACAATGTTTTTTCTAAGACTACTTTTAGTTTGAACTTAACTTAAAAGGAAACCTCTCTCTAACGTTTTCTATGTCCAAGTGCAAAACACCTGCACTTGTTTACGTGCATGCACTTGCAAGCAAAAACAAGGCGCACGGCTCCCGAAAGCATCAAGTGCAAAACATCTGCGCTTGTCTGATTCCGTTGGTCCGCCTTATTGCAAAACATCTGCGCTTATTTTGTATAAATGCACTTGCTCCATTTCAAGTGCAAAACATCTGCGTGTTGTTTACCAGATTTCGGCAAGTGCAAAACACCTGCATGTTGTTTACTACTTTTGGCAAGTGCAAAACATCTGCATTTGTTTTGTGTAATGCCAAGGACAAAGCATCTGATAATATTATGTTTAAGTGCAACCATATGGGTTTGCACGTAACTCGTCCCCCGAAAAAAATAATGAACTGAGTAAATGAAGTTCATTAAAGATTTGAAACTAAATGCTAAATGCATTCTAGGTTTTGTAAAATATTTTAAGATTAAGGATTTTATAATATTAGATAGCATTCACTTGCTTTATAGATATACATACATATGTAGCTTTATATTAATTTAGAGTAAATATGCATGTAACTATTTACTTATATTTATTTGTGGGTATACATTTTTTTCTCTTATTTTTGAATGCACATAAATATATGTGAATGCATCCATATAAACATATAAATGATTTAAATGATATAGACTTACATAATTAGGCTTACATTAATTTAAATTATAGGTACTAGATGAAGTAAAAGTACGTATTCTAAGAATTATAAAGTTATTTTAACAGTTATAAAGGTATAGTATATATATAGAAAAAATGTGAGGCCTAAACTTATCTTTATAGCTAAATGTTTTTTTATTTTTTTTTTTTTTTTTTAACATTAATTTTATTATCATTATATTTTTCTTGGTACAAAGTGTTTATTTTTTTTTTGTGACAATTAAGAGGAAATTAGATTACCTACTGTTTTTTTTTTTTTTTTTTTTATATCTTTGGGAGTAATCTCTTCCTGTGAGTTTTTTATCAAATTGTATATTTTCGATAGGATTCTGATGTTTATAACTTCTTTTTACAACTTGCCTATCACGTTTAAATCCGCTTTTGTCTTCAAAATAAGTTTTGTCTTTTCTTTTAACATCTTTTATTACATATCGCGGTAAGTATTTCATATTGCGAAAGCCTAAATTCTTAACTAATTCGCGATCTCTATACTGTGGTGTATCTACTCGTGCGTTGTTAATTTTGTTAATTTTCTTTTCTTTATTTGAATGGACTCTTTGTTTCAGTTCGTTCCATTGTGATTCGTTTAAAGTAGAATGAAGAAGATCGTTTGGTTTGTATTTTGTTGTTGAATGAAAAGTGTCATTGTACAATTCGACTGCTTTTAATGTTAGCAACTTATCATTAGTATCTTTATTTTCTTTACTAAGCTTCAATAATCTAATATGTTCGTTTAATGTTAAATGAAATCTTTCTATTACTGAATTACCTGTGTGTGTATTTGGGGATGTAAAATGGTATAGTATGTTTTCTTTTCTTAGGAAATCCTTAATATATGCGGTATTAAACTCATTGTCAGCAACTATTTTACCTGGTTTACCTAAGATTGCAAACCTTTCTTTCAGAATATCAACTATTGTTATAGAGTTTCTGTCGGTTATGGGGTGAATAGACACATGTTTAGTCAGTTTATCAATGCATGTTAGAAACATAGTATTTTTATTTAAAAACCATATATCTATATGTAATATTTCGTTTGGTTTGTTGGGAGTCTCGGATATCATTAATTTTGGTTTAATTGGGTTTCTGTCATATTTGCACATGTTGCACAAAATACAGTTATTTATGTATTTATGTATTTCTAGTCTAAGATTTGGATAGTAGTATACATTTTTAATTTCAAAATAGGTTTCTTCAATTCCTCTATGATTTTTGTTCAGATGAGTTTTTTCAATTATTTCTAATAATTTTTCTTTGCAGGTAATGTCTTGTAAAATATTGGTACATCTAAGAATCTTCATATCCGGTGAATTTGAAAAAAACTTCACTATTGTTTTTTGGAATTCTATAAACGTACGATCATCCTTGCAATAGACTCCAACGGTTCCCTTTATTGGAAAAATTTCTTTAAGGACCTTTAAAATAAATTCTTCAGTATAGTTAATCACAGTTATAATTGTCCTCCTTTTCTTTTTGTATAAAAATTTGTTGGTATGTTTGTTTGCATGTTTTTTTCTCTAATAAAATCTGGTTTTTGTATACATTTAATGGCGTTTCTGTAATAAAAATATGGTCGTTTTGATTTTCAATACCGCTGTGTATTGTTGCCAAATCGGATCTGATTTCATCATTTTCCATATAATTTGTTTCTAAACGACTTAAGAATCGGCTACATTGTTTTCTTTACCTTTAATGTATTCAATATCAAAGTCGTATTCATTCAGCTTGATTTTCCAGCGTTGTAGTTTATAATTTGGTTCTTTCAAGGAATGCAACCAGACCAGTGGTCGGTGATCAGTCTGTACTATGAATTTACCCCCGAACAGATATGGTCTAAAGTACTTAGTGGCCCATACTATACAGAGAAGTTCCTTTTCTACAGTGCTGTAATGAATTTCATGACGATTTAACGTTCTTGAAGCGAATGCAATGGGATGTTGGTTTTGGGAGAGAACTGCTCCCAAAGCTGAGTTGCTAGCATCGGTTGTCAATGTAAATAAGTTTTCAAAGTTTGGATATGCCAAAACCGGACAGGTACATATAAGTTCTTTAAGCTTGTTAAAAGACTCAATGTACTGACTGTTTTTATACCCTATTCTAGGGGTATATTAATTTTGACGCATAGTTTGTAACATACCTTAATATTGCCCGTAGACCCCTAAAAGTTACTATATTTATGATCAGCATCGATAGTAATGTCGATCTAGCCATGTCCGTCCGTCCGTCCGTCCGTCCGTCCGTCCGTCGGCAAAAATTAGGCCTTTAAACTGGACCTAGAGAGCTGAAATTTTAACCATATACTCTCTAGGGTCCCGAAATAATCAAGTTTAAGAATTTTTGAAATCCGCCCACAGACACGCCCACAAACTCAAAAAAACAAAATTTTGGAAAAAATCGAATTTTGAGCTAGAGAGCTGAAATTTTTTATATATGATCTATGGCCCATAAAACTGATTGGGACATAAAATTTTCAAAATCCGCCCACTGACACGCCCACAATTAAATAAAACAAATTTTGGGAAAAATTGAATTTTGAGCTAGAAAGCTGAAATTTTTTATATATGATCTTTGGCCCATAAAACTGCTTGGGACATAAAATTTTCAAAATCCGCCCACTGACACGCCCACAATTAAATAAAATATTTTTTTTGAAAAACCAAAATTTGAGCTAGGGAGCTGAAATTTTTAATATATACTCTCTAGGGGCCCTTTATGCTCATGTGTAAATATTTTCAAAATCCGCCTACTGACACGCCCACAATTATTTTATTTTTATTTTTGAAAGTCCTAGGTGCCCTTTATGCTCATACTTAAATTTTTTTTAAATCCGCCTACTGACACGCCCACAATTAAATAAAACAATTTTATTGAAAAACCAAAGTTTGAGCTAGGGAGCGTTTTTATTTACAAAAGCTTAGTTTTTTCGATAAAATCCTTTAAATTTTTGTCACGCCCACTTATGAGATATAGGAATAAGAATAGGGTATCCAACAGTTCGCCCAAGCGGACTGTAGCCCGCCCCTATGTTTTATATCAGCTTTATTACCTTTCTTAAGGCATTTTGTCATTGGGAGGGCTACTTTCGATTAGTCCTTAATGAATTTCCTATAAAACCCAGTGACTCCTAGAAACGATTTTATTTGTTTTATAGTCTGGGGTACTTTTATCTGTTTAATCAACTCAATCTTATTAGGATTGGGCTTTATACCTTCCGCAGAAATTATGTGTCCCAGGTATTCAGTTTCGCGCTTTAAAAAGTTGCATTTGTCGATTTGCACCTTAAGATTATGTTGAAGAAGCCTTTTAAAGATTTTGTTAAGGGAATCTATGTGTTCCTGAAGTGATGTTGAAAAAATAAGTATATCATCTAAATATACGACACAAATTCTATTAACAAAATCAGAAAGTACTTCGTTCATCATCCTTTGGAAAGACGCTGGGGCATTTTTCAATCCGAACGGCATTCGTGTAAACTCATGGTGCCCGCTCGCGGTTGAAAAGGCCGTTTTATGCCTGTCTTCTACACTCACAGGAATTTGGTGAACACCTTTTGCAAGGTCAAGGGTTGAGAAATATTGAGCGTTACCAAATTTGGAAAATATATCTTCCATATTAGGGATTGGAAATCGATCATCGGTCGTTACGTCATTTAATTTCCTATAATCGACAACAATGCGCCATTTTTGCTGGCCTGAGTTATCTATTTTTGTTGGGACAACCCAAATTGGGGCACTGTATGGGCTGGTTGAATTTACAATAATCCCGGAACGAAGCGTGTCTGCTATTTGTTTATCAACTTCAGCTTTGTGTGCCTCAGGATACCTATATGATTTTGAAAAGATCGGAATATCGTTTTTTGTTGGAATTTGATGGTTATATTTTACGACAGATGATAAATTTTCCCCTTCGATGTAAAAAACTTTATTAAACTTTCGAATGGTGGCTGTTAACGTCATTACTTCTTCTCCGTTAAGGTTATCGAGCTTCAACCTTTTTATAATACTGTCTATATCAGGCTTTTCAAAATGAATTTCATTTTGACTTATGGTATGAATCTCGTCCTGTGTAAATGGAGTTGGTAGATTGCTAAAGACTAGTGGAATTGTAGCATCTTTCGTAATAAGCTGTGAATTTTGAAAATCTATTTTTGATTCTAAGGGCTTTAAAATATTACATTCAATTATGCCATCAAAATCACTATATAATTCCGTTTCAAGCATTTCGATTTTTGCTAAAGGTCTGTTGAACTCTTTGAAGAGTGGGATCGTTATTTTTGTGTTAATACATGAATTCGAACTGATAGACTTAAGTATCAGTGGCTGTTCAAGTTCCGTTTTGTAAGAACTATGAAACATTCCTTTTTGTATAACCGATGTAGTTGCTCCAGAATCAATAAGCAATTTTAATGGACTTGACCTAGTTCTTACTATTATGCATGGAAGAGTTCTGAGGCGGTTGATTGAAAATTTTGGAACCGTGAATCGTTGGAATGTTCAGTTTGGACATTTCCTTGAAAGTCACCTTTATGAGAGTTTTCTGTCTCTATGTGATCAACTTCCATATTAGAATTTCTACTTCTAAAAGATCCAGAACTCTGACCATTTTGTCTGATCCCTGAGTTGTGAGTCCTTTGATTTATACGAATTGAGTTGTTTGGATTATAGTAACCGGAATCAATTGTATTTGTATTTTGAGAGTTATGAGCCCTATTCTGTTGTAAATTTCGAACAATGTTTGAGATTCTTGGATAAGCTTGATTATTATTGTTTATTATATTTGGCTGTCCTGAATTTCTATTCATAGGCAGTGCTGGATTTACGCCTAGGCCCGTAAGGCCCGGCCCTGGGGCGGCAAAATTTTGATAACCCTGAAAATCAAGAACCGTAAAATGTTAGAATACAGTCAAAATTCGATAACTCAAACTACTATTATCCACAATAAAAGCTCGACTTATCAAGACTTCGATTTATCCAAATTGTTCCTCAAAATTAAAATAATCAAACAAGTCAATATGTATCTGAAATACATATGCACACACATTTTGTGCTTTTATTAAGTCTAACACATTTTACATTAATGTAGTACATACTTACAACTTCCAACCAGCAACGAAACATGTCGCTAATAAAAAAGTCAAATTTCTTAAACCTACATAATTATTTTTGTGTGTATGTAGGTAAGTATCTCGTTTTCTTTTCAAATGAAAATTCGCTTCAAAAATTCGAATTTAAAATGCATACGTGATGCTGTTATTTCTTCTCACTAAATGGGAATTCCCCTAAAAAAGTTCGACTTGCTTGATGCATATGCGATTTTTTTGTTCGAGTTATCAGGGAAAAAAATGTATGGGATTTGAACTCTAAACGTTGTTGCCACATAATTTTGTTCGAGTTATAAAAAAATAAGGTTGTCCAAGTTTGACTGTAATTTGAAATTGATAATTTTTGTGGATTAATTTACCTTTATATCTATGAAAAATTTTGAATATAGGTAATTCCGACTTTACCCTTTAATTTGCCGGTGCAATACAATTTTTTTTAGATCAATATTATTGGCCGTTGAAAATAATACACTAAAAAATCGGCAGTGAATTTCTCAGTTTTTTTCAGTGAAGTGATTGCGGAATGCAAAATTTTTGTTCATCAGTTTAAAACAAATTCAAATTTACAAGTAAAATTGTCTTAATTCTGATATAGGTAAATTTATAATCAAATATGAGTGCATATCGAAATAAACTCAGTGGTGCTGAATATCGTAAAAGAAAGGCAGAAGAATCTACGAAAAAATGTAATTTACTAAAGAAAATCCCAAAAATATCTAATTTTTTAACAAGTTCGTCAAAAACTTCTAATAATGATCAACAGCCATTATGTTCATCTACTGTAAGTATTTTACTATAATTATCAACATTTTTTTTAAATTGAATGTAACGTTGTTCTTAATCTAAGGGCGGAATCACATTTGTAACGTGTGGTTTGTTGCTATCACTCCAATGAATTTCATATGCGTAGAAACATGTTTTTGTCGTGTGGTGCAGTGTGGCGCGTTGAGTCGATATCGCTCCTATTACGACTGCGCCACACCACAACGATCTATGGAGCAATAAAACGAGACAAATATACTATCTGAAATTGGGTATGTGAAAGATCTAGAAATCAGAATTCATTTAAATAAAAACCACAGCACACAATCCAAGTGTGCACAGAACCCGACAGGACACACCACACGTTACCTTTCAAGCGTGGTTCCGGCTTAAGAAAATAAGAGAATAAGAAAATGAGTTATCAGTTGTTTAAAAATAATGTATTTTTCTTCAGCAGAAAATAGACGAGATTTCAACACCAAATATCGAAGAAAGACAGTTAAGCCCTCCTTCACCAAAAGATACTGAAGAAATACAGTCAAGTTCTCCTTCAACTAATTTATTAGGTGACACTTCAATTGCAGGTAATGTTTTAGGAATCAGTAGTGATCCCTTCTTATGGAATTTAAACGAAGAAACTCAAGAATATATCATTTTAAACGGTGCACCACAAAATAATATTCATATTATTGATTTTAAAAATTCTAAAAATGTTTATAGTGATAAAACAAGATATTGCTCGAAAAATTTATTTCAGCGAACTTTGAAGAATGGAGAGATTCAACGCCGTGAGTGGTTGATGTATTCAGAAACTAAAGGATCCGTATTTTGTATTCCATGCTTACTATTTAGTAGATGTGGTGAAACAAATGCTTTCACCTGCGAAGGGTTCCGAGACTGGAAAAACTCAAAAGCACGCGTTGAAGGTCACGAAAACTCTGACGTTCATAAAACTAATGTTAGTAACTTAAAAGCTCGAGCGGTAGCTCAAGGACGTGTTGATCAACATTTATTAAAACAGCTCGACGAAGAAATTTCGTACTGGAAAAAAATATTGTATCGGATAATTGCAATCGTTAAATCACTTGCAATAAGAGGACTGCCGTTTCGAGGGCATTCAGAGAGAATTGGAGATCCCCGTAATGGAAACTTCTTAGCATCAGTAGAACTTGTTGCTGAATTCGATCCATTTCTATCTCAACATTTAAAGTCGTGTGCGCATCCTGGTAGTGGCAACATATCGTACTTATCAAAAACAATCTACGAAGAAATTATATTACTGATTCAAAGTCAAGTATTAAAGCACATTTCTACTGAAGTGCAATCCGCTAAGTACTTTGGTATTATTGTAGATTCTACGCCTGATATTGCTCATGTCGGCCAGCTAACTATAGTTATTAGATATGTACGTGCAAATGGTGACCCCGTTGAAAGATTTTTAGAATTTATACCTAGTACTGGTCATAAAGCAAAGGATATTGAAGATGCTGTATTAAACTCATTAAAAAAAATGGTTTGGACATTATGAACTGTCGTGGTCAATCGTACGACAATGCAAGTAATATGTCAGGGATATATTCAGGAGTTCAAGCACGAATGAAAACAATCAATCCATTAGCAGATTACGTTCCTTGCGCTGCCCATTCGCTAAATTTAGTAGGCATTTGTGCAGCTGAATCTGTACCTGAAGCAGTTGATTTTTTTTCTACTTTGCAAGAACTGTATAATTTTTTTACGATATCTACGCATCGTTGGGAGGTCCTGGCGCAACAGACAAATTTAAGACTCAAAAGCCTTTCGCAAACTCGATGGTCTGCTCGACATGATGCATGCTATGCTTTAGAAAAAGAGTGGTGTGCAATAATTGAAGCATTGGACTTTATTGGAGAAAGCAATGACGAGAAACCGAGTACACGATCTGAAGCTATTGGATTAAAACAGAAATTACAGCATTTAGAAACAGCAATACTAGTCATCGTTTGGAATGTAATTTTAGATCGTTTTAATGCTGTTAGTAAGAAACTTCAGGGTTCCCAAATTGATTTATCATCCGTAGTCCGACTCTACGGTTCGTTGGCCTCTTTTCTTCAGGATATGAGACATAAACAATTTTTAGAATATGAAGAAAAAGCTAAAGCGCTGTCTGGAGTTCAAGATTATTATCGCTATGGTACTCGCCGCAGAAAAATCAGAAAACTTCAGCCAGACGAGTCACGGGTAAATGAAAGAGCACCTATTTCTGGCGAAGAAAATGTTCGTACAAATATTTACTACCCTATTTTGGATACTCTAAGTACACAATTAGCTGAACGTAAAAATGTATATGATAAGCTTTATGCACAGTTCAATTTATTTGATAATCTATCTGAAATTGATACGAATGAGTTGAAAAATGAATCAAATAAACTAGTCAATAAGTATCCTGACGATTTAGAAGAAACATTAGGAAATGAATGTATTCACTTTCATTATCAACTTAAAGATTCATTGGCAAATTCTGAAAATGTAAGTTCTGCGAAAAATATATGCAATATATTGCATTCACAAAATCTTTGTGATGTTTACCCTAATTTAGATATTGCTCTACGAATTTTTTTGAGCATCCCAGCAACAAATTGTTCTGGAGAAAGATCTTTTTCAACTCTGAAAAGGGTAAAAATTATTTACGTGCAAGTATAGGCCAAGACCGACTTAATGCCCTTGCATTATTATCTATTGAAGCTCATTTGGTACAAGAACTGGATTACGATGATATAATTGACGTTTTCGCACGAACTAAAGCCAGAAAGAAGAAAATGTGAACTCAAAAAAGCTATATTCAAATTAATAATTTATATTTAAGACTTTATACGAAAAGTTGTACCTATGTTAACTAATTAAATGTTGTATTGAAGTTAATAAATTTGAATTCATAATAATTTAAATATTTAAAAATTTTATATTTATTGTTAATAATTTTTTCTCCATACAGCAAAAAGGGCGGCATATCTCACGGGGCCTAGGGCGACATCGAACATAAATCCGCCACTGTTCATAGGTCTAAAGTGTTGTGGGTTAGTATATATGAAGTTCCTATTTATGTTGTAATTATGGTTAAACTGTTTAAAAAAATTATCTGTGTCAACGAGAATAGCTTTCGCTTCTGATAAATTCGATGGATTCCTAGCATGGAGAATTAGTTTTGGCTCACTAGGTAACTTACTAATAAATAACTTTAAAACAATTTCCTCATTTTGATCGCTATTGAACCACGCAGGAATGTCTGAACTCAAAGAAGATTTTATATTCAACTTCGTCAAAAGATTTAAATTTTTTTCAAAGAATTCTTCAACCGAGTTTTCAAATTTTAGAACTTTTATTTTCATTAATTTCATTACTTTCGACACTTTCATTTACACCACAGTTAGATTTCAATATGGTCTTTATTAAAGGCCAATGAGTTGGATTTTTATTATTAATTAAAACCAAATTTGCTTTACCTTTAATTTTTTGTCGTATTTTTAAATCTAAAAAGCCTCTTGAATTTTCATCTAAATTTTGCATCAACGTATAAACATAGTCTACTTGCTTAATAAATATATCTAGTTCTTCTGCCAATCCCGTGAAATCCGAAATCTCCCTTATAAATTCTAGTAAATTGAAGTTTGCCATACCTCTGCTTTTATTTAATTTGTCGTCGTTCCGAAAAGTTGATTTCCTTCTATGCTGCTGATTCCAACGATGCTTTATTCTCTGCTTCCACAAAGCGTAAGAGCTCACTTTACTTGTTGTCCAATATTTTCTTTTAGTTTATGTCTTTTAACTAATTAGTCTTTCAATTTTAATCACCAGTTTTTTGTTTGTATTTTATTTCTTTCTTTTTTCATTCAAAGTTAGATTTTAGTTTAAAATTCTCGTTTAGTGTTTGAAAAGTCCAACAATTTTACAGTCGTATATATTATTTGTATGATCATTATTAATTCGCCGAATATGTAGTATTATATTGGAATAAATTTCAATTACTATGCACTTTTTCGTTTGTAAATATATTTAATTTTTTTTTTTTTTTGGATTTCAGTGAAATTTCAATAACAAATGGTTTACAAAAACAATACATTACTGCATTAAATGCATCATCTTTTTTTTTCCCCCGACTGCGCCAGTTACGTGTTTAACTTTACTCAAAATAAAAACACATTATAAATTTGATTTACTTATCCACTTTGGGTTCTTTATTTAACAATGTTTTTTCTAAGACTACTTTTAGTTTGAACTTAACTTAAAAGGAAACCTCTCTCTAACGTTTTCTATGTCCAAGTGCAAAACACCTGCACTTGTTTACGTGCATGCACTTGCAAGCAAAAACAAGGCGCACGGCTCCCGAAAGCATCAAGTGCAAAACATCTGCGCTTGTCTGATTCCGTTGGTCCGCCTAAGTGCAAAACATCTGCGCTTATTTTGTATAAATGCACTTGCTCCATTTCAAGTGCAAAACATCTGCGTGTTGTTTACCAGATTTCGGCAAGTGCAAAACACCTGCATGTTGTTTACTACTTTTGGCAAGTGCAAAACATCTGCATTTGTTTTGTGTAATGCCGTTGACTATTTCAAGGACAAAGCATCTGATAATATTATGTTTAAGTGCAACCATATGGGTTTGCACGTAACTCAATGGGCAATAAATTACCTTCTCATATATAACGCACATTAAGTTATGTTTAGTAACAATTGTTAGGGTTTAGGTTTAGGTTTATGTGGCTGTCGGCAGAAGCCGACACACTTAGACCAATTTAGGTCCAGTGTGATACCAAGTATATTATCTACATCAACTCTGTAGATGGGACTGGCCAACGATACGCGGTTGTTCTCAAACGGTCCCCCTACTACGTACTAACCACCCCAACGTCGTTTAATTACGGTGATCTGACGAGAACCGATTAACTCGTCGTGGTATGGTCGTTGGTTAGTAGTAACAATTGTGGATGCGTGAAATATAATACTGAGCACGATGGATAAATAAAGCTCACGACTGGGTTGTACGAAAACTTTCTCGCTTTTATAAGTAAGAATTGGTTTCGAATCCCATTTTCACATGTAAAAATGTGTGAATATGGATAAGTTAAAAAACATTTTGAAATTGAATTGCTATTTCATCAGAGGTCAGAAATGTATAATAAAACTACGCATTTTATAGGGTTATGACGTATGAGTATGAACAACATACATTGTTATGTTTATTCTACGTTTGTGATTTTACGAAAGATGTATTCTTGATACTGATCCAAATTTTATGACTCTGAAATATACCTGTTGGTATTCTTGTTTGAAATTGTTTGCACATAAAAGAAGCTCTTTTATTTATTTTAAACGAGTATTGACGTTAAAATTAAGGTTTTTAAAACTGACCAAAATAAGGCGCGATGACATAAAATTCATAGACCTACAATTCCCGGTTGAATGTACGGTTTTTGATTTCCCACAACCGTTTTTGATCTTACTGTGTCTATTTGAAGCAAATAAAATTATGAAAAATGGGAAAAAAGTATAAAAATTTGTTTCATAAATCTGAGCATGCAAATTCGTTCTTAATCATAGTTTCAGATCAAATCTTGAACTTCTTTAAAATCACCTAGCCCGTTTTTGAGAAATGGCCGAGTCTCGAAAGTACCGTTGTTTAAGTCTATTGGTTAAAACTGAGAAATTAATTTTCTCACATTCACTTCAAATATTTCAAACATTAACACAGGTCAAACTCGTGAAGCAGTTTTTGAAAGAATTGAAGTATTTGAATGTTTTAAAAACTTTTATATGAATTAAAACTTTAATAAAAAAATATTTTGAAAATCTGAGTATGTAGAAGTAGATATCTTCTAAATATTGCATCAGGTAATGTGTCAAATTTCTTTGAAATTACGTCAGTTGTTTTTGCGATATTGTTGGTTTCTTAAAGTACCGATAATAGAGTCTTTTGGGAAAAACTGAATAAGTCATATTCTCAATCAACCCAAGTATTCAAAACATCTAAATTAATCAAATTCGTCAAAGTCGTTTTTCAGTTAAGTGAGGATTTCAAAAATTCAAAAAACTGTTACATGAATAAAACAATTATTAAAAAATATTTCAAAAATTAAATATTTTAACTCGGTGTGTAAATTTGCTTAGAAATAACTTGACCCCCACTAGTATTTTTGTTAAGTCCCGTTATTCGGCCATTTTCGCAGAAGCAAAGTAAACCATTTTCTTCCGCTGTCCTTAATTACTTTATACATATTTCTTAAACTATTAAAATCGTAAGAGCCATTTTTGAGAAAATCGGTGTTGTAAGAACCATTTTATTTTGTTGTATGGTAGGTAATGTTATTTAAATAAAAAAAATGGACGCGAGTTGTAAGCCTTCATACCCCAAACACAGTGTTTGAGGCAAAATCGCGTCCAGCCATTGCGGCAGGAGGCTCGGTTACTGACGTTGACACTGTTTTGGACTTCTGTATTATAGTCGTAGTAGGGTTGAATCTGAAATTTCGGCACAAATGCAATACTTTTCATTTTAGTATACTAAAGTACACGGGGCTGTTGAAAATAATGAAGAAATTTGCTTGAGAAGTCGTATATGAGTTGCTTTCATTTCTAGTTTGGATTCTTTAACGACGTCTCTAATTATCTATATTAACACGTGTAATTCAACCAATGATAAAAAATTCACTATTTTATCAAGAAAGATCAACGAGTTAAAATTCTTCATAAAAAACCATTACGATTAGTTTCTGTACGAGTAGCTAGTTCAGCAATTCATGGTTTACTTCCTTCTTTTGTCTCTTAGTAAAATTATTTTTTCTAGGTCAGAAATATGTACCAGCGAACAATATCGAATGTTCGCTGGTACATATTTCTGCCTATACCAACGCTACTCAATATTTTAAGTTCGCTGTATTACTCTTTTGTTTGAAATCTCTTAAAAAATCATGTCATGCTGGTTCATCCATAGGTTTTAAGACAGTAGAATGACTGACGGCATCAAACATATTCAAATGGTGATCTACATTAGAAGAATTTTCTAAGAATCCAATACCAAGCTGATTACTTGTTACATATTTCATTTAATTTGATTTATTAGTTTCTGCCTCTGTGCGCACATAGAAGCCACAAACAAAACGGCACAATAATTTGAAGATTTGATTAATGATCTTCATTAAAAGTTCATTTTCATAAATCATTGAACGAGCGACATGGGAGAATCATCGACTATAAAAAAACGAAACTGAAATCATCATCCTGGCATGCCGAACTAAATCCCAAGAAGAAATCGACTCAAAATGAATAACGATATCGGGACGCGCTATCATCACAGCCCTACATCATACACAAACCATCACAGACAATGAGTGCGACCCAAAAAATAAATAATGGAAATTAGTTTAGGCCCCGAATCCTGGGGTGATTCCAATTCTGTTTTTTTTTTTTGTATTTTTTGTTGCCTTGGGGAATCAGTGTTACAGTCGACACCGAATAGATCATTCCTTCAAAGTAGGATGTTACCTCAACAAATACCTACTGAATCAAAGAGAAGAAGGAAATGTCTCGGGCTGCGTTTTGGCAAATGTCTCAGAAGAATTCATCAGCAAATGGGAGAGTGTTTGTGTTGTTGCCGCTCGGCTGCATAAATATTTGTATTGATCTTGACATGTGGCCCTTTCGCAGCTCGCATCCCTAATGGTTTAGTTTGTGCAAATATCTTTTGATTATGCGTTAATAAGATACTCGTATGTGAAGGATTGCAATAGTCAGCCAGACATCGTTTCGGGTTTTTGAATGATTAATTGTTAAGAAATGTTTAGATCTAGCCGAATGTTTTGTTGTCCTTTTTAAGTTTCTATCTAGGACAACAAAAGCGTGTATAGTTATTTTGACAATGCGCTTAGACTATGATGTACCCCCTACTGTTGAGCGTTCATTTGTCATTCATACAGTATGTTTTGAATTGGTTTTAGTTAGCATTGTGAAAACGAACGTTTAATCAGTTGTTTCGAATTCGATAGAGTATAAAAAAGAGTTATGGGATGTGTTGTTAACTATCGGCTCAAAATTATTTCATATCTGAAAAATGTATATACCGAATTATACCTGGAAACTTATCCATTTAAAAAGCTCAGAGAATGAGAAATACATTGATCGGCAAAATTAAATTGCAATGCTCAAAGCCATCTCTTGTAGATGCTAAACAAATTCTGTACGATAGGAGACATTTTTGGGAATGAGTTTTTATTTTATTATTGACCTACACTAGTTGAAGAGATAGTTCTTTGCTATCAATATTGGGAACGAGTTTTTATTTTAATTTGGACTACACTAGTTGAAGAGATAGCTCCTTGCAGCCGGGAAACATCCAGGTTGATGGACAGCCGTTATTATTTTAATTTTGAAGACTCTGCCACCTTCCAGAATATGAACTAATGTCGCTGCAGTGAGAACGTTTTTTTCTACTCTATACTAAGGGTACTACAATCATAGTTTGTAACATACCTTAATATTGCTCACAGACAGAGAGGATTTTGCTAACATTGTTTTTTTTTGGATTGATCATAAGAAAGCATGCATTTCATATAAAACCGTTTCTTGTGCTCCTGATTCCAAATAATGTATTTAATATTGCCTTTTTTGCCTTTTTATAGTACCATGCATGCCTTTTTTGCCGTTACTGCTTTTTGTCTTTTTTGCTTATTTTTCAAAATTTGGTCGATATTTCTGGTTGGTTGGTTGGTTTAAGTGGCTGTAATTCCCGTCATCTGACGAGGGAAAACACAAATAGCGCATTGAGCGCCGTTTTGATACCACAACTAACGGAACATAAAATTAAAGGGGAGATGGATGTTAAGGGGGCTCAAAACCATCCTGTGGAGTTGAGGAATTTGATGATGTTATTGAATTGGATGGTATGAATGGCCGAAAGGTCATTGTAAAAGGGATGACCTAGTGCGCTGCGTCTGGTTTTGGCTAAAGCCGGACACTCACAGAGAAGATGGAACACTATTTCACTCTTTTCTGTGTCAGAGCAGCTGCGGCAGTGGGTGTTATGGGGGATGCCAAGCTTGGCTGCGTGAGTGCATAAAGGCCAATGGCCCGTACTGATTGCCGTTAGTCTGGCGATATCTACACGCGTTCTGGCTAAGAGGTTGTTTGTTCTGGCATCATCGTAGGTTGCCAGATCTTTCTTGAAATGACACAGTTCGTACGATTCGTCCATCTAGTCTCAGCCCTTGAGATGAGGTGCAGGAGGATTTCTCTCTTACATATCCCAGCGGAGGGAAAACTTCCACCGCGTGTGATACGCACAGAGCAGAGCCACGTCTGGCGAGTTCATCGGCTCTCTCATTTCCTTCAATGTTCCTATGGCCGGGAACCCAGACGAGAGTGATATCTAGCCGATGACAAGCCTTATTCAGCGTATCCCTGCATTCCACCACAAGCTTGGACGTAGACTTAGTTGAACTAACAGCCTTAATCGTGGCCTGACTGTCGACGAAGATGCCTATTTTTTTCTGTGTGACAATATGTTGAGAAGCAGACTACACGCCTCCTTAATTGTAAGTACTTCTGCTTGAAAGACGCTGACTGCGTTGGGAAAGCGAAGGGTTTTAGAGATATCTAGCTCTGTAGAGAAAATGCCAGGAAATGAGCTAGGAAGCTCAAATTTGGAATATAAAGCCTCTAGGAGAGTACGATTTTTTTTCTTTTTTTTTTGCGTGTAGCTAGGTGAAAATCGTTGAAAGACATCTCTGCCGAGCTTTGCGATAGTGTGGGACTTGAAATACCCACTAAAAACACCATGTTACCATCCCTCCAGTAAAAATAGGACTAGGTGCGAAGTCTACAGACTAATCAGCAATTTTGTTTTAATATTTGCTTATGTACTTATGTACTGTTTTTAGGAACTAACTTTGGTTTGTTACCTTTTATTTTTTAATTTATTATCACTTTGTTCGAGTGATTATGTTGTAACATATATATTTCTTTCCTTTTTACCTAGTTAACTAGTTCAAAAGGTTTAACTCTACGTAATCTTCTAACTAAATTGTTGTTATTAAGTAGTTGAACTACTTCTAAATTAGCATGGTTGCGAAGCCTAACTTCATGTCTTCTTGCGACCTTCCGAACCTCGTCCTCTACCATTTCAATTTTTAGATCCCTATGTAGATCAGCATTACGTATGTACCACGGCGCATTAACAATATTGCGTAATACTTTGTTTTGAAAGCATTGTATGCTTTGAAGATTTTCCAAAGAATTTAATGACCCTTACGTTTCTATGTCATTGTACAATTGTTTCGTCCGTCCGATTCTAGAGTATGCCTCTCAAATTTGGACACCGTTCTACAACATTCATTCAAATCGAATAGAGGCCATTCAACGTAAATTTATTCGATTTGCACTTAGAGGACTTCCATGGGATGATCCATTTAACCTTCCTCCCTACAGTCAACGTATCAAGCTTCTTCAAATGTTACCCCTTTCTCAACGAAGGCTTATAGCGATATCATTTTTTTACAGCAGCTTATATCCGGTCAAATAGATGCACCTGACTTGCTGTCGTCTATTGGCTTTAATTTTCGTGGTGGTGCCCATAATTTGCGCAGTGTTGAATTATTGTTTAGCCCCCATCATATATCGAATTATGGGACGCATGAGCCTATTAGTCGCATGAGTAGAATCTATAATTTAAATGATCATGTGATTGACTTGCATGTTAGTAAAATTAAGCTAAAAAATATTTTGCGTAATAATGCTTTAATGTCTTAAATTGTTTGCATTATTTTGTGTCTGTGTTAGTATTTTGTAGGTACATAATTATTGTATTTTTAATTGTTTTGTCCTTACTAACACCTGCACTAAATGATGAGCCTGTGAGAGCACTTTTTGTGCCGGCAATTTCTGCTCGTGATAGTTGCTTGCTTTAAGCACTCCGCGACACAGAGCTGATAGTGTATTTAAAAAAAAAAAATTGTCTTTCTTGTGCACCCCCATAATTGGAGGCTATATGTCCAAATTGGTTTTAATATTAGCTTGTAGAGAAGCAGTTTGTTGTAGATTGAGAGGCATGAATTCCTCCCTATGAGCCAATACATTTTATTGTATCGTATATTTATTTCATCTCGTTTTTTTTTTTGACATGACGTGTTTTCGAACGCAACTTTGCGTCCAAAGTCAAGCCTAAATACTTAGCTGAGTTCGAATGCAAAGTGGCATGGCAACAGTAGTTTCGTCACTTTGTGGTAGGTCGTTCGTGTATGGGAGGAGCAGTACTGGTCCCAACACACTACCTTGCGGTACTCCAGCTTTGATGTGTTTCAATTCGGAGTACTCATTCTCTTGCTTAATTCTAAATAATCGTTGCATTATATACGACTCTAGTATTTCATGGTACTCTTTTGGAAGATATTTTTGTAGCTTACGGATTAATCCTTTGTGCCAGACTTTTTCAAAAGCCTGTGTTAAATTAAGAAAGATGGCAGAGCATATTTGTTTTTTTTTCTAAAGCTTTTTCTATTATATCAGTATTTATTTCTGAATCCAAACTGATGGTTTGGAATGAGTGTCTTTTCTTCTAGAATCGGATAGAGTCGTTTTAGGAGCATTTTTTTCCAATAACCAATAGACAGGATTGGCAGCAATGATATCGGCCGATATGACGTTACTTCCCTGGGCAATTTTCCCGGCTTAGGTACAATGATAACTTCCGCAACCTTCCACATGCGCGGAACATACCTTAGTCTGAACGCAGCATTTATTATCTGTGCTATTTTTTTCATACCTTTCTTTGGCAGTTTTTTCAGAATTTGACCCGTTATTAGATGAAATCCCGGTGCTTTTTTCGGGTTGATATTTTCTTTTATTTCTTTGGCTATTTGCCTAGAAGTTACTGCTGGAATCGATCTCTCGTCTTCCCACATTTCTTTCGTTTGTTGGAAAATATCGTTATCGTCGTATGGCTTGAAGACGTTTTTAAGATGTTCCGCAAATAGATCCGCCTTTTGTTTGTTTGGTTTAGCTCAGATATCACTGCTGTTTTTCACTGGCGGAATGTATGCCGTTGGCCTTTTAATTTTGTTTTTTTTTTAAATCCGCTCACTGACACTCGGGTATTTAAAAAAAATATTTTTAATCGAAAAAACCAACATTCGAGCTAGGTCACAATGATTAGGCTAAAAGATGATTAAAATCTGCCCACTATTTGAAAAAAAACAAAATTTATCAAACAAATCGACATTCGAACTGTCAAACTAAAGCGCGCAGAATACACCATGGGACCAATCCACTTTTGAACTCGTACAGTGGCAAGAGTATTTAAAGATCTTGACATACACAAATCCGCTGGTCCAGAAGGTAGGTATTTCCCAGGAGAGCAAGCAGCAAAATGCGTGCACCATTCTATTGGTGGAATGGGGACATAAAAACATTGAGAGCAGCGTGCCTAAGAGCCAGGCGAAAGGTCCAACGATCCAGGGGGAGAGCTGAATTTCAAGAACACCTGAATAACTTTAGAATAGTGAGACACGAACTAAAAAGGGCTATCAAGGAAAGTAAGACAAAATGCTTTAAGCGTATATGCGACGAAACTGACATTAACCCCTGGGGAACAGCATACAGGATGGTTATGACGAAGCTGAAGGGCTGTAGAACCCCCCAATAACATACCCAAGAATTTTGAGATCTATAGTAGAACACCTTTTCCCCAAAAGACCAGCTACTATGTGCAGCATAATAAGAGAGGTTAATCCAGACGATATATCTGTTATTACTCTGGCGGAGCTGCTAAACGCATGTAGCAGGATAGGTGACAACCAGGCGCCTGGACCAGACGGAATCCCAAACAAGGCATTGAAGGTGACTGTTACAAAGAGACCAGACCTCTTCATATCAACAATGCAAAGGTGCCTAAAGGAGGGAACGTTTCCTGAGAAATGGAAAATGCAGCACTTGGTCCTGCTTCCGAAAGGAACGAAGCCTCCAGGAGAACCATCGTCCTACCGCCCTATATGTCTATTGGACACCATGGGAAAAATCCTCGAGAAGATAATCTATAATAGACTTCTCGCAGTGGCTGAAGAGAAAGGAGCCCTCTCAGACCGACAGTTTGGCTTCAGAAAAGCGCGTTCTACAGTTGATGCTATAAGAGCGTTGGTCCACATAGCTGCAAGTGCCATAGAAGGAGTAAGATGGCTGTACGGCACAAAGGAGTATTGTGCAGTAGTTACGCTGGATGTCAAAAACGCCTTCAATTCCGCGAACTGGTCATTCCTAAGAAGATCTCTCGCCAGAATGGATACACCATATTACTTGCTGAGGATAGTGACGGACTACTTTAACAACAGGAAGTTAAGGTATTATACCGACGAAGGAGTCGAATACTACAAGGTTACCGCGGGCGTCCCACAGGGATCCGTACTGGCGCCGCTTCTGTGGAACATCATGTATGACGGAGTCCTACGATTAATGCTACCTCGTGAAGTATCGATAATTGGATTTGCCGACGACATTGCCATCGTGAACAGATCCATGAAGTGGAATCAGCTACAAATGAAGCAATTTCCAGGATAAAACACTGGCTAGTATCCGCCGGACTAGAACTAGCCGAAAATAAAACAGAAGCTGTCCTTATAACAAGTCGAAAAACCATTGAATTCGCCAATTTTCAATTCAGTTCCAAAGAAGCAGTCAAATATCTTGGAGATATGCTAGACAAAAGACTGCAGTTCAAGACGTACGTGGAGTATATTACAACGAAAGCATCGCAAATACAGGGCGCTCTCTCACGTATACTACCTATCATCGGTGCACCTGGATACGCTAGGAGGAACGTTTTATTAAAAGTAGTCAGCTCAGTCCTTCTTTACGCCGCCCCGGTTTGGGCGGGGGCACTAGCGACGAAAGAAACAAGAAGGAAACTATCATCCGCATACAGGCTTAGCGCGTTAAGTGGTTTTCGAACCATCTCGGACGAAGCATCCTTCGTCATCTGGAATGATACCCATAGACATTCTAGCAGGCGAGATGTTGACGATCTACAACAGAAAAATGCCGGGCGGACAAGATGCAAGTGAAATAACAAGAATTAAAGGAGAAGAAAGAGCAGCTTCAATTGCTATATGGCAAACCAGGTGGAACAACACTACAAAAGGCAGATGGACAAACAAGCTGATCCCGTCAATCGAGACCGAGACCGAGACCGAGAGCACATGGCAACACCAACCACCACCTTACGCAGTTCCTGACTGGCCACGGCGGCTACCGCAAATACCTACATCGATTTGGACACGATATCTCGCCATTTTGCCCAGATTGTCCAGACCAGGAGGAAGACACGGAGCACGCAGTTTTTCGTTGTAGGCGATTCGTATCATGGAGAACGAATCTGCCCAATCCATCTTTCGTAATAGACCATATGTTGCAGTCGGAGGACAATTGGACGACAGTTTGTAATCTGGTAACAACTATCCAAAATGAACTGCGGAGAGTAGAAAGGATAAGGAGACCATCAGAAGCAGCAGAAGCGTCAGAAGCAACTGACACAAGACAAGACGTATAGCATGAATTGCTAGCCAGCCCCGCGAAGAAATACCTAACGGCAGTCCCGCGGGGAGAGTGGTTGACGTCTGCTGGGTATGGATTAGTACGTAGGCGTATTTCTGCCATCGATTATTCAGGTTTGCGAATCGTGCATTCCATCTTTTGAAGATTGTCACATCCATTGGCACAGCCTAGAAAAAAAAGAGATGGTATTTCCCCTATCGTTCTGAAGAGGTGTTCTTCTACGGTTGCAAAACCACTGCGTAAGATTTTCTTTATCTCCTATTCTTCAGGGAGCTTTCCGAGAAGATGGAAAACAGCATTTATCCAGCCTGTTCCAAATAAAGGCGAATCTTCTTCTTCGTCCTCCTACCGACCAATTGCCCTTACGTCCCTTCCTTCCAAGGGCATGGAAACGGTGCCGTGACATAACCCCAAGCGTCATAAGCCCAAATCTCAAAATTTGGCATTATGTCGCATTGTGAAAGTGACATAAGGCAAAACTCTAGCATTTGGTATTATGTCACTTTCACAAAGTGTCATAAGGCCAAATCCGGAAAGCGAAATAAAGTCAAATTTTCAGAACCCTACCTCGCACCTACCCCAAATCAAACAGTGACCCCAAGCAGGGGGGTTGCAGGGGGCAGTATGCCCCCCCCCCCCATAGGCATGACACTGTTTATGGAATCTACTTGCGATTTCGTAACTAATCCCATAAACAGTGCAATGCATATGGAGGGGCATGCTGCCCCCCTGCAACCCCCCTGCTTGGGGTCACTGTTTGATTTGGAGTAGGTGCGAGGGCAAATTATGAAAACAGCACCAAGCGAAAGTGTCATAAAGCCAAATTGGCCTTATGACGCTTTTTCAAGGTGTCATAATACCAAATGCTAAAATTTGGCCTTATGTCACTTTCAGAATGCAACATAAGGTCAAATTTCGAGATTTGGGCTTATGACGCTTGGGGTTATGTCACGGCACCGGTGTCTACTACTGTATCAAAAAAAAAGAGTGTCAACTACTGTATCTGTTACGCTAGGCGTTTTCCGTTTTTAGTTCAGAGCTAAGTACTGAACGTGGTGGCAACGGTGCAGTAGTAGTGTATTCGCTTACTGAATGGAAGGTCGTGCGTTCGAATCCCGGCCAAGTCCATTACTTTATATCGAATACATGAAATCGTAATCTCCCTAAGCAACTTAGACACCACCCGTGGAGAAAAACCCTACAACTGCACCCAAACACTTCTTTCCTATCTCTCCATTCTTTTTAATAGTAAGTAGCACCGAAAAGCATGCAACGAAATACGATATTGCCAGGTTCTGCTTGCTGTTAAACGTTTACGCTGTGTTCTTAGCACTATAGGGGTACTGTAACAACAGAAAAAAAAACACTTTAGCGTAAACAAAGAATAAACAAAAAAAAACAGAGCGTGAGCAAGAAGAGCATGGTCCGAACCGAGCATCTGAATCACACTTTAGCTCGCAGCTATCATTTGACAGGAAATCATGTTTGTTTTAAAAATAAAATTGTTATTGCTCTGTTAATTTTTTTACTCATACTCTGGACGAAAAAAGAAACTAAACTCTGAGCTAAAAACGAAAAACGCCTAATATTTATCAAATTATCGGTACGGGTCTGGGACGTTTATGAAAAATTCCAATACTTTGAAAGAAACTGAAACGCAATGGGCTGGCGAAAACATTCACAATACTAATATTTTTAAAACAAAACCAATACACAATACGCATCCTATTTCTCAACTCTAACCTTTACTTATGAGAATACTAAGGTCCGTTTTATTCACTATTGTTCAACTTACTGATAACTCCCAAGTTTGCTAACTTCGGAGTTGATATCAACTCAAGAGTTGAAATGCAAGTTGAAAAATGTTTTTTTTCACTATTACAACTTTCGGTTTGGAAGTTGACATTCGCAAGTTGACCAACTTGCTGTTTCAAAAAACTTCCTGGCATATTTGTGACAGATGACACATAATATGTCAGTCTCAACTTTGGATTTGCTGAAATCCAGTCGGTGATTAGTTTGTTTTCTATAAGTTTAGAAAATATTTGCGTTGTTTCTTTTAGTAAATTAAAGTATTTTTTAAGTTACTCCAATGACTGCATCATTTGCCAAAGACTATACGCTGTTTGGGAAGCCGTAGGTGCTGCTCTAAAGCGACAGATGAATGTTGCCCGTATAAAT
Organism: Portevinia maculata; assembly: GCA_949715645.1. Taxonomy (NCBI): domain Eukaryota; kingdom Metazoa; phylum Arthropoda; class Insecta; order Diptera; family Syrphidae; genus Portevinia; species Portevinia maculata. Next base: position 181,369,301 of record OX454527.1, read on the forward strand.
CGCTTGGAATATGGAATTGCGACCGCTAAGCGATTCAAAGTTAAGGAATCTCCTGAGTTTTTGTTCTAAGACATGTTGCAGTTATTCAATGAATTTCATTAAATTTGATTATCTTTTATAGCATTCGTCAAGGCAAATACTTCGGATACAAGACAAAGGAATACACTCCAAAAAGTTTTATTGAATTTGCTCAGAACATCCACTTGCAGAGGACTAAGCCAGAAATTGTTCCACCAATTGCTAGTCCCATGTGAGTATTTGGTTAAATCTAGTTAATTAGAAGTGTTCTTTAATGTTGTTATTACAGGAACGACTTTATAAATGACAATTTGATGAACATGGATAGGTCATAGCTGCTAAAATTCGGTGTAATTGGTTTTGTCATCGCAACTATATTTGCTCTTCTATGCAGGTGTTCGGGATCTAAAAAGTCTCCTACTGACAAAAAGAAGAAAGCTAAATATGAAACAGATTCAGAGTGCTGGAAACGATTCTGTTTTCACGATGTTTCTTTTAAATGTTACAAAAAGCCGCGATATTTTCTACTGTTTTCTACGAGTTTATACATTTTTTTGAAAATATATTAAATATTCTTTAAAATTTAATTCATTTACATTGTGTTTTTCTTTGCTTCACATATTTTTGCTGGCATTCGTTCTTTACTCAAACCTAGTGAATGGTATGGACTGGATGTTGCGTGTGCTTATGTATATCTAAAAAATAACATAAATATACATATTTCTATCAAATACAAACTAGGTTAAGAAAACCACTATGGAATATATGTACAATAAATTAAAACTTATTCGGCGTACAATACCTTCTCTCGTCGTACGGCAACGAATTCATTATAAGTTGGAGCACCATCATTGTCGTCCGCTTTGAGAGACGAAAACGATATAATGAAGTCGCGGTCGTCCCATTTTTCGAGTCCAACGATGGCCAATCTTCCCAGAAATAATTTGAACGATAACGTTAAAGTTTTAAAAAATTAATATTTGATTATTTACGCCACTTGATTTGAACTTCGCACAATCAAAAACAGAAATGAGAAGACAAAAATCTGACATTTGACGTAAAATCCCAAGTTTGCTCTACAACTTATACTATTTCGGGGAGTTGAACCAGTGTACATTATTTATGTATTTACATATACCTTTGGAGCTCTACGCCCAATGATAAGGCATGTTACAAAGCATGCATCAAACTGGAGGTATTTTACCAAAATGAGCATCTATTCGTCGCAAATATACAAACAAGAAGATTTGTAAAAGATTTGCTGAAATACGAGTTCGCGCCAAATTTTTAGGTAAATATATTGAAAACATATTATGTAAACATAACATAACATCTTATTAACTTAAGAACTACCTACCTCATAAAGATTCAAATCTGTATTTTTGTATTCGTTTTGGAGTTAGCTATTACTGACTTCTTAGTTCCCATGAAATTCGGAATCCAGTTACATTATATAAATGAAGATGTCATACCAATACTGTAGCGTTCTAGCTCTTATAGTTAACTTACTGAGGCTACAAAATAAACATTTTCCCAATACCAATTAATCATTGACGCAATTCCAAGCATTAAATACTGTCTACCATGAACTATGCATAAGATTCTTTAAACAAAATCCTATCATTCCATCAAATCAGCATCTTCTGAAAACATACCATTTCCTGCCACTGCATTTTCTACCACGTTCTATGACACCATGTATATCCTATCTTGATTTTTTTTTTTCAAAACAAACAATACAATAACTAAGAAATATAAATTACAAAAAATCCTTCACACTTAACACACTTATCGATCAAATGTGTCCTTCGTTACCTAAAACTCACACGAAGAGGAAGCATACCCGAAATTGAGCAACAATATGAGCACCAACCATCACCATGATAAAGATCTCTAACAAAACGTGGTGCCCCGCATTTTAATCCTCGTAATTGCACATTTCGCAATAAAACTACAACAGGCGCTTATCCGATTACATACTATCGAATCCTTATACCCATATCCCATTGTTCTGGCTTCCAGCGATTGACGGCTAGATATTACTCAACCTGGTAGCTGGAATCTTTGCGCATATATCACAGATACATGCATATGTACACGAAATTCAAAAACTAAATAACGCGCAAAGGATCAAGACTAGAGATCGTTACATTTGTGACGTTATCGATATCAGTCAACTAAAGATTCTCCAGTAAGAAACGAACTCGCCAAACTTAACTGTCACGCAGGTGGTTCAGATGTTTGATCGATCTTTGGGTGCTGTGATGATGATGATTCCTGTTCATTATGTGACAAAATGTGTTATAACGATCGCATTCTGATTCGATTTTCTCCCCAGATCCATTCGGAGGTCCTGTAACAATAGTCCTGCAACAAAGGAAGGCTGCTGTAAGCAATTTATCATTGGAAAATCGACGTATTCAATAGGATATTCGATTGGGTTTTTTGTTTTCAATTACATATGACATAAGGAAAGGGAAGGGGAAAGGATCCGATTTAAACAAGAAAAAACATTGTTTGATTTTTAAAACAGATCGACAAATGGATAACAAACATAGGGGTTCTAAATTTGTTGATTTTATTCGTACTTTGAGGGTAAAAAATCAATGCGGGGTGTTGTTGTTACACTTAAGTCATAAAAATTTGATGACCGTGGGCAGTTGCGCTACAACAATGGAGAACACTAGTTGTCTTTTGATTTATTTCTTTGATCCCGATATCATTTCTCAAAATGTCAGGAGCCGAAATAAGGGATGGTGCATACGTGCATACACTGATAGAACGGGCTTAGTTACGAGTATGTACTATTGTAGGCGGGAGTTAAGTATGGGGGAATTGGTAACAAGGATATTGTTTACAAATTTTGTTGTATGGAGAAATTGTTTAGGACGACTTTATCTACATATACTTCGCCAAGAATACTTCTTTACTTTTCCTGCTTCCGCGATGGTTTCCTCATTAAATCGGAGTTTCGGTCTTCTTTGCTAACCTTGGGGCGGGGAGTCAAAGATCTTTTGGCTGGAGCATTTTTGGAGATCGAGAAACAACTTCAAAAGCGACGACCTCATCCTGGAAATTGGTGATGGCAGCAACCCGGGCGATAAGCTGTCGACGGAGAACTGGCTCAAGGTAGGGGCCAAGATTTTTGTAGCCCTTGCAGCAGAAGGCGGCAACATCGTGCAAAATAATTTGCACCACTCTCAAGCTGCCGCTGATGACCTGCTGCTGTTCATGGCTGAAGAAAGTGTGGACGTGACCTTAATCCAGAAACCTTGGCTTTGTAAGATTTAAGGTCTAGGGAGTATACACTTCTTCACTCTATATGTAAAGGTAAACAAAGTTGCATTTTGATAGTGGCGGTATGCTACTGCAGGAATGGGAACCGGCTAATTCTCCCATTTGCATACCTGCCATACGATGATAAAGATCGACCACCCCAATAACAAGGGACTTGTAACAGCATGCCAGGTACACCAGATCCAACCTGGTTATATGTATGGATGCAAACAACTAAAAGTGGTGAGTCTTAACTTGATTATATATAATACTTTCCACCCTGCATATATGTATGTAATAAAAGTAGTCAACCTACATTTCAAGAAAACCTTACGGAGGAGGTAATAGATGAACACTGGTGAACCCGCCACTGATAAAAGAGTTCAAAAAGAAAATCAGAGCAGCAAAAAAAGGGGCGACAGCACCTGAACAGAAAGCCAACAGGAAACCTTGGAGATCCTCCTCAGTACCCAATTACTGGGTTGCACAAACCTAGATAAAGACCTTGTGTCTCTCCTCGAGTACATCCCCTCACATCCGGTTGAAGAACACGTCATTAGAGACTCCACTAACAGAGACAGAATAGCATCAGTACTACAATCCTACCAGCCATTCTACCAGCATTCTACCAGCCATGCTACAAAAGACAAGGTACGGCCATTCCATGGCTCTAGCAATATACAAAAGCTGAGTTGGGACTCGTTCCAGTTAGTTCGAAAGAAGTGCGAGTGGTTTCCATCCCTAAATCAGGGAAACCCAGCCACTCCGCGTGAAATCTAGGTCTATTATCGATGTGCCGGGCCGGAAGTCATTTTGGTAGGTGCCGATTAGTATAATACGTTTGATGTTATATGCGAGAAAGCAGGGATATGCCTAAGACGTAAGTTCGAGTTTCTTGTTTATGAGGCATATGGAGCTACAAGTGCAGTCATCGGGCATACTTTCTTTCATACATACTTGGTTGATAATTTGGTGCATCCAAAACATCACCTCCGTATTTGAAAAGCTCCGCTGGTAATCCATCAGACCCGGCGGCCTTATTTTTCTTAAGTAAGCTGTTCGAAATGATACTTAAATACATCTAAAATTCCCTGCGCTTCGGTGACTAGGTTTCTGTCAGTTTTTCGAATAGCCTGCCTTCCGGTCTTAAAATCTACAGCCAGTTGCTTCGCTTTCTTGTAAAATCTATTAATGCTTTTTCGATCGCGATGCTCTTTGTTTCCCTGAGGTCTAAGAGTGCGTACCTCTCTTCTTGCTACGCATGAACTTCGTCTCCTTTCTTCTCTTGGATCCATACTCTTCCCTCGCTGCCCTTGTTTTGCGCTACTTGGTGATGTCGCGATATCCGTTCCACATATTGTTGGTGCTATAGCAGATAGGAGAGTTTTTCGCTCATCCGCACTCTAAGACATTGAGCTACACCAGGTGTGCTGAGAAGCCAAACTTCAAATTTCTTCTTTTTGGGAGTTCGCAGCTTCTTTTCGTTAGACATTGGAGCTTTCAATTTAAAATGGTTAGAGTCGACGTTTGCCTATCGGAATGTGAGCACTTTTAAGATGATGGATGCGTTTGGCATTCAAATTTCCGAGTAGTACTTTGACATCGTACTCCGGACAGTCTCCGTCCAGGAGGTCATTAAATTAGGCTTATGTTTTTCTTTTGCGAAGTATAGTACCTACTTATACTATATGCGGACGATATTGACATCATCGGACGATCACAGCGCTCCGTGATTGAAGCCTTCACGCCGATTGAGGACAAGACCAAATACATGCTATCAACAAACAAACAAACATCTGTTCACCGCCTAGGACAAAACGTCACTATTGACAGCAACAATTTCGAGGTAGTTAAGGAGTTCATCTACCTCGGAGTAAACATGAACTCCACTAATGACACCTTATTGGAGATCCGACGAAGAATTACCCTAGGAAGCCGCTGCTACTTCGGTTTGGCAATACAACTGGGTTCAAAACTCCTAACGAAATGTATGCTTTACAAAACCCTTATCCTTCCATTTCTGCTTTATGGCGCCAAGTGCTGGACGATAAGCAGGAAGGGAGAGCTGATACTGGGCTATTTCAAAAGAAAAATTCTTCGGCGGAATTTTGGTCCTGTGTGCGAGGAGGGCGAATGGAGGAGAAGATACAAGCGCGAACTCTATGAGCTGTACCAAGATGTAGATGTAGTCCAAAAAGCCAAAATACGTCGACTACATTGGATCGGCCACATAGAGCGAATGGCCACATAGAGCGAATCTTCGAATCCCAGCCCCTGGTTCGGGAATACAAAGAAGACCGAACCTCCGTTTCAAAGACCAAGGCATCACGTATAGAGGATGGAAGGCTGCAGTGTCTCAGGGACTCTTCACGGGTCAGGAGCCCGTTAAGTAAGTATAGTACTTTCCATAGACTTTTTCAATACAATTGTTATTTTAAATAGTGGGCCTGAAACAGTGGGCGGATTTTAACTTTCAACACTTGAGCAATAGAAGGTATATGTTTCAACTTTTAGGCCTCGAAATTAACAACTGACAGACGGACGGAGATACAGACATTGCTAAATCGCCATAATGTTGGATGCTGATCACAATTATAGTAATTGGTAGGGGTCCACGAGCAATATTAAAGTAAGCTACAAACTATGAGCCAAAATTATAATACCCTTAGAATAGGGTATACACAGCACACGGTGGGGAGAGATAGGATAACCGCATGCATGCAATCTTTCTACGTGCTTGCGCTACCTTATAGACAATAATTAGGAAGGAGATAGAATGACCGTATGTGCAATGTCAATCCAAGTTTCTGTACATATCGACTTTTATCTTTGGTGAGCAAAATGTGACTAAAATATGTATACCTCAAATATCTCTGATTGGCCATTTTATGTCGACCATCTCTAAAAGTACCTATTAGCTCATAGGGGTGGTTAAATGTCGCTCCCTCCCTCTCTCACTTTTTTCTAGCTACCCCTTCTTCTCGCCGTCTCATCAAGATGCTCATTTTCTTTTATACCGCTTTTTCCTGGTATTCAGCACAGTCTTACACAGGTTTGCCGGGATTTCATTCCATTTCCAACCTGACCAATTTTTAATATAATTTGCAATGTCAAACTCTTGGTTAATTCGACTTTTTCCATTAACACAAAATAAGTATGAACCTGTGTCCATTCCCGAATCCTGAGCAATAAATGCCGCGTAGTTGTATTCGCAGTTTGTACCTACCTACTCGCTAATAATTGTATACTATTCATAACCTAATGGAAGTAAATGTGACACAGTAATAATATTTATATTTAAGCCGAAAACTAATTGGATTTCATAACAGTTCCAGCCATAGACTGGCATTTGTCATTTCACCCTACTCCATGTATCTGCTATACTGGCTTATAGCGCACTCAGTGCAATTTACATTGGAATAGAAAATGGTCTTGAGATGTGTACGCAACCGAGATAACTAAATTTCTTTTGAAACTAACATAAGCTAAATTTGTGTGATATTTACATGCGATAACAGTAAATTATGCATTATAGCTTCGCATAAGTTTTTTCTGCGTCATTTCGAAGTGTTAGAAAGAAAGCGCGGGCAAATATTTACAAAGATTTGTTCAAATTATTCGAGGTCGATATTACTATGCAAATTCACTTATATCGAAGTAGGGGTCTATCATATTTTTAAAAGGACATTTAAATGTACAAATGCTATTTATCTAATTTATTTTATTGGAAAGTCTTATCGCAAAGTGTGTGAGGTTGAACAAATGGCATTCAAGGTGATCACAACTGCGGAAGAGGTTTATCGCATTGACATTATGCGAATGTTTTTCGATAGGAAACGTTGGATTTACGGCTTTGAGAGTTTTCTTCTCTAGAAAATTAAAATTTTCGGATTGGTAACATTATCATCAAACGCTAATTGAACAGTTTCCCGGATATATGTTTTTTCACAAGCATTTCCTAAGGCTATACGTAAAAAGAAAACGTAAACGTTTTTTGGTCCAGTTAAAATGAATGGATCCACACAATGTTTGTCTTAAAATGTTGGTTATGAATTAATTAACTAATATGGCACAAATAATTGAGAAATTAAACATAACATAGGCTATAAAACGAGTTCATTCATTTTGCCGTAAGGAAAACTTTTTCTGGTCAACTTCTCAGTTAATTCACAGAAATGATACAAATCATTCTTATTATGTTCACTTCAATGGGTTTACAGTTCCACTTTTTACGTATGGCTAATAGAAGAAAGAACAAGACATTAGTGTTGATGAAGTTCGGAAGGCGGTCAATGACTTCAGAAAACTAAAAGCGGCAGAGCCGGATGAGATACCCTCTAAGTTTTGGCCAAAGATAAGAATTTGAGCCTTAATAATAATTACGATTAGTTACTGCTAGAGAGAAAATCTGCAATTTTTAAACTAATCGTGTCCCAATATGAATTGAGTGTTAAGGATAGTCCCAAGAGAGAGGATTAAGGCGAAGGCTTAAAAACGCCTGGATCACATTGACTGTTTGCAAAATGGAGGCTGGTTCTGGTAAGTGTCTTAGAAAAGAATTATGAAAGTTATATTAGTAATTAACCAAGTTTTTACTACGCTCAAAACCGATATGGAAAACTCTATGTATATTAATATATGACACGTTTATTCTAGAAACAGCTGAAATTATTAGAAGAGCATAATTTAAAAAAATATGCATTTGATTAAAGCAGATCAAAACACTAACATACTTACTTTCAAAAACACACATACGGCAATCTACATACATACAATTTGTATGGAAACTATATTTTTTTGTGGTTTCCCAATTTTTTGTGCTTTCATGTGCAGTGGTTTTTTTTTTCATTCTGTGATGTCCGTTCATACAAAAAGTTCGAAGGTCTGGCCAGAACTTGTGGTTGATGGAAAGGTAAAAAATTCATAGAATTATTTTAAAGATCGGTACTAAGGGTATCGCATTAGCTCGAAAAAGGCAGAATGGCTGTGCTGCCGCTTGGCCCACTCCTACTATCCCAAACATCTATTGATACCTATATGTATATGAATGAAAAGGTTATTCCCAAGCAAAATTATGATGTCAGCCAATACATTTGTAATAAAATGTATAGCCACAGCTCACACAATTGATTTTAAAAAAAATTGATAAAGCCACTTAACAGATTTACATCCGCTGTACCCACTTCGGTAAGCCCTTCAACATGCAGGTATTTATTGCATTTTTGAGATATTAGCAAATATAGTATTTTTTATCAAAATTCAAATCCCATAAGTGTTTTAAAATCACATTAAGGTCGGTTCAAACTTGCATTCATTGCATTTGTGACATATACAAATAAAATCATTTTTTGACCTGCGCTCTATTTTTAAGCCTAATGGTATTAAATAAGCTTTGTTAAGCAAACTTGCTGTATTTTGTAAATTAATACTAGTATTTTTTTGAGTAAAACGGTTCTTTTTAGACCATTAGCCATATTTGTGTTTCAAGCCAGAAAGGTGGATAGAAAGTCAATTGTACCCAATCGGATACACTGGGAACATAAAAGTACTATTTTCTGTTTATATTCAAGATGGAAACGTGTGTTCAAATCCTCTACTTCGTTCTGGGATTGCAGAAACTGACTTAGTTCAATGTCAATTAAGACTTTGAGGTGGCAGAATCCCGAATCGTGATTCCAGAACCAGATCAATAAACAGGTAATGAGAATTTTGACGAAGATTACCTGTTCAAAGGCCAACAATTTTTTGTTTTTAAATTTGCGTGCGCTAAAGTGATTTCTTGTTTCTGTAGTGACACCATAGTACCCTTATAGTGGAAATCACAGCGCAGGCATTTTGTTTGTTGCTGTAAGTAGCTCCCAGCAAATGATTCATTGTCTATTTTTGGGTGCTACTTACTGTATGAAAGAATAGAATGATAGGAAAGAAATTTGGTGCGATGGGATTTTTTCTCCACAGGTGGCGCCTAAATTGCTTCAGGGAGATCTGTTTTTGTTGTGTGTATTCAATTTATAAAAATCATATCCCTGGTCGGGATTCAAACGCACCAATCACTTAGGGAATACGCACTAGCATCGCACCATTGCCACCTTAACGGCTCTAGGCAGATACACGCCCGGTACGCTGCTTCCAGTTGTCTAGACCAAGAGCTCTGGCATCCGCGATTGCTTGGTCTTTAAAACTGAAGTTCGGTCTTCTTTGCCCTCTCCAACCTGGGGGATGGGAGTTTAATAACCTCTTGGCTGGAGCATTAATGTTCATTTACTTAGACTGGCTAAGCCAATGTATTTGACGTGGCTAGGCTTTTGGGATTACATTTACATCTTAGCACAGCTCATAGAGTTCGTGTTTGTATCTTCTCTCCCGTTTGCCCTCCTCACACATAGGACCAAATATCCAACGAAGTATTTTACTTTCGAAAGAACTCAATATTAGCTTTCCTTCCCTGCTTTATCATCCAGCACTCGGGGCCACAAAGCGGAATTGAGAGCTTACACTTGGGCTTCCGGGTTAGGAGTTTTGAACCACTCGCTAAAGACAACCTGTGACGATTATATAGGTCTGCCGTATGATAGAATCGGTAATTTTCCACAAAAAAATTAAAACCGTTCCCGATGTGTTATTTGTTTATTCCGAGGTCGCTGGCAATGCAAGAAATGTTAAAAACCTTTTGCGTCGAGAAAAGTTGCTTTAAAAGCTTTCATACAAAATAAGTTTTTTTTATGTACCTACACATGTGCACAGCCCAGTGTGCCTATTTGGGTACACGGTACACCCCTCTCAAATCATAAATAAAACAATTGTTTTAAAAATGTTCGCTTATTTCTAATAAATCAACTTAAAAATACAAAATCAAAAGGTTGCAGCCGTTTACTTTTGGACGTGCGTTAATTTTCGCCCAGAAGTTTCACTTTTTAACGGCTGTTCATCAGCATTTAGCGGCGCCAACAAATTTCTCCGAGGCATAATGAACTTTATGCTTTTCCTAATGTGAGCACTTTTAGATTTACCTTATTTTTGGCCACTTCCAGGTAATTCTTCATAAACATAAGCAGACCTAAAGGAAACATTTACTGGGAACTGCTTCCACAGGCCATCATTTAATGAATTCCTGATCCATTCGACGTTGGTTTCAAAAATTACGTTATATTTAATAATTTCATTGCAGTTATTGGTCGTAGGAACTAGGAAGTAATGTACCTATATTATATAAAAAAAAGTTTCTGTCTGCGACTTTTGAGGAAACGAGCGATCTTTAGTTATTTGCATCAACACAGGGCTTCTACGGAAATTAATTTGTGACTATGAAGTTTTGTTTTAGTTGAACAAAATGTGCATAGGTACATAATTTTCAGCAGATGTTGCATTTAAATGACCGTTCGTATCCCCGCACAATTTCATGTATATGACCCAGGGACACAGAATTCCCCAAAGGATTAATCCAGCAATAAAAATCACTTTATTACTTTCAATTTCGTTCTGAATAACAGGATTATTCACATACACCATACATCGGCCCAGCCCGTGTATCCGTGTGTCATTCTCTCCCATTTTCACAACAGATCCCGACTCATACAATTTCCTTGAAAAATAATAGTGAAATCATAATGAAGACATTAAATTGTCACGGATTAATGCCCACAAATGCCATGACGAATGTAAAGCAGGAAATGGAATTTATCACAAACAGAACTGCGGAAAAACGGACACATCCTGACGCATTCCTTTCTATGTGAGATTTTCTCTGCACTGCAAAAGGGTCGACGTAATTTATTAATGACATTACACACATCAGCCATAAGCTCATGGAATCAGTTATTTCTTTATTTGCTTTACTCTGATTCCAATTGAAGATTGTCGCGTTAAAGAAAAGTAGCTCAAGGATCATTATAATAATTAATGCTCATAAAAGATACACACAATACCATCCGATAGGGACCAATAATTCCAAGGGAATATCAAACCCTTTGCCTTATTGTCAGACAGGTAGTGGCAAACGAACAAAAAGACAAAAGTGGTCAACCACATAAAACAAAAATAAACATCCGTGCAGAAGGGTTGAAGGTCATAAAGTCGACCTTTTCTTATTTTTCAGGATGGTTTGTGGTGCGGTTAGGGTATTTGGATCACTTCATAATGCGTAATGAAGACGTTTTTGCATTTTTTTCCGTCGGAGTTTAGGGTTCGTAATAAATGTCTTGGATTGCGGTTAAAGTTGGATTGATTTATAGCTAATACTTTAATCACATTATATATGCAGATTATGGAGACTTTAAAGGCGCCTGTAAAGAGGCAAACATGTTTGAAGTATGTATTCAAAACAGACTTGTGATGACGATGAAGTTGAGATATTTCGGCACTATATATTATGTATTTGCCTCAACTAAATTTACAACGAAGATGTACTTATATAAACTACCTGTATAATTTATGTATGTATTTATTTATGCCTAACATAAACTTAGTCTTAAGGTAGAACTATTATAGAAAAGGTCACGGCGCCGTCCGAAATTTTGCGAATAGGTAGGTAGGTACAATCGTCTTCAGCGCCCATTTTAGCTATTGCTCTGTTTCGCCCAGTTTCTTTCACTTCTGCATACGGACGTAAAGAGTAGTCCCATCCCATTTGCAGTTTACGGATGAACATTTTGAACTGATTGCATTTGGTGTTTTGCAAAGAAAACTCGTTCTCAGCATTCTGCTTTTGAAACTTTTAAATGTTAGTGTAATAATTTTGTAGGTAGGTACCACCGGTGTGTAATAATTTTGTCAATCAAAACAAAATTTACCGCTAAAAATTGGGTTGTCGGGGGTTATTTAATATAATTTAGGCTCCAAATGATTTCGGGCGCAGTGGCTCAATTGTTAGTGTGTCTGCCTACTAATCGAAAGGTCCCCGGTTCAATTCCGGGGCCAAATAACATCTTGAGTTTTTTCCACTGCCCCACCTCTTGCGAACGTCTGACAAAAATCCAAGAGTATCAATTGTCATGAGAAGCTTCTCAAATTTGCCGTTCGGATTCGACTTAAAATTGTAGGTTCCTTCCACTTCGCAAAGAAAGTGGTTGGAGAAGCTAGGTTTTAGGCCCCTATGCCTAATATTTCTCCTTCGGTTTTTGTTCCCGAAAGTTGTCAATTTTTTTAATACATTTGAAAACAATTCTCAGCCAGCAGTGGGCCTGGGCATTTTGTCTACGTCTGCAACCAAACTTTCATTTTCATATTCAACTCATACCTCTTTTTTAAGCCTAACACATCACGCGTTCGACTCCACTACTAAAGATACTTGTCATCAATTGATCCAACATACCTACACTCGACAGCAAATAAACCGGGCCACCCGCTACGTTCAAACTCTGATTCGATTTTCTTTTAAAGTATAAAACATACAACTAAAAAAGGAGTACCAACTGAAAGTGCGTTATATGTTGAATAAAATTAATGGAAACTCATTGGGATTATTCAATTAATTCAGTGTTTATTTAAGGTTATACAACAAAGAGTCGTTTTGCAGTTGTGTTAATTAATGTAATCATAAAATGAAAAAAAATGTAATCCAATAACAAAGAAAAAATTTAAAAAAATGTTGGTCAATATCTCGTATTGCCTCCTCTTGCTTGGATAACTGCCAGCATTCTTGCATTCATCGACCTCACGAGCCTGACGATGAAATCTTGAGGAATAGCATTCCACTCCTCTTCAAGTGCGATTTGCAGCTCTGGAAGCCTTGTTAGAGCAGGTATCCGGGCTCGAACCCGACGTTTCAGCTCATCCCATAAATGTTCTATCGGATTTAAGTCCGGGCTTCGAGCTGGCCAGTCCATCGTACGAATGCCGACGTCGTGTAAATACTGGGTCACCACATATGCAGCATGAGACCGTGCGATATCTTGCATTAACAGCATATCCTGCCCGATATTATTCTGAGAAAGGTAACACATGGTCTGCGAGGATTTCAGAAATGTAGCGATGAGAAGTCAATCCACGTGTACGGTCCATTGGTTCGATGAAACCTAAAGCTGCATGTGCGGTTAAGGAGCCGTCCCTGACCATTAAAGATCCTCCTCCATAAGCAAAAGTTTCCTCTATGCAACATTGAGAATATCTTTCACCAACGCGTCGATATACTCTCCGATGTCGACCACTTACATGTAGACTCACCCTGGACTCATCAGTAAAGAGTAGATTGCCACACTGCTCCAACATCCAATCCCAATGCTCTCGAGCAAATTCAAGGCGTGCTCGACGGTGGGCTACGGTTAATGCTAGGCCTGTTGCAGCTCTCTTTGGAATCAGGTTCTATTCAAAAAGTCCTCTTCTGATGGTCTCTGAACTTATGAATACTTGGTGTTCGTCCCGCAGACTTTGTAGGAATTGAACTGCATTTAGGCGGCGATTTCGCAGAACATAAGTATAATAAACCGAATGCCCCAGTCTCTAGGTATCTTTTGTAAACTCGTTGCACCGAAGATCTGCTAATTTGAAGTCTTCGAGCGACCTCACGTAGCGCAACGCCTGCTTGAAGAAGTGGTACAGCTTGAGCTGCTTCCTGAGGTATGGTATCCATTATTAACAACGTAAGGAAAAAGCAAAAATACACGTGGCTGTGTAAACACTGGACTATATCTAAAAAAATTATAACAGACACTGACTAACCTCATTGTAGAAAAAAGAACGGTGATTGCGAAATCTAGAAAAACCAAGCAAATCGTTAGCATTGTGTTTCTTGCTTGATTACAATGTGATTTAACAGTACTTAAGAATACATTTAAAATGACATGAATTTAATTGAAATGAAAAGCACTTTCTGTAAGCACCACTTTTTTAGTTGTATGATTTATATTTTTACAGTAGCGGGTGGCCCGGTTTATTTGCTCTCGAGTATAGTTGGGCATATTACAAAAATAGTTTATATTTTAGGATTATAAGACCTCAGTATATTTCCACACTTTTTCATCAAAAAATCCACGAATTTCTTTGAACCTTTGTTTAAGATTCCGTAATAATTTTTAAAATTGCTTGGTCAATTATAATAAACAACAAAAAGTTTCCACCTGTAGCTTTTCTTTAACCGGTTACTTTTAACATTTGCCATGTTTTATTATTAACTATGATCTAAATAGTTCAGGCACTGATAATAAATCAATTGATATCAACGACTACCTATATTATTATCTGTGCTGCGCTAGCACTTGATACTTTTTTCATTAAAAAAAGTATAATGTATATGTATTAAACCCTACAACCTTGGTCGAAGCTTTGTTTTTGACACGAATGAAATCTTTGGCTCGCTTTATTTGCAAGATATTTTTTGAAAATGCTTTTGCCTATATTAATGATACAAGCTTAGAAACGATATTGCTGAAATTGAGATCCCATATTTTACGAAAATTGACAATGGCGCCTTGATATATAAAATAAATATAAAGCATACACGGCTCACGCAGGGTCTTAAAGCTAGCTAGTGGTTGTAGAACCACATCAAAAGCTTCTCATGACAATTGGTAGTCTTGGATCTTTGTCTGACTTTCGCAAGAGGTGTGCTAACGCTCAGTGAAACAAACGCTCGTTGTTACTGGGCCCGAAGTAATTTGACCCGGAGTTCAATAATTTAGGGGCACAATTGGTAGAAAGTTAGTAGCACTATATTAAGCTACTTCCCTGCTTCATCAAGGTCCCATATGGAACCAAATTTGCCAAACCTTTGATTCTGCGCCGGTAACCCTTAGGCTTAGGCTTATTTTATTATCGGCAAAGTGCCTAATAAGGGTAGCAGATTCGCCAATGTACTAAGCATGATCAAAAATCATATCTTGCACTCGTGTGTGAGTGGGATCATTCCAAAAGTATTATTACCGTTGCCTCTTTCCTTTACTAGAAGTAATATATAAAGGGTTTTTCAATAAGAGCGCTACAAAAGTTTTTTTAAATAAAACAAAAAACGGTTTTGGATATAAATGAAATTCTTTATTCCTGTGAAAGAACATTCGATGCCATTATGTATGGAACTCGATTTCTTTTGCATGGTCACCACGGGCACGCTTGCAGAAGTCCAGACGCTGAACCCAATTTTCGACGGTTTTCAATCATAAATCGGCCGATACTGCTGCAATTTCACGTTCGATATTCGTACGAAGTTCATCAATCGTCGCTGGCTTGTTGGCATTTTTTTTTTTTTTTTTTTTAAAGGCACTGCGACCTGAAAAGATCTTTTGTGTCTTTACGCCAAAAGGCGACTGACTTCCCTAATGAAATTCAACACGTCTTTGGTGGTAGAGTTGCGAAGCGAAGCCAGTGATAACATCTCTCTGTGGATAAGGCGTCGTCTCAACCAATGTAGAGCCGGGCATTCACAGAGTATGTGTTCTGAGGTCTCCTCGTCCTCCATGCAGAATCTACATTCTGGCGTTGGACATAGGTTCATCTTGTTGAGATGATATCTCAGACCGCAGTGGCCAGTGAGAAAGCCAACCAGCAGTCTAATTCTTTCCTTATTTAGAGTAAGGATTTTCTTATAGGAGTAGGGCTTAATCAAGCGTTTAGACTGTCTCAGACCAGGGACGCTTACCCAATGTTCAAGGCGAGTCTGTTGCTCCCAATCTTTGACAAGCCCTAGAGCAGTAGTCCAGTTGACACTGCAGTACGGTTCTGGACCGACAAAAGCGGCTTCAGAGCCAGCTCTGGCAAGCTTATCTGCAGCTTCATTCCCTACAAAACCTCGGTGGCCAGGCACCCATCCGAGTTTAACTTTGTTGTATTTAGCTAGCTTTTGTAAGGCGCAGCAGCAGTATTTTACAGTCAGAGAGTCTATTGTGTTAGACGACAGTGCCTGAAGTGCCGCCTGACTGTCTGAGAAGATATGTATCTTTGCGCCCTTAATTCCTTTGTTGGAGTTTAAGATAGTGCAGATCTCAATGGCATGGATTTCCGCCTGGAACACTGTGGGGCACATCTCCATAGGTATCGAGACCTTGGTGTTGGGTCCAAAGACACCAGCACCAACTCCAGCCTCCATTTTTGATCCGTCGGTGTACCATACCAGACTTTTTGGGTCCACAGCTGGAACTCCCGAGACCCATTTAGAACGGTCTAGTATTTCTACCTCAAATAGTTTGTCGAAACTATATTCCCTTACCATTAAGTCAGGGATGGTGTAAAACATATCAAAGTTTTGGATAGAGTTGAGTATCTTCAGGTGACCAACATGGTCATTTGAGTTATACTTATATTCAAGCTGAAGCTTAATAGCGCATCTGGCAGCCGTCATTCAGAAGAATGCTTGTAGTGGTGACAGTCCAATTATGGCTTCAAGTGCTACCGTAGGGCATGTGCGCATGGCACCAGTTATTCCAGACAGGCAACACGTTGTAGCTTTTGGAGCCTGTTAGCCGTAGTACGTTCAAGTACTTTTGGCCACCACACGATGGAGGCGTACGTGATGATGGTTCTAACCATCATGGTGTACATCCAGTATAGAATTCTGGGGTTTAGACCCCAAGTTCTGCCGTATAGGCGTCTGCAGGCCCACATGGCTCTTGTGGCACGCTCAGTGGCGGCCTTTACGTGTGAGTTCCAATTTAGTTTCCTGTGATGACTCCCAGATATTTGACCTCATTGGAGTAGCTCAGGGGTGTACCATTTACGGTGATCGGTTCGAAGTTAACCAGTCTTTTTCGCGTAAAAGGTACCAGGATGGTTTTAAGAGGGTTGATGGAAAGTCCTTCCTTAATACACCATTCTGAGACATGTAGCAATGCTTTTTGCATGCTATCAGTAATGGTTGCGCTACGCTTACCATTAATAATTATCGCCAGGTCATCAGCATAACCAATGGCGTTAAAGCCTAGTCTGTGTAGACTGACCAGTAGATTGTCGATGACAAGTGACCACAAGGGGGGAGAGAGTACTCCTCCTTGGGGACACCCTTTGGCTGCTGTCACAGACACCGAATTACCTCCAGAGGAGGAGGTAATTATACGACTTTCCAACATGGCTCTGATCCATTGGTTCGTCGATACTACGATACCTTTATTACTGATCGCCCTGGCAATCGAGTCGTATCCGGTATAATCGAAGGCACCCTCAACGTCCAAGAAGGCACAAAGTGCCGTTTCCTTAGACTTGAAAGTCTCCTCTACCTTTTTGACAAGGCAGTGAAGAGCACCTTCAGTGGATTTGCCCTTTCTGTACGCAAATTGACTTGAGTGCAGGGGGCTTGATGTTACTATCTGCTCCTATGAACATCTATAAGTCTTTCCATGGTTTTTAGAAAGAAGGATGTTAGACTGATGGGTCTGTATGATTTAGGCAGTTCACTTGGCCTATTGCCATTTTTGGGGATAAAAATCACGTTGACCTGTCTCCAGGAAAGTGGAATGTATCCCCAGTTGTAACTATCCTTAAATAAAGCAATAGCCATCGGCAGTATGACATCACTAACCCTCTGGATAAGGGCCGGAAAAATGCCGTCACCACCTGGGGCTTTAAATGGTTTGAATGAGCCAATAGCCCATCTAACCTTATCTGGACTAAACATTTTTCCAGATAAGCTGTTTACTCTACTATCTACATGTACCTTGGGGTCCACATCGTTAGAGTTACCGCCTATGTCGCGAATAGACGAACCTGGGAAGTGAACCTGAAGAAGCGTTCTGATTGAATCTTCTCGGTCCGTCGTGTAGGTGCCATTTGGTTTCTTTAGTAAACCTACACCGTTATTATGATCTTTACCTAGCGCTTTGTGGATGCGAGCTGCTACCGGCATATCTACTATGTCTTCGCAGCACTTCCTCCATGTAGCACGCTTTGATATTCTCAGTTCTGAGTTGTATTCTGTGAGAGCGATCCTATAATCGTCCCACCTTTTGGTGTGTTTGGCTCGGTTAAAGAGTTTCCTAACCTTCCTCCTATATTCAGCAAGTTTGTCATTCCACCAGGGGACCTTACGTCGCTTTATGCTGGTTTTAATGACGCAACTGCTCTGGTAGGAGGTTAGTAACACTTTGTTGAGCTGGTGTGCTGCTTCGTCAAGGTCCCAAGTGGACTCGATTGACGAAATTAGCATATCCGTTTTTGAGAGGACAAGTCCTCGATACGTATTCCAGTCCGTCGACTTAGGATCGTATCTAATGGTGGCCTGTGACAGTTGACGGGCAGGTCGAACCGAATGTGTTGGTGATCCGACAGCGAGGCCTCATCTGACACGTGCCAATTTAAAATGAAGTTTGCCATAAATGGACTAGCGAGTGTGAGGTCAAGTAGCTCTTCGCGAATCGAATTTATGAAGGTTGGTTTGGAACCCTTGTTTAAAATGTCTACATTGTTACCGACTATAAAATTTAACAAACACTCACCTCTTTTATTGTTGTTGCTACTACCCCACACCGTGTTGTGCGCGTTGGAATCGCACCCAATGACGTAGTGTAAGTTGTTTAGTAGGCAGTAGCGGATGAGTGCCTGTACCTCTAGTGGAGGGATGTTGTCTTCGTCTCCGGGGAATTACGCGGAGGCACATATGATATTGTGTGTACCTCTAGGTGTAGGTACTTCCAGTAGTACGGCAACCAGGTCTCTGCTGATGAATTCTGGAATGGGAAGAAAGTTGCTATTTATATCGATGAAGCAGGCCGCCCTCGGCACTTGCTCACCGCACTTGTAAATTAACTCACCTGCCCTATTCCCAAGACCTTTAATGAGTCCGCTGATAACCCAAGGCTCCTGGATGAGGCCTAGGGTTATCTTTTCCTCGGCGAACCGCTTGCTAAAAGTGGCGGACGCACCCTTAGCATGATGGAGGTTCGCCTGAAGCACCTTGATGGTGTTCATAGATCCTCCTTTGAGGATCTGGCTTGCCTGAGTAGCTGGGCTTTTTTTGGGCCCTTACCTTTTCGGCAAGCAGCCAGTCCAGGGCGACCTGTTGTTGACTGCCTGGCTGACTCATCTTTTTTCCATCCCTGGTTAGACCGCCCAGTGGCGGCGTTGGCCGGGTTGGAGGGGTTCGCGGCCGAATGGCTGGTTTTCCTAGGGAAAGTAATCTTTCCTTGCCGGAAGGGACGATTGGACGACGTGGTGGCCGTTGCCTTAGTGCTCCCCCCAGAACCACTCGGGGTAGCATGCCCAATGGCATTTTTACTACCTTTGCTGGCTGTTTGGGGGGGGGGGTCCACAGGAACTGACATTACTGTCGTCTGACAGCTACCTAGGCTGCTAGTAGGAGCTAGTCCTGATGAAGTGGACTGCGTAGTTGTACTACCTTCAGACACATTTCCGATAGATTGTACGAAGGTTTTTGGCCCTGTGGCACAGCTAGTTGAGGTGGACTGCAATGGTACACTACCTTCAGACACATTTCCGATAGGTAGTACAGTGGTTGGTCCGGTGACACAGCTAGTCGTGGTTGACTTATGAGGTACCATACCTTCAGTCACATTACCGATAGGTGGTACAAAATTAGCTGGCTCGTTATTATTAGGGTTGATGGCAGATTTAGAGGTTCTGTCGGTGCTCTTCAGAATCAATCTGATCATGCCGAATCGGTAGGCGATCTTCCCCATAAGTATATTGAGCTCAGTCAAGGAGGCGTTGTCTATTGAGATAACGAGGTGAAGGAGTGCACCTACCTCGCTGTATCACTCTCCATGATTTGGTGCTGATGTTGGCATTTTGCGCCCCAATGGTCGCTAGCACTTTTTCATTTGAGAGTTCGAGGCTCTCTGGAAAGAGTCCGCGGACGATGTGTGTTTTCGATAAAGATCCTTCTTCCACAAGCATCAGGTCCAGACCACATTTCTCTTTAATTTTCTCGTAATTCGAGCGCATCCACCCAGCAGTGGCGCTGTTAGAGCAGACGAAGATTATCCATACTGTCTTAAGGTGCGAGCCAGAGAAGACTGGCCACACGCCACGGTCGCTCAGCTCGATTGAGGTGTCTATCACCGCCTCCTTCACAGCAGCCATTTGCTCTATGGAGAGAGGGTTTTTGCCCAAGTCGGTTGGGATGATTCCAAGCCTAACTAGGCTAGCCACCTGGCTAAAGGTGGGTGCCTCAGGCCTAGGACCTTTCCCAACCTTCTTGGCGGCAGGTTTGGGGGGAGTCTGGTCTTCAGATCTGCCTCGCTTGTTGTCAGGCTTGTCTGTTTGTGCTGCTTGGGCTAAGATTAGAGCACTTTCTCTGTCTAAGCCTCTCCGCAAAGCACTTTTGAAGCGTCTATTTTGTAGACCGCTGAGTCTAACAAAAACCACCTTGCTTCTGTATTTGTAGCCCAGTCAAGCTCTTCCCAATGGAGGAGCAACCCGATTTCTCGGAGACCACGCTACAATTGTCCACCAGAGTGGAGGTGTCAGAATCTGAGGTGGTCGCTTCCGCTTCGTGTTTTCTGCCACTAATAAGTTTGGATGTTTTCCACAAGACATCTCTATCCATACTTTGGGAGTTAGGGGGGTTCGGTTGCCCGTCAGCAAGCCGAGAAGTGGAGGCCGGGTTCTGCTCTATAGCAGAAGAACCATCAGCCTTCGGGAGCCCAGTAGCTATCCGATTTGGGTTGTCTTCTGGTTGCCCAACAGCAATTCCAGAAGTTGATGCGATTTCAGATGCATCCGTCTGTAAGTTTTTTAAATTTAGATTTGGAATTGTACCCACGAGTCTTCGGGAAAGTAAGTCGCCCATGCCAGAGCCCGATATGGCATGGGAAGGCTGGATTTAAAACCGAAGGTCGCCTGGTATTCGGAGTTTGCATACTTGCGACTAGGCGCTCCCCTAGCCATGCATCCATCGGCATATGCAACCTTAGAGTTGGAGATTTGTTAGGGTTGACTCCCCAATTGGACGACAAGTCCGATTAGTTCTTAGTCATCACTCATCAAAACAGACATGGTCTGATTGACTCGTTGCGATTTAAGCCTCCGCACCGGCACCAACCTCACAAGGATGGTACACTCGACAAGGTAACTAACCACGCGGAGGGGCTTGTTGGCATAGACTATAGACTTGACGTAGCCCCACAGCAAATAGTTTAACGGCGTAAAATCGCACGACTGAGGCGGCCAAGCGACTGGACCATTTCCTGAGATATCACGGTTTCCAAACTTGGTTTCCAATAAATTGATTGTGGCATTCGCTGTGTGGCTTGTGGCGCCGTCCTGTTGGAACCACATGTCCTCCAAGTCCATATCATACAATTGGCAAAATTCGCCACAACGACGTCACAGAGATGCCCAACGCTTGAGAACGACGTGTGAGAGACACATTTGGGCTTTCTTCAACTGAAGCCTCAGCGGCAGCAATATTCTCGACACTACGGGCACTTCTTTGTCTCACTGGCACGGGAACATTTTGTACTGTGATTGTGGATTCAAATTTTTCCACTAGACGCTCAATTGTTGATCTGCTAGGACGATTATGACGACCATAAATTGGACGTAGCGCTCTTAACGTTGAGGCCACTGACTCCGAATTTCGGTAGTAAATTTTAATAATGTCGACTCGTTTTTAGCTCGTTTATCTTTCCATCATGAAATGGCAAACCTTACTGAAGAGAAATGTCAAAAGAGCGGCAAGAAATTCGGCGTCGTTTGCTGTCCCTGTCGCTCTACTTTTGTACCGTCCCTGTTGAAACACCCTTTATAATCATACATACATACATACATAGCATACCCTTTGGCACTCCTGATCATAGCATATTTTGAACAATCCTGCATCGCAGACACCTCCGCTGGAGCCTTGTCGGTGCTCTGAAAGATTAGCTTAATCTAACCGAAGTGGTTTTTCGCTAAGGGCGAGGAGTGCAGCCGTGGAAGCTTTATCGACAGCAAAAACGAAGTGGAGAGTGCTCAATCATCCACTCCTTGGTTGACCTTCTGTGTGCTG
Organism: Portevinia maculata; assembly: GCA_949715645.1. Taxonomy (NCBI): domain Eukaryota; kingdom Metazoa; phylum Arthropoda; class Insecta; order Diptera; family Syrphidae; genus Portevinia; species Portevinia maculata. Next base: position 181,391,460 of record OX454527.1, read on the forward strand.
GCCTTTGATTCAACATTCTTTGCTGTAATGATGGTCGGGATTTTGGTTATTCGAGAGTTCGTATAAAGAACCGTTGTACAATGTTTGGTTCCAGTGTGTCCACATTAATCTCAGATTTTCTCAAAACTAGAAGGCAGCACAGTCTAAGTAAATAAAATTCAGCCATCCTGATTTTAAGTGCAAGCAAAAGAACTTGCGTCAAAAGCAACAGGCTACAACAGGCTCTTGAAAAAGTGTCGTCCGCTGGCTGAGTGGTTGTCTATCAAGTCGGACTGGACAATACCCAACCTGACAAGAGTTCCTACGAAGATAAAAGTGGGAGCATCGGTTGAGGCTCCGCACTTAAGTTTCTCGGCAGCAGATTCGGTGTTAAGGTGATTTTTACTGCATAAATGTGGACGTTTTTGAAAGCCCCTTCAATGTTCAATAAAGCGGTAAGAGTATTTCAACCCTTCTTTCTTTCTTTCTTCAAAACAAATGCTGTTTTCTTAGGGTGAAATATTATGGAATCAACCCAGACGTGATGTCTATAAAGAATAACTCATACAAATTGTAACTCTCATTGAATGAAAAGTCACCAGCTACAAATATATTTTACTCTACAACCTTCCCTCAGTAATCTTTCACGTCATTAAACCCTGTAAGAATGACAATAAAGTGACCAACATGGTCATTTGAGTTATACTTATATTCAAGCTGAAGCTTAATAGCGCATCTGGCAGCCGTCATTCAGAAGAATGCTTGTAGTGGTGACAGTCCAATTATGGCTTCAAGTGCTACCGTAGGCACATGCATGGCACCAGTTATTCCAGACAGGCAACACGTTGTAGCTTTTGGAGCCTGTTAGCCGTAGTACGTTCAAGTACTTTTGGCCACCACACGATGGAGGCGTACGTGATGATGGTTCTAACCATCATGGTGTACATCCAGTATAGAATTCTGGGGTTTAGACCCCAAGTTCTGCCGTATAGGCGTCTGCAGGCCCACATGGCTCTTGTGGCACGCTCAGTGGCGGCCTTTACGTGTGAGTTCCAATTTAGTTTCCTGTGATGACTCCCAGATATTTGACCTCATTGGAGTAGCTCAGGGGTGTACCATTTACGGTGATCGGTTCGAAGTTAACCAGTCTTTTTCGCGTAAAAGGTACCAGGATGGTTTTAAGAGGGTTGATGGAAAGTCCTTCCTTAATACACCATTCTGAGACATGTAGCAATGCTTTTTGCATGCTATCAGTAATGGTTGCGCTACGCTTACCATTAATAATTATCGCCAGGTCATCAGCATAACCAATGGCGTTAAAGCCTAGTCTGTGTAGACTGACCAGTAGATTGTCGATGACAAGTGACCACAAGAGGGGAGAGAGTACTCCTCCTTGGGGACAGCCTTTGGCTGCTGTCACAGACACCGAATTACCTCCAGAGGAGGAGGTAATTATACGACTTTCCAACATGGCTCTGATCCATTGGTTCGTCGATACTACGATACCTTTATTACTGATCGCCCTGGCAATCGAGTCGTATCCGGTATAATCGAAGGCACCCTCAACGTCCAAGAAGGCACAAAGTGCCGTTTCCTTAGACTTGAAAGTCTCCTCTACCTTTTTGACAAGGCAGTGAAGAGCACCTTCAGTGGATTTGCCCTTTCTGTACGCAAATTGACTTGAGTGCAGGGGGCTTGATGTTACTATCTGCTCCCTAATATGAACATCTATAAGTCTTTCCATGGTTTTTAGAAAGAAGGATGTTAGACTGATGGGTCTGTATGATTTAGGCAGTTCACTTGGCCTATTGCCATTTTTGGGGATAAAAATCACGTTGACCTGTCTCCAGGAAAGTGGAATGTATCCCCAGTTGTAACTATCCTTAAATAAAGCAATAGCCATCGGCAGTATGACATCACTAACCCTCTGGATAAGGGCCGGAAAAATGCCGTCACCACCTGGGGCTTTAAATGGTTTGAATGAGCCAATTGCCCATCTAACCTTATCTGGACTAAACATTTTTCCAGATAAGCTGTTTACTCTACTATCTACATGTACCTTGGGGTCCACATCGTTAGAGTTACCGCCTATGTCGCGAATAGACGAACCTGGGAAGTGAACCTGAAGAAGCGTTCTGATTGAATCTTCTCGGTCCGTCGTGTAGGTGCCATTTGGTTTCTTTAGTAAACCTACACCGTTATTATGATCTTTACCTAGCGCTTTGTGGATGCGAGCTGCTACCGGCATATCTACTATGTCTTCGCAGCACTTCCTCCATGTAGCACGCTTTGATATTCTCAGTTCTGAGTTGTATTCTGTGAGAGCGATCCTATAATCGTCCCACCTTTTGGTGTGTTTGGCTCGGTTAAAGAGTTTCCTAACCTTCCTCCTATATTCAGAAAGTTTGTCATTCCACCAGGGGACCTTACGTCGCTTTATGCTGGTTTTAATGACGCAACTGCTCTGGTAGGAGGTTAGTAACACTTTGTTGAGCTGGTGTGCTGCTTCGTCAAGGTCCCAAGTGGACTCGATTGACGAAATTAGCATATCCGTTTTTGAGAGGACAAGTCCTCGATACGTATTCCAGTCCGTCGACTTAGGATCGTATCTAATTGTGGCCTGTGACAGTTGACGGGCAGGTCGAACCGAATGTGTTGGTGATCCGACAGCGAGGCCTCATCTGACACGTGCCAATTTAAAATGAAGTTTGCCATAAATGGACTAGCGAGTGTGAGGTCAAGTACCTCTTCGCGAATCGAATTTATGAAGGTTGGTTTGGAACCCTTGTTTAAAATGTCTACATTGTTACCGACTATAAAATTTAACAAACACTCACCTCTTTTATTGTTGTTGCTACTACCCCACACCGTGTTGTGCGCGTTGGAATCGCACCCAATGACGTAGTGTAAGTTGTTTAGTAGGCAGTAGCGGATGAGTGCCTGTACCTCTAGTGGAGGGATGTTGTCTTCGTCTCCGGGGAATTACGCGGAGGCACATATGATATTGTGTGTACCTCTAGGTGTAGGTACTTCCAGTAGTACGGCAACCAGGTCTCTGCTGATGAATTCTGGAATGGGAAGAAAGTTGCTATTTATATCGATGAAGCAGGCCGCCCTCGGCACTTGCTCACCGCACTTGTAAATTAACTCACCTGCCCTATTCCCAAGACCTTTAATGAGTCCGCTGATAACCCAAGGCTCCTGGATGAGGCCTAGGGTTATCTTTTCCTCGGCGAACCGCTTGCTAAAAGTGGCGGACGCACCCTTAGCATGATGGAGGTTCGCCTGAAGCACCTTGATGGTGTTCATAGATCCTCCTTTGAGGATCTGGCTTGCCTGAGTAGCTGGGCTTTTTTTGGGCCCTTACCTTTTCGGCAAGCAGCCAGTCCAGGGCGACCTGTTGTTGACTGCCTGGCTGACTCATCTTTTTCCATCCCTGGTTAGACCGCCCAGTGGCGGCGTTGGCCGGGTTGGAGGGGTTCGCGGCCGAATGGCTGGTTTTCCTAGGGAAAGTAATCTTTCCTTGCCGGAAGGGACGATTGGACGACGTGGTGGCCGTTGCCTTAGTGCTCCCCCCAGAACCACTCGGGGTAGCATGCCCAATGGCATTTTTACTACCTTTGCTGGCTGTTTGGGGGGGGGGTCCACAGGAACTGACATTACTGTCGTCTGACAGCTACCTAGGCTGCTAGTAGGAGCTAGTCCTGATGAAGTGGACTGCGTAGTTGTACTACCTTCAGACACATTTCCGATAGATTGTACGAAGGTTTTTGGCCCTGTGGCACAGCTAGTTGAGGTGGACTGCAATGGTACACTACCTTCAGACACATTTCCGATAGGTAGTACAGTGGTTGGTCCGGTGACACAGCTAGTCGTGGTTGACTTATGAGGTACCATACCTTCAGTCACATTACCGATAGGTGGTACAAAATTAGCTGGCTCGTTATTATTAGGGTTGATGGCAGATTTAGAGGTTCTGTCGGTGCTCTTCAGAATCAATCTGATCATGCCGAATCGGTAGGCGATCTTCCCCATAAGTATATTGAGCTCAGTCAAGGAGGCGTTGTCTATTGAGATAACGAGGTGAAGGAGTGCACCTACCTCGCTGTATCACTCTCCATGATTTGGTGCTGATGTTGGCATTTTGCGCCCCAATGGTCGCTAGCACTTTTTCATTTGAGAGTTCGAGGCTCTCTGGAAAGAGTCCGCGGACGATGTGTGTTTTCGATAAAGATCCTTCTTCCACAAGCATCAGGTCCAGACCACATTTCTCTTTAATTTTCTCGTAATTCGAGCGCATCCACCCAGCAGTGGCGCTGTTAGAGCAGACGAAGATTATCCATACTGTCTTAAGGTGCGAGCCAGAGAAGACTGGCCACACGCCACGGTCGCTCAGCTCGATTGAGGTGTCTATCACCGCCTCCTTCACAGCAGCCATTTGCTCTATGGAGAGAGGGTTTTTGCCCAAGTCGGTTGGGATGATTCCAAGCCTAACTAGGCTAGCCACCTGGCTAAAGGTGGGTGCCTCAGGCCTAGGACCTTTCCCAACCTTCTTGGCGGCAGGTTTGGGGGGAGTCTGGTCTTCAGATCTGCCTCGCTTGTTGTCAGGCTTGTCTGTTTGTGCTGCTTGGGCTAAGATTAGAGCACTTTCTCTGTCTAAGCCTCTCCGCAAAGCACTTTTGAAGCGTCTATTTTGTAGACCGCTGAGTCTAACAAAAACCACCTTGCTTCTGTATTTGTAGCCCAGTCAAGCTCTTCCCAATGGAGGAGCAACCCGATTTCTCGGAGACCACGCTACAATTGTCCACCAGAGTGGAGGTGTCAGAATCTGAGGTGGTCGCTTCCGCTTCGTGTTTTCTGCCACTAATAAGTTTGGATGTTTTCCACAAGACATCTCTATCCATACTTTGGGAGTTAGGGGGGTTCGGTTGCCCGTCAGCAAGCCGAGAAGTGGAGGCCGGGTTCTGCTCTATAGCAGAAGAACCATCAGCCTTCGGGAGCCCAGTAGCTATCCGATTTGGGTTGTCTTCTGGTTGCCCAACAGCAATTCCAGAAGTTGATGCGATTTCAGATGCATCCGTCTGTAAGTTTTTTAAATTTAGATTTGGAATTGTACCCACGAGTCTTCGGGAAAGTAAGTCGCCCATGCCAGAGCCCGATATGGCATGGGAAGGCTGGATTTAAAACCGAAGGTCGCCTGGTATTCGGAGTTTGCATACTTGCGACTAGGCGCTCCCCTAGCCATGCATCCATCGGCATATGCAACCTTAGAGTTGGAGATTTGTTAGGGTTGACTCCCCAATTGGACGACAAGTCCGATTAGTTCTTAGTCATCACTCATCAAAACAGACATGGTCTGATTGACTCGTTGCGATTTAAGCCTCCGCACCGGCACCAACCTCACAAGGATGGTACACTCGACAAGGTAACTAACCACGCGGAGGGGCTTGTTGGCATAGACTATAGACTTGACGTAGCCCCACAGCAAATAGTTTAACGGCGTAAAATCGCACGACTGAGGCGGCCAAGCGACTGGACCATTTCCTGAGATAACACGGTTTCCAAACTTGGTTTCCAATAAATTGATTGTGGCATTCGCTGTGTGGCTTGTGGCGCCGTCCTGTTGGAACCACATGTCCTCCAAGTCCATATCATACAATTGGCAAAATTCGCCACAACGACGTCACAGAGATGCCCAACGCTTGAGAACGACGTGTGAGAGACACATTTGGGCTTTCTTCAACTGAAGCCTCAGCGGCAGCAATATTCTCGACACTACGGGCACTTCTTTGTCTCACTGGCACGGGAACATTTTGTACTGTGATTGTGGATTCAAATTTTTCCACTAGACGCTCAATTGTTGATCTGCTAGGACGATTATGACGACCATAAATTGGACGTAGCGCTCTTAACGTTGAGGCCACTGACTCCGAATTTCGGTAGTAAATTTTAATAATGTCGACTCGTTTTTAGCTCGTTTATCTTTCCATCATGAAATGGCAAACCTTACTGAAGAGAAATGTCAAAAGAGCGGCAAGAAATTCGGCGTCGTTTGCTGTCCCTGTCGCTCTACTTTTGTAGCGTCCCTGTTGAAACACCCTTTATAATCATACATACATACATACATAGCATACCCTTTGGCACTCCTGATCATAGCATATTTTGAACAATCCTGCATCGCAGACACCTCCGCTGGAGCCTTGTCGGTGCTCTGAAAGATTAGCTTAATCTAACCGAAGTGGTTTTTCGCTAAGGGCGAGGAGTGCAGCCGTGGAAGCTTTATCGACAGCAAAAACGAAGTGGAGAGTGCTCAATCATCCACTCCTTGGTTGACCTTCTGTGTGCTGGCCTTTGATTCAACATTCTTTGCTGTAATGATGGTCGGGATTTTGGTTATTCGAGAGTTCGTATAAAGAACCGTTGTACAATGTTTGGTTTCAGTGTGTCCACATTAATCTCAGATTTTCTCAAAACTAGAAGGCAGCACAGTCTAAGTAAATAAAATTCAGCCATCCTGATTTTAAGTGCAAGCAAAAGAACTTGCGTCAAAAGCAACAGGCTACAACAGGCTCTTGAAAAAGTGTCGTCCGCTGGCTGAGTGGTTGTCTATCAAGTCGGACTGGACAATACCCAACCTGACAAGAGTTCCTACGAAGATAAAAGTGGGAGCATCGGTTGAGGCTCCGCACTTAAGTTTCTCGGCAGCAGATTCGGTGTTAAGGTGATTTTTACTGCATAAATGTGGACGTTTTTGAAAGCCCCTTCAATGTTCAATAAAGCGGTAAGAGTATTTCAACCCTTCTTTCTTTCTTTCTTCAAAACAAATGCTGTTTTCTTAGGGTGAAATATTATGGAATCAACCCAGACGTGATGTCTATAAAGAATAACTCATACAAATTGTAACTCTCATTGAATGAAAAGTCACCAGCTACAAATATATTTTACTCTACAACCTTCCCTCAGTAATCTTTCACGTCATTAAACCCTGTAAGAATGACAATAAACACCGACTTGCGTTTCGACCTTGAAATATGGGAACTCAATCGCTAATTAGACGGAACAAAATTGTGTCAAATCACACGAGTAACCAATTTACGTTTGCACAACTGAATTTTCCCACCTACAATTGAGTGCTTCATGAACCAGACCATGTTCCAAAGCGATCATTTCAATACCTTGGAAGACAATAGCCTCGTAACATGATAGGGTGACAGTGCTTGCATGCACCTTGTACCAACTATCTGTCGACTACGTGTGCGCGCGCCTGCTCATATAAATAATATGTCTAATTAAAGCCGCTCAAATAGTCTTGTGTTTGAGCTACCTCATATGAGATTCTAGAATTTTAGGCATTCTGACCTTCAACGAACTGCAAATTTTCGGTTATGCAACCAGATCTGAGCTCACGCGTACCAACCTAACAATTTTAACCAAAAATAACGAAAAAAACCGGTCTATAAATACATGGCGTGTGCCATTTACATTGTTCAGTGAACTTATATTGCATTTCCAGAGACAAATTTATTACAAATTTTCGCATTGTAAATAAAGTGGCAGCGCACAAGAGTAGTATATTTCTCAGTCCAATTGAGGTGGCGGCGAGGGCTGATGGAACGCAATTATCTTTCATTGTTGAGTGAATTATTTAATTTAAATTTTGTAGGTTAATTTTCTTGTTCATTTGCTTGAAGGTTACGGTGGCAGTAAGCTGATTCAATGCCCGAATGGTGATTGCACGCAAGCAATGTGAAAACAGATAAACCTCTGTCGGAGGCAGGGGTGCGTTTTACATATATGGTTATTTTGTCTCCGCGGGGAGCTTTATTGTTCTTGTAAATGCATGCAACATGCATTCTAGATTCGAATCAATGCAATGCTTACTTCAATGATTTTCATGAGCGATAGGACGACTAATGATCTTCTGACGAATTTAATTCTCAAGATTTGTGACTGCAGTTCTGGCTAATTGAAATCTAGAAGGTCCCCAAACAATAATTAATGCAACACAATTGTTTTGAAGTCGGCTCAAATTATATTAATATGTATGTTTTTTGACCCAGATTAACTAGTTGTACGAGTATGTTCGTACTATGGAGAGCGCAAATAATTGATGCAGTTAAAGTCATAGTGGTGTAGGTAACTCAGTTATCAAAAATATTATCAAAAATTATATCTGCACCAAACAAAATGTGGCATAAAAATCTTGTGCCCAGCGTAACGACTACAAATATTGGCACCTCAATAACCTTATTCTTCAATTTTATTATTATTTTGAACTTCCACGTATTTCTTGCATGTATGTGTTCTTGATTTGAGGATATTTTCTTTTACTTCACTTTTTTAAAAAAGAAAGTGAGAGTGCAAAAAACCCCGAAAATACCGAAAGTTTTGTTTAAGGACATAATCACTTACGTTTTTCACTGCGTCTATCTTTATTTTGTAATGAAAATTTTTTTTCTATAATGATGCACATTTTTTCAAAAAAATAATGGTGTTTCAATTATTGGTAAGGGGTGCTCATAATTTCATCCTATGTAGCTGCAATTATTGGCACTGCCAATCGAACCCCTAACTCTAACAGGTTAAGCTTCATTGAGTTAGTTCCATAAAACTTTTCGCACTCAATCAATATTTACAGCTTGCCGGAAAATATGTATCTACATAGATAATTTCATGAATTGACCGGTCTGAAAGTTTTATGCTGATGCGTTTGGACGCAAACGGGCATTCTGTTCTGACAAGGCAATGAGTGATGACAAACAAATTATTGATCATTGGTGTGAATTTAAAAATGTAATAAAATATATTTCTAAGTCTCAGATTTAAGTTAAATGTTTTCACATATCAGTGGAAATATAATCTGAAGATGGCTAATCTATAATGAAATTAATAGGTAAATGAACTCTGTGATATTATACGACTTTCACGGTTTCGCTTACCGCTTTGGTTGATTGGGTGGTTAGAAATGTCCTCGACTTAGACCAAAGTAGGTCCATTGGGAAGGAGTAATGCTGCCCGCTCCTGGAAAAAACTACTTTTCTTTATAAAGTTGTTGATATCAGCCGTGCAAACATTGTTGAGATCATCCAGATAGTGGAAGAGGTACTGAAAGTAGTCATACTTATGTTGTCGAGTGTGAGACCCGTGCACAGGAAGTGCATGGCTCTCTCATCCTCATCTTTACAGCTTCAGCAGAATTGCACAGAGATGCACAATCTCTGAACATGTCGACCCATTGCACAGTGTCCAGTGATTATGTTTTAAAGGGTAGAAATGGTTCTTCTTTTATGTCTTAGAAGTCCGTTGAAATTTCTCTGGTTCAGCTTGGACCATTGTCAAGCAGTGGTACACTGGGTAAGCTGGCGCCATCGGAGGTTTGACTTTTATAGCGCATCGGCGTGGATGAGGTTGCTACCTAACAGACTACATTGATACACCAATGTTGTCTATTGTTAAGCTATTTGTACCAGAGGAGCCTCGTTTAGCCAATTCGTTAGCTTCACAATTTCCTCCGATCGCTATGGCCTGGTATCCAGCAGAGGGTGATGTTGTACTCTGTAGCTCTCCCTCTAAGAGATATGCGGTAGACCTTCAATGCCTTGGGTCTTATAATGCTGGAATTTTTTTTTTTTTTTTTTTTTGCGATGGAAGGTGGAAACCTTGCATGAGGCACCAATGGTCCGACGTCCATTGGTAGTGCCGAATTCCTACCGGCTAAAACCACCTCCCTTCCCGAACAGGCCGATTCGTTTCCCCCGCGGAACCGCCGAAAGACATTACTTCGCGGGGGTCGGTATGAAGACTTAGCTTGTTGCTCTTACTTTTAAATTCATTTTTATTAATTATTAGCTTATATCAACTTACATACTAGACAAAAATGATTAAATCTAACTTAAAATTAACAGGATACTTATTCTAGATCATTGATCCTTATGCGGACGCCCTAAACTTAACTCTATCTTATAATTATTGGCTTTCGGCGTAAAAACTATTTTACGAACTAATCTTACATATTATGTTTTCATCGAGAAATTTTTTTAGAAAACTCGGTATCTTTATCAACTTTTATATTTTTATATAAAAAAACAAATTACAAACTACCTAGTCTACTTACTTAAACTACTTAACATATTCTAACTATAATTAGGATTCTGAGCACTCGTTGCATTACGAAACAAGTGGTCAAAATCCCAATTGCTTTCCGAGCGCCTGGCAGTCGTCAACGTGCACACGCGCCGCCGTGAGCTGACTGATGCCTTACACAATCAATCACCTCCCGGAAGCACCACCACAAGTTGGTGAGCTCGGCCTCTCCCAGAAACGCCCTAGCTAGCTTAGTCTATCTTACAAACTAAGAGGATGTTACCTAGAGTAACGCACCGTCTTGGGAGGGCATGTTGAACCCTCCACCCTCAAAAAGCCACCAAAATTCGGCAAATTGCTTTTCCATATCGAATTTATCCCTCTCCGCTATTGCGGTACTAAAACGGAGGAGCTCATGAGCATTGGCGACGTTCTCGCCGCGGATGAGCCGCTTATCTCTCGCGCTGCGGAAGCGGTGGTATAATACCGGGATACCATCCCTCGTCTGTACCAGCGCTTTCGCATCAATATGGATAAATGCCTCCGGTGGGATAAAGCCAGACCGGAGCGTACTCTCTATGTATATTTCATTGGGGTAGTAAGCCCCAAAGATCAGACTATTGTCGCTGGCCATCGCCCTTGCAACGTGCCTTCGAGTCACCTTAATGAGGAAATTGTCAATCCTATTCAACTGAGCCCCATCGTATAGGACCATGTTGGGATAGTATTTTATATAGTTGGATTCAGGCGTTCGGAACAACCGGAGACAGGTAATAAGACATTGTCTTTCCAAAACCCGAATCTTTTCCATATAGCTAGGCGCTATATTAAACCATAATGGACAACCGTAAGCGATGATCGGCCTTATAAGGGCCACGTAGCAAATGACCTTCACTCTGGAGTCAAGTTGACTGCTATGAAACAGTCTCCTTGTCAGAGCATAAGCCTTCTTGGCCCCAGCAAGACAAGCAACTATATGTCTATCGAAATATAGATACTGGTCAAGCCAGATACCTAGATATCTAACTGCGCTTCTCACCGCCAACGCAACGGCTGCCCATTCTGTCCAATAATGGCCAATTTCTTCCAGTTTTTTCTGGTATCCCTAGAGGCCCCAGCTAATGCAAGTTGATTTTCAACTTCCAGTCGTCGCAATATCGCTTAATTTGGTCGAAGTCACGCTGCAAAAGGATAAAAGGATATTAATGACCTCGATTTTAGGACCTGATCTGTATGCCACCAAATCATCGGCATACGCTATAGCATGTCTGATTGAACTTACCAGATCACTCGTGTAAATGTTAAACAGGATCGGAGAATTGACCGCTCCCTGCTGTAAACCGTTTTTAATTTCAAAGACTCTGCTCGAAGTCGCGTTGCCACATTTGACAACGAACTTCTTTCCCATAAGCATATTATAAATTACATATAGCAAAGATTTGTGCATCCCCCGCCTGGTCAACTTGTAGAAAAGTCCCTCTAACCATACGGTGTCGAAAGCCTGCTCAAAATCAACCAGACAATCACCCGTGTATTGGTTCTTGCATTTATTCCACTGAATGTCGGAAACCAGTTTCGACGCGGCATGAATAGTTTCATGCCTCGCCTTGAAACCAAACTGGTTGTCCGGAATTATGTTATTGTCCTCGATCCACTTTAACAGGGCTCTATTGACAACTTTTTCAAAGACCTTGCTAATATTCGGAAGCAAGCTAATTGACCGTAGATTGGCAGGGTTCGTCCTATCTTTACCTTTTTTCGGGATAGGGTGTACCACAGCTACCTTCCAATGGGCCGGATAATGTGCATTATTCAGCGCATTGTTAAACAGCGTGCTGAAAATATCTACATCCTCCAGAGGCAGGTGTCTCAATACGACGTTTGGGACACCATCCATCCCCGCCGACTTTTTATTCTTTAGTGACTCGAAGATGCACAGAAGCTCATCCTTCGACACGAACAAGTGCGATGCATCTCGGCCATTGGCGACAACTACATTAGCATGGTTTTCATCAGTGAACACGGTGAATCCGTTATTCTCAGATCGCCAATTCTCAAGTTCGGTGCGCAGATCGAAGTGGCTCACCAGAGCCCTATTCTTAATGTCGTGGTTACGGCGAACAGGATTGTTCACCGTATACACGGCCTCGAAACAAGCGCCCAGCAAATCCACTTTCTCCCGTAGGTCCTCGACCACGAAAAAATCGTCGTTTGAAGCGACACTTTCTGGACTTATTCCAGCAGTCAGTACTGTCTGTCTGTTCTCTGCTGTCTGGGAGATTCGAACACAAGGAATATCATTGTGATCTTTCCTCCAGAACAACTTATTTATCTGTGGGAACATATTCGGACTACAGGTTTTAATAGCCCGAATTTTATTGCCCCAATACAGACTTACAGATTTTCTGTAATTTTCTTTTATCAGCTGTTTCAGGATTCGGATATCTGAATTCAGCATCCTTACCTACGGGTCGTTGCGATCAGTAAATTGCCTGTACAGCCGTTTAAGCCTCGAGAGCAGTGTACTTTTCTGTCGGTATAGTGCGTCGATTGTAGGGTTTCTGTACTTTTCTGTCTGGTCGTCGTCGGAACATCCTACCCGAGGAATAGTTCGTTCCATAGTTCGTTTGGTGGCGTCGTTCATTTGCAATAAATGCCGATCAATGTCATCATTTGTCATGTTACTGTTTGTCGGTGGGTCGATCCCACTCGAACGTATATCTCGCTTTAAGAATCTGGAGAAGCGCGACCATTGTGCCCTCCGATAATCGAATGAACACACTGCTTCGTACTCCTCCAGCAGCGTTTTCTCGTTCGGGATCCGTATTGCGGCGGCGAGTCCGTAGTGGTCACTATCGTACTCAAACGCACGCAAACTGTTCCGTGTGTTTTGATCTATGTTCGTCAGTTGAAGTCTTGCGTCCGTTAAGGCCAAGTCCAGGAAAGCACCGCTTCTTGGGAAAGAAGGGATATCCGTCGCGTATAACTCGAGGTTGTACTCAATCATATTGAGTCGCCACCAGTCGTGAAACTGGTTGCCCCTGGGATTTGCAGTAACATTTCCCCATGCCGCATGTTTGGCATTAATATCTCCAGCCAAGAAGTAATAATTGTCCTCCGAGTTCAGCTGCAGACCACGAAAAAGTGTCTCGACCTCTGTCATAAATTGGTTTGGTGGAGGTGGAGCAGGTGCGTAAAGCGACACCACATACATTCTCCTCCGGCTATGGAGAGGAATGCATATAATGAATGCCTCCAACAACTGGAACCTACGCATGTCCCCGCTATATATAGGGGGAAGTGGTCACCCTTCGTACACGGTCACCCTTCGTACAGTGAGCATAAATCTAAAACTAAACGGGATTCAAACACGTGCTTACTAATGTGCATAGACATAGTAGGCGCCGAGCTACTCAATAAATTTTAAATCATAAGTGCAACAGATGCGATCGCGACAAGACGTTTAGTGTTTTTTAGTGCTCTGAGTAATTTTTTTGTGTACGTTTGATGTAATATTGTGAGTAAGTTTTGTATGTTTTTTGGCTAAATAGTGATGAAGAATTGTTGATAAAAGTGTTAAATTTGTGTTTTAATTATAAATATTGCAAAATCTCATTACAGTTTTTGAGAAATGGATTTTTGTGTATTGTGTACAGCTTGGGGAGCATTCGTACAGTCAAACATGGGGCACATTCGTACGAGTACGAATGCTCCCCATTAAATTTTCTTGAGCAGGTTACAATCTAAACACGAAGTTACAGTTTTATTGAAATGAAATTTAATCCTTTAAAATTAGTTTTTCGCATTCTATAGTAAATTGAGGTTGGTATTTTATACCTATAAATAATAATTTCTTTAAGAATCATGGTGCGAACATATAAGAAAACATAGGGACGGGCTACAGTCCGCTTGGGCGAACTGTTGGATACCCTATTCTTATTCCTATCCCTCATAAGTGGGCGTGACAAAAGTCTAAGTATGGTTAAATTGTTAAGAACGCTCTACATATTTTGTTATATAACATTTAAAGGATTTTATCAAAAAAAACGCTCCCTAGCTCAAACTTGGGTGCTTCAATAAAATTGTTTTATTTAATTGTGGGCGTGTCAGTAGGCGGATTTAAAAAAAAACTAACACATGAGCATAAAGGGCCCCTAGAGAGTATATATTATAAATTTCAGCTCCCTAGCTCAAACTTTGGATTTTCAAAAAAATTGATTTATTTATTTGTGGGCGTGTCAGTGGGCGGATTTTGAAAATATTTATACATGAGCTTAAAGGGCCCCTAGAGAGTATATATTATAAATTTCAGCTACCTAGCTCAAACTTTGGATTTTCAAAAAAATTGTTTTATTTATTTGTGGGCGTGTCAGTGGCCGGATTTTGAAAATATATATACATGAGCTTAAAGGGCCCCTAGAGAGTATATATTATAAATTTCAGCTCCCTAGCTCAAACTTTGGATTTTCAAAAAAATTGTTTTATTTATTTGTGGGCGTGTCAGTGGGCGGATTTTGAAAATATTTAAACATGAGCTTAAAGGGCCCCTAGAGAGTATATATTAAAAATTTCAGCTCCCTAGCTCAAATTTTGGTTTTTCAATAAAATTGTTTTATTTTTTTGTGGGCGTGGCAGTGGGCGGATTTTGAAAATTTTATATCCCGAGCAGTTTTAGGAGTCATAGATCATATATAAAAAATTTCAGCTTCCTAGCTCAAAATTCGATTTTTTCCAAAATTTTGTTTTTTTGAGTTTGTGGGCGTGTCTGTGGGCGGATTTCAAAAATTCGTAAACTTGATTATTTCGGGACCCTAGAGAGTATATGGTTAAAATTTCAGCTCTCTAGGTCCAGTTTAAAGGCCTAATTTTTGCCGACGGACGGACGGACGGACGGACGGACGGACATGGCTAGATCGACATTACTATCGATGCTGATCATAAATATAGTAACTTTTAGGGGTCTACGGGCAATATTAAGGTATGTTACAAACTATGCGTCAAAATTAATATACCCCTAGAATAGGGTATAAAAAGGTGCACGAAACGAAGGAGTTGACGAGCCATCCGTTAAATTAACAGTTGACGAAGTTGTGGAAAGGACTTTGTCTTTTAGAAAAGCGGTATTAAAATACAACATTAAAAAATCAACATTGCAAAGCAGAGTGCAGAAATATAGAAAAGCCCTTTCTGATGATAAACCTTCACGAAATGTTCACTCCAAGTTTACAAGCCTACAAGTATTTTCATTGCAAGAAGAAGAGCATTTAAATGAATACATTATTAATTGCTGCAAAATGCATTACGGAGTCACAACGCAACAAATTCGGAAACTCGCATTTGAATATGCAAAAGCCTTAAATTTGAAATACCCAACGAAATGGAATGACAACCAAATGGCTGGTCTAGATTGGTTGCGTAAATATAGAGAACGGAATACTAATCTTAGCTTGCGAAAGCCTGAGAACACAAGTATTGCACGTTCATTCGCATTTAACAAAACGGCTGTTGCAGAGTTTTATAAGAACTTGGCTGACGTTCTTGCACGACATAATTTTCCCTCGGACAGAATTTTCAACTTTGACTAGACAGGGGTGTCAACTGTCCTGGAAACACCAAAAGTTTTGGCACCAAAAACACAAATGCAATTAGGGCAGATTGTCTCCGCTGAGAGGGGCGAACTCGTAATTTTTGGCGCGATTATTTCTGCAAGCGGAAACACAATCCCCCCACTATTCGTATTCCCACGTGTGCATTACAAGGATCATTTCCTCGATGGCTCACCCGAAGGAAGCATCGGGGCTTCGAACAGGAGTGGATGGATTAATTCAGATATATTTGTTAGTGTGCTAAAACATATTCAAAATCACACTCTTAGCTCGAAAGAACATCCGATCCTATTGCTATGCGATAATCATGAAAGCCACATCAGCCTACAAGCCATTATGTTTTGACTTTTCCTCCACACACAAGCCATCGCCTGCATCCTTTGGATGTTGGAGTTTTTGGGCCGTTTAAGTCTTAGTTGAAAATATCGTTTAATAACTGGCACGTGATGAATCCAGGAAAAACAATCAGCATATACACTATTCCCAAACTCGTTAAATTGGCATTTTTAGAATCTTTTACAGCGAAGAATATTATAAGTGGATTTTCTAAGCCAGGTATATGGCCGTTTAATGAAATGGCTTTTAGCGATACAGACTTTGCTCCAATTGACGTTTTGTCTTCGAATACTTTGAACAATATTCCACCGAACCCAGAAACAAATTCTGTTGTATTAGAACCACAAACTTCTTTATCTTTTCCAGTGACTAATATAAATTTACAGAATCCGCTTGTTCATTCCAATGATGCTTCTGATTTCTCACCCACATCCTTGCTCCAAGGTCTTCATGAACTTATCGAAGAATCTTTTCAACCACCTAATTCTACAGATATCACACAACCAGAGGCGTAGGCTACATTTTTCAACCCATCTACATCTTCTGCAGCTGAGACTCCATCGGAAACAACAACATATGTTCCTATAACACCAGAAGCCATAAGACCGTATCCGAAAATCGTAAGAAGCAAGAAAACCAACAAAGGAAGAAAACCTGGCAAATCGCGCATTTATACAGATACTCCTGAGAAAAATTAACTCGAAGAAAGGCTTAGACAAAAAGAAATAAAAAAAGAAGAGCAGGAAAAACAGCAAAAGCTAAAATTATTAAACGTAATT
Organism: Portevinia maculata; assembly: GCA_949715645.1. NCBI lineage: Eukaryota > Metazoa > Arthropoda > Insecta > Diptera > Syrphidae > Portevinia > Portevinia maculata. Next base: position 181,408,243 of record OX454527.1, read on the forward strand.
TGGCCGAGGTTAGTTCCACTCAAAAGAAAAAGAAAATACAAAAAATTGAAAATGTTCATGATTCAGATGATTCCGAAACATCGCAAATAACCTTGCGGGAAAGCTCCACATCGCCGTTTAATGTAGAAAGCGACGACGAGGCTGACTATGATTTAAATAATACGATCACAAATGTTGAAGTGACCCCGGAAAATATAAAAAATAACTCTTTTATTTTGGTAAAATTTCAACAAAAAAATCTGTTGTCTATTACGTCGGAAAAGTTCTGAATCATTATTCACCAACAGAACTCAAGGTTTCGTATCTACGAAAGCAACCAGGATCATCAATGTCTTTCGTCGTTCCCGAAGTAGAAGACATTCATACTCTCTTTATTATTGACGTCGCAATGATCCTGCCTGATCCTGAACCAAGGCCACATTGCACAGCAAGGACATCAAAACTTTTTACTTTTTCAACCGACCTTAGTCATTTCAATATTGAATAAGTTTAACGATCTCATTATATGAATTTATATTTTACTAAGAATTAATTATTTTTGTTTGTTTTTGTTTTTTCTGTTTTTGTTAAAGAAGAGTTTATTTAATTATTTATTTTTGTTATATTTAAATGAGTCAAAATGAATTACCTATATTTAAAAAAATAAAGATCTCATACTTTCCTAATATAAACAAACTTTGTGAGTTCTTTTTTATTAAGCAGAATTAGAGGTAACAATGGGTCAAGTTGAATCAATAATAAGTAAGTAAATGTTTTAAACACGGTATTTGGTATTTGACAAATAAAAAGGAAGCCAAATTAACTTTTTAAATATCCTGTATGAATCCTCCCCATGTCGTACGAATGTGCCCCATGTGCTGTACGAAGGTACCCCACGGGTGGGGAGGATTCGTACAAAAATCTTATCCCATTAAAATGGCTATAACTATTTAAGCCTTTGACTTAGCAGTGTAATTTTTTTTCGTAAAGTGTAATAATATATATATTATAGATACAGTCCATTAACTTGAAGCTGCAGTGAGTAAATAAATAACTAAAAAATAAAAAGTAAAAACTGTACGAAGGGTGACCACTTCCCCCTAACCCTATGGCGCAGGCCTTTTCGAATTAAGATTCCAACCCCACCTCCTTGAGTGGAGTGAGGCCGGTCTCTTCTTATTACATGATAGTCTTTGTATCCCAATTTGTGCTTCTGATTTAGCTTAGTTTCGCTAACCAAAAGCACATCCGGGTTTTCGGTTTTCAACAAGTTGGCAAGTGACGTTCTTTTCTCGATCCTGACTAGTGAATTCACATTCACAGCAAGGATCTTTAAGTTTCCCTCATCCAGCGTAGCCATTTCATTTATGGCACACCAGACCCCACAAACAGCTCCGAATAGATAAAGTCAATTCGGGCCGCTTGTTCATTTAATTGTTTCTGGAACTTATCGATCTTTCCGTGCAGAGACAGAAGGATCGATTATAAGTCCAGATCCACCTCTGGTGCCTTTTGGGCTACCTTTGGTTGGTTTGATGTCATGTGGGCTTGACCCGGTCCAGCTGCCATTTGGTCAAAGGACACGTTGGGTGCCACAAAATTTGCGAACGAGCGACTCTTCTGACGCCTATCATCTCTTTTGCGGGCCTGGACTCTCTTTTTCAATTCTTGGTACTTTGGACAACCCCTGAAGTTGGCGGGATGCCCAGAGTTCCTGCAGAGCACACAGGAGAGTACACTCCGGTCGTCGACTCTCTCCTTACCTAGAGAGCATTCACCATGTATGTGGTCCTTATCGCACTTCACGCATCTAAACTGCATGTTGCAGTTAGCTGCGGCGTGCCCGAACCTTTGGCAGCGCATACATTGAAGTATGCGATCTGACCTCTTTATTTTCTCCCACCTTACAGCATGGTAGTACAGGAAGCGGATATTTCGCAGCCTGTCGATTTTGCTGTCGGGAGTTAGCTGGACTAGGAAGAATGGTAAGTGACGGTTACCACCCCTTGCCACAGCCGAAGAAAACGGCTTGACCCCCACGAACTTGAGGTCGTCACTTTCAAAAAGTTTGAGCTCTTTTTCTAGCTCCTCCGTTTTTATTGAGGGATCAAATCCCTTTAACACAACAGTTTTAAGTTTTTGCTCCCTTGGGGTGTACGCAACGGTGGGAACTATCGAATAAAAACAATCGACTTATTCGATAGCTGCAAACTGTTCATTTATTCGATAGTCGAAAAAATCGTTCGAATGAAAAAAACATTCAAAAATCGTTCGAATGAAAAAAACATTCAAATGTTTTAATCGATAGTTTACTTTGGCTGGTGGGATTTTTCACTTGCATGGGACTTTGGACTATCGAGTTGGTTGGAAAAATGTTCGAATGTTTTTGGCGTCGCATGAATGATTTTTTTTACTTGTATGGACTTTGGACTATCGAGTTGGGTGGAAAAATGTTCGAATGGTTTTGGCGTCGAATGAATGATTTTTTTACTTGTATGGACTTTGGACTATCGAGTTGGTTAGAAAAATGTTCGAATGGTTTTGGCGTCGAATGAATGATTTTTTTTACTTGTATGGACTTTGGACTATCGCGAACATTTTCTTTTAAAGACAATTTGAATAGAAAACGGTCGGTTAATTTTTGTCGATCGAAATAAAATCAAAAATAATTTATTGAAATTATATTTATACAATTTAAAAATTGTAACTTTGAATATTAAACAGTAGCAAGACTATTATTGGTAATTGTGTATTAAAAATCAATCTTTCAGATTGGAGTAAATCCGATTGAAGTTATTCGCGAGCGAATCACGGTGTTTGTTTTCTTTAGTGTTATGTATAATTATTATATGTTTCAGTAGTAGTTGCCTGAAGGATTTGATATTTTCTAAATAAGTTTATTTATCAAACCAGGTTAAAGGCGTTTGTTTTTTTTTCAGTTTTAATTGTTTAGTTATTACATGTTTTAGTAGTGGCTCCTCTGAAGGGCTAGATACTTTCGTGTTTTTATTTCAGTATCTCTTAATTTTAAACTGCGTGTTGCAGGTAAGTGATATATCTTATTGTATTTTTGTCTTTTAAAATATTATAGCATAATTTTTGGCAATATGCGTCCCGGATGTAAGAAATCCTTTGTATGGGATTTCTTTAAAAAGACCGGCAACATTGTTCGTTGCAATATATGTAAGAAAGAGCTGAAATTTACTGGCAATACGTCGAATTTAAACGACCATTTACGCCGTAGACATCCCGGCTATTTAACAGGAAATGATGCAGCAACTCCAACTGCAATGGATGTCACACCTTCAGTGTCTGTGATGACACAACAACAACAAACATCAGGCACTTCAGGCGTAAATATTCCGCAAGTAGCCGAAACAACAACGGGTGCAATTCCAAAAATTAAAAGGACGGTGCAGTCTAAACTTTTTGTGACAGACAAGCGTTTAGAACTTTCGGAATCGGAGGCAAAGAGCATCGACGATTCCTTAATAAAAATGATAACGACAGACCTACAGCCACTCTCCATTGTAGAAAACGCTGGGTTTTTAGAATACTCGCAGAAGATGCAACCTTTGTATCGAGTTCCCAATCGAAAACTTTTGTCGAATACAATGCTACCATCAAAATATTCAGAAATTCGCAAGAGACTACAGGGTATACTGGAAAACGTTAACCATGTATCTGTTACAACGGATATGTGGACATCGGATAGCAACAGCGCATTTTTAACAGCTACCAGCCACTTTATTTTCCACGCGAAAATGTATTCAGCAGTTCTGGCAACACGGGAAGTTCCTGAGAAACATACTGGAGAAAATATAGCAGCAGTTTTATCAAATATTTTTGAGGAATGGTGTATATCGACAAAAGTAGTCACTATCGTAAGTGACAATGGAGCCAATATTAAAAAGGCTATAGATAATTTAAGGAAACATCACCATCCATGTGTCGCTCATACATTGAACTTGTGCGTAGGCGACGCAATTAAAAATGTTTCAGATGTTGCACAATTACTTGTCAAATGTAGATCAATCGTGTCACATTTTAGACATAGTACTCTTGCAACTAAAAAACTTAGGAGAATGCAGAGACAAATGGGATCAACAATTTTAAAGTTAAAGCAAGATGTTCCCACACGGTGGAATTCTTCGTTGATAATGCTGGAGCGCATTCTTTTAGTAAAGGAGCCGTTATCAGCCATCATTACATCTTTACCAAATTCTCCAGAGTTCTTAACTACTTCAGAGTGGGGGATAATACCTGATTGCATAGCAATTCTGAAGCCAGTAGAAACTATGACCACCGAATTATCTGGGGAAAAATATTCAACCATGTCGATGATAATACCATTGATAAGAGGACTCCAGTATAGCATCGCCCATATAACTGAGGAAACTTCCTGCGGAATTCACCTTAAAGCAACTCTACTCGATGTCATAAAAAGACGACTTGGTCAATTGGAAGCGGACAAAACCTGTGCGAAAGCAACTTTCCTGGATCCCAGATTTAAGAAGATTGCTTTTGGAAATGAAGCAAATGCTACAAATGCGCGAAAGTGGTTGACGGAGGAAGTCACATATCTTTTAAATAATAGAAGCGTTACCACCAGGAACATGGAACAAGATGAAATAGTTCCCGAAATAACTGTACCAAAACAAATATCGCTATGGGCAATGCTTGATCAAAAAGTAAGCGAAGTCAAGACGACTCGTAATAATGCACCTAGCGTTATGGCAAATCTTTCCATAGAACAATATCTACGATGCGACTATTTGGACCGTTCGCTCGACCCTCTAATTTTTTGGAACTCTCAAAAGGCAGTACATCCAGAACTTTTCGAGCTTTCCCAAAAATATTTGTGTATTCCTGCAACGTCTGTCCCTTCAGAGAGAGTATTTTCAAAGGCAGGTGAAATAATAAATGACAGAAGAAACCGCCTTAAGGGAGAAAAACTCAATCAAATAATTTTTTTTAAATAGCAATTCCGGCTTATTAATGATGGACTAATAGTTAAGTTGTTGGTTGAGGCCGTGGTCCACCCCGGACTGTAAGCGCCATCTCAAGTAAGTAAGAATAGTAAAGCACTGGAATGCGGGATGTAGTTTAGTTAGTATTTTATTTATATAAATGAAAGGAATGTATTTAGTATGAAATATGAATTTAATAAAACATAAATGGCATTTGATTTTTTAATTTTTTTGTTTTTTTGTGACGTGAGAGGCAGAGGGAACTCACATTAAAAAAGCACCCTTACAGTAAAAGACGTGGAAGCAGCCTTTTTTAACTTACATAGGCTTTTTGTTTAGTTATGTGATATTTTCATGAATTCGTGTTAAGTAGATTGTACTGTTTTTTGTAATAAAATAAAAATGTACTGAGGATTAGGCCTAATGGGGAACCTCAAAAAAAAACGCATTGAAGCTCCTACCTCAAAAGGTGATGTGGAAACGGAGATGTTAGCACACACCCCCCCCCCCCCCCCCGAACATTTTTGCGAGCGATGAAATGAATTGAATGAATGAATAAAACTATTCGATAGTTGAAATCATTCAGTTACTAACTATCGATAGTGCAATTCATTCGATAGTTCCCATCACTGGGTGTACGTAAAGTACTCGGTCTTAACCTCTCCCAAGGCGCCACGAACCCTATGGTACTCCTCTATTTTTTCACATAAAATTATGTGTTTGTTGGCTGATAGCCTTTTCACATGAAAATCTTTTGTGATAAGTTTACATAACCTAATGCTATCTACAATGTCGAAATAACTCACGTTGATGGGTGGTATTTTGTCCTTCCGTGACTGTTTCGATTGTTGTTGTTGTTGTTGGTGTTGTTGTTGTTGTTGTTGTTGTTGTTGTTGTTGTTGTTGTTGTTGTTGTTGTTGTTGTTGATGATGATGATGATGATGATGATGATGATGATGATGATGATGATGATGATGATGATGATGATGATGATGATGATGATGATGATGATGATGATGATGATGATGTTGTTGCTGTTGTTGTTGTTGTTGTTGTTGTTGTTGTTGTTGTTGTTGTTGTTGTTGTTGTTGTTGTTGTTGTTGTTGGTGGTGGTGTTGTTGTTGTTGTTGTTGTTGTTGGTGTTGTTGTTGGTGTTGTTGTTGTTGTTGTTGTTGTTGTTGTTGTTGTTGTTGCTGTTGTTGTTGTTGTTGTTGTTGTTGTTGTTGTTGTTGTTGTTGTTGTTGTTGTTGTTGTTGTTGGTGTTGTTGTTGTTGTTGTTGTTGTTGTTGTTGTTGTTGTTGTTGTTGTTGTTGTTGATGTAGTTGAAATTAAAGAGTCCTGCTCCGCGGATAACAAAAAATTAAAATTTCCGGGCTACCACTGCCCGATCAAAACACAGTTTACTTTTACTACTTAATATTTATTCCCGATTTATTTCTACAATCTTAATTCCCGATTTATTTCTACAATCTTATAACCGTTCCGTCTGGTGTCTTACTTAGAACTAACTTAATCATAAAACCCATTCCCACGACACTGGCTATCTGGAGACGACATTTATCCTTGGTCAGCAAATGCAACGGATGCGCGTGCATTTGAGTCAGCTCAAATGCACGAGCCAGACGACGACCGGTGGGAAAGCTGCAACCAATGTAATACCACGGATCATGTATCCTGCACAACGCTAACGTGTTTATTCACGTATCATGTATCCGGCATATGCTCTGAATGTATGTAGGTATGTATGTCTCGCCCACGCTGGATGGTGTTAACTCCTCCCCGTTCGAAAGTCTACGTCCCGTAGACCCGCTCAAAAAAGAGAGGGTGGTTGCTAAGCGGATATCTGGTGATGGCCGGATGTACTGTCAGCCGGACTTCCCTGAAGATGCAGGTTGAGGGATGGAATGTTGAGCTTACCCTTTGTCTTGCGCCATATGTTCCAGGCAAGGAGAATGATCATCAGGAAAAGTCCTACGTCGGTTATGGTTGAAAAGTTAAACTTTGTATACAGGTCCCCGAGGTGGTGTATGTTTTCCATGCTAAGGGAGTGCACGTACTCAACGTCAATTAGGTGTCCCTTGGATGAAACGTTCGCCATAACCGGCGGAAGTGCCTGGAGGTGTGTGGAAACAAAGCTGGAGAATGTTCTGTTCCTTAACTGGATCGTCTCGTTGATAAGCCGGATGATGTATGTACCCTCTAAGTTCCTTGATTCGTTACCGCACGTAAGTTGTCCCTTAAAGTTGCTCAAAAAGACGGTATCCTCTTTGATAAGATCCAAGGTTTCATTACTGTTTGAACGGTAAGTACATGCTGCAGGTCCTCCCCTCAGCAATCGAGCAACGCAGCCGTCTTCCACTAACTTCTCTAGTACCGATTCCTTGCAAACCGTCGTATTCCCTATAGAAAGGCCTTCGCCGTGTATACCAAAAGCCTCGCGGTGATTGATCAGAACCTTATTGTGTCGTAAGTCGATCTGCTTTCCATCACGTATTGATGACCTCGTAAGCAGCACGTTGAAGTCCTCGTTTTTTACCTTTGGCATCGATAGGATATACAAAAGGGCCGAACCATTCGTATATATGGAGGGTGTCCCATGTTCGATAGCTTCTACCTCGTTCCCATATGGAAGTGTCTCGAACTCGTTGATGATCTCGGCTACCTCCCCTTTGTCTAACAGGTTCGTGTTGATTATACCGCCCTTTGCCATCTGACATGCCCGTATTATTTCGTTGACTCTTTCTTTAAAGATCAGGACTTCGTTTAATACGTCTTGTTCGAATCTTCCTGCGAGAGTGTCCTTTATTCCACTGTTGGCTCTTTCGATGACCCAGTTGACTTTTTGTGTAACTTCCTCCATGCCTTTGAGCACTGCGTCATTTATCTTGTACTGATGGTTATTGTTCTCGATGATTTCCTGTTCGCTTTGGAGAACCTTACTCCAATCGTCGGCGTCGGGACTACCAGCTATCCATTTCCAAGCTGCGCCAATCCAGTCAATTGATCTACGCCTCCTTGATGGTGAGCTCGTTTTAAGCAAGCTTATGCGCTCACTAGTTTGTTGTAAATAATACCCGATTAGGGATCGTCTTTCTTTGTCCTTAATGCTGCTGGCCGTTACATTTGCTAACACACTTAATTGCTCCTCGATTTGACTTAGGTTGATGATGTGAACCAATTTGAAGCTGCCGTCGACGATGAAACCTCTTCCATCCTTGATGGTAACGATTGGTCCCTCGTAGTTATAGATCTGGAAACTTTGCACCGAAATAATGCAAACAAATCTGCAAAATGTTCTCTTAGATGTTGGTTAGGGTTACTAAAAAATTATTCATATGATAAAAAACTTATACTTCTAACAATTACTTTGCTACTTCCATAATAGTAACAGAAAGCTTTAGCTTAAGTATCTTATACTATAATGTACATTCAAATTAAAATATTTATTCCAATTAATTAGTTTTTAATTTTATCTATAAATTAGCTAGGGTGTGCCTCTTCCCCCTTTTTTTGAAGTGCTCATATACATATGCATGTGTGTATGTGCACTGATATCAGTTTAGCTTATGATTTTCATGCCAATTGTAATTTTGTGAGTGCTTTGTGCTTTAGTTGTGCATGCAATTACTATTGTGCTTTACCGTGGAACATTCTTAATGTGGGCTTTATGGACCTTTCGTCCTGTGGACGTAGTCACCGTTACCCTATTGTTCCTTTCGACGATTTCCTTGCGGAATAAAGGCTTGTTCTTGCCCTGGATTCGTTTTAAAGCGGTGAAAATCACATCACCTTTTTTATATTTTTTTGGTGATGAACGCTTGGCATTTCGCCGTTCGTTATCAGCCTTTTGCTTTTTTTCAATAATACCCCTCAGATCATTGTTGATCTTAACCCGGAAGTTCCTCAGTTGTTGGTAGTTTATCCTGGATGCTCTGTTAAAGAATATATCCGAGGGCTTCCTCTGCGTAACTGAGTGGACTGAGTTATTATACCTGTCCACGGCTATACCTAAAAGTTCTTTTACCCGAAGGCCCTTTAGTTCGGCTTTAAGGCATCGATAAATCTCTAAAATGGTGGAATGTACCCTTTCCACTTGTCCATTCACTTCACTTCGGTGAACAGGCGTCAAATATAATTTGATATTCAACATTTTAATGAAATTTTGAATTATGGGGCTCAGGAAACTGCGTTCGTTGTCAGTAACCAAAACCCTAGGAATTGTAAAATAGTGTAATATTTTTATAATCTTTTCCCTCAGATGGAGTGAAGATTTATTTTTTATGTGGAAAAGCTTAGTGAATTTAGAAAACTTATCGATACAGCTTATGAATTTTTCGCCCTGTACCTCGACGATGTCCATGTGAAGTATCTCACATGGATATGAGGGTACTGGCGTTGGCTGTAGCTCGGGGCTTACGGGATGCCTATCATACTTGTTAGCCAAGCAAACTTTACAAGACCTGGTATACAGGGTAATAAAATGATTCATCCTAGGGAAATAGAATTTTTCCAACAACTGTTCTCTATTTTCCCTGGCATTCCGATGAGCCCTCCTATGCTCCTCGTCAATGAGTGCCCATATCCGATCCTCATTTCTTACGTCCTCAACGATTCGCTGCGTAATTCGGATTTTGTAGCTAACAAAGTTATCTAAATATACGCTTTTGAGCAGTCCGATGTGCGATTCTGGAATCTTTACTCCATTAAGGACATTGGGCCTCAACTTTTTCTTAAGGATGGCTACGAGCGTATTCCTATCTAGGTTTTCTGAAGCGACGTAATGGCGCGCATATCCTGGATGGGGTTCCTCGAAAATTTCCAGTCCCTTTCCAACCTTGATTATGATTTGGTTCCTAAAAACATTAAGTGGGGCCTCTATATGAGGAATAAGATCAGTACCATCTTGTTCCGCGCTGTGTACTGTCTCAGCGGTGTCTGTTGATCCAGATACCTCTGAGGCAGTGTTAGTTGAGGAACCATTATCACTAGCTGTGTCTGTTACGGAACCATCAATTGCCCTATTTGAACTTGGTGCTGGTTCAGCTCTAGCTGAATCAGACAAGTGGTTGACCTGGCTTTTCAATCTTGACAGAGCATCTGCTACCAGATTTGACTTACCTGGTTTGTAGATGATTTCCTCGATGCGGGCTTTCCATCGCTTAAGTTTCGCGTTGTAGTTTCTGTTGCCTAACGCGAATGTTAACGGCTGGTGATACGTATATATACGGATTTTCTTAGCGCCGTACACATATGATCGAAGGTTGTCTAATGCCCATACTATGGCCAACATCTCCTTCTCGTTGGTCGCATAGTTCTCCTCGGTCTTGTTGAGGGTTCGCGAAATATAGGAGATTGGCCTGTCTTTCCCAAACTCACCCTGTGATAGGACTGCCCCTAATGCGAGGTTGGATGCATCCGTGGTGAGATTAAAGGGAAGCGAAAAGTCGGGAAAGGCCAATATCTCGGACGATACTAAGAGCTCTTTTAGGTCGTTAAATGCCTTGAGAGATTCCTCATTAAGTACCACTGGAACTCGACTCGACTGGTTTGCCCTAATTTGCGCATTTTCGCCTCTAGTGATATTAGTTAGGGGCTTCGCGACCTTCGCGTAATCGCGGATGAATTTCCTATAATAGGATGTGAGCCCCAGGAAGGACTTAAGATCTTTTAAGTTTTCAGGTGGCAGGAGACCTTGAATAGCAGAGACCTTCTTTGCGTCTGGTTTGATACCCTCGGCCGTGATAACATACCCCAAAAAGTCAACTTCTGGTTGAGCAAATTGCGTTTTCTCGAGGTTAACCCTCAGGTTCGCGCTAAGCAGCTTACCAAGAACGGTATCCAGGTTCCGAAGGTGATTTTCTTGACTGTCTCCAAATACGATAATATCGTCTATGTAAACATAGCATATCTTACCTATATAAGGTTTTAAGACGTCGTCAATCATTCTTTGGAATACGGCTGGTCCGTTCTTCAGACCAAAGGGTAACCTCAAAAACTCAAACTTTCCATTCATGGTTGAGAATGCGGTTTTGGGTATGTCTGAAGCCTTCATCGGAATCTGGTGGAATCCAGAAGTAAGGTCAATGGTCGTAAAGACTTTGGCTTTGCCTAGGCTGGCTAGCGTCGAATTTATATCGGGTATCGGGTATGCATCTGATACAGTGACATGATTTAGCCGCTTAAAGTCTATGACCATTCGATATTGTTTTTCGCCCGATGGCTTAGGTTTTTTATCTACTATCCATATGGGGGAGTTGAAAGGACTTTTGGACGGGCGAATGATACCCTCTTCCAGCAACTTACTTATTTCCTTTTCAACAACTTCCCTCATGTTGGCAGGATAGGGGTAGCTTTTGGAGTAGACCGGTTCCGCGGTGGTTGTTCTAATTTCCGCTTTGACAGTGGTGTCCACGATTTGACTATTGTCAATAGGACCAAAGAGGGGTTCATATTTGCGTATGAGACTCTGAATTTCTAACTTGACGTTAGATGGAAGGCGCTCATCCAACACCACATTGACCTGCGTTGATATTTTTTCCTTGAGCGGTATAGTGATCGAGGGTTTAAGTTGCAGTACGTTTGTCCTCCTATCTATGACCGCCTCAAGTTCTTCAAGGGTGTCGTCCCCAATGATCCCATCAAAGGACGTCAACCCAGGAAGCACGTAAAAGGTAAGAAGGGTGTCGTTCCCTGAATTTTTAAAGAAACATCCCTCTACACATTCTGTAACATGGATTTTACCGGCTGCGCTGTGCACTGGAAATGATTTGGGGACAGGTTTGGCCCCCTGGGAAATCGACGGACTTATGAAGTTCTTGTTAGCCCCGGTATCGACAAGAAACTTCAGCACTCGCCCGTCGGTGGTTACGTACTCTAAATATGGTACGCTGGACTGCCGTCCGTCATAAAATTTACCTCTTCCATGACGCGCTCCTCACCGCCGTAGCGATTGTCAGGTGCCAGTTCATCTTCGCTGTCAGCCTGGAGGTGGAATAGTCTTTGTTGCTTATTGGGGTAATTTTCCGACCTGGCCCTTCGCTTAAAAGGGTTATTACCCTTTGGACGATTCATATAATTTACATGGCGCGACTGCACCGAGTTGTCGACCTCCATCCTTTCACTTGGTTTGGGCACGTTAGGTCTCGGCGGTGTGTCATAGTCGCGGACAGGGATATACTGCTTTGGTTGTCTGGGGTTCTCGCTCAAACTATGGTGGAATCTTTTCCTCGGTAGAAAAGGTCTCGGATCGGACCTAAACGATTGGTTCACTGGCGCAGTAATAACGTTTTTGGCCGATGGGTCGTGGATGACGTTGCTGCGGTAATTCAGATTTTGAATTTCCAAGCAGACCGAATAAGCCTCTGGCAGATTTTTCGGCTTCTGGATGATCAGCATCCGGGAAAGGTCGCCGTTAAGGCCTCGAATAAACACGTCAAGTGCTCTATTCCGGTAGGTTTCCACAAGAGCATTAACGGTCTCTTGCGAAAAGCTTTCCGTCTTAATCTTATTTATCATAAGAGAAAGTTGATGGTTTACCGCCGCGTAAAACTCATCCATTTTGGAATTCTTCTGCGATAGTTGACTGAGCTGATGCTCCAACGTTCGCATGTCCCTCTTATCGGCATAGTGTAGGGATAAGCATTGTTTGATGGCACCCCAGTCATCATCAAAAATGTTGTATGAGATGAGGGCGGCATCTGCACTGCCCCGCACCTTCTGTCGTATGTGCTGAAGAATAGCACGATATAGGGGCTTATTCCTGACTATCGAAAAGTCTTTAAGGATCCCCTCGACAATATGCACCCAGGATACGTATTGCGTTGGGTTTCCGTCGAAAACCTGTAACTCCTTCACGCAGTCAGGGAGGCGACATATGTCCCTCAATTCATCCTCGTTGGATGGACCACGGAGTTCAAAAACTTGGGGGGCACTGCCGCCGGTAGGAGTCTCAATAAATTGGCCCTCCTCCACGCGTTTAACGCGTACGTCAATCTCCTTTAGCTGTTGTAAAATGGCATTGACTGCCCCGGTTAGTTCGGTCAAGGATTTCGTGATTGAATCCATGTCAAGGAACATTTATATGTGAAGCAAGGTTTTTTTTTTCTAGTAGGATAAAATGTGGGTACTTATCTTTGGTTCCCTTGGCTTACGGTTGGGCTGAGTCTCTGTATGCTGAGTCTCACAGCCTGTGGGAGTTTCACTCGCTTATATTGCACAACACTTTCGATGTATATATTTTTTCGCACATGCACTTCTTGTACACAGAATCACAATTTTTAATTTTTGGCGTATGCTCTTTATATATTTATATTTTAAGCTTAATATTGCACATGCATATGTAGCACACGATTCGTATTACAAATTATTTCTATTATTTTCGCACAGGCTTTAGCACTTAATAGGAAATACAAAACTTGTATAATTATTATTCTTTTATATTTCTTTTCGCACTTTGCTTCGTTCACAATTTATTTCTAGTTTTTATTGCTTTAATATTTTCTTTCTTTATTTTTGCTGTAAGCTTAGTTGGATCTGCGAAAGAATTTTCTTACGTTAGACATGGGAGTTTCATCGTTGCGCGATGGACTCGGTATTCTCCGCGGAGCAGACACGGGTTTCTATATCGAGACCGGTTTTGGAAGTGCCGCGTGATTCCTCTTTAGTCGCTGGCGTTTGTGGTTTTCTTTTAAGATTTTAACCAGCAACCTACTAGGGCACGAACAATCTTCACTATCGCAGCTCTTAACCAATCAGATCTCCGCTTGCGGAATTTGAAGAAGTCAGAATGGGTGCTGTCTTGGATATCTTTTAAGGTTCACTGCACCGTTCACTCGATAGAGCGTACTGATCTTCTCGTCCTTTTTTAAGGACTTTAAATCTTGCGGTTTAAGAGGTAGCGAGTTTTTAACCGGTCCCTGCTCGGGCGCCAATTAAAGAGTCCTGCTCCGCGGATAACAAAAAATTAAAATTTCCGGGCTATCACTGCCCGATCAAAACACAGTTTACTTTTACTACTTAATATTTATTCCCGATTTATTTCTACAATCTTAATTCCCGATTTATTTCTACAATCTTATAACCGTTCCGTCTGGTGTCTTACTTAGAACTGACTTAATCATAAAACCCATTCCCACGACGCTGGCTATCTGGAGACGACATTTATCCTTGGTCAGCAAATGCAACGGATGCGCGTGCATTTGAGTCAGCTCAAATGCACGAGCCAGACGACGACCGGTGGGAAAGCTGCAACCAATGTAATACCACGGATCATGTATCCGGCACAACGCTAACGTGTTTATTCACGTATCATGTATCCGGCATATGCTCTGAATGTATGTAGGTATGTATGTCTCGCCCACGCTGGATGGTGTTAACTTTGATGTTGTTGATGTTGTTGTTGTTGTTGTTGTTGTTGTTGTTGTTGTTGTTGTTGTTGTTGTTGTTGTTGTTGTTGTTGTTGTTGTTGTTGTTGTTGTTGTTGTTGTTGTTGTTGTTGTTGTTGTTGTTGTTGTTGTTGTTGTTGTTGTTGTTGTTGTTGTTGTTGGTGTTGTTGTTGTTGATTTTGCCGTTGATGCTGATTCACCTGCAGTTGTTGCTGCACTTGCTGCTTGAGCACAGCTTGTTAGCTTGTTGCTCTATTGTTGGAACTATTCGCTTTCCGTTGGCGTTCTAAGCGTCTAAGATCGCTGAGTATAGGTACGCACCGCCACGTTACTTTAGGTTAGGTTTATGTGGCTGCCGGCAGAAGCCGACACACTTAGACCAATTTAGGTCCATTGTGACCACGTATATTATCTACCTCAACTCTGTAGATGGGACTGGCCAACGACACGCAGTTGTTCTCAAACGGTCCCCCCACCTACGTACTAACCGCGCCCAACGTCGTTTAGTTACGGTGATCTAGCGAGAACCGATTAACTCGACGCGGTAGGGTCGTTGGTTAACGTTACTTCCAGTGGTCCAATTTTCGTCATTCCGAAGCCACTCTCCGAATTGGTTCCGTAGGAAGATCCTCTCGGTTTCGTACCGTTGGCCATAGATAAACACGTGTTCCGCGTTTTCAGAAACATTTTCGCAATGCGGGCAATTTGGGCTGGTTTCATGTCCGGGTTTAAAGAGATATTCTCTGTAACAGCCATGACCCGTCAAGAACTGGGTCAGATGGAAGTTTGTTTTACCATGTTACCTTTTGATCCATACATCGATCACTGGTATAAGCCTGTGCGTCCATCTTCCCTTTAACGATTCATTCCATTGCTGTTGCCAAGTTGCTATGCTCAGGCCCCTTTCATATTTTCTTTTTTCGTTATCTACCCGACCGTTTCGGACTCGCTTACTTTTTAATTTTACCATAACTTCAGCAAGTATATCGATAGGTAACATTGAAGATACGACGAGTATAGCATCGTTCGAGACTGTTCGAAACGCACAGGCGACTCTTAGTGCGCTAAAACGGTGGACAGATTTGACTCCCCTCATGTAAGACTTAACTTTCGTTGCACTTGCGCTAACGGTTTTTGATGACTTTTCGCATACATATTCAAGATGATGTTTAAAGCTTAGGCGAGCGTCTATAATTACTCCGAAGTACTTAATAAACGGTTGGGAAACTACTTCTTGCTCTCCTACTCTAAGCGTTATCGTTTCCCGCCCTTTCCTACTCGTAATAAGTACTGCTTCCGTTTTGTGGGTGGCGAGTTTCAACCCTGCGCTAGAAAGCCATGTACGTACATTTGCAACTGTCTCATTGCAGTGCAGCTCGACTTCTTCTATTGTTTTTGCCACAACTACCACGGCTATGTCGTCTGCAAAGCCGATAATCGACGCTTCTCTTGAAATCGGTAGACGCAGAATTTCGTCATACATAATGTTCCATAGCAAGGGGCCTAGAACTGAACCTTGTGGCACACCGCCCGTTATTTCATACTCTTTTATTCCCTCATCAGAGTCGTAGAGGAGAACTCTATTCGAGAAGTAACTCGTTATAATCTTACGAAGATAGTCCGGTATTCCAATACTGTAGAGACAGCTAATGATACGCTCCCAACTCGCCGAATTAAACGCGTTTTTTACATAATGCTGGATGTAAGCTTTGGAAGACGCTGCAATACTTTGGGAGATTAAAGGAGAGGTTGATGTTCAGGTCTTCTGAGAAGACTATATCACCGACTCCTTTTTCGGTCTTGGACCCATCCATGAATATTTTGTTTTTTTTCTGTTTTGCCATAGAGTAATTTTAAAGGACCGGTATTGAGTGTTTGAAGCCTAGATTGAACTTCATTTCAGTAGGCAGTCGATCTGTAGAGAGTGGAAGATAGAACTGCATCTTAATTCGGCTATCTCTATTGGTGAACAGATAACTATGTAAGTTTTTCAGAAGGAAGGATCACAATGATATTTCTTGTTTTCGAATCTCCCAGCCAACTGAGAACAGACAGACAGTACTGACTGCTAAAATAAGTCCAGAAATTGTCTCTTCAAACGATGGTTTTATCGTGGTCGATGACCCACAGGAGAAAGTGCATTTGTCGGCGCTTGTTTCCAGGCCGTGTATACGGTGAACAATCCTATTCGCCGTAACAACAACATTGGGAATAGGGCTCTACTGAGCCACTTGTATCTGCGCACAGAACTTGACAATTGGCGATCTGAGAATAACGGATTCACCGTATTCAATGATGAAAACCATGCTAATGCAGTTGTTGCCAATGGCCGAGATGCATCGCACTTGTTCGTGTCGAAGGGGATGATCTTCTGTGTATCTTCGAATCACTAAAGAATAAAAAGTCGGCGGGGATGGATGGTGACCCAAAAGTCGTATTGAGACACCTCTGGAGGCAGTATATATTTTTACCACGCTATTTTTACAACAGGGGGCGCTGAATTCTCCCATCCTGTTCAACATTCACACGAGTGATCTGGTGGGTTCATTCAGACATGCTATAGCGTATGCCGATCATTTAGTGGCATACAGATCAGGTCCTAAAATCGAGGTTATTATCACTCTTTTGCAGCGTGACTTCGATCAAATTAATAGATATTGTGACGACTGGAACTTGAAAATCAACTCTGAGAAGCCTCTTTTTGTTCAGAACACCATTGGCTGGGCCTCTAGGAATACCAGAAAAAAATGGAAGAAATTGGCCATTATTGGACAAAATGGGCACCCATCAGAAGCTTAGTTAGCTATCTGGGTATCTGGCTTGACCAGTATCTGTTTTTCGATATATATATAGTTGTCTGTCTTGTCGGGGCAAAGAAGGCGTATGCTCTGACGAGGAGACTGTTTCATTACAGTCAACTTGCCTCCAGAGTAAAGGTAATTTGCTACGTGGCCTTTATAAGGCCGATCATCGCTTATGGTTGTCCATTGTGGTTTAATATAGGGCCTAGTTATATCGAAAAGATTCGGTTTATATTAGAATCGAACGCCTGAATCCGACTATATAAAATACTATCCCAACAAGGTTCTATTCGATGGGGCTCAGTTGAACAGGATCGACAATTTCCTCATTAAGGTGACTCGAAAGTACGTTGCAATTGCAAGGGCGATAATAATAATAATAATATTTAGTTAGGGTATATTACACGACGACCTATTGATCTATTGTGTCCCCTTGCTTGTGCCTCAGAGAGGTTCATGCCCTCTTTCAGAGCCCTCTTTAGATACTTCTTTGTGAAGCGTTTCGAGATATTGCTCTGATTTATCCTTGGCAAGTCATACTCCTCAGAGCACAGCGTCCAGTTCAGTTTCTTTGATGAATCTGAGAATGAGCTGTGGGTCCATGGTTTGTATGTCCTTGTCTGTTATTTGGTGCCTGCCCAAATATTTTATCCTTTTGTGAGTCAGTGCCATACAGGATTCCAGTATGTGGTCTGGAGTTTCGGCGGTTTCACTGCAGAATCTGCAGAGCCCGTCCTCCGATATGCCCATTTTCCTCAGGTGCTCCTTGTGACTGCAGTGCCCCGTGAGGAGGCTTGTTAGGATTCTTAGGTTGTTTTTGTTCAGGCCGATACAAACTTTGAATCTCTTTTGGTTGTAATTTCCTAAGAGTTTCTTGGCTTGCCTCAGACCTTGGAGGTTGAGAAAGGTTTTGGCACTTGTTTCTTCCTCCAGTCTCCTGAACTCTTCGCGTATAGTGTGTTCTCCTGATTTTTGCCTGGAAGATGCTGGTACATTTGCCCATGGATTCGTAGTGCTTAGTTCCTAGCCCAAACACTCCTGCACCAGTTCCCTCCTCGGTCCTCGAGCTGTCCGTGTACCACTTTGTTGTGTGGTTGCTCAGTCCACAAGTTATGGATTAATTGCTCCAGTTCTCCTTATTGCTGAGCCTTATCTGGAAATTCTTCTGGAAGTTGAATTTCCTGATGCTGTCGTCCTTAGCCCTTAATTCACTAGGTGAGTCCCTGGGACTCACCCATCTTTTTCTTTTGCCCACAGATCGTGCATTTCTACACACACACATATAAGATCCACAGTGCCTTCATGTAGTGTGGTGATAAACGCGATACTGGTCGGATGTGTTTTTGCAATAAGTGCAAGGGTCACTTTTTGGTGATCAGTGAGTCCCACGGACTCAGGTAGGTATTTATGTTGCAATTTGCATATGTGTTTTCTTTATTATTTTTTTATTTTTTTTGCGAGAAATTCAGTGATAAGTATGGATTTAAGTAAACCAGGCCAAGCTGGTGAAGATCTTAACAGAAGTAACCTGATTTCCGGTTTATACAACACTATGTTGCCATTTGAACTACGTATATCAATTTCATCGATTATCAAAAGAGAAATACCTGACGCGCCCGAGGCTGCAGAACAAAAACTTTCCAGAGGTGAGCGCAAATACTCCCATGTTTGTAGCTCCAAAAAGAGGACTAAGACTGCATACCCTTGTTGTGCATGCAAGAAGTCAGTTTGCCTGGGATGCTCCCGCAAAAGATGCAAAAAGTGCAAAAACATCTGCATTTGAGTACCTGTACGTTTTTTTTCTTCATATGGAGACAGTTACTTTTTTCATCAAATACGAGTTAAGCGTTATTTTTTTGTTTTGAAAAGGCAATTGCTGTTTTTTTTTTATTTTTATTTAAAAAATAGGATTTTTCAAAAAAAAAAAGACTTCGAAACTTCCATGAATAAATCTTAATTATAGAGCATTTTTAAAAATATTTTTGTTTTATTTTATCAGGAAGAAGTTGAAGTTCAAAGAACAAAAGTAATTTTTTTGAGAAACATATCCTAAATATTGAAAAAAAAGCAATATTACACAAAGTGAGTCCCTGGGACTCACCTAGGTATTTATGCGAGTTTTTTTTCACCTAGTGAATTAAGGGCTAGGTATGCCAAGAAGTGGGAGTTTTTTGAGTAAGTCGTCGTGTTCTTTCGAACCGATGCATCTCCCTCTCCCAATCCCCTCCTTTGCCATCCTTAGGATTGTTTTGTCTGCCTCGTTCATCACCATGATGTGTAGAGGGGTCAATTCCAATAACACCTCCATGGCTGCGGTTGGGCAGCTATGCATTGCTCCGGTAATGCACAGGCACGCCAAGTCTTTGCACTTTGCAGAGTGTCTCTCTTATTGTGGCTAGACTGGTTCGTTTCGCCCATGCTACCGCTCCGTATGTGATCATTGGTCTCACAATTGCAATGTACATCCATCGCAGGATGCTTGGGCTGCATCCCAATGCCTTCCCCCCTAGGCTCCTACATATCATGAAAGCGCGGGTGGCCTTCCTGGATATTTCCTCTGTATGTTTTCGCCAGAGGAGTTTACTATCTAGATGGAGTCTTAGATATTTTACTTCTTTGACTGGTATCAGTGTCGTGCCTGATAGGCTAATGTCCTTAAGTCTTTGAAGTTGTCTTTTCCTTGTGAATGATACTATCGTTGTTTTCGCCGGATTGATGTTAAGTCCGATGGCACCATTCCTTGGTTACTTTAAGCCCCCTTTGTATTATGTCTCCAAGGGTTTCTTCGAACTTGCCCATCGCAATCAATACAATGTCATCGGCGTACGCCTGACATTTGATGCCAAGGTTGGTTAATCTTTCCAGCAGTGCGTCTACAATTAGGCTCCACATTAAGGGTGATAGTACCCCTCCAGCACTACAAGATCCAAGGCAGTGAAAAACTGCCGTGCATCTCTTAACGAGATAGCCGGTCAGTATAGCCTCACCCTTTGCTGGGTGCCGGGTCACTGTGACATACCAGGGAATTGTGAAGCTGACGAACTGGCCCGACGAGGCTCTTCTGGTTTAAATAGCATAAGCGTCACCGACATCGAGGCGCCAACGTCTTATGCTAAAAACCTCATAGACACCAATGCGGTGAACGAAGCCAACCGTCGTTGGCACCAACTCGACCAGTGCAACACCGCAAGGCTACTCTGGCCGACATTTAACAAATCCAGGTCCATCGGACTTCTGAGGCATAAGAGAGGAACCCTTTCGAAATTAGTAAATGCCCTCACCGGGCACTGTGCTATAGGAAGACATGCCCAAAGGCTGGGCATCCCCTACAATGACTTCTGTAGAAGCTGTAGGGACGAGGAAGAAGAGGAGACCATCAGTCACTTCCTTTGCACGTGTCCTGCACTCGCCAACATTAGGAAGGCTACATTGGGTGAATACCTTTTCAATGATCTAAACGATCTTAACAACGCCTGCACAGCAAGGATTAGCTCCTTCATTCAGAGGAGCAAATGGTTCCCTGAGTAAGAGGGTGACCCACCCACCTTACACATCGGCAGCACAATGGACCTACTTCTGGTCTAAGTGCATCCTCACCGAGGGCCGTTTTCAACCAACCAACCAACCAACCCCTCCTTGTGGACATCCCCTTGTTGTGTTCACTCTGATGGTTCCAGATGGTGTTTGAGTCTCTGCTGATCTAGTGCTCAGCAGCTCACACATCCAGTTGGATACTGTACTGTTAACTCCTTTCCTATCCAGGGATCGTTTAATCGCCTCATGTGAGGTGTTGTCGAATGCTCCCTCTATGCCTAGGAAAGCGCACAGTACTATTTCGTTTGCTTCTAAGGCACTTTGAATTATCTCCGTCAGCTGATATAGGGCGGTCTCTGTTGATCTGCCCGCTCTGTATGCATGCTGACGATGATGTAAGGGGGATGTGTTCAGTACATCTTCCCTTAAATAATTGTCCTCAACCTTTTCTGTCATCTTCAGAAGAAATGACGTAAGGCTGATTTGTCTGTACGATTTTGGCTGTGTGGGGTCTTTTTTCCCTGCTTTTGGTATAAACACAACCCTTGCTCGTCTCCATTGCATTGGTATGTGGCCCAAGGCAATAGTGCTCCATGTTATTTTTAGCAGGTGTGGTATTAGTACACCTTTCCCTTCTTGTAGTAGGGCGGGTATAATGCCGTCCACTCCGGCAGATTTAAAGGGCTGAAAGGAATTTATTGCCCATTTCAATCGTCCTTCAGAACAGATGGTTGATGGTCTTTCCCAGTCTTCCCTCCGAGGTCTGATAGAAGTGGTATTGATTCCTAGCTCAGTACTAGGCGAGCTGCCAGAAAAGTGAGTTTGTAGTAGCAATAGTGCCCTTTGGTCCTCATCTTCCGTGAACTCGCCATCTGGTTTCCTCAGAGACATCGGCACTCCTCCTGACTTCGCAAAAGCTTTGTGTAGCCTCGCCGCAGTAGGAGTGCTGGTGATTGTCTCACAGAATTTCCTGAAGCTATTTCTTTTAGCTCTTCTGATTTCCTTATTATATGTCGTAAGGGCCATTTGGTAGCTTTGCCAGTCTCCGCTGCGCTTTGCTTTATTGAAAAGCTTCCGCACCTCGGATCTTAGTTTTGACAAGTTATTGATCCACCATGGCGTCCGTTGTCTGTCCCGTTCTCTACTTAGATGACAGTTTTCTTCGAACGCAGTGATGATGGCGTTTGTTATGCCTTCCAATGCGCTCTCTAGCTCTAGGGGGTGGTCAGACAATGACGGCTCTCTAGATACTCTCCAGTTACTAATTAATTTACTTACGCTTGGGTTACCAAGCGTGAGGTCGAGTATTACCTCCCTGACTCTAGTTACAAAAGTGGGGGTATTTCCCACGTTTATAATATCAAGTGACGAACTCATAATAAATTCTAGTAGGTACTCACCCCTGATGTTGGTGTCGGTGCTCCCCCATATGTTGTTGTGGGCATTTGGATCGCACCCTATGAGGAGCGGCATGCGGAGCTTGTTGCAATGCTCCACCAGTCGCTGCATTTGGGATGATACAACCGGCTCATCCGCTACACAATATGCCGATGCGATGATAATGGTGCGGTGACATCCATTGACATTGGCACCAGATCTCGTGTCGCGTATTCTGATAGTAAAATAAATTTATATTTATTGATTATTAGAATGCAAGCTCTCGGTTTCTCGGCCCGAGTGCACCATATTACCTTTGCATCCTTGCTCGCTTTTGGCTTGTCCTTTCAGGATCCATGTCTCCTGGATAAGTACTAGCCCTAGGCTTTGGCAGGTAAACATCCTAGATATAGTCGCCGAGGCGGCTATAGCATGGTGAATGTTTACCAGTGCTAGTTTGATTTTGCTGTTGGCGGGGTTCATCGAGCTATTGCTCGGGCGGGGCAATTGCCCCGTTCTCCTTCAGCAGCGAATCTTCCTCCTCCTGGGTGATGTCCTGGAAATGGTCCATGACCGTGTTGTCCATTTCCCCCTCAGAGATAATGCTCTCCGAGATGGACATAGACCCCTCGGCCTCCTGAGGATCCTGCTCCGCCGATTGGACAGTGGAGGAAGGTGCTATAATCTTCGGAGGAGCAGTATGCTCTACCTCGGACTGCGCCTCTGCGAGTTCAGATTCGATGCTGGCTGGGCTGTTTGCCCAGAGATCTCGTCCAACCTCTTGAGTCCGCACACCGCAATCCTGCCGAATCGGTAGCTCAGGGATCCTTTTTGGGATTTTATGGCGTTGAAGGATTCTCGGTCGATGCCAGGAGCCAGTACCTGTCCGGTTCCCTCTTTTCGACAGTTGAGGACCTTCCACGTCTGGACGTTAAATCCTACATTCTGTGCTTCCAGCAGTGCCAAGGAGGTTTTAACTTATTCTTCTGCACTGCGTGGAAGAAATATCGTTATGGAGTAGGACCGTGGTATATCTGTCCCACTGCATGCCATGAGGCATGTCCCCTTCCATTTTCCCAGCTGTGGGGCTACTGCCTTTAGCCACTCAGCTGTCTGCGGAGTTTCGCAGTCAACCAAGAGCATTCCATGTTTGAAATGTATGCCCTGAAATTTGAGCTTATGCTTCCATCCCAAGGCCATTTCCACCACGACGGCATCTTCCAGTGCCCTGAGGTCTGTGTTACTGAGGATCTCCTGCGGATATTTCACCGGGAGAACAGGAACCTGCTCAGCAATCGCACCTGTGCCGTGTCAACCGTTTGCCGGGGCAGTTCACCGACGTAGCATACTTTCGACCAACCACGGTGGCACTCGCTTTTGCAGGCTTACCCGTGGCCCTCTCAGTACCTTCATCTACCTTCGGTTTCTTGGCTTTGTTTGTTGGGGGGGGGGGGGGTGATGTTGTTATTCCCCTCCCCTCGGCCCTCCTTTTGGCTTCCTCAGGTCCGAAGCCTTTTTTGAGGTAGCTGGTACTTGAGCTATGCTCGTTCCCTCTGCCCTAGTTCCCTCCACTGGTGTTTTGTCGGCTACCGGGCTTCTTCCCGGGCCTTTTGGCACCCCCGTAGCTTGTCGTGAGGTGACGATGGTTCTTTGACTGGTGCTGGGTTGTACCAGTCTAGAGCCTCCCTCTAGGCCCGCTCCGGGTCTCTCATGTGCCAGGCGGTCGTCTTGGATGTCCTGCTGGATCGCAAGGGCGATGGCCAGCGACAATAGCCTGATCTTTGGGGCTTACTACCCCAATGAAATATTCATAGAGAGAACGCTCCGGTCTTTCTTTATCCCGCCGGAGGCATTCATCCATATTGATGCAAAAGGGCTGGTACAGACGAAGGATGGTTTACCGGCATTATAGCACAGCTACCGCAGCACGAGCGATAAGCGGCTCATCCGCGGCGGGGACGTCGCCAATGCTCGTGAGCTCCTCCGTCTTAGTACCGCAAGAGCGAAGAGTTATAAATTCGATAAGGAAAAGCAGTTCACCAAATTCTGGTGGCTTATTGAGAGTGGTCAATATACCGTCCTAGGATGGTGCGTTACTCTAGGTAACATCCTCTTAGTTTGTAAGTTAGATTAAGTTAGCTGCGGCGTTTTTGGGAGAGGCCGGGATGGCCAACTTGTTCTTGTTGTGCTTCCGGGGGATGACTGAGGATGTAAGGCTTCACGTTTAATTATAAAAGTGATTCAGAAAAGCCAAACCTTCAACATCTTGGTTCCATTGAAAAGGATTGTTCAATTGTAATAGCCTTAAACTTATTTTCCATGACTTACACGCACCCACAAGCATTCTTTTATCATATGTTTTATAAATATCGCAGGTTTTCTTTTGCACAAACTTGATACCATACTTGTAGGAACTGCCTTGTATAGGTTTTAAACTACGGCATGTACTTTCTACTTTACCTATTTAAAATAAGAGCACATCATTAAGACGTACACTCAAGTGCATATTCAAGTTTAATGATTTTGATGATGAAAATCGAAAAGTTCCAACTACTACACATCCAATCCGTTTGCGAAAGTAAAATGATACATCAGACAAAAACCCCATACACATACCATGACTAACTGTTACCTGAAGTCCCATAAGCTTACCAATATAAAAGATTCCATTTATCTGCCATAAATAAAAAGGAAGACAATTTTTAAAAGGCTTTTTATAGCCCCCGACACCGGACCGATAAGAAGTGGAAAAATGACAATAAGGCTCCGAATCTGAACTTTAATGGCCAAATGTGTGGTATGATCATAAAGTTCCATTAATCGCATTTGAATTACTTTGGTCACATTTATCTCACATAAACAATTTTGCCCATCATTCTGACCTCCCACCCTCTGCCTTGAAAAACTGATACGGCTACAGAGCAACATACGCACATATTCGCAAACAGCCATCGCGCAACTGATAGGTGCGCATCATCCAGCGTCGAGTTGTGGAATACCTACCTCAGTTTCCCCCAATAAGCCTTCCAAAAGGCATTTGTCAACTGATTCTATGTCAAGTGACTTCCTTCACAATTGCATCTTGCCCTGTGCCCCTCATATCGTGGGGTGCCTGCTCGAATGACAAAATGACATTTTCCTTCTGCGTTGGTCAGTCAGTTTGGTTGTTGCAGTTCTTTCTCCGTTTAGCTATGGGAACATTTTTGTCTCGCACTGGGGGAAGCCGAGGACGGCACCAGGATCGGGATCCCTAAGACTACAGTGGCAACGAAACAACTGCACACGTTGCCTAGTAGAGATGGCCAATATGGAAGTCATTTATTGTCATTATATGACACTTTACGTCCAAACATTAGATATTTAAACCAAACGAAGACTAAACTGCGAAATGGGAGGCATGGGCGCACTCGGTGTGTGCGGTTGGGCCGCAGTTTGTAATTCTTGAGGTTTTACCTACGCTTTTAATCTGGTGATAAATAGCACACTTGGTCCGGGTGTCAAAGTAGGATCTTCTTGGGTTTGTATTTTATTTATTTTTTTTGGAGCAACGCTTCTTCAACCGACCTCAGAGGATGCTTGTTGTTTGTCCGTCCTATTCAGGTGTCTCTTTCGTCGATGTCATGGTGGGAATAAGGAAAGAAAATCGTAGAACTGTGTTTTTTTTTCTGCTTCTTCTTGAAGTTTTAGATTTAATTTCATTGCTTGTCGCATCGCCTTTTTTATATTCTGGACCATGTAGGTACCCCGTTGTTGTTGTTGTTTTATCTAGGCTGAGCGGCGAATAGCGATTTGTTTTCGTTGGTGAGTTTATCGCGGTCGCAGAGAGGGCACGAGACTTTCCATCATTAATTTTCCCAAAGTGAACCACAAATGCAGACAATTTGTCATTGCACTAGCATTGTGAACATATCCGTGGAGCCGGTGGTGTATATAGCTTCTATTGGACGCGGTGGGAGAAGATTAGTATGGGCGCACGGTGGTCCGTATTCGATTCGGAGAGGAAAGTGTCCTCCAAAAGGACCGTTTATGTATCGTCATGGAATGGAATTGAATACATTTTTCAGTGGTGGAGTAGGCATTTTGCTATTCGTGATAACTATGCGACAATTAGGGACAATTGGTTGATCATTTATTATGTGCTCGCTGGTTTGTTAGAAGACGCACGGGTTAGTGCGGGTGATTCGATTTGAGAACTCATGTAAGGTACAAAGAACCCGATATGGATTAAGATAGTGAATGGAGAATTGAGGATCTTAAGTGGATGGAATTTGTCATATAGAATTGGGAATAATGGATTCACTGAGGATTAGGGTGGGAATAAATGACTTCGAATGTAGGTTGGAGTATTATAAATGATGCATATTCTAGTTGGTGACAATAATGAATTCGATGTCATTTAAAACGTTACCTAACTGGAATAAATGTTGTAAGGGTATTGAAAGATTCACTGCAATTAGTTCTAGTGGCGCCATATTCTATAGTGTAATGATTTAATGGATGATTTCAAAAATAGGTTACTGATATGGATCTTGGAAACTCGTCAAAGTTGGGCTTGCTGTGGTTCATATAGCTTTCTTCAACCGGACCATGCTTATATTTTTCAGTTTATTAACTCAATTAGATTGCATATCTTTCCAACAAAAGCATCACTCTACTTTGTTAACGATCTGATTTTAAGTACTATTGCTTCCAAAATCCGTTGATAATAAGAACTGATCTGGTCAAATCTATTCGCTTTTCAGGGCATTGCAAAATAAGTCGTCGCATGTCCACGAAATTGACGGAAATAAATCGTGATTCTTTGATCTCCTGACAAAACCGTATTAGAAAAGGGTAAGAATATAATAAGTGTCATTCTCATGGAAAAGTCGAATCGCTTCCGTGCTTCGAATCAGTCGTGTATGCAACAGCATATGAATAAATCGATTCGACAAATTTAGCAGTACTTGAATTTTGAAAACGGTAGTTACTACCTACTTACTCTGATTCAAAAGAAAATCCAAATTCCAAGAAAATGTGGAAACTTAGACAATTCGAAGGCCAAAAAGCTGAAACAGTTTCATCTAGAACAAAACATGTCATAATGGTGAAATTATGATAAGTCACCTTATTTTCCGTGCACTTTATTTCTCGTGCTCTCAAAAAAAAAACGCTTGAAGTGAGTTGCGACTATGGGGAGAAATCGCTTCTATGCCATTTTAACATTCAGGTCAGCCTACCGACACATTTTATATTATACAATCTATAATAGGCGAATGCAAGTGTCGAATCAAGCCCTTGATAGTCCTTAAAATACAAAAAAAGGTGATCAAAAATCGAGAGGCCTGCCGAGGCTTGTGGTGTGAAAACGGGGAACTCCACACTAGGACCAGTGAAGTTTGAGGGCTATACTCCCGTTCTTAGAAGAAAGGGCAAATCTCCATTTTAGTAGTTTTGAGGCAAATGCATTTTGGCATTTCAAATTAATTTTTTTTTAACTAGGTATCCTTACTCGTAGAATCGGCTAGTCGATAATCTTTGGGATTTAAAATAAGTTCGGAAAATGTTCTGCACCGCTTATAAGTATGCTTAAGGCAAGGCGTAGAAATGCCGCCAATTCCTTTTTCCCTATTTTAAGATTACATTACTGACACGCCCACAATTTAAAAAAACAACAGAAAAACAGTTCTATCCAGAGCTGTTTGAGCTACGAACCTGAAATCTATAATGAGTTGTACTTAAAACTGTTTTAAGATTGTACGGAAATGGATCCAATTGAATTAAAAACTATTTTACGCATGACAAAATAATATAAAGTGAATTGAAAATATTTCATTTTCAAAAACATAAACATTCAAAAATAAATTAACATAAATTTATATAAATAACATCATATGAAAACCTAACAAAAATACTTTAGTTAAAAACATATCTCAAGGAACCTATCTCGAAGAAAACGGGGCGTAACCGCCTTAGTTGGTACTGTCTTGTTCAAAGGCGATATCCTTTGAACCCTGTAAAAACGGTCACATCACATAGCGTCGAACCGGCAAACCGCACAGGGGGACCAGTAGGGATGCAGTTAAGTCGAAGGGTAATGATCCTATTGATCCTGATTATCCTCAGCGTCATTGAGGGAGAAGAAGAAGTTTAAACACTCATGTTCGGTTCTTTTTTTTGTTTTTTTTGTTTGTTTTTGAAAAAAGGAAATTCAAATCCCAGAGCACTAAGGACTCGGTAACGGTAATTTGTACTACCAGGCAGAAAACCTCTTTTGGTGTAGAGGTCGGAGAAACAAGGTGTAATTCGCTTCTCTCCATGCACCTCACGGGTCACAAGCAAGCACACTAACCTCTACACCGTCACCACCGTAGTTCATAGTTTAGTCTTGGAGCTCTTCCGGCTTGATGCTAAGTTTCTACTTGTCAACTAATTGACAAAGTTTGACAGCTCTCTTTTCTCTTTTTTTATTAGAGATGGAAATTATTTGAGAGTCGGACACAGTCCCGAAATTTTTGTACTTTCGGTATTTTGGGTTTTCGGGATTTTGGACTTCGAGATTCCGACCCCATCTTTCCGGGTTGAGAAAAAATTATTTACCTTACTTGTGCGTTAAAATGTGTCTATTGAATGATAAACAATTGAACACGATGCCAACAATTTTCACTGCCAACTGAAGCGAAGCGACATTTTGTTTGACAACTTAGCTATTGATAATGTACAATCTTTCAAACCACAAAATGGTAAATTACCGTGGACTAGATTACTAAACTCATAAAAGAATCCCTTTATTGGTTTCACTCGTTATCCCTTTTCCAGATCAAATGTCAAAAAGAAAATCGAAAAAAATCAGCTTCTAATGCAAATTTATTTTACTAAACAGATCACAGCTCTTTTGCTATATCTACAACCATAAAGCAGCTCCAAATGTATTATCCAAAAATCGATAGTCCCAGTAAAACCGATAAATTTTCTATGGAATTTGAGTATTTCTTTTTATTTCTTTGATTTTGTCGTGTGCTCCGTTTCTGCAAAAAAATAATACAAGCATTCACGGAAGAAAAAAAACATATCTGAAACTAAAAACCCCGAAATACCAATTGATTTTGTGGTAATAAATTGAAGCTGATTTTCGCCTTCTTATCTGACCAACATCGAAAAAGGAGAACAAAAATTATATTTATTAACTCCATTTTGACTACTCCCAAAAATTCGAAAAGCAGTGAATTCATATCTTACAAAGAAAACGGATCATGACCTGGACCAGAAAGACAGAAGAAATAAAAGATTTCGACATCACTAAAAATATGTAGGTACTTGAGTCAAAAAAAAAAACACACCAACAAAGATTATGTTAACGAGATAATGCCAATTGTATTGTTTTGTTCTTCTGGTGCAGTGGTCTCCTACGTTGGCTGTGATATTTCGGTCAATGGATATTGATTAATTGATCTGAAGAATTCTTCGGGCAGCCGTGGGTGGTAGTGGAAACGTCTGCTGAGTTACCAAATAAACACCCTGCCTGACAGATTATCGACATTAAAGAAGGCACACGGTGCTAAAAATGAGAGATGACAATCTATGTGGGGAGAGAAGTGGAAGAACTTTGGTGTGGTTTTGGAAAGTCGAAGAGAAAGCCTTACTGAAATTAACAGGTGTAATTAAGTACTTTGGTAAACTTAGCAATATTAAATGTGCGATATTTGGTGGAACGTGCGATTTTTTTACAAGGCCACCTAGTTATAGGTTACGGTTGCTCTGATCGATAAACAAAAGACTGGAGAAGCGAAATTGATATAAGGGAAGAAAAGAGAAAGAACACGAGTGGGCGGATTTTAAAAATCTTTACATTTAATCATTTGCAGTCCCTAGGGAGTATTTTACGGCCACGAAATTGATAACGGACTGACATATCTTTCGATCCTGATCACAAATATAATATTTTTTTAGGTGGCATACCTAAATATAAAAATGACTAATATTACCTGTTTTGTTTATAAATATGTATGGCTGTCATAACTATAAGATAGGTTTATATATTTGTAAATGAAACATATTTACCTTTGAATAAGTTTATATTTCCTTTTTTATACAACCAAGCAAACTAAAATTTTCAGTCCCGTTTGCATTGACGGGCTTTGGAGGAGGAGATTTAAAAGCGAACTCTACGAGCTCTACAGCGACATCGACCTGGTCAAAAAAGTGCGAATCAGTCGACTAAGATGGCTAGGACATGTAAAGCGAATGGACACCAACGTTCCGGCCCGAAGAGTCTTCGATTCCAACCCGGAGGGACAAGGCAGTAGAGGAAGACCTCGCCTTAGGTTGGCGCGCGTAAGTGGAATGGGATCTCAACCAACTTGGAGTGCGCAACTGGAGGCAGTTAGCCAAACATCGTGCTAACTGGAGAGGCGTATTGGTTGAGGCCCAGGTCTACCCAGGACTGTAGGGCCACCTAAGTAAGTAAGAAAGTAAGCAAACTAAAAGATAATTTCATCAACAAAAAAAAAAAGAATTTTTTTCAGACTACAAAAGTTATTGAGTTTGTACTTCATCATATTTGCTTTCTTTAAATTTCGGTTTAAGACATATTTAATCTTATATAAGGCAATAGGAAAAATCATCCCAAAACAATTTTCAATTTCATTTTTTCTTTATTCAAATATGTACATAGTATAGAAATTAGTTTACAAATTATTCAAACAATTTTATATGGAGGTAATGCTCGTACACACAGAAGAATAGTTAGTGGCATCTATATTTAAAAAAAAAATAGAGGTGATGCCACATTTCGAAATTGGTACTTTGTGTGGGGTGTACAAAGGCAGATAAAAATAAAGGATGGCGTGAGAAGGAAGTTAGAAAAAATAAAAATTACGGCAATTTAGAAAGAAAAGCAATCTATAACAAAAAGAAAAAGGATACAAAAAAGGATAAATTCAAATATTTAATAATTACGTCTAAATTAGATAAAGAAAGTGGGCAATTTTTTTTTTTTTTATTATTATTATTATTATTATACAGTATAGCGCAACAGGGTCTCGATTTCAGTATGGCCAAAAGCAAGAAGCCAAGATCTCGTTACTTTTCTAAATATGCGTAAGTTTCTTATGCAACGAATTTCTAAGGGCAGAGTGTTATAAAGTTTGCATGATATAATGGAGTAAGAGTTTCTGTAACTTGTAGTGCGAAAAGCCGGAATATTTACAACATAGTTTGAATGGCTCCGTAAACTGCGAGTTCCCGAAATCGGACTTTCCCAATACCCGGGAGTTTAACAGAATTTTTTGAAGTTTTCGGTCTATTTGTTTTGAATGGGTCTTCTATTAGTGATGCATGTGGCGAATTCACTTTTGTTAGCGGGCAGGGACAATCCGTGATTGACTTTGCTGCGATTTCAGGGGACTGGCTGAACATTATCGATGACTTTGAAGTTGCACTAGTCAACTACTCGGCTCATTTTCCAATTGTAATTAAAATTCACCTAAAGGAGTTAAACCAGCAAGCTACACCTTCTAGTTTTAATAAGCTGAAGTGGTCGGAGAACAATGCCACCCTCTATAGAAGCCTCCTTTCTCGGCACTTACTATCTCTGCCCCAACAATCCGCAGTCTCGTCTGAAGTGGTATGTGAAAGTATAGAACGGGTTATAAAGACCGCAGCCCCTTTTGCGTTGAAGAGTACACACACTTTTGTAGCTAAAAATGTATGGTTTGACAAGGATTGCAGAAATCTCCGTAAACTTTCGTTCGTTTACTTAAAACTGTTTAGAACGACCAATTCTCAATTTTTCAAAAACATCTATCTTCGCGTTAATAATGATTTTAAAAAAATGTGCTCAGTTAAGAAAATCACCTATTTAAAAAACGTGGCTAAGAAATTGGAAAACTGCACAAACTCAAAGATATTTTGGGAGACAGTGCGCAATCTTGGTGGGCGCAATCAGGGTATGAAGTTCTCTTTAGAAGCTGAGACGTTAGCAGCTCATTTTAAAACTCTACTCTCAGCTGATGAAGACCTTCATACCTTTGATTACGCGCTACCTGATACTAGAGTCAACGAGCTGGATTTAGAATTCTCATTGCCCGAATTGGAAGTAACGCTCCAAAGATTGAAAAACAGCAAGGCTCCTGGCCTAGACGGCATACCAGTCGAGTTTTATAAAAACAGCACTATTGATTTTAAAAACTACCTCGTGTCTTTCTATAACAAAGTGTACAATGATGGATGTGTCCCTAACAGTTTCAACGAATCTGTAATTTTTGCCATTTTTAAAAAAGGTGATGCTAACGCTGCGGAAAATTATAGAGGTATTTCAATTTTAAATTCAATAAGAAAAACTTTCACTGCAATCCTATATGAAAGGCTCTCAAAATGGATTGAGGATAACAGTCTTTTGAGCATCTTTCAAGCCGGTTTCCGCCCAGGTTTTTCAACCATGGATCATATCTTGGCCATTTCAAGCATTGCTCAACAATTTATAGATAGAAAAAAGAAACTATACACTTGCTTTGTTGATTTTAAAGCTGCATTCGATAAAGTCAATAGACAAGCTTTAATATACAAACTTTCTTGCATTGGTTTGTCAAGAAAGTTTCTCGAAGTGTATGCAAGTCTTATTTCGTCAACAAATGCAAGGGTATTTGACGGTTTCACATTTTCAAATCGATTTGATACAATCACAGGTGTTCCTCAGGGTTGTATCCTCAGCCCATTATTATTTGCCCTGTTCATAGATGATGTCTGCGAGCTTCTTCCGGGTGGAGTTAATTTTGCTAACATTATAATCAAAGTCCTGTTGTACGCGGACGATCTAGTTATGCTTGCTGATAATCCTTTCACGCTTCAATTGCAAATAAACCGTCTAAGTTCATTTTGCGAGTCTTGGGGCTTGCAAATTAATACCCAAAAAACTAAGATTGTTATATTTGAAAAGAGACAATCAAGAAGGCGAGCGGAAGAAAAATGGTCTCTAAACAATACACACATTGAGGTTTTACAAGAGTTTAAATATTTGGGTGTCCTCTTGACCTACAATTTAAGCTATCTAAAGCACTCCAAAGAAAAAAGCAACGAAGCTAAATTGGCTCTTAATATAATGTGGCCTAAGTTTTTTTCGAACCAAAATGTTGATTTTACGTCCAAGTACAAAGTTTTCAACGCGACAGTAAATGCATGCATGGCATATGGCGTCCAACCCGTCGGATACACACACTTCGAAGCTTTTGAAACTGTACAAAGGAACTTTTTTAAGAGGATATTTCGTTTGCCTAACTCAACACCCAACTACGCCATATATGTAGAGTCAGGAATAGTCCCTATATATATACAAAATTTGAAGGCAAATGCGAACTTCATTACTAGAGTGATGAAAAGAAGTGAAACTTGTCTTCACAAAATCATCTTAAGAAAATTACTTCGAGTGAATGCTTCCCCGTTTAAAAACTGGAACGAACTAGCTTTATCTTATGAAACAAGTTTAAACTTAACAGAAACTAATGTGACCGATTGGCAGGCTCAGTTTTCTGATGTGATTGCTAAGGTGGATCACAAAATGTTTCTGGATAACCTTTCCAGAGCATCTTCATCTACTTCAAGAGCTATTTATAGTCATTTAAACCATGAACTGCCCTCGGAAGTCTCTTACTTTAGTAATGAATTTTCAGCCTCGGTTATAAGTATTATTTTTAGAACAAGAGTTGAAATTTTAAATTTGAACTTTATACCTCATCGATCAGACTTGCCCCAGCTATGTGATCTATGTAACGGAAGAGTGAATGAAGATATATACCATTTCGTTGCTGCTTGTCCTATTCTACAAGAAATTCGCCGGTTGCATTTTCGGGAAAGTTTTATATCTTTGGACAAACTTTTTGAAATTTTAAATGGAGCAATGGGCTGGCTCAGCCTCTTTAAATATTGCCAACATGCTCTTTCTTACCGTAACAGTTTCACATATTAAACTTAGTCGATTACCCACTTATTGCAGTTTTGACCAAATTTTATACCTAACTATTTATTGTTTTGTTGCTGATCATACTAAATTTGATAATATCTCTTTTGTGTTTCAAATCACGTTAAAATTGATAATATTGTATAAACAGCTATTTCTAACCAAATTGTGTATTATCTTGGGTTTCAAATCATGTTAAAATTGATAAAATTTTGTATAAACAGCTAATCAAATTAACCAAATTGTATAATATTTTGTGTTTCAAATCACGTTAAAATTGATAGCATTGTTTTATATAATAATATTTCTTCATATCTTTTGTTAAACATTTTTTTTTTTTTTTTTCCTTTTTTCCTTTTCTTTATATTTTGGAATTTTTGCTTTTTATTATTTCTTTTATTTTTAAATCATATTATGAAATGTCATCTCAGGCAGACGGCAGTATTGCCATGTCCTTATTCTTAAGTATAACAATTTGTAAACTTTATGATGAAAAAATAAAGAATCTATCTATCTATCTATCTATCTACCCGCATCTCATAAAAAAGACCTTCAGAACTTTGAAGTAAAATAGATGACGCAAAGGAAGTATTTTGAAGGACCTGAACAGGTACATAGTGTGAGCTGAGCGGTGGGAGCTACAAACTTTTCGTATAGCAGATTTTTGAATGACAGTTAATTTCTGCAACTTACTTAAATAAGCACCACCCCAACTGCAGAGTCCATATTGCAATATTGAATGGAATAAGCCATAGTAAATCATTTTCAATGTATTCAAAGAGCAATACTTTCTAAGACGAAAAAAACAACGAGTAGAAGGAAGAAGATATTTTTTCAAAAGAGAAATGTGCTTGGACCAGTTCAAATTTTGGTCAATAATAACACCAAGATATTTAAAACTATCAACACCTTCAATTTTGAAGCAGTTAATGCTGCAATCAGCGTTTCTATTAAAAAATGGTTTATTTTGGAAACTGCATATGTTCTTCAACAGCTCATGACTTGCACAATCATGGGAATGAAATACTATATCTGAGTCGCGGTACTCCTGACCAGTAAGACTGAAATACATCAGTTTGGTTTTGTTACTAACAATAAGCCTGTTTTGTGCAAACCAGCATCTTAGTATAAAAACGTCATGGTTTATGTTAGCTATTAAATCCAGGGACTGACTGAACAGTAAGCAATACCAAGGTCGTCGGCAAAGGCTTTAGTATTACCCAAGAAAGGAAGTGAAGATAAGGAATTTATATATATAAGGAATAAATTTGGACCAAGTACAGAAACTTGGGGCACTCCCAAGTTATTTGCTTTAGAGCTGCTTATATTGTTTCCATTTTTTACATGTTGAGTTCTATCTTTAAGATATGACTCAAACCATTTGTAAATGAAACCTCTGATGCCGGCCTTATACAATTTATCTAGGAGGATTGCGTGGTCAACCATATCAAACGCCTTAGTAATGTCGACAAAAAGACCAGCGCAAAAAAGTTTGTCATCTAAACCCTTATACGAAATAGAGCAGAAGTCCGAAAGAGCATCTTCCGTGGAATGACCAGTCCTAAAACCAAACTGTATGGGACTAAAAAAATTTAGATGATCAAGATAGGCTAAGATTCTCTTTTTAACATTTTTTTCAAATACTTTGGAAATTGACGACAACAAAGAAATTGGTCTATAATTGCATATGGCTGTCTTATTAAATAGAGGAATCATAATGGCAATTTTTAGTTCAGTTGGAAAAGTTCCACTCATAATGCTGAGATTAAAAAGGTAAGATAAAATGTCTACTAAATTGGGAAAAATATTCTTTAGAATCAGATTCGAGATCTCATCACTACCATACGAATTAGAGTTAGGTAGGGAATTAATCGTTTTAAGCAATTCCAATCCTGAAGCTGTTGCTGTAGCTGTAATTACGATAGGATCTGTGTTAGCAAAAACTTTTCGACTAATAATACCTACTGTTAACGACTTGCCACTCCTTCTTAAGATTCCCACTTGCCGTTAGTATTTTGAAATGATAATACCTATCCCGTGCAATTATCACTTCCTTATTCACTTTTTTGCAAAACTGTCTAAAACGACTCCTTAAGCTGTTATTCAACGGATGTTCCAACATTTTTTCCTTAATTTGTTTTTCATATTTATTTTTTTGATTAAGGAGCGGGTTATCCAAGGCTTAAGGCGATACTCCGATTTTTTTCGCGATCCTGAGAAATGTATCGTATGCTATAGAAGCGTTTTATTCAACTTAA
This sequence comes from Portevinia maculata, assembly GCA_949715645.1. Classification (NCBI taxonomy): domain Eukaryota; kingdom Metazoa; phylum Arthropoda; class Insecta; order Diptera; family Syrphidae; genus Portevinia; species Portevinia maculata. Next base: position 181,444,477 of record OX454527.1, read on the forward strand.
ACACTGTCCCAGATTTCATAATGAAGTCTAACATTCAATTCCTGAAAATTTACTTTACAAAATGTATTTGATGAAGATTCGCATGGCTGGCTATGGCTACCTTTAAAGTTTTCAAAAATGATTCCCGTCATACAGTGGTCAGTGGTTATGTTAAGATCCATGTTAATTCCAGCAAGGAGATCCGCAGCAAAATTTTCAAGACGAACAAAAACATGGTCAAGGCAGGTGCCTGCAGTTGGTCTGATAGGTTCTTCAACCAAGGAAAAGAGCCCGTGTTCAGCCATAAGTGCTTGATAAGAAACAGAAACTTTGACAAAAATAAAAGGCAGTTGGAACAAAGATCACAGTTGTCTTCGCGACATACCTCCATTTTAATGTGGCGCTAGCTCAAAGAAGCGACCACCTAGTTGAAGCTCTTGGTGACAACTAAGATTTCGCAGAAGCTCATCACGATCGGCACATCGGTTTAAGCAAGACAAATAATAATTTTGAAAGGATACGTCAAATGAACGCAGATTTATCTTTCTTGGGTTGAAGTTAGTTTCAAACTGTGAGTCAAAATCAATGGACCTTTAGAATAGGGTATAAAGATAATCAATTTGAAAGTATAAAAGTAACTCAGTTTTCGCCAAATCAAAGGCGCCATCCAAGTTCTCGAGTCTCCCTTCGTAGCTGTGTTTTCCGTTTTTTTGTTTAATCGTTTAGACATAATAGGAGATACACAATAGCGCACCCCGATATACAGCGCTTGTTTTAAAAAGCTGTATTATTGAGTGCTTCGAGACTCTTTAAACATATTAAAGCTGTTCTCCAAACTGCATGCAAATTCGTGAGTTAACACTACGGGAGATCACCGGTGTCGTAGAAAGAAATATCCAATATCAAATAATGAGGGCATGCACGTGTATAAACTAGGGTAAATAACGTGAAAAGCAAAGGCTCGCCACGCTCTTCTAATCATGGTTCTAATCCTGGGACTGGAAGAAATGCTCGGGTCAGATCAAAGCTACGAAAAGCGGTGGAGGAGATACCATCTGAATTCGAAAAAAGGGAGACATCCGTTTCATATGGGTCATAATTCTCATCTCTAAGCTGATGAATGCCTAACCACTGGAGTGAAGGTGATCTACTTCATTTTCATAGAGGAAAAGGGCAATACGCTAAGCTATGGTAATTACATCTATCTAATGACCACTGCCGATTTGACACAGGGTTAATCAACCACAGACGCAATTCAAATTCCAGGGTGCGGCAAAATAACTTTTTTTGAAATGCGTGTAATTCAGGCTATAGGATCGTAGCCTGAATAGCGCTCATTTCAAAAAAGAAAGTTATGTGGCCGCACCCTGTATAAGGATCATGATGAAAAAACATCGTGATTCATTAACCCGTCAATGGTGACCTATTGGTCTGTGAGACCGGGTGTGTTAAAAAAAACGAATAACTTTATTCTCCTTTAATGTTTTTTGTTGCAATTTCGAGTAGCTGCCGCATTGCACGTCCCCCACCATCAATTCACGTCGAACCTTCTTAGTGAGCACACGTTGTGTATTTTTTTTTACTATCCGTAAGAACGTGTGTCACCGTTTATGTAAGTAAAATATTTTTTTTATTATTCGCGTATTTTACATATAGATGATGTACCTGGGACATCGGGTCCTTCAAGAATTGGTTGGTGCTATGAGTGTGGATGGAAAAAAACAGAAAAACCAAGTACTCTTGCCAAAAATGTCAAAAATATTTGTGTATGGAACACGTAGTGCCGTATTGCAGCAGCTATTTACCTGCAGAAATTTAGTTTTTGAGATGTTTTTTTTTTGTTATTTTTTGTTTGGAAGGATACAAATTTTTGTTTTCCTTGTAAAAGTTCCGAATGTCGAAAGACTAAAAAACGTTATTTTCCTTAATGGACGGACATGTGATCTTTTATTTTTTTCTTAATTTTAAAAAATGTATTACTAAAAACTTTGTTATTTTTAATGCTCTAATAATTTTTTTTTGTTAATTTAAGTATTCAAAAAAAGAGCTTAAATTGATTAAATATCGTTGTTTTATTGTCAAAGAGCATTTTGCGTCACCATTGGCGGGTTAAAGGATTTGTATTCGGTGGTGGTTGATTTTGAAAAGGTCCTTGATAGGCAACCAAGTGAATGTTGTTGGTGGCGGTATGACAACGAGGATTTTCAGAAACCTACGTACATGATCATGGGCATGAAGGAGCAAAGACAAAAATACGATGCCACGCGAGACACACCGAGCAGCTCCCAATAAAAGTCGGTGCACGTCTGAAGTTCCTTGATATTTATTACAGTCCTTGATAATCAGCTTGAAGTGACGGACTCTGAAATCTAAAACTTCTTTAAAATGTTTTTACCCGTTTTTAAGATATTGCAGTGCTTTGCAAGTACCGTTGTTTTAGTCTTTTTGTAAAAAATGAGTATGTGATTTCCCAATCTTCACTCCAAATATTTAAAATACCAACACAGATCGTGGGTCTCGTTAAAGCCGATTTTGAGAAAAGTGACATTTTGAAAAAAATTGAACACGGTGTTAATACTTCATATTATATTTTTTTTATGAGAATCTAGGTATGACAATTTGTTCCAAATAATAGAATTCATTTTATTGCCAAATTTTTTTAAATCACTCCACCGGTTTTTGATACATAGCCCTTGTTCTAATGTGCAGTTATTCGAGCCTTTTGCGAAAATCTGAGTAAACCATGTTCTTAAATTTACTTCAAGTATTAGATTACCCAAAAACCATCAAAATCGCTGCAGCCGCTTTACAGAAAAGTGATGTTTTTATAAAATTTTGGCAACTGTTAAAAAAAAAGTTTTAAAACAATTATAAATTTTTCTTTTGAAAATCTGAGCAGCTATGCAGATTTCTTCTTAATATTCGTATCAGGTAATATACTCGTATTAAATTTAATTAAAATTACGCAACCTGTTTTTAAAAGATTGTTGGTTTCCTAAAGTACCGTAAATAGAGTCTTTTGGGGAAAAACTGAGTAAGCCTGTCACTCAACCTTAGTATTCAAGACATCAAAATCGTGAGATTAATTTTTAAGAAAAGTGAGATTTTCAAAAAGGCAAAACAAATTTTGTTATATGAATAAAATATTTATTTAAAATCATTTCAAAAGTTTAAATATACAAATAGTAGTATTAGTCGGTGCAAACACTTTCTTAGAAATAACTTTACCCTTTGTTGAGATACATAAGCATTTCTATGTATCGACAAATTTCGCAAAAAATGAGTACAACATTAATTATTATTATTTTTTTAATTGTATGCGAGTGAGTGAACGGATTTAAAAAATATCTACAATTGAGCATTTTGGGCTGCTAGACAGTAAAAATTCCAAATTTCAGCTTCCTAGCTCAAACTTTGACTTTTCGATAAAACTAATTTATTAAACTCTGTCAGTCAGCGTTTGGAGGCCTCAAAGACAATTATAAAATCAAATTTGAGCTTTTAAGCTCAAATTAAGTTTTTTTCGATAATTTTTTTTTTGACAGTTGGGGAATTTTAAAAATTCTTGATTAGCCCTAAGAGAGTATTTATGTTTCGAATTTCAGCTTTCTTTTTGACGACGGACGGATGGAAGGCCGGGAATTGCTAGATCGACATTACTATGAATGCTGATCACGAATATAGTAACTTTTAACGGGTCTACGGGTCTAATTAAAAAATTGCAATTTTTGGGGAATGAGCAAGAATGTCTTCAAAAAAGTATGGTAGGTAGTGTTTAGTAAATTTAAATGTATCTCTCCCGTGTTTCATTGGAAATCGTTGATTTAGCGAATTTATATATTGATATTTTTATGGACGGATTGGCAGAATTACATTTAATTTCAATGTTCTTAAAATTTATATTTTAACATTAAATATAAAACAGTTTTAAATTAACTCTATTGCAAAAATATTTCTGTGTTTTCAAAATTTTTTTACGAGATAAGCCTATTTAAGGCGCAAAGTGTTACAACAAATGCTGATGGCGTATTATATAATCAGTCATTATTTTAGCATAAAGTTCTACAGACCTAAGAGCGTATATTAAACCCCAACATTAAAAACACATAGCAAAATTTATTTGAAATCCTTAAAGAAGTCTTGATAATCTTTTCTCTAAGGTTATCATTAATCAGGTAGTATTGTAAAAATTGCTGTTTTTAACTAGCAAATAAACAAAATAAAGAAACTTTTTACATAGGTTTTTAATAGGTAATATAATAATTAAAGGACAATTTAATATATTATGATTTATAATAAGCAGCGTATACATTTGGTATCAAGTTTTTTTTAATCCTTATGTTACCATACCGAGTACCCGGGTACTAATTCGTTTTTAAATTGCCATAGTTTTGGTAATATTTAATATTTTTCATTGGGTTCTCTGGACATCTTACAAAAAGTTGTTTCCAACAATAACAAATTATTTGATAAAAAAAAATTTAATGAGTGCCACCAATTTTTTTCAACTTTTAAAAAGGTCTCCCTCTGTCTGCCATACAGAGTACCCGGGTACTCGTATCAAATATGCGAACATTCTTAGTTTTGTAAATAATATTTAATTCTTTGTGTTGAAATTCATTGTTTTTATTTATAGATTTATATAATTACAAACGTAAAAAGTTTCAAATTCTAAGGATTTTTTGTTTGTGAATAACTTAATAAATTAATAAAGTAGGTACTACAGTTCTTGCAGATAACTGATGCAGGATTTGTGTGTTCATCACATGTTGGATTCCGGCACTTTTGACAGCTTTTGCGTGTCTTTCTTCGGCGCTTGCTTTCTGTACTCTTACAAATTTGGCAATAGCCGGTACATTCTACGCGTCCCGTATTGTCACGATCTTGATTTGGTGCTTGTGCAGATGGAGGGGAGATGAAAAATTTTCGTGCGAAGAATGTTCTCCATTGCAGTTCTTATGAAATAAAATCGCGTTACTGTTACATCGCGACTTCTTTAGACTATTGAGGGAACACATAAATCTCTCCCCAGCTTTTTCATAAAGATTCTGCGTTGATTAGTCTTGTGTGCAGTCTGAGAATTATTTTCTGTAAAAATTACATATGTTGCCAGGCAGGCTGTATCTAATATATTACAAAAAAATGCTAATGGCCAACGATTAGTTCTTCGCTTTGTTGTAAATTTGGAAAGCATTTGGTCCATTTTGTCAACGCCAGCTTTTGTGCCATTATAAAAATTAATAATCTCTGGCTTCTTCGCTTCTGTCTTATCAATTTCAGGACAAGTAAGCATGCTAGAGAGTAGTATTACAACTTTGTTTTTTTTGGGTACATATGAACACAGAGTTCCCTGATCATGAAAAGCAAAAATTGTCGACAGAACATCTCTTTCCTTGGAAGTTAGCAACTCGTTGGGAATATAAGGCTAATTTTTTCTCAAAGTTCCAACTATGGTGAGCCCATTAGCTCTAAGACGTTCGGCTAATGAAAGGGATGTGAAGAAATTGTCCATCGTGATATTTCTTCCGGAACCTTTATAGTATTCACACAATTTCATGACAGTATTCTCTCCAATATTTTTTTTTCGTTCCTCACCTACTTCCCGGCCTGTAAAAATAATTGGGTATGGGTTTCTATTGCTATTCTACTAGAAAAAAAACGAACAAAAATAATCACCTGTGTATATAATTCCTTGCAATGGATAAGCGGTTCGAGAATCCGCTATCCAAAATACTTTTATACCATACTTAGCTGGTTTTGATGGTATGTATTTGGTGAATTTCGTTCGGCCTCTATAAGGAAAAAGTTGTTCGTCGACAGTCATACTTTCATGTGGTCTATATAAAAGCCGAAAATTATAGTTGAACATTATCCATAGGTCTCTTATTGGTGCAGCCTTATCATTTGCTTGTCGTTCCGCACGTGTATTGATGTTATCAAAGCGTATATATCTCTGTATTTCTTGAAATCGTGTCCTGCTGAGACTAGCTCTATTAATTGGTAAGACGTCCGGTATCCACAATTCATCAACATGCTCTAAATTAGAGTGATGGACACCAGCAACAATTAGTATACCAAAATATGCATTGAGCTCTTCTAATGATAGAAGTTAACAATTTGTTTTTCTTTGCGGATTCGCCTTATTGCAATTCTTTGTACACTGCATGGCCTTGCGATTTGTTTCCCTGATTATTATATTTTTCAAACTCTGTCAAGTGCTTAGATTTCCGATGTGGTCCACCTGAGATAATAAAAAAGAAATAATAAATTATACTTTCATTACCTATTCTTGAAACACGTTATATATCTTACCAGATTCACGAATAATATTGTGAGACCGGGTTTGCGATGATGGCATTGGCGATGTTTTCCAGATCGTATTATCTCGAGATACATATTCTCCCGCAAGTTCCCGTGATGAGGCAATATCGTCTAGACAACTTTCAATATCAGCTTCGCTATCATCATAAGTTGACTCAACTTCAATAGCGTTTTCCATTAAGTCGATGTTGGCGAGATCTTCTACCTCAGAATCCTGAGCACCGCCTGGTAACCAATCAACATCGTTATTGTTGTCATCGTTTGCCAAAGAACTTTCCTCGTCAGAATTGTCTTCATATAAAGGCATTAGCTGTTCTTCAGTTAAACTGATGTAGGTGTACGAAATACGAATAGTTACGATTAATTAACGATATCACGATTATAATAATCAACTATCAAAATGTAAAACACTTACCGATCTAATCGAATAATACCTCTAGAGTTGCATGGTACTGATTCAATTTCTGATCTATAAATTTGAAATTAATGTTCGCATGAATTTCAATACATAGTTACGAATTGTACGATTGCATTTGCATTAGCTTACCGAACTGGCCGAACTTTAGGTGTATTTGGATTAACTTCCATAATTAGATATATTTCATCAACTTTGCTCATGGAATTCTAAAGATCTAATGAAATACTGATGACTAATAGCACGTATCTGACATTTCCCAAAGCTAACGGTAAATAAGGGAAAGGTAACTATGGAAACGATAACTAAGGAAACGGTTACTTAGGAAACGGACTGAAGAATACTTTTTTTTTTTAAATGAGTTCAAGGGTACTCTGTACGGCAGATACAAGGTGTAAATTTCTATGGTAACATAAGGGTTAAAGAAATCACTGAGACCTTTCTTTATGGTTATACTTATGTCAATTCCTTCAGAATAAAGTTTTTGCATGTATATTTCTTCAACTGTTCGCATTTCCTTCCCTTTGTTTCTGGCATTAAGTTATTTAAAAACTTCTTTATAAGATGTTTTGTAATAAATAATAAACGGATCTTCTTAACTTCAGCATTTAAACATTTTTTTTTTTTTTTGTCGGGGTGTGTGAGACTTTCTGCACTGCAGCACTCAGACTCAATACTGGTCCATTGTACTACCAGGCAGACACACCACATTTTACTGTGGGAATTTACTCGTTTTTCTAAGAAAAACGAGAAGGCGCTTCAATGATAAGGAGCTTAGGTTTACAGCACTCACCATATCCGTACCATATACCTGCCACCTGATACGAGCAAAAGCAGGACAATCACAGAGGAAATGTTCCGCAGTGTCGTCGCTTTCTCCACAGGCTTCGCAGTTGGTGGTGTTGCTTAGGCCTAGCACCTTAAGGTGTTTGGCAAAAGCACAGTGTCCCGTAAGAACGCCAGTGGTCTGTCTGCAGTCTTTTCTGTTGAGAGACAACAAGAATGCCGCGGATTTCCCACAGACGTCGGGGAGCATTTGCTTAGTCTGTCTGCACCCTGGAGAGTCATGCCAACGGCGATTGTGTTCATAGGAAACCCAACCGTCAATGGAAGCCCTGACCGAGGACGCAGGCAGAGAGATCGCTGGTTCAGGTCCTGAGAGGTCCCCCTCTGAGCCTTGTCTAGCAAGTTCATCGGAGATCTCATTTCCCGTGATCCCGTTATGACCTGGGACCCAGACAAGTTTAAGTGAATTCAGCCTTCCGACCGAATTCAGAGATATCTTGCATTTACGTACGATTTTGGAGGTAGTTAAGGGTTTGAGTAAGGCCTTAAGCGCAGCCTGACTGTCGCTACAGACGCAGATACTTCGCCCGCTCTACCTGTTCCTCGTAACATAGTCCATGGCCATTATGATAGCATAGGTCTCTGTTTGGAGGACTGACGCATATTTGCCTAACGGAAAGAAAAGTCTAACGTTATCGCTCTCCACGAAGACACCAGCACCAGATCCTTGATCGGTTTTGGAGCCATCCGTGAAGATTCGACTGCATTCCCTTCCAGGTTCAGCGTCCGGCCAGAGCCAGTCCTGGACGCGAGGAAAGTCGACCTAGTAGTTGCGCTTTAGCCGAAGTTCCGGTGTCATCGCATCAGACGGCATATCCATAAGACAGGAGTCGAAGGACAACCGTTGCGCAAGTTCATCAAAACTCCAGTGCGAGTTATACCAAAAGCCACCTCTTGTAAGACGTGAGATAGCCTTGATTGTACAGCCCATGATGTAAACATCAAGGGGCGGAAGGTTCAATAGTGCATCTAGGCCGGAGCCAGGCATGCTGGGGAAGGCCCCCGTGTAGCCGAGACATACCTGCCTTTGGAGTTTGGCAAAAGCAGCAGTGACGTATTTACGTGAAAGCTTATTCCACCAAACAACCGATGCGTATGCTATAAATGGTCTTATCATAGCCGTATAAATCCATAGGACTCTTTTCGGTGATAAGCCCCATGTCTTGCCGAAAATGCCAAAGAAGTTTGCTATCCAGGATGACTCCCAGATACGTTGCTTCATTGGAGAGTTGGATTGTGACGCCTTTTAGCACTGGCTGAGTCAACCCGACCAGCTTCCTCCTTCTCGTAAAGAGAACAACCTCAGTTTTAAGAGGATTGACCGAGAGCCCATTCCTAGTGCACCATTCGTCGATCACGTCAAGGGCCGCCTGCGCCTTGGCGCATACAGTCGCTAGGCATGATCCAACAGAAAGCACGGCAACATCATCCGCGTACGCCTGAGCGTAAATATTAGAACTGTTGAGTGCGTTCAACAGAGAGTCGACCAGCATACACCACAGCAGTGGAGACAGGACGCCGCCTTGCGGGCAGCCTCTGTTTACCCCCGCCATAACATAGCGGCCACAATCCGCATCCGCAACCAACGTTCTATTCATTAGCATTGCTTTAATCCACTTAAACATTACTCCAGGTAAATGTTTCTCTGTCTTCATTTTCAGTCTAGTTGTAGCCTCATTGATCTTTTAGATTTTTCAAATAATAAAAATAATTAAAATTGAGTTCATGAACAAATGGTGATCAATGCTTCTTTGCAGTTCTGATCAACGTTACATATTACTGTGGAATATATACGGGACCGGATTTCAGGCTCTTCTTTACTTCCCTTTCTTTTGAGCTGTTGACGTTACCTCCTTAATTTACTGTGTCGCCTTGTATCAAAAATTTATGGGTGATGTTATGAATCTTTTCAAAATACACTAACGCCAATGAACAGAGGCTAGCTATAAATTTATTTTTATTTTGGGGACCACATTTATCAGAATAAAAAAATTACGTCTAGTTGTTTTTCCCGTTGATCGTGCTTCAATTGATTGTAGGTTATTTAATATGCAAGACCCTAATTCATTCGAACCTCTTTTACCTTGCGTTTCGTTCCAAAAGTAGCAATTTACATACATATGCTGGTCCCATTGAAGTCAAGGCTTGGAAGGGTCGGGGTTCCAAATCATTCAAGGCATACTTTGCTATTTTCGTCTGTTTGGCCACCAAAGCGATCCACATTGAGCTAGTCAGTGATATGACAAGTAACCTATCGCCTATGCTTACAGGAATTTTGAGTTAGGTCACTCGCAAGAGTGCGATGTATTAACTTAAACGTAATCCATTTTATCAGTACGAGTCCATGTACCCAATTATTATTGATAAATTCTGTTCATAGTACACATAGGACACTCGTACATTAGTTCTCTTTGTATTTTGCACTGGAATCAGAGGTTATATATTGCGTTACCAACCAACACAATATAAATGATCCCTTTGTAAAATTGTTGAAGTGAATCATTTGTTTTCCTTTGAGTAGGAACCCAATTTCGAAAGTGGCGTCCACTTTTACACTTTTTGAAATCAGAGCAACAGAGAAGAACAGAGTTCGATGAGTCGCTCGCCTCTTGATCTGGACATGTCCTTGTTTCTCTGGAATTTATGTGCATACACCAGGCAAATGTGTGATCACCTCCGTTACGAGTATGTTTTGTGTGCTGATTGTATCGGGCTTCTTTATTTCTCACCTTTCCCTCACTTCCAATTTGACTTTTGTGGTCATGAAATAATTTTCTTTTTTCGTATTTCTTGTTCTGATTTTGTTTATGTTGCACCTTTTGTTATGTTTTTTTAAAGCAACTGTAGTAGGGCCACAATGGTGAACCCATAAATACGAAAGATACGAGTATCCTTGCCAAAGGTCTCCAGAGGTAACCTCAACTATTTTCAATGACATTTTATTATATCTCTGTTTGACTGTCAAAATATTTTAAACTTTATTGGTTTTCTCGATCATCGAAACCAGATGCCATATATCTTCCAAAGAAATCAAAAGTCCAAGAAGCAGGCGAACAGAAAGAAGCCTGTTATTGAGATGCCCTGACCGAGATTGTGCGAGGTGAAGCCAAATAAAAAAAAGAAAGACTGTATGTGAGGATTTGACGTGTTATTGGTTTCGAGGATACGAAATGATCTAGATAAATTCCACAAGGCGAATATGTATGCGCCTAAAGATTTAAAACAGGAATGTGTGGTGTTATTTTTCATGAAACATTTTCGGTGGTTCATAAATTGCGATGGTGTGGTGGTATTTTATTTATTATTTATTTTTCGAGGTATAGATTTCAGATGGACCAAATATGATTATGGTGGGAGAGTTTATCCATATCAATGGTGTTGGGAATGCAATAAATTAATGCATTTGGAAGGGTATTTTTGGGTGAACATGATTTTGTGTAGTGGTCATTGGCAAATGAGATTAGCACGATGACAAATGCAGAGACTCCTTTGAGGATTTTTCTGTTTGCTTTTGCTATAGAACTTGTGGGCAGTGAAAAATTGAATACGAAATTATATTTAAATATGATAAATTGATAGGATGTTTTTGGGTGTGAATTGGCATTGAGTTACAATTTCATTGGAACGTGACAAGTATGCAATGTTAAAACAGTTCTCCAGATTAAACAAGTTATTTTTATATATCAAATATTTTTTCTATATTCTGGGGTGGTTTCTTCATAGTCAAAATCAATACTTTTGCTCCAAGTAAGGTGGAATCCTAGCCCCCACTTCGCGTAGTAGCAATCTGAAGATAGATACTGTTGTTGATTCAAACATTCAAAGGGTTTTGGCCGGTTGATGACATCGTTCACACGAATGTGTAATTTTTCTCCGGAGCCGGAGTCAGATCTAGCGGTATTGGTAATCGCGAAAGTTTCTGCCCGAAAAACAGTTGTTTGTCGAACCAAGGATGCGGTAGTCTCTAGTTTAAGGAGAAGGGTAAAAAGCGCTAACTTATGCATCTACTAGCCAAACCGCTTTGATCATCTCCGAAATGTTTGAGGAAGTCATCGCTAAGCTGATGGTTGGGAAGGTGTAACACTGACCTGAGTTCCTATACGGAAACTCCGGCTATAGGATAGGCTCTTGGCCAGCCTCAATTGACCACAATTGTCCAAAGGATGATGCTCGTCTGTGTACAAAATTACAAACGTGATATGACTGATGCTCTACGTCTAAAGCAATCCGAATAGCGGCATGATCCCAAATGCAGACATTGGTAGATCAAATGGTCCCGAATCCAGCAGAGCAATTCATCAACTCGAATTGAATAGTGAAGACTTGAGATCATTAGAAGATTTTTGAATGCTTACACTGAAAGAATAATAACGAAATATGCTTTTATGTAAATATCTTTTAAAAATTTATAGTTTTTGTACGCTTTATACAGGGTGTTTTTTTTTTAGCCCAGTACTGACTTCAGACAGATAAATGTAGGATAGGGTAGGGAGAGTTGGTTGTCAGCTAATGACTCCCCATTGAAAAGTGGCAAATGGAGTTTAAGATAAAACTGACATAAAGCTATGTGCGTCATTGACAACATATTATTCAATTCCGTCGTGAAGTGGTTATCACATCCTTTTTTATTTTAACTTGTCATTTGAAAAAAATTTAAAGCTAGCAGTTTTATGTTGCACGGTTTCAGTACCTGCAGCAAATATGTAAATAATCTATGTGTATATTTATTGAAGACAAGTTGGTAATTAATCAAAGAGAAATACTATTGGTTCATTGTTTTCATATAAGTGCACTAAGGGTGGGTTTTTATAAAAACCTACACTGAATTGAATGTAACTGCACACCAGCGGCGTCGCGTGAACAAATTAAAATGGGTAATTACATTTTCAGCAAAAAAAAAGCACTAAAATTAAGTACCTGCACCGTTGCTATACATAGCACATTAATGCAAAGAAGCGAAACAGCTTCAGCTTTAGAACTAACTTAATGTTCAATTGTCCCAAACAACTTTTTTTTTCTTTTTTTTTGGCTGCACAAAAAACAGAACTATGATCAAAAGCAATCAGTTGCGTTTATTTAACTTGCTTAATGCAAATTAGTCCAATGTTCAGAAAAAATAAATAAATGTAATAAATTCAGTTTATACATAAAAAATCTTTAAAATGACGATATGTTGTAAGGAGAATTTAAAACAAAAATTAAACCTTCATTTGAAAAGTTTTACCAAAATTCTTCGAAAAAAAACTCTTCATTTCGAAGAAAACCATCACAATTGAAAATGGCAGCACGAGCACGTTCAATTTCCAAGGCAACACAAGTCGCCTGCAAGTTAACTTATATTATCTATTGTTGCCGTCAAGTTCACTGATGAAGTGAAAACGGGATCATGACGTAATCTCGAATGACAAAAATCTCGAATGCAAAAATAATCTCGAAAAAACAAATTTTTAATCTAGAATGCAAAAATCTCGAATGCACAAAAACGGTGCAGGGAAATAAGTCCACGGGAATTAAGTCCACTGAGGGACTTAGTTCCCACTTAGTGGGAAATAAAACCACTAAGTCCATTTTTTTATGGGAACTTAGTACACATTCAAAAATAAGAAAAGGGAATTAACATCCAACATTTAGAATTTGACAAAAAACTGTAAAGTGCAGATAGTTATCACACTCTTTAAGCAAAATCTTAAGCTTACCTATCATGGTGACATAAAGCCAAAGTTTCAAAACCGTACCTCGCACCTACTCCAAATCAAACAGTGACCCCAAGCATGGTGGTTGCAGGGGGGCAGCATACCCCCCCCATATGCATTACACTGTTTATGGAATCTACTTCGATTTCGTAACTAATCCCATAAACAGTGAAATGCATATGGGGGGCCATGCTGCCCCCATGCAACCCCCCTGCTTGGGGTCGCTGCTGGATTTGGAGTAGGTGCAAGGTTACGGTACCTATATTACTCTGTCTCAGTTTAAAGTTAATTTCTCTTTTGTTAATAAAAATTTCAAAGTACCTACTAGACTCTTTAATTTTATGTTGTTCTTAGTCGATAGTAAGAATTTACTTCACATTAAAAGGGAACTAAAACCACTTAGAGTTTTGGCAATTTATTTCCCACTTTACATGGGAACTAAGTCCACTTGGCGAAAGTGGTTTTATTTCCCAATATGCGTGGACTTATTTCCCTGCACCCACAAAAATCTCGAATGGACAAAAATCTCGAAAGACGATATCTCGAAAAAAATCTTGAAAAAAAAGTTAATTCGAGTTATTTTTCATACCTATTTAAAGAGTTTAAACTTGAAGAAAATTAATTACATATTTAGTTTATTCAGCAATTTATTTTTTTCGGTAAATTAACAACAACAAATCAATATATAACAAAAAACATTTTATAAAAAATTGTAAAAATTCCAATAGTAAATAAGGTGCGTGAAATAACGCCGAATTATGAAAGCGAAATAACGTCGAATTTCCATGTTCGGTCTTATTTACTTTGCCAAAGTGAAATAAAGACGAATCGGCCTTATTTCGCCTTTAATTTATTTACACAATCAGATAAAGATTCCTAACCGTTTTCAGATTTGCAAACCTGAAAACCTCGCACCTACTCCAAATCAAACAGTGACCCCAAGCAGGGGGGTTACATAGCCATTGCACTGTTTATGGGATGAGTTGCGAAATCTCAAGTAGAATAAAGTCGATCTCCGAAATCTTATTTGATATTATTACTCTTTTGTTCTACTACATTTATGTACTCGTAATTGGAAATAAAGTCAAGAATAGAAAATAGTGAATTTCGACATTACTTCCGATTTCTTATGGAAATAAAGTCGATCGACATTATTTCCATCAATGTACTTTATTTCACGGCACCGGTAAATAAATCCATTGATTTCGATTTGAATATTTCCTTTGTTGTAATGATTTCATTTACTTTCATTTTAATAGTTTTTATTTGCACTCACTTTGTGATAACACACGATCCTTAAGGTACCTTTTTTTACAGTTGCATGGACAGTTTGCTAGCCAATCGTGGATGTTAAAGAGTAGTAAATAATCTCGAATAAATGTATTAATTTTTGAGACAATGGTTACAATTCGCGCGCGCTCGGATAAATTTTCAAGAAAGTGTGAAAAATTGGTCTATTGTCGATCGACCGGGCCCGAACATGGTACGTGAATAGAAGTGTGGACGTCTTGAGATGGTCATAAAATATATTATGCAACATTAAGAATGGATATGCCTCCATATTAAGCTGATAGTCCAGTCATCGATCATGAATTCTTCTACCCATACTATGTTGATTATTTGGTGAATGAAACCTAACAAATTATCACCTCCGCATTTGAAGAGCTGCTTTGGTAAGCTGTCAGATCCTGAGGCCTTGTTGTTCTTAACCTTTTTTAGCTACGAAAACCTTTCCTATACTGGGTGGTGGGACCGATATTTACAGGACGGGGATCCTCTACTTGCCCTATCACTCTCTCTACATGATGCCCATTGGGCAGCTGTTGGATATGCTGTTGAAATACATCTACTGCTCTCTGCGCATCGGTGACTAGATGTCCGTCGCTGCTTACAGGCAAAGAAGATGGACATCAGACGGCTGTTGATTTGGTGAAAAAGTGCTGATTGAACTTACATAGAAGAACAGAGCTAGCGGGAATGCTGTTAATGCTGACAACTTCTTTCTAAGCTTTGTAGCTGTGGAAAACCTTCCTGGATTGCCTTTTGGGAATAAAATAGGTAAATAAAATTAATATTTGACATTAACTTAATACAGGGCCTAAAACTAAACTTCTAGAACTATTTGTGGATGCGAAGTTATATTGTTAGAAAGAGGTTGGACGACTAATCTAAAGGTCTCAGGTTAAAATCTCACTGCCCCAGCTCTTACGAACGTATGGCAAACACCCAAGAGTATGAATTGTCATGAGATGTTTCTCAAATTTGCCATTCGGATTCGGATTCCCAGCGTAATTTGAACCTAATAATCCTCCATCAGAAGTCCACTGAGCCAATGGAACTGTTGGACGGAATACAAAATGATTTCCTCAAGAAATGCTTCCGGGTAGTAAGTAGTACAAAATCCAATACCTTTGGACTTACAGATTATGTCACAACAGTGTCTAATGTGCCGAAAAAATCAAAGGCAGTCATATTGCTGCCAGCACTTCACTATGAAATCGAATCGCTTGAGGCAGAGGAAGAAGAAAGCCACAAGTTATACTGCCTTGCAACAAACACAAAGTAGTCTTGGCTCAGATGTTGGGATAATACACATGCAAATGACAAACGAAGCGATGGCCATTAGGCTTTTCCTACAATATGTTGGAAGTATATTAGCATATTTTATAATCAACAAAAATGTTAATAATATGAATGTAACGAGCAAAACCAATAGAGGTCGACATTTTCATTTCATAAATATTTCATCAAGCGGAGTACAAATATCCCTTAAAGACTACGGAATAATTTAACAATGGATTCAAAAAATATTATAAAAATTCAACCACTTTAGTTGAAAATTAGTTTTACGTTTTAAAAGCGTCACGACTAAGGAATGCATTAAAATCAATGGAGTGACCAGAAGAGTTAGTCAGTCTTAAGCAACGCGTTATTGCTTCATTACCTACGGGCGTAATTATATTTATGACTAGGATCATAAAAAAGGTCCGAAATCTAAGATCATGCATAGGGAAGTAAAATTCAAAAAGATGCAGCAAAAAAGGACAATTGATATGGTTGTTTATAACATCTAGTACATGCAAATCATTGCTTGTATGTTCGTCGTCTCTTGGTACGCGCATCGTTCGTCCAATTGAGTTGAAACTTGGAACAGGCGTTGTTGGCAACTAGGTACGTTTCTGGCTAAAGATCATCAATGCCCAATATACCATTAACATACAAAAGGTGGCGCGTTAGTATGAAGACGACTTCAAAGACAAATGTAAAACTGCTACTCTTGCTGTTTTGGAAAGGAAATAAAATAAAGAAAATTATTAAAGCAATAATTCAATTTTTGTTTATTAGCGTCAACGAATTTCATACATATATTGATCACGCGTCAACCCGTTATGACAACGGACTTACTGACTGGATAACATATCGCGAAAAATAAGCGGTCAACAACAACAACCACTAATAACAAGTGATGTAGACGCTGCACAATATCAGTTAAACGACATATTGCTTCAGAATCACTTCCCAGAGTCCTTTACTATGGACATATCACGGAGGTTTCAACTCCAGGAAGCCTCAGCAGAACTAACAGTTTATCTAGAAAACTATTCAGTCCGGATATGGTTAAGTGGTCCACACTCAGAAAACATATTGGTAAATTAGCTCAATTTTTCGGTATAATGCAACCATAATTATAGGCGTTTTCGTGACTTCTACTTTTTATTGTTACAAAACCCAAAAAAAATATTGGATTTCCGACAATACTTTATTGGTACTGAAAAGTTGTTATAGGTTTTTTTCCAATACATATTGTATTCTTTGCAATTAACTATAGGTGGAACGTCAATTTTGCATAGGAAAACATCGTTTTTCGCAATTAACTATAGGTGGAACGTCAATTTTGCATAGGAAAACATCGTTTTTCACTTTTCGTATAATTCTAAAAAAAATATTGGCAGATATCCTAATTTTTATAGTGATTTTACAAATAATTATTGAAATATTACAGAAATTATTGTTTAATTACCTATAATTTCCGTAACAATACTTTATAGGCATAGTTCCCGCTCACGTTTTTCTCAGTGCATAAACACATAGAAACCATTCAGACGTAATCTTTTCGGCCTTTATCCAAAAAGGTGTGCATTTCTTGATACCTACCACGATTGCCCTATTTAAGTTCATTCTCAACTGATGGCATATACAAAGCAATTGGAGGGAAATCATTGTTCTATTTATCCCCAAACCAGGCAACAAACCGAGTGAACTACCTAAATCATATCGTCCAATAAGCTTGACATCGTATTTTCTGAAAACAATGGAAAGGATTATCGACGTTCATATCACAGAATGCAAAGCATGCCCACACACCCATGTCAATTTGCATATCAAAAAAGTAAATAAACTGAAATCGCTCCGTTAAAACTAACAACAGAAGTCAAAATCGTCTACCGGTGCAAAGAGATCGCACTTTGCGCCTTTCTTGACATATATGGTGCTGTTCACAACATTGCATATGAATCCATATCAAATGCTTTGCATCACAGAAATATAGACGGACGCACAAACAAATTGATTAAGGAGATGCTTGAAAGCCGGGAAATAACTGCTTCATTAGGACCGACATCAGTATCAGTATTAGCGGAAAGGGCTGCCCACAAGGAGGAGTACTATGTCCCCTCCTAAAGATATTGGTCATTGACGACCTGCTGCATAGATTGAGCAATTTAGGCATCAATTGGATACGCCACTCACATAGCCAAGGCAAAACCTGGGGAATCTGCCCAAAGATCACCCACTGAACCTATTCAATGATGATAAGGCCCATTATAACATATGCTTCTATAGTATGGTGGACTAAAGCCTTACAAAAAAATGGAAATCGCAAAGGTCAAAAGGGTATAACGGCTTTCATGCCTAGTTATCTCCCAAGCCTTAATTCTGCGGTTCCGGTACAAACGAATTTCACTCGCGCGAACAGAGCGGTTCCCGTGCAAGCGAATTTTACTCATGCGAGGTTTTTGTTTATCTATATACATAAACGCTCGTAAAGAAACATTTATTTGCAGGAAGTAGGTACTGTAAGAACGTCGTGGTCGTTTTGTGAAAAATTATTAGAAAATAGCATTTTGAAGTACAAATACATTAAAAAAACGTTGTGAAATTAATTCAATGTATAAAAAAAACTGGAAAATGATCAACGATGAGGGACCATTTTTGAATATTATCGAATACGATAGAGAAAACTTCGACACATTTTTTTACCCCGGTGTCGCCATGGCGCATTACACACTCTTCTACCAAAGGAAATGATTCCCCACCCACGCCGCTCTCATACATACATTGCAAGCTTTATATACCATGTGTAGCGAAACCACAGCCTAATAAGATAATGCTTATTTGCTTAATGATCTCCCGGAACTAAAGACTCTATTCGCTGAACTTCCGGAACTGCGCTGGTACAGACCGTCATTGTGAGACCATATGCTTTAATAAACGTTTCATAAAGGAGATCAAAAATAGCGAAGCATGGGCTAGCAATAACCAACCAAATAGCCACAATGACATTAAGTGGCGGGTGGTTCTCAAATGGAAATGGGTGTTCTATATACGGCCCGAATTTCAACATGGCAATACCCATGGAGAAAATGCCCAGCGTATTTCAAGCGTTAGCTTGCGCACCATTGAATCTGTCATGCACTATTTTAATACCCTTCAAACACTCGGCATAAGGAACAAGACCAAACTATGGTGGGCCCGGGCCATGAGGAATTTGATGGTAATGAAAAGGCCAACAAACTGGTCAGGAAGGGATCAGAAACTTCATTCACAGGTTCCGAACCCACCTGCTGCACTTTTAGATAGGCAGGAATCGCAGCAATAAAAAGCTGGTAACGTATTTCATATATCTTTAATTGGGAGAGCACTCCAGATCTAAGACAGGCCAAACGAAACATTCCGCCATTGAATAACAATGCCAAGAGATGTCTAAGCCTAAGTGGGCATGATACTCGTATCACTAACTTATTTTACAGGTCCCCACGGTTTACGATACCACCAAAATAAAATGAAAATATTCGACTCCGCAGAGTGCCGGCTATGTCTTGAGTAAAACAAAACAGCTGAAAACATATTAAGTGAATGTCTAGCCCTCAATTGAACTAGAGAGAGAAGATCTTTTTTATGGAACAACTGAGTTCCGAAGATATAAAGAAGTCCTCTACTGTAAAACCTGTCTGCTTTATACGTAAAGTATAAATTGTACTATCCTAAATATTTGCGGGCCTTTACCGCACATCTTAAAAAACAATAGTAACTGTTCAGATCGAAGCAAGAATGAATAAGCCGAAAGCAATAAGAGTGTTTTCCATTCGAATTAGCATCAAATCTTTTTCAAGAGCAGCACTTCAACATAAAATTCTTCAGCCCAGCGATAGCCAAACCTCTACGGACTAAAAGAGTCGTGAATTTGCAGAATTAACAGCAAAAAAAAAACGAATTTGCGTGCACTGCCCGCGAAGATCCTGTCTGTTTACAACACAGAATTTAGTTACCTCCCTTCTTACCAAGGTCGCGGAACGGTGATAATTCGTCAGCTATGAAATATTATCTTGAATAGCAAAAAAATTCTAATTGACCGGCAGTATGGGTTTTGAGCCACAGGTCCACTACTGATCTGATGGCATATCTCACCGGGAAGTGGAACCGATCTCTTCATAACTTTGGTGAGAGTGAGATAGTTGCTCTTTATTTTTTAAAGGCATTTGACAAGGTTTGGCATCAGGCTCTTTTGTCGAAAATGCGTGCTGATGAGATCGCTTTGGATAGGTATATGTCCGATATTCATCATACATATATGCTGGTTTCCCCAGGCTCAGTTCTGTCTCTTTCTCATTTTTATTGATGATCTCCTGTCTGACAATTCCAACCCAATAAATTCCTTAGGTGATAATAGCAGCGACTCTGAGTTTTTCATGTTCGTTTCATAATTCACGGCTACCTTCTTCTCCGGTCGTTATGCTGGAATGGCATAGTATATTAAACTTCTTGGGGTGAAACTAATAGGGCGGAATTAAGTGTTTCCAAAACGTAATTGTATCTCCTATCATTACAGAGTAATCCAAATGCTGTCCTAGCACTGGCATACATTCCAACACCCTGGCGTACAGTTAGAGTGGCATTTATACCAAAAATTGGCAGAAGTGACTACTCGCTCGCCAAGAGCTTCAGACCAATCAGTCTGACTTCCTTCTTGCTGAAAAGCATGGAAAGGCTGGTCGAGCTTCACGTGCGCAAAACTGCTTTGCGATTGCACCCAATATCTCAGATGCAACATGCCTATCAACGCGGAAAATCCTGCGAGACTGCGCTCCAAAATCTAGTTGGTAGAATTGAGGCCACGCTTGACAGAAAAGAATACGCGATGGGCATTTTCATCGATATTGAGGGTGCTTTTGACAATGCGACTTTTGATAGGACTATGTCTATTACTTAACATCGCCAGATGAACAAGTCGAATTTCTAAACGAAAACATTAAACGACTTTTTAATCATCATGTTCCCTTGAAAACCAAAATTGTTCAGTCTAAAGAACAGCCATGGTTTACTGCACGTATTCGTCGACTCATTTATTTACGCGATCAGGTATATAACCGTTGGAAGCGTTTCCGCCTTGATGAGTTGCAACAAATGTACCGATCTCTTCGCAACCAGGTTATAATGGAATTTAGGAAGTCAAAGTCTGAAGCATATTCGAAACAACTCAATCCCTCCCTCGGTTGCCGTAAACTATGGAGTATTCTTCGTGGCAATGCCATCGCCAAGCCAAAGTTGAACCGCTTAGAAAATGTCGATTGCAATGTCCTCAATCGGCAGTTCGCATCTTCTGCTTCTAATGTGCTGAGTTATTCACACAGGGTTTTATCAATTCAATCTGAACCCATATTACCTTTATTCGGTTTTCGAAATGTCAATTGTGCTGAAGTCGTTGAAAGTCTGCTCTCTATTAAGTCCTCTGCAGCCGGGCTCGACGATATAAATCCCAAATTTTTGAAGCTCATATTGCAGCCCCTTATCCCGTTCATTACCCATATTTTCAATTCTATTTTAACATCAGGCGTATACCCGTCACAGTGGAAAATGGCTAAAGTTGTACCTATACCTAAAAACGCAAAGCGTAATGAATTTAGGCCCATCTCAATATTACCCTTTATATCGAAAGCGTTTGAGAGAGTTTTACAAAAGCAAATGAGCCTTTTCCTCGATACCAACGATTTGATGACAACAGAACAATCGGGTTTTAGAAAGGGTCACAGTTGTATAACCTCCCTAGTGAACGTCATCGAAGATTTACGACGAAGCATGGACGAAGATAAGGTAAAATTTTTAGTATTACTAGACTTTTCAAAGTCGTTTGACACTGTGGTTCATACAAATCTATGTGATAAGCTCCGTCAACTATTTTATTTTTCAGAAGGTGCAGTCAAACTACTTGCTTCTTACCTTTCTGGAAGAAAGCAAATAATTCAAATTGGTGATGTTCAATCGGAAGTCATTTCGACCATAAATGGTGTCCCACAGGGCTCCATTTTGGGTCCACTATTATTTTCGCTGTACGTCAACGATCTTCCATCAATCACCAACCATAGTAAGGTTCAGATGTATGCTGATGATGTGCAGTTGTACTTGAGTTCTGACCTCGGTCTTATTGAACACGGTGCTGTCTGTATTAACGAGGATCTTGAAAACATTGCACGCTGGTCTGAAACGAATGGTCTCCTGTTAAATACTGCGAAATCAAAGTGCCTGGTCATCTCAAGAAATTCATTGGACTTATCGTATTTTCCCTCCATAAATTTAGATACTCGTAATTTTCCTATTGGATATGTTGAAACGGCCAAAAACCTTGGCATGGTCTTTAATCGTAAATTGACCTGGGATCACCACATAAATGTTGCTACCGGTAAGACCTACGCTGTTCTTCGAACTATATGGGCAACTAAAGCTTACACCCCTTTAAAAATACGTCTCATGCTGGCCAAAACGCTGGTCATACCGACATACGAGTTTGCTAAGTGCAGCTTCGTAAGTAAAAGAAAACTGCAGGTCGCCTTGAACAACACCGTTCGGTATGTCTTTGGACTAAGAAGGTACGATAGAATATCACACTTCTCTAGGCGAATTTTTAACATGACGTTCAACAGCCTCATTCAGTTCCGCACACTAACTCTTCTTTCAAACATCCTAATAACACGACAACCTCCCTGTCTGTATGAGAAATTAGTTATGTCTTCCTCAGACAGGTCTAGTCATTTGATTCCTCTGCGTTATTCTTCCCTTACCACTGAGCGTCAATTTTTCATTAACTCCATTCGTCTATGGAACTCGCGTCCTATTAGAAGAATTAATAACACAAGAAGGTTTAAAAATGAATTAAGAAAATATCTCTCAATTTCAAATTAATCTTTTTTTTCTTATTTTCCCGTTTTTTTCTTATTGTACTAGGTATCTAGTAGTTTTAATTTTGATCCTGTATAATTATAGTTACTTAGTATTATTGAATTACTCGTCTACCTTTGTAGTAGCTTCTTTTTATTTTTTGCAGAATATAGCTTACCACTAGTTAATAAGATATTATATCTTAAAGTGTATAGGCATTACAAGATAAATAAATAAATGAAATGAAAATAGTATGTGCAGCTCCGCCAGACAACACGGCGTAGACGAACCATTGGTGTTGTGAATTAAAGCAATGCTAATGAATAGAATGTTGGTTGCGGATGCGGATTGTGGCCGCTATGTTATGGCGGGGGTAAACAGAGGCTGCCCCCAAGGCGGCGTTCTGTCTCCACTGTTGTGGTGTATGCTGGTCGACTCTCTGTTGAACGCACTCAACAGTTCTAATATTTACGCTCAGGCGTACGTGGATGATGTTTCTGTGCTTTCTGTTGGATCATGCCTAGCGACTGTATGCGCCAAGGCGCAGGCGGCCCTTGACGTGGTCGACGAATGGTGCACTAGGAATGGGCTCTCGGTCAATCCTCTTAAAACTGAGGTTGTTCTCTTTACGAGAAGGAGGAAGCTGGTCGGGTTGACTCAGCCAGTGCTAAAAGGCGTCACAATCCAACTCTCCAATGAAGCAAAGTATCTGGGAGTCATCCTGGATAGCAAACTTCTTTGGTCCAAACATGTTGAGCTGAAGACTGCCACGGCGCTGTCTGTTTTCTGGCAGTGCAAAGGCATTTTCGGCAAGACATGGGGCTTATCACCGAAAAGAGTCCTATGGATTTATACGGCTATGATAAGACCATTTATAGCATATGCATCGGTTGTTTGGTGGAATAAGCTTTCACGTAAATACGTTACTGCTGCTTTTGCCAAACCCCAAAGGCAGGTATGTCTCGTCTGCACGGGGGCCTTCCCCAGCACGCCTGGCTCCTGCCTAGATGCACTATTGAACCTCCCGCCCCTTGATGTTTACATCATGGGATGTACAATCAAAGCTATCTCACGTCTAAGAAGAGGTGGCTTTTGGTATAATTCGCACTGGAGTTTTGATGAACTGTCTTATGGATATGCCGTCTGATGCGATGACACCGGAACTTCGGCTAAAGCGCAAATACGAGGTCGACTTTCCTCGCGTTAAGGACTGGCTCTGGCCGGACTCTGAACCTGAATGGAAATGCAGACGAATCTTCACGGATGGCTCCAAAACCGATCAAGTATCTGGGGCTGGTGTCTTCGTGGAGAGCGAAAACGTTAGACTTTTTTTTCCGTTGGGCAAATATGCGTCAGTCTTCCAAACAGAGACTTATGCTATCCTAATGGCCATGGACTATGTTACGAGGACCAGGTAGAGGGGGCGAAGTATCTGCGTCTGTAGCGACAGTCAGGCTGCGCTTAAGGCCTTACTCAAACCCTTAACTACCTCCAAAATAGTACGTGAATGCAAGATATCTCTGAATTCGGTCGGAAGGCTGAATTCACTTAAACTTGTCTGGGTCCCGGGTCATAACGGGATCACGGGAAATGAGATCTCCGATGAATTTGCTTGACAAGGCTGAGAGGGGGGCTTCTCAGAACCTGAACCAGCGATTTGTCTGCCTGCGTCCTCGGTCAGGGCTTCCACTGACGGTTGGGTTTCCTATGAACGCAATCGTCGTTGACATGACTCTCCAGGGTGCAGACAGACTAAGCTAATTCTCCCCGACGTCTGTGGCAAATCCACGGCATTCTTGTTGTCTCTCAACAGAAAATACTGCAGACAGACGACTGGCGTTCTTACGGGACACTACGTTTTTGTCAAGCACCTTAAGGTGCTAGGCCTAAGCAATACCACCAACTGCGAAGCCTGTGGAGAAAGCGACGACACTGCGAAACATTTCTTCTGTGATTGTCCTGCTTTTGCTCGTATCAGGTGGCAGGTATTTGGTGCGGATATGGTGAGTGCTGTAAACCTAAGCTCCTTATCATTGAACCGCCTTCTCGTTTTTCTTAGAAAAACGAGTAAATTCCCACAGTAAAATGTGGTATGTCTGCCTGGTAGTACAATGGACCAGTATTGAGTCTGAGTGCTGCAGTGCAGAAAGTCTCACACACCCCGACAAAAAAAATTCAAATGGGATCATGACGTAATCTCGAATGACAAAAATCTCGAATGCAAAACATCTCGAAAAAAACAAATTTTAAATTTAGAATGCAAAAATCTCGAATGCACAAAAATCTCGAATGTACAAAAATCTCGAAAGACGATATCTCGAAAAAATCTCGAAAAAAAAGTTTATTCGAGATTTTGTTCATACCTATTTAAAGAGTTTAAACTTAAAGAAAATGCATTACATATTTAGTTTATTCAGCAATTTTATTTTTTTCTGTAAATTAACAACAACAAATCAATATTTAACAAAAAGAAAAACATTATAAAAAATTGTAAAAATAGTAAATAAGGTGGCGTGGAATAACGCCGAGTAAAATAACGCCGAATTATGAAAGCGAAATAACGCCGAATTTCCATGTTCAGTCTTATTTCGCTTCGCCAAAGTGAAATAAAGCCGAATCGGCGTTGTTTCGCTTTTAATATATTTACACAATCATATAAAGATTCCTAACCAATTTCAGATTTGCACCCCTGAAAACCTCGCCCCTACTCCAAATCAAACAGTTACCCCAAGCAGGGGGGTTGCATAGCCATTGCACTGTTTATGGGATGAGTTGCGAAATCTCAAGTAGAATAATGTCGATCTCCGAAATCGTATTCGATATTATTACTCTTTTGTTCTACTACATAATTGGAAATAAAGTCGAGAATAGAAAATGGTGAATTTCGACATTACTTCCGATTTCTTATGGAAATAAAGTCGATCGACATTATTTCCATCTACTTTATTTCACGGCACCGGTAAATAAATCCATCGATTTCGATTTGAATATTTCCTTTGTTTGTAATGATTTCATTTACTTTCATTTTAATTGTTTTTATTTGCACTCACGTTATGATAACACACGATCCGAAACAACACTAATTTCAGGTACCTTTTTTTACAGTTGCATGGGCAGTTTGCTAGCCAATCGTGGGAGTTAAAGAATAGTAAATAATCTCGAATGATTCATTCGAGATTTTTGCATTCGAGATTTTTTTTTCTAGATTTTTATATTTCGAGATTTTTTTTTTCGGTATTTTTTTTAATTCTAGATTTTTGTTTTCGAGATTTTTGTTTTCTGGATTATTGCTTTCTAGATTTCGTGGTAAACCCATCCAAATAGAATGGCATTATCCATGAACGGAACTAGGATCGATGAAACCGAAAAAGTTCCCATTCTCGGTGTGTGGTTAAAGACAAACTTCGCTGGAATGACCAAATATTCGAAGTTGCGAAGAACTCTGCAAATTATCAAGGTCTCTTCAATCGATGCAAGAAATACTTTACCTCATCTGATTTAGTGTCAATTTATAAGGCCTAAGCTTAAGTATAATGCTCATAATCTGGTCAGGTTTTAGAGTGTCGTTTTCTTATTGAATTAGTTTGAAGTTAGATTGTGGGGTTAGAGAAAGAGTACGCGAAAAGTGGTGAAGGACAAATACTCGTCGCTGATATCACCGGTATTCTTTTTTTAACTTTCTCGTATACTTTATTGTTTGAAAGACCTCGAACTCGCATACCCTATATTGCAGCAATGATATATAAAAAATTAAATCATCTTTTAGGATATTTATTACCATCAAAATACAGTTTTATGTGACAAATGTGCAGCTTAAGTCTTAAGTCATCTTCGAGTTGAAGTCTGTGACGATGTTAAGTTTTTAAGTTTGTCATGGCCGAAAAACTGCCCTCGCAAGGTACGGTCGTGCAAAATGGCAGTAAATATTTTATTGTATTTTAAATCAGCACAAAAATGCATGCGATGTCTATTAATCAAATCAACATAATGAGCACGGTAAGTGACAACTAGAGCTGAAGCGAACCGTAGGTATTCGTAACTGAGTAGCGCTTATTCTCCTTTATTCCAAATAACGAGACGTTACTCACCAATAAATGTCGTTACTGGAGCGATGTCTTTACTTGTGTGTTTGCATATATGACTTGGTATTTGTATGTTTAGTTTAGTATTAGTATCGTCATCGGTACACTCTTCATTCACAGAAGAAAACCATCGCATTTCGCACGCCTTGTTCTTCTTTCTACCTAATGTGTGTATGTGTGCATCTGTGGAGAGGCAACACAATGAACATTGTGCGGTAGTAGCTAAGAGCTTAAGGGGTACACACCCATGATCATTTTTACAGCAGCAGCTGTTGGTCTTTGCTTGCTTACAACTTGTGTGATGAAATTTGTCACTTGTGTGAGCGTTAGGGATGCTTGTATGATGTAATGAGTAATTCTAGTTCTGAAGTTTTACTAATATGTATTTTTATAACTGATTAAATTATCTTATTCAAGAGATTGCCGCGCGTACCCCTTGATGCAACTTTCGGTACACGTACGTCTAACTGCAAACCACTGCTTTAGTATACTAATCGAAAGACATTGCAATCGTGCTGAAATTTCGAACTCAAACTGAGTATGAGGTACATATAACATTATGTCTATAAAGAAGTCTTAAAAAGGCTGTTCTGAATTTCCGTCCGTGTGTCGACGCGTCTGTCAGTCTGCCACCGATTCTCCAGCCATAATGGATGGGCGGATTTACTTCTATTTTATGACTTTAAATTTAAATAACGGTACATATGTATAAAACAAACGCATTTTTCAACACTGATTTTCTCAAAAATCGCTACAACGATTTTGATCATTTTTAACAAAACAAAGTAATTGAGGCGAGCGTAAGAAAATGGAGTAGGTACTCAGTTTTTGCGAATATAGTTGAATAACGGTACTGAACATAAATTATAATATCTCAAAAACGGGTCAACTTACACACTGACTTATACTCCTATTTGGCACAAATTTGTAATATTTGTACTTTTTTTTTGTTTATATAAAAGTTTTTTTGAGATTTTGAAAATTTGACTTTACTCAAC
This sequence comes from Portevinia maculata, assembly GCA_949715645.1. Lineage (NCBI taxonomy): Eukaryota > Metazoa > Arthropoda > Insecta > Diptera > Syrphidae > Portevinia > Portevinia maculata. The sequence continues at coordinate 181,472,243 of OX454527.1, forward strand.
GATTTTGATCAATTCGAATGTCTTTAATACTTGAGTTGAGTGTCAGAAGATGGTTTTCTCATTTTTTTCCAAAGTACTCGATTTAAGGTACTTAGCGAAACCAACGATATTTTAAAAACGGGCGATGTAATTTCAAAGAAGTTTGATATATTAGTAGACACAAATATGTAGAAAAAATCTGCATACTCAGATTTTAGAAATATTTTTTTTATAGGTATCGCTTAAGTTTTTAAAACATCACTCTTCTTAAAAACGGCTCCTATAATTTTGATAATTTTTTGGGGTTTTTGATACTTGGAGCAAATGCAGCAAGGAAGCATTTCGCAAAAGACTCGAATAATTGTACATTAAAAATTGCCCACATCTCAAAAACCGGTGGAGAGATTTAAAAAAAAAGTGGCCTATTCTAATTTATGTTAGGTAAGGTTGACGTGGTTGTCAGTCAGCCAAATTATGATACCACGTGGATCTTTGACAAATCAAAACCGGAAAATCGCCAATAAAAATATGATGATACGTTATCATAAATAACGCATAAAGGGGCTGTCCCTTGATTTCTTCGGGGAGAGAGAATGCAATCGGAGTGTTGATTGACAAATGGGGTGGGAAAGCCAAGCCAGAGCCGATATCATCTGGCAAGTCTCGGGAATGAGACGAACTTTACCAGGGACCCACCGCGGAAAGCAGTGAATGCAAGGGGCTGTAGAATAAGTTTAGATATAAGTTATATTAAAAATAAGTGAGAGAGTTAAGCTAACGTTTAAGATTGGAGTTGAATTAGTTAAGAATAGTTAGAGTAGATTTAATTTCATCCAACTTCCCGTTCTCTCTCCTTAGTGTGGAAAAGGTTGATCAGTTTTCTTCTTCCCCTTTCTTGTCATTCTCATCTCTTCTCTTTACTCTCATTTTTGTTCGTCCATGTTGAAAGCCGTTCTTCCCTTTTTTTAGGGACGATTTTTGTTTTGTTTTTGAGCAGGTGGCTTAATTATTGTGATGTGTGACAATAACTACTCCGTCCGACGAACGACAGCAACCTCGAGCGTGCCCCCATCCTTCTCCACTACTCCGAAGACGCTTCAGCGAACAATTTCGACTCACAACATTGGCACCTAAAGCTTTCTTGAACCGACTATAGACAAAAAATTGCGGTTAAGCTAATAGGACATAGAAATAAAGGTGATTTTATACCACGGTAGAATTGTTTAATATCTTTTTTCTTATCCCTACTTCTATCATCAATAATCTGATGAGCTAACTAATTGCATTCAATCATTTCGACAATTCAACGGCAACACTCGTCAATCATCTTATATCAATCAATTACCCTTCAGCCTACCTTCGAACATAATGCAAAACTAAGGAAATCCCTCTTAAGCAGAACAAAAAGCTCATGGAATGCTTTGCCTCACTCTGTTTTTCGTCCTCATTGGAACCCACAATTATTTACACCCAACGTGCAGAAGTTTCTCTTTTTTCTATTTTCTATTCATCATTCCACTCGTGCTTTCCATTAGCATCAAAGCGGGTATCCAAACCCTTGAGCATAATTGCATTAAAAAAAGAGGATTTTATGTTTTTTTTACCAAATTCTCTTACTTAAACCTTCAACTACGACAGTATCAACAAAATCTGTTTGAAATTGAAATCATATAATTTGTGGGACTTTCTTAGGGAAGATTTGACTGTCTCAAAAATGGTTCAAATCGATCCCGCATTTCTGGGTTCTGGAATCCAAACTTTTAAGAAAAGTTCAATGGAACCCTTAGGGATATTAAAGGTAACCTGGTTCCTGATATGTTGATACAAAATAAATCATGCAACACATCAAATTAAATCAATCTGTGACATTGATTTATGATCTCACTATGGGATTCACGACGTTGATTATTTAAAAACGAAAATATACTCGTATGTTTATATTTTCACCTAATAAGATAATCAAAAATGTAAATGGAGCACACTGTCAGCATGGGTTTCTGATTGTTTACTTAAAATTGACCGCATGCGATGAGCGTGATGCAATTTACATAAAATGACTCTCATAAACAAAGTGACACCTTTTCGTCTCCGTCATAATTTCGGGTTTTTCCTCAGAAAAAAGCAACTCCTGAAGCCCGGGTGGTCCCAATCATTGTTCGACATCGATACGAAGTCATAAACAAACTGCGATCTAAATGACTACAGTAAGCAGGTGACCCCAGTTTATACATACCACCTAAGTAGTTTATGCAAATGAGAGCCAATTCCTCAAAATACACAAACTGCGGTGAAATTGAATCAAACACCTGGAGAAGTTCAAGTAAAACTTAGCATATTCATTAAGTTTTTAATTTGGAAACCAAGACGAATTCCAAGCTCGTTATTTCAGTGGAACGGATATCAGGCAAACATCAAGCACTAAACACTGTCCAAATTATTTAACCTACCTAGTCAATGTGCTTCAGATACATGGCAAGTACATGTCAGGCAGCGTATTGGAAACACATTTCAGGCGATTATACACGAACTAGAAGTCAATAAGGGCCGCTCCCTCAAAAGAAACAAAAGCCCAAAGTAAATTAACTTTGCGCTCCTCTGAACGTCAGTCAAGAAACCAGTGCGCGCATACAAGGGATTGCCTTGGATTGATTTCACTAGCGTTTTCTCGGCTAACCATCGGATCGAATCGAGATATTATCTACACTGCTACAAACAGAGGCAGCAACGGCCCCAACTAGCAGGTGACTTAGCGGTGCCTGACCCCCCCGCAGAGAGAGAAAGATCGAATTTTTTTCATTTGTTTTAGTTTCATGCAATACTTGTACCATGGCATGGCCCACAACAATATTTGGATGACAAATTAGATACTTTTCAATGGACACTGTTCACTCCCGCAGCATAGCTCCCTTGGATGTTTAAAGTCTTTTTACGAAATTTTAGGGGAGAATAAGGCAGAAAACGATTCTCTCGGTGTTGACTTGTGTACTTAGCAAGCATATGTTTTTCGGGCTTTTCACACGAAGCGGCGCGTTCCCGAGGCTATGGACTGTGAATTGTTTCCCGCTAATTGGGTGATCTGTTGTTTCTATTGAAGCTCTTCATGGGAGACAGATGCGTAATAAAATCAGTACGGTGAATGAAGTTGAAGACTAATGGCTTTTGTTGGAGAAATTTGCGTTTCCACTTTTAGTTCTGTTGGGATGGAGTAGTTGATATGGCCTAATGGGGTATTATTAGGCGATTGAAATTGGTTGCGTTTTGTTTTCGGATGTGGGATTGGTGTTTCTGGGATTATTGAATTAAAATTGTTAATTGAAAGTAATTCACAAGTCGACGACACCATTTTTGAGTGGGTGTCTGGGAAACAAAAGCATTTGACGATGAGAAATACGAGTTTTGAAGATGAGAAATGACATACATATATGATTGTAAATGTCAGTGAGGAATAAACAAACATTAAAATTCAATATACTATGTTTGATCGATGTGTGGTCATGGTCACGAGAATTATTTTTGTATCAAGTAAAAAAATTTGAGCTGATCTATCGGTCTAGTTTTGGGTTATTGCCCTTGGGCATAAGTGAGTTTTAATAAAATATTAAATATCGAAAGGCAAAACAGTTTGAGACAGCATTTAGCTAAGTAAGTTTTTCACTTTGTTTCATTCTAGTTTTTTATATGTTGCCTTTAATAGGAGAAGGGAACGTCATGTTTGCGTACGAATTTTGAGGTAAGAGAATTGTGTAATAACGTTTTGCTATGCAAGACAGACAATTAGCCTAAATTCATTGGTGGAGGTGGCTATGCATTAAGTCCTTCTATATTGCTTACTTTTCCAGTATACCTACTTCGTTGTACTTACAACACACTCAGTGGATATATTATTGCTATATTTTGAAAGCCATCGGGAAGACTTGCTGTCTCGAATATCCGAATATTAAATTCTTCGGGCGAAGCAGACCAAAGAACTGCGCTGGAATTCTGATATAAATAGTGAATCGAGAAGCTCATCTGTGAAAAATGAGGCTGCGTGTTGCGGAAGCGACGAGATCGAGGGGTGTTGATCAGATTTTCAAGGTATTCTCCAAGTTCAAACTCTTGCAGGAATGATCCAATCCTATTACTTCTCCTGTTTATAGTTTTGATAGCTTTTCAAAACTAAGCTGAAGACCCTGCTGAGATTAAAAATTCTAAAGATTAAAGTTCATATTGTTTTCGTTTTATAAAAACGGTGTGTTGAATTTTCTTATGAGCGTCAGAAGCGAAAATATTTTTGTCCTGGCTCTAAAGCCCTTCGTATCGACCCATTTATGCTTGAAATTAACCTTACACTTCCAATTCTTTCTAACTGGAACAGAGTCTGTAATTATTTGGGTAAGTTGGTCCATGTGCAGTGGAATATTTTCTGCATTTCGCTTTTTAAAGTAGGTACTCGTTTAAATTGTTTTTATTATCTCAACTGAAAATCATTTTTCCATAGCAACTTTGGCAGCTGTTCAAGTGTTCCAAGCCCCAGACACAAAACAGTAGTCTATGACTAAGTATGCCATTCCTCGAATAAACGTATATTCGCATTTAGGATCTCCTTTGCAGCTTCGATTTAAAATCCTTGCATCTAACGTGTTTCGCAATCTCTAATGTCGTTTTGCCCTTTCCATCACTAACTTCATCTATTGACTTACGGATTGAATTGCAAATGTCTGGTATTGTCACCAACAAGTAGGTAATAAATTCACAATTTAGATCTTAATCCCTTTTCCAGCGTTTACAGTTGAGGGAAATCAGCACTATGAAGAACGAGCAACCATTGATTTTTACCTCTTTGACGTTCAATTCTTCCGCTTGCTTGAAATTTATATCAACACCGTCGAGACTCTTTCGATAGTTCACCTCCTGTTCTTCTTCCATAAGTATTTGTTTTCACCACAGGATTCCATTTTAATTCATAGTTTTTAAAGATGACCACAAATTTCACCTTTTTATTATTCAATACACGAGTTTCAAAAAGTAGATGTTGTGGGCGCATTGGCGCCGAGGTAAGTGTGTTGGACTTCTTATCTAAAGGTCTCAGGTTCAAATCCTACCGGGCCGAGTAACATCTAAATATTTCCACTGCTAAAATTCTTGCGAACGTCTGACAAACATCCAAGAGTAATTAGTTGTTATGAGAAGCTTCTCAAATTCGCCGTTCGGATTCGGCTTAAAATTGTAGGTCCCTTCCACTTCGTATAAGCAATTGGTTGGAGAAGCTAGGTTGTAGGTCTGTATTAATTGTTTTTCAAAAAGTATTAAATTTTTAAGAACTGATGCCTTAAGCGCTAATGTTCGTAAATCTATAGATTTTATTTGTTTCTGGTAGACAATTTTGACTCGATTCCTTGCGTGTGAACGAGCACCTGAATCTTCTCTCGAACCACTACTTGTGTGTACACCCAAATAGCATATAACGACTTTTTAACAAATTTGAACATTACTGGATTCTACAACCTTTGACGTCCTGCGTTTGACATTATTTACGTGTCTGCTTGCTCGTTGTTCATCATTCATCAATGCTTCCAGTGATGAAAACAATTCAAAATTATTACCAATCGACATCCATATCTATAGGATCATCTGTTAAGAACTTTAAACTGTTCTCCGAATTCTCAGGAAAGAGTTTATTCGAAATGAAAAGCTTATCGTCCTTTAGTTGGGATTTTATCTTTCCCGAGGAGGAACTTGGCAATTGGAAGCACATTGCCTTTCCTACGTCGGACGTTGTACCACAGATGTTTGAGTATGTACAATGAACCATTAAATTTTTGTGTGTTTCGGAGAATTGCCCAGATAGCAGTACGTGTTTTCATTTTGAAAACAATAATTGTGTTTCGGTTTTCCTTTGCATTTTTCGAATGCAAATACCCAATTTCAGAGCCATTGGTGGTACCAAGCAGGATAGTACAAACCGGCTTGGCCTTTTCAGCACAAGTCCATCTGGTCCTCCAACATTGTTTCGCCTTTCCAACTCAATAACTTGTAATAACAATAAAATCGTGTATGTACTTTCGATATGCGCCCATTCTTAAGCAGGAACAATCCTTTTAAAATATCTTTGAAATCGGCCATTACATATTATCAATAACAACTTTCATAGGAAATACGTCCATGCGTAAAATGCGTTCTGAAATGTCAAACATTTTTACTAAAGTGGCACTCTGGCCCCAACAAATTGTAAAGGGTCTTTGATTACCAACTTGACAGCCTCAAACTCTCAGTGTGAACGCACCCTTAAACCAATTACCAAACTGTCAATGTCAAAATATTCAGTAAAATCAACATCATAGTGAAGTACACGAAGGAACAACGTTTACAAATAATTAAAATTTACTACCGAAATTCAGAGTCGGCGCGGTCGCAAATTTAAGAGCGTTAGCTGCAATTTTCGGCCGTAATTCTCGTCGGTGGACAAATCCATAGTCTAGTGAAAAAATTTGAGTCAGAATATTCGCAGCTTGATGTTGCCGTCAATTTCACGGCGTTCTCAAGAATTGGGCTTCTCCCAGAACACGTTATGGCGAATAAGCAAAATATGCGTTACTGGACCCTCATATGCTTCATGAAACAGCACTTCATCCGCAAAATATCACTGGTTGGTGCAGTTATCATGCCGGTGGCGTCATAGGGACGTTTTTTTTTCGTCGATGAAAATGACCGTCACTTTACGGTAAATGGTATTTGCTACAGAGACATGTTGGAACGTTATTTCGTTGAGCAATTGCGTGACTTGGGCATCAGTGATATGTTTTTCCAAGAAGACTTGTGGCACCAAAACACTTTCGATGAACGTGTTATCTCGAGAAACGGAGCCGTCTATTGGCCGCCGAAATCGTGTGATTAAACGCCTCTAGACTTCTTTTTATGTGGCTACATTAAATAATTGGTCTATCCCATCTAGCCGGTGACGTTAGAGGAGCTCAGAGCCTATATTGAACAAGAAATAGCGGCCGTGTCTCCCGAAATGTTCGGCCGAGTCATGGAAAATTGAGTTCAACGTATCGACCGCTGCATACGTTCCCGTGGTCGACATATGAACGAAGTCGAATTCCATTCAAAAATGTTTTGATAGTAATTCAAGCCAATAAATTTCTTTTGAGATATCTCAAGTAGTTTGCATTTTATTTGAAAAAGAAGTTGTCAAGTCCTTAATGAAAGACCCTTATATCACTCGCCTACTCTAACCAAATTATAATAACTTTTTCTTAATAATAACATATTTAAAAAAGAATTCAACCTAACCGTGAATTTCTTTTAACAACATGATCGTAATTAAATTCATCATCCATTTTTTTTTTTTAAAATACATGTCAAGTAGTACGGAGGTACATACTGCATTTGACCTTATCAAGCATGAAATCCACCAATGCTTTTAAGTTCAATGTTAAAACATGCCATAATTTGATTATTTGACCGCCAAAATATAAACAGTAATTTGAATATAAATTATTGTCAACATTTACTTTCCTTTTCCTAAACTAAAATCACCACGCTAAAAACCAGACCTTGTATGCTTCAATGCATGCAGCAATTTATGCACTGAGCCATCTCACACCAACGACCTTATTAACCTTACATTTACGCAAAAAAGGTAAAAAAATATTTATTATTTCCATAGATAAAAGGTGTGTGATCATTCAATGGAAAAACTGTTTTTTTTTTAACAGTCAAACGTCTATGTGTGCAGAAAGATTGCGATCATATCATCATGCAGAAGAAAACGAGGCGTTTGATTTAGCTATACAATTGGATCTAACCTATTGATCTAAAGGCATACCAAATTTTTTTTTTATAACGATGCAATTGTCTTGATCTTGCAATAGCTGTCTGGTGTATTGTATACCTGTATGCAATTTTATTTACATTTTATGCAACTTAATGATAATGTTCTAAGTGTTCTAAGCGAACAATGCAATTTTTTCTATGTCTGAGCTTCAATTTCAGTTGTACACCTTTCAAATAAAGGTAAAGCTCGAACATTAGAAAAAAAAAGTTTAAGGGAATTCTAATTTTCAAATGCTTCCAGTTTCTAAGCGTTTTTATTTTAAAGGAGGATATCACAATTTCAAGTTACTATCTTTGTTCAAAAGCAATATGTTTCACCAAAATAGAAGAGCATTCTTGTATTTATATGAATTTGTCAAAAAAACATAGGCACGGGCTACAGTCCGCTTGGGCGAACTGTTGTATACCCTATTCTTGTTCCTATCCCTCATAAATGGGCGTGACAAGGGTCTAAGTATGGTTGAATTGTTAAGAACGCTCTACATATTTTGCTAAATAACATTGAAAGGATTTTGTCGAAAAAAAACTAAGATTTTGTAAAAAAAAACGCTCCCTAGCTCAAACTTTCCAATAAAATTGTTTTATTTAATTGTGGGCGTGTCAGTAGGCGGATTTAAAAACAAATTACGCATGAGCATAAAGGGCCCCTAGAGAGTATATATTATACCTATATGTATTTCAGCTTCCTAGCTCAAAATTTGCATTCTCAAAAAAGTTTTTTTTTAAATTGTGGCCGTGTCAGTAGGCGGATTTTGAAAATATTTTCACATTCGCATAAAGGGCCCCTAGAGAGTATATATTATAAATTTCACCTCCCTAGCTAAACTTTGGATTTTCAAAAAAAGGTTTTTTTTAAATTGTGGGCGTGTCAGTGGGCGGATTTTGAAAATATTTACACATTAGCATAAAGGGCCCATAGAAAGTATATATTATAAATTTCAGCTCCCTAGCTCAAATTTTGGTTTTTCAATAAAATTGTTTTATTTAATTGTGGTCTGATTTTAAAAATTTTATCTCCCGATCAGTTTTAGCAGCCCTAGATCACATATACAAAATTTCAGCTCTCTAGCTCAAAATTTGATTTTTTCCAAAATGTTGTTTTTTTGAAAATTCTTAAACTTGATTATTTCGGGACCGTAGAGAGTATATGGTTAAAATTTCAGCTCTCTAGGTCCAGTTTAAAGGCCTAATTTTTGCCGACGGACGGACATGGCTAGATCGACACTACTATTGATGCTGATCATAAATATAGTAACTTTTAGGGGTCTACGGGCAATATTAAGGTATGTTACAAACTATGCGTCAAAATTAATATACCCTTAGAATAGGGTATACAAATATGTAGAAATAAAAGACGGTGCAGCACCATAGGGGTATTCACGATCTGGTGCAACAGGCCGAGTAAAATTGCAATTTTTTTTTAGTAGATCGTGAAACCACTTTTTTCTAATCTTTAGCAACAGTGAAGCACATGACAAAATCGATATCATATAAATTTTATTTTCTGTCATTTGTTTGTGGTTTTTCCCTTAGGCGGTGGATTGATTATTTCCATATGTATTTTGATCAAACAAATTTTAAAAGAAATTGAAATCTTGTTAAATCTGCTATAGCGCGTGGAGCAACAGTAACGATGGCAATTTCGGAGCTGTCAAAAACGCAAGCGCAAATTTTACTGTATTGTGTTTTTCTGTGGCAATAAGATTGGTGTATTGCTAAAGTGCAAAACGCTTGCTTCATTTTAGTCAGTATATTTTAATGTTGTAGTGCTAGAAAAAATTGCACCTTCGTAATGATACTAGACCAGTAGCATCTGATCGTGAACATGCCTCATATTTCGCAGCCCTATTATTGGTCTTCCCTTAAACATATTGAATAATAAAATAACACTTAACATAGTAGGAATAGGTTATTAAAGAAATGCCCCGTTGTATTTCTTAGATATTATTAACAAATTCCAGAGTGCCTTAACGATGTAAACATATGAAAGCACCCCGTTTTTGGAGCAATAAAATGTTACTTGAAAATTGAAATATTTTTTTTTTAATTTCCAAGCAGTTGCCGCTAAATAAAATTTGTTCTAATTTCTAAGAGTTCTTATTCATCTTTATCGTCTTTTGTTCCTTCTAAATTTTTTCAAATTATCCATACTAACCGACGCGAAGTGAAGTGTCATCACTAGTTCGCACATAATTACTTAAGCACGAAAAAAAACTTTTGTACCGGTGCAACTCATTAACCTAGGAAGTAAAGGAAAGAATGCAATCCAGGTCAACAATGACGAATCGCACACACGAAATGAGATGGTCCAAACACCAAAACTAAACTAAACGCAAGTAAAACCTGAACCAAACGCATACTCAATCCTATACCGACTAAACTGTCTACACGTTGCCTTAATTCTGAAACGTGGCCATCCACTGATTTGGCTTATTATATGCAAATTACCGCACGATGACAGGAACGAATGTTGGCAATAAAATGTTTGTCTTGTCTTCTCCATATGCGAGAGTCATTGCAACGATGATTGCTGTTGTTCGCATGGCCCGAACGTACCTAAATGTTCGCCCTACGATAATTTTGGTTTGTTTTTGTGTGACTTATAGGACCAAGTTAGTTTACTGCGTATCCAAAGATGCAGTGCAATCTTTCATCTCGTTTGTTCGAGAGGTATGGTTGTGCATTGTGCGAAGTCTGTGCTATGGATCAGCAAAGGATCTGCGATACTTTTCAGCTTTGACTTTGATAGATGAGCGTAAAGTATTGTCAACATAGCAGAGACAATTCTACCATCGCCACAAACACCCCCTCAGCCGTAAACGTATTTCAAGGAGTATAAACGAGTGAATGCTATGCACACCGAAGTAGATCGATTTTCCACAAAAATGAAAAAAAAAATGCAAGAATTGAGTGTCAGAGTCTACAAGAAGGATAGAATAGTATTTTAACGGATGTCAGATGGCCGGCATAGAAAAATAGGAGGGAAACAGTTGGGAACTATATGGTAAAATATTGTCGTTAAGATCTTGGGATATCGTTGGAGATTTGTTTTAATAGATAGACACTAGATCTGTCTATCAAAACAATCTGTGATGACTACGATAAATTTTAGCTATCTTTTGTGACGCAGTGATTCAAAACCGAACGGACTACTGATACTTTTTAATGTCGAGCCGAATCGGCGACCAGCAGTAAGTTGCGACGGTTATCACCGATAATGTATAATAATACCCAATATACATGGGTGAATCTGTTTTGTTCGCGCCGAAGATCGTTACCAGGTTGTGAAAATATTGAAATCAACCTTCTCCGCGAGATTGGTATTCAGCAATACGATTTAAGTATTCAAAGAAGCACACGCGTGACCCATCGTTATTCGAATAGTTTGAGAATTAAATATTCAATTAAACGGTTAAAATTTGTTCAAGCTCCATCCATTATCCGTTTTTTTAAAAGATCGCGAAAGGATCTTATATTCAGCGATTGATAAGTAGGAGTTTGCTGTATTGGCCCATTTTAGTGTCTTGTTATTTCTATGGCAGTAAAATCACAGCCCAGTGCCCAGGTCGCAGTAGCGCATAGGTTAAAGTGATGTACTACTAATCCAATTTTCCACTGTCCCACCTCTTGCCAACGTCTGATAAACATCCGATACTCTTGGATGTTTATCAGACGTTCGCAGTTGTCATGAGAAGCTTCTCAAATTTGCAGTTCGGATTCGGCTTAAAATTGTAGGTCTCTTCCACTTCGCCTAAGCGAATTGTTGGAGAAGGTAGGTTTAAGGCCCTGTATTTATTTATTTTTTTAATATCATAGCCCTGAATATGGATGGAGGACATGAGGATCAAGGCGAACCGTACTACCACCCTAACCGAACAAACACCCGAAACCAATCAATGCTGAAAGTCGTACAGATTAATCTGAAGCACTCAGTCCGTGCATCAGATAACCTGATGATTTTCCTCAAAGAGGAAAACATCGACATTGGCATTGTCCAAGAACCTTGGGTGAACGGGCCCAATATATATATCCTCTACTATAACCGCAGCAATAATAACCATGGTAAGCCAAGAACCTGCATTCTAGCTAAAAAGCATATTAAAGTTTTTCTATGCCCAAATTTTAGCTCAGCCGATCTAACAGTTGTTAAGATGGAGAACGCAGGAGGCGACCTGCTAATCGCATCCGCCTACATGACACACGACCGGCAAGTACCGCCGGTAGAAGGCCAGGCAATGATAACCGCCATAACAACAACAAGGACCAACCTGCTGCTGGGCTGCGATGCAAACTCCAGGCAAGTGCTATGGGGCAGCTCGGAGTCAAACGAATGCGGTGAGTCTCTTTTTGATTATATTATTGAAAATAACCTATTAATATGTAACAAAGGTAACATCGAGACCTTCAGCTTTCCGAGTACGGACAGTTTTAACGGCTGGGAAGACGTTATAGATGTTACTCTCTGTAATAATAACAATATTATGAAAGTTGAAAATTGGAGGGTATCCAGTAAAAAATCTTTCTCAGACCACAACTGGATACTCTTCGACATAGATCTCGCTGAAGAGATCCCGAAACCTTTCCGAAACCCCAAAAGAACCGATTGGGCAAAGTTTAACCAAGTTATTAAGACTAAGTTACACAAGACCCCCGATCAAAAATTTACCTCGACTTCAGAACTCGACACAAAGGTTGAGACTTTTGAAAAACCTTTCAACGTAGCGTACAAATAGCAAAAAATCATTCCCCCCTTGGTAGAATAAGGAACTCTCTGCTCTCAGAAAATTGACTAGAGAAACCTTTAACATCTGCCATAAATGCAACTACTGGCAACCCTACCGAGATTGCCTTAAAATCTACAAGAACTCTATCAGAACGGCTAAGACATAGTCGTGGATAGAGTACTGCCAATCCATCGAAACCCTCAAGGACTCCGCAAGACTCAGCTTTGTCCAAAGAACACTCCAACCCATTTCTTCTGAGAAAGAAGGACGGAGAATGGGCTGAGTCAACTGCAGAATCCCTAGAACTATTAATAAACACCCATTTTCCCGGATGCAATGATTACGATGCAGAGCCATCCAGCTCACAATGCACACAACCCGACGCCTGGGAAAATATAACATCCATTATTACCGAGGAAAAAATTTCCTGGGCAATAAACAGCTTCGCTCCCTTTAAATCGCCTGGCCTGGACGGCATTTTGCCCATCATGCTCCAGAAATCTCTGGAACTGGCAATTCCATGGCTCACATCGATTTACAGGAACTGTATACTCTACAATCATGTACCCTTTTCATGGAGACGAGTGCGAGTTGTTTTCATTCCAAAAGCGGGTAGACGCGGTCATGAAACTGCGAAAGATTTCAGACCAATTAGTTTGACCTCCTTCGTACTGAAGACGCTCGAACGTCTCCTAGACAACCACCTGAGAGGAGCAATAGAAGCTTCACTCCTCTCCAAATCTCAACACGCATACCTCAAGGGAAGATCTACAGAAACAGCTCTTCACGAGGTAGTGCGTACGATAGAAAAATCCCTACATTACAAAGAATACACCTTGGCTACCTTTCTAGACATAAAAGGAGCCTTCAATAATGTACACACTGAAGCAATTCTAGAGCCCCTGAGGGAGCTGGGAATAGAAAACCATCTAAGTCGATATATTGTTTCCATGCTCAGCACTAAAATCATTCAAACAGCTTTAGGAAATAGCAATATAACCAAATATGCCAGGAGGGGAACACCTCAAGGAGGAGTCATCTCACCCCTACTCTGGCTCCTAGTAATGAACAAAATCCTCATATGTTTAGACAGAGAAGGAATCAAGGTAGTCGGGTATGCGGACGATATGGTGATATTGGTGTCAGGAATGTTTCCCTCCGTGATTAGTGAAATCATGGAGAATGCTCTAAGCAAATTTAGCATTTGGACAAAAAAGTGCGATCTGGGAGTCAACCCGGAGAAAACTGTGCTGATGCTCTTCACCACCAAAACCAAATTACCTGACTTTACGCTTCCTCGCCTAAACGGCACACCCCTTTCAACCAGTGCCAGGTATCTAGGAGTTATCCTAGATCCTAAACTCAACTGGAAAATAAACATAGAACAACGGGTAAAGAAGGCATGTATAGCCTTCTATGCCTGCAGCAGAACCTTCGGCAAAAAGTGGGGCCTGCAAACAAAATTGACCCTGTGGATGTACACAGCCGTGGTACTACCAATCCACACGTATGGGTCAATAGTATGGTGGCTGGCTCTAAAGAAAAAGTACAATATAACCAAACTTAATAAGGTACAAAGAACGGCATGTATAGGAACAACGGGAGCTCTACGGTCAACACCGTCAGACGGATTCACAGTCTTATTGCATCTTTTACCTCTTGATTTGCATATAACAAACATCACAGCACGCAGCGCGATCAGACTCAGAGAGTCTGGATGCTGGACTGCAAAACCCTACGGCCACAGTAGTATTCTAGATTCTCTACCTAGAAAACTAGTTCCGCCTTCCAAAGACTACATCATTCCCAGAATGTCTTTCACAAAACATTTCGTCGGTCAAATCCCTACTAGATCAAAAGGGCAAAATGGACAAGTGACAAGGGATTTCGATCAAACAATCTGCACCGACGGTTCAAATATTGACTGCGTCGTGGGTGCGGGAGTTTTTTAGGAATCCTTAAACATCGCAAAATCGTACAGACTTCCGGATACTGCAAGCGTCTTCCAGGCGAAGCTACTGACTATCCGTGAAGCCTGTCGCCAGATCAAACTTCACTCAAATAAATATAACACCGAGGCAAAGGATCGCCATACTTATTGACAGACAGGCTGCCATTAAAGCGATCGCTTCGGTCACTATATCCTCTAAGTTAGCGGGTGGCGACGGTGTAGAGGTTAGTGTGTTGGCTTGTGACCCGTGCGGTGCAGGTTCAATCCCCACGGGGAACAACAACATACGCCACTCATTCACATGCCTCTACACCAAAAGAAGGATTTCTGCCTGGTAGTACAATGGACCGTTACCGAGTCTGAGTGCTCTGGGATTTGGATTTCCTTTTTTATTAAAAAAAAAAAAAAAAAAGTTAGTACTAGAATGCCGTAATGAGCTAGCCCTGGTTGATAAGTTCAAGGTTACCCTGATCTTGGTTCCATGGCACAGTAACGTTTATGGAAACGAACATGCCGACGAACTGGCCAGGCAAGGCCAAACTACAACAAGGCAAAAAAACAATCGACCTTCTAGGTAGAACCCGAAAAGACATCGCAAGACTTACAGCGATATTCACGGGACACTGGCCTATAGGTGACCATGCTGCCAAGCTGGGCATCCCATACAATACACACTGCCGCAGTTGCAAAGTGACAACTGAAAAAGAAACCCTAATTCACTTTTTTATGTACCTGTCTGGCTTTAGCTAGGACCAGACTACGAACATTGGGAAGCCCTTTCTTCAATACACTTGAGGAAGTCTCCGAGAAAAGTATCAAGGAACTGATAACTTTCCTGAACTCCGCAGGTTGGATTTAGCCTCCCCCACCAATCGATAATACCCAGGTTTACGTGAGTTTGTGGTAACAAAACGGCACTCAGTGCTAATTGGGTTTGTCTTATCGAACCGCCACACCTACCTACCTGCCTACCATAGCCCTGAATAACCTGCTTAACCCTAGAACTTGGTCTGGAAAGACAAACAAATTTGACTAAATCATACGATACATTTTTTCCTTGAAAATAGAATATTTGTTTTGACCGTTCTCTGATCCTCTCCAACTTATTCCAGAGATTTATATGAATGGAAGACTGATTTCCAAATGTGAAAAGTTAACATATCTGCGACCTATGATCAATAACGAAGCAAGCTTTGATGACGACATTAAGCATCGCGTAAATGTAGATTGGATGAAGTGGCGCGAAAAGTCATCTTCTGCGATCGAAAAATGCCCTAAGCTGAAAAGCAAGCTCTACACGATCATATTTTATATAGAGACATGTTTTTGCAAGCGGAAATCGACTTCTAAGTCGACTAGATTTCAAAGCCTAGCGCCTGAAAAAAACGAAACAGCTGAGCATATTATGATCGGATAGCTTACCAATAGCGACAATGATGAAATCGGACTATTTGCTGCTCAGGAAGATCAGCATCATTTGCTGACGACGATGATGATCACTCATCACAAGATGTTGGTTCTGATGGTAATGCGTCGGATGCAGAGACCCATTTTGATCTTCCTGAAACTTAAAAAAAAGGGACGAGGAGAAAATGAAATGTCAGGACTTACGGCCCACTCAACATATTTGCTTACACATATGCCTGAAGAGAACTTAAGAAGACTACGCAAACTGTTTCATTTGAAAAAGTAAACTGATATAGCTTACTAATTGGCGCCTGCTAGATAACTAGCCTTAGCGGATAAACCTTAACGGAGCAACGAAGCCCGACCGGACAAAACCATCCGGAGAAAGAGGTAAAATGCTTTAAAATCGCGAAACAGGCTACCCAAAATAATAATAATAATAATATTTAGTTAGGGTATATTACACTGCGACCTATTGGTCTATTGTGTCCCCCTGCTTGTGCCTCGGAGAGGTTCATGCCCTCTTTCAGAGTCCTCTCTAGATACTTCATTGTGAAGCGTGTCGAGGTATTGCTCTGATTTATGCTTGGCAGGTCACACTCCTTAGAGCACAGCGTCCAGTCCAGTTTCTTTGATGAATCTGAGAATGAGCTGTGGAGTCCAAGGTTTGTATGTCCTTGTCTGTTATTAGGTGCCTGCCCAAATATTTCATCCTTTTGTGGGCCAGTGCCCCACAGGATTCCAGTATATGGTCTGGAGTTTCGGCGGTTTCACTGCAGAATCTGCAGAGCCCGTCCTCCGATATGCCCATTTTCCTCAGGTGCTCCTTGAGTCCGCAGTGCCCCGTGAGGAAGCCTGTTAGGGTTCTTAGGCTGTTTTTGTTAAGGCCGATACAAGCTCTGAATCTCTTTTGGTTGTAATTTCCTAAGAGTTTCTTTGCTTGCCTCAGACCTTGGATGTTGAGAAAGGTTTTGGCCCTTGTTTCTTCCTCCAGTTTCTTGAACTCTTCGCGTAGAGTGTGTTCTCCTATCCCGCAGAACGGTTCAGGTCCTATGAAGGGTTCCTCTGCTCCTTTCCTTGCCTGAGAGTCCGCTGCCTCATTGCCTGTAATGCCAACATGGCCAGGTACCCAGCATATGGAAATTCTGCTATTCAGTCTATTCATTCTGTGTAGGCATTCCCACACGAGTTTTGACTTGATGACGTGTCAGACAGTATTACTATGCTGCAATTTCTGTAGTTTTTCTCGAGGTTGATTCAAACACACCTGTCTATGGCACATATTATTGCCTGGAAGATGCTGGTACATTTGCCCATGGATTCGTAGTGCTTATTTCCTGGAACAAACACTCCCGCACCAGTTCCCTCCTCGGTCCTCGAGCCGTTCGTGTACCACTTTGTTGTGTGGTTGCTGAGGCCATAAGTTGTGGATTCATTGCTCCAGTTCTCCTTATTGCTGAGCTTTATCTGGAAATTCTTCTCGAAGTTGAATTTCCTGATGCTATCGTCGTATGTTTTCACCAGAGGAGTTTGCCAAATAGATGCAGTCCTAGATATTTTACTTCTTTGACTGGTATCAGTTTCGTGCCTGATAGGCTAATGTCCTTAAGTCTTTGAAGTTGTCTTTTCCTTGTGAATGGTACTATCGTTGTTTTCGCCGGACTGATGTTAAGTCCGACAGTATGGCACCATTCCTTGGTTACTTTAAGCCCCCTTTGTATGATGTCCCCAATGGTTTCTTCGAACTTGCCCCTGGCAATCAATACAATGTCATCGGCGTACGCCTGACAGTTAATGCCAAGGTTGGTTAATCTTTCCAGCAATTCGTCTACAATTAGGCTCCACATTAAGGGTGATAGTACCGCTCCTTGTGGACATCCCCTTGTTGTGTTCACTCTGATGATTCCAGATGGTGTTTGAGTCTCTGATGATCTAGTGCTCAGCAGCTCACACATCCAGTTGGATACTGTACTGTTAATTCCTTTCCTATCCAGGGATCGTTTAATCGCCTCATGTGAGGTGTTGTCGAATGCTCCCTCTATGTCTAGGAAAGCGCACAGTACTATTTCTTTTGCTTCTAAGGCAGTTTGAATTATCTCCGTCAGCTGATATAGGGCGGTCTCTGTTGATCTGCCCGCTCTGTATGCATGCTGACGATGATGTAAGGGGGATGTGTTCAGTACATCTTCCCTTAAATAATTGTCCACAACATTTACTGTCATCTTCAGAAGAAATGACGTAAGGCTGATTTGTCTGTACGATTTTGGCTGTGTGGGTCTTTTTCCCTGCTTTTGGTATAAACACAACGCTTGCTCGTCTCCATTGCATTGGTATGTGGCCCAAGGCAATACTGTTCCTTGTTATTTTTAACAGGTGTGGTATTAGTACACCTTGGCCTTCTGGTAGTAGGGCGGGTATAATGCCGTCCCCTCCGGCAGATTTTAAAGGCTGAAAGGAATTTATTGCCCATTTCAGTCGTCCCTCAGAACAGATGGTTGATGTTCTTTCCCAGTCTTCCCTCCGAGGTCTGATTGCAGTTGTATTGATTCCTAGGTCAGTACTAGGCGAGCTGCTAGGAAAGTGAGTTTCTAGTAGCAATAGTGCCCTTTGATCCTCTTCATCCGTGAACTCGCCATCTGGTTTCCTCAGAGACATCGGCACTCCTAATGACCTAGGAGTGCTGGTGATTGCCTCACAGAATTTCCTGAAGCTATTTCTTTTAGCTTTTCTGATTTCCTTATTATATGTCGTAAGGGTCATTTGGTAGCTTTGCCAGTCTCTGCTGCGCTTTGCTTTATTGAAAAGCTTCCGCACCTTGGATCTTAGTTGTGACAAGTTATTGCTCCACCATGGCATCTGTTTCCTGTCCCGGTCTCTACTTAGAGGACAGTTTTCTTTGGACAAAGTGCTGATGGCGTTTGTTATGCCTTCCACTGCGCACTCTAGCTCAAGGGGGTGGCCCGGAACCTTCCTCAAACTAAGGCGCCCCAGATTGCTCTCTAGAGCAGTTCTATAGGTTTCCCAGTTGGTTTTCCTTGGGTTTCTTACTGGATTTCTCGTGATATTTGTGCTGTCCAGGTCGAATACTATTATTCGATGGTCAGACAATGACGACTCACTAGATACTCTCCAGTTACTAATTAATTTACTTACGCTTGGTTTACCAAGCGTGAGGTCGAGTACTTCCTCCCAGACCCTAGTTACAAAAGTGGGGGTATTTCCCACGTTTATAATATCAAGTGACGAACTCATAATAAATTTTAGTAGGTACTCACCACTGATGTTGGTGTCGGTGCTCTCCAATATGATGTTGTGGGCATTTGCATCGCACCCTATAAGGAGCGGCATGCGGAGCTTGTTGCAATGCTCCACTAGTGGCTGCATTTGAGATGATACAACCGGCTCATCCCCTGCACAATACGCCGATGCGATGACAATGGTGCGGTGACATCCTTCAACATCCAGATGTACCTGAATTGGCACCAGATCTCGTGTCACGTATTCTGAAAGTAAAATAAATTTATATTTATTGTTTATTAAGCAAGCTCTCGGTTTCTCAGCCCGAGGGTCCCATATTACCTTTGCATCCTTGCTCGCCAATCCTTTGACTTGTCCTTTCAGGATCCATGGCTCCTGGATCAGTACTAGCCCTAGGCTTTGGCAGGTAAACATCCTAGATATAGTCGCCGAGGCGGCTATAGCATGGTGAATGTTTACCTGTGCTAGTTTGATTTTTATGTTGGCGGGGTTCATCGAGCTATTGCTCGCGCGGGGCAATTGCCCCGTCCTTCTTCAGCAACGAATCTTCCTCCTCCTGGGTGATTTCCTATAAATCTCTCTCCGAGATGGACATAGACTCCTCGGCCTCCTCAGGAGCCTGCTCCGCCGATTGGACAATGGAAGAAGGTGCTTTAATCTTCGGAGGAGCAGTATGCTCTACGTCGGACTGCGCGCTTTGCGAGTTCAGAATCGATGCTGGCTGGGCTGTTTGCCCAGAGATCTCGTCCGACCTCTTGAGTCCGCACTCCGCAACCCTGCCGAATCGGTAGCTCAGGGATCCTTTTTGGGATTTTATGGCATCAAAAGATTCTTGGTCGATGCCAAGAGCCAGTACCTGCCCGGACGTTAAGTCCCACATTCTGTGCTTCCAGCAGTGCCAAGGAGGTTTTAGCTTCTTGTTCTGCACTGCGTGGAAGGAAGATCGTAATCGAGTAGGACCGTGGTATATCTGTCCCACTGCATGCCATGAGGCATGTCCCCTTCCATTTCCCCAGCTTTGGGGCTACTACCTTTAGCCACTCAGCTGTCTGCGGAGTCTCGCAGTCAACTAAGAGCATTCCATGTTTGAAACGTATGCCCTGGAATTTGAGCTTTAGCTCCCATCCCAAGGCCATTTCCACCCAAACACGGTTAGATTCGAAAAAGTATGTTGACGGAGACGCCTGGCAAATAAATTTTGAACCCATTTGATTTTCCAAACCGATTACTACTTCATTTAACACAAACTCGCCAAGGGGAGTGCCGTTTTACACAAACTCACCTTATCCTTATTATTATCGTTTGTTGATGAGAAGTCTCTAAAATCATCCTGTGGAGTTTAAGAAAGTTGTTATTTACTTAGTACTTTTCTGGGAGACTTCCTCAAGTGTGCCGAAGAAAGGTTTTCCTAATGCTCGTTGTCTGGTCCAGTTAGTGCCAGTTCTTTGTACCTTGTTAAGTTTGTTTTTTTCTTAATTGGTCGTACCACGGTTGTGTAGATCCACAGGGTCAATTTTAGTTGCAGGCCCCACTTTTTGTTGAAGATTTAGCTACAAGCATATAAGGCTATACATATTTGCATCTGGGGCAGATGTTAGAGCTGTCTCTGGTTAGATTTTTTTATATTTGATCGGATACGAGACTTTGTACGCAATATTAAAAGCTATTTCAAAAATCTCAACCTTTGCGTCGAGTTCTGAGATGGAGGTTGATTTTTGGGTTGGGAATGTGTATCCTATTCTTCCAATCGATTCTTTTAAAAAAATGTATAAATATAAGGCATTAAGGGCCCCGTAAAGGGCCTAAAACTTAGGTTCTCCAACCATTTGCTTGTGCGAAGTAAAAAGGAACTACAATTTTAAGCCGAATCTGAATGGCAAATTTGAGAAGCTTCTCATGACATATTGATACTCTTGGATATTGGTCAGACATTTGCAAGAGATGGGGCAGGGGGAAAAACTTTTTAGATGTAACTTGGCCCAGCAGCAGTTACTAATGCACGGACTTCTTCAGGTTGTACTTGCCGATCGTATGCCACGTAGGCCGACGCAATTAGTAGGTCGCCTCCTGCGTTCTCCATTTTAACGACTGTTAAATAGGATGAGCTAAAATTTGGTAAGTTTTTTTTTTTTAGCTAGAATGCAGTTTCTTGGCTTACCATGATTGATGTTGTTTCAGTTATGGTACAGGTTGTATCTGGTTAAGCCCCTTTAAGTGGTGTGACGTGAACAATTTAAAATGCGATCGAAGCTTACAAAAACTGCATACCTAAGCTAAGTGTACATTATGCGTTCCTTGAAACAAAAACATTTATATGATATGGCGTGTTTCTTTTAGGACAAAATCAGCTAAGTAGCAATCTACAATATAATAATATGTAATTGCACATTCAGCAAACACAAATTTGCACTAAGCTATGTAGGTACCTCCACTCAGCAATGTAGCTAATCAATGGTAGGCTTAGAACTAACTTAAGGTTCAACTGTATCAACAAACTTTTCACTGATTCTATGTAAATTATATTTACAACACTTAACTTAACAAAAAAACAAATTTTAAACTAATCGTGTCCGTTTACTTAACTTGGTTAATTCAAATAAGTTCAATATCAGTTGGTAATGTTTTCGGCAAATGAGTGAAACAATTTCCGAAAGAAATTGAATGCATATATAAGTAAGTGCAAGTGAGGCGATCCAATAGTATATTAAAATTCAGTTGGCACACAACAAATCGTCAACATGAGGAGAATTTAAAGCAAAAATTAAATCATTATTTTAAGATTTTTATCAGAATTCTTCATAAAAAATCTTCATTTTGAAGATAAATCTTCACAATTGGCAATAGATGCGTTTCTTTGAGAAATGTACCCACAGGAGTGCTGGCCATAATTCTTATAATCGTTCTTATGAGTAACCGTGGATACATCTCTCGAAGAAACCCGGCTAATGGCAGCAGCGTTGATAAGAAATGTGGTTTTGAACAGAGAGCAGCCAAACACAGAGCTAAGGGAGAAAAAGGGATACACACAAAAAAAAATTCCCAGAGCAAGTCTCCAGTGAGGGAATTTGTAACTCGACTTATTTCGTGTTACCTTTGCGACTTTGCCTTCGCTGTCCTGCGACGATGAGTAGGCGCGGTGAAGCTATGTAAACACACAAATTTGTTCTTACGCGGCAACTCTCCAGTGAGGTTTTTATAACAGGGTTCATTTCGGGGATCCTTTGCATTCTCTTTCTCGCTACGATAAGTTTGCGGATAAAGATATGGATACACACAGATAATAATAAATTCGATGACTAACATTCATTTTTTTAGGATAGGTATCCTGTGTATTTGTTTGTCCTGTGCATTTGATCGGTGGTGTTGTCTGTTCGACATTTTATAAGAGAAATCGGTAGGAATCGAGTTATTTGGACGCCACGCCACTTGTCCCTTTATTACAAAATGTGTTTCTGGCAAGCAGATAGGTAATTAACTTTTATTCGTTGTCGATCGATTTCATTGAGCGAGATACGATGCGGCTATCGTACTTCTTGCAAAAATTAAAAATAGCTTTATTTATCGAAGCTGTACCGCCGTTTAAGAGAATAAAAAATTGAATGGATTCGTCCGGTTCTGAACAGCAAGTGACTATCTTTCGTCATTATCTTGCTATGAGAGCTCAACAACAATATTTCTTAGAAGTAGATGGCTACATGTTTTAATATCTATAATATTTCTTAGAAGAAGTTGGTTGCATATTTTAATGTCTATATATTATTATTTCTTAGAACTAATTGAGTTGCATAATGTGGCACCGCACGGGTGTACTATCGCTGATGTAGGCTGTGTATTCTTCGTTTGATATGACATTCCTTTCTCATGGTTATTGTTGTTGCAGCTGGTCGAGGATCGTAACTATAGGTCTGTTCGCGAACTAATATGCAAACATAAATTTATATAAACTTTCGTGCTAAACTACACAAACTCGTTCGCGTACTGAGAAAATGGTAAAAAGATGAACGAAAGAAAAATGTACTTTCGTTCATTTTTCTTCACACAAAATTTCAGCTGGTAAAAAAATGGAAACTGTTAAATGATGAAATCCTATGAGTTTGCCAGCAAAAAAAACAGCGGTTGTTTCAAGCCAAACTTAGACGTTGTCCATCTTTTTATACAAAAGCGTTCGCGTACTTTTCTTTCAAATGAGAAGATGCTCTCTCGATTTTGGAGATTTGACAGTTTTCATTTTTCTACACATAAAGTACGCGAACGGACCTTATATGACATTCACTGTCTTATTATGGTTGTTGTTGTTGTTCCTGCTGTTGTTTGGGAATCGTAACCTTCGCTGGCTCAGCGGTTATTGCGGTGGACTATTGGTTGGTTCAAATCACTCCAGTAACATTATAAAGATTTTTCATTATTTTCTCTGTTGCGAAAGTCTGACAAAAAACTTCGGTGTACCTAATATTCGCACACACTATTATGATAAATAGCGATTCGCTTATACCAACACATTGTTCAATAATCTTCCTACAAAATCAGCTTCGTTATTATGAAAATGTGATTCAAATTGAAATCCAAGCTCCAGCACAACTCAATGAGTAGGTACCTATTGCCGTATCCCCAATCCAAACAATCAATATCGCAACACGCAACTGCTGCACCATTCCATCAAATGTCACCATGAAGGACGTTCCGGATCAATCTTGGCTCGAAAACTTTGACAATCGAATAAGTTATGGGTTTGACTTTTATTGTTCTTCTACCAGGACGATAAGGATCGCCGTCTCAGGCATTGTGTGCACAATTGGTTCTTGCGAAAGTAAGTGGTAAGAAACCGTTTGTTACTGTGTTGCATTATGGCAATTCTATTTGCTACAATTGCAGACGATATCTTTACGTAGGTACATATGTATGTGCTTACGGTCTCAGTATTCTCCTCAACAACGCATAGACTCCAAAGAGTTATGCGTTCGGATTGCTCGTATCGAAAGATGGCAATCACCTTGCGGTCGAAATATGCATTGATTTGGTATTATTGGCTTACTGTGCCTGCGCGGTGCTAGTGTATGGCCAAAAGGAAACTAATTGGAATTCGAAACCATAGATGCCAGCCAACAATGGAAAGTGCACAATTGCCGCATGCGAATGCGTTTTATGAGCACGAGTGAATGTGCCATGCGGGCGAGCGGTAATGTCTTGATCAATAGAGACGACGCGTGCAATAAGGCAATTAATTTTTGCGGCTCCAATCGAAACCGTTTTAAAAAAAATGGCTTCAAATTTCTTCCCATAGGTCGATTTCGCGGCAAACAAAAAGTCAACTAATGCACATGCGATGCATTTCAAATAAAGATGCAGAAGATATAATACCGCTGTGTGCAGGGTATTCGGCCCATAGTAGGAGCGCAAAGTATCACGAGGAGTTGGGGCCATCGCAGGAAATCAAAACGTATAATCTCCATCGAGATCGAAATAAATTCATGAACGCCCATTGTTCCGCCTTCGTTGGAGGCGGTTTGATTTGATTTAGTTCAAAGTAAGAATGAAAATCCTTTGGGGCTAAGTTGATCTACATTAAGGAAAGTGTTCAATTTAGTGCTATAAGTGCCAGAATATTGTTGGCAAAGGTACCGGAATGGGAAAATATCGAAATTAAATTGAAATTGCTTTGAATCAATTAAACTTGCGATTAAATAAAAAAAAGTATAGAATTCAGGTCTAAGCTCATTGATTTTATAAAAAATGTACGTGTCCCTAATTCACCTTTGCAGGGGCGGGCTTAGAATATCATTGCGGTTTCGCCAAAAACAGCGCTTATAATAAGAGGAAACTAAAAGGAAATCACATCAAGGCAGTTTCACCATTCATGTGAGCCCAGCGACACGTTAATCATCTTGAAACTGTCCTGCAAGTATGCATTCAAATTCAGCAGTTGACAGGACTGGACATAAGAGGTGTCGTAAAGGTCTACGAAATAATAACCAATAATGGGTGCATGTACCTAGGGTCTAACTCGCAAATAGCAGACACCAGCACTTGATTGGTCTTAGTAATGAAGTGATCCGAAATCGGGAGGCCTTCAAATATTCGTTGAGGTCGTAACGGCAAACCCGTCGGACAACGAAGAATTTTGTTTGTTAACATGTATAGCCTAAACTGGATAGGAGCGTAACATAAAAGGTAATTTTATTTCCAGTTAAAAATTAAAACAAAATCTCGTCTTCAGTACTTAAGCAATATAACCGGAGATTGATTTGCTGTTTGGTTTTTCAGTGCTCCATTTTTACAGCTCACGCCTGATTCGTGACATGCGTCAAAGTCAAACATGCTCAGTTAGCATTTTTGTTTCATCATGGAAAGATTTACACCCGATATTCTATATTTTCAATTCTCTTTTAGTTAGGATTTCGATTGGTTTAAAAAAAAACAAATCTCGACAAGATCCCCTTAAGGCATAGGTATAGAATTTCGTTATTACGATAAGGTATACGCACTTTTATAATACGCGTGTGTATTAGGGTGCAGCGTATTTTTTTTTTTTGATTTCTATAATTGGTTAGTTCTGAAAAGTTGAGTATTTGTGAAGAGATTGCGGAAAAAATTACACAAAAAAGTTTTAAAGCCTTTACGACGCTATAAGGACCTTTAAAATTAAAGTAAAACATAGGGACGGGCTACAGTCCGCGTGGCCGAACCGTTGGCTACCCTATTCTTATTCCTATCCCTCATAAGTGGGCGTGATAAAAGTCTAAGTATGCTCCTTAGCTCAAACTTGGGTGTTTCAATAAAATTGTTTTATTTAATCGTGGGCGTGTCAGTAGGCGGATTTAAAAAAAATTAACACATGAGCATAAAGGGCCCCTAGAGAGTATATATTATAAACTTCAGCTCCCTAGCTCAAATTTTGGTTTTCCAATAAAATTGTTTTATTTATTTGTGGGCATGTCAGTGGGCGGATTTTGACAATTTTATATCCCGAGCAGTTTTAGGAGCCATAGATCATATATACAAAATTTCAGCTTTCTAGCTCAAAATTTGATTTTTTCCAAAATTTTGTTTTTTTGAGTTTGTGGGCGGATTTCAAAAATTCGTAAACTTGATTATTTCGGGACCCTAGAGAGTATATGGTTAAAATTTCAGCTCTCTAGGCCCAGTTTAAAGGCCTAATTTTTGCCGACGGACGGACGGACGGACGGACGGACGAACATGGCTAGATCGACATTACTATCGATGCTGATCATAAAAATACGAGTAGTAACTTTTAGGGGTCTACGGGCAATATTAAGGTATGTTACAAACTATGCGTCAAAATTAATATACCCTTAGAATATGGTATACACATAGGGAAAGACGACGGTCCGCTTGGGCGAACTGTTAGATACCATGTTCCTATTCCTATCCCTCATGAAGTGCGCGTGACAAAAATCTAAGTTCAGGAGGATTGTTAAGAAGCATTTACATATTTTGTTGTTCAACAATAGATAGATAGATTAATAAATTTTATTGAAAAAACGATTTTGTAAAAAACGCCCTTTTAAAAGTGGGAATGGCTGAAAACTTTACATAAGGAAATTGTTTAAAACGACTTTTGTGGTGGGTGTAAACGTAACTGGCCCAGTGCTATATAAGCGTAGCACGCTGTAATGCTGTACAAAGCGCAGCTCGCTGAATTGGTATGCCAAAAGTGCCGCAGTGAAAATAATGAGTCAAGAGTTGTGGTTCAAGACTGATTTAATAACCATTTTCCATTTCTATTTATACAAATTTCTTACTACTAAATCATGCTTATACTACGTATTAAATGTCCATATAATAATATGTGAATTCGATCCCTTTGTTCCATATAGTTGAGAGCGATGGTCAAAGTGTAACTAATAACAAACACATGAACTCGAATGAACCTCTACGTAGCATGAATCACTGTCGATACCGATCGAATGCCAATTGACACTTTCTCGAATCTGGGGCGATACGTTGTTACGTAATGGTTTATCGTACTTCGTGTGCCTGCATTGAGTCACGGAACATCACACTTTAACCACATAGGTTAGGTTAGGTTTATGTGACTGTCGGCAGAAGCCGACACACTTAGACCAATTTAGGTCCATTGTGATACCACGTATATTATCTACCTCAACTCTGTGGATGGGACTGGCCAACGACACGCGGTTGTTCTCAAACGGTCCCCCATCTACGTACTAACCGCGCCCAACGTCGTTTAATTACGGTGATCTGACGAGAACCGATTAACTCGACGTGGTATGGTCGTTGGTTAACTTTAACCACATACTTGTGAATGACTTCTTCAATAAAACGGTTGCTTTTCAAAACTGGACGTGTCAGCTGGCGATTCTAAAAATATTAGGTCCCCTAGAGAGTAGCTATTTATTCCAAATTTAAGCTTCCTAGCTCAAACTTAAATTTTTTGATAAACACTTTTTGTTTTAAATTGTGGTCAAGTCACTGGGCGTTTCGATATAACAGTTTTTTTTTCAAATTGTGGGCAGGTCAGTGGTCGGTTTTAAAATTGTAAACTCTTTTAGGGGTCAACGACCTTAAAAACTATGAGTCAAAATTAATATACCCTTAGAATAGGGTATAAATATGATTTAAAAATAAAGTGCACTCTGGATCGTACGAAAACTTTCTTTTCTATCTCATTTCTATAATATTATTAGAAAAATATTTCGGAAAACTGATTATACAGTATTGTTCTACATAAAACTATTAGTCTTATACTAATATTTCCAAGTTATTAGCTAATAAAATTGTATATCATAAAATTATTGTTGGGTTCTAATAGTTCCTTTATGATTGATATAGGAATTATTAGTGCAGAACATTGCTGACAAATAAGTATCCGCCTGCAATATTATGCCCGATATTAATTTCCAATTATGCTGTGCGTTTGTTATAATTTTACCGTTTTTAAATTCACATTCGTCTAAACTTATTAAGTGATACCCAATGAAAGGAGAAAACGTCCATTAAAAAAAGCTATGTGTTCCAAAGAATTAAAATTGCATTAATTTGTTAAACTTAATTTTAAAACAGAAAGACGTGCTATTTGGAGCATTTTCTAATAAAATTTGCAAGCAAGATAAAAGTGATGCTTGGAAAAAAATTCAGCAAGAAGCCGCTGCAAGCGGTGTAATCAGGATAAGTAAGTAGTCTTTGGTTAGGAGACAAAGCACAGTTTCGTCTTGTTGGAGTTTCAAGGTAAGATCATAGTTGTTGCAACAAATATTCAAGAGATTCACTATAAATTGGGAATTTTTCATTGAATTCGTAACTGGTATAACATAATTGATTCTTTGTTTGAATACCCGACCGCGATGTATTCTTATAAAATCGTATTCATTAAACTCATCATCACTGCTCGAAAACATATTAATTTTTATAATAAATTAATATACGATAATATTTTAAATACGATGATGGCTACAAATTAAGTTTACGCATATTTCTTGACGGCCAATCGTTTTGACTTACCGCACTGTGACTAATAGAAAACAAATTAGTTATTAGTACAGCAGAAATAATTACTAATAAAACTGTTCCATTGAAACATAATCTTGCTACAGTAATAATTTCCCACTAATATTTATTGGCGGTGTAGAAATTAGTGTAGGAAAAAAAATATTTTTGAAACACTATTTTACTAATAAATAAAATATTAGAAAATTTGGTAATAATTATTAGACTAATAGTTTTATGAAATAGGCCCCAGGTAGCACATCAAATTATTTGAAATCACCTTACCCGTTTTGACATATTGTTCTTTTTGAAAAAAAAACTGAGTACGCAATCTTTTGACATTTACCATAAGTATTCAAAATAATAAAATTGCTTAAAAACTATGAGCCGTTCTTGAACAAAGTGCAATTTTCAAAAATACAAACAAATATTTTAAGATTTTATATACTCGTATTTCAGAAATGTTAGTATTATTTGCTGTGTCAATTTTTATAGAAATAGCAAGATATAAGAATAATTTGGCAATCAGATATACTTTTTAAATAATCAAATATTTATTGTTTGTTATTAGTTGTTTAGCTTGTTTCTGAAGTGTAATAACATGAAAATATTGCAATAAAGTCAATATTATTAAAAGAATGTATTTGATGCTCATGAACGGGTCTTAAGATTTGGGTTAGTTCAATTTAAGCTGAATAACATTATAAGAACTTTGTATGCACTTATATTTTGTGCTATACCTTAAATCCAAATAAAATGATAATTTTAAGTCCAGGTTGGAAGAATGGAGAAATAATTGTTTAACAAAGTTGTTCGGGAACACTGTAAAGTCCCTTGATATTTGTTACAGTCCTTGATTATCTGCTGGAAGGAAAAGTAACGGATTCCAAAGGGCATTACTTATTCTTTGCTGACCAGACCATGGAGCCATCATTTGCGCGGATCAAAAGTCCATGCAACTTGCATTTTATGTATGGGTGTAACTTTTGGAGTGGAATGGGTATCGTATCATTCCGAAAAAACAGAATACTTTGTGCTGCCCGTTCTCTGATCCACTCTGACCTATTCCAGACATTGATTTGAATTAAAGAATGATTCCCACGTGCAAAAAGTTCAAATATCTGTGATTTATGATCAACATCGAAGCAAGCTAGTATGACGACATTAAGTATGTCGTAAGCGTAAGGTGGATGAACTGGCGAGAAAACTGAGAGCGGAATATACACCTAAGCTTAGCGAAGTTCTACGACCCTCACATACAGTTCATAACGTTGGACAGTGTACAAAAAAGTATGAGGGTAAATGCACGGCAGCTGAGATGGATATGCTTGGCATGACAGCAGGAGTAACAAAGGTTGATTGAGAAAGAAGTTTCAAGATTCGAGGAAGCTTTTACTTCAAATAACCTTTCTCGAAGAAAATGGATCGCTATCGGCTGAGTTGGTAGTGTCATGTTCAATGGAGAAATCCTACGAACCCTGTCAAAAAGGCAACATCAATCAATGTCCATAAAATCGGGAAAGAAGGCAGGCTTAAATAATCCTGGATGACACAAATGCAGCAACAACATCATTTGATTGGCCTAAATAACGAAGTGATTCAAAATCCGAAGGCTTGCCGTTATTTTTTGATACGGCGAACTTGCGAACCCCACAGGCATACCAGTAGGAATGCAGTTAAGTATGGAGGTTATGATCCTTATAGTCCAGATCGTAAGCTCGTCGTTAGAGAGATGGAAGACGATGAGCGAAATATTTTAAAATTTGATCTCATGAACAGAAAAATAAAGAAACCTAAAAAAACACTTTGATGGAAATGTGATAGGCCTTAAGCTTCTGTAGAGGACCCAAACCGTAAAAAACATTATTCTTACTCGCCTTGTACATACGCAGTATCGAAAAAAGCTTTTCATTTTTTTCCATATCTCGACACCCCACCCTCATGTGTGCATTTGTGCAAATTAATATATTCCGTTAGACTATTGACACCCAAAACGATGAATGAGAAGCTCTGTAGGCACTTAGTGTATTAGAGAATATTGTGCCGTCAAAAAAATAGTTTTTAAAAATAAATCAAAAAGACAACAGTGCACGCTACCCTACCGCATTCGTGCCAAGATTTTGAATGGATTCGGCAACCCAGCAACAATTAAAATTAATTTCCTTTAATAAATCAGTTAACTTAAAATGAAAATGTCATTGCCACCAATTGAATTACATATTCAAAAAGCAATTCAAATAAAGTCCGAGCAAAGAACTTCCTTCTTTGGGCCACTACGTCTTAATGCATTTTAACAAAAGCCAAAAATCAGTTATTATTCATATTATGTTCGATACCTTTTTCATCTTCCACCGACACATCAAAGGCCCTTCAATGTGCCCAAAAACCTTTTGCAGTTACTTTATTAATATTTCTCTTATGAAATCCTCCTCCGCACAATTTGTCGTGTCGACCATGAACTCAGCCACAGCAAGAACTCCAAAGACTCGACCAGCACCATCACTATCCTCTGGTCGGGGTAAAGACGGTCGCCATGGCGATGAATTAAAAATCGATTTTTCCCATTCTGAACAGCATTTCATTCATTCATCAAATAAAACAGCAAAAAAACGCGAGTAACATTTATACCGCGCGATATAGTAGTTGTGTGACGGCGCAGACAAATTGTTATGCTGCATTTGTTACAAGAAAGGAAACGATATTCAAATCAGTGGTAATATAAAATAAAGTCACCACCCGACCGGCCGCCGGCAGACTGACGAATTTACGCAAATGCTGGACAACCTAACAAGAAGTACCTCATCTCTGCGGCGTTGCTTAGTGGTCTTCGTGGTTCTGTTCTGCTAGTTGGCAAAGAGGCAAGCGGTGTATAGGCCATGGGTGTACCTACGGATCGACCGGGACAGATTATTAATGGAATTCTCAAATATCAAACATCAAAATTAAAACAATAAACAAAAAACCATAAAAACGAATATAATATTTCAATTTCAATGCTCAAATGATCATAAAACGCGTCGAATTAAAATATTAATGTCTTTGGACAAAATTCAAGCGCACGATATATGAATGCGTAAACAGACGACGACCCATCAACGTGAGGTGAACTCCACCTTGTCCGCTGATGTTGATAGTCACATCCAAAATCCGAAAGTAAATCACTTCCAAACCGCTGTAAGCGCTATAATCATCAATGAGCGCAAATAGAGCTTGTAGAGCAGCTACCGATAGAACAGTTCTTTTGCATGTTAATTGGAATGATAGCAACGTGACTTTCAACAAAGAACCCCTCGCTCAAACGTGATATACTCCGAATTGCTAGGTCTTAAAGTGTAAGGTGAAGGCATATAGTGACATATGGACACCTAATGGGTTCTGGAGATAGAATTCACTTGAAATCAAAACACCATTTTGGCGCGTAATTAATAGCTTTTGTTGTTGCTGCTTACACCGGAGGTACTAAGTAGACTTGATGTTAATGGATATGAACGTGCGATTTGTTGAGAGCTGTGCGGTCAGACTGTTGCGATAATTAATGGTAACAAGGAGGTATGCGTGGCCAACATTTAAATTATGAATTAGGTACTTATTGATTGTTGCGTGCGTTGTGAAATGTTGCACGGATATGGTTGTGTAGGCAGATTACCACCGTTATGGAGGATAACAGTAATAAAATAATCTGAATTTGGTTGTAGAAATATGCAGTTGTTGACATCGATGGATATAGCAAGTTTAATTGTGTGTTTTGTAACGTTGGATAGCTGTGGAGCGGTTAAAATCAATTCGACCCCACACAGACTAGAGGTTATCGATGGCAGGTATCCAGATCAGAGATCAAAGTTAGTTTGTTTCAGAAGACAGCAGAAATAGGTATTTCAAAAATATATTTCAGGGTAATTGGAGCCAACGATTTATTTTGAAGTAGGAAAAGGCGTGCGATAGTTTGAATTGCGATATTCGGGCAAAAGTATTCCAGGAAGACTATTTTCCCACTGTATCTAACTAATGTAATGTACACAATAAAAAGGTAAATCGGATATCATTTCCACCCATTTTATTAGCAAATTTCACAGTCGTCAACAATGGTGAATATTGGGCCGCTAAGTAGTATAACTGGAAAGGTGTTGAAAGAACAAGTTTCGGTATCCGTTGAACTATTTACTCTTCACAGGTGCCCAGAACTGGCAGCATTTATGTTCATATTTCCCCTCAGGTCACTAGTTTTGAACTCGCATCGACAAACGGAAGTGTGTACCAGCCTGTGAAATTCCGCGTCAGATAATATTCGGCTGACGACGGAGTCACATCACAGCCTCCTTGCCCAACTCCGATGCTAGTTTGGAATAGTCACACGACACAACTCGATTGCACCATCACCGTGTAGAATTCCTGATAACAAATGCAATTCGATTTTAAACTCAACGAAAATTGGTGAGTTTTGATTTTAAATTTTTTGGTCTTTTCCAAAATTAGCATCACGGCAAAAATTGGTCTAGTGTCTGGCAAGCTGTGCCACGTGCCGGTTAGTGACGTCTCACGGCCAGCATTCATAGTTGCACAGCTGTCTTTTATGGCTCTTGGTTTTCCTTAAGCTGTGAGACTGCGGAGGCTATCTCTTCTGGTTCCACATATAATTGACTGTTGTCGGCGGTGATTGCACAGCGAAACTCATGCGTACTCTGTGGCTACTTCACCTTCAACATCCATTTTTTTTCATCCATGCTAGGCATCCATGGTTAAATCTGTTTTTCAGCGTGGTTCGCATGTTGATTTCGTTGAACAGTCGAGCTCCGCATTATGCTCATAAGACTCTCAAAACACTCTTCAATACTCTCAAAAAGTATCTTAGATCTCATAGTAATCTTTTAATGAGAGTATAACACTACAAGAGTTCGCAAGACCTTTACTCTCCGAATAATATTATTCGTTCTCTGTTATGAGATCGCCACTATTCAAAAAGTTCTATATGTTACTTCAGACTTCATTATATCTTTGCGGTCGGCTAAATTTGGTATAGGGTATTTTGAAATTATATAAATGGATACATTTAATTGGAAAACGTATGAAAAAGCGTCTTATTTTAAAAACAAAGTTAAGAAAACATATCACAATAATAAATTAAGTCAGAGCTGTGCTTACGGTGTCGTCCAAAATACAAAGAATTTGTATTGTTTTTTGTATGGGAAAACACACCTTCTCGCTTGCGGTCACATACTTTTACTATGGGCTAATAAAGTAATTGATAAAACGAAAGACACGGTTCGTTCAAATAAGACATATTAGCTTCAGGGAACATCTCACAATATAAAAGTAAAGTCGCAGTTATACATTATCGCTGTAGGCCAAGCCGTTCGGTAGAGGACGTAGAATGTGTGTATCAACTTTTTTTGCGATACATATTCATCGCGCACTGCCGAACAGCTAGGCCTATATTCAAATTTGTATTATTTCCTCAAACAAAAAACAATTGATGCCAATTTTTAGAGAATTGAATTAAGAATGTAGGCATGTATATATTATCGCTGTGGACCAACCCGTTTCACGTAGACCATCGAATATGTTTATCATATTCGTCGGGAACTTCCGTATAGCTTGGCCTATATTTAAATTTGTGTATTCCTAAAAAGCTGCATAGAGCTGGTCTACATTCCGCCGTTTTGGGGAGAAGTAAACGTGGTTTTCATACAAAAAAGCGATAGGTAAATACTCCCATCTAAATCGAAAGGATCCCAGACCCATACGCCTATCATCATTCCTAATTCAAAACCATCATGATAAGGAATGCACTGTTGTTGCGTTCTTGAACATTAAAGGCGCTTTTTGCGATCGCAAACGCACTGTCAACTCTAAAGGTAAATAACTCTTGGTGAGCTAATTCATTTACAACGTTCAAGCCGGATAACTAACTTAAAACTGTGTGTAACATCTGCCAAACGATCTGTCAGGAGTCCTCTCACTCATTCTCTGGAACAAAACGATGAACGAGCTTCTTATGTGTCTGGAATAAGAAGGCTGCGGAGTGATTGCCTATGCGGATGACGTTGCAATTGTCAACTCAGGAAAGCACCTTAATATTCGAAAAGAGATTCTCCAAAACGCTCTCAACAAGCTAATTTTATGGACAGATCGTTGTGGATTAGGTGTCAACAACCACAAAACTGAAATTTTTCTCTTCACCATTAAATACAAAATTCCGCACATTGACCCTCCGTCTATCAACGAAAGGAGCTTAGTCCTTCCTGATAAAGCTATATACTTTGGTCTCACTTTGGATAAAAAGCAAAGCTGGAAACCTAACAAGAAGAAAGAGTTCGGAAACCTACGGTAGCACTCTTCTCTTGCAAAAAAGCCATTGGTATTAAATGATTACTTCAACCCCGCATTTCCAACTGAACTGGTTATACAACTCAGTAATAAGACCGATACTTATGTATGGTGTAGTTGTCTGAAGCCTTTGACAAAGCGACAAATCCCGACAAGCTTACCAAAGTCCAACGATCAGCGTGTCTTTGCGTGTGTGGAGCACTCTGAACTACTCCTCCACTGCAATGGATATTCTGTTTTATCTGACCCCCATTGTCATCCTTTCCTTACTAAGCAAACAGCTACTAAGGCGGCTGCCCACCTCTAAGCAAAACTGTACAGGGGACCGAAATGGAAATTTGATACTCCTGTACTCTAAAAAAATTCAGAATCCTTCCTAGCAAGAAAGACAAAAAAAAAAAAAAACAAATTCCAAATCAACATCCCTCCAGATCATTCCCGGAGAAAGACCAAATGGAATCACTGATGCAGTTGGTGGCGGTGTGTTCTCTGACAGGCTGACTCTCAGCCTCTCTTTTCGCCTCCTAAATCACAGGCGGAAATTATGGCGATTGAAGAAGTCATATCATAGACGTTGATCATATCTCGCGGAGATGGCGGAGTAGTTCAACATTCATCTATGTTAGGTGCCGGGACATAGAGACACTCCAGGGAATTGAAGAGCTGAAGGACTTGCCAAACATGGAACTATACTGCCCCTTCTATCTGATAAAGGTCTTGGCTTATTACCCGTGTGGTGCAGGTTCAATCCCCATGGGGAACAACAACATACGCCACCCATTCTCCAGCCTCTACACCAAAAAGGAGGATTTCTGCTGGTAGTATAATGGACCGTTACCGAGTCTGAGTGCTCTGGGATTTGGATTTCCTTTCATAAAATAAAAACAAAAAAAAGCTTTGGTTAACAAGTTTGTTGCCACAACCGGATTTGGCCAAAGTTGGATCTGAAACGTTATAAGTGTTTGATCCCTCTGAAGTCCAAAACTGTACATTGGTACTACAACTAATGGTGTCATCACCAGGCAATGTCTCATAGGCAAGCATGCAACAAGGTTTGGTGTCTACACATACACAGATGACTTCTGCAGAAGCCGCTTGGACTAGGAGGAGGAGGTAACTATTCTCCACCTTCTCTGCACTTGTCCTGCTCTCTCTCAAAGACGAAAACTCCATCTGGGAGCATTCTTTTACAATAATCTTCATGCATGATCTTATTAAAATCGACATTAAAAGTCTTTCAAGCTTTAGGAAAAGCTCCGGCTGGTTCAACGTGTAGGAAGAAGATAGATCCATGTGGTATCGCAATTGACCTCTTTTATTGGTCTAAGTGTGTCGGCCTCGGCTGCTGCGCAGCTGAGAGGCCTTCCGATGATTACTGATAATAAATCGGCGAACCACACAGGCGGACCGTAGTAGTAAGGATGCAGTAAAGTAGATGGGTTACGATCCCTTTAATTCTGATCATAACTTTGCCGACAAAGACATATAAGTGTACCATCTACTCGTACTTATGTACCATATATTGTAGATATTCAACCTATAAGTAGTTTTATATTCCATTTTGTGAAAGTTCCTTTGAACAAGCTTATTAATTATACCGACATTTGCCAATTTTAAATATAACAGTATGACTTTGTTATGGCTGAGTACCAAACAAGGATTAATATTTTTAGTTATCTGAGTCAGCATTTTATTTATAGATTTTTACTCAGCATCGTGACTTAATTGGTTACAATTTCGTAATGATTGCCTCATTTTCATGAAATGGGAATTCTTGCCCATGCGCCCATTTACGATGGTAGTTTGTTTAGTAATGGCACGACTGTGCCATATGTCCTACTCTTTACAACCTAACAGGTAATTCAATGCCCAAGAAAAGAGCAAAGGTTACGTTTACACACGTCAGTCAGTTCGAGCACTTACCCAGAGAGATTGGCTGCTGTATACTGCGCCAACAGCCATATGAGAGTGAATATGATTTGGAAGACAATATACATCCAGCTCGGTAGGATAAAATTGTTAATTTCATGTCGTTATGATTGCCTCATTATACCATGATTGTAATAAAAAATAAATGAAAATAAAATAAATAAGACTTATGTGTGTTGAGAGAGACGGTAAGTGTGATTAGACAGGTGCAGCACTCAAAATGACATTTATGCAGTAATGCACTTATCGATGAAGGAATAGTTTTGCTGATTGACATCGAATGTTTCAGTGGTTATAAGTAAGAAATATAGTCAAGAAAATCACAAATACATGTTTCCTCAACAGCACCTAATTATAAATAAAAAATGTGACTACATATTATAGTGTATGCAAATATTGAGTATCATCAATGTCCGTGAACGAGCTAACTGACTGTAAGTTTATTTTTTAACTTAATGCATTTGTTGTGGCTCGCAGCTTTGGGGAACTACCTGTTACCAGCCTCCGTGAGAAAAGTTCTGACGATCGCAAAATTGAATGCTTAAACTACAACTTTTAACAAGAAATAAGTTGATCACACAATAATCGTAATCCTAAACACGCAGACAGCTGACAGTTGATCTGATCGCTGACACCATCTGTCTTTTCAATATTACTCGTATTTGCAAATTAATTGTGGGAAATTTATTTGCAACATCAGCGTTCAGTAAACAAGTTTTATAGAGTGCTAAGCCAATTTGAAAGTCAATATGATCGATCACCTGAGTCGGCTGTTCGCAACATAATTGATCAATTTCGGACCACATTTACTCTTTTGGAATCCAATCCATCCAACTGACAACAATTCGCAGAGTATGCACAGGTAAAATAAGTGCTGCGGAATAGCTTTATTCGCCGATTCGTCATCGTGCGCAAGAACTTGGCCTTTGTCAATCGACTTTGTCGAATATACAAGGGTCTTAGCTGATATGCTTTAAAGATTCAATTGCTGCAACAATTGACGCCAGCCAATCATCGTTTGCAATAATCGTTTGGCTCACTTCCAGGTTAGGGGTGGTGCCGTCGGGATAACATCCCTACCACATAAAAAAAAAGATTGTTTTAGAGAGACACCAGCTTCGGATATGGGCACCCTTCATTTAAGATCACGACCTAGAACTTCAATGGACTACAAACTGAGATTATGGATCGATTATGTACTATAGCAGCAGTGCGACATTTTTTACAGCAGTCACAAGACACATCCACATCCAAGACACATCTGACGATGCAGAAGACCCTAGCAAGGATGAGTTCAAAACATAATCTATGATGACTGTCCGGTAATCGATGCATGTCAAGAACGTGATCGGGGACTTTAACGCCAAAATCAGTAAGGAAAACGGCGGATTAGTCGATAAGCACAGCTTCCACGACACAACAACAGACAACGGCTTGCGACTAATTGACTTTTCAACAACCCGTAATAGAGTGAAAGGGCAATCAGAGAACACATGTCCTATCAGCGAAGAATCTTTTTCACCACCAGTATTGCAGAGGTAAGCATAGCTGTTAATAATCTAAGAACATTGATGGTTTACAGGCAAGTTTTTTTTAAATACAGAGGTCATGTTTTGGTAGGGCGCATGCACCAAATCTTTAACCAAGTATGGGTGGAAAAGGCATGCCCGATGACTCGACTATCAGCTCCATATGCCCCATCTAGAAGAAATGCGATCCTATGTCTTGCAAGAACTATAGATGCATATCGCAGTTAAATGTCGCACTTTTAATCCTATCAAGCCGTTCTGCAACACACTAATTGGCACTTAGCTGTGTGGCTTGCAGACCGGTAGATCAACAAAAGACCAAATCTTCACTCTTAGGCAAATCCTGGAAAATACCAATGAATTACAAGTCCAGACCCACAATCTTTTCATCGACTTTAGAAATGCATATGATAGCATTCATCGCCATGAGCTCTACGTGGCGATGACCGAATTCGGGATTCCCCTGATCCAATGTGCAGTTTCGAAACAACTCTTCTGAACTATTCCAAAGCTGCACCGGATTCCGGCAAAGAGATGCACTGTCTTGTGACTTCTTCAATCTTGATCTGGATCAGATAGTGCGCAGGGTAGGTGTCAACACCTAAGGAACTATATTGAACACATCCGTCCAACTACTGGGATACGTGGACGATATCGACATCAACGGCCGATTTCACTGTGCTGTGTTAGCGACTGTCATGGCGATTGAAGAAGAGGCAAAATTGGATGGCCTTGAAGTCAACAAAGCAACAAACATTTTTGCTCACGAATATCTCACAAAGCTGTGGTCCCACTTCAAACGCTACAGGTTAAAGTGATGTTTGGACAAAATAAGGTTAATAAATGGCTTTTACAAACTATGCGAAATCCGTGTACAGTTTTTTGTTGATGCTCCTGGAGGTGGAGGAATCTTCCAAGGATACCAATGGCCAACCGTTGGTTATGCCCGATTTATATACCTGATTGATATATACCACCGTGCTAAACCGCGTATTCTCATAATAGTAAAAGATAAGTTCCTATCATTAGTTATTATTATGACTGCAACAAGTTTCCGTAACAAGTATTTTACGCTTCTGTAGTTCATCGTATTGGGTGGGCTGCCTTCCATTGAAGGCACCTGCTAAAACCATCAATACATGCGGTTTGGCCGCACTGCTCTAAATTGAATGTCTTCTTATTTATATTCGGCGCACAATCTTGTCCTAATTTCGGACTATTTCATGGTTGCAATACACATGAAGACGAGAACGAATAATTTAACGCGCAAAGTTTGTTATCACATGATTCACGGCAGCATGGAGCATTCACGATAGATCTTAGTCTTTTGTTTTGAAATGCCTGTAATAGTGATATATTACTTGGTTCGGTACAACCCCAAGGTTGTAAACCGTATGTCCAAGACGGCTTCAACACTTGTTTATATAAAAGCAGTTTCTTGTATACGCTTGCTTTGAAAATCTAACGATAAGCCAATACATATTCCCTGATTTCGAACTCGTCACGCTTCTTTGTAACGTTGTAAAGAATTTTTCCGTTAAGATGAGCTTAAGCTTATACTTCAGACCTTCGTGTCATAACTTGTAGAGTAGACGGCTTGCGATACATCCAGAAAAGTACTAGAGTATATCTTTTTCTGTTTAGAAGCCTTGTCAAGCACATTAGTTATTCGATAAACTTGATCGACTGTGGAATGTTTAACCCTAAACCTGATTTGTTGATCCGGGATCAAGCGTTTTTTTCAATAATAGTAATCGTTTAAAAAGAAGTTTCTCAAAGAGCTTAGATATTATTAACATTAGTGAGGTAAGTCTATATGATTTTTTGTCGTTCGGACATTTTCCCGGTTTTGGAACCATTATGGCTTTGACGACTTTCCATTGCCTCAGAATATATAAAAGTCTGAACGACATTCATAATGTACAAAAGCTTGAATAATGCTTTTTTTGGTAACTCCTTTAAGATTTCAACAGTAATTTAATCATATTCTTTAACTTTCTTAATTTCTCTCGGTGTTTGGACAGCGATACGGGTTTAATGTTAAAGTTGTCGGTGTTGGCTTTGGGATCTTCCATCAATGGTTGTCCGTCAA
The DNA here is from genome assembly GCA_949715645.1 of Portevinia maculata. Taxonomy (NCBI): domain Eukaryota; kingdom Metazoa; phylum Arthropoda; class Insecta; order Diptera; family Syrphidae; genus Portevinia; species Portevinia maculata. The sequence continues at coordinate 181,512,719 of OX454527.1, forward strand.
ACACTGCTTCTAGGTGTTCGGCAAACAAATCGGCTTTCTCTTTGTCTCTTTTTGCCCATTCACCGTTAGCTTTTCTTATCGGTGGCGAGTACATTCCAGGTTTCCTTTTGAACTTAACGGCTTTCCACAGCGAGTAGTTTGTGGTCTTATCAGCAGTCAAACCTACAAGGGAAACAGTAGCCCACGATTTATAAGATCTTGCAGCAGATGTTTTAGCTTGTTGCATAGGTGGTTCAAATTAGTTTTATCCGGGATTTCGCGGGATTGTTGCCATCTCTTTCGCGCTCAGTTCTTTTTTTGTATGAGGTCTTCATTTCTGGCTGGTATTTGGCTGTGCTGCCTTCGGGCAGGTAGTGATTTTCCATGCAGCATCCTGAATGACTTCCACAAGTTTGTCAACTTCGTTTTCTATCTCAAACGACATCTTAAATGACACATTTAGAGCAAAATGTCCCTTGCTGTCTGTTCTGAAACCGTTCCAATTAGTTTTGTTACTAAATAATTTAAGGGTTCCTTGCTTTTTTGCTAGACTCCCGCATAATCTTCAAGATCTTTGCTGAGTGGTCTGAGCAGAGTTCAGAATCTTTTCGACGTACGTGAGGTATTTAGGACCCATTTTGCGAGAAAGAAATCGATGAGGTCCGGCGTTTTATTTCTGTTGGTTAGCCAATACGTTGGCTTTCCTGCCGTGAAGAAGTCACACCCCCTTTCATACAGGCTTTGTACAGTAATTTGGCTTTCGTGGAATTGCATCTTGAACCGCAAAAAGGGTGTTTCGCGTTAGTATCACCACCGATGATAAAATTTGGCCCAAGGGAGTCAAAGAGGCGAGCGATGATGTCGTATACTAGTATATCTCCCGGAGACGCGATGTTGTAGTCTAAATGGTTTATTTTAACGGAGACTGAACTTATTCGCATGGATTCAAGTTTTACACTTGTGTTCTCGGAGTACTTATTGCCGTCTTTGATGTAATGAGAGGATCCTCTCTCTCCTGCATTCTCCGAAGAGTGATGCGCATGATAATCACTATAACCTTTGCTTTTCGGTCCGGATCTATTTTTGAAGTTAGTTTCCGATATCAAGCATATGTCGATATTGTTTTTCCATAGGAATACTTCTAGTTCGTTACGATTTGCCGAAGGCCGATTGCATTCCATGTTAATATTTATACCCTATTCTAAGGGTATATTAATTTTGACGCATAGTTTGTAACATACCTTAATATTGCCCGTAGACCCCTAAAAGTTACTATATTTATGATCAGCATCGATAGTAATGTCGATCTAGCCATGTCCGTCCGTCCGTCCGTCCGTCCGTCCGTCCGTCCGTCCGTCTGTCGGCAAAAATTAGGCCTTTAAACTGGACCTAGAGAGCTGAAATTTTAACAATATACTCTCTAGGGTCCCGAAATAATCAAGTTTACGAATTTTTGAAATCCGCCCACAGACACGCCCACAAACTCAAAAAAACAAAATTTTGGAAAAAATCGAATTTTGAGCTAGAAAGCTGAAATTTTTTATATATGATCTATGACTTCTAAAACTGCTCGGGATAAAAAATTTTCAAAATCCGCCCACTGACACGCCCACAAATAAATAAAATAATTTTTTATACCCTATTCTAAGGGTATATTAATTTTTGAAAATCCAAAGTTTGAGCTAGGGAGCTGAAATTTATAATATATACTCTCTATGGGCCCTTTATGCTCATGTGTTAATTTTTTTTAAATCCGCCTACTGACACGCCCACAATTAAATAAAACAATTTTATTGAAACACCCAAGTTTGAGCTAGGGAGTTTTTTTTTTTTGATAAAATCCTTTAAATGTTATATAACAAAATATGTAGAGCGTTCTTAACAATTCAACCATACTTAGACTTTTGTCACGCCCACTTATGAGGGATAGGAATAAGAATAGGGTATCCAACAGTTCGCCCAAGCGGACTGTAGCCCGTCCCTATGTTTTTAACTTGTGTTTCGTATTAATTCTTCCTAATGCGTCTTATGAGGTTTGAACTCGAGTTTGCTCAGTTAGTCAAATAACATTTGATTAATCTTAGTTTGCCACTCAAGTTTTTTTTCCAAGCTACTGATAATATTTCAATGACCGGATTAGGCCTGGATCCGGGTGCCCAACTTTCTTGACAGTGTCGCGTCTTTATTGTAATTCACTAGGTGGCCGTGCGATTTACGCATACCGCTGGGGACTGCTTGCTTGTATTAAACTCTCCCAAGAGATGTTTCTCGGATCAATTAAACGCAACTTGGTTCTTTTTGCCAGTATGTATGTCTGTGGGTGATTAAAACCTTGGCATAGTTTCCACTGAGATATCATTCTTCTGCCCTTACGGATGGACTCGATTTTTACCTTGATATTTAGAATCCTTTTCATTATATAAGTATTGTCCAGCTGCTCGGTCTTACAAATGTTTGCATAAACCTAGAAAAAGATTACAGTCCGCTTCCGCAAAATGTTTGATACCCTATTTCTATCCTTATGAAGTGGGCGTGCCAAAATCTAAGTATGGGTAAATTGTTAAGAACGATCATTTTGTTATACAACATTTTAAGGATTTCGCCTCTTGAAAGTGGGCATGGAGAAAACTTTATATAAAGGAATTGTTCAAAACGACTTTATCTACATACATTGCTAAGAATATTACTTTCATTTAAAATGATTTCTTCAATAAATTGGTTCTAAATAGTGAGCGTGTCACTGGGCGGACTTTAAAAGTATTTAAAAATGAGCATAATGGGCCCCTAGAGAGTATAATACATTCCAAATTTCAACTTCGTAGATCAAACTTTGACTTGTTGATTGTGGGTGGATTCTAAAATTTTTTAAACATCAGCATTAAAGGCCCTTAGAGAGTATAAATTATAAATTTCAAATTCTAGCTCAAACTTTGACTTTTCGATAAAACCGTTTCTTTTTTAATTTTTGGTCACGAAAATAGTAACTTTAAGGTCCTACGGGCTCGGGCAATATTAAGGTATGTTTCAAACTAACAGTCAAAATTTAGATTAAAAAGTTGAAGGCCACGTCTGACTGCGGATTCTTTGCCTCTTTCCGTACCGTGCTTTTCCTTTTTAATAACATTCACGGCGTCAAGAAACTTTAAAGCTCTGGGCTTTCACGTCTTCCATTACGTATATTCTTTTGTGCACGACGGGCTAAGACCCTAACAAAGATTCGCAGTGTTTTTTTGTACTTCTTTTTATAAGTATAAATTGGACTTTCTGGAAAGTGCTCGCCAAGAATCGGAATCGTTTACGTTGTTTTACCACCTGTTGTTTCGACACGCAGTTAGATATATTATGAATAATTCTCAGTCTATATTTGAGAAGATTTCGCAGTGTTACGTAGTCCACTATCCCGACGATGTGTATTGCGGGTGGAGGGCGTAGTTTCACTTGGCCTTTTGGCTTGTTAGATTTGGTGGGATTTGCATCTTCTTGTAGCACTTTGGGCTTTGTATATAAACTTTATAGTATTATCACTTCGTGTATACGACGACTACGCCACCATACGACTAAATACTACATTAAAAAAAGCTATATCCATACTAGCATATTGAAGAACCTTTTCAACACCTTTGTTGTCTTCCATCATCTTCCATTCTCGTGAATATGAGGAGGAATATGAAGATCATGAATATGAAGATCATTCAGGTAGCGACTACCGATGGTGGCTGATGTAGCAGGAAATTCTCATCGGGTAGATTTAGATCAGCAGAATATTTTTATTTGGTTTTGCGCAAACACCTGATTGTTTGTTCTCCTTCATGCTCGTGACTAGGCATATGAGAAGGAAGACGACACAGGTAGCGTTGGTGGTTGTTGGTAGGGCGGAAAGGTGAAGGAATTATTATCGGGTAGACTTATGGCATATTATTTGTTTGATCTGATGGAATTTTGGGGTAGGTTATGTTTTCTGGTATTTAATACAATTGGTATGTGTGTGTATGATCGTTGAAGGAGAGTCGCATTGCAGCTACTGTGAGGATTCTCAAATGATTTTCTTTATAATTCATATTTGCAAGTGAAAAATGGATATTCATATTTAAAGGTAGGGGCGATGGTGGATAAAGAAAGGTGGAAGAATTATTGTCATCGAGTAGATTGATAGTATATTATTTGTTGGCTTTGATGGATGTTTGGGTAGGTTATGGCATATTGCAATTAGACCATCACAGTCACCTGTAACTTGTTTCTTTGTATTCAATACAATTGGTGTCTGTGTTCACATCGGTGAAGGAAATTCGCATTTCAGCACTGAGGATTCCCAAATGATCTATAAACCATATTTGAATGTGAACAAATATTAATTGAGGCAGAGATAAAAACACAGACAAGTTATAGTGTGTCCCCAGCTACATGCGAATGATCCTTAAGGATTTCCACTTTAAAAATAAAATCGTGGATGTTTTCAGACCCGTCAAATGAAATTTTCTACTTTTCAACCAACTGAAGAAGATTGTTGACTTATTGGTGGTGCTTGTCTGCGTTGGGTCGAAAACGAAGTGTTATTTAAAAATTGTTCGAAGTCAGAACGAGCGTTCGAAGGTCTCGTAGGATTCACATTGGGAGTATTTAAATTCAAATTGTCCAATCTTCCAACTAAGGTATCTCTAAAAGACTGCATTTTACGAATGAAAACTCGTTGGTTTGCCTCGAATATTCGTTGAAATGCTGACGTAATAACTCTAAGGTCTGTGGCCTCTTCTTGAACAGGTGGACGATGTTCATTAATATCTCGTCGCTCATTATTATCATGTGCAGGAGGGTAATCTTCCAGTTGTGGTGAAATCTGATCCTGGTTTAAGCCTACACTAGCCCCAGGTGGAGTACGACCAACTATTGGTCTGGCATCCATTGGTCCTGAGCGGGGAGTTGCATTTCTAAAACTAGACGAATTTCTCATATTACTTACTCTTCCGTGTATTTGGAACTCTATTATCCATTATAGAAAATTTCGGATTTTAAATATAAATTCAAAACTTTTAACTTTCAATATCTTTTAATAAACCTCAACTGAAAAAAAAAATTAATACATGCAAAATTTGGGGTCAGCGCGGTCGGTGCTAAATTAGATATTAAATTAGATAAGATTAGATAAAATATGCTTAAGAGCAAGATATCTATCTAACTTATGGACTGAGCGACCACACAACAAAGTGGTACACGGACAGCTCGAGGATCGAGGAGGGAACTGGTGCAGGAGTTTTTGGGCAAGGAACTAAGCACTACGAATCCATGGGCAAATGTACCAGCATCTTCCAGGCAGAAATATGTGCCATAGACAGGTGCGTTCGAATCAACCTCGAGAAAAACTACAGGAATTGCAACATAGCAATAATGTCTGACAGCCAAGCAACCATAAAGGCTCTTGACGCCTACGTTATCAATTCAAAACTCGTGTGGGAATGCCTACACGGACTGAATAGACTGGGCAAGAATATCAGAATTTCCATCTACTGGGTACCTGGTCATGATGGCATTACAGGTAGTGAGGCAGCGGGCTCTCTGGCAAGAAAAGGGGCAGAGGAACCCTTCAAGGAAACTATAACCAAAAGAGATTCAAAGCTTGTATCAGCCTTAACGAAAACAACCTAAAAATCCTAACAGGCCTCCTCACGGGGCACTGCAGACTCAAGGAGCACCTGAGGAAAATGGGCATATCAGGGGACGGGCACTGCAGATTCTCCATTGAAACCGCCGAAACTCCAGATCACATACTGAAATCTTGTAGGCACTGGCCCACAAAAATATGAGATATTTGGGCAGGCACCAAATAACACAAAAGGACATACAAACCATGGACCTACAGTTCATTCTCAGATTCATCAAAGAAACTGGACTGGACGCTTTGCTCTAAGGAGTGTGACCTGTCAAGGATAAATCAGAGCAATACCTCGACACGCTTCACAAAGAAGTATCTAGAGAGGGCTCTGAAAGAGGGCATGAACCTCTCCGAGGCACAAGCAGGGGGACAACATAGACTAATAGGTCGCAGTGTAATATATCTGTTAATTCGCAAGAGTTTTTACGAACTTTCGAGGATAAAGCCTCGATTAATTCAACTAGAATTTTTAAATTGCAAAAAAATAGTAGCAACATAGTCCAGTGTAATAACTACCAGACAATGGACTATATTATAAAAGAATTAGGATTTTTATATAATAAAATTATTCATATTCACAGCTTATCCTTTCACGAATAAAATTAGGCCAATATGAATACAAAAAGCAGTTCAACTCTTTCTGATATCCAATAGTCACAACGCGGATTACAATTAAAACTATGAATATACCGGGACTATACTAATGAAAGTCATCTCAACTTGAACCGTCAAGAGACACAATAGAACACTCTACAATTGCTGGAGCTTAGCTAAAAGCTCTAGAGTTAGCCAGCATTATCTTTGTAGTGGCGCTGTTAATGCCTCGAAGTATATCTAATGTTAGAATATGTCTAATGCGAAAGAGAAACAAGCAAGCAACCTCCATTAAGCAACAAATACCAACAAGTGAACTTCCTCAATGCTTCATTGAAAAGGTACATTTACTTAAAAATATACACCAACAATTTCACATTTTGATTAAAGATAAATAAACTTGCGCCATACTCCTATGAAATATGGTCGTTAATCGAATTTAGCAATCTAGCTCCACGCAAAACAACGAAAATTCTTACTATCCATATAAATATATTAATCGTATAGGTACATACCTATTGGCACTTCTTGGTGGTGCGGCATGGCACAATACTGACAAAAATTAAATTATGTCATTGCTTTATAAATTAGATCGAATATTTCTAAATCAGTTACAAAAAAAATGATAGAAATCAGTTGATGAAAAATACCGAAATCAAATTTTATTAAATTTTTCCTTTCAAACGAATCGACTCTTCCATCATACATTCTACTCGCAGACAAAGAAGTCAGATTTCTTATTTTTTCATCATTTCCCTCTCATCAAACATACTACTTGCCGAAGCGAAGGCAACATTGCAATTCATCAAAAGTATTCGACTGTTACACAGAAAAATAAATAAATACTAACACTTCCATAAGAATGAAAATCATTTGGCATGACCAGAGAGTAGAAAAGAAAAATAAATACTAACATAATATCAGAATGATTCGATAAAGAGACACAGCAAAATTTTAGACACAAACCTTCAAACGCCACCATCTTTGTTGCTGCCTCGCTCGAAGTCGTCGTTTTCAAAATCTTGTTGATGATAGTACTATAGAGTTTATATACAAAGCTTTGGGTGATGAACCAGCCTTACGCTTCTTGCTAGGCCTTTTTTCAATTGCTGGATTGGTTTTACGTGGAAGTTATTCTTCGTCCGTAAAATATTCATTTGCTGCACGTATCGTTCTTGAGGTCCTCGATTTTGTTACGCAGAGAATCTACTTCCTTTTTAAGCTCGTAAAAGAGTCACTCTATTTCATTCCATCTAACACGTTTTATGTAAATGTTTTCTAAACATTTAGTTTTGACTGAGTCCTGTTTATCCAATGGAATTCTTTTCCCCGCGACATTCAATCTAGAATGGGGTGTATTTTCCAGCATAGCTGAGCAGCTACCTGGGGTAATTAATCTGTTTGTTTGGTCCGTTGTAATTTTTGTTTAACTTAAATTTTTTTAAAAAAAGCCAAATTAATTCTTTTTTCATTTTAAATTCAACCTCCCCTCTGGGTCAGGCACTGACCAGTGCACCGTACAATATGAAACAGACGCTCCAGGTTTCACTTAAACATTCAGGAACATCTTTCAGTTATAACCTTATTGCCAAGGGTGACCAGGAGAGTATGCTGCTGAAGCATTGCTAATAAAATCATGAAAACTACTTCTTTCATCGGATTTAAGTCGGCTCGTACGACAAGCATATCCTACTTCAGCGCTATTCTTACCCCATCCCTGTAGGGGCACGTGTTTGTTTATGTTGCGTTTATATCGTAAGGTATATCTACAGATTAAGCTGTCCACAAAAACAAGTCAACAAAGAACGCCACCACCATTTGAACTATCCACGAGACAAGAACTTAATTTAACATTCAGAACATTAATTTGCACTCTTTTATTTAACATTAATTTAACATTTATTCATTCATTCGATTACATACATAACAGTAAAGTTCGCACTCAAAATCATAGCATCTAGCATACACACCAAATCAAAGAAAAACTTCGAAAGAAAAATGCCCAAAAATATGACAGATGACAGTCAATAAGCTTACGAGTATTTTGTGCAAACAATCAAACATGACGTTGACATTTAGCGGGTTTGGCCTCTGACCAGCTTTGTCAGATGTTCATGAGCAACTATTATTTTCATTGCCAAGAATTAGTCGGTTGTATTAAAGGACGTTATGCAAATATAGCGCAATAAAAACTCGGCGTTCTCAAAGTCTACGTATTCGAACGTCGTATTACCATGTTAAATTATCAGATTAGAGCACAAATAATTAAGAACATGTTTAGATTATAGAAACTTTCTTTATATTTTTATCATATTGAAGTGCCTAAAAACTTAATAGTTTGAGTGGTCGTATGTTGGTGTCAAAATGCCACCCAATTTAGTTTGTTTTCCTTCCATTTTAGTAAAATATTTTAATGTTTATGGCCGATATAAAACTCAAATCTTATCTAATGCTACCTCCAGAAACAATAAACGCACGCCATTAGATTCTGGAATTCCAAAGGACGCCATAAAACATAAATGGAAATCACCGTAATTGCAATTAAGTTTTGGTTCTACTCGTATTTAGTTAAAATTTCATTTTCAAAATTAGATCGTTATATCAGTTATATAAAATGTCTCTGTTTCTACGCAGTTAAATGGCTGAGATAAGATCTTAATGGACATATCAGATACTGTTCTAAATTTTTACGAGCGATTGATTTTTTTTTGTTTGCCTTATACAAGTTAATGCCTATGTTGATTCTAAAAAGCGGTCATGTATATGGTATAAAATCGTAAATAACAGAATCAAATTTCGAGCAACATGATTCATCGTTGAATTAACATTTTGAATGTTTTGTTGCTCATTTAGTATACATACCAACCTACATTCCTGATTTCAGATTTTGATGAAGGTATCTGTTTTGTGATGACATTAAGGTTCCTTAAACTCCATTAAAAGCACCTACTAATTGCGTCAACATCAATAAATAACAAAAAGAGTATAAATTTGTTTATTTGGAAAGTTGATGGAATGATATTTTGGTGGTGTGGTTGATAGCACGTGTAGCTCTAATTTATTTATTTATTTTCGAATTTGTATCGAATTTGTGGGCGTTTATGGCGCATAAAAATCAATTAGAAGAATTGCTATTCTAAGTTATTAATTTAGTGGTGTCACTGTCCTATTAAATTTAACGACCCTAAATTGGCGGGCGCATGCAATAAATCCTCTGAAGTCATTTATTTAACATAGAAATACGGGTTACCTTTTTGGAAAAAAAACATTTTTGTTACTACAATTTGAATATTATTACTTACAAAAACTCAACAGAGGTTCTTATCATCATTATTTGGCTCTCTAAGAAACACCATAATTCGGAAATATAACAAATAACAATACAAAGTTTTTCGTAGATATCTTTTTGGTTTACAAAGGTTAGCTGGTCGTCTTAAACATTTTTCTGTTTACGTTCATTAGTGAAATTTTAACGTCCTTTATAGATGTTTCCATTCTTTTCTCTGTTATTGATGTACGAGTATATGTCCCTACAAGGGAAGTAAGAGTGCGTAATTTTTATTTTATAAAAATCTCCATAGAGTTAACCATGGACGGTCTTAACCTATTATGTACTTGCATGCATGAGAGGAATAAACTCGTTATTTAGTTCGATAGATTTTAACTTTTATCTGAATAGATAATCTTTTAAATAATATGTGCATTAAGTGTTATGTATTAAATAGTCAATTTATTTTGTAATTATTCTACGTTATACTCGTTTTAACATTATTTCATTTACTTTTTTAGTCTATAAGAGCTTGTATGCTCTGCTTTGAAACAACAACAAAACTAAGACCAAAACTAATATCTAATAATATGCAGTAATAGATGGAAATTTCCAATGTTCTTTCCCCTATCAGTGGTCCTGGTATCGCGACACCACAAAAGAGTTAGCCGGCACCAATTTTTATAACTAACTATCCTCCCCAAAGAAACAGCGCGTGGTATGATGAAATATGCATGCAACGGAAACGGTGAGAGAAGATGCACATTTCAACTAAACGTATGAAGGAGAAAAAGCTTCTGTGAACAAATAAGTGTGTCTTCACAGCCTTGCAGGCTCTTCCAAATTCCAAGGGAAACCTATTCGCTGAAAGCTGCCAAACGGGCATCATGTAAGATGGTTTTACTTCAGTCGTGTGGTCTGAGGCACTGTTTTTTTTTTTTTTTTATAAGAAAAGGAAATTCAAATCCAAGAGCACTCAGACTCGATAACGGTCCATTGTACTACCAGGCAGAGGTCCTCTCTTTGGAGTAGAGGTTAGAGAAAACAAGGTATCATTCGGATTTCTCTATGGTGGCGAATGTTGATGTTCCCCATGTTGATTGATCCTCACCGCGCGTTTCACAAGCCAACACACTAACCTCTACACCGTCGCCAGTCATAAACAACATACTTGCCACCAAGCCCACAACAACATACTGATTTTCTCAAAAAAAAATACCCCAACGATTTTGATCTGTTTTAAATTTTTGATAAGTGGGGTAAGGTTTACAAAATATCAAACAAAGTTTTCCCAAAATAGTCCAGCAACAGTACTAAACTTCTTCTTTTCTTTGACGACGGGGTTATGATCATAACTCTCACACTTCACTGTATCCCTATTGGTCCGCCTGTGGGGTTCACCGATTCGACCTCAAACAGTATCTGCAGGATTTCCGATTTGGAATCACTTCTTCACTGAGGCCATCAAATCCTGGTCTTCTGGCATTTGTTTTATCCAGAAATTTGTAGGCCAGCCTCACTTATAGAAGAACCTTTATTGATATTGCCTTTTTGAACTTTGAGATCGGTTTTTTGACGCTAAGCAACAGTTCTTTACAAACATACTAATATCTCAGAAACTGGTGAATACTAATAAAATACCGTTTTTCTAAATTATGTTTTTATAAACCACTTTTCTCAAAAAAACGTCTTTTACGATTTTGGTATCTACGATTTAGATTTTTTAATACTTTAAGTACATGTAAACAAACTGTGTAATCAGTTTTTTCCAAAAGACCCTCAGTGCGGTACTTCATATAAACCGCAATAAACATGAACAATTTATTATTTCGAAATGTGCACAGCTCCTCAAAAAAAAATATTTTTCATTAAGGGCCTTAAACCTATCTTCCAACCATTTCTGTGTTCGAAGTTATATTTTTAGCACGAATGGAAGCGACCTACAATTTCGATCGGAACATTTGAGAAGCTTCTCATGACAATTGATGCCGATTTGTACAAAATCGAAGAATTTTTCTTTAGGATCGGATAGCTGCCATGATTGGGTCGAATATCATTTAATTATTAAGCTTACTTTCTACTTTTCAACAGAAGTTTTTTTGCATGATATATACTATCACTTCACAATAAGCCGCAGCGATTATAACTACACAGGTCTAACAAGTACATCATCCGTACAAAAGTGCATTAGTGAAAAATATTTCCTAAAAAACTGACACCGTGAGTCAATTTAAGTGGAGTTAATAATGTCCACTCCCGCCTGAGCGTAATCTGAAATCATAATTGCAAACGCTTGCGTTATATAAAGAGATCTTCTGCAATAGATACCTTATATCTAAAAAAAATGAAGGAAAATTGGGTGAAGATATTATCTTGCAAATGAAGTCACCTCTGCGCGTAGTCATTACCAAATCCAGGTCATCTCTCTAGTACGTTGATCATTGAGGCAATAATAACAAAAATAATTAACATCATCAGACAACCCCACAAAAAGATCGAGAAATAGACTATTGAATGGGGGAAAATGATTTTCTTCGTACTGTCATCCACTGTCTAGGTAATGACCGCACTATTAAAGATAAAGTCAAAAGTCTCCAACAACCGAAAGTATCTGAGTATCTGGTGTTGTGTGAATTAGTGTCCACAATGACAATTGACTGTTTAACTGAAACACAAAGAAATCCGCTTACTCCTGGGAAAATTACACCGCCAAGACGCCACTTGTAGTTATATGTAGATGCTCTCCCATCAGCGCGACCGGACTCCAAGTGAAATCCGTTTTGGAGTGACGATCTTGTCTATGCCGCACGCAGGGTCGATCTGTCGGTCGGTCGGTTCTCTCCGCAAAGGAGAACATGCTAATTATGTGAAGCGCATTGGCGCCAGCTGGATAATTTTTGTGTCTTTTTCGAAAACAATTAAAACGTGATCACGGTGAACAATTCACAATTCGGTGTTTAACTGGGCAATGCAGAGGAAACTGTCCCAAGGATTCTTCAGCCCTTGGGGCCACTGAACGAATTTCCATTTTAGAACGACGAAAATAGTTTATGTCCGCGTAGCTCGGCTCGTTTTCGTCTTCGTCTTCGTATGGAGTCGACGCGTACGCCGTCCGCCGCGATGTCATACAAACAGAAATCCACCCGCCACATGGGGCGGTCTAGTCTGCATTTCGAGTACTGTACATGAATACCAAATCGCATGTCACTTCCCCAACAGTGTGAACCAGTGTACGAGTATGCAACCAAATCGATTTCATTTTGTGAAGCAAATGTTCTGGTCTGGTTCTAGGATTGTCCAAGACCATGTACAGGGTGCACTGCTGATGCCACATCCGGCTTCTTTGGGTATCATCGCTCGATTAGTATTCCGATCGAGTGAGAGTGCAACATTCAAGGAAGCCACGGTCTTCAGAGTGCACTTTTGATAAGAAAATGTGGACGCGTACTGATTTATATCAACCTGTGAACATGCTGCAAAGACATATACACAATAAGCGAGGAACAGAATAAATACGGGCGAAATGAGAAACAATAATCGTTATGCGGACGAATGAGTAAATAGGAGAGAAGTGCATCTATTCGATTTGAACCGGGGTAAGAATATGAATTAGAGTTTAATTGAGGAGTTGTGTCTTTTTGTGTATGGCTACTAGCTATGTGCTGACAGTTTCTAATGGAAGAGATATACAACGACGAGAATGACTTCCGTGAGATGTCCAATCTGATTTCCTGTAAAGCTGACAGTTTCTTTTGTAGTGCAGTGTTCAAGGAAGTACTTCCGTTGGGTATTTCATTTTTGTCTGCAGCCCAGTAATATAGGAAAGAGGAAATGAATATGGCTTTGATAACTAATGGTTACTACGATATATTCGCTTTATTTGAACGGTGTCTTTGTTTTAATTGTGAGTCTACTTTCTGGTACTGATGAACATTATTTTACAAGTATACTAGCGCAATTGCGGTTATGCATTCATCAATTTAAACATTGCAAAGAGTTTGGCTACAACAAATTTTTATTATAATTTTTTCCTCTTCAAGGTAATGCAAACCGATTATCAAAAATCTAGAACTCGCATGTCATTTATTTGGCGATGAGAGCACATCTTGGCTAATAAAATTTATATTGCCAGTGTTTTCGTAAGGGTCATAATCTACAAGATTTTCGATTTTTTGCCGATGTACGTTGTTTTTAAATGTTTGTAGGTTATAATGTAAAATTCCAAATTCGTGTTGTACGGATGAGGAAAGACTCTTTGTACTTCACTGTGCGCCCGAATACAGGCTTGAGGGTGAACTGATGGGCATTCATTGCATGGCGGGTGTTGCGGTTGAAATGTTCAAGGGGTGGAATGCAACTGGCTATTTCGTAAGAGCACTTATGGTGGGAATACCGATAAAATAACGAGAGACAGGAGACATTGCGTCGATTACTAAGAGAGTCAATCGATTTCGCGATGTCTAGGTCGCCAATGAGTTTTATCGCGCATTTTTGGATCCTGTCAAGTAGCTCCAAATAAGTTATTGGTGCACCAGACCTGATATGAGCGTTGTTCTCGAGTTTTGGGTGAATAAACGCCTTATAAATTATTGTAGCCAGAAGTTAGAAGTTGTGGGAGAGGTACTCATGCAGAGTCGGGTAATACAGTGCGGCTATATTACTCATAGCGGTTGCGATGAATGACTAGTGCAGTCGTGTTCCCGCCCTATTCCCGAACCATGGTTAAGGATCAGGATGAGATGATTGATTCAATCGAACCTTGGACTGATTCCCATTTCACTGTGCAGCGGAGGGAGAGCTACTGCTTCCTGTTCCACGGAAAGGAGAGCCTTTTGAGATGACTGTTTTAATCGAACCACAAACTGCTCATTATTCTCCTTGCAGGTAATTCCGAATCGGGTGACTGATACAATCGAATCCCGAGCATGTTATTTTATACCATGGAGAGGCGATCGGGGTGAATCGGCTGCACGAGTGTTTGGTTTGAAATTGTGCTTGAGGGAGTGACTGCAACCGTCGAACCCCTGAGTGCTACGCGCATCGCGGAGGGGTGTAGCTTGCAGTGACTGTTGCAATACGAACCACAAGCTACACACGTCCGCGTAAAGGAAGCAGGGAGGGGTGGCTGCCATAGTCGAGTTGGGGAGGTCCATCTTCAAGTTAGTTAAAACCGTTTTAACCGACAAAAAAAAAAACCTCAAGAAACATGGGAGAAGAGCACAGTGGTGTGACTGTTAAAATCCAACCCCAATTTTGGCTTGTGATTTCATGGTGAATGCTTAATTTAGAGTTAGGGAATTGCCTCTGATTTTCTAATATTTTTCTCAAAATGCTAGATTTTCAAGTAGGAACGATAGAAAATTCCAATTTTTAGAAGCTCTAAGTAAAAAACGTATGCATCAATGTTTAAAAAAAAACCTAACTGACATATTGGGCCTTTAATGACACGCTCAATAGAGAAAGTCTACCCTAGTGTTTTTTAAAAAGGCTTATATTTCCTAACGTAAATAATGATATACGATTTTTTTTTTATTGGAGGGTGCGTTATTATTTGCTATTTGACGTGGTCAGGTTGTTCGTATTTGCATGTGTTGCAAATGAACAGGCCATGAGTTCTCCTAAACTTGGCTTTAAATGTTATCAAAAGAAAAAAATCAAACTGATGAACAAAATTAAGTGGTGAAAAAAGAAAACCACTAGTCTTGAAGTGGATATCGGCTATGTTCATGAAAATAGTTTAAGTAGTGCTTCAACAAATGAAAATATCTTTGTCACTGCTGATTGTAGCAAGGAAGGGAGTCAAGAAGGAATTAAAAGACCAATTGAAAGTTTGAACCAAGTTTGTGGAAATGCAATCCTCGCTGATGAAGGAAATTTTAAAAAAATTGATTAAAAGGAAACGGCGTCAATTAAGCAGACACAAATTAAAAGCGGAAAAGGAATCTAAAAGTAAGAAAGCAATTCAAAATATTATGAAGGTAGGGGTTTTGAAATCAATATACTCAGTTCTGGTCCATAGATAAGATTGAGAGGCTGCCTCGGACAAAATTAAGCATTTCTTAAGCATTCTTATTTTTCTTAATTTGTTTACTTCTACTGACACCTTTGAGATTTTCATTGCAAAATAGAGCGATTTTTGTGATGTTATAATAACAATTCCTCAAGCTTCCTTGCCACACCTTGTTGATAACCTTAAACATTGTGGTCGTTCCCAGTTAGACGCCCGAAAGTTTAAAGAGTTAATTCAGTCATATAATCTAACAATTTTTCAATACGGAAAAAGCATGCCGCTCTCCGTCGTTTGCTGTGAAAGGAATGCAAAACGATCTCATTAATAGCCATCCCGATCTTCGAAGTTGATACCGTGCTTTCTGCAAAATCGTGCGGAAATGATCAGCTCTCTTGCTTCACTTGGGCAGCAGTAATGCCAAAGATTTGATAATCACAAATTGCATACGACTATGCATTGAAATAACTATGTAAGGAAAACTGCGGGGTGTGCAAGAATTGGTGTGATCCAGATTTAGCAGCGCTGTACATAGGGCTTTTTAAACATATTTTCAAAACCTTAAAAGCCCTATCTGCCCTATTTTCTATTTACCTAACAATTATGCTTTTGCAACTACTGCAAAAAATAAACCGCACATAAAGCAGCAAAACAAATTTTCCTGTTCTTTTTATACAATTTTTGCCATGTCCCAAAACCTGTTTTTTTTTCGATAAAATCTTTAACAAAATATTTGAATTCTTCTTAACAATTCGCCAATACTAAGATTTTTTCCACGCCCACTTTATGAGGGATAGGAATATTAATAGTATATCCAACAGTTTGCCCAAGGGGATCGTATGTTTTATCTTCAGGTTGCGGAAATCAATTAAGTATTTTTCTGTATACCTAGCTATCTCGGAAGTGTAAAAATGTTAGATAGGGCCTTTACGAAAATAGGGATAGTATAGGCACTAATTCGCCTGATTTGGAACTATATTCGATCTGATTTGAATAAAATTCTTGAACATTTTGTATCCCTGCTATGATGGTTAGGTACCCAACTACAGAAATGATCCTTCCTGGTTTGCTTTTTTTGAAACGATGTTTTACTTTTCTTTATAATTTTACTGAATTGTACTAAAATATCTTTAAATTTTTTGTTCGTGCAGATGGTAGCTTCAGTTTTTTTTTAAAGTGGAAAAGTGAATCAAACATCAGTGACCCAGAGGTGTTGGTTTTGTATTGAAACCAGACCAGTCTGCTTTTTGGTGTAATTCAAAGCCGTTGTTGTGGTCATTGAATATAGCTTATTGGACTCTAATAGAGGTAGGAACGTCATCAATGCTTTGACGTCGTCGGTCATATATTAACCCTAGAACGATAATCATATTTTTACGTAGGTTGAAGATAATCTTGCGTCAAGTTTACTCATAACGTTGAAATCTGCTATATTACCTATTTTGTTTATGTCTGGAATAGCTATAAGATAGATTTATATATTTGTTAATGAAACATATAAATTTTTTATTTAATTTGTTCTTACAACGGAGTATCATACCTGAATGAAAAAACCACCTGATGATTATGATTACTACATAACGATCCGCTCATCGGCTCAAGCTCAACAGTTTATAATTTCGAGAGGATGCGTCAAATGTACGCAGATTATCTTTCTAGGGTAAATATCCCTCTAGCTCTAGCAGGCTAAGTGCTACATGTATTAAATCTCTAATATTGAGAAAAAATCGTCTGCACGCGCTTTTTAAATACACAGAGATCGTTAACTAATCCCCTATTTGAAAATATAATAATTATTAATTACACTATAGCTATTTAAAGGAGCGTTTTTCAATTTTTTGAGCTTCTCTTATTAATTGCTTATAAATACATACATACATCTTGCTTTATTTAGCGAGGTTTTGCATTTTTAATGTGGATGTGGACTGCTCCTTTGGGTAGGTACTAGGAAGCTTTTCCAAATCTTCAACACATATTGTTTCAACATATAGCATTAATACATTTTTACAGCTCCCGTGTAGGAGGGGTTAACCACTGCATCGTCCGTCGTAAAAGGTGAATAGGGGGAGAAATCACATTTAGGCAATTTTAAAAATCATGCGAGCTTAGCGACACATTTAAAATATTAAAGCTGTCCCACGTTAACAGAAAGGGGATAGGCCACCCAGGAACTATTTATCATGGAACTAGTCCTCTGACAGGCGCATATATGCTCGGCTCAAAGCTATGCATTTCCTCCCAAAATCGGATGCGAGCAGAGAGAACAAAATGCATTTTCACAACGTCATCAAGAACATCCCAAAGAAAGAGCTTTTATTTGTTTGCAGAGTGTGTTTAGGACCTGTCAACATAAATTTCTTCTTCAGCTTCTGATAGAAACCATGATATCCAGTTTGAACATGGGTAAGACCATTTTCAAAATAGACACTTAGACGCCAATGTTCATCACCAATCCTCAAGGGCTGCTTCTTGTGGATAGCAAAACAAATTATTTTTCTTTTTTGGTCAAACCATGAAAGGTAAATAAATTCGATTGATAGTGATGCTGACAATATTGAGACAAGGTAATTTTATGGTACAAGGGATCTATGTTCAAATAACAATTTCGGTGTTTTATTCGGCTGACATTCATACATATTAAGATGTATCATCCCTACATATATGTATACAAACCACATTCAGTCGCAAGCAGGCCCGGCAGCACATGTTCAGCACGAGTGGGTAGTGGATATTAAATATAAGACCAAAGCTTGCCGATTGAAAGGATTACCAAAATAAAAAAAAAGTTATATCATTTACTCATATTAATATTTTTATTTAGCTATTTGTTATGACAAAATCTTTCAATGCGAAGACTGCAGTGGGCTTTGAATTTTGCGAATTGAATTTATTTAATAATTCGTATATATCCGGTTTAAATAAACTTTCAGATTTGTGTGTTGGATTGCTTAGCCACTGTCACGAGCAGAAATTTGCGGGCATACACATAGTAAAACATTTATAGAAATTATATTAATTATGTACCTATACCATACTAACACAGACACAAATCATGCACACAATTTCATACACTTATGCTTTAGTTTACGCAGAGTATTTTTAAGCTTATTATTGCTTACATGCAAGTCAACAATATGATCATTTAGATAAGCTGTTTTTTTACCCAACCTTATTTACGCATAGATAAAAAAGGAGTAAAAAAATGCTCGACTACGACTTGGTAGCACTATGCTGGCTGTCATTTGACATTTCGGCTGTTTTCTCCAGTCGAACTAGAGTATATTAAACGTGAAAATAAAATTCCAAAATATATTCAGAATAAAAATTATACCATCGTTTCGGGCAAAAAATTGCATTACAAAGTTGATCTGGATAGGACAAGTGGTTCGGAAATGGCACGGGATTCAATGCACGATTTTTTGTATTTTCAGTGAAACAAGTGCACACTGAACCTGGAAGTTAAATTTCGAAATACTACCCAAGTCCAGAATCTAAATATAGCAACCACATACAAATTGCAAACCAAAAGTATAAAGTTAAGTTAAAGGTTCAATATTTTGTTGGTAATAATGAAAATTCGCATGCAAGTAAAATTTTTGTCAGTTAAGTAGGTGAGAAATGTCAAAGTTTTGACATCTGATGACAAAAGTTATCAGAATACGTAGAAAATGGCGATTGGAAGCACTGATCTTTATCCGATTAATTGCTTAACGGCTATAGTTATCGCCGCTAAAGTTAGCGTATATAGGCTAAGTTGTTGTTGTATTTAACATTCAAACGGGCATAAGCAGATGAGTACAAGAATACACCTATTATAGATTCAACCGTGGGGCTCAGTAATTACTATGTCGAACTACTAATCTATAGGTCCCCGGTTCAATTCCCGCCGGGGCCAAGTAACATCTAGAGTTTTTACCACTACCACGCATCTTCCGAACGTTTGAAAAACATCCAAGAGTAACAATTGTCATGAGATTCTCAAATTTGCAATTCGGACTCGGCTTCCACAAGAAAGTAGTTGGAGAAGCTGGATTTATGCCCTGTATGGGCCATTAATGCAAAAGGGCTCATGCTTGCTATAATTTGTTTAATGATGCGGGCTAAATAACTAGTCAACAATGCGTAAGTTATGGGCTTGATTCGATACAATATGTGGAAAAGAACACTTTAAGTGATAAAAGAGAGAATTGTACTCATGCGATAACTCATCTCATCAAAAACTTTGGAACAAAAATATCGCCGTTTATCGCCTCTGGAAAATTATAGGCTTTTGTAACTCCATTCGAAAATTACCCTTGGTAATGCAAAACAGGATGATGTCCTGGGAATGGGGAACAACATTAAAATATGTAGTTTGCCGAGAAAATTCCGTCATTCAGTGTATATTCACTTGTTGTTGGGATAAGAGGTGCAGCTGCGCGAGTTTCTAGCAGACTACATGAAAGTTACGTCTTACTTAAACTTTTAAATTCAATCTGCTCTTACTGCTGATTTAAGATAACATAACATTGATTATAGTGTATTAAAAATGTGTACATTAATTTTGTCTACGTCTATGAAAAAATAAATAAATTACAAACCATATTAGATGACCAAAGCTGTTTATTTTTGTAGCAAAACAGTTCCAATAATATTCACATTTGATCTTATTTAAGCGCTTGCTGAATCCTTTCGCCAGATGTACATTCTCCGCCTATAATGAGGTAAGAACTTGTGACTGAAAGTGATATAATCAAAGTTGGTTTCAATTCATACCGTTTTAGTGATAAATATATCGATGCGATAATAACAGTACATGGGCACTGCTCGTGTTAAATGTTAGCTCCCATACAAAACTGTCTACAAAGATAACATTAAGCCAAGCTTTTTATCCTGCTTGCACTTTAAATTCTAACTTCTATGAAGATAGGCAGCTCGGGTATGATCGTTTTATACGTTATGCGTTGTACACAACGAAAACTCTCCCATTTCTTATCTCGCAAATGCAATGTCTATCACATTAAATCGGAGCTACATTTTTGACATTTTGGGAACAGCATCCTGACACAATAAGTTATTCTTCGATGGAAACGGAATATCTCCATGAATACCTCGAAGAAACAGAAAAACAATATTCTATTCAAACAACGGTAATGACATCAGCTGCTGCACTAACTAAATCTTCTTCAATGTTTTGTAGATCCATTTTTAAGTTAATTCTGTTGACTTTGATACATTGCAAGTGATTCGCCCAAGTAAAATTGCATTTACTGTCATCTGCCAATAACATGCATTTTTGTGTCATATATATCCTGCATTGAAAATTTAGCGAGCATTTATATTGGGTGTGGAGAGAATAATAGTAGACTAGAGTTGCTACTGGACGGAATAAACAAAATGATATTGTCAAAAAAATAATAAATTAAAAAAAAAATTATATCAACCAAACAATTTTGAGTTCATTGCTCTTAGCAGCTAAAGATTCGATAGCAATGTAAAATAGCATTGGCAATATACCAATGCATAGCCAAGTTTGAACAGACAGGTACCTATAATAATGAAAAATTCATTTTGAGACAGAACCAAAATAATTCTTTATTGACTATCTGCACACGCCGGCTTTCGGCATACCCAAGAATTGTATTGCGCCTAACAAAAAGATATACATGCATGTTTTTTTAGAAACACACAAAATTGAAATTGGTGGACCGATTTTGACCAAACTTCAAAGAAACACGCTCAGGCGTGGGTTTTAATCTCATTGAGTTAAAGGATGAAACTAGTGTCTACTGATAGATAACGTCGTCCTGTCTAAGAATTCACTGGTCGGACAAAGCATAACCTGACGAAACAAGGCGTCCGACCACTTTTTAGGTCAAGTAAGTACTACCCTTTTTCGAAATGTATCTTACAAAACGTTACTATTTAAAAACGTACCTTATCTGGTACAATAATGAGAGGGGCATCGAACAAAAGCTCACAACGTCCTCTTTAAAGTTAAATCAGTCGACCAGACATAAACCTACCGAAACAATACGTACTTGTTCTTTCGTCTTGCTTCTTGATCCAAACAAGTTTAGCTGACATAGACACCCGCCAGACAACTAGCACCTACCCTAAGCGGAGCGACGAAGTTACGTGAGCTGGCTAAACCATGCGAATGCAAGGTAGAGGGGCAACTCCCTTTACTGGCGAAGCGGCACCGAACACTGTTAAATTCATCTACTGAACAATTGCAATTTTTGACTTATAAAGGGTTTTTCAACAGGGACGCCGAATTTCTTGCCGCTCTTTTGACATTTCTCTTCAATAAGGTTTGACATTTCATGGTGGAAAGATATACGAGCCAACAACGAGTCGAAATTATTAAAATTTACTACCCAAATTCGGAGTCAGTGGCCTCAACGTTAAGAGCGCTACGACCAATTTATGGTCGTCATAATCGTCCCAGCACATCAACAATATATTGAGCGTCTAGTGGAAAAATTTGAATCCACAGGCACAGTACAAAATGTTCCCGTGCCAGTGAGACAAAGAAGTGCCCGTAGTGTCGAGAATATTGCTGCCGCTGAGGCTTCAGTTGAAGAAAGTCCAAATGTGTCTCTCACACGTCGTTCTCAAGCGTTGGGCATCTCTGTGACGTCGTTGTGGCGAATTTTGCGAAAAGATCTTAACCTACATCCTTACAAGATTAAATTGGCGCAAGAACCAAAGCCGCTTGACCACCAGAAGCGTCGTATGTTCGTGAATTGGGCTGAACAACAACTTGAAAATGATTCGGATTTTCATCGAAAAATCATCTTCAGCGATGAGGCTCATTTCTGGCTGAATGGCTTCGTCAATAAACACAATATGCGATATTGGTCAGGCAGCAATCCACACGTTCTCCATGAGTCATCATTGCATCCCGACAAAATTACGGTTTGGTGTGGTTTCTGAGCCGGCGGCGTCATTGTTCACTTCTTCCGTGATGATCAAGACCGGCACGTTACTGTAAATGGGAATCGCTACCGTTCAATGATAACCGAATATTTTTGGCCGCAATTGGATGATATGGACTTGGAGGACATGTGGTTCCAACAGGACGGCGCCACAAGCCACACAGCGAATGCCATAATCAATTTATTGGAAACCAAGTTTGGAAAAAGTGTTATCTCACGAAATGGTCCAGTCGCTTGGCCGCCTCGGTCGTGCGATTTGACCCCGTTAGACTATTTCCTGTGGGGCTAAGTCAAGTCTATGGTCTATGCAAACAAGCCAGCGACGATTGATGAACTTCGTACGAATATCGTACTTGAAATTGCAGCAGTATCGGCCGATGTATGCTTGAAAACCGTCGAAAATTGGGTTCAGCGTCTGGACTTCTGCAAGCGTGCCCGTGGTGGCCATGCAAAATAAATAGAGTTTCATACATAATGGCATCGAACGTACTTTTACAAGAATAAAGAATTTCATTGATATCCAAAACGGTTTTTTTTTATTTAAAATTTTTTTTGTAGGTATTATAACCCTTCTACCGCGTACGTTAGAATTAAAAAAAAAAAACAAAAAACACAGAACAAGCCAAACGTAATATAATATTCCCGCCATTTTGTTATCTGCATATAAAGCTGACAAGAGACCCTAAAGTGTCTAGCAGTTATATGTTGGAAGGGCTTTAAGTTGATCGGTGGTGAAAATAAAGGACTAGGATATAGTCCTTGATACCGATATGACAGGCAGGCATATTCTCTAACGCTTTTTATCCTTTTTGGTATACTAAATATACATAGCTCTAAAAGTATTATTCAACGAAAAAATTTCATTCATTTTGTACCTGAGTGTCCCCCGCACTTAAGAGAAACATCGCTTCTTATTGAACGTACGTTCCGTCCAATTAAATTTTCCCTTGACAATCCCTAGTCACACTTTGAGTATCAAAGGTCTGTGCCGATTTGTAAATTGCTCGGTTTACGTTATAACCCATTCAGTAAGTGTTTGAGCAGCATAAGTATTTATTATTGTTGATCGTACCACCTTAGGAATCGGATGTAATGAAGAAGACCACCAGAGTCAACTTACTCACATCACACCAGAGTGATGCCGGTCGGCCTAATAAGGAGCCGTGACTCTCTCAGTGTTTGTACAATTATTAGGACAACATCAATGTTTCCATTGTGAGTTCTTTTGCCGCATACTATCCGCTTCTGTCGGTTTCTTTTATTGGATGTGGTCAGTTTAGTAAAGTAGCCGGAGGTCCAGTTGAGGTAACTGAAAGTGCTAAGTTGTTTTCCTTTACAAGTAGAATGGTGAATTAAGGCAATCGGTTCCCTAGAAATAAAGTGAAATCTTGTAAGGAGTGAAAGAAACGGGGTTCCCCGGCTCGTCAATAGCTCTGTGTTTACTTTAAATTGAGTACAACAGCCCTCTAGGTGAGAATGTTTTTAAACCTACAACGATGTCGGCATCGATTACCATCATGATCGAGCAATGGTATATTGTGGAGAGATACAAGAGATACACGAAAGAATCATCATCACCGATAGAGAGAAAGGCCACAGAATTAGAGTCTGAATATTTGATTTGGATATTTGTTTCTTTTCATCCCCACGGATAATTTTAAATAATAACATATATTCGCCCTAGCATATGCATGCATGCATATATATATCCAGAGATACCTACTTGTGATTTTTGTTCTCGATCGTAGACATAGACCCACAACGAACACTCTCTCACGAAGTAGTAAAATCTAATGATCATGCCCTAATATGATAAGTAGCCGAAGAGATTTCTGGGGAATCTTTTACCAATTCAATTGCAGGTGGATTCGCAAGAGGACGACCGACACCGTACTTTTTGTAAGAAAATGTAAACGCATTTAGTAGATTTTTTGTTGTTGTTCATTTAGAGACACACTTAGCATATTGGCTGTAAATGGATTTCAAAACCTTACCTAGATAATCTTGGAGGTACCCTCAATCGAATAGATATGTGCATTCGACGCGACAATAAATGGAAATGATTTTCAAAAAAAAAAAAACAGAAACAAAAAGAAAACAGCAAAAACAGAAACAGAAAAATTTTGTTGCTTTTTTATTCGCCTTGGTATTTTCTCCTATTTTCTGTCAAAAGTCATTTATGGTTAAGTCACGAAGGAATAATTTGTTTTATGTTAATGCGAACTGGTAGCAAATGAATTGGAATTTAATTTGAGTGCATCTCTTCTTCTTCCTGCCATATAGGAGGAGTGTGTGAGGATTGTTTATTTTTGTCTTATTTTGTTGGTCGTATAGTCGATGTATTTATTCGAAATGTCGGCAAATTCGATGTGCAAATCCCTATAGAGAGATCGAACGTGTGCTTTGTTTTTATTGCGCATGGCGTAGCCAAAGGGGTACATGGGTACTCTTCGGTATATGTTTGGTACTTTCTGTGGAATGGCAAATATTTTTGTCTGCTTCTTCCTTAACATATCTATTGAGCAGTGATTAAAAGTCCATATTGTTTGTACATAGTATGGAAAAATACTTCAGTTTGTGGTTCTTGTTTTAAGAGATACCTTCTCATTTACCCAACTTGTAAAAAGTTTTGTATTCATGACAAACGAATCTAGAAGTCTATAGAATTATGGTATCATTTTAATATTGTTGCAGAAGCATTTCTGTGCGTACCCAGAAACCCTGTAAATCTGTAGCAAGTGACGGAGTTTCTTACTGTAGTGAAAAACGGATTTGAATCGCTTACGCATTTTCTTGTTGCACTATTTGGAACCGAATTTGAATTTACCCACAATCCCTTTCCATGAAGGAGGAATAGTAAAGTAATCATACCTATTAGGCTGACAAAGATTTACGCCAGATCCGAAGACATTCGGAAGAATAGGTCTTACATCGTTATTCCGAAAGGTAGGTAGGTCGTTGTGGCGGTTTACCGAAAATCCATTTCGCACTTAGTGCCGACTTATAGCGATATTCTCATTACTCATATAGCCTAGATGATAGCAAATTTTGTTGATTAGGAGACTCATGATCTAGGCTGTGGAGTTGGAGAAAGAGTTGAGTTCCTTAATACTATTTTTTTTGAGATTTCATTAGGTGAATAAATGCCCATTGTCTGAACTCATCTAGTGCTGGACAGGCGCAAATAGTAGATGAGAGAGCTGCAGTAAAAGTGGTGTGGAATGCCTAGTTTGAACGCATGTTCCACGGCAATCGCTGTTATATTCGCGATATCTTTCCTCGTTATGTTAATGAAGTCTATTGTTTTAACCTTGCTCTACTTTTACCATATCTTTCTGGCTAGCATTCATGTAAGTTCATTTCCATAAACGTTATCATGTCCCTTGACTTGATTTAGCAAGGCCAGCGTATTGCGGTATTCTAGCAAGGCCAGCTTATTCCGGTATTCTAGGAAGATGTATTAACCGATGGCATTGATACCAACATGGCTGTCATTGACTATAACAATCATTTGCGTCGGTGTTATGCTTGTGTGTGGGTTTTATTGGCGGCAGACCTCCTGGATAACTACCGAAAGTGCTATAGGCAACGAAGAAATTTTGGCTTTAAATAGACAAAACTTAGGTACTTATTTTTAATTCAAGTTTAATATTGCAAGCATTTATAAATAGATTAATCAATTCTTTTATGATTTCATATAATTAAATGCATTTAAAAAAATTCCTCTCAAAACCTACAGTTACAGTAGTTGACACTCCTGTTCAGAAGTTGGCACCCTTCGAAACAAAAGTCACTGGCACTGTGCGTTATACTTAAGTTTGGGGCGAATAAAAGGCTTATTAATTGTAGCCAGATCAGAAGGGTTAAAATATATCTTGCTCTGATTAAGGAAGTTTCGCAGCGTTCTTGGCGACATTGAATAGTCACTCCAACCAACGGTGCAGGGAAATAAGTCCACGGGAACTAAGTCCACTGAGGGACTTAGTTCCCACTTAGGGAAATAAAACCACTTCGCGAAGTGGACTTAGTTCCCATATAAGGTGGGAAATAAATTCCCAAAACTCTGATTGGTTTTAGTTCCCTTTTAATGTGAAGTAAATTCTCACTGTCGACTAAGAACAAAATAAAATTAAAGAGTCAAGTAGGTACTTTGCAATTTTTATTAACAAAATAGAAATTGACTTCTAACTGAGACAGAGTAATATAGGTGACGTGACCTCGCACCTACTCCAAATCAAACAGAGACCCCTAGCAGGGGGGTTGTAGGGGGGCAACCTGCTTAGGGTCACTGTTTGATTTGCAGTAGGTGCGAGGTACGGTTTTGAAACTTTGGCTTTATATCACCATGATAAGCTTAAGACTTTGCTTAACGAGTGTGATACTGATAACTAACTGCACTTTACAGTTTTTTGTTTAATTCTAAATGTTGGATGTTAGTTCCTTCTTCTTATATTTGAATGTGGACTAAGTTCCCATAAAAAAATGGACTTAGTTCCCACTTAACATGGGAACTAAGTCCACTTCGTGAAAGTGGTTTTATTTCCCACTAAGTGGGAACTAAGTCCCTCAGTGGACGTAGTTCCCGTGGACTTATTTCCCTGCACCGTCATTAACACATATACCGGGAGTGGAAAGTCCTCCGGTTTCAGCGATTGAAAAGCCATCCATGCATAATATCAAAATATGACAGAAGGCAGCATTGCATTTGGGAAGCATTAAATTTCACCGTATATGCTGTCTAGATCGGAATTCAATGAGCTTTACATACGTTTGAACATCCCAGTTCTACATCTTGGGCGTGTTATGGGTAATTTCTAGTCCATTGAAGAAGAGTAGATTAGATTAGATTAGATTCTTTATTTCATGAAATATATGTATAATAGTTTGTGTTTGAGAACACGAGCATGGCAGAATTAGCCGTCTGCCGGCGAAATATCTTGAAGCCCCAAAACTTCTTAACGACCGGCAGTACGGTTTCCGCAGCAACAGATCCACTGGTGATTTGATGACATATCAAACCGAAAAGTATAGCCAATCTCTTCACTATGGTGATGATAGTAAATCTGTTGCGCTTGATATTTCACAGAATTTGGCAGAGTTTGGCATTAAGCTCTCTTGTCGAAAATGCGTGCATTTATAACCGATGATACTCTTCTTCAATGGATTAGAAACTGAACAGTTTTAAGTCTGCAACTCAACAATAAAATGCTGATGTTCCGCAAGGCTATGTTTTGTTCCCGACACTCTTTTTAATTTTTATTAATTTTTTCCTCTGTTACTTCTAATGCAATCCATTCCATCGCTGATGACATTACCCTCAGCGTCATATATTCGCTTACAGGTTCACGCTCCTCATCATCGGGTGTGGAACTGGAAACCCGACGTAAGTTCAGCTCATTAAATTTCGATCTTGACAGCATAGTTCAGTGGGGTACAACTAATTATGGTGGATATTAATACTTCCAAAACACACACAAGGCTGTCTTAAAGCAAAAACCTAAACAGTCTGTCATTATCCGTGGCTGCTACTTGCATCGCTGAAATCGAAAGACCTTACGTTCTGTGTTAATGACAGCCTACAATTTTATTCGATGTCACCAAGAACGCTGCGAAAGGCTTCCTTAAACTATGCAAGAAATAGTTCACCCCTTGCGATTGGCTAAAATTTACAGTGCGTATCCGCCCCGAATTTGAATACAACACTCATATCTGGGCTGGGTAAACCAATCACATATTTGGAGCTATGTACTTGACAAAATTCAAAAACGCTTGAAAAAATTCATTGGTGATCGAGATATCGCAAAATCGCTTCTCTCTGTCATCGTCACAATGATTCCTTTGGTTGTTTTATCGGCACAGTGGCGGACTAACCAGGTGACGGAAGGGACGGCCCGCCCCGGGCCTCCAGTCTTGGTGGGCCCCAAATCCTTCAATTTATAATATATATAAAAATCAATCCATATTTGTGTTTGTTGCCGGTGTTTGGCCAAACGTGTTAACCGATTCCAATGAAAGGTGACGTCTGTATGAAGGTTTTTATGTTTGTGCGATGTCTGTATCTGCATCGGTGTATGAATCATGGACATTCGAGTGAGTACACATGTATATGTAGGTATGCGTGTAAATACCGATGCAGATACAGACACCGCACATATAAAAAACCATCGTACAGACGTCACCTATTTTGTTATCCGTGCGCGCATATGAAAGAGGGAGACCACACGAACGTTTCAAGCCTATTGTTGTGTCTGTGCGCACTTTCATTCTTGAGATATCGTGTGTTCAATGTTTTATTCCAATAACTCTTATTGAATTTTTTTGGCATTTTTTTTGTGAATCGGACATCGGAAAGTTGCTTTTCCCACATTGATAACAATCGGTGTGTAAGTGAATGAAATGTGATTCTATTGAGGTTTTTTACTTTCGCTTTGTTGTTTGATTCGCACAAGTAAGTTGACATATGCACCTGCCAGACAACAAGCACCTACCCAAAGCGGAACAACGAAGTTGCGTGAGCGGCTTCAGTGAATCGTTACCCTGTATATCGCTCATATTCTTCAATACTTCTTGACCATTTTTCATCTCGGTTGCATCATGCGAGAGGAGTTTTTGGAAACCTAAACTAGTTAATCTAGCCGTGCTTTCAATAGAAAGAAAAATTTCCAAAGTAATTGATTTCACAGAAGTAATTGAGGAGTTCAGTAAATTGAAGGCACGAAAACACATATAACACGCTACACAAAATAAAAAAAAAAAACTATCTTTGATTTATATTTTTCAATTTTTTTTTTGTCGATCGATTCGTATATCCATATCCATATCCATTCCATATTGTAGGTATGTACGTTTATTTGGCCTAAATAATTTAATTCGAATTTAAATTGCGAAATAAACATAAACACTTATTTATACATACAAATGTGAACTGAATAAAAAGCTTGTAAGACTACTTTTTTTTAAAAGCTGGGGGGCCCCATTCAGCTTTGCCGCCCGGGCCTCTGACGGGCTTAGTCCGCCATGGTATCGGCACCATAAGTTCTCAAACGAAATAACCAGTTGTATACCTAGAACAATTCAACCTCAATACCCGACATGCAATACCCGAGTGCGTATCAGTTCATTATCATGCTTGTATTCGGATGTACAGTGAAATACCAGTAGTCGTTCGTTAATCGAATCAACCGAATGTGGAACGCTCTACCAAGCTCTGCACTTACATTAACATTAGCCAATCTCCCATTTTCGGATCTCTTCTTTACTTAGGATGATCAATTGGTTATGTTATTATATTTGAGTGATCCAGGATATATCAGGATAGGTCTGCATCTTTTTTACCTTTACACCATAAGCACGATTTGGCCACTGATTATTGCTTGATCGTCCTTTAACTACACCAGTAATATTCATTCATATAAAACCACATATTGGCATGCACGCTTGCGGACATTTTGAAGACGTTAATTTTGTCGCTGTAGCTAAACTCAACTGAATGCAAAAATTTCCTAGATGTGATAATCCCCTTAATCGCATTTTCCGACCCCTTAATAGGCTTTTCCGACCAGCATTTATTTCAATTGAATTAATAAAACACAATACTTTAATAAGCGATGATTAGATTATCAATTATGAGTGAGCGTTATGAAAGTGCGTTCCTAACAAGAGAATGCCAGGTAAGCATCCTTTTTGAAATTTATAATAGTCCTTTATTATCAGCTTGAAAGAAAAGTAGCGGACTCCAAGGTATATCAGAATTGTTTCTGCTGCACCCAACGACGAACTGAAGGACACCAAGCGATATTTTTTGAAATTAAACCGGTAAACCGCACAAGCAGACCAGCGATACATGTTCACTCACACCTAGATCATAACCAGTGCGGTGTGGTGTCAATAGGCGTTTTTCTTTTTTAGCCCCGAGCGGGGAACAGAGCGGGGCACGAGCGATCAGAGCTCGCTCCGAGCAGAACGTAACCTGAGCGCTCCGAGCTAATTAAGAAACAGAATTGAGTACTGAACTGTCATTAGATAATTTTGTATACCCTATTCTAGGGGTATATTAATTTTGACGCATAGTTTGTAACATACCTTAATATTGCCCATAGACCCCTAAAAGTTACTATATTTATGATCAGCATCGATAGTAATGTCGATCTAGCCATGTCCGTCCGTCCGTCCGTCCGTCCGTCGGCAAAAATTAGGCCTTTAAACTGGACCTAGAGAGCGGAAATTTTAACCATATACTCTCTAGAGTCCCGAAATAATCAAGTTTAAGAATTTTTGAAATCCGCCCACAGACACGCCCACAAACTCAAAAAAACAAAATTTTGGAAAAAATCGAATTTTGAGCTAGAGAGCTGAAATTTTTTATATATGATGTATGGCCCATAAAACTGATTGGGACATAAAATTTTCAAAATCCGCCCACTTACACGCCCACAATTAAATAAAATATTTTTTTTGAAAAACCAAAATTTGAGCTAGTTAGCTGAAATTTTTAATATATACTCTCTAGGGGCCCTTTATGCTCATGTGTAAATATTTTCAAAATCTGCCTACTGACACGCCCACAATTATTTTTTTTTTATTTTTGAAAGTCCAAAGTTTGAGCTAGGGAGCTGAAATTTATAGTATATACTCTCTAGGTGCCCTTTATGCTCATACTTAAATTTTTTTTAAATCCGCCTACTGACACGCCCACAATTAAATAAAACTATTTTATTGAAAAACCAAAGTTTGAGCTAGGGAGCGTTTTTATTTACAAAAGCTTAGTTTTTTCGATAAAATCCTTTAAATTTTTGTCACGCCCACTTATGAGATATAGGAATAAGAATAGGGTATCCAACAGTTCGCCCAAGCGGACTGTAGCCCGCCCCTATGTTTTTTATTAATTTTCAAAATAGTCAGGTTTGCTTCTGAAATTGGTGTTTGTCAAGGATTGTTCTATTTAAATTATAATTTCTAGTAAATAAACTATGGAAAAAGCACAAATAATGAATGAAGTCAGCCGCGCTCAGCTTTTCGCTCGATGTGCTCGGTCATTTTCAATCGAGCTCATCGAGCGAGCCCTGAGCTAGCTCAGAGATAAAAAAGAAATACAAATTTTGTGCTCAGAGCGCTCCGAGCTAAAAAAGTAACACAGTTCTTTTTTTGACAGCTCAGTGCCCCGCTCGGAGCTAAAAAAGAAAAACGCCTAATATCTGTAGTTTATTAAACCGAGTTATTTGCACTCCTGTCCAATATTAAAACCACTGTTTCTTATTAAATCGAAAAATGTAGCTTATATAATTATGCAGTCTTATTTGAAAATATTAAAGTTTTTATCTTTATTTTGATGATTTCACGAAAAATCTGTACCTACCAAATTGAAAGTCCTTATTAGAATTTCACAACAACAAACAAATACACTGATAAGTGTATATTCTCCACTTTGTAAATATAGAGATAAGAGAGATAAGATAACTATTAGTTCAAAGGATTCCTCATGAGATCATTTCACTAAAATGCTGGAGTTTGACGATTTTGAGTAGTCTTCCAAGACAAATGACGACTTTTTGATCGTACAAGAAACCTTTGAAAATATGATTCCCCACAGCATACATTTTAGTTTAAGAGTGTTTATTTAGTACTGTAATATCTGTCTAAAGATCAATGAAAAGATCAAAGAAGTGCTGTTGAACAGCAATCAGGTCCCCTCACATCCGCTAAAATAAACATAAGTGATCACAGAAACATTCACAATCGCTGAACAAATTCCTTTTCCAAAATAGCAACCAAAAGAGTTGATCAGAAAACTAGGTTTCACAAGTAAATTTCAAACGCTTCATTGACGAAATTTCCAGAACGATGCCATCCTACCATTGTTTTTTTATAAAATTATCTTCTAGAACTCATACTTCGTGTAACATGTTGATCCTCCAGCATAATGCTGCATTAAAATCCAGCTCACGACTGTCCGACACTTCGAAGTGTGTATTAACCACACGAATTCTGATTCTCTTCCCCAGTGGAGTGCCTCTCGAAATGAAAAAAAAAATGCCAACAAAATGTGAGCCACAAACTATGAATACTTCATGCTGCAGCTACTATAGTCATTGTTGTTAGCGCGTTAGAGCATTTGCCTAGATCAATACCGCACACAAAGCCCATAAAATGCAAACACTCATACACACTCGCTCGCCGAATATGTTGGCATAATAATAATTTCCATATGGTGTGACCAGTCGATTTCGTGATGATCCATTATTAATGCCAATCAGCATATTATCTTGTGGCGCTTATCTATCGGGGCTGTACTGTGCTGGGTAGGTTACAAAGTTACTGCTACTGCTCCTGTGGTGCATGGAGAACCCTTCGCTGAGCTGTTACAATAACTCCCATGCAGCATGTAGTTTAAAGTTGGATGTATTCAATAGTGGTGGTGGTGCTATGCCAATATCAATACCATCGATAGATAGCAGTAGCGCTTCACCTGATATCTGTACTATGCACGATGAAAGCGCCTTGGGAACTCTCATTCTGGGCGCAAAGCTAATATTTTCTCCTCAGTGCACATTGTTTTGGTCGCCTTCTTCCTCATATGGAATTCTTCCCATAGCCTTTCTTTTGGTCCGAATTTGGATGCACCATTCGTTTCGCCAAAGATCAGCCCACACGCGTAGTTTCCCCCCGCACTCACAGCAAAAGGTGAGAAGCAGCGGCACCAAATGAACCCATTTGGTTCAACCGGCTGGCTGGGCTGGAACGCGACGGGTTGGGGTGGCAACTGGCACCACCAATGATAGGGGGCGATGGGTAGACTCAATATCGTCTGCGAAGTGGTACACTGAGTCTCTCGATATTACTTTGCATTTACATCAAATGCGTGCCATGCCATATTTAGATGGTCCATTGTTAGTCAGATTTCCAGGCCGGCTTCGTATTTTGGTGTTCGATGTTTTTTCGAATACCAACATGTCTCATGGTTTTTAGTCTAAAACAAAGTATTATAGGTAAAGAACAACGGTTGACGATATGAGTTTTTCCTCATATTTTTTACTAGATACTCTCACAGTGTGCCACGGCGGCAAACCAGCAGGGAGTAGGGGGCCTTAATCTCTCACGGTTTGCAATGCGTCGTTGCAGCCTTCTTTGTTGCTGCTTTTTGCGCGACACACGGGTTTAACAGTCAGTACTGGAGCTGTTGCTATAGCTGCTACTGCTACTGCTGCTGCTGCAACCAGTCATAACATTCGGAATAATAATTATCAGCAGTAGCCGACTGGTTGGAGGATTATGAAATTGCAATTATGAGGATATTGCACGTTCCATTCACGCATTCACTGTCCATGTTGCTGGAGCTGTACCCATGCTACACTTGGGGTCATCCCAAGTGATTTATTCATGATTGTTTTTTGTATTCGTGTGGTGTTGTCGTTTTTCTGTTTTAATGCGTCAAAATGTGTTCCATTACTGAAGCTGGTCATCATCTGCAATTTAATCGTTTCTTTTGGAATAGAAACCATTTGGCTTAATTAAAGAACCCTTGGCTTTCTACACTTTTTTGCACGTTGTTTTGTGCGCACCTCGAAGCAATTACCCTAGGATCTCAGGTCAGTTTCACTCATACAAATGCAGCTGGTCTTAAGCTCGCAGTTAGATTGTTTTTTAAACGGCTGCTGGATGCAAAAGTGCAAATACAATGTGATGCAGTTCATTTGCGAAAAGAAAAGAAACAATTAGTTTTTAATCAGCGAGGTGGTGGTATGGAATTAATGTCTATCCGTTGTGATCCATTCGAGAAAAAGGGATCGCAATGCGACGGTGAATGAATGAATAAAGGTAAGTTTTCTCAGACCTTAATTGATATTAAATGTTGCGTTTTTACTAACAGCTTCTAGAGAGGAGGTCATTTGAATGGTCATTAAATGGTAATTGTTAATGCTGGAAGGAATGCTTTGTTTTTATTCAAAGTTTAAATTAATTCAGGCGTTATAAAAAGACGGACGTAAAGCCTGGGAAGGTAATTAATTTTTGATTGAATTATGTTAAGGAAGTTCGTGTACCATAGTACGGTTTTTGTGCTAAACTCGATAAAACTTGTTTTTATGGACAATAATAACTGAGTTGTTGTTCAAAATTTCAAATGGTTCCCACTGACTAAGATTCAGTAAATAGTAAAATTAAATGATCCAGAAAGACTATAGCTGTATGTTGAAAGTCCTGACGTTCGATGGAAATAAACGAAGATAAGGTAAAAGAGCGTAGATTTTGATAACTGATGCATTTAGTAAAACTTTATTTTGGCGCAATTTTTGGGTGGTTAGTGTGTTAGGCTGCTAATGGAAGGATCTCAGGTGCAAATCACGAAAGGGCCAAGTAACACTTAAAGTTTTTTCTTTCTTACCCCACCTCTTGCAAACTTCTGACAATCATCTAAGAGTACTAATTATTGTCATGAGAAGCTTGTAGATTGTAAAGTTGCCGGTCCCTTGTAATTCGCACAAGCAAATGTTTGTTTCAGGCCATTTATGGTCCCGTTAATACCTATTATTTATTTATTTTAAAACTATTTTTGGTAAAACAAAAAATTTAAGGTAAAGGAAACTAACAAATATGTATGAACTACTTCTTAGCTTGGAGGATTATTATGTTAAAATGTTGCCACTGCTCTGACAAGATTGCCTTAGAAAGGGGTAAGAATGCTCATACATCCATGCAAGCAATTGATCTCGAAATTAAATGGTAGACAAGCCTAAACACTTTCACTCGAGAAACACGAATATAGTTTCCCTGCAGAGCCCGAGTAATCCCTTATAGTTTGTGTGACTTATATCTTTAGGCTGCTCAAAGAAGAATTTTCCTAGGAAGTTCCTCGTGTTTCGCGATTCTTTCGACCTGAGGCTAAACATCTATAAATTATCCTAGATCCAAAGGTAAACTGGAAGCCAAATACAGAACACCGGTCGTAATACGTCCCATTCTTACCTTCGGTTCACTTGTATGGTGGCCTGCCCTACGGAAAGCTTGCAAGATCACTAAACTCAATCGAGTCGGCTTGTGTTGGTGCAAGTTTCGGTCGAGTCCGATGCTCTTAATGGACTTATAAACCTCCTCTCTCTCGAGCTTCACATCATATTTACTGCATCTTGTAGCGCAGTAAGGCTCAGTGATCATCAAAACCCTTCGTTTACCGTAAGATGCTAGACGTGCTACACGGTCATCATGCTCCGACTCCCACTGATACACAACGCCCAAATATAACTCTAACAAAGCCCCCGAAATCTATTTCCAGTCCAGGACAAAAGGAAAAAATGGAGCGCCCAATGAACCACAAGGTAGCAGTTTCACCTGATTGGTCAAAAATGTAATGTGGAGTCGGAGCGGGTATCTTCTCAGCGGAGCTGAACATATTTAAATCATTCCTCGGTTTCCTCTACTGTATTCCGGGCGGTAATACAAGCGATCAGGAAGGCTTGTAGGATACTCATAATTTTCCCCATAACCAAGAGAGATGTTGCCCTCTTTATTAACAGCCAGGCAGCTATAAAAGCTCTCGGCTCAGACTCTACTACTCCAAAATCACTCTCCTCTGGGTTCCCGGTCATACTCACATAGCGGGGGACAAAAAGCCGAAGCGCTAGTAAGGCACGGCTCTACCCTTGACAGTTCCCTTGCAGAGATAATCTGTCCTACTATAGGAGTTGTCAAAGGAAAAATATCCCAGTACTACCTTTCACGGGCGAACAGTTGCGTCATATCCAGGAAGATATGGCCCTGCTTTAACGCAAAAAGAACTCACGATCTAACACGAAAGGAGATTGCGAGAGTTGTAAAGATCCAATGGAAAAGGAAACCCTTCACCATTTCCTCTGTGCCTTTCCCGTCATAGCACTAGAACCAGATAGCGCACACTCAGCAAAACATTCTTTAACGACCTATCAAAATTAAGTTATATAAAATTCGCCAATATCATTGATTAATTCCACAGACCGGATTTGAAACACAAACTGACACTCTTGGTCACTTGAGTGATGGTATGAAAACGGCGTCTATGCGCTAAATGCATCCTGGTGTACGTGTGTACTACCTACCAAGCTGTAGGTCGCCACAGTATTTACAAGAACTAATTTTATTGAGGATGACGCCGAGATATTTGACATCACTGGAGTAGCTTAAGGTGGTGTCTTTAATAGCGATAGGTTCAGAATTGAGCAGTCTCATGTAAAATGCACCGGAACGGTTTTGCAAAAATTAATCGAGAGTCCTTTATTACTACACCATACTAAAACGTGGTAACAAATAAGAGCACATCATTCCTGAAATTGAACTGAAGGTTACAGACATGCCATCAACATTCTATCAAGAAATCCGGCTTCCTGAGTGGAAAATATCACCCGTAGTAGAATAGAATTTGAGATTGGAATAATTTAATTTATTTTTCCTCGTTAGATTTCAGTTCCTCTCGCGATGGTCAGTCACCTTGACGTGTGTACCATTATTGCATTCGATGGTACCGGTGCGGAGGCTTACGGTGCAAAGATTCAACGGGCTATGCTGTCTAAGGGCCACCCATGGCAGACAGGCCGATTAATGAGCGCCAACCAAGAACTGACTAGGACTTAACGTCCATCCACCCCTAATCCAGAGTGTCATGCGAAACGTGCTTATAGGATGGTTTGCATCCAGGGGTATCCGGCTGTATTTCTGCGGAACCTCTCTGATACCGGGACACCTCAGAGAGTAACCATGGCCTTATTACGCTAATGCGTGGCTCTGGCGTGGTCGACCGTCTTTCCCGCGCTACTCGTGGGACATGAATAACCAAAACAGACAAAAAAACAAAAACAAAAACAAACTCAACAGAATGCGGGGACAGACCGCAGACGAAACCATTGGTCGGATGGAGCAGGTCATCCATGACGACCGCCTGGCACAAGATAGACCCGGAACGAGTCGAGAGGGAGGCTCTAAACTAGTGCAACCCAGCACCAGTCAAAGAACCATCGTCACCTCACGACAAGCCACGGGGGTGCCAAAGGCCCGGGAAGAAGCCCGGTAGCACCGACAGGCGCTTGCAGTGGGGATAGGAGCCAAATCCTAATCCCCTCCCTGTCGGGAAAAGTAATGGTGGAGGGAACTAGGGCAGCGGAAACGAGCATAGCTCAAGTACCAGGCCCTGTACCCCCCGACAACAACACCGGAAGGAAGAGGAATAAGCCAGCCTTACCTCCACCAGGGAAACCAGGCGAGAGGGACGACCCTCTGCCAAGGGGACTTAGTGGTGCTGGCACTAAATGGTACCTCCGCTACCTCAATAAAGGCTTCGGGCCTGAGGAAGCCAAAAGGAGAACTGAGGAACATCGGGCCTATCCTGAAAGTACAGAAGTGGCGACGGGAAAAAGGGGGAACAACAACATCGCCCCCCTCCCCCTCCCACAACAACTAAAGCCAAAAAACAGAAGGTGGATGAAGGCACCGAGAGGGCCACGGGAAAGCCTGCAAAAGCGGCGGTGAAAACCGTCCCGGCTAGCGGTAGACACAAGACAGGTGCGATTGCTGAGCAGGTTGCTGTTCTCCCGGTGAAATATCCGCAGGAGATCCTCAGCAACCCAGACCTCACGGCACTTGAAGACGCCATTGTGTTGGAAATAGCCTTGGGATGGGAGCATAAGCTCAAATTCCAGGGCATACATTTCAAACCGGGAATGCTCTTAGTTGACTGCGAGACTCCGCAGATAGCTGAGTGGCTAAAGGCAGTAGCCCCAAAGTTGGGGAAATGGAAGGGGACACGCCTCATGGCATGCAGTGGGACAGATATACCACGGGCCTACTCCATAACAATCTTCCTTCCACGCAGTGCAGAGCAAGAAGCTAAAACCTCCTTGGCACTGCTGGAAGCACAGAATGTGAGACTTAACGTCCAGGCGTGGAAGATTCTCAATTGTCGAAAAGAGGGAACCGGGCAGGTACTGGCTCTTGGCATCGACCGAGAATCCTTCGACACCATAAAAACCCAAAAAGGATCCCTGAGCTGCCGGCAGGGTTGCGGTGTGCGGACTCAAGAGGTCGGACGAGATCTCTGGGCAGACAGCCCAGCCAGCATCGAATCTGAACTCGCAGAGCGCGCAGTCCGAGGTAGAGCATACTGCTCCTCCGAAGACTAAAGCACCTTCTTCCGTTGTCCAATCGGCGGAGCAGGCTCCTGAGGAGACCGAGGAGTCCATGTCCGTCTCGGAGAGCACGATCTCTGAGGGGGAAATGGACAACACGGTCATCGACCTCGTCCAGGAAATCACCCAGGAGGAGGAAGATTCGTTGCTGAAGAAGGACGGGGCAATTGCCCCGCGCGAGCAATAGCTCGATGAACCCCGCCAACAGAAGAATTAAACTAGCACAGGTGAACATTTACCATGCTATAGCCGCCTCGGCGACTATATCTAGGATGTTTACCTGCCAAAGTCTAGGGCTAATACTGATCCAGGAGCCATGGATCCTGAAAGGACAAGTCAAAGGATTGGCGAGCAAGGATGCAAAGGTAATATGGGACACTCGGGCCGAGAAACCGAGAGCTTGCATTCTAATAAACAATAAATATAAATTTATTTTACTTTCAGAATACGCGACACGAGATCTGGTGCCAATTCAGGTACATCTGGATGTTGAAGGATGTCACCGCACCATTGTCATCGTATCGGCGTACTGTGTAGAGGATGAGCCGGTTGTATCATCCCAAATTCAGCGACTGGTGGAGCATTGCAACAAGCTCCGCATGTCGCTCCTTATAGGTTGCGATGGAAATGCCCACAACATCATATTTGGGAGCACCGACACCATCACCAGGGGTGAGTACCTACTAGAAT
This sequence comes from Portevinia maculata, assembly GCA_949715645.1. NCBI lineage: Eukaryota > Metazoa > Arthropoda > Insecta > Diptera > Syrphidae > Portevinia > Portevinia maculata. The sequence continues at coordinate 181,551,969 of OX454527.1, forward strand.
TTATTATGAGTTCGTCACTTGATATTATAAACGTGGGAAATACCCCCACTTTTGTAACTAGAGTCAGGGAGGAAGTACTCGACCTCACGCTTGGTAGCCCAAGCGTAAGTAAATTAATTAGTAACTGGAGGGTATCTAGTGAGCCGTCATTGTCTGACCATCGAATAATAGTATTCGACCTGGACAGCACAAGTATCACGAGAAATCCAGTAAGAAACCCTAGGAAAACCAATTGGGAAACTTATAGAACTGCTCTAGAGAGCAATCTGGGGCGCCTTAGTCTGAGGTAGGCTCCGGGACACCCCCTAGAGCTAGAGAGCGCAGTGGAAGGCATAACAAACGCCATCATCACTTTGTCCGAAGAAAACTGTCCTCTAAGTAGAGACCGGGACAGGAAACAAACTTGTCACAACTAAGATCCGAGGTGCGGAAGCTTTTCAATAAAGCAAAGCGCAGCAGAGACTGGCAAAGCTACGATATATAATAAGGAAATAAGAAAAGCTAAAAGAAATAGCTTCAGGAAATTCTGTGAGGCAATCACCAGCACTCCTACTGCGGCAAGGCTACACAAAGCTCTTGTGAAGTCATTAGGAGTGCCGATGACTCTGAGGAAACTAGATGGCGAGTTCACTGATGAAGAGAATCAAAGGGCACTATTGCTACTAGAAACTCACTTTCCTGGCAGCTCGCCAAGTACTGACCTAGGAATCAATATCACTGCAATCAGACCTCGGAGGGAAGACTGGGAAACAACATCAACCATCTGTTCTGAGGGACGGCTGAAATGGGCAATAAATTCCTCTTTCAAATCTGCCGGAGTGGACGGCATTATACCCGCCCATCTTTAAGAAGGGCAAAGGGTATTAATACCACACCTGCTAAAGATAACAGGGAGCAGTATTGCCTTGGGCCACATACCAATGCAATGGAGACGAGCAAGGGTTGTGTTTATACCAAAAGCGGGGAAAAAAGACCCTACACAGCCAAAATCGTACAGACCCATCAGCCTTGCGTCATTTCTTCTGAAGATGACAGAAAAGGCTGTAGACAATTATTTAAGGGAAGATGTTCTAAACACATCCCCCTTACATCATCGTCAGCATGCATACAGAGCGGGCAGATCAACAGAGACCGCCCTATATCAGCTGACGGAGATAATTCGAAGTGCCTTGGAGGCAAACGAAATAGCACTGTGCGCTTTCCTAGACATAGAGGGAGCATTTGACAACACCTCACATGATGCGATCAAACGATCCCTGGATAGGAAAGGAGTTAACAGTACAGTATCCAACTGCCTGTGCATTACCGGAGCAATGCGTAGCTGCCCAACCGCGTGGGGTGATGAACGAGGCAGACAAAACAATCCTTAGGATGGCAAAGGAGGGAATTGGGAGAGGGAAATGCATCGGTTCGAAAGAACACGGTGACTTACTCAAAAAACTCCCACTTCTTGGCATACCTAGGGACGACAGCATCAGGAAATTCAACTTCGAGAAGAATTTCCAGATAAAGCTCAGCAATAAGGAGAACTGGAGCAACGAATCCATAACTTATGGACTGAGCAACCACACAACAAAGTGGTATACGGACGGCTCGAGGACTGAGGAGGGAACAGGTGCAGGAGTGTTTGGGCCAGGAACTAAGCACTACGAATCCATGGGCAAATGTACCAGCATCTTCCAGGCAGAAATATGTGCCATAGACAGGTGCGTTCGAATCAACCTCGAGAAAAACGACAGAAATTGCAACATATATAGCAATAATGTCTGACAGCCAAGCAGCTATAAAGGCTCTTGACGCCTACGTTATCATGCTCTCGTATGGGAATGCCTACAAGGACTGAATAGACTAGGCAAGAATAACAGAATCTCCATCTGCTGGGTGCCTGGCCATGTTGGCATTACGGGCAATGAGGCAGCGGACTCTCTGGCATGAAAAGGGGCAGAGGAACCCTTCATAGGACCTGAACCATTCTGCGGGATAGGAGAACACACTATACGCGAAGAGTTCAGGAGACTGGGGGAAGAAACAAAGGCCAAAAGATTTCTCAACCCCTAAGGTCTGAGGCAAGCAAAGAAACTCTTAGGAAATTACAACCAAAGGAGATTCAAAGTTTGTACCGGCCTTAACAAAAACAACCTAAGAAGCCTAACAGGCCTCCTCTCGGGGCACTGTAGACTCAAGGAGCATCTGAGGAAAATGAGCATATCGGAGGACGGGCTCTGCAGATTCTGCAGTGAAACCGCCGAAACTCCAGACCATATACTGGAATCCTGTGGGGCACTGACCCACAAAAGGATGAAATATTTGGGCAGGCACCAAATAACAGACAAGGACTTACATACCATGGACCCACAGCTCATTCTCAGATTCATCAAAGAAACTGGACTGGACGCTGTGCTCTAAGGAGTGTGGCCTGCCAAGGATATATCAGAGCAATACCTCGACACGCTTCACAAAGAAGTATCTAGAGAGGGCTCTGAACGAGGGCATGCACCTCTCCGAGGCACAAGCAAGGGGACACAATAGACCAATAGGTCGCAGTGTAATATACCCTAACCAAATATTATTATTATTATTATTAAATTTCAGTTACAAAAATTCACAAAATATAAGTGGTATTGACATTTTTGCGTCAGCCATAGTAAAGAAAATCTAAAATTGTGCACTAACAAATGATAGAATGAGCGAGCTACTTACCAACTCCCAATTTAAACTCAAGATAAATGGCTAGCTCTCCAGTAGGGCTAAGTGGGGCCCTTGCGGTCAACACGCGTAATATGAATTTTTTATCAATAAATATACATTCATTTTTTTCAGTGGGTCTGCTACTAATAATATAAATAAACCTAGGGACGGTTTACAATCCGCTTGTGCGAACTGTTGGATACCCTATTCTATTACTATTCCTATCCCTCATAAGTGGGCGTGACAAAAGTCTTAGTGTGGTTGAATTGTTAATAACGCTCTACATATTTTGTTATATAACATTTAAAGGATTTTGTATTTGTATTTTATTTTATTTAACAATAGCCTTGAGATGGGCATCTCATTTATGGCCATTAAAAATTATATATTTCATTATAAAGGGTTTTTCAACAGGGACGCTACAAAAGTAGAGCGACAGGGACAGCAAACGACGCCGAATTACTTGCCGCTCTTTTGACATTTCTCTTTAGTAAGGTTTACCATTTCATGAAGATATACGAGTCAACAACGAGTCAAAATTATTAAAATTTACTTCCGAAATTCGGAGTCAGTGGCCTCAACGTTAAGAGCGCTACGTCCAATTTATGGTCGTCATAATCGTCCTAGCAGATCAACAATTGAGCGTCTAGTGGAAAAATTTGAATTCACAAGCACAGTACAAAATGTTCTCGTGCCAGTGAGACAAAGAAGTGCCCGTAGTGTCGAGAATATTGCTGCCGCTGAGGCTTCAGTTGAAGAAAGCCCAAATGTGTCCCTCATACGTCGTTCTCAACCGTTGGGCATCTCTGTGACGTCGTTGTGGCGAATTTTGCGAAAAGATCTTGGCCTACATCCTTACAAGATCCCTAATTGGATGATATGGACTTGGAGGACATGTGGTTCCAACAGGACGGCGCCACAAGCCACACAGCGAATGCCACAATCAATTTATTGGAAACCAAGTTTGGAAACCGTGTTATCTCACGAAATGGTCCAGTCGCTTGGCCGCCTCGGTCGTGCGATTTGACGCCGTTAGACTATTTCCTGTGCGGCTACGTCAAGTCTATGGTCAAACTTTGACTTTTCAATAAAATTGTTTTATTTAATTGTGGGCGGATTATAGAAATTTTATCTCCGGAGCAGTTTTAGGAGTCATAGATCATTTATATAAAAAATGTCAGCTTTCTAGCTATAAATTCGATTTTTTCGATAATTTTTTTTTTTTAGTTTGTGGGCGTATCTCTGGGCGGATTTCAAAAATTGTTAAACTTCATTATTTCAGGTCCCTAGATAGTATATGGTTCAAATTTCAGCTTTCTAGGTCCAGTTTAAAGGCCTAATTTTTGCCAACAGACGGACGGACGAACGGATATGTCTAGACCGACATTACTATCGATGCTGATCATGAATATAGTAACTTTTAGGGGTATACGGGCAATATTAAGGTATGTTACAAATTTCGCCTCAATATTAATATACCCTTAGAATAGGGTATACAAATAATAGTAAATAATAGTTATAATAGTAATAAAATCAATATTATTCGATTCATCACCTCATTCAGAGATATTCAATGAAGAAGTAACGACCCGACATTACTGGCGGAGAAGTTAGGAAGGCGAAACGCGGTTGACCCGAACGAGATACACTCTGAGTTCTGGAAAAAAATGGGAGACATCTTGTCCAATTGATTCATTACTCTCATCTCCAAACTGATGAAAAGTGGCGCACTCCAAATTGCATCAGTTGTTCAATGCTGACGATGGAGCCATCATTGGCGAGAATCAAACGTCCCTGCAGCAAACACTTGATCTATGGGTGGAGGTTTTGAAGGGGAATGGGTGTCGTATTAGCTCGAAGAAAACAGAATACTTGTACTGTTATTTGATCCATTCCGACCTACTCCACCCATTAATGGAGATAAACGAATAACACGTTGTTTTCTCCAACCTCTACACCAAAAAGAGGATTTCTGCCTGGTAGTACAATGTGCCGTAACCGAGTCTGAGTGTTCTGGGATTTGGCATTCCTTTTCTTAAACAAAAAAAAAACGACAAACTCAATGACGTTAATTGACTATGCATTAACAAACAATACACAATCGGTAAGCGCAAGCGTTGATGAGTGATCATGAAACAATACAAGTTATAATTAAATGCGCTTATGAAATAATAAAAAATTAAAAGCGAATAATGTACTACAAGAATTAAGTATCCCTTTTTGTTTTGAAATTAAGACTAAATTTATTTTTTGCAAGCTTTTGGAACGAGAATTTAGTGTTACCACGCTTAGTAATTATTTTGCCGTTGAACTTAAGAGAATAGTAGCTTCAATGATAAAGACAAAATTAATATCTTCCAAAAATACAGTCTAACACAAAACTTGAACATACAAAATCAATAAAAACTACTTTGGCGAGTGCAACACAGGAGTTCCACACGCTTAATTTCTCAGCGTGATATGAACATGATAAACAATAAAAAATAAATAGTAAAAGGATGAATAGGTTTCAAAAAGAAAGTATGTATATGATACACACATATCTCCTAAAAAACATTTGAAAACATATGGTGAACATCAAATAAAAAAATATGTTGTAAATTAGGATTTTTATTTTTGGATCAGTTAAAATACTATCCTGGAAAATTAATCAGTCGTTTTGTTATAACCAAAAAACGGCTGGCCCGAATTCAGTATTATTTCTTTCAGATCATATTTACATCAACAAGCGATTGTGACTATAACGAAGACATCATTTTGACACGGGAGAAAACGTCATTGTAAATTTGTACGCTCATACGTACACACACGCACGCACAAACATCTTCTTAAAAACATTTGAAAAACATATTGTGAACCTTCAACTTATAAAATAGGTTGTAAATCACTATTTTTTCGGACCAATTACAATTACTAACCCAGTTAATATATTATAAAAAGATAAAAAAAAACATGTTCTTAAAGCAAATAAAGACTATATAATAATTGAAATAATGTCCAATCGGGATCAATTTAAATCATTGTGTAATACTATATGAACCACTACTTTGTCGAAAGCATAGCAAATCCAACCCGATCTGTGATACATTTAGAGTACGTAAATTTAATTGAAATGTGCAATATAGACTTTAAGTTCCGTGCAATAGATGTCAATAACATAATTGGTGCAATAAAATTGATTTCAAAATAACGGCTTTAACTTTATTAATGTGGGTATGTTACTTGATGGTATTGATGTTATTGGTCCTGTCCTCGTCCGTTTTATCAATTCATCATTAAACACTGGATATTTTCCAGAGTCATGGAAAGATGGAAAGAGTCCTTAGTAGTCCAAATTAAGAAAGCTAGTGAAGCTAAAACATGTCACGAATATCGCCAAATAAATATGATGCCGACTTACGATAAAATCCTAGAGAAAATAGTAAAAGTACAATTAAGTTAACATCTATCAATTCAAAATATCATAACAGTCCTCCAATCAGGCTAAAAAGAAAAACATTTTTGTGAGACTTGCGTCAATTATGTAAAATATATAAGTTGGGAGTAGGGTCCACTGAACTTAGCTGGTTTAGATCATTCATTACGAGGCAAACACAACGAACTATATTAAATGATAACGTGTCATCCTCAATATCAGTTGATATAGGTCACTGTTAGTGAAATGGTGACAGTCGTGGTGCACTCACAGCTAGTTCTCTTCGCGAATGATGGTCTATTATATGCATATGGAAGTGAATTAGTAACTTGTTTGAATAATATAAATTCAGATTTACGAACTATTAGCGAGTGGCTGAAAATGAATAAGCTGATATCAAATACAGGAAAATGTATCATAATTAATAATGCTTCGTCTCGTATACCTCCTAATGTCCTTGTTTTTTTGTAAACAAAAAATATCGAAAAATTGGTGTTCTAAGGAGAATAAGACCAAATATATCACAGACCTATGGCCGTTAAAGTGTATAATGTGATTATAAAACTCCACTTTCAGTACTGTAGTACCATCTTATTTGTCTATCCACAATACCAAAAGAACAGACTGCAAATCTTGCAAAATAAAGCCATGCGAATAGTTCTAAAGTGTGACAGATATACCTCAGTTACTCCCATGATTTGTACACTAAAATGGTATTTGTGAATCAACAACTCGTGAGCAGAATGATTTTTATCTATAAGAACGAAAAGGGAACATCTCCAACTTATCTATGTACGTAAAAATATCGCAACGAGGACCAATGCAGATTACAACTTAAAAAGGAGATTTTAGAATTCGAAGAACGAGGATCACGAAACTACAGCAAACTATCTACTACATATAATGGATTCCAAAGATTAATTAAAAAAACATATTTTGTTATACAACATTTAAAGGAATTTATTTGAAAAAACTAAGTTTTTCTAAAAGTGGTCATGGGTTAAAATTGTATGCAAAGGAATTGTTAAACATAGGGACGGGCTACAGTCCGCTTGGGCGAACTGTTGGATACCCTATTCTTATTCCTATCCCTCATAAGTGGGCGTGACAAAAGTCTAAGTATGGTTGAATTGTTAAGAACGCTCTACATATTTTGTTATATAACATTTAAAGGATTTTATCAAAAAAAAAACGCTCCCTAGCTCAAACTTGGGTGTTTCAATAAAATTGTTTTATTTAATTGTGGGCGTGTCAGTAGGCGGATTTAAAAAAAATTAACACATGAGAATAAAGGGCTACTAGAGAGTATATATTATAAATTTCAGCTCCCTAGCTCAAACTTTGAATTTTAAAAAAAAAAAAAAAATTAATTGTGGGCGTGTCAGTGGGCGGATTTTGAAAATATTTACACATGAGCATAAAGGGCCCATAGAGAGTATATACTATAAATTTCAGCTCCCTAGCTGAAACTTTGGATTTTCAAAAATTAATATACCCTTAGAATAGGGTAAAAAACTATTATTTTATTTATTTGTGGGCGTGTCAGTGGGCGGATTTTGAAAAATTTTTATCCCGAGCAGTTTTAGGAGTCATAGATCATATATAAAAAATTTCAGCTTTCTAGCTCAAAATCCGATTTTTTCCAAAATTTGGTTTTTTTGAGTTTGTGGGCGTGTCTGTGGGCGGATTTCAAAAATTCGTAAACTTGATTATTTCGGGACCCTAGAGAGTATATGGTTAAAATTTCAGCTCTCTAGGTCCAGTTTAAAGGCCTAATTTTTGGCTACAGACGGACGGACGGACGGACATGGCTAGATCGACATTACTATCGATGCTGATCATAAATATAGTAACTTTTAGGGGTCTACGGGCAATATTAAGGTATGTTACAAACTATGCGTCAAAATTAATATACCCTTAGAATAGGGTATAAAAACGACTTTAACTACATACTTTGCGAATGAATTCTTCAATAAAACATTTTTTTTAAAGTGCACGTGTCAGTGAGCGGATTTTAAAAATATTTACAAATAACCACTAAGTGCACCTAAAAAGTATATATTCCAAACTTCAGCTTCTAAGCTCAATCTTTGATATTTCGAAGAAACGTTCTTTTTAAATTAAGGGCGTGTCAGTGGGCGGATTTTTAAAATCTTTTAACATGAGCAATAATAAGAGCCCCAAAAACTATATATTATAAATTTCAGATACCTAGCTCAAAGTTTGACTTTAAAAAAAAAATTGATTTAATTGTTGGTGTATGCACTCGCCGCGAAGCCTTTCTCCATGCAGCTTAAATACGGACTCGTCGAAACATTTGTTGGTCTCCAACATCTCCTGGCCCCATTGCAAACTTTTTGGCTCAACTCATGGTGGGACATTTTGTCTTCTAAACTGTATAACCAGCACACAGTCCGGCTTAAACCACCTTTAACGGATCAACTTGGCTCAAATTCGTTCTCCAGTTGCTCAAACAAGGTCGTTTTTTATATCCGATGTGGTTTTAAAATGGTTCCGGCTACATACTTTGAAAAATTAAAATTCTTACTTCCACTGGTGTTTTCTTTCAGAGCCCTTTTTCCGCTTAACACTTCCAGTCTCGCATTTTTTTTTTAATTCCATTCGCCTGTACAATACATGGAACTATAACCTTTAGCTATTTCCTGAGTACGAGTAGTTTCAATTTCCCCCGCATAACCGAAATATTTAAATGTCCTTGCCTCTCTTTCATCAGGGTTAATTAAAAAAAAAAACTCCAGAAGTTAATCCTTCCAGAGTATTATTTTATAGAAATAAAACTCTTGACATCAACTACAGTAAAATCAGAGAGTAATGCTAAAATTAACCTGATATCAGGAATACACAAAGTGAGAGTACCTACCGTCAGTAAAGCACATCACGCCTAACCTAACCTAATGCAGGGAATCCATAACTGTCACCTATAACGTATTAAAATCGCTGTTTTCATCTGAAACTTTGATAATAACCACAAAATATCTGAAAATGATTTCATATCATTCGGACTGAGCAATATCTTATCAATCCGATCGTTTACCCGATCAAAAGAGGTAATTAAATACCCCAAATAATTTCTGTCTCAGCTGCTTCGACTTGGGATTTCTATCGCTTAATAGGTCCCACTCATCAGCTAAATTGGAAGTAGGTAATACGAAGAAATAAAAACACAAGCTGTACAAATTTGTGATCATTATACACCGCGAAGCAGCGGTATATGATGTCACTCTTGTGCTCTGCTTCTTGCTGGTCTTTTGAATTGAATTGATCCACAAGGGGTGATCTAATTTATGGCTAAATAAAATTCAACATATAGCCTTGATTGTTTATATACGAGAGAGTGTTTTGTCCAAAGAGACTTTCCTTGAAATTGGAGACCAAGGTGATAAATTTCTAAATTAAGATTGAGTGATTCGTGGAATCGAATAACGTCCCCATAGCACATGAGCAAAAGTTTCTGGTCAACCCGACAATGCAACGGCGCTCGACAAACAAGGTACAACTTCAGCGTCCTCAAAGATACTGAATCTCAGGCCAGGATGGATTTAATATACTAACATGTTTTCCGTTTTATTATTCTGATACAGATATAAGGAGAGTACAGTTTTGTTTTATAATATTTTATGATATCGTTAAATTTGTTTATGACGATTTATTGATGAGGAATTTCATTCGTCATTCATAATTGAAGAGTCGGCGGCGTCGTAGATGCCGCAACGCAACATTGGTATGGCGCGACTTTAAATACCCATCGGAGCATATATCTAATTGTGCATTTAGAGTTTAACCTAATCATGGAGATCAGATATCGGTTCTGTATCTGGTGTGCTTTGTGTGTGTAACGATGAGAGCGAAAGGAGCACTTTTATTATTTGATTATTGGATATATGAGGATCCGTAGCCTCGTAAGTGAAAGGGCGACGACGGTCACCGGATAAGAGATTTTATTACCGGTTGCATGGGTGTTAAGTTTGTCTGATGAACTGAACAGGCATATTGGGTAGATCTACGGACGGATTTTTATTTCGAAAAATGGGAATGGAAATAAATTTCTGTAATTTAAGATGATCTTTTGATTTATTGGATCTACCTACAGACCGTTACTACCAGACTCTTTGAAGCAATCTGATGAGGCTTGAATAACAAATTGCATCTTCGGTTTCTCTGCGTGGCTGTCATAAAATAAACTAGAACACGACGACTCTTATACTCGCAATGGAATAAAATAGAAGTTATTAAATAGTGTGGCTAGGTACAGGCAAGATTTTATCTATAATTCCAAAGTACCTATATATTAAAGATTCATTCTTTGCACTGGGCCGAAATATTTCTTTCATTTATCAACTAAGGATATTCAAGAAAATAAATGACTATTTTCGTGAGTACTCTGACTCAAATAATTTAATAATAGAACGTAGTTTAAATACTTAGATAAAGTTCTTAGCTTGGGGAATTTTGCTTTTCTAACATTACTAAATTGAATGTTAAAATTGGTTGATCGGTTTTAAACTAAGTGCGCACTAAAATGTATAAATGCTCTCATTACCTTCCCATTTTATTTGATCCCTACTAATCCCCTTGTATGGTTCGCCAGCTCGAACTAAAAAAATATCGGCAGACATCGTGGTTTCGCAACATTTCATCACTGAGGCCAATCAAATGCTGGTGTTGTTGCATTTGTGTGATCCAGGAGTAGTAGGTCTGCCTCCTATTTTCATTCTCGACGCGTGCATTCTTCTTTTACTGATTCCCGTTTGATATACCTTTCGCGACATAGGTTATCACAAGTCGTTTTAACCCATTAATCTGCAAGCGCTCTTGCGGGACAGATGTTAAATGTATGTCTAGGTTCACCTGTATGTTGAAATGTTCTAGATGTGACGCATCCCCTCGCCTTTTATTATTAGCCCGTTTGTGCAAACTATTGAAAAATATTGGGATCATGACGTTAACTCGAATGGAAAAATTCTGAAATTTTTTTTAATCCCCTTCTTTTTATTTATTTGCTACAAATTTATTATTATCTAGTCAACCTTTTTATTTATAGTTATTACTGATTAGTTTATTTATTTAAATATTTACTTATTTTTTTTATAATCTAGTCGAGTTTTTATTAATTTATTTTTTGTTGTTATTGTTATTTTTATTTATTTATGTTTATTGACTTTTTTATTTACTTATTTATTTATATTTTTTTATACTGGAGACTTTTCGCGTATTTTCCCTCCAATTATAAAATTAGAAAATTTTAAAATTATGGTCACTAGGCAAAAACTTATTACATAAAATGCTTTAGAAGAAAGATATGAGATATCTTGTAAAATGTGTGTTAACAATACTTATGTAAACAAAATTCTGAATACGAAGTAAAATATCTTTCTATTTATCTTTTAACTAGCTATTTTAAAAGTTTAAATAATGAAGTGAAATAGTGATGTGTCAACTCGAGTTAATAACCCGGTTCAACCCGAGTTGCAGCTAAACCGAGTTAAACCGAATTGAATTTTTATCAACCCGAGTTGCCGAAACCGATGGAATGACCCGATGCCAATTTAATGCCACCGAGTTGAACGATTGGGTTTTGGTTGGTTACGAGAAACAACTCGAGTTGCAATGCCCGATTTCATTCCATACCTATTTGGAATTCTATTCGGTTTCTCGTGAGATGATGGCATGACAGGAGGCACACCTGCTCCTGTTGTCCTGTTTTCTCTCACTGAGTTTATTCACATATTTGTGTTAGTTTTGTCCTATCGTTGTGTGATTCATCCAACGAATGTATCGATCGAGCGTATAAATATCCATAACGTAACCGTATACATCGAAATCGGTTTCGGTGCACTAATTTAACTCGATTATGTACCCGTTGATAAAATCTAATTGGAAAACCCAGTCGAGCCGAGTTGCAAACTGATTTAATATTTATTCTGATCTGATTTAATTGGTTTTCGGTTTAGTTCCATTTAGTTTCATATTCTTATTGTGTGGCATTTTGCGGATGTTTTAAAGAATTTTTTCAAAGAGTGTTTGTGTAAGACAATTTTACGAAGCAAATAATGGCGGGCCCAAAAAATCGGTCTATAGTGTAGTAATTTTTTAATAAACCGCAAGATGGACGGTTCGCAACTCGGTTTGCAATTCGGTTTGCAACTCGGTTTACTTAAATTCTAACTCGGGTTAACTCTGTTTGAAACATTTTCGGTTTGGCACATCATTAAAGTGAAATGTAAATTCTATAATTTTTTATTAAACATTATAAAGATACCTATATCAAATTTTCCAAATATTGTTTGATTTAAAAAAGTAGCCTGACATAGACACCATACAGGGAGACCTATGTGTGGTCAAAGGGTTATCGGAAGAGGCCACAAGAATTGCTACTCAAAGATGAAGTCACATAGTGGTGCACAAGCTTTCCAAGGCCCAAGGCCCAGCTCGAACAAAAAGAAAGCTGCGGAGCGATTTTCATATTAAGTAGATTTCCGCAAGGATGGTGATGTGCCAGTTATGGTGCCTAGTGTTTCAAGGCCAGTAATGTAATGATAGCCCTGACTTACCTTACCTAACCAAGGCGCCTGCCAGGCAGCTAGCAATTTCATCTAGCGCCTACTCTTAGCGGAGCAACAAAGCTGCTGAAAGTTGGTGAAATCCATTTAACCTGCGAAGCGGCTTACCATGGTCTAAATAATTAGTATTTATTCTAAAAAAAAATGTCGATATTTTTGCTTTCGAAAGGGGTGGTGATGGTGTAGAGTTTATTGTGTTGGCCTGTGTCCCGTGCGGTGCAAGCTCAAACCCAATGTGGAACAATAATATACGAATGACGCATTTTTTTCTCCAACCTCTACACCAAAAAGAGGATTTCTGCTTCTTAGTACAATGGACCATTACCGAGTCTGTCTCGACGAACTGTGGGTATTTTTTTATTATTAAGCAGCCCCTTTAAAAAACAGCAACTTGTCATAGATTAAAAAAAGTAAACATTTAATTCAAATAAAAGAACTAGCAACATACATTGCTTTGTACCCGCTTTGAAAAGAGGCAGCAAGATATTAGCCTACGAGAGCATACATGAATAGTGTTTGTTTACGTCGTGATGCAAAATATAAAAACATTTAGCAGTGAAATATGTTATTGTGCTATAAAATACATGCCGTTTTATGACTGAAGTACACTGAAGTACATACGTAGCATAATTTGTATTCCGGCTAAAATAGAGGATTTCTATCTTTAGCAAGACGACGATTTTCCAAATAAGACCAGGATTATCTTCATTTCATAACTGCTCTTACCCAACCGTCTTGAGCTTGCAATTGATCACATGCTCAAAAACAATGGCTTTCTAATGTGTATTCGATTTGCTGCTTGAATTTGGAAATGCATTAACCTTCTGAATATACCGACCTTATAATTTCTGTCATCTGCTTCACTTAAATCGGCTTCTTTTCGAATTGGGTGGGCCAATAGTGACTTCCTAATTTGAAAAAAAAACCATAAGTCTTTTGTTCTTAATTTTCTTTAAGATACGTACTTATAAAACAAACTTGGGAGATTTACCAAAATAAATTACAGCGCTTTAGAGAGGACCAAACTAATTGATTCTCATTCTAAAATAAATAATTAAAAAAAAATTAAATCGTTTAAAGTTTTTATCACTTTAAATTAGGAAGTCACTTTTGACCCACCCTGTATTTGTGAGTACTTTTGCGAATTGTATATGATAATGTTGATATTGTGTTAGTTTATTTATTAACCACTTTTCCGTCTATCATTGTCAGAAAAAATTCATGTTGAACCATCACATTTTACTCAAAAAGGGGAGTGGAAGGGGTCGAATTTTTTGACAATCAATAAGATGATAAAACGTATCCTACTTAACATACCTTAAACATTTTACATTCCTAGCTCCTTGGTGCTTTATATAAGAATTGCAATAACTTATAAAAGCTCCAGAAAATCTTCTTTTAAGACCAAAGCGTCAGTATATGGACCTGTACTTTTTTAACCCCCCAATGGTGACGCAAATTTGACTTTGATCAATGGTGACGCCGGTCTCACGCACCGGGGTTTTCAACTAAAGATTTTTCGAAACGCGTGACTAATAGTTCATGTTTTTTTAATTATGCTCTTTGACAATAAAACAAAGATATTTAATCAATTTAAGCTCTTTTATTTTAATAATTAAATTCACAAAAAAAAATTATTAGAGCATTAAAAATAACAAAGTTTTTAGTAATATATTTTTCAAAATTAAGAAAAAAATAAAAGATCACATGTCCATTAACCTTCATCTCATTCTCAGAAAAAAAAACGTTGTCTACCCTTGTGTGTAGATTTCTACACATATGGGATTTTAGTGTTTTCCATTAATGTTTTTTTTTATTAAGTTAAATAAAAAAAAATACTTCTATAATTTTATTCAAAAGAAACAAGTGAATATAAATTTAAATTAGTTTTTCTTGAATGCATTTTACACAACCATTTCGATTATGTTGGTTTTTGCAAACAGCTTTTTGGTGGCAGACTTTTCTTCATAGCAAACGTGACACCTTGCTCTACTTTTTATTTGTAGTCGAACGCTTCTTGGCCTTTTTGATGGATTTGATGAAGATGATGTAGAAATATCATCTAAAGATTGTGCTGCTGAACTTTCTCCTGAAACAATTGCAAGCAAAGATACTGATGATGCCGATCTTGGTTTACCACTTCTAGCTGCCATGAATTCAAAATATCAATCATATTTGCATATACAACCATTGGCCATCTATTTGTTTTTCGTTTACAGCTGTAGCAATAAAGCATTTTGTCAACTGTATCTACACCACCTACATACATCGAATGAAAACAAAAATCATTAGAAGACCTGAAATTTGAAGAGGCATTGTATATGAACAAACCTTTTGTTTTATTGTAATACTCTATAATTGATGGCAACTTTTTTTCACGAGATCCAATTTGAATAGAGTTACTTTGCAATACAGTACATTAATTTTGCCTTCCAATGTACGAAACAACTGCTGTGTTATCGGTAAATGCAAATGTAGATTGATACAACGTCCTTTTTTTACATTCAAGAAGCTTTGGTGGAATGCTTCTTTTATTTTTTCTCAAAGTGCCAACCATTGTAAGATTTTTTGACAACAATTTTTGACCAAGATCTTACGAAGAAAAGAAGTTATCCATTGTTATTTTGTGACCTTTCAAACCATCAACGAGATCCAAAACAACTGAAAAAAAAGTAAAAAAGCATCTTTGATATCACTAACACTTTTGTTGTTCCAGAACGAAATTACAATTTCATTCCGAGATCTTGTATGCTGAAATGGTTGTGGTTGCCAACAATACCATCTTTTGAAACAAGCAATGGATCCATATTTTCACCTCGAACTGATTCGTTTGTTTCATTTGATTCACTCACTTCCTTTTGAACGTCAGAATCACTATCGTCTGAATACAAGTCATCGTCATCACCAACATTTTCTTCTGGCACAAATTCTTCATCACTGTCTCAAGAAATATCACTATCATTACCATCACTTTCATTCAAAAATGCTTCCATATCTTTAACTGTAATATATCTTGGTCTCGAAATATTTATTTTTATTATTATTATTAAATTCACAATATATACGCACAATGTTTACTTCCGAAAAGACTCAATGAAACTGGCATTTCATATGACATGCACTAATTTATTCATATGTGTAGAAATCTACACAAGTAGGTAGTTAACGTAATTATAACAATAACAACCGTCATAAACTTTATTTTTATGAGGAAATACGTGTTTTTTAAGTAAAAAAAAAGTGTTATAATAAAGTCAGAAAATTCCAAAAATTAGAAATTAGTGGTTTTTCAACAAAAACAAGAAAAGAAGTAGCTTATGTGTAGTTTTCTACACAAGGGTGGGATGAAGGTTAAGGAAAATAACGTTTTTTAGTCTTTCGACATTCTGAACTTTTACAAAATAAACAAAAATTGGTATCCTTCCAAACAAAAAATAACAAAAAAATACATCTCAAAAACTAGATTTCTCCAGTTAAACAGCTGCTGCAATACGGCACTACGTGTTCATGACATAAATATATACGCGAATAATAAAAAAAATATTTTACTTACGTACGTACATGGTGACACACGGTCTCATGCACCGGTTAGTAAAAAAAGTGTGCTCACTAAGCAGGTTCGACGTGAACTGTTGGTGGGGGACGTACAATGCGGTAGCTACTCGAAATTGCAACAAAAAACATTAACGGAGAATAAAGTTATTCGATTTTTTTAACGCACCCGGTCTCACAGACCAATAGTCCCATAGGTCACCATTGGCGGGTTAAACAAATTCCGTTTTTAGTTTAGTTTAATAAACAGTTAATACCTTAGATTTCATAGGATGGGAAAAACCCCCGGACTTTTTGTGACTCCATGCAAACTACAAAAACCATTCGAAAAGGATGTGTTTTGGTTTTATTTATAAAAAATATTAAGTTTTTTTTTCAACTTGACATTTTAATTTATTAACAAACAAAACAACTGGTTTATATTGAAGAAAAATACAATTTTCCATGAAATATATATATCATAACTGCAAAAAAGAAAATTAGGAAGTTAAATTCGTTTCTACTTTTAACATTATCGTATACTAAAGAGAATTATATTGCAATCGTGCTGAAATTTCGAATTTAAACTGAGTATGGGGTATGATGTTACCACAATAGAGAAATCACGAATTTCCGCCAGTCGTCACCAAGGTTCCAGCCACAATGGGTGGATTTACTTCAAACTAAGTATTTGGGGTTTGAAGGCCTATATCTCATGGCCATGTTTTTTTGTTCAATCATTTTAGATAACTACCACACACATGGTGTTTCCAAAATGGCTCTAACCATTTTGATAATTTTGAAATATAAATTGATTGAAGTGAGCGTAAGAAATTGGTGTACACAGTTTTGCGAAAATGCTAATATATAAAATGGGTCAGTTATTTCGAAAAAAAAATAACATGCCGACTAACACTACTATTTGGAACGAATTTGTAAATTAAAATTTTTGAAATACTTTTTTATGACTTTTTTAGTCAGTATAATTTAATATTAGTAAACACAAATATGTCCATATACTCAGATTTTAGAAATATTTTTTTTACTTTTTAATAATTTTTTTTAACATCACTTTTCTTTAAAATTGATTTTGTTGATTTTTTTGGGTTTTTTTTAATATTAATAGTAAATGTAAGAATATGGCATACTCAGATTTTCTCAAAATACTCGAATAACGGGGCACTAGAAAAACGGTTTTATCTCAAAATTCACTGGAGAAATTTCAATATGGAATTTCCCTTTATTTCTACACCCAATTTGGAATAGTCGATATACATACTTAACCAATACATAACTACATACCAAGCATATTATGCGAGTCCAATTAAGTTACACAACAAACTGTTACCAGATAATCTAAAGATCTGAGAAATAACAATTATATCGAGAGAAACCGAAAAAAAGACCAGTGGCACTAATGCTTTTCAGCATTTGCGTGACATCGTCACCTTAATTAGGTGACACTCTACCTATTCTATAACACCAACAAATTTATATGACCACAAATTATGAGCGACAGCGTTCCCGGTCAAAATAGAAGACAAGCTATCACGAAGGGGTCATCTTGTTGTTAGAGTACCTATCCAAATCCTTGTCTGGATAGCGTGTCGCATTCTCATTCTCTACGGAAAGTGTAACATGAAATAATTTCTATAAAATTCGAGCGCCAGTATAACGACCGTGGGATCGTTGTGCATGGAATGTTACTCTTGCGTACCACACGCTTTATTCTTTGACCTCGATGACGTTTAAGATCTGGCCGAATACTATTTTGTTGCGTCCTGTGTAATTGCATGTGTAGGATGCGTTAATAGCTTTTTGTTATGTGTCGTCTTATGTCAGACCTAAGAAGGAAAACATCAATTTACCTTATCCAGGCAGAATACGAGAAATACGCGTGAATACCACCTGCAATGGGCCTGCCAAGTGAAATCTCGAATCAAAAAAAGAATTATGACTGTCATCATGATTGGTTAGTTAAGTTGACATAAATGCCTTAAGTGTGCGCTGATGTGTCGGTGGAGGTGAGTCTATTATTTCTCTATCACTCATCAGAAGAGGGTTAGTAAAACCAACGGGTGGTTGAATATGAATCCACATGTTGTCGATGGTCAATTTGCACATGCATACGAGGCGTTGCAGGGACACTGAATCTCCATCCCCTCAATTGAAAGTTACACCATTTGGGGAGTTCTCTTAGGAATTGTGCAGGGCTCTAGTTCGATGGTAAAACCAAATTATTTTCTATAGTGTGCCATACAGGTAAGGATACTACGTGGAGATTGAAGGCCCTGCGTTTGGTTCTTCATGTAGAACTTTTGGCATATAATCGTAAAAATTGTTCTAAACGATAAGAATTCAGTACCTAAACTTTGGCGACAACCAGTACCTATCTAATATATTTACATATTTGAAAAACATGAAGTTCCATCGGTAAAAAATACATTATACAGTGTAGCAATGCACTACCAAATTGCAGACAAAAGAGAAAACGAGTGTTTTTTTTAGCAGATCACGTACTGATTCCCAGTAATACTGCTTTTGCATTGGGAGACGCCATTTTCTTAAGTGTGAACGTAGATGCAAATTATTTTTAAGAATTGGCAGAGTAATCTTTCTTACCAAATGTACATGGCTTACTAGGCGTAGTTTAAATATACTATAAAAAATGCAAAAAATATACATAAATTAACGATTAACAAATTCGTTATTCGCACATTTTATTAGTAGGTATTAGCAGTATTTTTTCAGTCAGTCTGTGGGACAGACTTTGTTTGGTTTGTGAATTTTTGGGGAATTGTTTAAATTTCGATTGTAGGTATCAGTCACTTCGTCTGCTCTCCTTCCATGAATTCGGGAAGTTATCTACGGTTCGATTGCAATCATCCGGAGTTGTAAAATAATGAATAACAGTTGTATTGCAGTAGCTATTATTAAAGTACCTGGTACTTCGGCTTAGATTAATTGTGGGCGTGTCAGTAGGCGGATTTAAAAAAAATTAACACATGAGCATAAAGGGCCCCTAGAGAGTATATATTATAAATTTCAGCTCCCTAGCTCACTTTGAATTTTCAAAAAAAAAAATAATAATAATTGTGGGCGTGCCAGTGGGCGGATTTTGAAAATATTTACACATGAGCATAAAGGGCCCATAGAGAGTATATATTATAAATTTCAGCTCCCTAGCTCAAACTTTGGATTTTCAAAAAAATTGTTTTTTTTATTTGTGGGCGTGTCAGTGGGCGGATTTTGAAAAAATTGTATCCCGAGCAGTTTTAGGAGTCATAGATCACATATAAAATTTCAGCTTTCTAGCTCAAAATTCGATTTTTTCCAAAATTTTGTTTATTTGAGTTTGTGGGCGTGTCTGTCGGCGGATTTCAAAAATTCGTAAACTTGATTATTTCGGGACCCTAGAGAGTATTTGGTTAAAATTTCAACTCTCTAGGTCCAGTTTAAAGGCCTAATTTTTGCCGACGGACGGACGGACATGGCTAGATCGACATTACTATCGATGCTGATCATAAATATAGTAACTTTTAGGGGTCTACGGGCAATATTAAGGTATGTTACAAACTATGCGTCAAAATTAATATACCCCTAGAATAGGGTATAAAAAACCAATACTAAGCACGCAAAAATAAGAAAGCATAGCACTTAAACGTGAACTTGAGTCGTCGATTCGACGAAGCATGTACCTAAAGTTAAGGTGGACATTGTCTACATATTTTCCTTTTAGTTTTTTAAAGAAATATTTCGAAAAAAACATTTTCTACTACTCCCTTTTTAGAGTTCCGTAGCCAAATGGCAAAAAACGCAACCCTTATAGATTCGTCTTATCTGTCTGTCTGTCTGTCCGGGAATGTCACAGCGACTTTTCTCCGAAACTATAAGAGCTATACTGTTGAAACGGTAATTAGATGTATTCTGTAAACCGCATTAAGATTTTCACACAAAAATAGAAAAAAAAACAATAAATTTTGGAGGTTCCCCATACTTAGAACTGAAACTCAAACATTTTTTTTATCAAATCCATACGTGATGGGTATCTATGGATAGGTCTTCAAAAATGGTATTGAGGTTTCTGATATCATTTTTTTCTAAACTGAATAGTTTACGCGAAAGACACTTCCAAAGTGGTAAAATGTGCCCCCCCCCCTGTAACTTCTAAAAAAGGGAATGATAAAACTAAAATGATGATGAACTAAAACTATGATGTACATTACCATGTAAACGTCCACCAAAAATTGGTTTGAACGAGATGTAGTAAGTAGTTTTTTTAATACGTCATAAATCGTAAACCGCAATTTACATTTCATTCAATCAACTTAAATATAAAAAAAAAATATTTAATTTCATAAACATAAACCTTATGCGTAAACCTTGAACCATTATTTTCTAATAAGAAATCTGTAATAGGTGCCTAAGTAAATAATAATTATAATTTGTGCGGAACCCTTCATGGGCGAGTCGGACTCGCACTTGGCCGCTTTTTTTTCTATTGCCTTCAGTTTGTTTGGATCATTACGAAACCCTCTTTCATCGACATTGAAATTATATATAATATTCGGTAACAACCTTTTTCAACTGATTAAAAAAGTCGCAAGTAACTTGGGGCTTTCTGGCATCTTTCCTGCATTTTTGTAGCAGCTCCGGTTTTCTGTACCATTCTTGTCCAGGGTTTGAATTAGTGAACAGGGTCTTTATGCTATTTGTAACGACATAGTCAGTGATCAAATTTAGAAGTTCCATGACCACATAAAGAGCATTCAAGAAGGCATTTGACAATCTCATTTTCAACTTCCAATGAAAATGCAATCTTACGTTCTTGTTTAAATTTGTCCATTGAGTTTTTTCTCCCTTCGATTTTGTTATAACTGACAGATATATGCATCCTGAGCTGCTCTGAACGTCATATTTTTGCTTTGTACGTCGCTTTTGCAACAACATCCAGTGAAGAATGATTGTGGCGGCTTCTTTAATATGTAGTTCCGCTGCATAATAGCAAAAGAAATTAACTAAAATAATTTTATATCAATTTAAACCAATCATTTTTACCAAAAATATGTGTTCAGATTTACCTCCAGAATGTTGTTCACATTTTCCCACATGAAAAAAAAATGTTCTGGGGTAAATGTGAACACATGAGAATCGACATAAATTTCATGGATTTTTAAGATTTTCTATTTCACGTAGTACCTACATCAAAATTTAAAATTAAAAAGTATTTGCAAATTATATCTACTTTACCCAATTGAATCTGCAAAAATATATAATTTTTCTGAAAGACAAACGACTTGTTTGGCAATTTTAAAAATTAACTTTCACGAAAAATGCGGTCGTGAAATGAATGACACCAATTAGTTTGACGTATAAGTTAAAAGATGCATGCGTCCGCAATTTCTACTGATGTATGTGTAAAAGAGCCTTAACTAAAGTTTGAAATGAGTCATGTTTTCATTTCCCCCGTTTTACATTTACCCACATTGAACCTAACTGACTATTTAATAAGATGCCATGTGTTTTGTTTAAATTAAAATTTTATTTAAATTATTTGTCGAACTTTGGTAAATAAGGGGGTGTTGTAGTCAAATGAGTTCACTGGCATTTATGGTTCAAATTACATTTTTTTAGAATTTCTTAAAATAATCTTTTCGATGCGTAGTCATAATAGTTCCGTTCAGTGACCGAAAAATGCCACTTAGTTCTATACAGCAGCTGTGCACCTGACGCTTAAATACGGTTCACACTGTTGGACAGCGTAGGTACAGAAAGGGCTGTAGCGGATTTGAAGATGCTTCGCATTACTGCAGGAGTAACTCAGCGTGATTTAATTAGAAGTTCCAAAATTCGAGGAAGCCTTTACGTCAAAGAACATATCTCAACGACAATGAATTCAATATTAACATCCGGTGGAATAACAACTAAATATTTCAACTTCAATCCGAACATCTGGGATATCATCAACACACGGCTGTAAATTTGCATAGTGTCTTCTATTAAAACTTCTGCAGTTTATTGTTTAAAAATCCATTTTTCTACAAATACAGCACGAACAAATACTAACATGCCTTTAGTCAGCATACTTAAATAAGTGTAACACTTTAGTGTTCTAATCAGAGTGGGTAAGATAAACTAATGTTTACAAAAATTGCCGAAATTGCTTCTACTTCAACAAAATTCAATTGAATTGACACGTGTCCATGTTTGCAGTGAAATCAAAATACACAAAAATCAATGTATACTTTTTGGACCAATTCAAATTCAAAAAAATACTGCACTCAAATGAATACTAGCAATATGGGCAAGTATTGGGTTTAAGCACCCCCGGCAAGAAAAATGGAAGTGGCAAGCAATTGATTAACTGCAACTGGAAAGGTACACTTTATAATAGAATTATCGCTTTGAGTACAAAATATGAAGTCAATAAAGCTACACGATACGTAATGTGCTTTGCAGTGCAGCCATGATGTAGGGTATTGCCATCACTAAACATTTATAACTTTACACAACACTTTATGTACATTTAAACATAGGGACAGGCTACAGTCCGCTTGGGCGAACAGTTGGATACCCTATTCATATTCCTATCCCTCATAAGTGGGCGTGACAAAAGTCTAACTATGGTTGAATTGTTAAGAACGTTCTACATATTTTGTTATATAGTATTTAAAGGATTTTATCGAAAAAAGGCAGCTTTTGTAAAAAAAACGCTCCCTACCTCAAACTTTGGATTTTCAAAAAAGTTTTTTTTAAATTGTGGGCGTGTCAGTAGGTGGATTTTGAAAATATTTACGCATGAGTATAAAGGGCCCCTAGAGAGTATATATTATAAAATTCAGTTCCCTAGCTCAAACTTTGGATTTTCAAAAAAGTTTTTTTTTTAAATTGTGGGCGTGTCAGTAGGCGGATTTTGAAAATATTTACACATGAGCATAAAGGGCCCGCAGAGAGTATATACTCGTATTATAAATTTCAGCTCCCTAGCTCAAACTTTGGTTTTTCAATAAAATTGTTTTATTTAATTGTGGGCGTGTCAGTGGCGGATTTTGAAAATATTATCTCCCGAGCAATTTTAGGAGTCATAGATCATATATAAAAATTTCAGCTTTCTAGCTCAAAATGCGATTTTTTTCCAAAATTTTGTTTTTTTTAGTTTGTGGGCGTGTTTGTGGGCGGATTTCAAAAATTCGTAAACTTGATTATTTCGGGACCCTATAGAGTATATGGTTAAAATTTCATCTCTCTAGGCCCAGTTTAAAGGCCTATTTTTTGCCGACAGACGGACGGACGCACGAACATGGCTAGATCGACATTACTATCGATGCTGATCATAAATATAGTAATTTGTAGGGGTCTACGGGCAATATTAAGGTATGTTACAAACTATGCGTCAAAAGTAATATACCCTTAGAACAGGGTATAAAAAGAAACTGAGGCACTTTGGAACTGCATCGCATAAATATAATTTTCTTAATGTTCTTCATTGTTTCACAAGCACTGGAAGGCCAGCCCCTTAAAAAGGATTGTACAAAATCGAGCTATCGACAAACGAACTCACTTCAATTCTTATTGGACAAAACTGAAGCATCCTATATAACTATCTGAAGTCATCACTTACCCACCGCAGCAAATAATAAATTAAGGGTTTTAATTTGTAATAATGAAAACACTGTACTACTGTAGTAGTAGTGTTTAGTAGTAAACTAAATCAATATAAATTTTTTTACTATATAAATATCTTTTTTTCCGGCTGACGGGTAATGCCAATGCTGTAATTTTGTGGGTTTGTAACTAATATTAAATTGAGATGGTACTTCAATTTTGGTAAGGCTTTGACTGCACTAATATTGTTTTAAGTAATCGTGTTAAAATGTGCAACTAGTTTGGTATTGTATAACGTAATTTAAAAGTAATTTAATGTTTTCGGTTCTACTCAAGGATCTTAGCCTTGTTAAATTTGGCATTTGTTTTGAATATAACAACTGTTAAATTTAGTTTATTCGAGCCTACGAGTACGTTTGTTGAAAGTTAAAAGATGGTTCAATGGGCTCTTCGCTCTTGATCTTGCCATGGTTTAAGTTGCAAGTTTTTACCTGTGTAGGTACTTTGAAAATTATTTGATATTTAAGCAGCATAACATTTACTGAAAATTAGACTAACAAACTTTCAACAAACTTTCTTCACATACACACTGTTGTTTTTTTTTGTCAATACATTAGACATGATTTCAAAGAATGAGAATCGCAAAGACTTGCAAGACCCCCTAGTACGATGACAGACCAGGAGTAAAAGGAGATCAACACCGAAAGACAAGCATTCGGAATTATCCAGAATACCAACGTCGCGTCGGTCGGTTTCCCATAAATCCCAAGACATTTATGCATTGCTCCGTACGGCAGTTTGATCCGTCGCCGTAGTATCCGACATTTCTTCTTCACTGTTGCTATGTCATATGTGTAGACTTCATTCCGCCGTTGTAACCAGCCTTACCGCTGTGATGAAGTGGTGCCCTACTGGTTTATGATCGCGTATGGTAGACTTGGGCCTTTCACTCGCCTCTGTGACATTTTATGGCGAAGATCAGGAATATACCACATATCGCCAGTCAAACTCCCGTAGTGTACATCTGTTTTATTACCTAGCAATGATCCTCTATCATTATTGGGAATCAGCTCTCGTAATATGACCAATCGAGCAACAAAATCGATCGTTAGGACATTCTGTAAGGCAGCAATCAACAGACACATACATTTTTTTAAAATGTATTTCTTCTCTGAAGAATGACTATTCATCAGGTCCCGATGGTATTGCACCGATTGTTCTTAAAAAATGCAGCCATGCAATTGCTCCATATCTTAAGTATCTGTTTGAATTGTCTATTAGTACAGGCAAATTCTCTAATCTATGGAAAAGTGCTTTTATCACACCTATATTTAAAAAAGGCGAACGTGGTGATATCACTAATTATAGGCCCATCTCAAAGCTTTCGTGTATCCCTAAGCTTTTTGAACAAATTGTTTGTGAAAAGTTAATATTTCTTTGTCGCAATATAATTTGTAATGAACAGCATGGATTTGTAAGAAACAGATCCGCTGTCACTAATCTGTTAAGTTTCTGTCCCATGAAATAATCGAATTTATACTCAGGGCTTTTGGTTTCCCACCATGTTTCATAAAATGGGTTAATTCATACCTTAGATCAAGGGTTTATCAAGTGAAATTTAGAGGATCGCTATCTGTATCTTTCACAGCTCAGTCTGGACTTTCAAATGGAAGTCCCCTCGGACCAATTTTATTTATACTTGCCATTAATGATGTTAAGGCATGTATAAATCACAGTAATATTCTGATCTACGCTGATGATATGAAAATATATAAATCTATCACTAGTCAGCAAGACAGAATGTTTCTTCAATCTGACATTAATAGCTTCGCCAATTGGTGTGATAAAAACGGTTTATCCCTGAACCCAACTAAATGTCAACATATGATATTCTCTAGAAAGAATATCCCTTCCACCTTTCAATATTCTCTGTCTCAACATATTATTTGTAATGTTGATAATTTTAAGGATCTTGGGGTTTATTTCGACCCCAAACTGGTTTTTGCTAAGCACATTAATTCTATTATTAATAAATCTAATTCTATGCTGGGCTTGGTAAAAAGGTGGGCCAAAGAATTTAATGACCCTTACGTTTCTATGTCATTGTACAATTGTTTTGTCCGTCCGATTCTAGAGTATACCTCTCAAGTTTGGACACCGTTCTACAACATTCATTCAAATCGAATAGAGGCTATTCAACGTAAATTTATTCGATTTGCACTTAGAGGACTTCCATGGGATGATCCATTTAACCTACCTCCCTACAGTCAACGTGTCAAGCTTCTTCAAATGTTACCCCTTTCTCAACGAAGGCTTAATAGCGATATCATTTCTTTACAGTAGCTTATATCCGGTCAAATAGATGCTCCTGACTTGCTGTCGTCTATTGCCTTTAATTTTCGTGGTGGTGCCCATAATTTACGCAGTGTTGAATTATTGTTTAGCCCCCATCATAGAACGAATTATGGGAGGCATGAGCCTATTAGTCGCATGAGTAGGATCTATAATCTAAATGATCATGTGATTGACTTGCATGTTAGTAAAATTAAGCTAAAAAATATTTTGCGTAATAATGCTTTAATGTCTTAAAATGTTTGTATTATTTTGTGTTAGTATTTTATAGGTACATAACTATTGTATTTTTAATTGTTTGGTCCTTACTAACACCTGCACTAAATGATGAGCCTTTGAGAGCACTTTTAGTGCCGGCAATTTCTGCTTTAAGCATTCCACGACACAGAGCTGATAGTGTATTAAAAAAAAAAAAAAAAATAACGCGTAGCTTTTTTTTATCTAGATACCAATAAACCAAACCTTGTTGCCGATTGGATGACTATCGACGACATTGATTCGGCAATAGTGTATACTCTATGTTTCTTTGACATTGTTCAATATGATTGATTTATTTGAACCTGGCTCCATTTCGAATTGCTCTCATCCCATACAAAAAAAGTAACAAAAGAGTTTTCTAAATTGAATTCTGCAATGCCGTCCCGCGGAATTCTATGAATAATAATGCAACAAAGCTTTTCGCCTACACTTTTGTAGCAATCAGCCGGTAGGTCGATTGGCATTGTCAATTGGTGCTACGCGAGAGGCGGTGCTGACAAAATGACTGCATTTCGAAGCCGAGATGCATTAATCTCTGTGATCGCCGTAGGTTAATATGGACTGACATACGAAGTAATTGTTTAATTGAGTTCGCAGTTTTGTAGAGCAGTATAAATTCAAGTGTCATTTGTATGATATATTAGAGTAATAGTTCAGCTGTGGGTTGCGAAGCATTAAAAATGACATCAATTACTGACTAAAATAAGTCCAATGAGAAAACTATGAATAATAAGCATAACTATGTACAGTCGAGGGATTATTAAGAGGGATTTGCATTTCAACATTTAGGTAAGGTTAGGTTTTAGGGTTAATGAAGTAGAGCGACGCTGCTTCACCGCAATTAGGTCCTTGTGGGCCCATTGTGATACCCTTCGGTGTGAGAGTTGGCGTCGTTGTTCTGGCCATGTTCCTCCATCCTTGGTCTTCTCTACTCCACGTTTTCAGCCAACTTGATGATTTTGATGTTCTTATAAACACGTTAATATGAGATCGTGAGGCATCTCAGAATTCTTGGATGTCTTGAAAGAAGAATCTTCCAAGTGTTCAATGACAGAGAAAGTGAGGTGTATCCTCATGGGTCTCTTCATCAGCAGCCTCTGCCGATGTCGTCATCCCAGTTATTAAATTTCATTGCGTATCTCCTGAGATATGAAGCAAATAATAACCCGCATGAATTTAGCCCGCCCTGGACAGTGATGTTCTCTTGTATCGTAAAAGTTTTTTGCCTGCGATAAGGGAACTTGTAGCTGTCTTCATTGTTTGCAATCGATTCAGCTTGTAAATTGAAACCACAAATTGAGCTTATTTTAAATGTTTGCATTACAAAAACACTATGTTGTTTATTTGGTTTTTGCAAATGTAGCAAACGCTATCCTCAGAAATCGGCAATTGTCCATCATTAGCTTCATCTTCCCAAGGCCCCGAATCGCTGGATGTTTCTTCGGTAAATATGATGTTTTTTGAAGCATATCTGCACATTATGTATTGACTGTAATTTTCCCTTCTTGTAAAAGATATGTTGCTTCCTATATTTTGGAGCTCTTCTCCGTACAATATTTTTTTCGTTTGACGCACCATATTCACTGAGTTGGGAAAAATATCGGCTTTTAAAAAAATCCTCGCTTTGGATGATACTCAGGAATTTGAGAAATTGCCGTTCTTAATAGCGGATTGCCCCAAAACACAATTGTAAGCGTCTATAGCTGATATTGTTCTGATCTTCTTCTTATGAACTAAATCATTCAGCATCAACATTAAAGAAGAAGTTACAATTGATAAAGAAGCTGTTTTAGTTTTGTTGATAGTTCTTACTTGTAATCCGTTGGTTAATTTAATAAAAAAAGCTCGACACAGTTTTCGCCATCCATCGGTAACATTTTGAAACTTATGCTCCGAAATGTGTAGTGTTTTGTCCCATGTCCCTTCGACTTTTTTAGCTAGGCGGCATATTTTTATAACAGAAATAAAATCATAAAGTGCCAAAACTGTGCTCTGGAACCTGAGCACGAATTTAGAATCCTCCCTAGTCACATAGACTACACCACCCCTCAGCACCCTTTTAACAAAAAACTTTAAAGCCAATATCCCCCCACCACTTTAACACCGATGGATCCAAAAACTGACGAGGGGGTTGATGGAGGTGTGTTCTCTGACAAGTTGAACCTCAGCCTCTCAGGCGGAAATCATGGCGATTAAAGAAGTCCTATCGTGGCTGAAGAGGAACGTTAAATCCGTTATGGACATCCAAATCTTCTCAGATAGCCAAGCTGCGCTAAAATCTCTGGATTCTGTCTCCACAAACGCCATCGTAGTCATAGACTGACGATCGTCTCTCACGGAGATGGCGGAGCAATTCAACATTCACCTATGCTGGGTGCCGGGAAACAAAAATATTCCGGGGAATTGTAGGGCTGAAAGGAACCATAATGCCCCTTCTACCTGATAAAGGTCGCATATTCATTCCAATCGCTGTCTAGTGACAAAACAGATTTGGCCAAAGCTGGATCTGAAACGTTCTTAGTGTTTGACCTCTCTGAACAAACTGCACCTTGGTGCTACAATTGGTGTAATCACCGGACACTCTCTCATAGGCAAGCATGAAACAAGGATTATCGTCTATACAAATGACTTCTGCATAAGCTGCTTGGACGTGGAGGAGGAGGAGACTATTCTCCACATTCTCTGCACATACCCTGCTCTCTCTCAAAGATGGAAACTCCATTTGGGATGTTTCTTTTACAATGATATCAACGATCTCATAAACATCGACATTTAAAGTCTTTCAAACATTATCAAAAACTCCAACTGGTTCAACGAGAAGGAAGAAGATAGATCCGTGTGGTATCACAATGGACCTTTTTATTGGTCAAAGTTTGTCGGCTTCTGTCGACTGCAACTATAACCAAACCTAACCTAGAACACGGGATAATGGCAAAAATGTTAACAGATTAATGATAATGCTCTTAGAGTATACTTTTTGTTAATTATTATTAATTTCTTTAATTTTTTCTAGTTGTTCAAGATAAAAGTAAAAACATAGGGACAGGCTACATTCCGCTTGGGCGAAATTTTATCTCCCGATCAGTTTTAGGAGTCAAAGATCATAAAATTCAGATTTCAACTTTCTAGCTCAAAATTCGATTTTTTCGATTAATTTGTTTTTTTTTTTGATTTTGTGGGCGTGTCTGTGGGCGGATTTCAAAAATGGGGAGGAAGTAGAGTAAGTGCCATTAGCTTATGATGAAGTAAGGACGCATGCTTCGAGGCCCTTAGATATTGAAGCGGAGAACTTCTTCTCCCTTGCTTAGTAACGAAACCTACGATAATTGGAAATCTAGATAAAAAAAATACATAATTCAATAAATTCGCAACTGAATAGCATCTAACACTCTTCGTCAACGGAACAACTTTTATTACCGCTTGCCTCATAGCTTGCTCGATTTACCATCCGTGTTGTCAAATTGTCTCTATCATATATATGCAGATGACGTTCAGCTTTACCTTAGCTTTCCAATTGGTATGGCGGAAGACTCTGCTAACAAAACTAATGATGACCTTCGTGCTATAGTTGACTGGGCTTCACGCAATACTCTATCTCTTAACACGATATCCAATCGCCAACTATATCTCTCTGGCCTACCTTTCATTCAATTGAACTGGAATTGACGTGGAATGCCCACATAAACAGTGTTGTGTCTAAGGTATATGCACACTTCGTGGACTATCCGTCATTAAATCTATATTTCCCAGCCAAGTTAAGCTTAAGCTGGCAAAAGCTTAGAATTACTTCCTATGGCTGTGAGATTGTTGCTGTATCCGACTATTCCTCAATGCAAAAATTAAAAGTGGCTTTTAACTCCATCGCGTGGTTTGTTTTCAACCTTCGGAGATACAATCACATTTCCTTAGAGTCCCGTAAAATACCTGGGTGAGGTTCGAAGCTCTTTTTAAATATCGGGCGTGTGCTCTTATTTTTAAAATATTTAATTGGAAGTAACCAGATTATCTTTTTGCAAAGATAACGTTGTGTAATGCCAACCGTCATATGGTTATGAGGTCTCTGCCGCACTCTTCCTGGACATCTCGCAGGCAATTTTTCATTTATGCTGTAAGAATCTGGAACGGTCTCCCGATTCATGTTAGGAATAAGGTCGAACACAGACAGTTTTTGAATGAACACATTTTCGTGTTGTAAATCAAAGTTATTTTTATTTCTTTTATGTCCTTTGAATTTATGTCGCTTTTATATTAATTTTTTCAATTTCCCTTCTTACAAACGTGGCTGCGGTTTTTTATTTTTCAGTTTTTACTTTATGTAGCTATTATTTTATTTCATCACCTTGCTCTGATTAAAACAAATTGAATTTCTTCTCTCTCATTGCACTTTATATAAGTTAAATTTTTGTCCAGTGAATTTTATACAGGGTGTCCCAGTAAGGCAGTATAATCCTTTAAAGGGAAATTTCTGAATTTCCGCAGAAAGAAAAATTGTATGGCAGGGAGGTCTATTCTTACCCAATTTTTAAGATATAGCTCATCAAATTGGGTGACCTCTCATTTGGGGGTGTAACCACTTTAAACGCTATAGCTTCTAAAGTCTTAAACACTTTGAGTACATCTGCAGCTACAAAAAAGTTATAACTCCTTAAACTCAAAATTATGAAAATTGGTTGTTCCATTTTTATTAACTTTAATCAAATTAATTCTCAAAATGTTTACTTAAAATTTTTTTTTATGAATTTTTTATCTTTCAAAAATACCATAAAAATTATTTCAAACATTTTTTTACGTACGGTCAATAGTAGTTGTAGAAAAAGCCAAACAAAATGTTTCAAAAAGAGGTTATATCTCTTAAAATCGCTTAGATATTTTTATGTAATCCTGAAAATTAATTTTTTGGAACAGTTTATGGAATGTTTATAGGAATTTTGCATTACGGATGGGAGATAAACTAGCAGCAAACTCAAACTCACTCTCATCTCTTCTGAAATATCATTATTTTTTCTTGGAGCTCTTCTAGTCCTGACATATTTCTAAAGAAAATTTTAGTTTCATAGCCACCCAGAAGAAAAAACCCATGGGTATAAGGTCAGCAGATTTAGGTGGAAAAGGGTTGGGGTCAAATCGAACAATCCACCGTTCGTTAAAAGTATGGTTGAAGAACGAAGTAACCCCGCTGGTACTGTGACAAAATGCTCCATCTTGTTGAAAGAACATCGCCCTTCTCTGAACAAGAGGAAGATCTTCAAGTAGCTCCGGCGGGCGGGCCTACTAAAGGGTTTCCTTTTAATCCAGCCCAAATATTTACGCTAAGCCTCTTAAGCAAATCTAATAAGCAACATATTTTGAAGAAGTTCTTCACAGTAACTAAATTCTTACCTTTGAAAGGATGTTGTGCGTATTAAATGGGGGTTGGAGTGTGACCAATGGTGCAAATTATGGTGGTTTAATCCCATCTCTTGTAAATTGCGCTTCGTCAGTAAACAGAAAGTTCTTGAGGAACTGCCCGTCATCTGACTGTTTGCCCAGTAGCCATTGACAAAATTCCACTCTTCTTTGCTCATCTTCTGGTAGTCAATTCTATTCCGGTGTTAAATGGAAAGGGTGTAACCTATTACTCTGTAGAGTTCTGTGAATCCTGGTTCTGAGAAGTTGTAAGTGCACAGCTAGTCTGCGGACGCTGCCTGAAGGCTGAACTTCCAGAGCACCCTCCCACACTCTGCCATCGCTGCGTCTAAACATAGTTTCTTTTTATTTGGTGCAACTGGCCCAATATCAACATCATGTTCTACGATTTGGGTGATTTTAAGAGTAATTCAGTAGGTGCACTCACTTTTGATGATTTTTTCTGAAAATAAAATGGCTTTTGTCATTTTACAACTTCTGTTGATCGTGTTCAAAAATTGCGTTGAGGTCCATAATGAAATAACACACCGTCTTCAAAAAATTAAAGAATGTCCTATAACCCACAATAAAATTCAAACTCGAAACTGGTCGATTGTACTGCCAGGAAGACACATAATTTTTATTTAAATTTTGATAAATAGCTTAGGTTTACAGCACTCACCACATCAGAACCAAATACCTGCCAGCTGATACGAGCAAAAGCAGAGCAATCACAAAGGAACTGTTTCGCAGTGTCATCGCTTTCTCTACAGTATTCGCAGTTGGTGGTATCGCTTAAGGCTTGCACCTTAGCATGCTTGGCAAAAGCGTTATGACCCGTAAGAACACCAGTAATTTGTCTGCAGTCTTTTCTGTTGTGAGACAACAAGAATGCAGCAGATTTTTTACAGGCGTTGGGAAGAATTCGTTTAAGCCTGTCTGCAGCCTGGAGAGTCATATTCACTGCGATTCTGTTTATATGAAACCCAACCGACAAAGGAAGTCCTGACCGAGGACACAGGTAGACAAAACGCCGATTTTGGAGGTTGTTAAAGGGTTGAGCAAGACCTTAAGTACAGCTTCGCTGTCGCTATAGACGCAGATACTTGGCCCCCTCTACCTGTTCTTCACAACGATACATTACTATGTACCCGCGTTGAAAAGCGATAGCAGTATTTTTATTTTGACGTCTACCAATCGTTAAAAAGCTATAAAGTGCTCTTGCGAAGTAATGTATTGGGTTTTGGTAGATAGGATAGAATAAGATAATCATGGAAACAAGCGCTACATTCGACCTGGAGTTAAACGGAAATTTCCGCAACTGACAAAGCGATTGTGGGTCATTCCTATCGGCGGCTGGCAGCATAAGCCATTTTTCAGTTTCCCAAAACATCTGTGAGAATATCGATGTAGGTAGTTCTACATGAATGAAGTGTGATGAGTGAGAAAAAAGGCCAGACTTTCCTGACAATCTTTCCAAAATTGCAGGCTTTTTCCATTTTTTGAAAAGAAAAAGAGCCTGCAAAAATTATTTGCAAAAAATGCAGGCAAAGTTGTAATACCCAACATTGACCTACCCCAACCTCGCACCTACTCCTTATCCAACAGCGACACCAAGCAGGCTGATTGTGTTGGTCAGCATACCCCATAATACATTGCACTTACTATAGGGTCTACAATAAATATCACAAGTATAAATATGCAACCTACTGCTTGAGGTCTCCGTTAGATTTGGAGTAGGTGCATTACTTTTCTGGCCTAATTTCGATGTTACTTTCTGGCTCCTTTTCCAAACCTGGCCTAATTTCCAACTTTTCTTGCGTATTTTCCAAACACTTTCTATATTATAGTGAAAATTCTAAAAAGCAACAGAAAGCAAGGAAAAAAATGATTATATTATAATCATTTTTTTCCTTGCGTTAGTTGTGGGATACCAGCTCATTACCTCTTCGTTTCAGAAAAGAAAAGACGATTTCACTGACTAATTGGTCCAAAACTATTCAATCTAGCGTCTGCAATTTATATTCTTCCCCTCCCTCCCACTTCACCACATCTACTGGTCAATATATAAATTAAATAAACCAAATTGCTGCAAGAAAAATGAAACGGAATTTCCAATTCAAATCATCGCAAAAACAAAATTACAAGTATTTGAACGCAAACGACATAATAACTCATGACCCTACATGCCAAAACACATGTTCCCGGTTCAACATTCAAGCATTTTATCGACAGCGAAAAACCAAAAATCCAATATGAATCTTTTTTGCCAGCTATGGCAAAAATCACGACCAAAATCCTGTTCTTGTGCACTTGCATGACTGTTTACAGTCACCCAGTCTGTCCTCCCTCAATTTATGATTGCTAAAGAGAGGCAATCGTTTTACTTGTTATTCCATTTTTACCGCAATTGTAGACTCTGGGGCATTTCCAATAGATAAACAACAAATCTAACTATATCTCAACATCACTGCTTCCCGACTTGCTGCCAATATTATAAAATAGATTTTCGATCAATTGATTATGATATGGATAATGCCAAACAAAGTAGCATCATCTCAGTTCGGGGCAGGGGAAAGTTTTTCTTCTAGACCTTACTGGCTGAGGGAAATCCACACGAAGTACAAAACAAAGAAATCAAAACAAATCCTGTGAATCACCTTGCGACATGGTATCCTGTATCACGTCCGTCACGATATTTTGAACCAAACTACGAGCTTGAAATAATAAAGAGATTTTCACTCGGTCCAGATGTACATGTGTACCACACGGCCAACAACAAAACGTTTATCCGCATGGCGCGCCAAAACCTTGGAAAAAACAACGTATTCCCAGTATCTTCAAACTAGATTTAATATAACAGTATCTTACCAACGATAGGAAGATCCTATCATAATATCTATGAAAGCGTATCGCTTCATCGAGACATAGCTACGATTATAATGGATAACTAAAATCGTTTAACCAAATTAGCTATGAAACACAGCCAAGTAGTCTCACCAGCACCACAATGTGTCGTTTGTGTTCGTGAGAGGACGAATAGCGCCGTGACATTATATGTGCATTTGGGACCTAAGTTTTGGGATTTCTGTGTCGGATCGATGCATCCATTCCATGAGGAACATAATTAGAATGACATCAGTTAGTACCAAGTTTTGGTGTACATGCCAAAGCGGTGGTGGTTGTGTTTCGGCTCTTTCCTAACGGTTGTTTCTTAATTTGTATTCAATTCAAGATTAAGTTAAGTGAATTTCAAGGAGGCTACATGCACTGAAGACGATGCACCTGACTTAAATGAGGAGACTGTACACTTATATTGAAAAAAATAACTAAAGTATGGTAAGCAAGACTTTTGTTTTGCGAAAGGACTATCGTTTTAGCGCGTGACTGTTTTACAAAGTGGTACTTGTACCCAGTATCATGGATTTGGTGAATAAGGATATAGATTCTCTGAATAGAAGACACAATCGGCGTTATCTCTTAATAAAATATTTAATGTGGAGTTGAAATTAGGGGTCCCGTTCTTAAAAATATCCTTTTGATTAGCCCCAAAAGGGACTTCAAATTAAGGCTTCACACAATATTTTTTTATTGCTATTGGCAATTAAGTTTACCAGACTAAGTGCTTGGTATTTGTTCTTCGATATTTATGGAAGACACTA
Source organism: Portevinia maculata (assembly GCA_949715645.1). NCBI lineage: Eukaryota > Metazoa > Arthropoda > Insecta > Diptera > Syrphidae > Portevinia > Portevinia maculata. The sequence goes on from OX454527.1 coordinate 181,587,446, forward strand.
ATGGAAATTCTTGACGGTGTCTTTCCTGCAAACAAGTAATAATCCGACACGGAGTTTGAGGACTGCAATTTCTGAAGGACAGATTATTTTGCATACATAAAATTAATATACTGTTGAACCATTTGTGGCAAATTTTCAAGAATAAATCATTTTCACCTGGTAAATTATGTACAACAACACTGGTATTTTTAAGCCAATGATCACTGTTGTTAGTTTCGACGAAAAGGGCTTTGCCTGAAATGTATGAGCAACTGGTGCCTTTTTTTTGATGGCACACTAACGCGACCTAGCAGGATGTGTAGAGTAATTCAATAGTTACTACGGCAGCTCAGCTCTAAACTACATCCGTCTCGAGTTATGCGCCCTAATCTATAACACGTATTTATAGAATTAGAAAAACTATGTATAATACGTCCTATTAGATTAGGGCGCATAACTCGAGGCGAATGTACTTTAGAGCTGAGCTGCGATGGTAACTATTGTTTATACATCCTGCTAGGTCGCGTTGGTGTGTCATCAAAAAAGGCACCATTTTTGTGCATGGTCCTTAAATTTATACCGGTTTTGAATTTTCGGTGTCCTGATTTTCGATATTGTTTTTTTTCGAAAGAATTGAAGGGTGTGCTCAGAAAAGGTCGGAATTTTAAGACATTAATATTTTGACAACATCAATTCGTTGATGACTTAAAATCTGAAAGGTTTTATTAAACAACTATTTTGGAAAAAAGTTTATGATGGTGGAGTTTTCGGTAAACAATCGTGATCTGGCAAAGGGCCTTACTAAAACAGAAAATGCAGCAGTGAAAATGTTATTTTTTATTATTTTCAATTCGGCAACATTTATAATAGACTAAGCATAATCTTTCTGCTGTTAATGTGCATTTTACAATAACGTGATTAAGATTTATTACTTATTTGGTTATATCGAATATCGATGGTCTCTGGACAAATAGTACTGAACCACCAAACAGATGGGGTCACAAACGAAACTTAAACCGACATAGCTATATTATAAAAGTTATTTTGCAGAATTATGAGCCTTGTAAGGGCTATCGCTTCGCGTGAGTCAGTCACCTTGACGTGCGTACCATCATTGCATTCGATGGTGCCGGTGCGAAGGCTTGAGGCGTAGGTTCAACGGGCTATGCTGTCTAAGGGCCACCCATGACAAACAGGCTGTTGACGAGCGTTTACCAAGTACTGACCAGGACTCTACGTCCCCTCTCTCCCCCCTCTCTTTCTTAAGGCGTAAGTGCGGTACATGTACTACTTTGCGGCCTCTACAGGACAGCCCGATCTTTTCAATCTCCCCCTCCTTATCCTCTGGGCTGGACGTAAGGTGTCATACGACCCGTACCGAGAGTCAACCTGGCTGAGGACCCAGTCTATCAAATAGCTCAGTCGTACACGGAGTATCCGGATACCTGGCGACCTCCGGATTAACCAGCCTTATCTACACAGTGCGGATCTCTGTGCAGATGGACCTTTTTTCTCCGCGACTCGTGGGATCTCAATATGAACTCTAAAAAACAAAAACAGACAAAAACAAAAAATTTTATGGCCGGTTCCCCTTTCAAACCGGACGGTAGTACGGCGACCAAACTGTCTACCGACATAGCTCTTATGGCACCATATAGTGTTGGAACTGTGGACAGACATGGTCCCTCCACTAGTGTATGCGAGCTCAAAAAACCCTTTTCCGACAGAGAGAGGACTGTGAATCATGGTCTCCCCTCTGCCGGCCCCACCAAGTCAACAACTTCGGTCAATGCTAATACGCTGTCTGTAGGACGGACTGTGGCAACTCATGGTCCTTCCACGGTCGGCAATAGCGTTGCCCCCAAAAAATCTGTTGGTGGTGGGACTGTGCTTCATGGTCCCTCCACGGTCGGCAAAAACGTTGCCCCCAAAAAACCTGATGGTGGTGGGACTGTGCATCATGGTCCCTCCACGGTCGGCAAAAACGTTGCCCCTAAGAAACCTGATGGTGGTGGGACTGTGCATCATGGTCCCTCTACCAACACAGAGCGTCACCATAATCCGTCCACGGCGTCATACAAACACCGACGCAACGCCATCCGAATCCAGCGTATGTGTGGCACCATCGCGGAGAAGGATAGGACGCCAGCATAAATCGCCAAACTGGACTGGGCTCAACAGCTCCTTAAGGCCTGCGACCCGTCGATCAAACGCCAGAGAGGCAGAGAGTGCATAACACCGGCATCTCTCCCACTATAACACCTCACAGATCTTTCAGTGACATCTTGAAAGACAAAATTGCGGTCGCAGTCATGACATTGACGGGTATTTAACCCATGAGAAGTGGGATATGGTCAAGAGAGCGCTTTCGCGCTCATTCTTTTCCTTCATAAGAAACCATCCCGGACCTCCTCTGCTTACACATGAAGGAGGGTGGCATCAAGGTCACATCAAATTGGTCGCGTGTGATGATCAAAGATCGGACGATCTCTACAAGCTTGCAATAAGTAGGCTTGGAGAGGTGTGGCCCGATGCAAAGCTCGAGGTTGTTGCAAGGGAGGACATCCCCTGCCGACCAAGATCTCGTATTTGGATCACTGCGGATCCATCCACCCCTGAGGACATCCTGGAAGTCCTGAAATTCAACAACCCTCCCCTCCGACCCACAACTGGAAGGTTGCCAAACTGGAAGAACTGAAGGGCGATTACAGATGTGTCGTGGTTGTAATCAACCAAGAAACCCTGGCTCCTCTGGCCAAGAACGACTACATCATAAGATTCGCATGGGACGATGTCAAAATGCGGGTCTATAAAAAGGATGAAATGGATGCGGGTAAACTTCCCCCTCCTCCTCCTCCTCCCTCTGACTCTATGATCGTAGTCTCAGATCCTGGGGCTTCAATCTCCTTCCACTCTTTAGAGGACGATGAACCCTCGCTAACCAACGAATCACCATCCATAACCGACGCTTTGTCAGATATGGAGACTGATGATCAAGATCAGGATAAGGCTCTTCTGAGTGAAGACGAGCTTCTCAACTCGTCCTCGGAATTGGAAGGCCTGAATAACACCGTGGTGGAGGCAACTCTGCCTGATTGTAGCGAAAATGCTGCAGTTAGTTCAGATTAACCTCCAACACTACATAAAGGCTTAGGCCGCACTTATTCTTCGTCTTACCAAAGGCGCAGAAGACATCGTCCTGATACAAGAACCTTGGATTGTCAACAACCTGGTTCGAGGACTCAGGACTCCTGGATACTACTCACTGTATGTGACCGATAAAGGTAAACCTAAATCGTGCATACTAGTGAAAAGTAGTATTAATGCTTATTTACTCCCTAATTTCAGCGATCGAGATACAACTGTGGCAATAATAGAGACCGCTGGTAGATCATTCTGGCTAGTATCAGCGTATCTCGCCCACGATCAAGTGGGGCCTCTCCCTGGTGATAACCTAGAGAGGTTGATCGAAGAAGAAAGGAGGCAGAAAGCTGACCTCATATTGCGGTGCGATGCCAACGCTCATCACACCGTATGGGGCAGCACAGACATCAATAACAGAGGTGAGTCACTTTTTGAATATCTCTTACGTACTAACCTCATTGTTTGTAACTCAGGTAATGAACCCACCTTCATTACCAAAAATCGACAAGAAGTCCTTGACATCACTCTTGTCTCCGATACCATCAACGACATGATAACGGGCTGGAAGGTTTCGGCTGATCACTCTTTTTCGGATCACCGCTATCTTCTTTTCAACCTAAATGTTGAGCCTCCATGTCAACCCATTTTCCGAAATCCTCGGAAAACCAATTGGCCCTTATACAGAGACACATTACATAATCGTATTAAATCTGTACTCTTAAGTCCAACCTGCGACTCCAATGAGCTCGACAATAAAGTCGATGAACTCACCCTGGCCCTTAACGAAGCAATGGCGGCATCCTGCCCGCTCGTACAACGCAGGGGTAAAAAGAAGCCTCACTGGTGGACCCCTGAGCTAGGACCAGTAAAGAAAGGAGTGCAGAAGACTCTTCAATCTTGCTAAAAGCTCAAAAGCAATAACCGATTGGGACTCCTATAAGGAATCCCTCATACTATACAAAAAAGAATTAAGGAAAGCCAAAAGAACGTCATGGAGACTCTTCTGTGGAAAAATAGAAGAATCCTCTGAGGCATCTAGGCTAAGAAAAATCCTTGCTTCAAATCCTACTATGCCTAGCTGCCTTAAGAAGGCAGACGGCTCTTGGACGATATCTAGCGAAGAATTGCTCAATCTGCTACTTGATACTCACTTTCCAGGTAGCTCCAATATTGCCGGCAATTATAGCCTTAACAGGTCACATGCACAGGTAACTTACCCTCACGGTCTGATAACTAGGGACAAGCTGACTTGGGCGCTACAAAGCTTCAAACCCTTCAAGTCTGCAGGACCAGACGGCATAATACCTGCCGAACTACAAATGTCAGCGGATATCATCCTGCCTGTGCTGGAGATGATCCTGAAAAGCTGTGTAGACCTGGTTCAATATTCCCACGTCAGTCCAAAGTACCTCAGTACCATTAGTCTATCTTCATTCCTCCTCAAAACGCTGGAGCAATTGATTGATATCCATCGTCGCACGAACATAAATCCGCAATTGTTGTCTGCGGCTCAGCATGCATACTGTAAGGGAAAGTCGGTGGAAACCGCTCTTCACTCCATAGCAGTAAATAGTACAGTGAGATTTGCCTATAACTTGGGTCGAAGGGAACACATTTCTGAATATGTAAGGCATTTTCTTGGAATGGACTTACAAAAATATCTCGACCTTAAAATATTGACTTTCCTATTCACTCTCAGAGAAAAACAGGAACCAGAATATCTTTTCCAAAGGTTACAATTTGCATCTTCTTCGGTCAGAAGTAGAAGTTTTGTCCCGCCAGCATATAACTATAATGTGACACAAAAACAATTTTTTGTATACGCCGTAAGACTTTGGAATTCGCTTCCGGTTCATATCAGAAGATCTTCAGGCATGAGCGACTTTCAAAGACAAATCAAACAACACTTTTCAATTTAACTTTTGTATTTAATTTTAATTATTTAACTGCTATAGGGTTTTAGGGAATTTTAGCTTATTATTTTTATTTTTACTTATTTATTTATTTATTTTTATTTTTTTTTCTCTCTTTTTAAGTAAAATACCCAATCAATATAAATACATTTTTGCCATTTAGAACAATTTGAAATTGTAAAATATACTTATATCTTAATGTACCAACCTTGTCAATACTGTAACACACTTAAAAGATTGCATTGTATCTATGTGTTAACATGAATTATAAATAAAATACAAATACAAATACAAAATACATAGAACGCACTATCGAATACTCTCTTCATCACAAATAGTATACCATGGTGGCTTTCCTTGACATAGAAGGCGCCTTTAACAACGTTAACACATCTGCAATCGCAAATGCACTGACAGAACTGAAGGTGAATAGCTCGCTTGGTGAATGGATTAATCTACTGCTTGAAAGTCGGATTATTAATTCAAAACTGGGCGTTACATATGCTAGGAGGTCTGTCAGTAGAGGCACGCCACAAGGCAGTGTTCTTTCTCCCCTTCTCTGGAATTTGGTGGTGAATAAACTACTGATAAACCTGGAAGGGGAGGGCTGCAGGGTGATTGCCTATGCGGATGACGTGTCTATAGCCGTCTCAGGAAAACACCTCAATACCATAAAGGAACTCCTGCAAAACGCTCTTAACAAGCTAACGAGATGGGCTTATCGGTGTGGACTGGGCGTTAACCCCCACAAAACCGAGTTGGTCCTCTTTTCCAGGAAATATAAAATCCCACATATTGACCCTCCCTCTATTAGCGGTACAAGCTTAACCTACTCTGACGAAGCAAAATTTTTGGGTCTAATCTTCGATAGGAAGTTAAGTTGGAAACCCAATATACAAGAAAGAGTCAAGAAAGCTACAGTGGCACTTTTCTCTTGCAAAAAAGCCATTGGCAATAAGTGGGGTATACAACCCCGTATTACGCATTGGCTATATACAGCGGCGGTTAGACCAATTCTTACTTACGGGGTGGTCGTCTGGTGGACTGCCCTGGATAAAGCTATAAACCGCGACAAACTGGGCAAAGTCCAGCGTTCAGCGTGTCTGTGCATTAGCGGAGCACTCCGTACTACCCCCTCCGCTGCACTGAACATTCTGTTACACCTGATACCCCTCGACATCTTCAGCATGCAAACAGCGGCTTGTTCCGCTGTCCGCTTAAAAGCTACCTCACAGTGGACCAACAAGAAGATCGGCCACTCCATCATTTTGGACTCCTTTAAGTCTCTACCCAGAAACATAGACTACACCATACCCCATCTGCAGTTCGGAAAAAACTTCCAAATCACCATTCCTTCCAGATCATTCTGGGATGATGATGCATTTGCGGAAGATAAATCGATCCACTTCCACACCGACGGATCTAAAACCAGCGATGGGGTAGGTGGGGGCGTTTTCTCAGAAAAGCTAAATCTTAGCCTCTCTTTCCGTCTTCCAGATTATTGTAGCGTGTTCCAGGCGGAAATTTTAGCGATAAAAGAAGCCCTGTCGTGGCTAAAGAGGAATGTGATATCCTCAAAGGATATCCGTATCTTCTCAGATAGTCAGGCAGCGATTAAGTCCATGGACTCAGTCTCTTCAAATTCCATCGTAGCCCAAGATTGCCGCTCATCTCTTTCAGAGATGGCAGAGCAGTTCAACATTCACCTCTGTTGGGTGCCGGGACATAGAGACATTCCAGGTAACTGTAGGGCACACGATCTCGCCAAAAAATGAACCACTTTACCTCTTTTACCTGATAAAGGTTCTTTAGGAATACCAATCGCTACATGCAAACTCTTGCTCAAGCTATCAGCAATCGAGAAAACAAACCTTAGGTGGACATGTAGCAATACTTGTCTAGCGACTAAGCGAATCTGGCCAAAGCTGGATCTGCGACGCTCTACGTGTCTAATCTCATTAAACCGACTGCATATTAGCTCGACCATAGGTGTTACCACAGGACACTGCTTAATAGGCAGGTACGCCTCCAGACTTGGCGTGCACTCAAACGACTTCTGCAGAAGCTGCATGGACGAGGAGGAGGAGGAGACTATACCTCACCTTCTATGCACTTGTCCTGCGCTCTCCCACAAAAGAAATCTCCATCTAGGGGACTTCTTGTTTAATGACACAAACGACTTAGCCAACACTGGCGTCAGAAGTCTTTCGCGTTTCATAAGAAGCTCCCATTGGTTCAACGAGCTGTGAGGGAATCCCCAGATCTGTGTGGTACCATAATGGACCTAATTTTGGTCTAAGTGTGTCGGCCTTAGCTGACAGCCACGTCAACCTAACCTAACCTAAGGGCTATTGCCTCAATGATAATATCTTTTGAAAAGTAAATCCTTTGACAATTCCTGAGATGAACACTATAGTTCAAAAATGAGCGAAACTTCTCATGATAGGGGAAAAGGACGAACCAACCGGTACCTCAGCTGCTCATATATTTAACCCTGGATGTACATGTTTTTTTTTGTACGTTAAGGACATACTTCGATTGATTGACACACGTCGATTGTTTTCAATTACTAAGTTCGCTTAACATTAGGAAAAACAAGCGAATAGTTTTTTTAAGCATTTTACTTCAAAATGGAATTTTCATAACCTTGGTTCTTTGTTTGTCTTTGTGACAAAACGAGCGCAAAATTGAGTGTGTTTATACAGAGTGACTGGTGGTTTCGAGGACACAGATTTTAATAAATCTTACTCACATAATATTTATTGATATACATATATATAATGTGTATAAACTGATGCAAAATGAACAAAGAAAAGAATAACGGTTAAACATGAACTTCCGTCGTCAATTTGACGAAGCATGTACTTCCAGGGTTAGCGACACTTCCAATATCGCCAAGAACGCTGCAAAATATTTGGGCTTCCTCAAACGATGCAAGAAATATTTCACAAATTGTGACGTGGCTTCAATTTATAAGATATTCGCCCCTTATTTTGAGAACAACACTCATACATATCTGGTCTGGTGAAGCAATAACTTAACTGTAGCTACTTGAAAGGATTCAAAAACGAGCGATGAAACTTATTGGCGATCGCGACATTTCGAAATCACCACGAACCACACGGATGTGGAATACTCTGCTAAGCTCTGTATTACCTTCGCATTAAAATATACAAACATTGAAAAACAACGTGCATAGTCACTTCACTTCCTTTATGCCCGTGCTGTTACTTTACTATAAGGGTACAAAAATCCCATTAAGCGGGCGTTGATTACAAAGACAAATGATCTTAACGACAAATGTCGCTTGGTCATTACGTATTTACGAAATATATTTAATTGACTTGAAAACAGAGGACAGAACGGGATTGTAGGAAACCACCCAGAGACTGTCTGGCTTCCGACCAAAATCATCAATATGCTAAGTGAACTCACTGTCTTCGGTGGACTACCTTTCTTTATTAGGCATAGTCAAATTTTAACCAAGTAAATATAGGAAACCAAAAAATTCCCTTACGCAATTTCCCACTCTCTTATAATAATAAATAAAAATTAGGCATTAACGACTGGTACCTTGCTTCGTCAACCGTTTTACGAAGGGGCCTCAAAATTTAAGCCGACGAACGGCAAATTATAGAAGGAAGTTTACTTGGCCTTGAGACTCTTTGATTAGTAGTCCAACACACTAAGCACTGAGCCCATGCGCCCACAGTCTTACTATTCCTTTGGGAAAAATGCTGAACTTCATCAGAAAATTTGGATATATATAAGGGGATATATATATATAACCAACGACCATACCACGTCGAGTTAATCGGTTCTCGTGAGTCGTTCCGCAGCTCTCATCGAGATAGGTCGGCTAGTTAGTGTTCAGCGGGAAAAAAGAAAAGTGTATCGATTATAAACGCGATTTAGCCAAGTGTTTTTAAGTCCAAGGTTGGCTTAGTAAGGTAGGCGTCCGACTTTGACGCCGGAGACTCGGGTTCGATTCTCGGCCAGTCTTCAATTTTTAATTTCATTTTTTTTTCGGAAATATAGTGATAGAGACACAAAAATAAACAAAAAAAAAGTGCCGCATTATCAGGCGATGGACCCCGGAAAATCGGTGGTCCCGCTTACGGGTGTGGGTGTGCCGTTGCGACGTGTGGTGCGAACACGTGAGCCGGCAAAAAAATCAGCAGCAACAACAGCAGCAACAACAGCAGCAACAACAGCAGCAGCAACAACAGCAGCAACAACAACAGCAGCAGCAACAACAGCAGCAACAACAGCAGTAACAACAGCAGTAACAGCAGTAACGAAAGCTGCAACAGCAGTCACAAAAACAGCGGCAGCTTGTATGCCAAGGGCAGCTTTAAATGCCATGACACCAAGCCCAACAGCGTGTTCCGCGTTGCCCAGGCGGGGATCTTCGCAGGCAACACCAACAACAAAAACATCAACAACAACAACAGCAACAACAACAACGCCAACAATAAAAGCTCTCGCTACAACGCCAGCAGTAACTGTAAGCGAGGAGTATAGGACAGTGGAAAAACGGCGGCGGAAGTTAAATCCGAAGCCGAACCTTTCAGCCAAAAGAAGGTTAAACTTGGCAGGCCATAGTGTGGCATCATCGGTGGCTGCATCCGATGATGACGGAGCACACTCCAGCTCTTATGAGTATGATGGAGGAGAGGGCCGGTACGTCGGAGAGGGAAACTCCTTCAAGGACTTACCGGTCGATGACGAGGAAGTCGTTCAAATGGACGAAGAAAAAGAGGATGATGAGGAGGCGCAGCTGGACGAGCTCATAAAAGAGCTGCTGGAGAAGCGGGACCAGTTGCGCAGAAAGAAGCTGCAGCAACAGCAACAACAAGCTGTGCTCAAGCAGCAAATTCAGCAACAACTGCAGGTGAAGCAGCAACAACGGCAACAACAACCACAACACCAACAACAACAGCAACAACAACAACAACAACAACAACAACAACAACAACAACAACAACAGCAATCAAAGCATCAGATAGAGGCGCAGCAACAGCATCAACAGCAATCGAAACAGCCACGGAAGAACAAAGTACCACCCATCAACGTGAGTAATTTCGATATTGTAGATAGCATTAGAATCTGTAAATTGATAACGAAAAATTTCCATGTGAAAAGGCTTTCTGCCAACAAACACATAATTATATGTGAAAAAATAGAGGAGTACCAGAGGGTGCGCGCCGCCTTGGGAGAGGTAAAAACCGAGTACTTCACGTACACCCCAAGGGATCAAAAACTTAAAACCGTTGTGTTGAAAGGTATCGATCCCTCAATTAAAACGGAGGAGCTAGAAAAAGAGCTCAAACATTTCGAAAGCGACGACCTCAAGTTCGTGGGGGTCAAGCCGTTTTCCTCGGCTGTGGCAAGGGGTGGCAACCGTCACTTACCATTCTTCCTGGTTCAGCTTACTCCCGACAGCAAAATTGACAGTCTGCGAAATATCCGCTTTCTGTACTATCATGCTGTAAGATGGGAGAAAATAAAACGGTCAGATCGCATACTTCAATGTATGCGCTGCCAAAGGTTCGGGCACGCCGCAGCTAACTGCAACATGCAGTTTAGATGTGTCAAGTGCGATAGGGACCACATATATGGTGAATGCTCTCTAGGTAAGGAGAGAGTCGAAGACCGGAGTGTACTCTCCTGTGTGCTCTGCAGGAACTCTGGGCATCCCGCCAACTTCAGGGGTTGTCCAAAGTACCAGGAGTTGAAAAAAAGAGTCCAGGCCCGTAAACAGCAGTCTGAAGATGATAGGCGTCAGAGGAGTCGCTCGTTCGCAAATTTTGTGGCACCCAACGTGTCCTTTGCCCAAATGGCAGCTGGACCGGGTCAAGCCCACATGACATCAAACCAACCAAAGGTAGCTCAAAATGCACCAGAGGTGGATCTGGACTTAAAATCGATCCTTCTGTCTCTGCACGGAAAGATCGATAAGTTCCAGAAACAATTAAATGAACAAGCGGCCCGAATTGACTTTATCTATTCGGAGCTGTTTGTGGGGTCTGGTGTGCCATAAATCTAATGGCTGCGCTGGATGAGGGAAACTTAAAGATCCTTGCTGTGAATGTTAATTCACTTGTCAGGATCGAGAAAAGAACGTCACTTGCCAATTTGTTGAAAACCGAAAACCCGGATGTGCTTTTGGTTAGCGAAACTAAGCTAAATCAGAAGCACAAATTGGGATACAAAGACTATCATGTAATAAGAAGAGACCGGCCTCACTCCACTCAAGGAGGTGGGGTTGGAATCTTAATTCGAAAAGGCCTGCGCCATAGGGTTATATATAGCGGGGACGTGCGTAGGTTCCAGTTGTTGGAGGCATGCATCATATGCATTCCTCTCCATAGCCGGAGGAGAATGTATGTGGTGTCGCTTTACGCACCTGCTGCACCTCCACCAAACCAATTTATGACAGAGCTCGAGACACTTTTTCGTGGTCTGCAGCTAAACTCGGAGGAGAATTATTACTTCTTGGCCGGAGATATTAATGCCAAACATGCGGCGTGGGGAAATGTTACTGCAAATCCCAGGGGCAACCAGTTTCACGACTGGTGGCGCCTCAATATGATTGAGTACAACCTCGAGTTGTACGCGACGGATATCCCTTCTTTCCCAAGAAGCGGTGCTTTCCTGGACTTGGCCTTAACGGACGCAAGACTTCAACTGACGAACATAGATCAAAACACGCGGAACTGTTTGCGTGCGTTTGAGTACGATAGTGACCACTACGGACTCGCCGCCGCAATACGGATCCCGAACGAACAAACGCTGCTGGAGGAGTACGAAGCAGTGTGTTCATTCGATTATCGGAGGGCACAATGGTCGCGCTTCTCCAGATTTTTAAAGCGAGATATACGTTCGAGTGGGATCGACCCACCGACAAACAGTAACATGACAAATGATGACATTGATCGGCATTTATTGCAAATGAACGACGCCATCAAACGAACTATGGAACGAACTATTCCTCGGGTAGGACGTTCCGACGACGACCAGACAGAAAAGTACAGAAACCCTACAATCGACGCACTATACCGACAGAAAAGTAGACTGCTCTCGAGGCTTAAACGGCTGTACAGGCAATTTACTGATCGCAACGACCCGGAGGTAAGGATGCTGAATTCAGAGATCCGAATCCTGAAACAGCTGATAAAGGAAAATTACAGAAAATCTGTAAGTCTGTATTGGGGCAATAAAATTCGGGCTATTAAAACCTGTAGTCCGAATATGTTCCCACAGATAAATAAGTTGTTCAGGAGGAAAGATCACAATGATATTCCTTGTGTTCGAATCTCCCAGACAGCAGAGAACAGACAGACAGTACTGACTGCTGGAATAAGTCCAGAAAGTGTCGCTTCAAACGACGATTTTTTCGTGGTCGAGGACCCACAGGAGAAAGTTGATTTGCTGGGCGCTTGTTTCGAGGCCGTGTATACGGTGAACAATCCTGTTCGCCGTAACCACGACATTGAGAATAGAGCTCTAGTGAGCCACTTCTATCTGCGCACCGAACTTGAGAATTGGCGATCTGAGAATAACGGATTCACCGTGTTCACTGATGAAAACCATGCTAATGCAGTTGTCGCCAATGGCCGAGATGCATCGCACTTGTTCGTGTCGAAGGATGATCTTCTGTGCATCTTCGAGTCGCTAAAGAATAAAAAGTCGGCGGGGATGGATGGTGTCCCAAACGTCGTATTGAGACACCTGCCTCTGGAGGCTGTAGATATTTTCACCACGTTGTTTAACAATGCGCTGAATAATGCACATTATCCGGCGCATTGGAAGGTAGCTGTGGTACACCCTATCCCGAAAAAAGGTAAAGATAGGACGAACCCTGCCAATCTACGGTCAATTAGCTTGCTTCCGAATATTAGCAAGGTCTTTGAAAAGGTTGTCAATAGAGCCCTGTTAAAGTGGGTCGAGGACAATAACATAATTCCGGACAACCAGTTTGGTTTCAGGGCGAGGCATGACACTATTCATGCCGCGTCGAAACTGGTTTCCGACATTCAGTGGAATAAATGCAAGAACCAATGCACGGGTGCTTGTCTGGTTGATTTTGAGAAGGCTTTCGACACCGTATGGTTAGAGGGACTTTTCTACAAGTTGACCAGGCGAGGGATGCACAAACCTTTGCTATATGTAATTTATAATATGCTTATGGGAAAGAAGTTCGTTGTCAAATGTGGCAATGTGACTTCGAGCAGAGTCTTTGAAATTAAAAACGGTTTACAGCAGGGGGCGGTCAATTCTCCGATCCTGTTTAACATTTACACGAGTGATCTGGTAGGTTCACTCAGACATGCTATAGCGTATGCCGATGATTTGGTGGCATACAGATCAGGTCCTAAAATCGAGGTCATTAATATCCTTTTGCAGCGTGATTTCGATCAAATTAAGCGATATTGCGACGAATGGAAGTTGAAAATCAACTTTCAGAAGACGGAAACAATCTTGTTCAGAACTCCATTGGCTGGGGCCTCTAGGGATACCAGAAAAAACTGGAAAAAATTGGCCATTATTGGACAAAATGGGCAGCCATTGGCGGTGAGAAGCGTAGTTAGATATCTAGGTATCTGGCTTGACCAGTATCTATATTTCGATAGACATATAGTTGCTTGTCTTGCTGGGGCCAAGAAGGCTTATGCTTTGACAAGGAGACTGTTTCATAGCAGTCAACTTGACTCCAAAGTGAAGGTCATTTGCTACGTGGCCCTTATAAGGCCAATTATCGCTTATGGTTGTCCATTGTGGTTCAATATAGCGCCCAGCTATATGGAAAAGATTCGGGTTTTGGAGAGACAATGTCTTAGGACTTGTCTCCGGTTGTTCCGAACGCCTGAATCCAATTATATTAAATACTATCCCAACAAGGTCCTATACGATGGGGCTCAGTTGAATAGGATTGACAATTTCCTCATTAAGGTGACTCGAAGGCACGTTGCAAGGGCGATGGCCAGCGACAATAGTCTGATATTTGGGGCTTACTACCCCAATGAAATGTACATAGAGAGTACGCTCCGGTCTGGCTTTATCCCGCCAGAGGCATTTATCTATATTGACGCAAAAGGGCTGGTACAGACGAGGGATGGTATCCCGGTATTATACCACCGCTTTCGCAGCGCGAGAGATAAGCGGCTCATCCGCGGCGAGGACGTCGCCAATGCTCATGAGCTCCTCCGTTTTAGTACCGCAATAGCGGAGAGGGATAAATTCGATACAGAAAAACAATTTGCCGAATTTTGGTGGCTTTTTGAGGGGGGAGGGGTCAACATGCCCTCCCAAGACGGTGCGTTACTCTAGGTAACATCCTCTTAGTTTATAAGTTAGATTAAGTTAGCTAGGGCGTTTCTGGGAGAGGCCGGGCTCGTCAACTTGTGGTAGTGCTTCCGGGAGAAGATTGAGGCTGTAAGGCTTCAGTTAGCTCAGGGTAGCGCGTGTGCACGTTGACGATTGCCAGGCGCTCGGAAAGCAATTGGGATTTTGACCACTTGTTGCGCAAGGCAACGAGTGCTCAGAATCATAATTATAGTTAGAATATGTTAGGTAGTTTAAGTAAGTAGAATAGGTAGTTCGTAGTTTGTTTTATATAAAAAATATAAAATCTTAATAATGATACCGAGTTTTAATTGATTTTCTCGACGAATACATATATGTAAGATTAGTTTGTAAATAGTTTTTAGGCCGAAAGGCAATAATTATAAGATATAGTTAAGTTTAGGGCGTCCGCATAAGGACCAATAAATAAGAATAAGTATCCTGTTAATTTTAAGTTAGATTTAATCATTTTTGCCTAGTACGTAAGTTGATATTCAGTAACAATTAAAAAATGAATTTAAAAGTAAAAGTAAAAGTAATCGGTTCTCGTCAGATCACCGAAATTAAACGACGTTGGGCGCGGTTAGTACGTAGATGGGGGACCGTTTGAGAACAACCGCGTGTCGTTGGCCAGTCCCATCAACAGAGTTGAGGTAGATAATCATACGTGGTATCACAATGGACCTAAATTGGTCTAAGTGTGTTGGCTTCTGCCGACAGCCACCTAAACCTAACCTAACCTAAGGGGATATAATAACATATAAGTACTAAAGGTTTTGTTTTAAGTTCATGGGAAAAAATGTATACCCGTACAAATTTGCATACTCCATATAACCCATAAAGGAGCTTAGAGGCTACCAATGCCACAGTGAATTTGAATACATAATTGGGTTTGCGGACAACATCGCCGTTGCAACACTGGAAAAACATATCAACTTCTTTTTAGCTTTTAAGTCAGAAAAATTTCTTAACAATTTTTATAAGTTCCTGAAAAGCATTGGCTTGTCTGCAGCAGATTATGTTTTTCTACTATTTGTATATATACAAGTACAAGAAGTTAGATTAAGAGCAAACAATTTTACTTTACCAATTTATGTATTTATTAAACTATTTTTTACCATTTAAGAAGAATAGTTTTATTTTTTTATAGTTTTAAAATTTTCTATATTTATATGATCTCTAGGTAATTCATTGACTATTGAACGAATGCTAAATTTAAGTTGTTGTCTATTATAATTGTTGTAGTTTTTTGGTATTTTTACTCCAGTATTATCGTCCTTTTGAAGAGGTGTTCGACATGAAGAACTCTAAAACTGCTTTCATTATTTCTTTGATTCGTGCTTTGTTCTTGGTTCAGCGTTGAGTTTTGAAGTCTCTGTTGCTTTTGGAGGTGAGTGGCAGCTGCGTTTCCCCAACCAAGTATACCATGCCGTAGTTTTGACTCTAGTAAGGCATAGAAAGTTTGTTTTAAAACTGGCTCATAGGCATGGTACCGCAAATGGGATAGTGCATATAAACCTTTTTAAGGTCCATGCGTTGTTTATCGACGTGTTTTTCCCCATAGAAAGTGGCTATAAATAATTGCTTGTTAGGTCATGCATCGCTACTAAAACACATTCGGCTCTGTGTGGGTTTGAATTGTGGATTTCAAATGTGCATTATTTTGAAGCGTTAATCACCAATCCATTGTCTTACCACCTGTTTAAGATTCAGTTAATTATTTTATTTAATCTCATCTATTTCATTCATTTGTTATTGTTTTCGTTGTTGGTCGATCATGCTAAACTAAGTGTAAATCACCCTATATAATTTTTCTATATTGTCAACAGTAAATTGTTCCTTTTTTTCTTCAACCTGTCTAACGTAACGCCAATTCTCTTTGTCGCTCTCAATTGTTTATTCAGCAATCGGTAAACCACGGTTGTTCGAAAAGAGATTCTTTTAACGTGTACTTATCTCGGTCACTTGGATCGCAGACACACAGAGGGTAGTACCTAACTAAGAAGAAATAATAAATCGATCGTCGTTTAATTTATTAATCATTGTTTTTCGCTGATTTTCTCTTGTGGTTTTTCGGTTTGTGTTTCGCAAATTATCAAACATTTTTTGGTCCAAATCGAGCCGGATTTTTCTTTAAGAGACAATTCGTTTAAAACATTTTTCGTGAAATTTGTGGCTTATTTAAACTGTTCGTGGTTAACTGTACATAAACTCTTCGGGTTATATAAACGTCTTGAACAATTAACAGACAAATTAATTTAATTTTCATTCATTTACGGAAGAATTCTGCTACTTAATCAATTCGTTCTATCGTTCGGTACATATAATTTGTTCGGGAAACTATTTAAATGGCGGACCCAATGACATTGCCCGTGCTTCGTGCTACTCGTGGTCATTTGAAGGGTTCATTAACGAAATTAGTAACCTATACGGAAGCTATTTCCGATGTAATTTCGTTAACGGGTCTCAAGATTCGCTACTACAAAGTAGATGATTTATGGAAAGAATTCGCAGCTTCCCAAAAGCTAATATATTCGTTTGCCGGTGACGAAAATTATATCGATCCTGGTCCGGAATTTGAGGAATTTGAGGCAAAGGTTTTAATAGTCAAGTCGGGTCTGCTATCGGCAATAACTGATCGAGAAAAAGTAGAAAAAAACAATGATCTCGTTGGCCAATTAGCTGCACAACAAAAAGCTTTAATTGAGACATTAAGCCAATCATCATCCTCGGGAAAAATCGATGATAGCTACCTCCCGTCAATTCGAATTGAGCCATTTTCGGGCAATTATCGGGAATGGCCTACGTTTCGGGACATGTTCCAAAGTGTTGTTAGAAACAAACCAAATTTATCGCCGATTCGTAAATTTCAATTTTTGATATCATGCCTTCGTGGTGAGGCTTTAGGTCTGTTAAGTCACTTAACGGTATGTGATGATACGTACGAACAAGCGTGGGAAAAACTTGAAAAGCGATACGATAGACCGCGTCATATTGTCAATAATTTCGTGAAAACATTCATGGAGCTTCCGTCTGTTCATACGTCGAACGTTAATGTTTTGCGAAAAATATCAGATGGAGCTGATGAAATTGTACGAGGTTTAACAGCTATTAACTCGCTTACCAGGGATCCGTGGCTTATCTGCATTTTAGTAAACAAACTGGACCCTGAAACGCGCCAAGCATGGTCTGAGGAAAACTTTTCGGAGGACTATCCTACCATAGAACAGTTGCTAGATTTTTTGGACCGTCGGTGTGAGGCCTTAGAGAGTTGCAGGACCAGTGTTCCTGAACCCAATCGACAGAGAAAACCAGTAGTAAAAAGCATGCATGCTTCAACATCATCAATTTGTGCCAAGTGTAATGCAACCCACGGCCTTTCCCAGTGTCAAGCCTTTCTTGACATGGACTTACAATCCCGCCGAGAATTCGTTAGAACTAGCAAGCTTTGTTTTAACTGCCTTCGGAGTGGACACTCCTCAGCCCGCTGCCAGTCCAAATTTCGTTGCAGATCATGCAATACTCGTCATCATAGTTTGGTTCATGACAATTCAGTAAATACAAGCCCTAATCATTGATTTGATTGATTGATTTTGATATTTATTTCTCTTAAATTACTTATAAAAATAATATAATACAAATCCATATAAAAATTCAATATGTAAGGAATTACAAAGTAAGGTAAAAGAAATTTGGTGGCATTCGATATTTTATTCAGAGTGAGTTCAAATAGTGTTGAATGCCACTTCAAAAGGAAAAATACAATCATATGGGGTGGGGTATTGAACAAAAAAAATATAGAAAAAGCAATTTTCAGCAGATTTAATTCATTTAACATGGTAACAATTTGTTATCACTTCATAAAGGATGCACAATTGTTGTAATCTATATACTAACATCAAAAGTTGAGACAACAGTTAAATTAAAATATTAGAAGTAAGAGAGTCTAGACTATAATAATGATGAGAAAACAGCCAATTCTTTACGCGCTTAAGAAAACATTCGGACTTGTGAACACATCTGATTTCTTCCGGGAGGACATTAAATAAACGATTACATATAACTTGGCACTTGTAACATATTAAGTGAGTTATTTCGTAGGTTATAGTTTGGGATTATACGGAAGTTTCGGTTACCAGACTTCATAAAGAACGCTTTTAGAACCTTAAAACAGTATAAGTGACGAACAGGAAGAATCCCTAATTGACAAAACAAAGGAAAACTAGGATGCCTAGCAGGTTTACGACAAATTTTCCGGACAACATTCTTTTGCAAGACTAGCAATGGCTGAATTTTGTTTTGATAGCCACATCCCCAGCAATTTATACCGTATTGAAGCTTAGAATTGAAAAGCCCATAATAAATTGTGGTTACCAGCTTAGTTGAACATATGTTACGAAGGTAATAGAAATGCCTAAGTTTGGAAATAAAGTACTTTTTCAATGCAGTAGTGTGAGATGAAAATTTCATATTAGAGTCAATTAAGAGTCCTAAGTACATAAATTCGTCTACATTCTCTATCAAAAAACAACCATCACTACAATTTTCACTATTACAAAATAATTGACCAAATACACTGGTTGCACATTTACATTGATATAATTTAAATTTTTTGCAATTCGGTGCATGAAAGTATATATCCGGTTTTGGATTAATGGACGCAGATAGATTAAAGAACATTAATTTAGTCTTAGGACTTATTACAAGTTTGTGTTCAGCGAACCATTGTCTAAGAATATGTACATCACTATTTATGTCAGCGATAAGATCTAAGGGACTGTTCACGCCATACGATAACCCAACATCGTCAGCAAAAGCAGTAGGTAAGCCTTTTAGATTGAGGTGGAAGAGTGAGTTGATATAGACTAAAAATAGAATGGGACCCAAGACTGAACTTTGTGGTACCCCAAGCCTGATTAATTGCACCTCACTTCTCGTCTCATTCAACTTTACTCTCTGTGATCTATTATTCAGATATGAATCAAGCCATTCAAGCATGAAACCACGCACACCTGCATTTTCCAGTTTACTTAAAAGAATTTTATGGTCAACCATGTCGAAGGCTTTGGTTATATCAATGAATAACGCAGCTGTACATTTTCTACTGTCAAGGTTGCACATTATCTGAGAGCAAAAATTTAAAAGTGCGTCCTCGGTTGATTTACCTTTTTGAAAACCGAATTGGGTAGGGTGAAAGAACATAGTCTTGTCTAAAAAGTTTACTAACCTAGTTTTTATAAGTTTTTCGAACACTTTACTTATGCTGGGCAGAAGAGAAATCGGCCTATAATTTCCTATCTCAGTTGGAGAGCCTTTTTTAAACAAAGGAATAACATCTGCACACTTTAGTCCTTCAGGAAAAATACCAGAAAAAACACTACGATTAAAAACATCAGCTAATACATCCACAATGAGACATGCAATATTTTTTAGGACAACATTAGAAATACCATCGACACCACATGAATTTGAGTTATTCAAACTGCCAATCGTCCTTAAAATCTCTAAGGGAGTTATAGGGTCAAAAACAAAACTTCTACAGTTTACATCACCAATAGCAGAACATTGAGAACATAAATTTTGAATAAGTCCAGTATGTAGTTTAAGTCCGATAGTTGAAAAATGTCTATTAAAAGCGTCAGCGATTTCATGTGTATTTGTTATTTCCATATTGTTAGTACGTAGAACAATAGTTTTTTGATTGGACGATTTTTTGTTGAGAATGGTATTTACAACTTTCCACTCTTTCTTAAGATTACCTCTAATCATTCGAGCAACCCACCAAGCAGCAATACTTCGCCCAATCGTAACCAGACAACAGAGACAGTTCCTCCAAACACAACCACGTACCATTCGTTCAATCAACATGTGAATACCACTTCGTCTCGTCCAGCCCAAACGACCATTTACAGTCCTCAATATCCACATAATTCGTCAAATCGTCCCTCGACATCATCACAAGCATTTGTCAATAACCATTCTGTCAACATAATGCACCCCATAACCCAAACATTACTTCCCACGGCTCTGGCAAAAGTTAAAGACGTCAATGGACAATACCAACATGTTCGGATTTTGATTGATTCTGGCTCACAGGTATCTTTCGTCACTGTCATGTGCTCAAAGAATCGGAGTAAAACGAAGAAACGCTCGTATACCAATAAGCGGTATTGGATCTACCAGTGCTGGTAAGTCTAGAGGCGTTATATCGTTGGTAATCACTTCACGCTGCGATTCATATAGTATCTCAGTCGATACGTATATTCTATCGAGTGTAACAGCAAACTTACCAACAACTTCGTTCTCCATAGAGGACTGGAATCACTTGCATCAACTAAACTTAGCCGATCCTTTGTTCAATAAGTCTGACTCCGTGGACATATTGCTGGGCGCAGATAAAGCTTGGGAAATCTTACAAGGGCAATGTATCAATAGTAACAAAGGCTATCCAGTTGCACAAAGACTGTTTTCGGCTGGGTCCTTGCTGGACCATTACCATCCACAAACGAACCCCGCCTTATTTCACATCATGTCCATCTAGATATCGATTCAATACTACAATCATTTTGGACCATTGAAGAGGTGGATCCAAAATTAATCATCTCAAATGAAGATAGACAAATCGAAGAGCATTTTCTGCTAACACACCGCCGAGATTCGAGCGGGAAATACATCGTCGACTTACCTTTTAAATCACCACCACGGTTCGGTGATACCTTAAACGAAGCAGTTTCGCGCTTAAAATGGATGGAGAAAAAGTTTTTGAAAAACTCGGATCTGTTTCGAAATTATTCACAATTTCTCGATGAATACTTGACACTCGGACATATGTCGACTGTCCCTGAGTCGGAAATCTGCAACCAAAATGTGTTTTATCTCCCCCATCATGCTGTTCTAAAACCAGACAGCAGTTCAACAAAACTTCGTGTCGTGTTCGACGGGTCTTTCAAGGACACAAACGGTAACTGCCTAAATGATGCACTCATGGTTGGCCCATCAATTAAACGCAATCTTTTCTCGGTTTGCTTACGATTTAGACGACATCAATTCGTCTTTACAGCTGACATAGTCAAGATGTTTCGCCAAATCTGGGTGTCTGAGAAAGATGCTGATTTTCAGCGCATAGTGTGGCGGAAATCGCCAACGGAGCCTCTGCAACACTTTAGGTTACGTACGGTGACATACGGAACTTCCTGCGCACCATTTTTATCGGTTCGGGCTTTGGAACAACTAGCGAGAGACCATCGTGAAGAATTTCCCATCGCGTCAGATATTTTATTGAATGATTTCTATGTAGATGATGTCGTTTCGGGTGGTGACACTTTATCTGAAGCCATTTTTAAACGAGATTCTCTAATCGCACTCCTCGAAAAGGGTGGTATGCTGTTAAGTAAATGGCAAAGTAACTGCGACGATCTCCGCCAAGAACCCGGCAACGTTTCTAATCAAAACATATCACTGGAATTCTAAGAGTGATATCTTTAGCTTTCGCTTAAATTACAATCCCCATGACCCAGTAACAAAACGCCAGATACTTAGAGACATTGCGCGAATCTTCGATCCCCTCGGTTTCCTTGCCCCTTCGGTAGTGCAATTAAAAATCCTTCTACAAGAGTTATGGCATCGAAATATTGAATGGGATGATAACCTTCCATACTCAATTGCTTGCCAGTGGAAAAAATACCGTGAAGAACTTCCAGCACTCGCGAAAATCGAAATACCGCGAACCATCGGTCTTGGCGATGCATCATTTCAATTGCATGATTTTCAGACGCATCGGCATCTGCGTATGTTGCGGTTATATATTCTCGCTACAAATTACTAAACGGAACTTTTGAAACGAACATTATCGCAGCAAAATCTCGCGTATCTCCGCTGAAACAGCTTAGCATCCCGCGTTTAGAGCTCTGCGGTGCTATCTTGCTCGCAAGACTACTCGTTGCGGTACAAAAGGCACTCAACGTCACATTTGACAACGTCTACGCCTGGAAAGACTCCAGGATCGTCCTGTCATGGCTTTCGTCTCCACCCCGTCGCTGGAATATTTTCGTAGGTAATCGTACTTCGGAAATCCTCAATATGATCCCAAGAAACAGGTAGTTTCATGTCAGCGGAATCGAATCCAGCTGACTGTGCATCCCGCGGAATCTCACCGTCGCAACTTCTCGGCCACTGGATTTGGTGGAAGGGTCCACATTGGTTGAAGGAATGTACTGAGAATTGGCCGGTAGTAAATATTGTTGAAGACAATCCTACCAGCAAACAGGAGGAGAAGAAACCAATAAATCAGACGTATATGGTAGTCAAGGATGATCACCCATTCGAATTGCTGTCAACACGGGTTTCAACGTGGAATATCCTGATTCGAACAGTGGCGCGAGTCCAGCGTCTCATCCAAAGAGGTTACAAACATAAGCTACCTTCGACACTTCTTCTCCAAGCCCAAGAAATCCTCAGTGCTAAAGGAAGGATCATAAAATGGTTGCAGAATCGGTATTTTGGTGACTTTGTTGAATCATTTAATAAACACGGGTTCTTTCCCAATAATTCGAAACTTAATCAGTTGTCACCTTTCTTAGATGATGAAGGTATCCTGAGAGTCGGTGGAAGAATCGAACAAGCCAACGTTTCGTTCAATACTAAGCACCCAATAATCCTACCCAAGGGACATATTATAACGAAGCTCATTGTTACGGACGCCCACATACGCTTCCTACATCCGGGAATTTCCACCCTTTTTGCGATCATCCGGCAAGAGTATTGGGTCTTCGGCTGTCGTAACTTACTTCGAAAAATCACGCATGATTGCATGTACTGCTTTCGTCAACGGAGGGCAACAACAAATCAGCTGATGGGCAACCTACCTCCGCAACGGATCCAGGTAAGCAGGCCGTTCGCGCTTTGCGGTTGCGATTATGCAGGTCCTATTACTTTAAAAGTTAAATCGGGAAGGAAATCAACATTTTCCAAAGGGTACATATCGCTGTTTGTTTGCCTAGTAACGAAAGCGATCCATTTAGAGCTTGTTAGTGACTTGACTGCGGACGCTTTTCTTGCCGCTTCTCACCTCTATACTGACAATGGAACAAACTTTTGCGGAGCAGCTCGCTCGTTGTCAGAGATGCCTAAACTCCTGTTATCGGAAAACCACAACTCGCTTGTAGCATATTCTTTGGCTCGCGATGGAATTTCTTGGCACTTTAACCCCCCATCGGCCCCACTTCGGCGGGTTGTGGGAGGCGTGATTTAAATCAGTCAAACAACATCTTCGACGTGTGATAAGTAACGATATTTTGACATTCGAACAGCTCTACACTCTTTTGACCCAAATCGAGGCAATTCTAAACTCGCCACCATTGTGCCAAATATCGAACACAGACCTCGACCCACTAACACCTGCTCATTTCTTTTTAGGTGAGTCCTACGCTGCCATACCGGAGCCAACAATTGATGTACCAATGAATTGACTATCATGCTATCAACAACTGCAGTCAAAAATCCAAGGCTATTGGAAACGCAGGCACATGGAGTATTTGACGTCATTGCAACATCGTCCTCGCTGGCAACAAGTTCAACCCGACATCAAAGTGAATGACCTAGTTGTAATAAAGGAGACCAACTTACCTCCTGGAAAGTGGGCTATGGGCCGAGTTATCGAAACACATCCAGGAGCAGACGGCCATGTTCGGGTCGTTAAGTTAAAAACCGCAGCCGGCAACTTAGTGCGCCCTATTCACAAACTGGCTATCCTTCCAGTGTGCTGAAACTACGAGTATGTTCCAGGGGCGGCGGAATGTTTAAGATTCAGTTAATTATTTTATTTAATCTCATCTATTTCATTCATTTGTTATTGTTTTCGTTGTTGGTCGATCATGCTAAACTTAGTGTAAATCACCCTATATAATTTTTCTATATTGTCAACAGTAAATTGTTCCTTTTTTTCTTCAACCTGTCTAACGTAATGCCAATTCTCTTTGTCGCTCTCAATTGTTTATTCAGCAATCGGTAAACCACGGTTGTTCGAAAAGAGATTCTTTTAACATGTACTTATCTCGGTCACTTGGATCGCAGACACACAGAGGGTAGTACCTAACTAAGAAGAAATAATAAATCGATCGTCGTTTAATTTATTAATCATTGTTTTTCGCTGATTTTCTCTTGTGGTTTTTCGGTTTGTGTTTCGCAAGTTATCAAACACCACCATTTTACTATAGCTGTTTTGTAATAGAATGCTTTATTCACTTATTAATCTCTTAATCAGGGTGGCGACGGTGTAGAGGTTAGTGTGTTGGCTTGTGACCCTTGCGGTGCAGGTTCAATCCCCATGGGAAACAACAACATACGCCACCCATTCACGCCTCTACACCAAAAGGAGGATTTCTGCCTGGTAGTGCAATGGACCGTTACCGAGTCAGAGTGCTCTGGGATTTGGATTTCCTTTTTTTTTAAAAAAAAATAAAAAAAAAAAAAAAAATCTCTTGTTTAATTCAAAAATATTGTCTTGCTTTACTATTAATTTTCTATTGTTAAAACTAATCTTAATTGTATAAATTATCATTTGCCTCACTTACCTAGCCAATAATTCCAAAACATTTAAACATATTTTCGGCAGCGGTAGCACAATAACAATTGCACTATTTGCAATAGTACCGCAGGCATAATCCCATTAGTGGGTGAATAACTTTTTTTGCATTCTACTTTGTGTGCGTATTCGTCGTGCTGCTGCCGCGCTTGAAACCTTTTCCAACTCTTCTACTTGGAATTCAGCTACAGCACGCACAACGCCAAATATCTAAGTTGGTATGGTGTGGTACATAATATCGGTAACTTATTGAAAATAAATTGTATTTTAATTGAAACTTTTCAATCTGGTCGATCACTTAATTTAATCGGGGGTTTATAGTTAATTATCATTTTTTACCTGCTCTGTTCTTGCTGACTGCAATAATTGTGTTTCGCTACAATCCCTTACATAAATTTCTGGTCCTTCCAAGCCGAATTAAAAATCGAATCAAAAGACATTCGCGTAGAACATTAATCGGAAATTCCATTGGTGAATTTGTTGTAAAATTACTTGTACGAGGGCGGGTCAATAAGTCCGTGACTTTTGGAATAAAACACTGATTTTTTGATAAAAAATTTTTTTTATTTTTAACGTAGTCTCCCTTGAGCTCTATACACTTTGTCCAACGCTCCTCCAATTTTTTATCCCTTCCAAAAAAAAATGATTTGTCGAGGTCCTCAAAATAGGCCTTTGTTTGCGAGATGACTTCATCATTGGAGTCAAATCTTTTTCCACCAAGCCATTTCTTCAGGTTTGGGAACAAGAAGTAGTCGCTCGGAGCCAAATCTGGAGAATAGGGTGGATGAGGGAGCAATTCATAGCCCAATTCATGGTTTTTTGCCATGGCAACTGCACATGTGTGCACCCTTGCATTGGCTTGGTGGAAAAGAACTTTTTTCTTGGCCAAATGAGGTCGGTTTTTTTTCAAATCGTCATTGAATCGGTCCAATAAGTTGGCATAATATTCCCCATTTATTGTTCTTCCCTTTTGAAGGTAGTCAATGTGGATTATCCCGCGTGCATTCCAAAAAACAGTCGCCATAACTTTATTGGCTGACCAAACCCACCTTGGCCTTCTTTGGCGCCGATTCACCCTTAGAAACCCACTGTTTTGACTGTTGTTTGGTCTCTGGTGTATTTCGGACAGTTCGCTGACATATTCTCTTTTAATTATTTTATAATTAGAATAATTACAAAGGGAGCATTCATACAATCAAACATATTTTTCACTGGGAATTTCTGCTACCATTTAATAAATACGAATCAAGTGAAACATGAGTGCGTTAAAGTTAAAACTGAAACGGTAAAATGCAATGGGGCGTTTATCGCGCGAGTTACGATATTGTTCATCTCTACACAACTAGCTATTCCACTAACGCTACAATGGCTACACTCAACGCTCTCAAACAACAAAACATCATCATATGAAATCTCTGTTACTATGTTAGTTTATTACTTGTTACTTTACTACTATGTTACTTTTATTTTTCCAAATTATGTTAACTATTAGTTTTAAGTCAGTTTGTAAAAAATTCAGATAGAATAAAGATTTTACTCTGTAAACAGACTAGAATTAATTGTTTCTGCTGATTAATCTTTTATAATACATAACTGGCGCAGTCGGTTGCTTTTCCCCAAATCCATAGTGAAATTTAATAAGTAGCTAAATAAAATTGGTGGACAAAAAAGCAGAAAAGGCATACTTCGAGGGAATATCGAAGTGAAGGATTAAATTCCTCAAGCTTAAAAACGGACTTGATGTCAGCATGAAACTCATCACGTGGCATAGAAAAAACGTCGAGGAAATATTGCAACAGCCAACTATAAATCCCGAACCTGAAACGCTGGTAACTGTTAACGGATTGTTTTGGCAAGGTAAGTCCTATTTTTGCGAATCTACTCATTGGTTTTCCTATGTCCCCCATCTATAAAAAAAAAAAGTGAAAGTTGGTTACTTAAATAATACTAGTTGGACAAAGGTTAATATACATTTAAATAACATTGTGAATAGATTATTAAGTGATTCAAATTCTAGTTTAGATTGTAGATTAATTAATAGTAGTGAAAGCAAAGACTCTAATACACGTTTTTTGTTTTCCAAAAAAAACGTATCTGCCAGTACCGGTAAAGATAAGATGGAGTACGATTAAGCTTCGATAGCGGTAGATATTTTTAACTCATTACGGATTCCTGATGCCGTTAAGGATTTGCCATTATTCGACGGAAATCCTATATTACTTTTTGACTTTTTGACTAATGTTGATGAAATACTTAGTTTTATGCCTCAGTTAGAGGGTTCTGTTTATCTGAAAATTTTTTTAAGAGCCATTCGCAACGAAATCATTGGACAGGCGAATGAAGTTCTCAATTTATATGGGACAGCAATAAACTGGAATGAGATAAAAAATAATTTAATAATACACTACTCGGACAAGAGAAACGAAACAAGTCTATTTCGCGACATTCACCAAATAAGGCAAAATCAGAACACTATCGAACTTTTTTATTCAAAAATTATTGACATTTTGTCAGCAATGACGAACCATGTTAAAGTGCACGAAACCGATAGAAATGTTATAACAGCCAAACTTAATTTGTTCGAGGAAATTTCCTTAAACACATTTTTATCAGGGCTTAGGGAACCATTAGGTTCCACTGTAAGGTCAATGAGACCTAAACAACTCTCTGAAGCGTACTATTTTTGTCTCCAAGAACAAAATTGTCACTATTTTCAAGATCCCCAAAGTGCACCACAAATACTCCCACATAATAAAGTTTCAAATAAACCACTTACCAATAGCTACCAACATAGATCTGCTCACAACAATATCCGTCATCCTTTCATACCCAGCAATCAACCGTCACCTTCAAAATATACTCCAATAAATAGTATTGTTCAACCTACATCTCCTCCAAACCATTTAAACAACTTCCAGCCAACGTACCATAACAAAAACTATAATAACTCATATCCCCTAAACAGACAAACAATAGTAATAATAATTATAGGTATTCAGCGCACAGACAGCTTCCCCCGCCTGAACAAATGGATACTTTCAGTGGGAACACTAACAGAACTTTTAGTAGTTTCCCTAATCACCACAATAGCACACAATATCCTAGACATAATCAATTATACAATATGGAGGGCAACAACTATTACGATATCTATAGGTACTCCTGGAACCACGGAATCAGAAAATTGTAACCAGTAAACAAGTTACAACACGCTAGAGTATAACACAAACCATTCGATTACGATGTTGAACTCAAACGCAGACGCTCTGTCTCGAATTGAGCTTCACGCAAATGAGATACTTGAAGTCCAGTCAGAAAATAATAATGACAGCTTTTCTCTTCAAAACAATGTAGATCGTACCGAAATCTTGACCACAATTCATTCAGCGAAAGAAAACGATAATGATGGAATCCCGATTTCGGAACGTGCACTTAACGAATTTTCCAATCAGATTATAATAAGACATAATGCAAAAAGACCAAAGCTACAGACAAAATTCAAAATTTGGTTCAAATGGAAGAAAAGGTATCTGATAGAAAGCAGTGAAATAAGGAACGAATCTATTATAGTTAACATTCTTAAGGACTATGCAAATACAAAGAGACAAACAGCCATTCTAACCGACGATGACACTTTCAAAGAGATCCAGTCCACCTACTCTAAATTTTTTAACCACGGCCGTCTTAAACTAGTAAGATGTACAGTGCTTCTAGAAGATGTAATTGAATCCGACGAACAGGAAAACTTAGTTTGAAATTATCACCATAAGTCGAACCACAGGGGAATTCTTGAAACTCTGGGACATCTAAAGAGAAAGTATTACTTTCCAAACATAAAAAATGATATCACTCGGATTTTAAACAACTGTGAGACATGTCATAAGTATAAGTATGATCGGTTAAGGGAACCCTTGAAGTTTGAGCTCACAGAAACTCCTTCCAAGCCCCTTGAAATACTACACTTAGACGTATATAAGGAAAAATTTTTAACAATAGTGGATAAATTTAGTAAATTTTCCAGCGTATATTTCCTTCCATCTAGAAATAGCATTAGCCTTGTCAAATCTTTAAAACATTTTTTCGCCAATTTTTATATTATCCTATCCTATCATATTATCCTTAAACCAATGAGTCAGGGACATAAAAATATGGATGAATCTCAAAACGGCGATTCAAGAGCAATCCAGAGATAATGTTGATCAAAAAATCGGATCCGAATAACCTCAGATACCCTCTCGCGATGGTCAGTCACCTTGACGTGTGTACCATCATTGCATTCGATGGTACCGGTGCGGAGGCTTGCGGTGCAAAGATTCAACGGGCTATGCTGTCTAAGGGCCACCCATGGCAGACAGACGGATTGATGAGCGCCAACCAAGAACTGGCCAGGACTCAACGTCCACCCACCCCTAATCCAGAGTGTCATGCGACCCGTGCTTATTGGATGGTTTGCAGCCAGGGGTATCCGGCTGTATTTTTGCGGAGCCTCTCTGATACCGGGCCACCTCAGAGAGTAACCATGGCCTTACCACGTTAGTGCGGGGCTCTGGCGTGGTTGACCGTCTTTCCCGCGCTACTCGTGGGATATGCCAACTAAAAAGAAAAAAACAAACAAACAAAACAGACTCAGTAGAATGCGGGGACAGACCGCAGATGTAGTCATTGGTCGGATGGAGCAGGACATCCATGACGACCGCCTGGCACATGATAGACTCGGAACAACTCGACAGGGAGGCTCTAAACTGGTGCAACCCAGCACCAGTCAAAGAACCATTATCACCTCACGACAAGCCACGGGGGTGCCAAAAGGCCCGGGAAGAAACCCGGTAGCACAGACAGGTGCATGCAGTGGGGATGGGAGCCAAAACCTACTCGCCTCCCTGTCCGGGAAAGTATTGATGGAGGGAACTAGGGCAGTGGGAACGAGCATAGCTCAAGTAACAGCCCCTGAACCCCCGGGAACAATACCGGAAGGAAGAGGACTAAGCCAGCCTTACCTCATCCTGGGAAACCAGGTGCGAGGGACGACCCTCTGCGAAGGGGACTTAGTGGTGCTGGCACTAAATGGTTCCTCCGCTACCTCAATAAAGGCTTCGGGCCTGAGGAAGCCAAAAGGAGGGCTGAGGAGCATCGGGCCAAGCCTGAAAGTACAGAAGTGGCGGCGGGGAAAAGGGGGAATAACAACATCACCCCCCCCCCCCCAACAAATAAAGCCAAAAAGCAGAAGGTGGATGAAGGTACCGAGAGGGCCACGGGAAAGCCTGCAAAAGCGAGCGCCACCGTGGTTGGTCGAAGCTATGCTACGGCGGTGAAAACCTTCCCGGCTAGCGGTAGACACGGCACAGGTGCGATTGCTGAGCAGGTTGCTGTTCTCCCGGTGAAATATCCGCAGGAGATCCTCAGCAACCCAGACCTCACGGCACTTGGAGGCGCCATTGTGGTGGAAATGGCCTTGGGATGGGAGCATAAGCTCAAATTTCAGGGCAT
The DNA here is from genome assembly GCA_949715645.1 of Portevinia maculata. Lineage (NCBI taxonomy): Eukaryota > Metazoa > Arthropoda > Insecta > Diptera > Syrphidae > Portevinia > Portevinia maculata. The sequence goes on from OX454527.1 coordinate 181,617,899, forward strand.
ACATTTCAAACACGGAATGCTCTTAGTTGACTGCGAAACTCCGCAGACTGCTGAGTGGCTAAAAGCAGTAGGCCCAAAGCTGGGGAAATGGAAGGGGACACGCCTCATGGCATGCAGTGGGACACATATACCACGGTCCTACACCATAACAATCTTCCTTCCACGCAGTGCAGAGCAAAAAGCTAAAACCTCCTTGGCACTGCTGGAAGCACAGAATGTGGGACTTAACGTCCAGGCGTGGAAGATTCACAATTGTCGAAAAGAGGGAACCGGGCAGGTACTGGCTCTTGGCATCGACCGAGAATCCTTCGACGCCATAAAAACCCAAAAAGGATCCCTGAGCTACCGATTTGGCAGGGTTGCGGTGTGCGGACTCAAGAGGTCGGACGAGATCTCTGGGCAGACAGCCCAGCCAGCATCGAATCTGAACTCGCAGAGCGCGCAATCCGAGGTAGAGCATACTGCTCCTCCGAAGACGAAAGCACCTTCTTCCGTTGTCCAATCGGCGGAGCAGGCTCCTGAGGAGACCGAGGAGTCTATGTCCGTCTCGGAGAGCACGATCTCTGAGGGGGAAATGGACAACACGGTCATCGACCTCTTCCAGGAAATCACCCAGGAGGAGGAAGATTCGTTGCTGACGGAGGACTGGGCAATTGCCCCGCGCTTGGTAGCCCAAGCGTAAGTAAACATCGAATAATAGTGTTCGACCTGGACAGCACAAGTATCACGAGAAATCCAGTAAGGAAGCCTAGGAAAACCAACTGGGAGACTTACAAAAATGCTCTAGAGAGCAATCTGGGGCGCCTTGTTTTGAGGAAGGCTCCGAGCCACCCCCTACAGCCAGAGAGCGCAGTGGAAAGCGTAACAAACGCCATCATAACTGCGTTCGAAGAAAACTGTCCCCTTAGTAGAGAAAGGGACAGGAAACAGACGCCATGGTTTAGCAATAACTTGTCATAACTGAGATCCGAGGTGCGGAAGCTATTTAACAAATCAAAGCGCAACGGAGACTGGCAAAGCTACCAGATGGCCCTTACAACATATAATAAGGAAATTAGAAAAGCTAAAAGAAATAGCTTCTGGAAATTCTGTGAGACAATCAACAGCACTCCTACTGCGGCAAGGCTACATAAAGCTCTTGCGAAGTCAGGAGGAGTACCGATGTCTCTGAGGAAACCAGATGGCGAGTTCACGGAAGACGAGGATCAAAGGGCACTATTGCTACTAGAAACTCACTTTCCTGGCAGCTCGCCTAGTACTGAGCTAGGAATCAGTAAAACTTCAATCAGACCTCGGAGAGATGACTGGGAAAGAACATCAACCATTTGTTCTGAGGGTCGACTGAAATGGGCAATAAATTCCTTTCAGCCTTTTAAATCTGCCGGAGTGAACGGCTTTATAGCCGCCCTACTACAAGAAGGGCAAGGGGTACTAATACCACACCTGCTAAAAATAACAAGGAGCAGTATTGCCTTGGGCCACATAACAATGTAATGGAGACGAGCAAGGGTTGTGTTTATACCAACAGCGGGGAAAAAAGACCCCAAATCTTAAAGGCCCATCAGCCTTACGTCATTTCTTCCGAAGATGACAGAAAAGGTTGTGGACAATTATTTAAGGGAAGATGTACTGAACACATCCCCCTTACATCATCGTCAGCATGCAAACAGAGCGGGCAGATCAACAGAGACCACCCTATATCAGCTGACGGAGATAATTCAAAGTGCTTTGGAAGCAAAAGAAATAGTACTGTGCGCTTTCCTAGACATAGAGGGAGCATTTTATAACACCTCACATGATTCGATTAAACGATCCCTGGATAGGAAAGGAGTTAACAGTACAGTATCCAAATCAGATAGATCAGCAGAGACTCAAACACCATCTGGAACCATCAGAGTGAACACAACAAGAGGATGTCTACGGGGTACTATCACCCTTAATGTGGAGCCTAGTTGTAGACGAACTGCTGGAAAAATTAACCATCCTTGGCATCAACTGTCAGGCGTACGCCTATGACGGGTGTTTTCATAAACGCAGAAAATCTGCGCTAGTACAATCGCATTTCTTTCCTTCCGCATTTTTGAACGCACTCACAATGCAGAATGTCTGCAGTCAACGTGAAGGCCTGACTTAGTTCAATTTTAATGTAAATGGTGTTCATAAACGTCAAAGAAAAATGGCAGCCAAACAAATTTTGTTAAACTTGATTTGTGATTTGCTGACAGAAACAGAAAATAAAATCTTAATTGGCACAAATTACTTGCAAACAAAAAGAAGAAATAAGATTCTAACAACAAAAATTGTAAGCTTAAAAAACTATCGCTTATTGCCAAAAAATCTATTGTTTATGAACGTGATTTCAAAGTATCCTGACGATGTATTTCATAGTCATTTTAGGATGTCGAGATCCACATTCAATGTAAGCTTTTTCCTATTAGTAATACAATATAAAAATATGTTAATGTTAATGTCCAGAGTTTGTTGAAAACGAGTTAAAATTTCTGTGGAAAACAAAAAAAACTGGTCGACCAAAAGTGGCGTTAAAGTTGGCGTTGTCTCTAACCTTGTGGAAACTAGCCAATGGTTCCTGTTTTAGAGAATTATCTAATCTCTTTAATGTTGTAATTGGAGCAGCATTTAATTATTTTTTGCAAATAATTAAGCTTTTATTTAAATTGAGAAAGAAATTTATCAGATGGCCTTCAAATACACACGAAGGCAAGAAAACCATGGAAGCTTTTCAGAACTTGCGAAGGAATCCAATACCTTTTGTTATCGGTTGTGTGGACGGGAGTCACATACCCTTTCTCTCCCCTTCATACGACAAAGTAAGCTACTACAATAGAAAAGGAACAGAATAGAAAAGGGTTGGCAACTCTGCTACAAAGTGTATAGTTCAATAACAAAATTTGCTCTCGTAAAATTCTTAAATATAACTAGCCAAAGTTCGTAATTAATAATTAAAAGTGTATAAACAGGTGCGTCGACTGTCTGTTTCTATAAATAAAACAGCAAAAGCAGGTAATCCTAATTTATTAGCTGTGAAATAAACTTTCCAAGTAGACACCTAAGTCACATGACTGACAACAAAAGGAAAATCGATCAAACGTCACCTGAAAAAAATATTTATCCACTTTTTAATACCAACAGACCATCAAAGGTTTATAAATCTCAAAAGACAATGTCGATCTCCCAATCTGAACTTGATAAAATCAAATCCATTATTGAGGCATCGCTCAATATAGGACTCTCCAAAGCGACGGCCAATCTAGCAACAAAAGACGATCTCAACAAACTTAGCAATGAGATACACTCGCTAAGACAACAAAACCAGAATTTATCTGAAAAAGTGCAGCATTTTGAAAATCGATGTTGCATTCTAGAAGAGGAGCTTGAACTGCAGAGCAGAGAGATCAGAGGGAAAAATATTATTTTCACGATTCCAAACGACCGATCTGACCCCCAAGAAAGGATTCATAACATAACCACACTTTTGCTAGGCTCTGATGCAAACCAACAACAAATGCCACAAGCCATAAAACTTAGTGAAAACAAGAAAACAATTAAACTCAAACTTAGCACTGGTTCCAATGAAACTGCAATGCAAATGTTAAGAAATTCCTTGAAGCTAAAAGGCACAGGCTGCTATATCCAACGAGACCTTAGCAAACAATCACAAATCAAACGTCGAATTCTACTCGGGTATCGAAAAGTCGTCAAAACAATTAATCCAAGCGAAGCAGTATTGATTAAAAATAACAATTTATTAATTGGTAATAGAACATTTTATTTAGACAATAATAACAAACTTAAATATAATAACACAAACGGAGAAGACGAACTACAGAATATCTACGGAAAACTCAATTTTAATGCTGTCAACGAAACTATGTTGTCAAACAGACGTCAGCGTGAATGGCCCAAACCAGATGCACCAGTGATGACACTTTACACCGAAGGTCCGGAAGGTAGTAGTGTCATACAAAACTGAGAATTAAGCGTCGTCAGCTCAAACAAATTTATCTCTGCAAATATTTTATCTTACAATATATCTGGATTAAGTAATAAATTATTATTTGTAGATTTTTTTAACTATGTTAAGAACTTTGAAATTTTCTTTTTATTTGAAACACATTTAACAAGCGATAATTTAAGTAATTTTAATAAATATTTCGATGGCTTTAAGTTAATTTGGAGCGAAGCAAGTAAAACCTACATAAAGGGGCGTGCAAGTGGAGGAAGCCTGTACGGGATAAAAAAATCACATTTAAAAACTTACGATTTTGATGAATTTGAAGGAACTACCGTAGTAAAATGTGTGACACAAAATAATAATACATATATCGTTCCATCATATATAAACTGCAACAAATGGACTCACGACTTTGAGAGGCTGTGTAATACAATGTCATGTTTAGCTAGCAAAAGCGTTATGCTGATTGGAGATTGGAATTCGAGAATAAGTAACTCACAAACCACTATAGTGCAAACTGTAACAAACCCTAGTATATGCTGTACCAATAGGGTATCTAAAGACATAGTCTGCAATAAAAATGGAACAGATGTACTAGAGCTGCTCCAAATGTATGATCTTATTGTGTTAAACGGCTGTACAGAAGGTGATAGAGAAGGGCATTACACATTTGTCGGAGGACAAGGCAATTCAGTTATTGATTTTTGTGCTGTTAACAACGACTGGACTGGGAAAATTAAAAAATTTGAGGTACAATACAAAACTTTTTCGGATCACATGCCAATCGTGGTTGAAGTTGATGGTGAAACACCCTCATATCACAAAAACCTGCCCCTGCTACCAAGACTTAAATGGAAATCCGAAAAAACAAATACCTACCACAGGTTATTAGACAGCTTGCTCTCAGCAAATAATTCGATACCTGAAGAAACAGAAACACTCGCAAACCAAATAACTTGTTATATAAGAAGTGCTGCATCAAACAACATTTCAAATATAAGGTCACCATTTAAACAAAAATGGTTTGATAGAGAATGCATAAATGCTAGGAAGAAATCATTTGCCCTTTTGCGTGTCTGGAGAACTTGTAATGACCCTGATGTTAAAAAGTGGTATAACCAAGTGAATACCCACTACAAAAATCTATGCCTAGCTAAGAAAACTGACTTCGATAATCAGCAAGCTCTCTTACTTAGTCAAACCAAGTCTTCGAAGGACTTCTGGAGAATAGCAAGGGAGATTAATGGTACAGTTTATCAAATAGGTACAGGAGTATCTGCTGATGATCTATCCATATATTTTAAACATCTTCTACTGGATAACTCAAACCTTTCTTTCTCGTATGCGGACCCCCTCATTTTCGACGATTCCCTAGATGGTGAGGTAACAACTGACGAAATCAATGCTGTTATCATGAAATCCAAAAATGGAAAGGCGCCAGGCGAAGATGGGATTCCGTACGAATTCTACAAAAATGCTAGTCCAACCTTAATCAACTATTTGAAAGTTCTCTTCAACAGTGTGTTCTCGAGTGCAGACATCCCTTCATCGTTTAAGAAGTCCGTAATATTCCCCATCCACAAAAAGGGTTCGCTGGAAAACGTAGAAAACTACAGGGGAATCTCATTCATGAATGTGTCAGCCAAGATATTTTGTGGCATACTTGTAGGACGATTAGAAAAATGGGTAGATGAAAAAAATATTCTGACAGAGCGTCAAGCTGGATTCAGAAAAAAACTTTTCAACCGTTGACCAAATATTCACATTATCTGCGATTATAAGAGCCTTTCAAGCCAGAAACAAGAAAATGTATAGCTTTTTTGTAGATTTCAAGGCAGCTTTTGATCTTGTTAGCCGAAGTGCACTCTTTTATAAACTGTCTCAGTTGGGTATCTCTACAAAATTTCTTAAGACCATTAAAAAAATGTATGCCGAAACAAGTGCAGCAGTCTGGGATGGAAAGGATTTCTCAGAATGGTTTAAAACACAGACTGGTGTAAAGCAAGGATGTCCTCTTAGTGCCTTATTGTTTTCTCTATTTATAAACGACATAGAAAAAGATTTGCCTGGTGGAGTACGAATTGCTAATACCGTGGTCAATGTCTTGTTATATGCCGATGATCTTGTTCTACTCTCTGAATCTCCTGAAAATCTCCAATTGATGATAAATCGTCTAGCCAGTTACTGCAAAAAATGGGGACTAACCATCAACACCGAAAAATCCAAAATTATGGTATTTTCCCGTTCACCACGAGTGCAAAGTGGAAATAGATGGTTTTATAATGGAAGCCGATTAGAGATTGTGAAGGAACTCAAATATTTAGGAGTGAAACTGAACCCAACCCTAGAATTTGGTAAACATCTAACGGATAAAGCCAAGTCTTCCCAAAGCTTAGTGAATCTATCATGGAAAAATGTTTTTGCAAACAAGCGGATTCTCCTCTCAACGAAATACAGAATATTTGATTCAGTTGTTAAATCAACTCTTTGTTACGCCTCTCAAGTTTGGGGATCAGACGAGTACGAAGTAATCGAGAAATTCCACAGGAACTTCTTGAAAAAATTATTCAACTTACCAATGAAATCGCCGAACTACACAATCTATTTGGAAACGGGTCTTCCAATGCTTTTTACAAGCACTCTCAAATCGCAAGCGGATTACATCATTAAAATAGGTTCGTATCCAGACTCCCGAATAACCAAAAAAATGCTATCTTATGAATTAAGGAACAAGGACTGGTGGGCGTTAAGATGGTTAAGAATTGGAAACGCGTGTGGAGAAACTATTTCATTCGATCTAAACAACCTGGACAACTTAAAGAACCAACTTTATCGAATAATAAATAAAAATGAAGATGCTATTCGTGTGCGATTTATAGAGAAAGCTCGTGAATCAGATAGCAGAGTATTGTATTCTCACCTGAACTTCAATCTAAAGGATAAGAACTATTTCAATGACTCACTCAACTATAGTGAAATATCTCTTATATTCAAAACAAGGTGTGAGTTGATTGGTTTAAATGGCAGCCCATATAATGGAAGCTTCAACCAGTTTTGTAATATTTGCAACTTAAAAGCGAAAGAAGACTGCTTTCACATTATTAGTGTTTGTCCAATCTACAAACCACAGAGACTAGCTTACTTCGGAAAAAAATTCCTTACCATGCAGGAGACAATACAAATTCTGAACGAGTGTGATTGGAAAAAGTTATTTTATTATATTAAATCCATCTACAAATACAGGTCGCTATTAATAACAGAGTATTATGATTGATTAAGTTTATTAAAAAAATAACTATATTGTTAAAGTAACAAATGTAGGTACATGTATAAGCATTTTGCTAACCAAGCTGACGGCTAAGCCATAGTTTTAAAATTCATTCTATCTTGTAACTTATGTAATAAGAAAATATTAAATAAATGAATTTCTTACTTACTTACTTACTTACTTACTTACTTAGAAAAGGAACATCTTCGAGCAATCTTCAGGTAAACGCACTTATTTATTAAAAATTACTGAAATTAATCTTATAATTATCAAAGGCAATTTGTGATAGCAACCAAAAATTCATCGATGTTTTTTTCGGTTTTCCTGGAAGCTGCCATGATGCTAACGTTTGGGAAAGCAGTCCAATCGGGAAGAAATTAAGGGCTAATTCGAAAGATGTAGTAGACGATGGATATATTTTAGGTGATTCAGCATACCCATTAACAACTTACCTTCTTGTCCCTTACCGTGACAATGGATATCTTTCTTCCATGGAAAGAAAATTTAATTTCATTCACAGTTCCACCAGGGTCTGTATTGAATAGGCATTTGGCAGATTGAAACAAAAATTTAGGATTCTAAAATACGTCGACATAAAAAAACTACTATATCTTAAATATATTGCTTTAGATTGCATCGTTTTACACAATATTATTATAGAGAAAGACGGACTAGGAGAGGATATAGTTCTTGAAACATTGAACTTAGAAACTGGTGAACGCGAGCAACATCAGCATAATCAAAGCAATCCAACCACAAACGAAGAAGCAAAACAAAAAAGAAATCAAATAGCTATGCTATTTTCTTCATAAAGCTTTATTTTATTAAAACAATAAATTTTAACTTCAAAGTGCCCTTTATATTTATTTAAAAAACTTCAAGAGTAAAAACAAACAAAACAAAACAAAACTAAAATTAAGTTAACAAAATTCATAAAGTAATATTGAGGTATGTATCTTTTTTTTAATTAGATAGAGTAGTTAATGATTGCTGAAGGCTTTTTATAAGCTCTAATCGGCGTTTATCAAGTTCCATTTTTTCCTTTTCGATGGCAACGAGCTCCTGATGCTTTAAATCATCTTTGTCGGATTCCTTCTTCAAAAACGCTAGAAGTTCATTTCCTTTTTTCGTTTACGTTTAGTTGGGGTTTCGGAAGCGATTTCGTCCTCTAATTCAATTTCTGGATCAACAGATGAAACCGTATCCCTTTCTGTTGTAAATGATGAGGTGGAGCACAGCAGGTTTTTGGGCGGAGATACGCTGTGTCTTTCTCCGTAGGCCTGGTCAAACATTTCAAAGTATTCCCACAATGTTGCTTCACGTTCTGATTCTTTATTTCGCTTCTTGATGCGTTTGTATGTTGTCATTAAGTTCTCGAATTTTTTTTTCGTGTCACCGACTTCAAAATCGAAAAATGGATCGATTTCTTTGATTTCAGATAGAAGCGTCCCCCACAGCGTAATTGTTTTCTTTTTACCAGCATTAAATTCCTTTTCCATGCTTATTCTCTTCGTTATTAATAGCTTAATGTGGCTATTTTTCCACACAGCAACTTCGTCATCCCTTTAAGAACAACAAATTTTAATTATTTTCTAACATAAATTAATATTTGCAATTACTTACATTGTTTACAAGTCAGTGTTCCCTCGTTTATAGATGAATTTTCGATATTCGCGCTATTTCCTCTTTCTGCAGCCAAAAAAGTATGGCTGCACAAACTGCCCGACGCCGACGATAGAATGACGTTTATGAACAGAAGGTACTGCAGTTGGGCTAAGTTAGTTCGATCGAAAATCTGACTTTATGAACATGGATAATGCAGTTCTTAGTTAGGCAGACGTTTATGAAAACACCCGACATTGTATTGATTGCCAGGGGCAAGTTCGAAGAAACCCTTGGGGACATTATACAAAGGGGGCTTAAAGTATACAAGGAATGGTGCCATACTGTCGGACTTAACATCAATCCGGCGAAAACAACGATAGTACCATTCACAAGGAAAAGACAACTTCAAAGACTTAAGGACATTAGCCTATCAGGGATGACACTGATACCAGTCAAAGAAGTAAAATATCTAGGACTCCATCTAGATAGTAAACTCCTCTGGCGAAAACATACAGAGGAGATATCCAAGAAGGCCACCCGCGCTCTCATGATATGTAGGAGCCTAGCGGGGAAGGCATGGGGATGCAGCCCAAACATCCTGCGATGGATGTACACTGCAATCGTGAGACCAATGATCACATACGGAGCGGTAGCATGGGCGAAACGAACCAGTCTAGTCACAACACGAGAAACACTCGGCAAAGGGCAAAGACTGGCGTGCCTGTGTATTACCGGAGCAATGCGTAGCTGCCCAACCGCAGCCAAGGAGGTGTTATTGGAATTGACCCCTTTACACATCATTGTGATGAACGAGGCAGACAAAACAATTCTTAGGATGGCAAAGGAGGGAATTGGGAGAGGGAAATGCATCGGTTCGAAAGAACACGGTGACGTACTCAAAAAACTCCCACTTCTTGGCATACCTAGGGACGATAGCATCAGGAAATTCAACTTCGAAAAGAATTTCCAGACAAAGCTCAGCAATAAGGAGAACTGGAGCAATGAATCCACAACTTATGGACTGAGCAACCACACAACAAAGTGGTACACGGACGGCTCGAGGACCGAGGAGGGAACAGGTGCAGGATTGTTTGGGCCAGGAACTAAGCACTACGAATCCATGGGCAAATGTACCAGCATCTTCCAGGCAGAAATATGTGCCATAGACAGGTGCGTTCGAATCAACCTCGAGAAAAACTACGGGAATTGCAACATAGCAATAATGTCTGACAGTCAAGCAGCTATAAAGGCTCTTGACGCCTACGTTATCAAGTCAAAACTCGTGTGGGAATGCCTACACGGACTGAATAGACTAGGCAAGAATAACAGAATTTCCATCTGCTGGGTACCTGGCCATGTTGGCATTACAGGCAATGAGGCAGCGGACTCTGGCAAGAAAAGGCGCAGAGGAGCCCTTCATAGGACCTGAACCATTCTGCGGGATAGGAGAACACACTATACGCGAAGAGTTCAGGAGACTGCAGAGAGAAACAAGGGCAAAAGCCTTTCTGAACCTCCAAGGCCTGAGGCAAGCAAAGAAACTCTTAGGAAATTACAACCAAAAGAGATTCAAAGCTTGTATCGGCCTTAACAAAAACAACCTAAGAATCCTAACAAGCCTCCTCACGGGGCACTGCAGACTCAAGGAGCACCTGAGGAAAATGGGCATATCGGAGGACGGGCTCTGCAGATTATGCAGTGAAACCGCCGAAACTCCAGACCACATACTGAAATCCTGTGGGGCCCTGGCCCACAAAAGGATGAAATATTTGGGCAGGCACCAAATAACAGACAAGGACATACAAACCATGGACCCCCAGCTCATTCTCAGATTCATCAAAGAAACTGGACTGGACGCTGCGCTCTAAGGAGTGTGACCTGCCAAGGATAAACCAGAAAAATACCTCGACATGCTTCACAAAGAAGTATCTAGAGAGGCTCTGAAAGAGTTCACGAACCTCTCCGAGGCACAAGCAATAGACCAATAGGTCGCAGTGCAATATACCCTAACAAAATATTATTATTATTATTATTAACCTCAGATACTAAGGGCAAAATTCTGAATCCAAATCAACATCACCATCACCATGCATCTTTATGACCTTCGATTCCTTCAGTTCATACTTCGGCGGGAGGAGTTACGATATGGTTCATCTCTACACAACTAGCTATTCCACCAACGCTACAATGGCTACACTCAACGCTCTCAAACAACAAAACATCATCATATGAAATCTCTGTTACTATGTTACTTTATTACTTGTTACTTTACTACCATGTTACTTTTATTTTTCCAAATTATGTTAACTATTAGTTTTAAGTCAGTTTGTAAAAAATTCAGATAGAATAAAAATCTTACTCTGTAAACAGACTAGAATTAATTGTTTCTGTTGATTAATCTTTTATAATACATAACTCGCGCAGCATATTTCGTGGACAATTTAGAACCATCCACAGCTATTGAATTGTTAGAAGTGCGTTTAACTAAACTCGAAGAATCGTGGTTAGAATTTGTGGCATTTCATAATGATTATTTGCCCTTCGTTAAAGACAATGACGTAAATGAAATTGAGAATGAGTTCGCCGCGTATGAGGAAAAATATTTCGTGGCTCATTCGAAACACGTCAAAGGTATTCGCGAGCGACAAACTGCATCACAAAATGATAACGGTGATTCGGTCACAGAACGTCTCGTTAATCAACAATCCACGTTTCTTGAAAAGCTTAACTCTACGATCATAATTCCCCACCCGTTAATTTACCACCAATTGTAGTTCCCGCGTTTTCCGGAAATTATAAGGATTGGCCGTCCTTTCGTGATCTTTTCTTGGGGTCTGTTGATAGTAAGAGTAATCTCACATCAACACAAACGTTTCACTACTTAAAATCATTCCTCCAAGATGATGCGGCCAATCTTATGGGGAGCGCTTATGGGAGCGCTTAGAACAGCGATATGATAGAGTACATTTAATTGTTAGGTCGTTTATTCAATCCTTGTTGTCGCTTCCTGCAATTAGTACTACCAATGTTCAAACATTACGCAAAATCACTGACGGTGCAGATGAAGTCGTGCGTGGTCTCAACGCGGTAAAGAAAACTAGTCGCGATCCGTGGTTAATATACCTGCTGCTAAGCAAGCTGGACCAAGACACCAACCAAGCTTGGGCAGAGCACGTTGGTTCTCGGGCCGATTGTACCATAATTGAGCTTGTGGACTTTATGCAATCGCGGTGCGATGCTCTCGAATCATGCCCATCCAACAATCGATCTGTCTCATCGCGAGTGAAAGCATCGGCTTCTATACGATCACATCTAGTAGAAGCTTCAGATAATAAATCGCAATGCCCCAAGTGCAAAAATGGCCATATCTTATCCCAATCTTAGATCTAAACATCGAATCGCGTCGAAATTTCGTGAAAACAAACTCTCTATGCTTTAATTGCCTTCTTGTTGGACACTCGTCGAACAAATGTCGTTCTTCATTTCGTTGTCGCGTTTGTAAGTCTCGCCAGCGTTCGTTGGTTCACCCGATAGACTCCAACAGTAGTCATCTGTCGTCATCGTCACTCACCAAATCTGAGTCTCATCCAAGTTCATCAAAATCGCATCAACCTTCTTCGTTTCAACCCTCTTCGTCACAACCTTCCTCGTCGCAATCCTCCTCATCACAAGCTACATCGTCACATCCTTCTTCATCAATTGTGAACAACCACTCTCTAAAAACCAATCGTCGAAAGCAAACAATTCTTCCTACTGTGATAGCTAGGGTTAAAGATGTGCTGGGAAATTTGGTCGAATGTCGTGTTTTGCTAGACTCTGGGTCTCAATCTTCGTTCATGGCTGAATCTTTTGCCCAGCGACTCGGATATTCTCGTACTCATGCTCGAATCCCAATCCTTGGTCTCTCGTCGACAGATGCAGGTCATACGAAAGGACGAATTTCTCTGCATCTGTACTCGCCGTTCAAGTCTACTTCACTTTTCGTCGAGACATACGTTTTGAATAAACTAACCTCAGACTTACCCTCGCAATCACTAGACATTACCCTGTGGTCTCAAATTGAAAGATTAGATCTCGCTGATCGTTACTTCAATATATCTGCTCCTATTGATGTGCTTTTAGGTGCCGACAAACTCTGGACTATTCTGAAAGGAGAACAAATTCATGGTCCTGAAGGTATTCCGCTCGCTCAAAATACTTCGTTTGGTTCGGTTGTCACCTCGGGAGAGGTGTTTGACAAAAAACCATCTGAGAGCCTAACCTTGTCTTCGCTTCATTCCACCATCGACGTCGATATTATTTTACAATGGTTCTAGGAAATCGAAGAAGTTGCACCTAAAAAAGACGAATCCTTTAACGATTAACGAGCAGCATTTTAAACAAACTTTCACTCGTTCATCTGATGGTAAATACGTCGTTTCGCTACAGTCGTTCCGCAGCTCTCTTCGAGATAGGGCGGCTAGTTAGTGTTCAGCGGAAAAAAAAGGAAAGTGTATCCAATATAAGCGATTTAGTCAAGGGATTTTTAAGTCCGAAGTTGGCTTAGTAAGCAAGGTGTCCCGCTCTCAGTCGTTCCGCAACTCTTATCGAGATAGGGCGGCTAGTTAGTGTTCAGCGGAAAAAAAAGGAAAGTGTAACCGTGATAAGTAGCGATTTAGTGAAGAGATTTTTATTCCAAAGTTGGCTTAGTAAGCTAAGCGTCCGACTCTGACGCCGGAGACTCGGGTTCGATTCTCGGCCAAAGTCTTTAATTTTTATTTTTTTTTTCTCGGAAATAAAGTGATAAAGTCAAAAAGACAAACAAAAAATAAAACAAAGTGCCGCGCATATCAGGCGATGGACCCCGAAAAATCGGAGGTCCCGCTTACGGGTGTGGGTGTGCCGTTGCGACGTGTGGTGCGAACACGTGAGCCGGCAAAAAAAACAGCAGCAACAACAGCAGTAACAAAAGCAGCAATAGCAGCAACAACAGCATCAGCAACAACATCAGCCACAAAAACAGCCTCAGTTTGTATGACAAGGGCAGCTTTAAGTGGCACAAAAAATAAATCAAGTCCAGGCGTAACAACAGCGGGTTTCGCGTTGCCCAGGCGGGTGTCCTCACCACCAACAACAACAACATCAACAAGAACTACAACTCCAATAGCAGCACCTAAAATTGTAGCTGGAAATGCAGCTACAGTAGCAGCTCTCGCTACAACGCCAGCAGAAGCTGTAAGCGAGGAGTATAGGACGGTGGAAAAACGGCGACGAAAGTTGAAACCGAAGCCGAATCTTTCAGCCAAGAGAAGGTTAAACTTGGCAGGCGATAGTGTGGCATCATCGGTGGCTGCAACGGATGATGACGGAGCAAACTCCAGCTCTTATGAGTATGACGGGGGAGTGGACCGGTACGTCGGGGAGGGAAACTCCTTCAAGGACTTACCGGTCGATGACGAGGAAGTCGTTCAAATGGACGAAGAAAAAGAGGACGATGAAGAGGCGCAGCTGGACAAGCTTATAAAAGAGCTACTGGAGAAGCGCGACCAGTTGCGCAGAAAGAAGCTGCAGCAACAGCAACAACAAGCTGTGCTCAAGCAGCAAGTTCAGCAACAACTTCAGGAGAAGCAACAACAACGACAACGACAACATCAGCAACAACAACACCAACAACAACAACAGCAACAACAGCAACAACAACAACAGCAACAACAACAAGAACAATCAAAGCAGCAACAGCAGCAACAAAAGATACAACCTAAGGTAAAAATTCCACCAATAAATGTGAGTAATTTTGAAATAGTAGATAGCATTAGGTTATGTAAACTTATCACGAAAAATTTCCATGTTAAAAGGCTTTCAGCCAACAAACACATAATTTTATGTGAAAAAATAGAGGAGTACCATAGGGTTCGTGCCGCCTTGGGAGAGGTTAAGACCGAGTACTTTACGTACACCCCAAGGGAGCAAAAACTTAAAACCGTTGTGTTGAAGGGAATTGATCCCTCAATAAAAACGGAGGAGCTAGAAAAAGAGCTCAAACTTTTTGAAAGCGACGACCTCAAGTTCGTGGGGGTCAAGCCGTTTTCTTCGGCTGTGGCAAGAGGTGGTAACCGTTACTTACCATTCTTCTTAGTGCAGCTTACTCCCGACAGCAAAATTGACAGGCTGCGAAATATCCGCTTCCTGTACTACCACGCTGTAAGATGGGAGAAAATAAAAAGGTCGGATCGCATACTTCAATGTATGCGGTGCCAAAGGTTCGGGCACGCCGCAGATAACTGCAACATGCAGTTCAGATGCGTGAAGTGCGATATGGACCACAAACATGGTGAATGTCCTCTGGGTAAGGATAGAGTTGAAGACCGGAGTGTCCTCTCTTGTGTGCTCTGCAGGAACTCTGGGCATCCCGCCAACTTCAGGGGTTGCCCAAAGTACCAGGAGTTGAAAAAAAGAGTCCAGGCCCGCAAACAGCAATCTGAAGATGATAGGCGTCAGAAGAGTCGTTCGTTCTCTAATTTTGTGGCACCCAACGTGTCCTTTGCCCAAATGGCAGCTGGACCGGGTCAAGCCCAAATAACATTAAATCAACCAAAGGTAGCCCAAAAGGCACCAGAAGTGGATCTGGACTTGAAATCGATCCTTCTGTCTCTGCACGGAAAGATCGATAAGTTCCAGAAACAATTAAATGAACAAGCGGCCCGAATTGACTTTATCTATTCGGAGTTGTTTGTAGGGTCTGGTGTGCCATAAATCAAATGGCTACGCTGGATGAGGGAAACTTAAAGATCCTTGCTGTGAATGTTAATTCACTAGTCAGGATCGAGAAAAGAACGTCACTTGCCAATTTGTTAAAAACCGAAAACCCGGATGTGCTTTTGGTTAGCGAAACTAAGCTAAATCAGAAGCACAAATTGGGATACAAAAATTATCATGTAGTAAGAAGAGACCGGCCTCTCTCCACTCAAGGAGGTGGGGTTGGAATCTTAATTCGAAAAGGCCTGCGCCATAGGGTTATATATAGCGGGGACGTGCGTAGGTTCCAGTTGTTGGAGGCATGCATTATATGCATTCCTCTCCATAGCCGGAGGAGAATGTATGTGGTGTCGCTTTACGCACCTGCTGCACCTCCACCAAACCAATTTATGACAGAGCTCGAGACACTTTTTCGTGGTCTGCAGCTAAACTCGGAGGAGAATTATTACTTCTTGGCCGGAGATATTAATGCCAAACATGCGGCGTGGGGAAATGTTACTGCAAATCCCAGGGGCAACCAGTTTCACGACTGGTGGCGCCTCAATATGATTGAGTACAACCTCGAGTTGTACGCGACGGATATCCCTTCTTTCCCAAGAAGCGGTGCTTTCCTGGACTTGGCCTTAACGGACGCAAGACTTCAACTGACGAACATAGATCAAAACACGCGGAACTGTTTGCGTGCGTTTGAGTACGATAGTGACCACTACGGACTCGCCGCCGCAATACGGATCCCGAACGAACAAACGCTGCTGGAGGAGTACGAAGCAGTGTGTTCATTCGATTATCGGAGGGCACAATGGTCGCGCTTCTCCAGATTTTTAAAGCGAGATATACGTTCGAGTGGGATCGACCCACCGACAAACAGTAACATGACAAATGATGACATTGATCGGCATTTATTGCAAATGAACGACGCCATCAAACGAACTATGGAACGAACTATTCCTCGAGTAGGACGTTCCGACGACGACCAGACAGAAAAGTACAGAAACCCTACAATCGACGCACTATACCGACAGAAAAGTAGACTGCTCTCGAGGCTTAAACGGCTGTACAGGCAATTTACTGATCGCAACGACCCGGAGGTAAGGATGCTGAATTCAGAGATCCGAATCCTGAAACAGCTGATAAAGGAAAATTACAGAAAATCTGTAAGTCTGTATTGGGGCAATAAAATTCGGGCTATTAAAACCTGTAGTCCGAATATGTTCCCACAGATAAATAAGTTGTTCAGGAGGAAAGATCACAATGATATTCCTTGTGTTCGAATCTCCCAGACAGCAGAGAACAGACAGACAATACTGACTGCTGGAATAAGTCCAGAAAGTGTCGCTTCAAACGACGATTTTTTCGTGGTCGAGGACCCACAGGAGAAAGTGGATTTGCTGGGCGCTTGTTTCGAGGCCGTGTATACGGTGAACAATCCTGTTCGCCGTAACCACGACATTGAGAATAGGGCTCTGGTGAGCCACTTCTATCTCCGCACCGAACTTGAGAATTGGCGATCTGAGAATAACGGATTCACCGTGTTCACTGATGAAAACCATGCTAATGCAGTTGTCGCCAATGGCCGAGATGCATCGCACTTGTTCGTGTCGAAGGATGATCTTCTGTGCATCTTCGAGTCACTAAAGAATAAAAAGTCGGCGGGGATGGATGGTGTCCCAAACGTCGTATTGAGACACCTGCCTTTGGAGGCTGTAGATATTTTCACCACGCTGTTTAACAATGCGCTGAATAATGCACATTATCCGGCGCATTGGAAGGTAGCTGTGGTACACCCTATCCCGAAAAAATGTAAAGATAGGACGAACCCTGCCAATCTCCGGTCAATTAGCTTGCTTCCGAATATTAGCAAGGTCTTTGAAAAGGTTGTCAATAGAGCCCTGTTAAAGTGGGTCGAGGACAATAACATAATTCCGGACAACCAGTTTGGTTTCAGGGCGAGGCATGACACTATTCATGCCGCGTCGAAACTGGTTTCCGACATTCAGTGGAATAAATGCAAGAACCAATGCACGGGTGCTTGTCTGGTTGATTTTGAGAAGGCTTTCGACACCGTATGGTTAGAGGGACTTTTCTACAAGTTGACCAGGCGGGGGATGCACAAACCTTTGCTATATGTAATTTATAATATGCTTATGGGAAAGAAGTTCGTTGTCAAATGTGGCAACGTGACTTCGAGCAGAGTCTTTCAAATTAAAAACGGTTTACAGCAGGGGGCGGTCAATTCTCCGATCCTGTTTAACATTTACACGAGTGATCTGGTGGGTTCACTCAGCCATGCTATAGCGTATGCCGACGATTTGGTGGCATACAGATCAGGTCCTAAAATCGAGGTCATTAATATCCTTTTGCAGCGTGACTTCGATCAAATTAAGCGATATTGCGACGAATGGAAGTTGAAAATCAACTTTCAGAAGACGGAAACAATCTTGTTCAGAACTCCATTGGCTGGGGCCTCTAGGGATACCAGAAAAAACTGGAAGAAATTGGCCATTATTGGACAAAATGGGCAGCCATTGGCGGTGAGAAGCGTAGTTAGATATCTGGGTATCTGGCTTGACCAGTATCTGTATTTCGATAGACATATAGTTGCTTGTCTTGCTGGGGCCAAGAAGGCTTATGCTCTGACAAGGAGACTGTTTCATAGCAGTCAACTTGACTCTAGGGTGAAGGTCATTTGCTACGTGGCCCTTATAAGGCCGATCATCGCTTATGGTTGTCCATTGTGGTTTAATATAGCGCCTAGTTATATGGAAAAGATTCGGGTTTTGGAGAGACAATGTCTTAGGACCTGTCTCCGGTTGTTCCGAACGCCCGAATCCAACTATATAAAATACTATCCCAACAAGGTCCTATACGATGGGGCTCAGTTGAATAGGATTGACAATTTCCTCATTAAGGTCACTCGAAGGCACGTTGCAAGGGCGATGGCCAGCGACAATAGTCTGATATTTGGGGCTTACTACCCCAATGAAATGTACATAGAGAGTACGCTCCGGTCTGGCTTTATCCCGCCAGAGGCATTTATCCATATTGATTCAAAAGGGCTGGTACAGACGAGGGATGGTATCCCGGTCTTATACCATCGCTACCGCAGCGCGAGAGATAAGCGGCTCCGCCATGACGGGGACGTCGCCAATGCTCATGAGCTCCTCCGTTTTAGTACCGCAATATCGGAGAGGGATATATTCGACACGGAAAAGCAATTCGCCGAATTTTGGTGGCTTGTTGAGGGGGGAGGGGTCAACATGCCCTCCCAGGACGGTGCGTTACTCTAGGTAACATCCTCTTAGCTTATAAGTTAGATTAAGTCAGCTAGGGCGTTTTTGGGAGAGGCCGGGCTCGCCAACGTGTGGTGGTGCTTCCGGGAGTTGACTGACGCTGTAAGGCTTCAGTCGGCTCACGGCGGCGCGTGTGCACGTTGACGACTGCCAGGCGCTCGGAAAGCAATTGGGATTTTGACCACTTGTTGCGCCAGGCAACGAGTGCTCAGAATCCTAATTATAGTTAGAATATGCTAAGTAGTTTAAGTAAGTAGAGTAGGTAGTTTGTAATTTGTTTTTTTTATATAAAAATATAAAATTTGATAAAGATTCCGAGTTTTCTTAACAATTTTCTCGATGAAAACATAATTATGTAAGATTAGTTCGTAAAATAGTTTTTAGGCCGAAAGGCAATAATTATAAGATAGAGTTAAGTTTAGGGCGTCCGCATAAGGATCAATAATCTAGAATAAGTATCCTGTTAATTTTAAGTTAGATTTAATCATTTTTGTCTAGTATTTAAGTTGATATAAGCTAATAATTAATAAAAATGAATTTAAAAGAAAAGAAAAAAAGAAGGTGTCCCGCTCTGACGCCGGAGGCTCGGGTTCGATTCTCGGTCAGTTTTCAATTTTTAATTTTTTTTCGGGAAAATAGTGATAGAGACACAAAAATAAACAAAAAAAAAAAAAACAAAGTGCCGCAACGTATCAGGCGATGGACCCCGGAAAATCGGTGGTCTCGCTTACGGGTGTGGGTGTGCCGTTGCGACGTGTTGTGCGAACACGTGAGCCGGCAAAAAAATCAGCAGCAACAATAGCAGTAATGAAAACAGCGGCAGCTTGTATGCCAAGGGCAGCTTTAAATGCCATTAAAGTGACACCAAGTTCAACAGCGGGTTCCGCGTTGCACAGGCGGGGGTCTACGCAGGCAACACCAGCTACAACAACATCAACAACAGCAACAACAACAACGCCAACAATAAAAGCTCTCGCTACAACGCCAGCAGTAACTGTAAGCGAGGAGTATAGGACAGTGGAAAAACGGCGGCGGAAGTTAAATCCGAAGCCGAACCTTTCAGCCAAAAGAAGGTTAGACTTGGCAGGCCATAGTGTGGCATCATCGGTGGCTGCATCCGATGATGACGGAGCACACTCCAGCTCTTATGAGTATGATGGAGGAGAGGGCCGGTACGTCGGAGAGGGAAACTCCTTCAAGGACTTACCGGTCGATGACGAGGAAGTCGTCCAAATGGACGAAGAAAAAGAGGATGATGAGGAGGCGCAGCTGGACAAGCTCATAAAAGAGCTGCTGGAGAAGCGCGACCAGTTGCGCAGTAAGAAGCTGCAGCAACAGCAACAACAAGCTGTGCTCAAGCAGCAAGTGCAACAACAACTGGAGGTGAAGCAACAACAACGGCAACATCAACAACAACAACACCAACAACATCAACAACAACAACAACACCAACAACAACAACAACAACAACAACAACAACAACAACAACAACAATCTAAACAGTCGCGGAAGGACAAAATACCACCCATTAACGTGAGTAATTTCGACATTGTAGATAGCATTAGGATTTGTAAATTAATAACAAAAAATTTCCATGTGAAAAGGCTTTCTGCTAACAATCACATAATTATATGTGAAAAAATAGAGGAGTACCAGAGGGTGCGCGCCGCTTTGGGAGAGGTGAAAACCGAGTACTTCACGTACACCCCAAGGCAGCAAAAGTTAAAAACCGTGGTACTGAAGGGAATCGATCCCTCAATTAAAACGGAGGAGCTTGAAAGAGAGCTAAAGAATTTTGAAAGCGACGACCTCCATTTCGTGGGGGTCAAGCCGTTTTCCTCCGCTGTGGCAAGGGGTGGTAACCGTCACTTACCATTCTTCCTAGTCCAGCTTACTCCCGACAGCAAAATCGACAGGCTGCGAAATATCCGCTTCCTGTACTACCATGCTGTAAGGTGGGAGAAAATAAAGAGGTCAGATCGCATACTTCAATGTATGCGCTGCCAAAGGTTCGGGCACGCCGCAGCTAACTGCAACATGCAGTTTAGATGCGTGAAGTGCGATAAGGACCACATACATGGTGAATGCTCTCTAGGTAAGGAGAGAGTCGAAGACCGGAGTGTACTCTCCTGTGTGCTCTGCAGGAACTCTGGACATCCCGCCAACTTCAGGGGTTGTCCAAAGTACCAAGAATTGAAAAAGAGAGTCCAGGCCCGCAAACAGCAGTCTGAAGATGATAGGCGTCAGAGGAGTCGCTCGTTCGCAAATTTTGTGGCACCCAACGTGTCCTTTGCCCAAATGGCAGCTGGACCGGGTCAAGCCCACATGACATCAAACCAACCAAAGGTAGCCCAAAAGCCACCAGAGGTGGATCTGGACTTAAAATCGATCCTTCTGTCTCTGCACGGGAAGATCGATAAGTTCCAGAAACAATTAAATGCACAAGCGGCCCGAATTGACTTTATCTATTCGGAGCTATTTGTGGGGTCTGGTGTGCCATAAATCTAATGGCTACGCTGGATGAGGGAAACTTAAAGATCCTTGCTGTGAATGTTAATTCACTAGTCAGGATCGAGAAAAGAACGTCACTTGCCAACTTGTTGAAAACCGAAAACCCGGATGTGCTTTTGGTTAGCGAAACTAAGCTAAATCAGAAGCACAAATTGGGATACAAAAACTATCATGTAATAAGAAGAGACCGGCCTCACTCCACTCAAGGAGGTGGGGTTGGAATCTTAATTCGAAAAGGCCTGCGCCATAGGGTTATATATAGCGGGGACGTACGTAGGTTCCAGTTGTTGGAGGCATGCATCATATGCATTCCTCTCCATAGCCGGAGGAGAATGTATGTGGTGTCGCTTTACGCACCTGTAGCACCTCCACCAAACCAATTTATGACAGAGCTCGAGACACTTTTTCGTGGTCTGCAGCTGAACTCGGAGGAGAATTATTACTTCTTGGCCGGAGATATTAATGCCAAACATGCGGCATGGGGAAATGTTACTGCAAATCCCAGGGGCAACCAGTTTCACGACTGGTGGCGCCTCAATATGATTGAGTACAACCTCGAGTTGTACGCGACGGATATCCCTTCTTTCCCAAGAAGCGGTGCTTTCCTGGACTTGGCCTTAACGGACGCAAGACTTCAACTGACGAACATAGATCAAAACACGCGGAACTGTTTGCGTGCGTTTGAGTACGATAGTGACCACTACGGACTCGCCGCCGCAATACGGATCCCGAACGAACAAACGCTGCTGGAGGAGTACGAAGCAGTGTGTTCATTCGATTATCGGAGGGCACAATGGTCGCGCTTCTCCAGATTTTTAAAGCGAGATATACGTTCGAGTGGGATCGACCCACCGACAAACAGTAACATGACAAATGATGACATTGATCGGCAAATGAACGACGCCATCAAACGAACTATGGAACGAACTATTCCTCGAGTAGGACGTTCCGACGACGACCAGACAGAAAAGTACAGAAACCCTACAATCGACGCACTATACCGACAGAAAAGTAGACTGCTCTCGAGGCTTAAACGGCTGTACAGGCAATTTACTGATCGCAACGACCCGGAGGTAAGGATGCTGAATTCAGAGATCCGAATCCTGAAACAGCTGATAAAGGAAAATTACAGAAAATCTGTAAGTCTGTATTGGGGCAATAAAATTCGGGCTATTAAAACCTGTAGTCCGAATATGTTCCCACAGATAAATAAGTTGTTCAGGAGGAAAGATCACAATGATATTCCTTGTGTTCGAATCTCCCAGACAGCAGAGAACAGACAGACGGTACTGACTGCTGGAATAAGTCCAGAAAGTGTCGCTTCAAACGACGATTTTTTCGTGGTCGAGGACCCACAGGAGAAGGTGGATTTGCTGGGCGCTTGTTTCGAGGCCGTGTAAACGGTGAACAATCCTGTTCGCCGTAACCACGACATTGAGAATAGGGCTCTGGTGAGCCACTTCGATCTGCGCACCGAACTTGAGAATTGGCGATCTGAGAATAACGGATTCACCGTGTTCACTGATGAAAACCATGCTAATGCAGTTGTCGCCAATGGCCGAGATGCATCGCACTTGTTCGTGTCGAAGGATGTTCTTCTGTGCATCTTCGAGACACTAAAGAATAAAAAGTCGGCGGGGATGGATGGTGTCCCAAACGTCGTATTGAGACACCTGCCTCTGGAGGCTGTAGATATTTTCACCACGCTGTTTAACAATGCGCTGAATAATGCATATTATCCGGCGCATTGGAAGGTAGCTGTGGTACACCCTATCCCGAAAAAATGTAAAGATAGGACGAACCCTGCCAATCTCCGGTCAATTAGCTTGCTTCCGAATATTAGCAAGGTCTTTGAAAAGGTTGTCAATAGAGCTGTTAAGCGGATACGCTTATAGATAATGCGATGGTATATTTGTGTACATTAATACACATTATAAAATAGATCGTGGTGTCGACGGCTAATGGAGACGTGTAGAAAATGCTTAATAAGCATTGCGTGAAGTCAAATGGCTTTTGCTACACAAACTCAATCTCCATTCACCGAAGGAATTTATACTTTATATAAATAAGAGATATTACTCTGCCTTGCAAGACATTTAAAACCATCATCGATTGTAAACATCCTACGATGAACAATCCCATGCCCATGGTTAACCCATGATCGATTGTAAACATCCTGTGATAAACAATCCCATGGTTTCACGACGCCAACAATAATTGTGCTAACGTAAACAGTCCAGAGACTGATCATGTCGCATACGAGATATGATTAATACGTTGCCAATCTGTTGAATTCGCTATCTATTCTTCACCACCATACCCTTTCTTGTGTGTAAGTGTGCACTGAGTGACTGTGTGCACGGTGAGGATCCATTCGTGCTGAGAACTTTTGTCAATCCCCATTTAGCAGTCTAACGGAACGGTTGTTTTTATTAACGGAGCATAACAATTAACGGAACGGAGCATAACAAATTGGTGGCAGCGGTAGAATCGAAAAGTTACAAAAGTATAAAGCGGTAGAATCGAAAAAATTACAAAAGTATAAAGCGGTAGAATCGAAAAAGTTACAAAAGTATAAAGCGGTAGAATCGAAAAGTTACAAAAGTATAAAGCGGTAGAATCGAAAAAGTTACAAAAGTATAAAGCGGTAGAATCGAAAAGTTACAAAAGTATAAAGCAGTAGAATCGAAAAGTTACAAAAGTAAAAAGTGTTAAAATTGAAAAAAGTTATACAGTAAAAAGTGGTAAAATTGGAAAAAGTTTTACAACAGAAAGCGGTAGAAAAAAAAAAATATAAAAGTAAAAAGTGATACAAAAAAAAGCGGTACAATAACCAATACAACAAAGAACCTCCAAAGGAAGAAGCGGTAGAAATATACAAGCGGTGCAACAAGCAGTGGACGTACCTAATGAATAAAATGATTCCAGTATTAGTACTGATCAGGCAAATTAGTGATAAGACTAGTTAAGACTTCCAGTGTAGTTAATTTAACTGTGGTGATTATACTAGTGAGGAGTGTACAGTGTAGGATTCAGGGAAGAAAAATTTTGGTTGTACCCATATAGATATTCAGAATGCCAAATAACATGGAAAACCAAAGATTAGATATCAATACGCTGGTGAAACTCGTCCCACAATTTCGAAGTGAGGCATCAGAGTTAGCGTCCTTTATTAACGCATGTGACGATGCGTTTCAATTGTCCAAAGAGGATCAAACAGATTTTCTTTTTAAATATATCAAGGTCCAGATATCTGGCAATGCAAGGGTTATCCTTGAAAATAAAGTAATTGAGAATTGGCAAACTCTCAAGGAACAACTAAAAAGTCTCTACAAGGAGACAAATAGTACATTGGGACTCTATAGAGAGCTCATTAGTGCACAACAAGGAACTAACACCGTACGGCAGTTCCAACAATTTATGGAAACAATGTCTCGAAGGCTTGGTTCCGATGCAAAGGAAGTGTTAAAGACACCCAAAGATTTGCAAGTGATACATGAATATATAGAAAACAAGGTGATTCTAAATATATTCATAAATGGGTTAAACCCAGAAATATGCAGTTACGTTAATAACTGTAGACCAACAACCCTAGCAGAGGCAGGCAGACATGCTCAGCATGAAGAAGCACGTCTCCTTAATTTGAAGAAAACTCCTAAGAGTGATTATTCGAACAAAAATTTGTTCAAAATAAACACTAACCAGTACAAGTGTTTCAAATGTGGGAAAATAGGACACAAGGCAAATGAGTGTTTCTCAAAAGAGAATCCTAATAGAAGGCCAAACGTAAAATGCAATTCGTGTGGTAAGATGGGCCATAATACAAAGGATTGTTTTTCGAAAAATCGGAATTTAAATTCCAAAAATAATCAAGCTCAAAATTTTCGCGATTAAGAAGCGCTAACAGTAAGGCAGCGTTTTCTTTAAATAGTGAAGAAAGCCCTTACATTTACATTAATTATAAGGACTGCGTGTATAAAATGTTGTTGGATACGGGTGCTTCGGTTAGCTTAATAAAAGCAAAGTGTATTTTTAAAAAGGAACTTAACGTTGAAAAAATAATAGAATTAGTTGGACTGGGAAGTAAAAGTAAAGAAACATTAGGAATTAGTGATATTCGTTTTTGTATATGGGAAAATTCTAGTTCCAAGAAAGTATTTCATAGATGGGGATTCCATGTTGTTTCTAACAACATGATCTATGAATACGATGGTCTGATTGGTGCGGATTTCCTTAGGGAAATGAAATGCAGGATAGACTATGGTAGTAACACATTGTATGTAAAGGACAATTGTTATGAATTAAGATATAAAGGAGATGAAGCTAATGTAATGCCTAGAAGAGAGGTGTTTAGACTTGTTAAAATTGATAAAGAATTGATAGATGGTACTTCGGTGATAGTGAACAGATTCGTAAATGAAAGTATTATAGTGCCGAGTTGCATAAGTAATGTAAGAGACGGGAAATGTCTTGTAAGTATGTTGAATATATCAGATAAGATAGTTAAAAATGATATCGAAGTTGAAGTAACGCATCTGAGTGAATTTGAAATGATAAAAAATGATAAGAGTCATTATAAAGATAATAAAAATATAATCAATGAAAGAAAGGTTAATCACGTCAGGGATAGAGGCAAACTGATTCAGGATTCATTAAGGTTGGATCATCTCAATAAAGGAGAAGATGATGAAATCAGAAAACTCATATCAAAGTATTATGATTTATTCCTTTTAGAAGGTGAATCACTAACTAATACGAATTCGATTGAGTGTAATATAAGAACAGGGCAAGATGCGAAACCAGTTTATACTAAATCGTATAGGTACCCTAAGGTACATGATGAAGAGGTCAATAAAAATATTAAGGAATTAATGAAGGATGGTATAATAAAAAATTCTACATCGCCTTGGAACTCACCAGTATGGATAGTTCCGAAAAAAATAGATGCATCAAGGAAAAAGAAGCGGCGAATGGTTGTGGACTATAGAAAATTAAACGATCTGACAATTGCAGATAGCTATCCTATTCCGAATATTGCAGAAATTTTAGATAATTTGGGTCATGCTAAGTATTTTACAATACTCGATTTGAGAGCAGGATTTCACCAAATTAAAGTAAAGAAAGTAGATATGGAAAAAACTGCATTTTCGACTCCACACGGACATTTCGAATTTACGAGAATGCCATTCGGATTGAAAAATGCTCCTAGTATTTTTCAACGTATGATGGACATTGTCCTCACAGGATTAAAAGGCATAAAATGTTTTGTGTATATGGACGATATTGTAGTGTATGGCAAAGATTTAGTAGAACACAACATAAGGCTTGAGGAGGTTTTTGAACAGCTAAAAAGGGCAAATCTTAAACTGCAAGCAGATAAGAGCGAGTTTTTGAAAAAGGAAGTCAGTTATCTAGGCCATGTGATAGGAGAAGATGGCGTTAAACCAAACCCTGAGAAGGTAAGAGTTATAGAGAACCTTAAAGCTCCACAGAATGTGAAGGAAATTCAGTCATTCCTAGGAATGATGAATTATTACAGGAAGTTTATAAAAAATTTCAGCCAAATAGCTGGTCCTATTAATAAGCTTCTGAGAAAGGGAGTTGAATTTAAATGGGGGAGGGATGAAGAGAAAGCTTTTATTGAATTAAAGCAGGCATTATCCAGTTTTACTGTACTTCAATACCCAGATTTCAAGAAACCATTTATTGTTACAACTGACGCTTCGAATGCAGGATTAGGTGCTGTGTTGTCACAGGAACACGAAAATAAGGATCTGCCAATACAATTCATAAGCAGAAGTATAAATGCAGCCGAAAGAAACTATAGCACCACGGAGAAAGAGTGTTTAGCCATTGTTTGGGCGGTAAAGATATTTAGACCATATTTATATGGGCAGCATTTTATAATTAGAACTGACCATAGACCATTGACATGGCTTTTTAATGTAAAAGATCCAGGATCACGATTGGTACGTTGGAGGTTAAAGTTAGAAGAGTATACATATGTCGTTGAATATAAAAAGGGTCTCGATAACGTGGTTGCAGACCACTTAAGCAGAAATATCTTAGTAACAACAAGAAAAGTCAGGAAAAAGAAAAAATGTTCGTGTGAATGCGAAGATAGAGTTAGTGAAAATATTGACAATTCTGTAGATATAGAAGGAAATGAAAATGGTAGTGGAGATTCTTTAGAAAATAATTTAAGCGAAGAAAGTCCAGAAGCATTAGTCCATACAAATTTGGAAAAGAACAACGAAATTGTTGAAATAAGTAACTTAATAGATATAACGGATAAGAAAAAACAATTGGATATTATTAAGGAATACCATGAAAGTTTGGTTGGGGGACATGCAGGACAGAGAGCGACTATTGCAAAGATTAGAGAAAAATATGATTGGGAAAATTTGAATCATATGGTAATAGAATTTATTAAGAGTTGTACGAATTGTCAGCTAGGAAAAATAGACAGACATCCTACATGGATGCCAATGGTAATTGTGTCCAATGCTACGTACTGCTTGGAACAAGTAAATATGGATCTTACAGGACCATATCCAGTTTCAAAGAATGGAAATTTTTACTCGTTGAGTATGCAGGATAGCTTGTCAAAATTCATAAGGTTCGTTCCAATAAAAGACAAAAACGCAGAGACAATAGCAAAAGCGTTTGTAAATGATTGGATTACGTATCTTGATATTCCAAAAATAATCCTAAGTGACAACGGAACCGAATTTTGCAATGAATTAATGAAGAATTTGGCAAGAATATTCAAGTTCAAGCACATAACAACTAGTGTTGCTCATCCACAATCCAATGGAGCAGTAGAGAGGATACATGGTAGACTCAAAGAATATTTGAACACAGTAAATTTCGAAAAGGACGATTGGGATGAAGCTCTCAAATTTGCAAGTTTTTGTTACAACTCAACAATACATTCAACAACAGGTTATAGCCCACACGAAGTATTATTCGGGCGGCAAGCAAATAGACCAAGCAATATTGATAAGTTGGACTTGGTAACAGTAGGAGAGTATGTTAAGAACATTTCAGATAAAATCAGTTCCATAGAAGGCAAGGTAAAAGAAAATTTATTAAAGTCAAAGTTAAAGTCCAAGGAAACGTATGATAAAAGCACCAAAGACGCACCATCATATAAAGTGGGAGACCAGGTGCTAGTCAAAAATTTAAGCGTAAATAGAAAGTTGGAAAAAACATTTATAGGACCATATGTTATTACTAAAGTAACCGACTCAAATGTGTTTTTGAGAACTAATAGGAAGACAAGAAAGGTTTCAAAAAACCTTGTTAAACCATACATTATATAGAATTAGGTTTGATAGTGATTTTAAAGGACTCAGGGATCTATTAGAACATTATAACAATAAAAACCAAAATAAAAGTTACTATCTATACTGAACTTGGTTATTTTTCCTATGATTTTTGTAGCATCTTTCAAGTGAGGGGACTTGTTATTGAAAACCTCAACGGTAATGGAGGATTTTATTTTGATTGGATTGGGAAGACCAAAATTATCAATGGACACGTCACCATAATATCCAATGTAAATCTTACCATACATGAAGAACATATTTACTGGTTGACGCAAAAAGTTAACAATATCGAAAAGGAATGCGTCTCTAGCTTTCACCAGTGTGAAGAATTAATGATGATCGGAAAATCACATTATAGTAGATTGTTAAAGAAAATGGATACAATTTATAATTTATTAGGTATTAACAGTTCTCGAACAAAAGAAATGAAAAGTAGGTACAAGAGAGGATTAATTAACATAGTAGGTACAGGTCTTAAAACATTGTTTGGAACAATGGATGACAATGATGCAAGGTATTATGATGAGGCAATAAAGTCCTTTAATAAAAACGAAGAAATAATAAAACAAGGATTAGAAGAAGAAATTAATATAATAAAGAAGTTGAACGATCAAAATAAGAATTTGCAAAGTAATATTGAAACAATAAATAAGAAATCTTCTGAGTTTATGGAAGCACTGAATACTCTAATTTTTGATAACAATGAAGCAAAAAGGAAGGAAATGATTTTTGAATACCTGCAAGACATGCAACTAAAAATAATTTCAGCAAGTTTAGAGTTAGAATCTGAACTTGATATCACAATAGATGCCATTTTGTTTCTTCAATTGAGCACTGTACACCCTTCAATTATAACTCCAGAAAAAATTATAGAAATCTTAATGCTAAGTAAAAATGAACAAAATTTGATTTACACTCCAAGCATAAGTATGTATAATAAAATAATAAAACATGCAAAAGTAAAATGTTTTGAGAAAAATAAAAATATTGTAGTAATTGTGGCTGTACCCTTTCTTGAAGCAAATTCATATGATGCATACAAAGTAATTGCAATACCAATATTTGAAGACCACAAACAAATGTTCGAAAAAAGATATAATTACTTTTTCATATCTAATGATAAAGAATATTTTGGATATAAGGATGATTTAAATGATATCACAATGTATGAAGATTCATATTTAATAACGCACAGTCTAGTTCTTGAGTCAACTATGTCTATGGAAGATTGTATTTTGAATAATTTTATGAAAAGAAGTAAGAAAATATGTAATATTCGAATAATCCCTCACAATATTGAATCATATATAAAGTTGATAGAAAATAAGTACTTATTTTTTGTGTCAGACAATACGCAATTTAATAACAATTGTAGTCACCATATTACTCGAGGAATAATTAAAGGAGTGGGATTATTAACTCTTGAAAATAACTGTTGTTTTAGTACTGTAGATTTCAAGATTGTAGTTTCAGAAAAAGGTAATGAAACTTACCTCAATAATGTATATCATAACTATTCTGATGATTGTTGTTTTAACATAAGAATTAAAGATGTAGAACCCATTGAATTTGTAAAAAATATTAAGACCATAGTATAAAAGAAATTGAAGATCTAAGTATTGAAATCAATAATCAAAAATCGAATTTGTCAAAATTCTTGAATGTTAAACTTAGACCAGCAGAGTTTGGATATGGATTCATGAGTTTGTTAGTCTTAATTGGAATGGGTTTACTCACCATTAAATGTATTAAAGGTAACAATACCTTAACATTGTTTAATAAATGTTTTAATAAAAAGGAACGCAGACCTGTAGTACAGCATACCGTTACCTACAAAAATAATGTTGAACCTGGAAAACAGGAAAATATTTATCCTAGAAGTTTAAGATACAATTACGATTTATAAAAGGAATCATTAAAAAACACATTATAATTTTATTTCATATTATATTCTTGTATTGTATTATACTTTAATTTTACATTATATTCTTAGTTTTAGAAGTACGTAAATAAATAAATTAGAGGTGTGACATGGGTTTTTGGTATTCGGATGGTCCTTGTGCTCACGGTTCATTCTGGTGTACATGGTCAACCTGAAAGTAATTTTATTTAATTACTTTTCTTAAGGGGGGAGGTGTTAAGCGGATACGCTTATAGATAATGCGATGGTATATTTGTGTACATTAATACACATTATAAAATAGATCGTGGTGTCGACGGCTAATGGAGACGTGTAGAAAATGCTTAATAAGCATTGCGTGAAGTCAAATGGCTTTTGCTACACAAACTCAATCTCCATTCACCGAAGGAATTTATACTTTATATAAATAAGAGATATTACTCTGCCTTGCAAGCCATTTAAAACCATCATCGATTGTAAACATCCTACGATGAACAATCCCATGCCCATGGTTAACCCATGATCGATTGTAAACATCCTGTGATAAACAATCCCATGGTTTCACGACGCCAACAATAATTGTGCTAACGTAAACAGTCCAGAGACTGATCATGTCGCATACGAGATATGATTAATACGTTGCCAATCTGTTGAATTCGCTATCTATTCTTCACCACCATACCCTTTCTTGTGTGTAAGTGTGCACTGAGTGACTGTGTGCACGGTGAGGATCCATTCGTGCTGAGAACTTTTGTCAATCCCCATTTAGCAGTCTAACGGAACGGTTGTTTTTATTAACGGAGCATAACAATTAACGGAACGGAGCATAACAGAGCCCTGTTAAAGTGGGTCGAGGACAATAACATAATTCCGGACAACCAGTTTGGTTTCAGGGCGAGGCATGACACTATTCATGCCGCGTCGAAACTGGTTTCCGACATTCAGTGGAATAAATGCAAGAACCAATGCACGGGTTAGGTTAGGTTAGGTTAGGTTGACGTGGCTGTCAGCAAGGCCGACACACTTAGACCAGGATTAGGTCCATTGTGGTACCACACAGATCTGGGGATTCCCTCACTGCTCGTTGAACCAATGAGAGCTTCTTATGAAGCGCGAAAGACTTCTGACGCCAGTGTTGGCTAAGTCGTTTGTGTCGTTAAACAAGAAGTCCCCTAGATGGAGATTTCTTTTGTGGGAGAGTGCAGGGCATGTGCAGAGAAGGTGAAGTACAGTCTCCTCCTCCTCCTCGTCCATGCAGCTTCTGCAGAAGTCGTTTGAGTGCACGCCAAGCCTGGAGGCGTGCCTGCCTATTAAGCAGTGTCCTGTGATAACACCTATGGTCGAGCTAATATGCAGTCGGTTTAATGAGATTAGACACTTAGAGCGTCGCAGATCCAGCTTTGGCCAGATTCGCTTAGTCGCTAGACAAGTATTGCTACATGTCCACCTAAGGTTTGTTCTCTCGATTGCTGATAGCTTGAGCAAGAGTTTGCATGTAGCGATTGGTATTCCTAAAGAACCTTTATCAGGTAAAAGAGGTAAAGTTGTTCCTTTTTTGGCGAGATCGTCTGCCTTACAGTTACCTGGAATGTCTCTATGTCCCGGCACCCAACAGAGGTGAATGTTGAACTGCTCTGCCATCTCCGAGAGAGATGAGCGGCAATCTTGGGCTACGATGGAATTTGAAGAGACTGAGTCCAGGGACTTAATCGCTGCCTGACTATCCGAGAAGATACGGATATCCTTTGAGGATATCACATTCCTCTTCAGCCACGACAGGGCTTCTTTTATCGCTAAAATTTCCGCCTGGAACACGCTACAGTAATCTGGAAGACGGAAAGAGAGGCTAAGATTTAGCTTTTCTGAGAAAACGCCCCCACCTACCCCATCGCTGGTTTTAGATCCGTCGGTGTAGAAGTGGATCGATTTATCTTCTGCAAATGCATCATCATCCCAGAATGATCTGGAAGGAATGGTGATTTGGAAGTTTTTTCCGAACTGCAGATGGGGTATGGTGTAGTCTATGTTTCTGGGTAGAGACTTAAAGGAGTCCAAAATGATGGAGTGGCCAATCTTCTTGTTGGTCCACTGTGAGGTAGCTTTTAAGCGGACAGCGGAGCAAGCCGCTGTTTGCATGCTGAAAATGTCAAGGGGTATCAGGTGCAACAGAATGTCCAGTGCAGCGGAGGGGGTAGTACGAAGTGCTCCGCTAATGCACAGACACGCTGATCGCTGGACTTTGCCCAGTTTGTCGCGGTTTATAGCTTTATCCAGGGCAGTCCACCAGACGACCACCCCGTAAGTAAGAATTGGTCTAACCACCGCTGTATATAGCCAATGCGTAATACGGGGTTGTATACCCCACTTATTGCCAATGGCTTTTTTGCAAGAGAAAAGTGCTACTGTAGCTTTCTTGACTCTTTCGTGTATAT
The DNA here is from genome assembly GCA_949715645.1 of Portevinia maculata. Lineage (NCBI taxonomy): Eukaryota > Metazoa > Arthropoda > Insecta > Diptera > Syrphidae > Portevinia > Portevinia maculata. The sequence goes on from OX454527.1 coordinate 181,650,944, forward strand.
TGGGTTTCCAACTTAACTTCCTATCGAAGATTAGACCCAAAAATTTTGCTTCCTCAGAGAAGGTTAAGCTTGTACCGCTAATAGAGGGAGGGTCAATATATGGGATTTTATATTTCCTGGAAAAGAGGACCAACTCGGTTTTGTGGGGGTTAACGCACAGTCCACACCGATTAGCCCATCTCGTTAGCTTGTTAAGAGCGTTTTGCAGGAGTTCCCTAATGGTATTGAGGTGTTTTCCTGAGACGGCTATAGCAACGTCATCCGCATAGGCAATCACCCTGCAGCCCTCCCCTTCCAGGTTTATCAGTAGTTTATTCACCACCAAATTCCAGAGAAGGGGAGAAAGAACACCGCCTTGTGGCGTGCCTCTACTGACAGACCTCCTAGCAGAAGCAACGGCCAGTTTTGAATTAATAATCCGACTTTCAAGCAGTAGATTAATCAATTCACTAAGCGAGCTATCCACCTTCAGTTCTGTCAGTGCATTTGCGATTGCAGATGTGTTGACGTTGTTAAAGGCGCCTTCTATGTCAAGGAAGGCCACCATGGTATACTCTTTGTGATGAAGAGAGTATTCGATAGTGCGTACTAAGGAGTGAAGAGCGGTTTCCACCGACTTTCCCTTACAGTATGCATGCTGAGCCGCAGACAATAATTGCGGATTTATGTTCGTGCGAAGATGGATATCAATCAATCGCTCCAGCGTTTTGAGGAGGAATGAAGATAGACTAATGGGTCTGAGGTCCTTTGGACTGACGTGGGAATATTTGCCAGCCTTGGGTATGAAAACCACTTTAACTTCTCTCCAAGCCCGGGGGATATGAACCAGGTCTAGACAGCTTTTCAGGATCATCTCCAGCACAGGCAGGATGATATCCGCTGACATTTGTAGTTCGGCAGGTATTATGCCGTCTGGTCCTGCCGACTTGAAGGGTTTGAAGCTATGTAGCGCCCAAGTTAGCTTTTCCCTAGTAATCAGACCGTGAGAGTAAGTTACCTGTGCAAATGACCTGCGAGGGCGTAAATTGCCGGTAATATTAGAGCTGCCTGGGAAATGAGTGTCAAGTAGCAGATTGAGCGATTCCTCGCTAGATGTCGTCCAAGAGCCGTCTGCCTTCTTAAGGCAGCTAGGCATAATTGGATTAGAAGAGAGGATTTTTCTTAGCCTTGATGCCTCAGATGATTCTTCTATTTTGCCACAGAAGAGTATCCATGAGGATCTTTTGGCTTTCCTTAGTTCTTTTTTGTATAGTATGAGGGATTCCTTATAGGAGTCCCAATCGGTTATTGCTTTTGAGCTTTTAGCACGATTGAAGAGTCTTCTGCACTCCTTTCTGAGTGGTCCTAGCTCAGGGGTCCACCAGTGAGGCTTCTTCTTACCCCTGGGTTGTTCGAGCGGGCAGGATTCCGCCATTGCTTCGTTAAGGGCCAGGGTGAGTTCATCGACTTTATTGTCGAGCTCATTGGAGTCGCAGGGTGGACTTAAGTGTACAGATTTAATACGATTTTGTAATGTGTCTCTGTATAAGGGCCAATTGGTTTTCCGAGGATTTCGGAAAATGGGTTGACATGGAGGCTCAACGCTTAGGTTGAAAAGAAGATAGCGGTGATCCGAAAAAGAGTGATCAGCCGAAACCTTCCAACCCGTAATCATGTCGTTGATGGTATCGGAGACAAGAGTGATATCAAGGACTTCTTGTCGGTTTTTGGTAATGAAGGTGGGTTCATTACCTGAGTTGCAAACAATGAGGTTAGTACGTAAGAGATATTCAAAAAGTGACTCACCTCTGTTATTGATGTCTGTGCTGCCCCATACGGTGTGATGAGCGTTGGCATCACACCCCAATATGAGGTCAGCTTTCTGCCTCCTTGCTTCTTCGATCAACCTCTCTAGGTTATCACCAGGGAGAGGTCCCACTTGATCGTGGGCGAGATACGCTGATACTAGCCAGAATGATCTACTACCGGTCTCTATTCTTGCCACAGTTGTATCTCGATCGCTGAAATTAGGGAGTAAATAAGCATTAATATTACTTTTCACTAGTATGCACGATCTAGGTTTACCTTTATCGGTCACATACAGTGAGTAGTATCCAGGAGTCCTGAGTCCTCGAACCAGGTTGTTGACAATCCAAGGTTCTTGTATCAGGACGATGTCTTCTGCGCCTTTGGTAAGACGAAGAATAAGTGCGGCCGAAGCCTTTATGGAGTGTTGGAGGTTAATCTGAACTAACTGCAGCATTTTCGCTACAATCAGGCAGAGATGCCTCCACCACGGTGTTATTCAGGCCTTCCAATCCCGAGGACGAGTTGAGAAGCTCGTCTTCACTCAGAAGAGCCTTATCCTGATCTTGATCATCAGTCTCCATATCTGACAAAGCGTCGGTTATGGATGGTGATTCGTTGGTTAGCGAGGGTACATCGTCCTCTAAAGAGGGGAAGGAGATTGAAGCCCCAGGATCTGAGACTACGATCGTAGAGTCAGAGGGAGGAGGAGGAGGAGGGGGAATTTTACCCGCATCCATTTCATCCTTTTTGTAGACCCGCATTTTGACGTCGTCCCATGCGAATCTTATGATGTAGTCGTTCTTGGCCAGAGGAGCCAGGGTTTCTTGGTTGAGTACAACCACGACACATCTGTAGTCGCCCTTCAGTTCTTCCAGTTTGGCAACCTTCCAGTTGTGGGTCGGAAGTGAAGGGTTGCTGAATTTCAGGACTTCCAGGATGTCCTCAGGGGTGGATGGATCCGCAGTGATCCAAATACGAGATCTTGGTCGGCAGGGGATGTCCTCCCTTGCAACAACCTCGAGCTTAGCATCGGGCCACACCTCTCCAAGCCTACTTATTGCAAGCTTGTAGAGATCGGCCGATCTTTGATCATCACACGCGACCAATTTGATGTGGCCTTGATGCCACCCTCCTTCATGTGTAAGCAGAGGAGGTCCGGGATGGTTTTTTATGAAGGAGAAGAAGGAGCGCGAAAGCGCTCTCTTGACCATATCCCACTTCTCATGGGTTATAGACCCATCGATGTCATTGCGGTCGATGACTGCGACCACAATTTTGTCTTTCAAGATGTCACTGAAAGATCTGTGAGGTGTGACAGTGGGAGAGATGCCGGTGTTATGCACTCTCTGCCTCTTAGGAACCGAGCTGGTTCCTTCCACTGACCTCTGACGTTTGATTGACGGGTCGCAGGCCTTAAGGATCTGCTGAGCCCAGTCCAGTTTGGCGATTTGTGCTGGCGTCCTATCCTTCTCCGCGATGGTGCCACACATACGCTGGATTCGGATGGCGTTACGTCGGTGTTTGTATGACGCCGTGGACGGATTATGGTGACGCTTTGTGTTGGTGGAGGGACCATGATGCACAGTCCCACCACCTTCAGGTTTCTTAGGGGCAGCTCTTATGCCGACAGTGGAGGGACCATGATGAACAGTCCCACCAACATCAGGTTTTTTGGGGGCAGCGCTTTTGCCAACCGTGGGGGGACCATGATGCACAGTCCCACCACCAACAGGTTTTTTGGGGGCAACGCTATTGCCGACCGTAGAAGGACCATGAGTTGCCACAGTCCGTTCTGCAGACAGCGTATTAGCAATGAGCGAAGTTGTTGACTTGGTGGGGCCGGCAGAGGGGGGACCATGATTCACAGTCCTCTCTCTGTCGGAAAAGGATTTTTTTAGCTCGCAACCACTAGTGGAGGGACCATGAATGTCCACAGTTCCAACACTATCTGGTGCCATAAGAGCTAAGCCGGTAGACAGCTTGGTCGCCGTACTACCGCCCGGTTTGAAAAGGGAACCGGCCATAAAATTTTTTGTTTTTGTTTGTTTGTGTTTTTTTGAATTCATAATGAGATCCCACGAGTCGCGGAGAAAAAAGGTCCATCTGCACAGAGATCCGCATTGTGCAGATAAGGCTGGTTAATCCGGAGGTCGCCAGGTATCCGGATACTCCGTACACGACTGAGCTATTTGATAGACTGGGCCCTCAGCCAGGTTGACTCTCGGCACGGGTCGTATGACACCTTACGTCCAGCCCAGGGGATAAGGAGGGGGAGAGGGAAAAGAACGGGCTGTCCTGTAGAGGCCGCAAAGTAGTACATGTACCACACTTACGTCTCAAGAAAGAGAAGGGGGAGAGTGGGGACGTAGAGTCCTGGTCAGTACTTGGTAAACGCTCGTCAACAGCCTGTCTGTCATGGGTGGCCCTTAGACAACATAGCCCGTTGAACCTACGCCTCAAGCCTTCGCACCGGCACCATCGAATGCAATGATGGTACGCACGTCAAGGTGACTGACCCACGCGAAGGTAAAAATGCACGGGTGCTTGTCTGGTTGATTTTGAGAAGGCTTTCGACACCGTATGGTTAGAGGGACTTTTCTACAAGTTGACCAGGCGGGGGATGCACAAACCTTTGCTATATGTAATTTATAATATGCTTATGGGAAAGAAGTTCGTTGTCAAATGTGGCAACGTGAGTTCGAGCAGAGTCTTTGAAATTAAAAACGGTTTACAGCAGGGGGCGGTCAATTCTCCGATCCTGTTTAACATTTACACGAGTGATCTGGTGGGTTCACTCAGCCATGCTATAGCGTATGCCGACGATTTGGTGGCATACAGATCAGGTCCTAAAATCGAGGTCATTAATATCCTTTTGCAGCGTGACTTCGATCAAATTAAGCGATATTGCGACGAATGGAAGTTGAAAATCAACTTTCAGAAGACGGAAACAATCTTGTTCAGAACTCCATTGGCTGGGGCCTCTAGGGATACCAGAAAAAACTGGAAAAAATTGGCCATTATTGGACAAAATGGGCAGCCATTGGCGGTGAGAAGCGCAGTTAGATATCTAGGTATCTGGCTTGACCAGTATCTGTATTTCGATAGACATATAGTTGCTTGTCTTGCTGGGGCCAAGAAGGCTTATGCTCTAACAAGGAGACTGTTTCATAGCAGTCAACTTGACTCCAGAGTGAAGTTTATTTGCTACGTGGCCCTTATAAGGCCGATCATCGCTTATGGTTGTCCATTATGGTTTAATATAGCGCCTAGCTATATGGAAAAGATTCGGGTTTTGGAGAGACAATGTCTTAGGACCTGTCTCCGGTTGTTCCGAACGCCTGAATCCAACTATATAAAATACTATCCCAACAAGGTCCTATACGATGGGGCTCAGTTGAATAGGATTGACAATTTCCTCATTAAGGTCACTCGAAGGCACGTTGCAAGGGCGATGGCCAGCGACAATAGTCTGATATTTGGGGCTTACTACCCCAATGAAATGTACATAGAGAGTACGCTCCGGTCTGGCTTTATCCCGCCAGAGGCATTTATCCATATTGATTCAAAAGGGCTGGTACAGACGAGGGATGGTATCCCGGTCTTATACCATCGCTACCGCAGCGCGAGAGATAAGCGGCTCCTCCATGACGGGGACGTCGCCAATGCTCATGAGCTCCTCCGTTTTAGTACCGCAATATCGGAGAGGGATAGATTCGACACGGAAAAGCAATTCGCCGAATTTTGGTGGCTTGTTGAGGGGGGAGGGGTCAACATGCCCTCCCAGGACGGTGCGTTACTCTAGGTAACATCCTCTTAGCTTATAAGTTAGATTAAGTCAGCTAGGGCGTTTTTGGGAGAGGCCGGGCTCGCCAACGTGTGGTGGTGCTTCCGGGAGTTGACTGACGCTGTAAGGCTTCAGTCGGCTCACGGCGGCGCGTGTGCACGTTGACGACTGCCAGGCGCTCGGAAAGCAATTGGGATTTTGACCACTTATTGCGCCAGGCAACGAGTGCTGAGAATCCTAATTATAGTTAGAATACGTTAAGTAGTTTAAGTAAGTAGAATAGGTAGTTTGTAATTTGTTTTATATAAAATCTCAATAATGATACCGAGTTTTAGTAAATTTTCTCGAGGAATATATATGTAAGATTAGTTCGTAAAATAGTTCGTAGGCCGAAAGGCAATAATTCTAAGATATAGTTAAGTTTAGAGCGTTCGCATAAGGACCAATAAATAAGAATAAGTATCCTGTTAATTTTAAGTTAGGTTTAATCATTTTTGTCTAGTATGTAAGTAGATATTTATCAATGAATAAAAAAATGAATTTCAAAGTCAAAAAAAAAGACGTCGTTTCGCTACCTTTCAAAACTCCAAAACCTATTTTTGGAAATACTTTACCATCAGCGGTTTCACGCTTATACGCCATGGAACGCCGGTTTCAGAATAATCCTGAGTTAAAGCGGATGTATTCAGAGTCCATGCGAGAATATTCGGACCTCGGCCATATGAAGCAAATCCCTCCAGAGGGGATTGAAACAATCGCTGGTAATTGCTTTTATCTTCCCCACCACGCAATTTTGAAACCGGATAGTTCGTCAACAAAATTGCGTGTTGTATTCGAAGGCTCTGTCAAGGACTTGAACGGACACTCCTTAAATAGTGCATTGCTGGTAGGTCCTCCAATTCAAAGAGACTTAATTTGTGTATGCCTTCGTTTTCGTCAACATTGCTACGTTTTCACCGCTGATGTAGTGAAGATGTTTCGACAAATTTTGGTCGACGAACTAGATATCCATTATCAGCGCATTTTCTGGCGTGAAAACCTCACTGAACCGATACGACATTTTCGTCTCTGTACGGTCAGTTATGGAACCGCTTCCGCATCGTTCTTATCCGTCCGAGTACTCAAGCAGCTAGCTAATGATTATAAGTTGGATTCTTAAAACGAATCTCGGGTTCTTCTGAACGATGTTTATGTCGACGATGTGATGACTGGATGCAACACCGTCAAGGAACTGATGGCTTTACAGTCGGAGCTAGTTGCACTACTATCGAGGGCAAAACTTCAGCTTCGGAAATAGAGTTCAAACTGTTGGCCTCTTCTTGCTAGTTTGCCGGTATCTGAATGCGAATACTCAATATTTGACAAGGAATGCTCGCATTCATTGATTAAGGTACTGGGTATGTACTGGGACCCGGCTAGTGATGAATTTTCCTATCGCATGTCAAAATTACTTCCAACTGTTTCATCAACAAAACGAAAACTGCTCTCCGAAGTTTCACGGATATTCGATCCCTAGGATTGTTGGCTCCCTCAGTAATTTTGTTCAAAATTCTGTTTCAAGATCTCTGGTCGTCGGAGCTGAATCTAGGGTGGGATGACGAGTTACCTACAACTTTAGCAGAACGATGGATCAGCTACAGACAGGAGCTAAACTTTTTTGAAAAAATTCGCGTTTCCAGAAAATTGTTTGCGTCACAGGAGGAGATCGAGCTCCATGGATTTTCGGGTGTATCATCGCTGGCCTACGCTGCCGTTGTGTACGCTCGTTGCAGACTCGCCGACGGAGAATTCCAGACCGTAATCATTGCAACCAAAACCAAGTTAGCGTCACTTAAACCGGTTTCAATCCCCCGGTTAGAACTCTGTGGTGCATTACTACTGTCTCGTTTGTTCGATCTCGTGAAATCATCGATAACGACCAAGATCTCCAAGACGTTCGCATGGTGCGATTCAGAGATTTTGCTTCATTGGCTGTCATCACCACCTCGTCGTTGGACAACATTCGTCGCAAATCGCACAGCAGCTATCCTCGAGACGGTTCCACGACACTCATGGAATCACGTTTCATCGGATTGCAACCCAGCTGACTGTGCATCGAGGGGTGTGCTTCCGTCTGATCTTGCTGGTCACAATCTTTGGGGAACCGGTTCATCTTGGCTATCGTTAATGAGGACAATTGTCAGAAATCTAAATTCGCTTCGTGCAACTCGAAGTTTACAGACATTGAGAAAAGGCACCTCTCGCACCAAGATCTTGTCAATTCGTCCGATACTAGTCTAATACAGACTCTAATTGACAGCAGCTCTTCGTGGTATCGTCTACAATGGATAATCGCGTATTGCCTTCGTTATGCATTGAATTGTCGTGCTTCAAAACACAATCGTCTTACTTCCTGTCTCACCCTACATGAAATTCAGCAGGGTAGAATCGTCATCCTTAAATCAGTTCAGCAAACCTCATTCAGTGCGGACATTCGTTCCCTAATAAACAATCGCCAACTACCGCTTAAATCAAAGCTTATTCAATTCTCCGTTAATCTATATTGAGGGACTTCTTCGCGTGGGAGGAAGAATCAAACAATCCACTGTGTCTTACAACCTTAAACACCCTGTTATTCTTCCTAACAATAATCTCCTTTCTTCCCTTATTATCACAGATATCCACAAAAGCCATTTGCATCCAGGGGTATCTGGAACATTCGCGATCGTGCGGCAGAGATACTGGATATTGGGTAGCCGAAACCTCATCCAAAAGATCGTTCGTAGAAGGAAGGTGTGCTTTATGCAGCGAAAACTGATCAGTCAACAGCTGATGGGCGATCTACCGGCTCATCAGATACAACCAAGTCAACCATTTGCCAACACTGGATGTGACTATACTGGACCACTGACTATCAAGCTTTCTAAATGTCGTAAGCCCAGGCTGTCGAAAGCATACATAGCATTATTTGTGTGCATGTCAACAAAGGGCATTCACCTTGAGGTAGTCAGCGATCTTACTACCGATGCTTTTCTCGCTGCCTTAGGAAAATTCACTTCTCGTCGGGGCTTATGCTCACACATTTACAACGATAATGGCACCAACTTTCAAGGTGCTCGACGTTGCTTAAACGAGATGCATAAGTTGGTTATGTCGGAAGTCCACAATGATGTCATCACTGCATCCCTTGCCAAGGACAACAGTGCCTGTCAGTTTATTCCCCCCTCAGCTCGACACTTCGGTGGTTTGTGGGAGGCTGGGGTCAAATCGGTTAAGATGCACCGTAGACGAGTTGTGGGATCATCGGTATTAACATTTGAAGGGTTGTATACCGTTCTCACACAAATAGAGGCCATCCTCAATTCTCGTCCATTATGCTTTGGGTCTGATAAAGATATTAACCCATTAACTCCAGCACATTTTCTTATAGGTGAACCGTACACGGCTGTCCCAGAACCGAACCTACTGAGCACAATCGTTTGAAGCATTGGAATCATGTTCAAACCATGGTCCGAGGATTTTGGAAACGCTGGCACATGGAGTACCTCACCACCCTACAAGAGCGTCCGAAATGGCAGCAAACCAGGACACCTTTAAAACCTGGTGACATTGTTGTCATAAAGGAGCCCAATCTTCCTCCAGCTAAATGGCTTCTTGGGAAAATCGAATCTGTGGCAAAAGGCGCTGATACTCTAGTTCGAGTGGCAACTATTAAAAACAATTCGAGGTACTTTCGTTCGGCCTATCACCAAGTTGGCTGTATTGCCATGCTCCTGGAACTCATTCCAGAGGGCCGGGATGCTTTGTAATAGAATGCTTTACTCACTTATTAATCTCTTGTTTAATTTAAAAATATTGTCTTGCTTTACTACTAATTTTCTATTGTCAAAACTAATCTTAATTGTATAAATTATCATTTGCCTCACTGTACCTAGCCAATAATTCCAAAACATTTAAACATATTTTCGGCAGCGTTAGCACAATAACAATTGCACTATTTGCAATAGTACCGCAGCCAATTCCATTAGTGGGTGAATAACTTTTTTTGCATTCTGCTTTGTGTGCGTATTCGTCGTGCTGCTGCCGCGCTTGAAACCTTTTGCAACTCTTCTACTTGGAATTCAGCTACAGCACGCACAACACCAAATATCTAAGTTGGTATGGTATGGTACATAATATCGGTAACTTATTGAAAATAAATTGTATTTTAATTGAAACTTTTCAATCTGGTCGATCACTTAATTTAATCGTGGGTTTATAGTTAATTATCATTTTTTACCTGCTCTGTTCTTGCTGACTGCAATTGTGTTTCGCTACAATCCCTTACAATAGCATTGGTCTCCTCCTGCACAATCATCGCGTCCGTATCCGGAGACCTGTAAGGGAACACAATCGCTGTATCGTCAGCAAAAGCAAATATAATGCTCTGCTTAAAGACGCAAAGTAGATCGTTTGTGTAACTTATGAACAGAATCGCACTTAGTTTTGATCCCTGAGGTACCTACTCCATATTTCACGTCCTTTTTCTCACTTTTATTAAGTTCGCATGGTTAACAGTATCGAAAGCTTTGCTGAAGTCCATGAACAGGACATGGACATGATGACTTTTGTTTAAATCCATGTCATAGGTCTTCACTGATGAATAATTTGCGATGTCTGTGTAGAGAAAAGTTGTGCACATTCGTTAGACAATATTATTATTTCAGTTGAAACATTTTTAATACTGACTATGTAAAAAAGTTTCTCAAGCAGCCATAAAAAAGGCAGCAAATAAAAGCATACAAAGGAGTAGCGCAGAGGTTAGTGTTGGACTACTAATCTATAAGTCTCAGGATCAAATCCCGCCGGGGCAAAGTAACATCTAAAAAGTTTGATAGAAGTTGATTCGGGCTATCGAGATTCGAATACATGGATATAGCAACTACCACATTTGACAGTTCCGCTCAGTTCATCGCACCGCATTTATCGGAAAAAGGATAATCAACCGTAATAAATAGCCCATGCTCTGTCGATTGTCGCTTCCTGTACTGTAATTTTACTAGGTATGTAAAGGTTTTATGTGCTATGTAAGGTGCTTCGAAATAGGAAAACATGGTTCTTATTACCAGAAATAACTTTGTGTTGCGGTAAGCTACATATAGGTAGGTAAGGTACCTATATATGTTCGTTTTTTCAGAGAGAACCATGTTTAGTATTTTTCTTCCTTTTCGTCTTTTACGACGAGCGAGGTCATAATCTGAACTAGCGGGGTCATGAACCACCTACTTGATTGCAACTCTGCTGGTCCGCTTCTAGTGTTCACCAGTTCGACTTCAAAATGTATCCTCAATCCAATCCCAATCAAATGCTGAGGTTTCGCATTAGGTCCAAGAGTTATGAGGCTCGGCCTGTTTTTAAGATTTCACATGCATGCTCCTACTTTTTATTATTGTTTTTATTATTTAATATTATACTAGCGGATGGAAACTGGCGTTACGTGGAGAAGATTTTTTTTTGTTCTGTGGAGCGATACTCGATTCTTACATAGGTTGCCTCGATTTGTACTTCTTATGGATCAGTTCGGGACTCGTTTTTTTCTGAGCAGAGCGAGCATTCTGTTGCGAATGCTCCTTTCACAACAGAGTGTTCGCAAAAAAATCAACTCACTAAAATATTTTTTTCAGATGTATTATTGTTATTTGATATTATCTATGCAATTAATGGCATTTCAATTGGAAAACTTAGGAAGGGAAACGACTAACTGAAATGATTCAAATGTACAATTCACATCCGTATGCAAATCATTTCCAACTAGATGGGTGTGGGGAAACATGCAGTTGCTTCTCCAAATACCCAATCCATGCGATAAATCCTTTTAAATGTAGTTGGATAATTATCTTTATTAAATAACATAGTAACGAACAACAAATGTTTCTGATCGGAAGATAGACATAAATAAAAAACGATTTCAAAGTGCATAGCATTGATCAAAGTACCATAAAAAGGTTTAACATGAAGTCACCCACTATCACTTTCAGCGAATTTTCCATCTCCGTCATCCTTCACCTATTAATAGTGTAAATAGATTCCCACGGTTGACTTCCCCGACTAGGTACAATTCAACACTGTATCATCTATTTGATTGAGGACCGGAAATTTGTGCAATCAAATTAACAAGCACTCATTTGTGCCAAGTAGATACAAATACAAAAGTAGAAAATCACAAATTGTGAATCTTGTAGATTTAAAATAAATATTTTGTGGGTACCTATGACCAATAACTGTAATTTATCATCATCACGGGCGTCATCATTCTGCTCTCCGCTCTGTGGGTTCAGTCCAGTATGTATCGATACATATATGGGAAAATCCAATTGAAGGCTTTCGAAACAAAAAGGTTAAAAGGTCTGAACAAAATGGGAAACTGAAGTTTTCATGAAAGCATGCGCTTTTGTGGTTTCAAGACCGAAATTAACATTTTAATTGAATTAAGTTAGCTGCTTGTAAACAAATATTGCACTTTAATGAGTGGTTAGTGCGATGAATTATGCAATTAGATTCGATTAAATTCAGTCAGTGATTACAGATCTTTTTGCAGTATTCAAGGAATTCGATAATGATACCTTGGAATTCTCTCTTGGCGTAGTTCAGTTATAAATTAATTAAAAATTTCCAATAGAATTAACACTTAGAGAAATAGTTGTGCGCGATATAACTTGGGTATTGTCCACCACAAATACGGATTTATAGATGAATATTATTTGCACGAATTTTTTGATAGTTAGGTAGGTGCCTACATCGTTTAAAAAAAACTGCTTAGGTAACGGAATTGACAACACCTAGAATTGTTAAAAAGTTACGGCACTGCTACCAAAAATTCATGCTATCCTTCTGAGTGTGTAGAAACCTCCTCCAGTCCAGGGCAGAATAAATTCTGTTTATAAGCTCATGTTCACTGGGGGGGATTCTCATTTTCTTGTGCCACTATTTAACGAGATAGTGGCCAGTCCCAAATCTGTAAGTGCCTGCGAAATATTTTGGAGTTCAATTAATCAAGTTTTCTGAATTTTTGAATTTGAATTCGCTTATCCCCGTCCAAAGTTGGTGCAGCATTCAACATTTTGTTTTTTGAAAGCATTTGGCTCGAATTGATGTTTTTGATGTAATATTTGTTAGTTTATCTGATCTAGGCAGCATTGCGAACAAATTTAATTCGGCAAAGCTTTCTGCAGAACGAAACTACACTTGCAACTGTAATATTTTACCTGATATGTATGCTTTAGGACTTCAGGTTAGTCTTTATGCATCTGATGAAATATATATTCCTGCAGAAGGGAAAGTCGGTATCACAAATATGACTTTAAAAATTATTTCACTTTTATAAGAACTATCTACTTTAACAATTCAATCTCCGCATGGATGCTTTCTCTAACCGCTAAAATGTGGCTAAACAAATGGCACCTGTCACATCAATATTTGGTTGCAGATCAGGTGAATCCACTGAAATTGTCATTCTCAAACTATGTAACCAGTTGTATGATTTGCTTAACACTTGCTATTCTACTATATAGTCCTTTGCATAGATATGACAAAAGTGTTCGACATGCTGCAACACAATTTCCGCAGGTCTAAAACGACCATTACCCTCCCACTTTGCTGCATTTTAACTGTTTTAAATAGAAAGCAAGTATCTATTGAATTACTATGGAAGATTGAGTAGTTCTGTTACAATAAAAAATGGCGTTCCTTAAGGCTTCATGATTGGTCCCCTTTGCCAAGACCAAAGCCGATCATTAGACTCTTTTTGTGGTGCTTGTCTATTTGATTCATTGTTGTCGAAAATATTTCCCGTACTGGTATTCGAATTTTATCCAGCGTCTCTTTAGGCAACACACCACGAATTAATTTTTTTTTATTAATAATAAAGAGTTAAACATTTTTCTGTGCGCTCACAAGTACCAACATATTTCTATATTTCATTCGGTTTCTTCGTTTTTCCCATATTGATTCAATCTCTGGGCTTAATAAGACAGAAGAGAAGAAAGAGAAAGAGGTGATCCTGGTCAAGAGGGACTGGCAGCTCAAGTATGTGAATTTTGTCTGACAAGTTACATCCCGTCAATTTATAGAATGAAACAACGTGAAGTGCGGGCCTGGAACTTAAGCGCTTAACTTCTATATTTACTTGCGGATGTATACATTTTGTTGATGACATTCAACGCTTATGTAATAGAAGGTTATCATTACAAGATAAGATCGTCCAAACGGCTACTTCCAAAGAGCTCTTTAGGGCAGATAGACCCTATCTATTGGTAAACAAACACATCGTCAACTCCAAAGGTGATTATATATATTGGAAATAAGGGTATCAGATGGAGGTTTCAATTTGCAGTACATTTGAAACCCTCAATGCGGAAAAGGATACCTGTTTGGAATGCGATCTATATAAATATAGGCATATTTGTTTATAAATATATTTATAAAGAAAATAAATCGCGCCCTAAAGCGGCCTTACTCCTTCAAGCTAGTTTATTAGCTAGTGAAAGATTCATATTTTGCAAACATCAACAAATTTATGTCCGACCCCACTCACCGATACAAAATCTTCTTAACAACATAATGGGGATCTTTAACCATAACAATAATTTTACCTACGGTCTTAATTTAATTAAATGATTTTATCCGATTGTTTCCTAACTATGAATATTGTAGAAATTGATGGTCATATAATTTTATTGACAGCTTTTTTTCAGAGTTCATGATTTGCTAAACACGTTCGCAAAGTCACAGTAACTAATTTTAATATTAAATTGCCTACAACTGGCATGGCTATAGAAAACAATAAGTCAATTTTTATGAAGAAAAACATTAATTTAAAACAAACGAATATTATTTTTTGGCTAGCCAATCTCTGGAAAAAATTCTGCGGGCGCCTCATTTGGAGAGCAATTATTTAAGAGTAGAAGTAACCACAATCATTTCAGGGCGCTGGTGAAACGCTATATGACACAGATTCATTATAAAAACGTACCCACTTGGGCGGACTGTTGGAAAAGCGGAACAGTACGGATGAATAGGAAGCTTCATGATCCCTTTAATTTTGATCATTGTCTCGCCGTTAAGATAGAAGAAGAAGGATAGAGTATACGAAGGACCACAACATGTACATATAAGTGTATACTGCAAAGTGTGGGTATACATCTCTGTTTTGGATGGAGGAAATTTGTTCAGAAGATTTATTTCTGACTAAAATGTATACTGTTTGTTTAAACCGCTTTCTATTCTGGTCAACAGCTTTCTTCCAGATAAATATCTATTCCAGGTACCTGCACCTACTGCATCGAATAAGTAGTGCCTCCTGTATTTGTAAAACAAAATTCTTGTACAACACATGTTCTTCTCATATCTATATAATTCCTTGTAACCAATTAAAAATCAATAATTTACTGTTTAATTCAAACAGAAGCATCCGGCGCTATTTGTGTAAGCGTACACCCACCATTCACCGGCCCCTGACACCGCCACCGCCTCAACCAGCACTCCTTCAATGGCCCATCAGAGGCACACACTTTAAGATTCCAAAGTGTCCACACTTTTGAATGAAGATTTCCGTTCACTTGACGTAAACCTCACGATTCGTAATTCATAATCCACACCATCTGGATGACTCACAACAATTTAACAAACAGCCTATTCCGTAACGTGTAAGCATACAAATCAGAATAAACGCGCAGCACTACCTATCTACGGCTACATTGCGCATACTACTCACTCTCCGCCTATGCAATACCGGCGATTGACACATTCCACATCAATCCATTTGGCCAAAATGATGGCACATACTACCAATCAAACGTCTGTTAAAGAAGTGCGCTTTTCAAGGAACATCGAACTGCGAGCGGCAGATTGCCTGTTTATTTCAACAATTTCGCCTCTGGTCAGGTCGGGACGGGCGTGTTTCTTGAAACGTTAAAGGGAAATGGGAGCGCTACCAGCAAGTGTATACTGCATCTGGGTAATATGAAAATTAGCCTATACCAACCCACATATTGGAGTGGGCTTTCCACAGCCCCCCGAGGTCTTAGCGATATCTAATTAATATTCAGCAATGGATATTTTGACATGTGCTTCACGATGCACCGCTCATTGGTTATTCATTCTGTCACCGAAGCGTGGTACATATACGTATATGAGTTGTAGCTGTGAGCACCTGCGCAGAAGCACAAGCCACATGCCAATATGACCCCTAAATGGAGTTCAGGTATAGGTCTGTAACTCAGATTTTCACGCTGCTTTTAATAAACGCTGTTCAGACATGTTAACTTATTCGAGGTTAAGATATGAATATTCAAAAATCCATCCATCCGAAATCGGACAATGAATCTACCGCGACGCTCCAACATTGAATGATTTACTGAGGACATCTTAATTTTCACTCAGAATTATCTGATTTATCGCACTGAAGAAACTAAATCATTTTGTGGCCTATTTGGTTCCCGGAATACCATCAATTTTGTCGCCATGATCTTTAGTGAGATTGCCTCGTTTCGATTTCTTTTGCATAAATTACAAAACGGATCGTTGATTTCTATCAAAAGCTGAATTAATAAATTATTTAAAGCCGGCCTGATTTATGGCGTCGATATGAGTCAGATCGTTGATCTAGAAATTCGTGATCTCGAGGGTGTTTAAATTGTATCATCCGCACATTTATATCTGGCTCTGTCCAGGTATGTCTTCTGTGGCCTCTCCTATTTGCATACAATTTAATTGATGTTAAATAAAAATTGGATGGCGCGGCTGGCGGTTGGTGGCAGTGGTTAGCTTTAGTTGCTTTTAGAAAAACTAATTTATGAGGTCGATGATATAATTTCCTGTTCATTTATGATGAAACAATATATCGCCATAATCATAGAATTTGTTAACTTTAAACAAAATGTGGGAAGTGTGAATACAATGGTGTAGTGCAATCGATCACTCCTACGCTCAGCTCGAGAGTATAGCGATACTAATCAATCAATAGATCAGAGTCATTGAAGCAACAAAAAAAGATTAAGTATCTATATAGTTTATTTATAGACGATTATTGTCCAGGCGAACATTGAAGATAGTCATGTTAGAATAGGATCCACAACTAAGCGTGTCGAACTCTTGTTTATTTCTATTTTTTTTTTGCTATTGCTCTCTCCCAGGGAACTTGAATTGCATTAAAGTCAAACTACTCTTAGTTCAACTTTAAGACTGATATCAATGGATATAGGGGACTCGCTTTTTAAGAGTCATGAATAAAGTTAAAATGTTCCTTCGTAGAAGAATAATATTGTCCCAAATGCATTAAATCAAAGTGGCACAACCTGCCCCAATGGAAGACAGCTTGAGAAGAATTATCATTTGATGAGGCTTGATGCGTTGACTATATGGAGGAAAATTAAATTGATCATCCCATGGAGGTCCTCTAAGGGCAAATCGAATAAATGTACGTTGAATGGCATCGATTGGATTTGAATGAACTTTGCAGAACGGTTTCCAATCTTGTGATGTATACTCTAGAAATGGAAGTACAAAGCAATCCTACAAAGACAAAGAAACGTGAGGGTCATTTAGTTCCATAAACCACCTTTTCACGATGGACATCATAGAATTGGACTGATAAACAATTTAGTTGATATGCCTCGTGAAATCCAGTTTGGGATCGAAATAAACCCCAAGATCCTTAAAGCAATGAACATGACAAGAGTACCTATGTTCAGATAATGAATATTGAAAGTTGGAAGTATATTATTTTTTTTAAAAAAATGTCATACGTTGGATTTTTTGCTTTGGAACACCAATAGGCGGAGCTTTTAACTTCGGTTTACAGCCGAATTCTGTCTTGGTCATAAGTAACCGATTTATATGCTTCCATATCATTAGCGCAGATCGGAATATTACTGTGATTTAAATATCACTTGCATCAATAATGGCTAGTCTGTAGAAAAGAATTGGAGCTAAGTGACTTTCTTGAGGAACTTCAGATTGAGCTGTAAAAGATTCTGAAAGCGAACTTACTTATTCTCAGATTAGAGACAGTGTACCTGAATCCTATGATTCCATGCTGTGCAATTCAAATAATTTTTCGACAGAGAAATATTAATTTTCCAAGACAATTTTCAATAAGTCATAATGTCCGTCGACTTAATGGAAAAACCAAAAATACACCATGTCCAATAAATAAATAAGAAAACAATCAAATACTTTAATAGTGCATAGGTGGACAGCTTCATATTTGAAAAGGGTTTCAGGCTATGAACATCTCCTCGACTCACATAGACACCATCCTGATTAGATAAGAAGGTTATGAACCTGTATAGTTGAACTGCTAATCGTGCTTGGGTAATTGGCTTCACGGGTTTCGAAATATGGGACATCTCCGCGACTGATACACCGCCATAATATCCAAAATTAAAATTGGACTTAAACTCGATAATCCAATTTAGACATAATGGCTGTTTTAAAAGAGTAATAATGCCCATTTTTATACCCTATTCTAAGGGTATATTAATTTTGACGCATAGTTTGTAACATACCTTAATATTGCCCGTAGACCCCTAAAAGTTACTATATTTATGATCATAGCACCGATAGTAATGTCGATCTAGCCATGTCCGTCCGTCCGTCTGTCGGCAAAAATTAGGCCTTTAAACTGGACCTAGAGAGCTGAAATTTTAACCATATACTCTTTATGGTCTCGAAATAATCAAGTTTACGAATTTTTGAAATCCGCCCACAGACACGCCCACA
Organism: Portevinia maculata; assembly: GCA_949715645.1. Taxonomy (NCBI): domain Eukaryota; kingdom Metazoa; phylum Arthropoda; class Insecta; order Diptera; family Syrphidae; genus Portevinia; species Portevinia maculata. The sequence goes on from OX454527.1 coordinate 181,669,254, forward strand.
AACTCAAAAAAACAAAATTTTGGAAAAAATCGAATTTTGAGCTAGAAAGCTGAAATTTTTTTATATATGATCTATGACTCCAAAAACTGCTCGGGATAAACAAATTTCAAAATCTGCCCACTGACACGCCCACAAATAAATAAAACAATTTTTTTGAAAATCCAAAGTTTGAGCTAGGGAGCTGAAATTTATAATATATACTCTCTATGGGCCCTTTATGCTCATGTGTACATATTTTCAAAATTCGCCTACTGACACGCCCACAATTTTTTTTTTTTTTTGAAAAATCAAAGTTTGAGCTAGGGAGCTGAAATTTATAATATATACTCTCTAGGGGCCCTTTATTCTCATGTGTTAATTTTTTGTAAATCCGCCTACTGACACGCCCACAATTAAATAAAACAAATTTATTGAAACACCCAAGTTTGAGCTAGGGAGCGTTTTTTTTTTTTTTTGATAAAATCCTTTAAATGTTATATAACAAAATATGTAGAGCGTTCTTAACAATTCAACCATACTTAGACTTTTGTCACGCCCACTTATAAGGGATAGGAATAAGAATAGGATATCCAACAGTTCGCCCAAGCGGACTGTAGCCCGTCACTATGTTTTAAATGAAAAAGGATTTGCATCGTTTCCCAGAAAAAAAAATAGCTAGTCCAAAAACCAAATTCTGACTACATCGTATTAACTGTTGACTCGTAACCACACAATTTTTGATTCAGTACTAGCTGGATTGAATAAGTCGATAGATACCGCATTTCCTCCCCGAAATCTGGTGTAGGTTTCCTTCAAATTGAATCTAAAATACGTCTCTTTGTAGTGAATGGCTAATTTATTAAGGCAGAGGCTCTCTCGTGCATCAAATTGTCTCCCATTGTGTAGAAAATTAGAAGACAGCTCAACGATAGAAAACAAAGTGATATTTTTCTTGCAATACGATATTGCACTAGAGGTATACGGTATACCTACCCTTCTACTTGCATGCATCCCTATTGCTCCGCACATGGGTTTCTGTCACTGTAAAGGCTCTTACAAATTCACACGACAATGAGATGACTATGTCATCCTCCTGCTTGGTATTTATAATATGGGGACACCTTGAAGGCCATCTACCTCTTTAAAAAAAACCTTTTAGTATATCGTGCAATAAAGTTTCAATGGCACTGCTCGAGAGTAAGCCCTTGCCCATGTTTTATGGATAAGGCTGCATCAAAATTTCAAAGTTAATAAGGAATGGATCCCAGATCTGAGCCATTAGAGGGATATAACCGCATTTTTACAGATTCCGGAAAATAATGGAATTACGTAAAATTAAATTTTCGATGATAGCCAAGGCTTGGAGGAAGTTTTTTCAAGAGCTGAACGTGAATTGGATTTTGCGGGCCTTTTGAGTTGCGAGGGCTTGAATAGATGACCGGGTATCGTATATAGAAAAAATGCGACATCATGGCTCATCAGCATTAGACAGACCGAACTAGTTCTTTAGAATAAATGTGTGAAGTCCGTGATGTTTTTGCTATAAGTGGAGTGAAAACGTTGTGGGCGTCTACCTGTGAGGTGCGCCGATTCAACCTTAATGTATATTAGCAGGCCTCTTGGTGTTGTTGCAATGCGGGTGTTGACCCAGTGATATTCTTAGCACTTTCCTGCACGATATATCTCGCTCATGGGGTAGACATATTTGAATGAGCTCTTGCGAATGGTTCTTTTGGAATAAAGAACTATAGAAAGAGAGCGGGTTGATCCCAATCCGATGGGAATATTTATTAATTACATCATTGTACTCTAACTGGCTTAACTTCGTTTGAGGTCGTCTTTTAAGATGCATTTTAGTACCCAGCATCTTGCATATGCAATAGTTTTAAAATTAACCAAATACCATACATGTTGCAATAAAGTCCTCCGCAGCACTCAGCAAAGTGTAGAACTCCCATGTTTACGCAATCATCAAGTGTTAAATGGATTCTCCAACAGAATTATTATGCAAACGAATTTTAAATTCATCAACTACTAAGCGAACAATATCGAAAATAACAAGAAACTCTAACACGGTCATGATCGTTATTAATCCACGATCCCGAAAGCGAGTAAATTTTCCCACGTCAACAATCCCGTGCAAATCTCTGTCATGATCATCATCATCACAGAACAGTCGTTGTAGTCATCATCTTCTTCGAAAAGATGTTCAGCCTTAATCCATCACCATCGCCAGGTCCGCCACTGCCACACCACCTTAAAAGTAGTGTCTGCCACTCTGCCCAGAGTCTGGAGTCAATCATCATTGCATTACCATCCAAATGTTTCAATTCAAATGGAACGAGCGCGCGCGAATATTTTCCCAATAAACCGCCCACAGTCATCGCGATTCATCGAGAGTTATCCATCCATCCATTCTCGAGTTCGTTTGTTAATCCCTGCATTTTTCAATTGAGCAATAATTCATTGCATACATTTTATTCTGCGCTGCGCTCGTTTAATTCATTTAACCCATAGAGATCGTTCGCTAGCTGACTACGTGTAGATACATTCAAGGGTGTCCCAATTTCAATTGTTACAAAATGTGTTTTCATTATGAGTAGCATCAAACGAAAATAAAAGAAACCGAAATCACTTAAAAGGAGTTCATTTTTCCTTCCCATCCCATTCTCGTTGGTGTGACAAAGGTATCCCCCCGACCGGGTGATGTTTCCTGAAGTTATCTTTTGGAAAAAAAATCATCGAAACTCTGCTGCTGCACCAGCGCAGTCCTAATCAAAGATCATCACTCACGAATTCCGAATATCCGTCTTGAGAGACATTCACTTTACTTGGCCAAAACAATAACGTTTAGGTCCGTCCGACAGAAAAGTCACACAAAGGCAATGAATAAGTTGAAGTGCCTGCTTTATTGTACTGTGCACTTGCCCAAGAGAGACTTGAGCCTTTGGCTTCGCATGGTAGTAGCCGGGGTCTTTCCATAGTACATGCCAAATTCGACTTCAATTGTTATGCCGCAACTGGAAGCTGACATGCAAATGTTACATTGAAAGTGTAGATTGGTAAAGGTACAACACAGATGATAATGGGTGAGAGCGCAAAGGTAGTTCAGGCATTTATCGGTGAATTATTGATGGACGGGCTTCAATAGTGTGAACAATTGCGTTCTAGAATTCAATTTCGGTGGATTTTTACGAATAAATACAAATTTATGTATGAACTTGTTTCGACCATAGCAAGACAACCTTGCATTTTGCCAGGACAATTTTTATGTCTCATAACTAGCGACGATAAAAAAGGTTTTTTCTGGTTATTTGTTATGAAGAAAATTTTTTTTGCTGGATTTCCAAAAGAAAAGAGAAATAATAGCGCAATGAAGAATGGAAATTAAATGCCTTCATTTCCAATACGAATTTGGCATTAATGGTATAGGGAAATAATAATAATGTTGAAGTTTGTAGGTGAGTATGGACAGGTCGTTGGCTAATGACTTTGAAGGGGTTATGTTAAGTAAGGTTGAAATGGCAATCGGTCAAGACCGACACACGTTGACCAATGAAGGGTCCATTGTGATACCACTTCGATCTATTAACACCCTACTCGCTGTACCAGTAAAAGCTTTTAATATAGCGTAAGAGATTTTTGATGTCAATGTTGATAAGATCATTTAGATCATTTTAGAAAAGCTCCTAGATTAAGTTATCGTCTTTGAGGGCATGAGCGGAGAAGGTGGAGAATAGTTTATTCATCCATCGCAGAAATCAATTGAGAATTTGACAAGCCTGGTTGCATGCTTCGCTTAGTGCTGACATCAATTGTAGCACGAATCCAGCTTTGGCCAAATCTGTCAAGTTGTTCCATTTGTCCACCTAGGGAAGTTATTCACGATGGCATCCTCTTTAACATTTTTTTCATATAGTAATTGCAACGCCTGAGAAGCCCTTATCAAGTAGTTCGAGTGTAGTTCCATGATTGGCGAGTTCATCGGTCTAATAATTCCCTGGAATGTATCTAAGCCCCGGCAACCAATACAGGTGAAAATTGAACTCGATATCACGTTTCAATTCAAAATGCGAGGCTGAGATAAAGCACGTCTGAGAAAACAAATCCACCTATATTGGTTTTGGATTGATCGTTGTAAAAGTGGATCGATTCACCGTCCAAGAGAGGACTTTCCTCCCAAGAATGATCTGGAGGGGATGATGACTTGAAAGTTTATTTTTAAAACGTAACTGATTAATATTGCTTATGATATTTAAATTATTCAGATTAGCGGAGTGGCAATTTTCTCAAATTTCTCAACATACCTCTACTCCTCCACAACATCAAGCTCCGACAGACTGACTATATTACCAGCTTACATGATTACCTTTAATTTGATAGCGGCAAAATCGATTCCTCCTGGTAAAAAAGTCAACGGTTGTTCACCAACAAGGAAAATAGTAATGGACTCATGAAGCAGTCCTGCTCGACCCCCATGTGTGATTCAATTCAGTTTGCCACATTTTTTCCATTACAGACCGCAGACATAGTTTCCACAAAAATACTTTGTATTACTTTCAGCAGTTTTATTGATATTCCAAGATTGCCTCGTATATATAAAAGTGACCACCTGTCAATGAAGTCAAACGCCGCCTTCAAGTCCACAAAGAGGGCATATAGTTTCCTGCCCTTTTCCAGGTCGCCCTTGAAATGTTTGTTAACGCCAACAAATATTGTATGCTTCATGAATCTAGATTGAAATTCGCTAAAGTAAGCCGTTTGTATCTATCCACTGTGACTGTAAGTCGCTCAAGAAAAATCCACCCCATAAAAAAAGGTCATTATTAAATTCAAGAAGGATATGCCTCTGTAGTTGTGTGGATCATTATCGTATCCTGTTTTAAATAGAGGGAAAATTACATTTCTTCAAAAACAACTTGGCACTTCAACCACTTATAATTATATACGGTTCCTAATCTTACAAGAAATTCGTTTGTTGCATATTTTGAGGGTTCGTACGGGATACGCTGTCGTACGGGATACGCTGTTCTCCCGGAGTTTTATTAGCCTTGCAACGGTTTAAAACTCTGCATACATCTTGTAATTCGATTTCACGATCCAAAACATCTAAGATTTGGAAAGGAAGCGTACTGCAGTTTGTTTGAGCTACGACTGTCTTTGATATGTCCAAGCGCCGTAGCCAAATGCTAAACGTACTTTTTTTGTTTTTCTTTATACAAAATCTTGTAAGTCCTTTTTTTGTCACAGTTATAACACAGTTGCTTTCTTTTTATTACCCTTTCTGAAGATTGTTAATATGTTGCAGCATTCAGAATGCAGGAAGTGAGTTTGTCTACTCCACATATGGCAAGAAGTTCGCTTTCAGACACAGCTCCAAGTTAAGCGTTAATGCTTGCTTGATATACATTTGCACGGTTTTCTCTCCATTGCAATTTTGGTAACAATCGCATTTGAGGATCGGGGGATTGCTGGAACATATTACAACTGGCTGACACGCTTAGAGGCATGCGATCGGAGTATGTTTGTTCATTAACGTCCAAGTCAGTAAAACACTAGACAGTAGTCAATCGTCGAGGAGGCCATTCTCTTACAAATGTTAGGTATGTTTCCCCGCTTATCACTTAAAGAGCACCCGTTTATTACCGTAAGCCCAATTAAATTGTACTTTTCAATAAATTTCTTCCCATTACAGTCAGATTTTGTACCTATACCACACCTTCCCTCTTTTATTCTTTCAGGCAAATCGTCCGGCTCCAATTCAAGTAGTTGTCTGCTTCCCTATTCTTGTATTACATCGGTCGCCAATAACCATTACATTATCTCTCCCTAGCTCCAGTAAGAAATCATACAAGCTCGAAAAACCGTCCATCAATTTGTTACAGTTAATTTAAACCGGAATAAAATACATTTTAGAATTTTCTGTTAAAATTTCTATAAACGTTCGGTTTTATTCCTTAATTAAGAGACAACGAGTAAAATTGCTTATCTCCTTTTTAATGTCATACAAGCATCTTCTTCTAGCTCTGTTGCTGGGATCCAGTGCAACACGAAGTCTTGGTAATACATTTCAAATCGCGTCGTATCTTTACCAACAAAGATTTTAAAAAGAAGAAAAATATAAAAAAAAATTATATATTCATAAAAATTCCTAGGCCTACTACGTTATAAGAAATAATTTTTTATTTAAATGACTGACGGCATTATTATTAAAACATTTTTTCACGAACACGGATATTGGTAGTGTATGCCATTAAAATAAAAATTGAATTCTTCTATTTTTAGCAATTTTCAGCGAAATTCAACTTTTACGTCTTGATTTATTGCAGTAATATCGTTTTTAAGTTTCCTAATGCTCTCACGTGCCGCGCGGCTTAATCTCCATGTATTGATATGCTGGTGTCCTAATTTGCCTAAATTACTTGCAGCTTTGAGAACGCGATGTACATACATCATCTTCTTTCTGGACTTCAGCAATAACTTTTTGGACATTTGGATTATTAGAACGAATTTCTCTTACTGATGCAACTGCTGAAGAGTTGCCTCTTGTAACAAATCTAAGCATACTGATTTTGCATTCTCTGACGCTGTCACTCCAATCCGAGCTTTCAATGCTTGACTAGATTTTATTCATTTGCCCCTATGACAGGCCCTCATCTGACGCTCCAACGAAACACAGTGGCACTCGATTTTGACCAGTTGACCATGAAGGGTCAGATTGGTTTTTTCAGCGATTGCCTCTAATACTATAGACCATAAAATAAAAATCATTCCATTGTTGCACACCCTCCACCGGAAATCCCATTTCTAAAAACCGGAGTAAACTGCCTAAATCACAGTGGAAAGTCATATTTCGTTGCTATTGACTACTACTCTAATAATAATAATATTTGGTTAGGGTATATTACACTGCGACCTATTGGTCTATTGTGTCCCCTTGCTTGTGCCTCGGAGAGGTGCTAGCCCTCGTTCAGAGCCCTCTCTGGATACTTCTTTGTGAAGCGTGTAGGTATTGCTCTGATTTATCCTTGGCAGGTCACACTCCTTAGAGCACAGCGTCCAGTCCAGTTTCTTTGATGAATCTGAGAATGAGCTGTGGGTCCATGGTTTGTATGTCATTGTCTGTTATTGGGTGCCTGCCCAAATGTTTCATCCTTTTGTGGGTCAGTGCCCAACAGGATTCCAGTATATGGTCTGGAGTTTCGGCGGTTTCACTGCAGAATCTGCAGAGCCCGTCCTCCGATATGCCCATTTTCCTCAGGTGCTCCTTGAGTCTGCAGTGCCCCGTGAGGAGGCCTGTTAGGATTCTTAGGTTGTTTTTGTTAAGGCCGATACAAGCTTTGAATCTCTTTTGGTTGTAATTTCCTAAGAGTTTTTTTGCTTGCCTCAGACCTTGGAGGTTGAGAAAGGTGTTGGCCTTTGTTTCTTCCTCCAGCCTACTGAACTCTTCGCGTATAGTGTGTTCTCCTATCCCGCAGAATGGTTCAGGTCCTATGAAGGGTTCCTCTGCCCCTCTTCTTGCCAGAGAGTCCGCTGCCTCATTGCCCGTAATGCAAACATGGCCAGGCACCCAGCAGATGGAGATTCTGTTATTCTTGCCTAGTCCATTCAGTCCTTGTAGGCATTCCTACACGAGTTTTGACTTGATAACGTAGGCGTCAAGAGCCTTTATAGCTGCTTGGCTGTCAGACATTATTGCTATGTTGCAATTTCTATAGTTTTTCTCGAGGTTGATTCGAACGCACCTGTCTATGGCACATATTTCTGCCTGGAAGATGCTGGTACATTTGCCCATGGGTTCATAGTGCTTAGTTCCCGGCCCAAACACTCCAGCACCAGTTCCCTCCTCAGTCCTCGAGCCGTCCGTTTACCACTTTGTTGTGTGGTTGCTCAGTCCATAAGTTATGGATTCGTTGCTCCAGATCTCCTTATTGCTGAGGTTTATCTGGAAATTCTTCTCGAAGTTGAACTTCCTGATGCTGTCGTCCCTAGGTATGCCAAGAAGTGGGAGTTTTTTGAGTAAGTCACCATGTTCTTTCGAACCGATGCATTTCCCTCTCCCAATTCCCTCCTTTGCCATCCTAAGGATTGTTTTGTCAGCCTCGTTCATCACCATGATGTGTAGAGGGGTCAGTTCCAATAGCACCTCCATGGCTGCGGTTGGGCAGCTACGCATTGCTCCGGTAATGCACAGGCACGCCAGTCTTTGCACTTTGCCGAGTGTCTCTCGCGTTGTGACTAGACTGCTTCGTTTCGCCCATGCTACCGCTCCGTATGTGATCATTGGTCTCACGATTGCAGTGTACATCCATCGCAGGATGCTTGGGCTGCATCCCCATGCCTTCCCCGCTAGGCTCCTACATATCATGAGAGCGCGGGTGGCCTTCTTGGATATCTCCTCTGTATGTTTTCGCCAGAGGAGTTTACTATCTAGATGGAGTCCTAGATATTTTACTTCTTTGACTGGTATCAGTGTCGTGCCTGATAGGTTTATGTCCTTAAGTCTTTGAAGTTGTCTTTTCCTTGTGAATGGTACTATCGTTGTTTTCGGCGGATTGATGTTAAGTCCGACATTATGTCACCATTCCTTGGTTACTTTAAGCCCCTTTTGTATGATGTCTCCAAGGGTTTCTTCGAACTTGCCCCTGGCAATCAATACAATGTCATCGGCGTACGCCTGACAGTTGATGCCATGGTTGATTAATTTTTCCAGCAGTTCGTCTACAACTAGGCTCCACATTAAGGGTGATAGTACCCCTCCTTGTGGACATCCTCTCGTTGTGTTTACTCTGATGGTTCCAGTTGGTGTTTGAGTCTCTGCTGATCTAGTGCTCAGCAGCTCACACATCCAGTTTGATACTGTACTGTTAACTCCTTTCCTATCCAGGGATCGTTTAATCGCCTCATGTGAGGTGTTATAAAATGCTCCCTCTATGTCTAGGAAAGCGCACAGTACTATTTCTTTTGCTTCCAAAGCACTTTGAATTATCTCCGTCAGCTGATATAGGGTGGTCTCTGTTGATCTGCCCGCTCTGTTTGCATGCTGACGATGATGTAAGGGGGATGTGTTCAGTACATCTTCCCTTAAATAATTGTCCACAACCTTTTCTGTCATCTTCGGAAGAAATGACGTAAGGCTGATGGGCCTTTGCGATTTGGGGTCTTTTTTCCCCGCTGTTGGTATAAACACAACCCTTGCTCGTCTCCATTACATTGTTATGTGGCCCAAGGCAATACTGCTCCTTGTTATCTTTAGCAGGTGTGGTATTAGTACCCTTTGCCCTTCTTGAAGAAGGGCGGGTATAATGCCGTCCACTCCGGCAGATTTGAAAGGCTGAAAGGAATTTATTGCCCATTTCAGCCGTCCCTCAGAACAGATGGTTGATGTTGTTTCCCAGTCTTCCCTCCGAGGTCTGATTGAAGTGGTATTGATTCCTGGCTCAGTACTAGGCCAGCTGCCAGGAAAGTGAGTTTCTAGTAGCAATAGTGCCCTTTGATCCTCATCTTCCGTGAACTCGCCATCTGGTTTCCTCAGAGACATCGGCACCCCTCCTGACTTCGCAAGAGCTTTGTGTAGCCTTGCCGCAGTAGGGGTGCTGGTGATTGTCTCACAGAATTTCCTGAAGCTATTTCTTTTAGCTTTTCTTATTTCCTTATTATATGTAGTAAGGGCCATTTGGTAGCTTTGCCATTCTCCGCTGCGCTTTGCTTTATTGAAAAGCTTCCGCACCTCGGATCTTAATTTTGACAAGTTATTGCTCCACCATGGCGTCTGTTTCCCGTCCCGTTCTCTACTTAGAGGACAGTTTTCTTCGAACGCAGTGATGATGGCGTTTGTTATGCCTTCCACTGCGCTCTCTAGCTCTAGGGGGTGTCCCGGAGCCTTCCTCAGACTAAGGCGCCCCAGATTGCTCTCTAGAGCAGTTCTATAAGTTTCTCAATTGGTTTTCTTTGGGTTTCTTACTGGATTTCTCGTGATACTTGTGCTGTCCAGGTCGAATACTATTATTCGATGGTTCACTAGATACTCTCCAGTTACTAATTAATTTACTTACGGTTGGGCTACCAAGCGTGAGGTCTAGTACTTCCTCCCTGACAGTAGTTACAAAAGTGGGGGTATTTCCCACGTTTATAATATCAAGTGACGAACTCATAATAAATTCTAGTAGGTACTCACCCCTGGTGTTGGTGTCGGTGCTGCTCCATATGATGTTGTGGGCATTTGCATCATACCCTATAAGGAGCGACATGCGGAGCTTGTTGCAATGCTCCACCAGTCGCTGCATTTGGGATGATACAACCGGCTCATCCCCTGCACAGTACGCCGATACGATGACAATGGTGCGGTGACATTCTTCAACATCCAGATGTACCTGAATTGGCACCAGATCTCGTGTCGCGTATTCTGAAAGTAGAATAAATTTATATTTATTGTTTATTAGAATGCAAGCTCTCGGTTTCTCGGCCCGAGTGTCCCATATTACTCGTACCTTTGCATCCTTGCTCGCCAATCCTTTGACTTGTCCTTTCAGGATCCATGGCTCCTGGATCAGTACTAGCCCTAGGCTTTGGCAGGTAAACATCCTAGATATAGTCGCCGAGGCGGCTATAGCATGGTGAATGTTTACCTGTGCTAGTTTGATTTTGCTGTTGGCGGGGTTCATCGAGCTATTGCTCGCGCGGGGCAGTTGCCCCGTCCTCCTTCAGCAACGAATCTTCCTCCTCCTGTGTGATTTCCTGGAAGAGGTCGATGACCGTGTTGTCCATTTCCCCCTCAGAGATCATGCTCTCCGAGCTGGACATAGGCTCCTCGGTCTCCTCAGGAGCCTGCTCCGCCGATTGGACAACGGAAGAAGGTGCTTTAGTCTTCGGAGGAGCAGTATGCTCTACCTCGGACTGCGCGCTCTGCGAATTCGGATTCGATGCTGGCTGGGCTGTTTGCCCAGAGATCTCATCCGACCTCTTGTGTCCGCACACCGCAACCCTGCCGAATCGGTAGCTCAGGGATCCTTTTTGGGATTTTATGGCGTCGAAGGATTCTCGGTCGATGCCAAGAGCCAGTACCTGCCCGGTTCCCTCTTTTCGACAATTGAGAATCTTCCACGCCTGGACGTTAAGTCCCACATTCTGTGCTTCCAGCAGTGCCAAGGAGGTTTTAGCTTCTTGCTCTGCACTGCGTGGAAGGAAGATCATTATGGAGTAGGACCGTGGTATATCAGTCCCACTGCAAGCCATGAGGCGTGTCCCCTTCCATTTCCCCAACTTTGGGGCTACTGCCTTTAGCCACTCAGCTGTCTGCGGATTCTCGCAGTCCACTAAGAGCATTCCATGTTTGAAATGTATGCCCTGGAATTTGAGCTTATGCTCCCATCCCAAGGCCATTTCCAACACAATGGCGTCTTCAAGTGCCGTGAGGTCTGGGTTGCTGAGGATCTCCTGCGGATATTTCACCGGGAGAAGAGCAACCTGCTCAGCAATCGCACCTGTCTCGCGTCTACCGCAAGCCGGGAAGGTTTTCACCGCCGTAGCATAGCTTCGACCGACCACGGTGGCGCTCGCTTTTGCAGGCTTTCCCGTGGCCCCCTCGGTACCTTCATCCACCTTCTGTTTTTTGGCTTTATTTGTTGTGGGGGGGGGGGGGGTGATGTTGCTGTTCCCCCTTTTCCCCGTCGCCACTTCTGTACTTTCGGGCTTGGCCCGATGCTCCTCGGCGCTCCTTTTGGCTTCCTCTGGGGGTACAGGGGCTGGTACTTGAGCTATGCTCGTTCCCACTGCTGGGTGCTGGGTTGCACCAGTTTAGAGCCTCCCTTTCGACTTGTTCCGGGTTTATCATGTGCCAGGCGGTCGTCATGGATGTCCTGCTCCATCCGACCAATGACTTCGTCTGCGGTCTGTCCCCGCAATTTGTTTGTTTTGTTTTGTTTGTTTCTGTTTGGTTGTTTCATTTCCCACGAGTAGCGCGGGAAAGACGGTCAACCACGCCAGAGCCCCGCATTAGCGTGGTAAGGCCATGGTTACTCTCTGAGGTGGCCCGGTATCAGAGAGGCTCCGCTAAAATACAGCCGAATACCCCTGGCTGCAAACCATCCAATAAGCACGGGTCGCATGACACTCTGGATTAGGGGTGGATGGACGTTAAGTCCTTGCCAGTTCTTGGTTGGCGCTCATCAATCGGCCTGTCTGCCATGGGTGGCCCTTAGACAGCATAGCCCGTTGAATCTTTGCACCGTAAGCCTCCGCACCGGTACCATCGAATGCAATGATGGTACAACGTCAAGGTGACTGACAATCGCGAGAGGGACTACTTCTCTGAGTGGATTTAACTTTATCCAATTCCAAATGAAACGGCGAACTCTAAAAAATGTCCTCAATAAGATATTTTCTATGCATGGCATTCCTGAAAAGGTTATGGCTGATAATATGCCATTTAATTCTTTTGAGCTAAGAAATTTTGCAAAATCGTCAAACTTAAACGCGGTATTGAAAATTAAACTTGTTGACAGAAAAGGCGATATATATCACAAAATCTATTTTTAAAAAATCAATAAGGAGGGAGGTTATGTAAAAAATGCCTTGTTGGAGTTTAGAACTACACCTCTCACGGGATTAAACTATTCGCCATGATGCCAAAATATTCGAAATGAAGAAGTTTTTTCGAAAATACCAGTGGATGTACTCGTACCCTACAAATTAAAAGAACGGCAAGAAAGTATGACGTGCTAAATATGATATGCCTCGGTCATACTATTTTCAAAATGAAAGCAATAGAAATATTCATCGCAAACAATTTCTCTTGAGAATGTCACAACATGCATCAATTTTTAAGATGCCTGAAAGAAACCCATCAGAACTGATAGCGCCGTTTGACACTGTAGAGTTAGATACAATTGATTACTTAAATAAAGTATTGCACCCTATGTCCAGATTCTTTCCGTCCCACGTAGGCTTTCTGGTAATGTTGAATTTAAGTAAAATCTAGTTTAGCAAAATGTATTGAAGTCATGAATCAATATAGCTACTACCATTGACTATTTGATTAGCATTTAAAACGAAATTGAACTAAATAATTTCGAAGGAAAGACATAATGTATTATTGAGCTGACAACACTCACTACTTAAATGCACGCAGTCATATGATTATATATGTATGATCTTTGATTGACATTCATTAAATTAAGTTGTATCACTTGAAGAATAAGCATCCATTTGAAATTACGCAGTTTGAACATTTATTAAAGAATAAGTTTTAATTTAAGCTACCCTTTTGGACTGGTGGAAAATGCAACGGAACGATTCGATGAGGATCTGAATTCTATTGTTTTGTGATTCCGCAGAAACAAATTGACGCTTAATTCCGGCAAAAGTCAGGCAATCGTTATAGCCCGATCACGTATGGGTACCCTAACCATACCCCAACTTATAATTGATGGCTCACCCTTAATTTATGTCTCCAGCGTCAAAAATCTGGGAGTAACATTTAATCAAACTCTTACGCGGGAGGACCACATCACAAAAACAGTTGGTAAAATGTACGGCTCGCTGCGAGCTCTTTATTAAGCGGGAAACTGTCTGCCCCTCAATATTAAAGCGATGTGAGTGAAGTCACTTCTGTTTCCTATCCTTTTTTACGCCCATCCAGTTTTCTGTGATTTAGATAGCCACAGTTTCCATAAGTTTAAGTCTAAGTAGAAATTTTGAGAAGTGCAGTTTAAGTAAAAATTGGAACAACAAATTTTCATAATTTTGAGTTGAAGGTCAGTGTACCCAAAGGGTTCAAGACTTGTATGCGCTACTAAATTGGCTTTCCAAAATGTACAAAATCCTTTTTGTATAATACTTTAGAAGCTATAGCGTTTGAAGTGGGTTCATCGCCAAATTAGAAGTCACCCACTTTGATGGACTATAACTTGCAATGGGGTGAGAATAGATCCCCCCCCCCCCCGCTTTGCAGTATGGTTATTTTGTCGGCGTAACTTTAGGAATCTCGCCTTAAAGAATTATTTTGCTTAACTGGGACACCCTGTATTTGAATGGAATCGGCGTGATTGTACATGGTGAACATGGAATTGAAAGCATTCCGAGATCCCATTTTGAAATCACGTGAACAAAAGCGAAACCAGCACTGAGTTACGCCTGAAGAAACATGCAGGCATGATGAACATTGTTTATTATATTTTATTTATTCTTCTTCTTCGCCCTTTTCAGCGAGGTTTTGATCAGGATTAAGGATATAATAACCCTCCCACTTTGCTGCTGTGGGTTTCGCCGATTTGACCTCAATGAATGAGGTATTAAACTATATTTTAATCATACGAAGAAGAAAAGAAGAGAACAATATTTCTGTCGGTAATTCCCTCGATAAGATATAAACTCCGTACCACTTGATATATTGCGATCATGTTATAAAAAGACATAAAGGTTATATTGAACATTTTAAATTTCAACAATTTTGTTCGAATCAGGTCATATAATAATGTACCTCTATTTTCGTATCAGTTGATGCATGACAAATGCAAAAAAGTTAAGCAGAAGGAAGCAGTGTTTAACATGAAGTGTTGTTTACTTTTTGGCGAAGTAACTACTTACCCATTACTTTCCGTCAGTTAAAAAGCTCAAGTTTTCTTAGCCAAACTCAACTTGGACAATACGTGGCTGTAGATATCATATTTTAAGAGATAAATCATTATTTCCCGTTATTTTATTTTTTTATTTTCTTTAACCCTTTCGATCCGAAAAGCCGCTATGGTTAAAATAACTATTTTGTTATGTTGCATCATACCAATAGTAGGAGTTAAGACATTTTATATATTCATGGTTAAAAAAGTACGTTTGGGGGCTGAGGGCGGGGCTGGGATATATATGTCCCATCAGTATTCTTGGATGGGACATAACTGTCCCAGTCAGGATCTAATGCACACAACACTGAAAAATGGAAAAAATGTATTTTCAAACAAAATAAACTTTATTAGGTAGTTATTCTCTCTCGTATTGTAGCAGCTAATTGGGTATCAGCTAATTTACATCATCTTCTCTACCACAGTATCTGTTGAAATCGTACCGTAAGAGCATCACATCTAAGCCACATTTTTATTTCGCGTTTGGTGGGCTTCAAAGGAATGTATTTCTTCATGGATTAGCATCCTTTGAATTTCGTCATGCTTTTATCAACGCTTTGAAATGAGCCCTGGCCCTCAAAAATCGTGATTTCAAACAGTCAACAATGTCTTGAACATAATATAATTTTGGCGCTCCTTCTGCTTTTTCGGGAGGAGAAGTTATAGTTTTGATGACAACAGCTGAAAGCAATTACGGGATATAGCTGCCTTGATTGCATCATTTCCCATAGAAGGGTGTAACGACCAATAATTTCTAAACGGTGGAATATGGTTAAAAGACATAATGATCATACAGCCAACGACTATCTTCATCTCCCCAACGTCGGTTAGCCTTATATTTGTTTGCACTCCTTTCGATTTACGGAAAATCTGAACACGCTCATGGGTACATTGGGTGATATATATAAAAAGGCTTTCAGGAAAAATGTTTTTGAATATCCGTAACGGATTATCAATCCTTTCAAAGCTCAAGTGTAGTTTAGGAAGTCGATATACACTCATTGTTTGTGCTGGTATAAAATCGGTGCCAGGCGTAGACCAAATGGTATAATCATCTGCAGGAAAGGATTTGTTCCGGCTCCACTTCCGGCCCGCATCTGGAAACTCTTCGTCCGTAGAGTCTTCTCGCTCCTCAGTATCGTGATGTAGATTATCTCGCTACTGTCATCCGATTCCAATTCGTAATCTGCAGGCTCATACATATCGCCACTGTCACTCGAAAGGTCTTCATTCTCATCGGAAGCTTACAAAATATTGGATATTTTGGCCTGATTTAGTCCTCTTGACATATTGGATCTAAAATAAATCAGAAGATATTCCTATATATTGTACGCAGAAACCTGACTGGGACACTTATAGCCCAACCAAGAATACTGATGGGACATATATGTCCCGCAAACATATGTATGTACAGAACACCAAAACCACAGCAACAAATGGGTACTTACCAACTTCAGAATATTGCAAAAACACTAACCCAACAATTAAATTCACTTTTTAACGATTTCCGAACTAATAAACTTATAAAATTCATTAATTACACACCTGCATGCAACTTTCATGTGCAAGGGTTGGTTTTGTTGTGACAAAAACTAACATGTTTACCAACCTAAACCACATCATTCCCAAAAATTATCGTTGGTAATACCATAAGAAAAAAAAAACAATAAATCAATGAAAGATAAAACCTCAACATAATTGACTTAAACGTCTCAAAACGTAGTAAAACAAACTGTAAATAATTATAGAATGGTTGTCATGTGATTTTTTTTCTAAAAGAGGACTGATAGTTTGAAAGCACTTTCTTCCTTATTTTGTTGGCGGCTGTCTTTTTTGGATTATACTGCCACCTTGGCATTTCAACTTCTGAAACATTTGCATGAACAAAGTTCAACAAGTTGAACTGGTCCCAGATAAAGCCACTAGGATTGGACCGAGGTATAGCAAGACTACCTCAGCAATCAAACAAAATTTTCACCAGATTGCACTAAACAAACGCCGTTTGAAACTATGGGACATAGAACTTAACAATACTCTTACATTGCTAAATTGAAAACAACAAAAAAGACGGGTGAGGGATATTGAACAGCTAATTAACGCATGTTTTTAAGCTTAGCGGGAATCGACAATGGACCAAGGTACAGCGTCTTCCCCTATACCGGCTATTCCGCCTCCCACTTTACTGTATCCCAACTTGTCTGTGGGGGTTCAACGGCTTGACATCAATAAACATCGGTAGGCTTCCGGGTTTGGAATCATTTCTCTACTGAGGACAATCAACTGCTGGTGTTACTGTATTTAGGTTTTTAGGCCTGTATCTTTTTAGGATTTCAACGCCTGCATCCTCTTGTGATTGATTATTGTTTGGTTGTCCTTTCATAACACCGTTGATCTCCAGTCGTGTCAAACTACGGATGTTTATGCTCACTTGCAGGAGTGCTTCAAGATGTTAGGTGCGTCGTTAGGCTCACCTGGATGTTAAAAGTACTACAGGTGATTTGTCCCCTTAGTCGCCTTTACTACATACTTTTACCCAGATACTTTGCTTCATTGGAGAGTTGGATTGTGACGCCTTTTAGCACTGGCTGAGTCAACCCGATCAGCTTCCTCCTTCTCGTAAAGAGAACAACCTCAGTTTTAAGAGGATTGACCGGGAGCCCTAGTGCACCATTAGTCGATCACGTCAAGGGCCGCCTGCGCCTTGGCCCAAACAGTCGCTAGGCATGATCCAATAGAAAGCACGGCAACATCATCCGCGTACGTCTGAGCGTATACGTTAGAATTGTTGAGTGCGTTCAGCAGAGAGCCGACCAGCATACACAGACACACTAGCATTGGAGACCGAACGCCGCCTTGCAGGCAACCCCTGTTTACCCCCGCCATAACATAGCGGCCACAATCAGCATCCGCAACCAACATTCTATTCATTAGCATTGCTTTAATCCACAGCACCAATGATTCGTCAACGCCATGTTGTCTGGCAGAGCTGCACATACTGTTAAAAGTCGCATTGTCAAAAGCACCCTCAATATCGATGAAAATGTCCATCGTGTATTCTTTCATGTCAAGCGCGCCGTCAATTCTACAAAACTAAATTTTGGAGCGCATTCTCGCAGGATTTTCCGCGTTGATACCCATGTTGCATCTAATATAGTGGGTGCAACCGCAAAGCAGTTTTGCGCACGTAAAGTTCGAACAGCCTTTCCATGCTTTTCAGCAAGAAGGAAGTCAGACTGATTAGTCTGAAGTTCTTGGCGACTTAGTAGTCACTTCTGCCAATTTTTGGTATTAATGCCACTCTAACTGCACGCCAGAATGTTGGTATCTTTGTATGTCAGTGCTAGGACAGCGGTAAAGATTTTCTTCATAGTCGGTAGCAACTGGTTTGTACCTTGTTGCAGCATGGCAGTATATTCCGTCCGTGCCAGGTGACTTGAAGCCGTCAAAAGACTCAAAAGCGTATTTTATGGCCTCGTCCGTTACCACAGCTTTCGGAATATATCAGCTACGCCGAGTTGTTTATCTTGGCTCACTCACAGTCTCTGTAGTCGGGGCTGGTTGTGAGCCAATTGTTTTCTGGTTACCCGGAAAGTGAGACTCCAGCAAATGACTAAGAGTTTCCGCTTTCGTCTCAGTGAAGGTGCTATCATGTTTTCTAAGTGATTCCAGTTTGGCTGGTTTGCCCTTTTACAGAACTTTAACAATCCTACTAGTTTCACATAGTGTTTCAATCTTTTCGCAGAAATTCCTATAAGAAGCAGTTTTCGATACCCGAATTAACCTCTTTCGTCTGCTTCGATCGGTAGAGATTCCAGTCTTCCTCTAAAACAGTCGTGAGTGACCTGTTTAGAACTTTTCTAGCTTCTCTTCGGATTCTCCGCAGTTCCGAGTTCCACCAGTGAACCGGCTTTCTGCCAGGTGTTTTGTTTACTGTTCACGTCATTTCAAAACAGCTAATAAGGGCACTGTTCAGGTTTTGAACCTGTTACAGGCATAGAAAGCTTTATGTCTGTTAATTTGTTGGGGAAGTTCGTTCGACAACTGTTAGATAAGTTTCAGGCGGGACCCAGTAACTGCCCACCTCTTATTATTTATTTATTTTAGTTATTTTCCGAACACTCCACCAAGTCTATGTAACTAAGGAAACTTACTTGCACAATGCTTAAAAAAATATCGCCATAATAGGCTTAGGTACCTAAGAGCCAAACCTTTATCAACCTCATTCATTTGCGCATTTGGTCACCACTTATAACGAAATTACATGTCAACATTTTATTTGCATACTTGTATCTCTACCCTATTTAGCTAAGTGGAATACCATTGTTCTTCTATTTCTCAAATAAAAAACAAAGCTAGAAAAAACTCTTACATATAAAATTGCATTATCGGAAGACAAAGGGAAGCCCACAAAAACGTTGCTGCCGAATTCATCTTACCTTGGACATTTTCGATTTACAAATGCAGAAGAACTATCCCAATACAATTGTGCTCAATAATTGCAATGGAGTTGACATAACTCACATCCAAAGCGGTTCCATTCAATTCATATTAGATTTGTTTATCTCAGAAGCGAGATGTTTTAATGAAGTGATCTTCGCCGTTTTTGTTTTTGCCGTGAAGAAAAACCATCAAATGGCCGCTCCTAAAAATCAAGAACTGTTGTCAAATTAAATTAGCACCTTAAAACTTAATTTATTTGAATAGAGATCGGAATAGTCTTATTGCACGGCATGTCTACCACATTCGCTAAAGTCGACACTCATTTATCTATTTTTTTTATAGATCTACATACAACCAATACCGCGACACCTGTCTTTGTTTTACTATTCGATGATCGGTTCACCTGCATGACACTAGCCAAGTGGGCTTTCATGACAATCTATATTGTTCGAGTGTCATTTGGGCTAGATGCGCGACGGATAACTTGCCAATAATTAACACTGCTATCCGACTTAATCATCTCCTGGTAGCTGTGCTGGTACAGTGTTTGTATCTCGTACTGGTAGGCAACTAATAAAATTCTCAAACTGGCATACTGTTCACGTTTTTCACAGAGCGGTGCTTGTCTGTCTGCTCGTGATGTTTGACGAAATACTGAGGCGATTGCGTCAGAACAGGGTGTGACTAAATTGTATTTTGGTTTTGAGAAACTTCTTCAAATTGTATCATTAATTAGAAATTGTATCATTAATTAGAACACAGAATTCGATTAAAGTGAAGCATGTAAAGCATTTGTTGCTGACTGGATTTACGGTTCCGAGAATCTGGAGCATGACGTTTGTGGAGGTTGTTCTTAGTCATTAAGTGGTGATGGATATCAGATCTGGTTAAAAATAAACCGTCATTGATTGAATTTAAATTTATAGTGCTTCGGCAGAAATCTAAATGATGAGAATTTACTTGCAGAAAAAACAAGGTAGAGATCAGGTTTGCAAGATGTGCTACTTTGTTAGGGAATTTCCAAAATAAGATCAAGCGCCGTCGGGCGCAGTGGCTCAGTGGTTAGTGTGTCGAACTACTAATCGAAAGGTCGTCAGTTCAATTCCAACCGGGGCCAAGTAACATCTTGAGTTTTTTTTGCACTGAATTGCAATAGTTAATGCCTAAAATGTTTTATTTATTTTTTATATAATTTAAGATGACAGTCTTTACTGATATAATGAAGAAAGATAGGGATACGACGATTTTTATTATTAAATGCATAACACAATGTACATTGGCAACTAAAATACCAATCAATGCTATACCTTTTTTCTATAGTCACCGCACATCTAACAGTAGATACTCATGCCAGAAATGTACTCTTTAAGGTGAAGAACTTTTATGTGTCATAAAAGTCCTCCATCAAAACCTCCAGATTGAACTGAAAGAATTAGAACCTTAATTGTTAGCAAAGATTACAAAAACAAACCAGGATAAGAAATTTTATAAGAAAAATTGGAAACATTTTGCTCAATATTGTTTGGAAGCCTTAAACTACCGAAAAGATTTTAAACAGATTTTTATCTTATTTCTACCGATATTTCTTTTATTTATTTGTTTATTGGAATTTAGTGCAAATAATTTACAATATTTTATTACAAACTAGCTGTACGCGCCCAAGTTTGTCCGTGCTCAAAAAGTGTATTGCACAATATGTTCGTGAAGACTTCTCGAAAAACAAAAGAAACAGTTATTTGTTTTGTCTGGAGGAATATACCTGTGCTTCGCTTAGGAAATTATTTTCAATCCATTTTCAATTTATATTTCAATCCAAAAAGTGACATTCGCTGTGATAAATTGGTCATTTTCTTCCCCGTTTGCTAGCCTTATGCTAAAATTTTTTTGTTAGTTGGATGATCAAAAAAATCACCCAGGTACCCCTTTTATCCTTAAGTTGAACCATCGGAGAAGTTAACCAAACCTTTTACAAAGGTGGCTTCAAATAAACTTTTGTGGAGCATCTCCAACTTGGGTCCATTTCATACATTAAATAGATACATAGTCACTCAATCTTACTGAAATTGCCTTTTTCGCACCCCAAGTAAAAAATATCGGATTTTTGTAGACTGACAAAATACAAGCATTTTTCATTTTGGGAGGGAGATGTCGATTTCCATCCGTTTAAGCAGGAGTAGCAGTTTTTTTAGACAACAAATACTAAAAAAAAACAGTAGTTTTTCTCTTTCATATTATTTTTGAATCAACTTATTTGTATGAAAGGTTTATCAAAAAAATTAGATTCAAACTCCAAATTTAAAAAAATAAATAAAACAAATTGTATTAGTATTTAAAAACGTGAAATTAAGTAAATGGGCTTTTATTTTGCCCTTCCCCTATCAATTTTTCTTTGAACGTTTGAAACCAATTGGTTTCCTTTTAGTATTTGCAAAAAATTATACAAATCAGTTTATTGGAGTATTATGTACTTAGGTACCTATCCGTATATAGATATGTCTAGTTGTGGGGCAGGAGCCGATTGCCGATTGCAGTTGTTCAAAATTCACAGTAACAATCTTGCATTTTCTTTATCCAAAACAATCTTTAAACCATCTTTAAAAAAAAAACAAGAAACTCACCGCAGATAGATCGCCAAATAGGCGTAGAAAATGCCTTCACGCAGTCAACGTACTCCAACAGCGATCATTATCCTACCTACAAACATTTAAAACCAACGTGCATCTCTCCTTTTCTTCTAATCCTTATTTCCTTAACGCCCGCGCTCTGTATCCAATGTCATGATAAGGGTACTAAAAAAATTCCTTTAATGCGTTTACATTATAAAAAAAATTATACTTTATAGTATATTATAGTTTTTGTAATATGTAGGGTAAAAGGGGAATGCTATGCCAGTGGGGCAGCTTTGTTATCTCATCTTTTCTCTTAAACCAAGAACGATAATATTCTCTTTAAACTTCTATACTTTATTCAGAGTACATTACCATCCATTCCAACGAATTTTGACAGTTAATTTAGAATAGTAATTAGGTAAGGACGTTTTTAAGTGTTTTTGGAACTGAAAAGTTAATAATTCAAAGGTAAGTTTTTTTTTATTTTATCTTTTGGTCGCAAGCTTATTTCCAATACAACTTTTGGCTAGTATTATATATATATGTTCTTTTTAAATTGAATAAACGTCTTCATCAAAAATAACAATTAAGAATTTGTAAATACTTTTGTGCAGTTCGTCGCGTTCATTTGCCAATGCTTATATTACTAGAACGGACCTGAAGCTTTAGCAATGGGAACCCGCTTACTAGAACGGACCTGGAGCTTAATTGTACAGTCTCCTCCTCCTACTCGTCCATGTAGCTTCTGCAGAAGTCATTTGTGCACACACCGAGTCTGGATGCGTGCCTGCCTATTAAGCAGTGACCTGTGATAACACCTATAGTGGAGCACATATGCAGTCGGTTTAATGAGATTAGACACTTAGAGCGTCGCAGATCCAGCTTTGGCCAGATCCGCTTAGTCGCTAGACATGTATTGCTACTCGTCCACCTAAGGTTTGTTCTCTCGATTGCGGATAGCTTAAACAAGAGTTTACAAGTAGCGATTGGTATACCTAGGGAACCTTTATCAGGTAAAGGAGGTAATGTGGTTCCTTTTTTGGCGAGATCATCTGCCCTGCAGTTACCTGGAATGTCCCTATGCCCCGGCACCCAACAGAGGTGAATATTGAAATGCTCTGCCATCTCCGAAAGAGATGATCGGCAGTCTTGGGCTATGATGGAATTTGAAGAGACTGAGTCCAGGGACTTAATCGCGGCCTGACTATCCGAGAAGATACGGATATCATTTGAGGATATCACATTCCTCTTCAGCCACGTCAGGGCTTCTTTTATCTTCCACAGGGCTCTATTGACAACTTTTTCAAAGACCTTGCTATTATTCGGAAGCAAACTAATATCTTTACCCTTTTTCGGAATAGGGTGTTCCACAGCTACCTTCCAATGCGAAGGATAATGTGCATTATTCAGCGCTTTGTTAAACAGCATTTTAAAAATATCTACAGGAGATCATCCTTCGACACGAACAAGGGCGATGCATTTCGGCCATTGGCGACAACTTCATTAGCATGGTTTCCATCATTAAATACGTTGAATCCGTTATTCTCAGATTGCCAATTCTAAAGTTCGGTGTGCAGATAGAAGTGGCTCACCGAAACCCTATTCTCAATTTCGTGGTTACGGCGAACAGGATTGTTCACCATATGCACGTCCTCGAAACAAGCGCCCAGCAAACCCTCTTTCTCCTGTGGACCCTCGACCACGAACAAATCGTCGTTTGAAGCAACGCAGGAGTTATTCCTGCAGTCAGTACTGTCTGTCTGTTCTCTGTTGCTTCCGACACAAGTAATATCATTGTGATCCTTCCTAATGAAGAACTTATTTATCTGTGGAAACGTATTCGGACTATATGTTTTGATAGCCCGAATTTCATTGCCCCAATACAGACTTATAGATTTTCTGTAATTTTCTTTTATCAGCTGCTTCAGGATTCGGATCTCTGACTTCAGCATCCTTGCCTCCGGGTCGTTGCAGTCAGTAAATCGCATGTGCAGCCGTTTAAGATTCGAGAGCAGTCAACCGACTACCCGAGGAATAGTTCGTTCCATCGTTCGTTTGATGTCGTCGTTCATTTGCAATAAATGCCGATCAATGTCGTCATTTGTCATGTTACTCTTTGTCAGCGGGTCGATCCCACTCGAACCTATATCCCGCTTTAACAATCTGGAGAAGCGTGACCATTGTGCCCTTCGATAATGGAATAAATACACTGCTTCGTACTTCTCCAGCAGCGTTTGCTCGTTCGGTTTACTATCGTACTGAAACGCAAGCAAACAGTTCCGCGTGTTTTGATCTATTTTCGTCAGTTGAAGTCTTACGTCCGTTAAGGCCAAGTCCAGGAAAGCACCGCTTCTTGGAAACGAAGGGATATCCGTCGCGTATAACTTGAGTTTGTACTCAATCATACTGAGGCGCACGTCTGATCGTTATTTTTTAAATACTACACAATTTACGACAGAAAAAATATGTGTTTTTTTCCTCTCAGAACAATATCGGTTTTTTGCGATTCTGGGGATTTTTAAAATCTCATCTGGTATCACTCATGTAGTGTCATCTGAGGCAAGCAGTCGAAGGAAAAATAGGACCATTTGATGCTTAAACATTTGAAGATTTTCTTCTAGTAGGTAGTTAGTTTAAATTGACAAAGAACCCGAAAGCGGTGAGCTTTTGTGAAACTTATTTACTTAAATTCAAATTTTGCTTTTGTAATATTATTTTCTCGTGCCGATTGTATGGAGGGCATGACATGAATACCACAATTATCAAATATAGATGTAGACCATTAGCGGCATCTGAATACTTTCGGCTTCTTTTCGTTTAGATATTTTTTTATTATTCGCTTTAAAATTAAGGTTACGGAAATCGGCGCCAGAAGAGTCCGGGTAAGTTGAAAGTAGGTAAATTTTATTGACGATGTAAAGGGGCACTTATTAAACAAGTTTGCGAGTATAGGAGTGTCCGCTTTTATGCTGTCAACTAATTCAACCAAACCTAACCCACAACATCCGAATTTGTGTAGATTATTCGGTCCTTCCTCTATACGCTTCTGCCGTTAACTGCTACACATATAAATGTATCCTTTGGAGATTCATAAATTATAGCTTAAGCATGGATAATATATAGATATGTATTGCATAATCTGTTCTCGGTTCAGAATGTTTTCCTATTTATAATCTAAATAAACTCGTCAAAATTTCCATAAATTCCATCTCAAAGATAAAGACAATTAAGTTAATTAGATACATATATGTATGTGTATATGCGCTCTTCTCTCCAAGGAAATTTAATTTGTTCAACATAATTCATTATCACTATCGGACAATGAATAACATATGTAAAGAATTGACCATTTATCTCTCCACACCTTCATAGAAAAAGACTCGAATGAAAAAGGAAAGTAGATGAAGAAAAATGTCAAGTAACTAATTCACGCCACCGCTCGACGACAAATGTTCTCAACTTTCTTTTAATCACGTTCACTTGCCTCCATTTCTTACTTTAAATCGTCCCGACCAAGCGATGATAAAGATGTCTATAGAATTTCTGTGCTGACTTAATAAAGCCCAGACCAATATGTTGTCCGACAGTCATAAATCTGTGCAGTCCGAGGACACCAGATCTTCCTAAATTATCAGATTCCAGATTTATTACAGTTGACAATTCTACGAATCGCACCATAGGGAGCCCCAAAAAGAGGTGCTCACACCAAACTAGGCTGGATCGATCTGTTTGGACTTCTGATGGCCGAGGCAGTTAGAAAAAAATCATTTGAAGATCATTTGAAATTGATATGCGTGCACAACGAATGTGTGTTGTCTAGACCGACTTTGTGGGCATTCGATTTGGAGCTACAGCTAGGTATATTGGCTTCATATAATTTGGGTGTCCCTTCTGTCGAAAGGGGATTGAGAAATTAGTCGAAATTAATCACGATTGCGGCTGCCCTACATGTAATTAGGCATCCAACAGATGGCATAAGTAAACGTAACCAACACGATATACGAGAAACCCTATAATTTACTGCCGACGGTACAAATATGTACAAAGGACCTACGCCAGCGGTCTGAATTACACAGTTTAATGTGTGCGATCCTGAGACCGTGTGAGATGCACAGCCACCCATGCTGATGGGTAGGATTAAGACAAATATTGAAGATAATCATTGTGTCTGCTGTGCGAAATGTTACAGATCAGCGTACCTGGACATGAATGAGAGGTTGTATATTTCAGCCGGAATTGACACCAGCAAATTGAGGCATTATGAATTAATGGAGTCGGGTGTCTGTCGAGGGCGTTTACGGAAGAAGGGATAACACGTCTTATGTTGTAGCCAACATGCAATTGGACAGGCCACGTAAATAATAATTGGTAGCGTATTGACCACCGACGAAGTCAATACAGTACAAAAGATGTCATTAAGAAGGAAAATTGAAACGAGAAATAATATGGATTTAGAGTGTGAGTGATGTGCAGTCCTGGTAGTCAGAAGGCTAACATAACCAAACCATATACCACTATAACAATAGGGTGAGTTGTACTGTGAATCGATTTGATTAACGTATTGTGGAAAGGCTGTGTGAGTTTGAAAAAGGGTTTAGTTGAAAATAATTAGTACTTTCATCTAAAGATCACGATACCCATTTGCCAAGGGGATGGTGTAAACGCCAGTGTCAACAAGCCAGCAGTAAAGATTATCAAGGCAAATGCTAGCTTTTATAATGGTGCAGTAAAACCAGACTAGATGGTTGGTATCAGAGCCTTACTTGTTTTGCTGAGTAAATTCCATTTGTAAATACTCCCAATCAATTCTATAGAATGTATTTTTAATATGCCTAATTGATGCAATTTAATTGTTGAATCATAAATTATTTGTTGGCAAAAGGTTGGTAGAATCTTTGCCGAGCGCGTCTTCTTCAGCCCCTCTTTTGAAAACCTATGCCCGAAAAATCAAGTGTAGAAGACCAGAAAGAGAGCTGCCATGGCACCATCGGGAGCTGGGTTTCAAAGAATGTCGATGTAGAGATTTAGCAGAGTAAGATGCATGCAGTACGATGCTGCATGCAAGAACAAGTGCCGAGAGAAGGACTGCGTATGACTACTTTGAACAGAGTAGAAAGGATGAGTTACTGCAGAAATGAGGTTCAATGTTAAGATACAATCAGATTCTTTAACTGCGACGACGATCAACATTTCGCTGTTCAGCAGGATGAGCCATTCAATACTAAACATTATAAAGAAAAATCCCGTTAATATAGGCATATGCATGTCAGAGCTCATATCTATGAAAGCTGTAGGAGCCGAAGTCTAAGACATGGTTCGATGACATATATGCCCTGCCAAACGAATGGAATTTCGGTATCATTTACCCGATCCTCAAGTGCCAAATTCAAAGGGATATGTCTTGTCGATCTCAGGCTCGCATTAATATTATTTTATTTGCCGTAATAGTGAGGTCTTAATAAAATTTATTTTCAACAACCTGGTAGGTCATTTAGTTCGTGTTGTATTTAAAGATGCATCGCTGTGGAATGGCGCTGGATTAACTTCGGGTGGTATCTTACCTTGCGCAACAAGTGATCAAAATCATAATTGCATTACGAGCGCCTGGCAGTCGTCAAGGTGTACACGTGCCGCCGAGAGCCGACTGAAGATTTACAGCGTCAATCACCTCTCAGAAGCAGCACCACAAGTTGGCGAGACGGATCTCTCCTAGAAACGCCATAGTTAACCTAATCTACCTTATAAACTAGGAGGATGTTACCTAGAGTAACACACCGTCCTGGAATGGCCTGTTGACTCCTCCCCCACTCCAGAAGCCACCAAAATTCATCGAATTGCTTTTCCGTATCGAATTTATCCCTCACCGCTTTGAGGTACTAAAACAGAGGAGCTCATGAGCATTGGTTCCATCCCTCGTCTGTACCAGCCCTTTTGCATCAATATGGATAAATGCCTCCAGCGGGATAAAGCCAGACCGGAGCGTACTTTCGATGTATATTTCATTGGGGTAATAAGCCCCAAAGATCAGAGTATTGACGCTGGCCATCGCCCTTGCAACGTGCTATTCAACTGAGCCCCATCGTATAGGACCTAGTTGGGATACTATTTTTATTTTATAAAGTTGGATTCAGGCGTTCGGAAAAACCGGAGACCTAAAAACCTAAGACATTGTCTATCCAAAACCCGAATCTTTTCCACATAACTAGACGCTATATTGAACCACAATGGACAACCATACCCGATCATCGGCCTGTCGAGCCACGTAGGCTACGACCTTCACTTTGGAGTTTGTTAGAGCATAAGCCATCTTGGCCCCACTAAGACAAGCAACTATATGTCTATCGAAATGCAGATACTGGTCAAGCCAGATACTCAGATATCTAACTGCGCTTCTCACCGTCAATGGCTGCCCATTTTGTCCAATAATGGCCAATTTCTTCCAGTTTTTTCTGGTATCCCTAGAGGCCCCAGCCAATGGAGTTTTAAACAAGATTGTTTCCGTCTTCTGAAAGTTGATTTTCAACCTGCCGCCCCCTGCCGTAAACCGTCATCAATTACAAAGAGTTGGTGTTGCATCCTAGGACGAATTTCCCATTTGTCACACTCAGCTTTTTGTACCAGCGAGCAGGTTAGCTCGGACGGTGGACTTCCTGGTGAATCGAATGGCATGTAAAATGACTTAAATATCAGCGCACTTCTACCTGCACGCTCCCATGCGAGCACTGTCTGGTCTGTATTGCTGTAGCTAGATAAGACAAACAGATTAATCTATTTTCTAGTGACAATACATGCAAACGCAAGAGGTGGACTTGGACAAATCACAGGATCCAAACACTGAATCCAAAACAATGCGTCCGAATTATGCGGATGTGCCCACGACATCGTTTCTTCAAGAAGATCTCTCGAAGTCATATGTATGTTCGCAGAATCATTGGGGATTCCGTATTCGGCCATAGCCACGCGTAGAATTTTGGCTGCTGCTGCTTTAAATAAAATAAAATGATAGTGTGTCACGACTGACTGGGGTCTTTAATCTGCATACTATTTATACTATGTACTTATAATTATTTGTAAATTAATTTGTAAATTAAATCACCTTACACGATTAACGGATAAATAACGTATTTTGTACAAATATCACATCCATAATTTAAATACATACACGTGCCATCTGAAAGTTGACGAGACAGAAGATGAAACGTTATTTTACTTTGTAGTTAATAAAAAATCCGTGTTTCACATCTAATGCCACAAATCATCTCACTTTACCTATCCTACAGTATTATGAATATTCATTAGGCAATCTGATTCAACATGCCAAAGACAAATATCTCCATCGTGGCATATTCAATTAAACATCACCTAGTAGGTACTTGCCTGCAGCACACAAAGTGATCGTTTAATAGAATTCGCTTGCTAGATCAAATATAAAGCTGCAACGACCTCCTGTGTGGCGAACACATTAACCTATAACAGCTCCTATTAAATACGGTCATCCAATACTAATGAAATAAATTTTTCGCTCGTAAAGTCGTGTTTGAGACAGCATTCGTCTTCCACAGCCTTTCTAACTTAAACCATAACATTTTATTGGCACAATAAAAAGTGAATTATCAACATTGTCATGGCTGAATACAACTGATTACCAGTGATTAGTATCGATGTCTACCCCGGAATAAATATAAGTACACACTTATGAATGGAACAACAAAGCATCCAATCAAATTATATCAAACTCAAACCCGAGGCAGTCTCATACTCCGGGGTAAAAAAGGAACCACACCGTTCTAGAATTACACTACGTTCAGTTTGATCTGTAGGCAACTGGACCAGCTATAGAAGATCTGACTTATATTACCCAGCCTCGGGTTTGAGAGAGATAAAATCATAATTTTATAGTGGCAATGAAGCTGCGACGACATTCTGCTCCGCTAGCTGCATGCATATGAGCATCCTTCTCTTCATCTTCGCATGGCAGCAGATCTCTACTTTGATTCGCATCTCTGATCAAGTCACAAAATCATAACAATATTTTAACCATGTTAAATATGACAAATTATTGTTTTGACATTTACTGTTATGGATTGAGTAAATACCCCGTTCTGGGAGGGGTGGATATGCCTTAGTTTGGAATGCAAATAGTTTGGTTTGTGTGGTATTTAATGAGCGCAAATGTTTATGGGCTAAGGATTCGATTAATTTTGCATTTCATCTGGAAACTAGATCTTCTCGTTGGTTTTAAGTGCGCAGTTTTATGGAGAGTAGCGCCGATCATTAAACATGGCAGTGGGTGAATTTATTCAAAATTATTTGATGTCCTTCTTTCTACGCAATGAATTAGGAGTAAATGTACGGAGGTGAAGCACGGTTTAAATGAAATCAAAAAAGTACGTAAAATGATACCCTTTAGTTTTGCATATAGCAAAATAATATTAGAGTTTGCCTTTTGTGTTCATTTTTGTTTTTTTCAAATTGTTATTATTTTATTATAATTTTATCTGATATTTAGCTAATTATTATTATTTTCAATAATTGTGATAACTTAACTGCATCATCACACCAATCATCCCGTGTTGTTAACTTGGTGATGAGTCTTGCATGATTCCCTTAGTAGGAGGACGTTCAGAGGTAATTTTCTTTAACTTTCAGTGGGGTTATTTAACATCTTAAAACTCTACTACAGGTATGCATGTAACGTTGACACGACTGGAGATCACCGGTGTCGTAAAGAGTCAATCAAACAATAATCAATAATAGGAGATTGCATGTGTCGAAATCGTAAAACAACAGGCTTGGATCACGCAAACGCAATATCACCAGCATTTGATTGGGCTCAGTGAAAAGTGATCCCCATATGCGGTCCAATAGGAAAGCAGTAAAGTGAGACACTTAAAATCCATATAATCCTGATCATAACTTTGACGATAAGGAAGAAGAAGAAGATGAATTAATACGACTTATTTGCCACTGAAATGATTAAGGATTTTTAGTCAGTGTGTTGAAATAGAAAATAGTGGCAGATGGGCCCGCATCGATGACTCTACCGAAGTGGAATGCTGAAAATCCTTTGTAACTAATATGACTATGGACCTCCTTAATCTAAAATTACGACCCGGATCATCAACAGAGTTATAACTGAGAAGGTACTATATAATATCAATGCTACTCAAAATGTTGAATTTGTACTTGTGCGGTATAAGCCAGATATTACCCCGATATAAGAAAATAAAGCGTTCAGAAAGAGAAATTCAACGTTGGACATCTTATCCCAACTGGAACTGTAGAATCACATCACAAATGCCAAGAACCAGTGGTTCGAATATTGCAACATCATCAAAGAGATTATTGAGACCACCGTCAGCTACTAGCTTCACGTTAACAACAAGTTGTGGTATGATGATGATTGCTTCCACCTGAAATTGCCGGAGGAATTCGCATACTTGCAAACATAGTAGCGCAGGACTGCGGTCGCAAGGAAAGACTGTCGAGCTAAGGGAAAGGAGCTGGAGACCACCATGTATTGAAAAAGAGGGCTTACCCAAGTCAAGCAACTGGGGGACAATCGCTTGTCCTCGGGTAAACAACTTCGATCCAATATGTTTCCAACAAGCCGGCCCAGTAAAAAGATCTACTCTAATAAATTCACTCCCCTACAATGCCATCCAGATACTGACAACTCAAAAATGGATGAAATTGAATCTCCAACCGTAAAAAAAAGTGTATGTGCCACCTATAAAAGTTATAAAAGTGCTCCAAAAATCACCTGAATATGTGCATAATCTGATGAAGAACCTCAACGTATCCAACTACTCAATTAATAAACTAACAATAGAAATAAAAAATGTGTTAGAATCCATAGATTCGCTAAATATTGTTTTAGAAAAACTAAATAAGGAAAGTTGCCAATATTTTTCTCATGACCTTAAAAGTGCGAAAACTTTCAAAGTTGTTCTGTATGGTCTGGGTGACACCAAAACTAATGAACTTAAAGCTGAACTCATTTCTCTTGGCTTAAAATGTGTCGAAATACGAAAAATCGGAAAAAAAATCCGATCAATTTATTGACTTTTTCTATATCGTCTCCCTTGAAAATGGATCGATAAAATTGAATGATCTAAAAAAAAATGATGGCAAGTTAAAAGTTAACGCGTAACAAGTTGAACATTTTCTATATTTTTTGTTATGGCGATATTCTTACAAGTTTCTAATATTCTTTCGTGACTGCTGATAGCTGTTGAACTTGTTGCAAAAGACTGATTTTCTGTCGATAGCCTTAAGCCATGTCATCGGAACGAATATACATTAGATTTGTTATTTTTATTAATTTTTTTTTAATGAAATTCAAGATTTAATTGCTTCATAATTGGAGTCTCAATTTAATTGCGTACATTTTACATGATGAAGATCGCAATCGCAAAGCTCCTCATTCGACAGTACATGATGGATTATGATTGATGTTCATCTGCTTTTTGACTAATAAATTCGTGCCATCAGTCCATGTCATGGTGAAAATTACTCATCCGGGGTTTCGCATCCAAATGTTATCTCCCTAACCAATTCCACTCGAACCACAAACCATTTACAACGACTCTACCTGGATGATTGCAGAATTAAAAATAAATTATTGTCTCAGACTGGAGTACGTGTGCACATGGTCAGTCCAAGAACTGATACGATAATCACCGTTTTTACAACATTTTCCCAGTACAAACGACACGAGCAGATACAATTTTCCATTTGAAAGCTGCGGTCTTCGATTAATATTCGTCAGTGTAATAATTCACCCGTTCATCTAACACCTGCGTTCAAATAAAAGTGCCAGAATCGCATACGACTTATCCGATTATAACAAATATCTCCCGAGCTAAAGTGCTCGCCTACGTCACCCTAATAGTCATCGATTCCAATTAGAACATTGCACCTCCAGACACCGTGAACCAACACTAATCACTGCAAAGGTGCATTCATCGTCATCATCCTTTGGCTGGCGTTTTTTCTATTTCCCGTTGGGGCTTATGCCAATACCAGATTCGAACTGAAGCGGAACTAATTGTGGAAACGTGAGTATTTGTTTTAAATTTATAATTAATTCATAGCTTATAAGTTACATTATTATGCTAATAACTCCGTCTAACAAAATGTTCCCAGGCTTTTCGACTGGGTGGTATGAGTCAAAGAATTTCGTACTTATCCCGGGTATGGTCATCAATTTAGCATCATCTTGGCTATGAGAACCAACTATTAGCGCATGAATCGCGAGTTGTGGTCAAAGTTTCCAGGAGTAGCAACACTCTACAGTGCAGTTGAATAGTTCTATTTGTAGGTACACTTTAAGTATTCAGCTTATGCAATCTGCACAATTAGATTGGATTCATTGGTCATGTACCTGGTGTTAAAGAACATGACATCACTCAAAAGTGCTGCTGTTGGTGTCAATGTAGTCAATAGGATTGTGCAAGAGCAGATCACACGGGTAAAACGGAAGATAAATTGATTTAGAAATACCAGGAGATTGCAGTTGTCGATCAAAGCGATTAATGGAAATTACTATCACGAACCACTCTCATAGAGTAAGAGTGAGCTTGTCCTAAGCAATTGACATTCGGAAGCAGATCTTATGGAAATCAGGTATGTTTATCCCCATGGCAATGTAACTTCGATTTGCTGTGAAGCTGTATGTGGTCTAGGTAATTATTCTCAGAAGCGTGGAACAGATTCATTTTAATTACTGAACTGAATGAGAAACAATAAAATTAATTGAAATGATTTCGCGGTAACTATGAGATGGCTATTTTTTTCTTTCCACTGCACTACAATGTCAAGTTCAGTGTCAAGTGCAGTGTGAATGTGATTCACTTTTTGTTATAGAAAAATAATGCTTATGACTTCAAATGATTATTAGAGTTCTGATGTTTCTTTGCATATTCATAAACAAATTTATTTTCCGGCATGTTTTACTTCCTATATTGAATTTGAAGCAAAACATTGTTTGCGAAAGCGCCCTGTGTTTTAATTCCGAAAAGCAGTATCACGTTAGGAAAACTTGATCTTGGGTGCCCAGATCGTTGTGGATGAGGAGTAAACGCCGAAAAAATAAACGTTTCCTCTGCTCTACGAAATCACATCCATTCATATTCCGTCATTTGGTTTCGTATCAATAATTATTTCTTTGTTCGGTTTAAAGCAATCAGAAACTTACTTAACAATTAGTTTATTTCAATAGCTCAAGCTGTCATTGAAAATGTTCCTTTAGACTCCGCGAACTGCTTTACATGTGATTGAGGCTTTTCAACACAAATGCGTAAATGAAATGAGGAGAACTGCTTGTATACTTATTGTAGGGAATTAGTTCTAGACAGTGTACAGGTTTTTGCTATAACAAATTTTGCTATATTAACCCATAACTTATGATTATATTTTATAAAATGTTATTCACGACTGATTATTCAAGTTAAAATAAAAATATAAATAAAAATGCATTTTAAACTTTAGACGAGATGTTAAGTAAAAATTAATAAACAATACATATTGCCATGTGGTGGATGTTTTATTTTATTTGGGCGTTCTGTCCTTTCATCTTTATTGTTTTAAGTGATACTACCTATTTGGGCATTATTTCCTTTTCAAATTTTTCGATTTTATTGTTTGTTATGAAAACGAACGCTGACAAGGAAATAAAACCCAAAATGATAAACAATTTCACAACAACATAATGTTCGAAATTTGTTTTTGTGTTATTTCCAAATCGATTTGGGCTGTAGTGTTGTAACTGTACTGTTGGCCTGTCGGTGTCGATGAGTATCGTCGGTCCCTACTCTTGGTATTTAAGCGACAACGCTGAATGAATAGGTGAAATTGCCGCAACTTGAAGAACAAATAGTAAAGAAGGCAATGCTGAAGATTTAAGTTCAAATTCAGTATTTTACAATTTACATAAACTGTCATTTGGTCCTCAAGTTGCGGCGATTTCGCCCATTCATTCAGCGTGGTACGCTTAAATACTAACCGTAGGGACCGACGATACTCATCGACAGGCCAACAGTAGAGTTCCAACACTACAGGGCGTTATAGACTAACGCCTTTTAAAACGCCCAGTACATCGCGCCACTGTAGAGGTGGCAGAAATTGTTTGTTTTGATTTAGACGCAATGTCATTCAACATATGGCAATGTTTCAGCAAAATAGGATACAATTGAACTATAATACACTTTGTTGGTGTGTGAGTATTTGTGTTCCTGCTGACGGCTCATCCCCAGTATAAGGCTTGCAGGCATAGTTTTTCGATTATTTCTAATGTTAAACTAATGATTAAAACAAATTTAAGCACTACCTAACTTGGACAATTTTTTTTTCGTTTTTTTACAACTGCAGGGCAACGGCAGGAGTACTTTGTCCACTGTAGAGGTGGCAGCCATTAATTTTCAGTGGCAACAAAATAGGACATGTACTACAACGAAAACAATCTAACCCTTACGTGTGTGAAGAAAAAAACGCCTGAAAGCGTGTGATAAGGTACCCGGGTACCTTCATTGTGAATTGAGGTGAATACTAACGATTGGTTTTATGTTTTCTTGTTTATTACATCCAAAATCGTTTAAATCTATATATATAAAAGAAAGTGTCCGAAGCGATGTAACCGCATAACTCGAGATTGGCCGAACCGATTTTGATGATTTATACTTTGTTGGAAAGGTATTTTCTCAACACGGGTTTTAGAAGAAAAAAAAATCTAAATTTCAAAATGGCTTATTTTGACCAGCCAGCGTGTTACGACAGGTTTTTTTCGATTTTTTAAAAAAATTTTTTTTTTTTTTTTTCATTTTGTATTTATTTATTTTGGCAACAACCAAATAAAGAATCACATTTGAATGTAACATATCGTATCACAATTGTCAGATAGACACGCAACGTAGAGCCATCTATTATCGATCAATGGAGAAGCCAATTTTGTTTCATGTTTGGTGGCGCTGTCGGATTCGGATTTCTTCATTGCGATTTTGTGAGTTTTTGTGAATTAAAATTGATATGAGAATATATCTATATCTATTTATATATATATGTATATAAAAATCAATCCATATTTGCGTTTGTTGCCGGTGTTTGGCCAAACGCGTTAACCGATTCCAATGAATTTTTTTTTAAAGAAACGTGACGTCTATACGAAGGATGTTATGTATGTGTGATGTCTGTATCTGCATCGGTGTGTAAATTATGTGTTTCTTAAAAATGAAAAAAAAATTGACAATTTATTTATACACTGTGTGTTTCATATGTAGGTATCATGTGCTTTGAAAAAAAAAAAAACAAATTTAAGTGAAATAATAAAAAGTTTTTTTGTGTAATATTTTCTATATATAAAAATCAATCCATATTTGTGTTTGTTGCCGGTGTTTGGCCAAACGCGTTAACCGATTCCAATGAAATTTTTTTCCATGAAAGGCGACTTCTGCACGAAGGTTGTTATGTTTGGCTATATCTGCATCGGTGTGTGAGATATGGGCATTTGAGTGAGTACACATGCATATGTGCGCATGCGTGTAAATTACGACGCAGATACAGAGACCGTACAGACGTCACTTATTTTGTTATCCGAACAAGCATATGAAAGAGGGAGACCACACGAACGTTTCAAGCTTATTGTGGAATTTGTGCGCACTTTCATTCTTGATTTTATTCAAATAACTCTTATTGAAATTTTTTGCATTTTTTTTGTGAATCGGACATCGGAAAGTTGCTTTTCCAACATTGATAACAATCGGCGTGGAAGTGAATGAAAACTGATTCAATCGAAGTTTTTTATTTTGGCTTTGTTGTTTGATTCGCAGAAGTAAGGTGACATAGGCGCCTGCCAGACAACAAGCACCTACCCTAAACGGAACAACGAAGTTGTGTGAGCGGCCTAAGCCATGCGGAGAAAAACGTGCAGTCCCTTTCACCGGTTGAGCTCAAATCAGGCAATCTTCGGTATTGGCCTGAGAGTGTTTCTGTGAACTTTGGTCAAAATCGGTCTTCTTTTTTTAGGCGCAGCAACATACGCCGGATACCCGCTATAGACAATTATAAGGAAGTCTACTCGAACATATTGGCCAATAGAATTCTCGGGCACGGGCAAAGCCGGGCAGGTGCAGCTAGTATACTATATTTAAGTTTTTTATTTCATTTGAAATTTTTTAAAATTTTCATTCGATTCTATGGGATTAAAATGCTGACAGTGTAAATCTAGATTTTGATTTTTGAAAAAAAAATAAATGTACGGAAATCATTTGAAAATCAAAATAACATAGTAGGTACCCATGCTTTGAAAAAACAGCCATTGGTTTGTGCAATGTGAGTTTATTTTGCCATTCGTTACCAGACGTCGTTGAGTAAATAAGTTGAGCAGAGATTAGAACTCATTAGAAAAAATAAATCATAGAAAGTTCGTGAATTGAAAACAAAAAGGTAAGCTTATTCGAAATGACTTTGCTTTTTTACCGTGGATAATAATTTTGTGTTTTGTGGCTTATCGAAAACTAAAAATCAAAATGGATATCACCGAAGCAAATTCAAGTAGGGCAGTGCGTTTACGTAGTCAAAGATACAACTCTGAAGAAATTCGGTAATTGCTTTGCGAAAATGCAAGTGATGAGAATGTATTTGAGGCATCAGATGATAATGAAAAACATAGGGGCGGGCTACAGTCCGCTTGGGTGAACTGTTGGATACCCTATTCTTATTCCTATATTTCATAAGTGGGCGTGACAAAAATTTAAAGGATTTTATCGAAAAAACTAAGCTTTGGTAAATAAAAACGCTCCCTAGCTCAAACTTTGGTTTTTCAATAAAATTGTTTTATTTAATTGTGGGCGTGTCAATAGGCGGATTTAAAAAAAATTTAAGTATGAGCATAAAGGGCACCTAGAGAGTATATACTATAAATTTCAGCTCCCTAGCTCAAACTTTGGACTTTCAAAAATAAAAAAAAAATAATTGTGGGCGTGTCAGTAGGCGGATTTTGAAAATATTTCAACATGAGCATAAGGGGCCCCTAGAGAGTATATATTAAAAATTTCAGCTCCCTAGCTCAAATTTTGGTTTTTCAAAAAAAATATTTTATTTAATTGTGGGCGTGTTTTGAAAATTTTATGTCCCAAGCAGTTTTATGGGCCAAAGATCATATATAAAAAATTTCAGCTTTCTAGCTCAAAATTCAATTTTTCCCAAAATTTGTTTTATTTAATTGTGGGCGTGTCAGTGGGCGGATTTTGAAAATTTTATGTCCCAATCAGTTTTATGGGCCATAGATCATATATAAAAAATTTCAGCTCTCTAGCTCAAAATTCGATTTTTTCCAAAATTTTGTTTTTTTGAGTTTGTGGGCGTGTCTGTGGGCGGATTTCAAAAATTCTTAAACTTGATTATTTCGGGACCCTAGAGAGTATATGGTTAAAATTTCAGCTCTCTAGGTCCAGTTTAAAGGCCTAATTTTTGCCGACGGACGGACGGACGGACGGACGGACGGACGGACATGGCTAGATCGACATTACTATCGATGCTGATCATAAATATAGTAACTTTTAGGGGTCTACGGGCAATATTAAGGTATGTTACAAACTATGCGTCAAAATTAATATACCCCTAGAATAGGGTATAAACATAGGGACGGGCTACAGTCCGCTTGGGCGAACTGTTGGATACCCTATTCTTATTCCTATCCCTTATAAGTGGGCGTGACAAAAGTCTAATTATGGTTGAATTGTTAAGAACGCTCTACATATTTTGTTATATAACATTTAAAAGATTATATAAAAAAAACGCTCCCTAGCTCATATTCGGGTGTTTCAATAAAATTGTTTTATTTAATTGTGGGCGTGTCAGTAGGCGGATATCAAAAAATTAACACATGAGTATAAAGGGCCCCTAGAGAGTATATATTATAAATTTCAGCTCCCTAGCTCAAACTTTGGATTTTCAAAAAAATTGTTTTATTTATTTGTGGGCGTGTCAGTGGGCGGATTTTTAAATTTTTTTATCCGGAGCAGTTTTAGGAGTCATAGATCATATATAAAAAATTTCAGCTTTCTAGCTCAAAATTCGATAATTTCCAAAATTTTGTTTTTTTGAGTTTGTGGGCGTGTCTGTGGGCGGATTTCAAAAATTCGTAAACTTGATTATTTCGGGACCCTAGAGAGTATATGGTTAAAATTTCAGCTCTCTAGCTCCAGTTTAAAGGCATAATTTTTGCCGACGGACGGACGGACGGACGGACGGACGGACATGGCTAGATCGACATTACTATCGATGCTGATCATAAATATAGTAACTTTTAGGGGTCTACGGGCAATATTAAGGTATGTTACAAACTATGCGTCAAAATTAATATACCCTTAGAATAGGGTATAATTATATTCCAAAAGCTGCAGAGGATGAAGTTTCAGACGTTGAGCAAGAGCCTGATACATGAGGCACATAAGGAAAGACCAGTGTATTCCACCAACTTTGCATTCCACAGAGAAGCGATAATCTGTTCTTACGTTCCCAAAAAGAAGAAAGCAGTTGTAATGCTTTCAACAATGCATACGTCTTCTAATGTTCAAAATACTGAAACTGCGAAACCTGAGATAATTACCTACTATAACAAAACGAAAGGTGGTGTTGATAATATTGATAAGTTGCTAGGAGAATACACCACAAAACGAAAGACAAATAGATGGCCTTTGGCTCTTTTTTATAATATGATTGATATAGCAGCCGAAGCTTCTTATATTATTTACATAGACTACAACCCTATATTTTCCTCCACTGACAGGAGAAGGAAGCTATTGAAGGAGCTAAGCCTTCAACTCTGTCAGGAAAATATAGCAGAGAGAGTTTAAAATCCACTTGTTACATCAAAACCAAACATTCGTTCAGCAATACAGGACATACTTGGACAAAACACGCTTCCCCTTGCTGGGGTTTCCAGCTCATGCAAACGAGACGAAAATGGTCGCATTGCTGTCGTTGGGAGTTGCTTTATGTGTAGAAGCATAAAACAAAAGCAGAGGACAACAAGAAAAGCCTGCACTAATTGTTTTCGACCTATTTGCGATGAACACTCAGTAAAAGAGGAAACATGCAACAACTGTTTTCAAAGTTCTGAATAATAATTTATTAATGTGTAAACATTTTTGTTCTCGTTGATGTGTAAATATATTTTTTCTCGGTAGGGGCTAGTTGGAAATATCTAGCGTCACCATCATCGTCAGATTTCGTCATCGTCAGATTTTCCCGTTAATTTTCATTACCACGTGAGTTAATCGCTGCTCGACAGATCACCGCAATTAAACGACGTTTGGCGGGGTTAGTACGTAGATGGATGACCGTTTGAGAACAACCGCGTATCGCTGTTTTTTTTTTATTAATTATGTATGTTCAATTATCACCGCAATTAAACGACGTTTGGTGCGGTTAGTACGTAGATGGATGACCGTTTGAGAACAACCGCGTGTCGTTGTTTTTTTTTATTAATTATGTATGTTCAATTTTAGAGATTATTATGTCCTTACGAAACACCGGAAAGTTGTGTGGAAGTAGATTTGTTTTGAATAATTGAGGTTGTATAGCTTGTAGTTTGTTGTACATCAGTTGAAGGTAAGAGGAAAAATATCGATTTGTACTTTGGTAACCGATGGCCGATTTAAGAATGTCACTTAAACGACAATCGATGCTATATTTTCCCGGTATATCGACACACTTGAGTCGACGGTGTACGTCTCCTACTTCAGCTTTCACAAACCAATTATTTGCTCGGTCAAACATTAAATAAATTTTGTCGTTGACATTAAATATATATCATGGTTTTATTTCAATACACTACCCAAATCTCTTGTTTATCAAAACCACAACCTCTGTGATATTTCTACATGCAACACTGACGAGCCTACATGTTTACACATCAACTATACCGTGAGTGCAGCGTGGCTCAAACCTTTTTTTTCAATAATTTCAAGATATTATTAGATTTTTTTTTTCATTTCCATTTTTTTTTCATTTTTAGAATATAATATATGAAGTTATACCCAGGTACCTCGTCACACGGTTTAAGGTGTTTACATTTTTTTTGGTTAACAGAGATCTTCCTATTGGGTAGGTATACAAATTTATAGTAAATATAAATATTCGAAAAACATTAAGTTAGGAGCTCCCAAAAGCTCACGTGCACATAGTTAGTGAATTAAGTAATTTAATTGGCCATTCAAAATTGAAAAGGTACCCGGGTACCTCGTCACACACATAAGGGTTAAAAAAAATGCTTGTATTTAAAAAAAAAAAATCCTCAACCATTTATGTTT
The DNA here is from genome assembly GCA_949715645.1 of Portevinia maculata. Classification (NCBI taxonomy): domain Eukaryota; kingdom Metazoa; phylum Arthropoda; class Insecta; order Diptera; family Syrphidae; genus Portevinia; species Portevinia maculata. The sequence continues at coordinate 181,710,210 of OX454527.1, forward strand.
GCAAAAATATCAATTTAATTGCTGAACAGAGCCCATCTGTTCCCGAATCACAACAACTTCACACCTTGATCAAAACTCCAACTGCAAAACACGTTTGGATTATTGCACCCGCAACTACATATATACAAATATATAGAACCGTTGAATAAGATAAGCGTTCCCCAGGTGCCATGAACTGTGTTATTTTCAATGCAATTAGGTATATGTATGTATTAATTCATCAAAGCCTTGTGTATAGATTCTTTAATATCATCCCATGAACTTTTAAGGGGACTGTCTTTCACTTACAATAGAATGTTCCCAATATACATATTTTCCTCGTTTTTTATTAGCTTAACGGAGCATCAAATTCCTATGACAAGCCATGTATTCCGTATCGCGCTGCTAAATAGTTGTATATTTCATATCATTGATACTAAGATTTTTCAATCGCGATTATTAAAATCTCCTATAAGTCTGTGGCGAACGCCTTAAGCAGCAAAAATATATTTTTTTATAATACATTTTCGACAAGTTTTAAATGTAATAATTACCTCCCCATATACACAACGGAAACAGGATATGAAACCAGCACACCCCTATGCCCATCGTGAATTATACTTTTACCATTGAACTGTGGCCTACACGGCCATCAATTTATATTTTTCCAAGCCGAGAGCGCAACGCACTTTCCTTAGCGTGCAGGCAGTAAAAGTTGGAAGGCGGTTTCCAGCTCTGGCAAACACAAAAATTCCAAGAAGCAAATTAAACTCAGATCCTTTTAAAGCTAAGACAGCCCTTTACAATAAAGCCCATTAATCTTTGCTAATATGGCAAAATATTTTGTATCGATAGGTTTTCTTTTACGGATGTATTGTGGAGCAATAAAATCCATACCCCACCAAGCCACGTTTCCGAAAACACTGAACGCATGCCGAAGTACACCAGTACATCAAATAAGAAATCCTCGAATGGGGAAACTCCCCTAAACACATCATCCACAATTTAATAGGTTTGTAATCATTGAAGTGCTACAATTTATAATTTCCCTTGTGCCTGACTTTGTAAATTTGGTTCTTAATCGCTGTAAATTTGCTTAGCTTCATTTCATTTTTCTAACCTAACCTTATTTTGCTAAACGAGTGCTTATAATTTGCCTAAGAAATTAGTTCCTCAAAATTAAACATAAACGAATGCATCAAATTGCGATCACACAGAACAAATTCAGACAAAAAGCTCAATCATTATCGTCCGTCATCTGCGAACGAAAATTGTGGCCACAAATTTCATCGATACTCCCGGAAAACTGTAAGTACGCTTGGTACCATTTAATGAATTTCTTTGGCAAACTCGCTTCCTTTTTTTATGTACATTATATACGAATGTAACTAGCTTAAAATAATTACTTCTCAATACATAAAAGAACAATTTAAGTTTCATACATACATAGATATGCAAAAAAATATTTGCATCTATTCGCTTAAATACTATTAACAAAAACATCACGCTTATACATACCTATTTAGATATTCAATTAAATTTACTACATACTAAGTTCCTAAATATAGCACTATGCCTTTAAAAATATTAGATAGATTTTCTTTGTTTAATAAAATGCGACGTATTCGGTGAAATAAAATAATCTGTTCTTTCTTACATAAATACAACTAAAGTATGATTATAAGAAATAAATATGAGTTTCTATCACGGTTAAAATTCTTCGCTATTAAGGCCGTGATCGGGTAGACACTCGCAAGGGTAGTTTAATGGACTACCCCAAGACAAGAGATAATCACGGTGCACCGGTTAACCCAGAGTGCAAAGGTGAGGGCAAGTCCGTGTGTTTCACACCATCTGAAACAGCATCAGCTTTATTTGTTCATCCCTCACTTTTCCTCCAAATTTCAATTAGTTCTCTCCTGAGCATACTTCTTTTCTTTCTATCATCGTTGTCTCTTTTTAACCTTCTTAAACCTTTTCCTTATTCATCAAAAAGACCTTTAAGACCAGGCACGAAATTAATGTGTGCATAGAGAGACAGCAAGATCTCACCCCATCGTCGAGCTAACGCCGTGCGATCGCAAGCGTGCCTAATGCTGCCAAGGGATTCAGCCACCACCCAATTCACCTTCCTATCTAGCTATGATAAATTGTTTATTTTGGCGACTTTCGCGTCGCTCAGAAAATGGAACTAATTACGACTAATAATCTCTTCAATATTTATATTTTTTTTGCGCGCATTCATAGGTATTGACACGTTTCTTTTTTTGCGACTCAGTAGTCGCACGATGCGCGGCTAGCCTTACAGTTATTTGTAACAATTGCTCCAGTAAGGTTACTCAAAGTGTGTTTACAAAGCTAACCTACATACTTCTTAACTAAGTTGATTTTTCAGATTAACTTGATCATCTGCAATTTACAATTTTCATTGAGTGAAACACAATATGTATATTTTTCAGTCATAAGCTCGATCAATTTTCTGCCGCAGATAGACTGCAGTATAGTACGAAGGGATGAATGGCGTTGATCCTTGTTTTTAATTCACCTACTTTATTGGTAATGTAGCCCCGATAACATAGTGATCATTAATATCTATGAATGCTTAAAAATTTGGAGCATTTTCTTATATCCCGCTGGCATTTACATATAATTTTATAATGCAATAATTGTCTTTTGGCATTAAATCAACACAATTCTTAATCTCCATTGATGAATTCGATTTGCCAGCAAACCATGATACATTTGACAGTATATCAAATTAAGCACGATCGCCCAATTACTTTAAATAGTGGGAGAGAATAGAAGTGCTATTGACTCATCGTTATCTCCAATAATAAATATTTTCTTCTGTCAATTTGACCTCTGAGTCACCGACATTGGCTTCAATTTTGAAACTTTGTTATGATTTCGTACCAAATTAGTACGTATAAATTAAAAAAAATACAAACTAATAAAAATAAAAACCATTATGTATTCATAAACACCAATTTTCAAGTGCGTCCTACTCTAACAACGATATTTTCACTCTACAGTAGCCACCGCTTGACACCGCCCATCCACCCAGAAACCACTTTGTTAACCTGAGTAATTGGCTTCCGTTTGCTCAATTACCAAAATAATACCGCCAGGCATACTACACCCGGTTGTTGCGAGCTACTACGGTTTCCCACCGAAAACATCAAACGAACCAAAAATACACTCCCCGGCTACCAAGACCGTACATTCGAGACCAAAAACCGTCCACAAATAACCTAAAGTGCGTTCAATGAATATAATGTACAAAGTCAACATGCGATTGAAGAGAAAAAAAAAACGGCTTTTGTTTACCTTCCACTTAGCTAATATTTGAAAGCTCAATCTTACATTATTCCAGATTTTGACTATGTCGCGTCATTATGGGTACCTACCGCTTGAGTTCCTTTATTCTGGTCAGCTACTAATGATTAATTCGATCATGGCGTGCCTCTGCGTATTGGTATATTAGGCCATAGGGGGTGCTTCCATTATGGTTTGGCTTGAAGGCAATGAATAAGCCTCTTCAACGTTATTGAATCGCTGAATGAAAAAGAACTCCATTATTTTATTCCGAATCATATCTACTAGATATTTGTGTATTTATCGGTTTGTAGTATTCAATTGAGATTTTGTTATGTTCTTAAGAAAAATACTACTCCACGGAATTGGAAGGTCAGGAAAATATTTTTTCTGCGTAAATAAAGTCGGGCTCGTGTAGAATTTTGAATTAGATTCTCGCTACCGTTCGAAAGTTTTAGCGTTTCTGCTCGCTAAATGAGTTTATTTATTTTCCAATTTTTGACACGATTGTAACATCATTATTGTCTAACCCTGTGGCGTCATAAACCCACAAAAAACAAACAATCGACATCTTTATTTTAATGTCACTATCCCTGTCGGTCCCAATCCCCATGTCAACCACTTCCACCACTAAAATTTATTGCATTTGCACAGTAACCACAAGACCTACGATAAATCTCAATAAGGGATCATGCACCACCTATTGAACCAACAAAGTATAATGCTATCTCTCAACAACACCCGCACATAGATAGTAGGTGCATGTACCTACACCGATGGAATTTAAAAATTCTATAATTTCGTCCTTTTGATGCAAAAGACAACAAACAAAAGAAAAACTTTAGTTGACGTTTCTGCCTTTGAGCGACGACAACACACTGCAACGACATCAACATCCGTCCTTATAATATTAATATGCAATTTAGGTACACATATCGCATAGAATGTGATTTATTTATCACATCATCTGGAGAAAGCCTCCACAGGTAGCAATAGCGATGAAAATAAGACATAATTCCAGGACAAATCGCACAAAACGAGTCGTGAGAGGATCCCAGATCACGTGCGGTTATTAATAATTATGAAATCGTTTTTCAACATTTAATCAGTTTTTATTGTTTGAGAAGGAGTTCGAAAACGATATCCGTTGGAAATTTACAGTTTTATTGAAAATAAAGATCCGATTGGGCGGCGCAAAGCCGTACATGCAAAGTATCTACACTAGTTCGAATACGTTCGGGTGGCTGATGTGTAAGGTATGCGTGCTAGTGTGTGCACCAATTTGCCTTGTCAGACATGGTGAACTCGATATTAAAATGTTTAGTTCTTACGATCCAGCGATGTCTGCTAGGTGGTTCGCACATATTAATCAAATATAGAAGATTACGCAAACTACATATCAATGCGTTGACAATGAAAAGGAAAGCAAAATTTGAAAAGCACAGCCGTTTTTAGTTTTGGTTTTAATTTAAATAATATTATTATTTTTTTTTAGGTTTGAGTTTTCTTAAATTGGGTTAGCCTAAACATTTTGTGAAATTACTGCCCTTATTTTGTTGTGTTTGTGCCCGTATAAGCCGAATGAATTCATCGAAAGCAATGTCGTCTCCTTCTTTTGTTCGCGCCAGAAAATTGGGGGACGTATAAAACCGTAAGTCGTTTTAATTTATATATTGTTTTAAACTTTAGCTTTATTCTAGTTTTTTTGCAGAATTTTCCTCTTTCTTTTAACTAGTTTTAAGATTTTTTATATAAATAAAATGTTGGCATAGCCTTTCATTCTTTTGGCATTTTCACTACTGCTTACGCCCACGAGCGAGTTTAGCGAAACGATAATATGCACACTCGCGAGCGTGAGCGTGGACAGTGAGTCGACTCGTGAGCTGTGTGCAAAATTCGAGGTGAAGGATTGATGATGGTGGTATTTCTATTAAGTGGTTAGCTGGTTTTCGGTGGAAATGAATAAGCACCATGGCATTGCAACAAATATGCTTCACGGCAATTTTCGTTCCGATTCTGATTTTCAAATTTAATTTTTTTATAGAATTTTACTAGCTGACCCGGCGAACTTCGTTCCGCCCAAATTCGTTAATGTAGGTAGGTAACGATATTAATAATTCCGAGCTTTCGCTTCATGTAATCCCGTCAATTAAAATTCTTTATTCAAAAGTTATATTAAAATTAAATACAATTCCAAAAACCGTAGCGATTTACTTGTCGGCCAACCTACCGCTTTTTCACTGAAGTGCTTTATGGTAAACAACATTTTTCGTTCCATTCCATTATCGGGTGCGTACACGTACAAAGCGCGAGGTTCGACGACACGTGAGCACGCCACATACAATTGACCATGTGAGAAACATGGAAATTCAAGATTTATGCCACACACATCCAGCGATTGTCCTTGCGACTTATTAATTGTCATAGCAAAAGCAAGACGTACGGGAAATTGAAGACGCTTAAATACGAAAGGCAAATCGTTCTGAATAAGTGGAATCCGCGGAATAAGAATATCTTCGCCTTTAAATTTTCCAATCAAAATTGTTGCTTGAATAATATTTGATTTTAGATTCTTCACAATCAAACGCGTACCGTTGCAAAGTTTTGGTGCATTTAGGTTGCGCAACAACATTATTACTGTGCCGACTTTTAATTTTAAATTGTGTGGAGGCAAGCCTGAAACATCCACCAGCTATTTGATTTTGAATGACGAAATTCAAATGATCGACATTCTTGTTTTTCGCAGCCAAAATCGCCAGTCATGGTCAACATAATTCTGAGCGATATTCGGGAAAACATTCATGATTAGTTCTTCCGGTGTAGTTGTAAAGTTGCAAAAATTTTGTGGAAACTCAATCAGGCCGGTGTTTAAGTCTGCTGGAATTTTGCCATTGCCCATCGTCAACAAATGCCTGGAGAACTCTGCAGCAGTGGCGTGGCGTCCATATAACACGATTCCTACCGTCTTCCCTTTTAAAAATCCACCAAAAGTAAGCACTATCTGCCAAATAAATATATGAAAAATGAAACCCGTCCCGTATTTTAATTATAAAATAAAATCTACACACACACTCACACATAAGCTATCGAATAAGTTTAATATTTTCATTCTACCTCTCGTCTGTATCTTCATACTTCATTCAAGAATCAAGATTCAACCACATTCCACAATCCACAAATCACAAACAACAAACCAACGAAGAGTCACAAAAATACTCTTAGTAAAAAGTTTTCAACTACCGCTGCTCTCTATTATAGAATAAAAAATACTTTTCCGTCTTATTTACTTGTTTTATATCCCTTTCTTCTACAAGCATTGCGGTTCCGATCCTCTTTGTTCAACACCCGCTTTTATATTCAAAGAAAAAGACGCTACATTTCGTCTTATAAACCAAATCTCACGCTGAATACTTGGAATTGTTTCATTTCATTCTCCCTTTTGCGATTAGCATTGCGTTTCAATCGGAAGATATCAACATGTTGCAGGAATGCAGGTGCTACGTTTGACTCGTTTTTTTTGCAACATTGTGTCTAATAACACGGTGTTCTTTGACTTATTTCTTTTTTCTTATGACATAATATCTGAATGTGTTATGTGGGTTGATTCTTGATTTTGAATTTGATGTTGATATTGATATGCGTGTTAATGTAAGAAGTTGAGCTTTCATTTTTCTCTCTTGTGATAGTTAATGCTTCGATGTTTTTACAAATTTATTGTTATACTTTTGTCTTATGAAATAAAATATGGTAGAATATTATGGCAATTTGTCAGCAGAGTAAATTCAGCATATCGCTTAAGAGAAGTTCATGTCAAATAAAATACCGACACTTGTTTTTTTTTTAAGCAGGAATTCAAATTTTAATTTAGAATCAGTTGGAATTTATTGACAGACTGCGTTGCACAAGTGCAATAACTTGAAAAAATCTAGTGTTTTGTAAAGCCAATTTGATAAAATCTTAAATTAAAATAGTGAAAAGTTAGATGTGAAAGTGAAAGTGAAGGTTAATGTGTAATTTTTTAGTTTCTTTTATTACCAACTTACTGATAAAAACATTTTAGCTTCTTAATTTTAGTGCAGTTTTAGATTTTTTTTGGAAATGTCTTTGATTAGTGTAGATTGCTGTTTAACTGATTTCCTCCTGGAGGATTCAAATAGTTTTAGTAAGCTATCTTTTCTTGATAAAAAAAAAGTTATAGACGTAGGGCGCTCTATGCCTTTTATAAATATTAATTACCAAAGGAGAGATGGTTTTGTGACACATTTTAATGTTTCCTTATACCAAAAATATAAGTGGCTAACTGGGAGTTGCAAGCTTAATAAAATGTTTTGTTTTCCTTGTCTTCTTTTTTCAAACTCCGCCAGTGTTTGGAGCCGAACGGGTTTCACTGATATAAATAATTTAGTTAATTCTTCGAAAAAACATATTAAGACAGAAAAACATATTCGTTGTTGTTTATCCCTACACGAATTCGGCACGAATCGCATTGAAACTTCTTTAGGAAATTCTTTCGTTGTTCATAATAAAAAAGTAGATAAAAATCGGAAACTAATGGAACGTTTTATTGACACGGTCATTTTATTAGGCAGACAGGAGTTAGCATTTCGCGGTCATGATGAAAGGTCTAGTTCAGATAATCGTGGCAATTATGTCGAAGCGGTTTATTTTTTATCTAAATATGACACTTTATTGGAATCCCATTTAGAGCAGTGTTCAAGTACACACAATCCAATTTTTTCAGGTTTATCCAACGATATTCAAAACGATTTGATACATAGTATCGCGGCGGTTATTAAATCCGAAATTAAAACGGAAATCAAGGATGCTCGGTTCGTGTCGATTATGATCGACGAAACACCAGATTTGAGTCATAGGGAACAACTGAGTGCCATATTTCGGTACTTGTCAGAGGATGGTATACAAGAAAGATTTCTTAGATTTTTTTGACGTTAGCGCAAGTCGTAATGCAATTGAGTTATCCAATCATATATTTAAAATTCTTGAAACATACGACTGCAAGGAAAAGTTAATAGGACAATCCTACGATGGTGCCGCAGTTATGTCCGGCGAGGGGGGTGGTGTTCAAAAGAAGGTCCTTGATGAATGCCCAATGGCAAATTTTATTCCTTGTTATGCACATGTTTTAAATTTAGTACTATCCCGATCTCTAGAAAACATAGCAGAACTTAAACTATTTTTTGGCTATACTAATAGCATCGTTCGATTTTTTAATAAATCCACAAAGCGGTCCAATCTTTTAAAACAAATTTCCAATCGACGCATGCCAGGAGTATCGGAAACTCGATGGCATTATCATTCAAGAATAATAAACGTAATCTTTAACTGTAGAATAGATATAATTGAAACTTTTAGTAAAATAATAAATGACTCTAGGGAATGGGATACTGACACACTTTCGATGGCAGGAAGTTTATTAAATAAATTAGAGAGCAAGGAATTCTGTTTTTTGCTTCATACCCTTTCTGAAATATTTGCAAAGACCGATGTATTATTTAATTTAATTCAAAAAAAAAACAAACAGACGTTAGTTATGCCAAGCAAGAAATCGAACGTTTTGAGTCATGGATAAGCTCTGACTTTTTAAATATGTTTGAAGTTATTTATGACAGCGTAAATGATTGCATCGAACCTCCACGTAAACGCAGGTTGCTTGACTTCGATTTGAAGACGAATTATAAGCGCCTTTTTGTTGAAATTAAAGACAATATAGTTAGCCAAATAAATGCCAGATATAAATCATTTAGTAATCTTACATTTTTGGATTTACTAAATAATTTGAAGTATGACACTTTTTCTCGTTCCAGTCCAGATGTAAAAATATCTTCCCTAATTAAGTTTTTTCCTAGAATTTTTGACTTCACGGCATTAAAAAATGAACTTAATGTTTTATATTCTTCGTCGTCACTTCGGCAGTTTGAGGTTCTCCACCTTCACAACCATTTGAATAGTGAAGCATTGAAAGAAGTGTTCCCTCAAGTCTTAAACTTAAGTAGTTTACTTTTAACACTTCCCATTTCCGTCGCCTCCGTTGAGTGGTCTTTTTCTGCTTTAAAAAGAATTCATACTTATTTAAGAAACTCACAGGGCGAGGATAGGCTCTCTGACTTAGCCCTCATATCGATAGAAAGAAGACTTCTTCTTAAAATTAAAAATAGACCAAACTTCTATGAAAGGGTATTGGCAGAGTTTATCAAAAAAGATCGTCGAATAGCATGAGAATACAAATAATTATAAAGAACTAATATTTTAACAAAACTTTTCACTTTTTTTTTTTTAAGTGTGTGAATTTTAGCTGTTTTTAATTTTGATTTATTTTTATTGCTGACATTATTATTTGTATCGTTTTTATATTTTAGCAAATATAAAGAATTATCCATATAATTCTTCTGAATTTTATTATTTTAAAATTACTATCCACATTATGCTGAATTTTTTTAAGTTATTGTATCATGCGTCTGTCAAGACCGGCTTCTTTTGAAGCCACTTTTGTTATGCTTTAAGCTCATTGTTGATTGAAATATTAATGTCTTGAAGTATAAAAAATGTGGCTAGAATATTTTTGCTAAGTCAATGTGGAATGCATATTATGTAGATACAATATCCCCATTAAAAATTATTTTATTTCAGGTTTTAAAGATTTTTATTTTTATAGGTGACTAAATTGATCAACGTCTTCCCTTTTAAAATTATCCACGCTACGCCACTGCTCTGCAGCGGACTGGTCATTTTGTAAAGCAACTCGCATGTTCGTTTTCAAATGCAATTTCTTTACGTATTGCCATAAAGCAGACGCCTTCAAGCAAGCACTCAATTCATCTGCCGGAGTTGATCTCGGAATGACAGGCAGCGTTTGACGAAAATCGCCTGATAGCAAGATCATTGCGCCACCGAAATGTCGGTTATCATTACGTAAATTTTTCAAAGTACGATTCAGGGCCTTCAATGCGCGTTTGTGAGCCATTGTGCATTCGTCCCATATGATAATCTTACATTGCTGCAGTACTTTCGCCATCGCAGTGTTCTTTGAAATATTGCATGTAGGTTCTTCATCCACTTGCAGATTCAGTGGCAATTTCAATGCAGAATAAGCTGTTCGACCGCCTTCTAACAAACTAGCTGCTATCCCAGAAGAGGCGAGTGCCAAGGCAATCGCAGATCTCGAACGAATCGTAGCTAAAATCAGTGAAATCAGGAATGTTTTTCCAGTTCCACCGGGCGCATCAAGGAAGAATATTCCGCCATTTTCGTTATCGACTGCTGGCATTAATTCATCGTACACTTTCTTTTGTTCTTGATTCAACATTGGCACATTTGTTCGAACAGCTTGACTCAATGCGATTCTATCGAAATCCATTTCTCGCCCCAATTCTCGATTAAATGCGTCTTGCATTGCGCGAATTGGCTGTGGCATCCCCATCCCCAATTTGCACAACAAATTGCGACTCATGAGAAGACACATATCCTCGATCAAAATCAAAGCTTTGTTGCGCATTTCATCTGACATCTCCAGTTCATTATCTGATGTCACAGTGCGAATTCGATGCCAAATATCATCGGCCATATCATCCTTGTATTTATTCCACAAATCTTTAGGATTTGATGGAAAACATGTCGAAATTATGATTGCGAAGAGTGTCCTGAGTTGATTCGCAGGCGCAGTGATAGTGGCATCGGCCAGCGTCATGTCCCAATGATTGTCGTTTTCAAGCAATTGCCTGCGTTGGCAGGCTTCTCTATATGTAGCACACAACACACCGTCAACAGTCCGCAGCGCTTCGAACGAAGTAGGGCCACAAACATTGACCAAAAGCATTCTCAAATAGAAGCGTTCGTCGTTTTTCGGGTGAACTTTGTATATTCTACCAAGTGCATCACTTGCATACCTAAACCACGGAATCCGGGAACTACGTCACCTTATTTCCGCCGCTGGAACTTCTTCGATGACGCATTCCATGAAGGATTCAAACTCCATCCAACAAATCAAAGTATCGATTCCGTTTCAAAAAGTTACTTTGTGTAACATAATAAACATAAACAAACTTATTAGATATATTTAAAAAAAAAAAATTCAAAATTGTTGACAACAGCAATTTGCTTGGCAAATAATTAAAATAATTGACAACAACAATTGCTTTTAAAATTTTAAATATTTTTTTTGTATTTGAAGTGTCACTACTCGACTTCTACCCAGTTTATTTTTTTCAGAGAGCATTAAATAAATTTATTGGAATGGCGGTTGCGCCTTCTTTCAAAAATTTATCATACTAATACAAGGTGGGCCAAGTCATCAAGAAGTCATCCGATGTTGTTTGGCTCTCATTTTTTTTCTCAATGAAAAACTTCGATTCTGTTTTTTGATTATGTTTATTTGAACTTTTAGAATTTTATTGGTCAAGTCGAGAAGATGATATCGGGCAAATGGGCGCCGTCACAATTCATTGCCATGCGGGCTCGTTTTATGGCATTTTTCATCACTTCGGCGAGAACTTCGGGCGACAGATTGAGGATGGCTTGGACGTAGGTTACACGTGTTTGGCGGTCGATAGGCAGCAGCTGATGCACGGACTGGACTTTGTACGGGAACAGGCGCAAGTCTTTGACCAAAATTCGCCTTAGGGACGACCGGCTGATGGCTAATTGCGAGGCACGGCGTCTGGTCGATGTTTCCGGCGACAGCTCGACAACCTCGTCAGCAGCGGCGCTATTCTCGGCACAACGGGTGCTCCGGGGCCGGCCACTCTTGGCAACGTCTCGTGTCTTCCCATACTGTTCAAGGTTGGTGGCCAAACGGCGCAGTGTTTGCGCAGTCGGTGTCAAACGGCCGTGGAATCGGCGACGGAATTCGCGCTGCGCCAACACTACAGACGAATTGTTACGCAAAAAAATAGACGCGATTATTCCGCGTTTTTGGGGAGTGTATCGCTATATGGCTTGTTCACTTGTATTCTACATCTGTCTAGTCCACAAATGTCAAAACAGATTTGACATTGGCGGCTATTTGGAAAAAAATAAGAGCATCTTCCAATAGTGTGATCTCTTTTGCCCCACCTTGTATAACAACCTTCTCTGCATGCCCTATTAACCAACAAAAACAACTAAATCAAAATCGGATGCGTGTGGCAGCCGGTAGGCTGTCACACACACATTTAGCAAGTTATTTTTATATATATTGAGGTTAGGTTAGGTTAGAGTGGCTGTCGGCACAAGGCCGACACACTTAGACCAGGGTTAGGTCCATTGTGATGCCACACGGATCGAGGGGTTTCCCCACTACTAGTTAAACCATTTAGAGCTTCTTATGAAGCGCGATAAACTTCTAACGTCAGCGTTAGCCAAGTCGTTAAGATTATTAAGCAAGAAATCTCCCAGATAAAGATTTCTATTATATGAGAGAGCTGGACATGTGCAGAGAAGGTGAAGTATAGTCTCCTTCTCCTCCTCGTCCAAGCAACTTCTACAGAAATCGTTCGAATAAACGCCAAGCTTCGGTTCCCTTTTTGGCGAGTTCATCAGCCCTGCAGTTTTCAGGAATATCTCTATGCCCCGGCACCCAACAGAGGTGAATGTTAAACTGCTCCGCCATCTCCATAAGAGATGAACGGCAGTCGAGGGCTGTAATGGAATTTAAAGATACTGAATCCACGGACTTGATCGCGGCCTGTCTGTCCGAGAAGATACGGATATCCTTTGTGGATATCACATTTCTCTTCAGTCAGGGCTTCTTTTATCGCCATAATCTCCGCCTGGAATACGCTACAGTGATTAGGAAGACGGAAAGAGAGACTCAGATTTAGCCTTTCGGAGAAAACGCCGCCACCAACCCCGTCACTAGTTTTTGATCCATCGGTGTAGAAGTGTCTAGTGCTGCTGAGGGGGTGGTACGGAGTGCTCCGCTTATGCACAAACCTGCTGTGCGTTGGACTTAGCAGAGTTTATAGCTTTACTTAGGGCAGTCCACCAGACAGCAACCCCATATGTTAGAATCGGTCTTACGACCGATACATATAGCCAATGAGTTATGCGCGGTTGTAGACCCCACTTGTTGCCAATGGCTTTTTTGCAAGAGAAAAGTGCCACTGTGGCTTTTTTAACCCTTTCTGGTATGTTGGGCTTCCAGCTTAGCTTCCTATCGAAGATAAGACCCAAGAACTTAGCTTCGTCAGAAAATACTAAGCTTATACCACCAATTGAGGGTGGGTCGATGTGCGGAATCTTGTTTTTCCTGGAGAAGAGGATTAATTCTGTTTTGTGGGGGTTGATACCCAAGCCACAGCGATTAGCCCATTTCTTTAGATTGTTGAGAGCGTTTTGCATAATTTCTTTTACAGTATTGAGGTACTTTCCGGAGACGGCTATAGCAATGTCATCCGCATAAGCAATCACCCTGCAGCCCACCCCTTCCAGGTATATCAGTAGTTCATTCACCACCAAATTCCAGAGAAGGGGGGAAAGGACCCCACCTTGCGGTGTACCTCTACTGACAGACCTCCTGGCGGATGAAACGCCCAGTTTTGAGTTGATAATCCGACTTGTGAGCAGTAGATTGATCAATTCACCAAGCGAACCCTCCACATTCAGTGCTGTCAGTGCATCTGTGATTGCAGATGTACCCACATTGTTAAAGGCGCCTTCTTTATCCAGAAAAGCAACCATAGTGTATTCCTTGTGATGAAGGGGTATTCAATAGTGCGTACCAGAGAGTGAAGGGCGGTTTCAACTGACTTACCCTTACGGTATGCATGTTGGGACGCAGATAGAAGTTGCGTATTTATGTTGGTACGTAGATGGATACCAATCAGTCGCTCCAACGTTTTGAGGAGGAATGTGATAAATTAATAGGTCTCAGATCTTTTGGGCTGACATGGGAGTATTTCCCGGCTTTTGGTATTAAAACCACTTTCACTTCTCTCCAAGCCTGAGGAATGTATGCCATTTTTAAGCAGCTGTTCAGAATCATCTCCAATACTGGTGTGATAATATCCGAAGACATTTGTAATTCGGCAGGTATTATGCCGTCTGGTCCTGCAGACTTAAAGGGTTTGAAGCTATTTAGTGAGCAGAGCAGCTTGTCCCTTGTAATCAGACCTTGAGAGTAAGTCACCTGTGCCAGTGATCTATTCAGATCAGTGTACCCGGTAATGTTGGAGCTACCTGGGAAGTGAGTATCAAGTAGCAAATTGAGCGATTCCTCGCTAGATGTCGTCCAAGATCCATCAGTTTTCTTTAGACAGCTGGGCATGGTTGAATTTGAAGCTAGGATTTTTCTTAGCCTTGATGCCTCAGAGAATTCTTCTATTTTGCCACAGAAGAGTCTCCAGGATGATCTTTTGGCTTTCCTTAGCTCTTTTTTGTATAATTTGAGGGCTTCCTTATAGGAGTCCCAGTCAGTAAGTGATCTCGAGCTTTTAGCGCGATTGAAGAGTTTCCTACAATTATTTCTGAGTGGTCCTAATTCCTGGTTGCACCAGTGTGACTTTCTCTTTCCCCTAGGTCGTATGAGGGGACAGGAAGCGGACATCGCTATATTGAGAGCCGAGGTAAGCTCATTGACCTTGCAGTCAAGCTCGGAAAAGTTGCAGTGTGGACTTAAAAGTTCAGAGGTAACTAGTTCGCATAGAGTTTCTCTGTATTTGGGCCAATTAGTTTTCCGAGGATTGCGGAAAATAGGTTGGCAGGGAGGATCAACATTGAGGTTGAATAGAAGATAACGGTGGTCAGAGAAGGAGTGATCAGCCGAGACCTTCCAACCCGTTATCATGTCGTTGATGGTATCGGAGACAAGAGTAATGTCAAGGACTTCTTGTCGATTTTTGGTAATGAAAGTAGGTTCATTACCTATGTTACATACAATGAGGTTGGTGCTTAAAATACTCGTATAATCAAAAAGTGACTCACCCCTGTTGTTGATATCCGAGCTGCCCCATACGATGTGATGTGCGTTAGCATCGCAACCGATTATGAGTTCAGGCTTCTGCCTCCTTGCTTCTTCGATCAGTCTCTCCAGGTTATCACCAGGGAGAGGCCCCACGTGGTCGTGGGCGAGATATGCCGATGCCAACCAGAGTGATCTGCCTGCAGTCTCCAGTTTCGCAGCAGTTATATCCCGATCGCTGAAATTAGGGAGTAAATAAGCATTAAGGTTTCTTTTCACTAGTATGCACGATCTTGGTTTACCTTTGTCGGTCACATACAGTGAGTAATATCCACTAGCCTTGAGTCCATGAGCCAGGTTGTGTACAATCCATGGTTCTTGGATCAAGACGACATCTTCCCCGCCTTTAGAAAGGCGAAGAATAACAGCGGCCGAAGCCTTGATTGAGTGTTGAAGGTTAATCTGGATTAACTGCAGCATTGTCGCTACAATCCAGAGGCACCTCCATCACGGTGTTATTTAGGCCTTCCAATTCCGAAGACCAACTGAGAAGTTCATCTTCACTCAGAAGAACCCTATCAAGGAAATCGTCAGTCTCCATATCCGATTGGATATCGCTTACGGAGAGTGACGATTTTGCTGTTGCCGCACGATCGGCGGATTCATCGTCCTCCAGCGAAGGGAACGAGGTAGATGGCTCATCGTTCGAGGGTTCAGGGTGAGGAGAAGGAGGAGGAAGTTTTCCCGCCTCAAGTTCGTCCTTCTTATACACCCCCATTTTGACCTCGATCCAGCCAAATCGTATGAGGCCATCGGTCTTTGCCAGAGGAGCCAGGGTTTCCTGATTGATGATGACTACCGCACATTTGTGGGAACCCTTTTGCTCCTCTAGTTTCGCCACCTTCCAGTTATGGGTCGGTAGTGAGGGGTTGCTTAATCTTAGAATGTTTAAGACGCCCTCTGGGGTGGATGGAATTGGGGGATCCAAATACGCGATCTTGGCCGGCAGGGGATGTCCTCCCTCGCAACGACCTCGAGCTTTGCGCCGGGCCACACCTCTCCAAGCCTACTGATCGCAAGCTTGTAGAGGTCAGCCCATTTTTGTTCGCTACATACGACCAGCTTAATGTGGCCTTGATGCCACCCGCCTCCTTGAATTAGCGGAGGTGGTCCCGGATTTTCTCTCACGAATGAGGCGTAGTTGCCCGAGAGCGCAGAAAGTACATCATAACATCTTTCGTGGGAGATAGTGCCGTCTATGTGACTACGGTCTATAGCCGCGAACACAATTTTATCTTTAAGGACCTCGCTAAACGGCCTGTGAGATATGACAGTGGGAGGGTTGCCGGTGTTGAGCACCCTCTGCCTCTTGGGAACCGAAATGGTCCCTTCCACTGATCTCTGGCGTTTTGTTGACAAATCCCCGCTAGGTTTGCTGAGGATTTGTAGGGCCCATTCCAGTATCTCGATTTGGTCCGGGGTCCTATCCTTCACCGCGATGTTGCCACACATACGCTGGATCCGAGTGGCATTTCGACGATTTTTGTAATTCGCCGAGGACGGATTGCGATGACGCGATCCGGCGCTGTTGGTGTGGGTAGGACCATGATGCACAGTCCCACCAACGCCAGAATTGGGTTTTTTTGTGGGTCTACCGCCACTGCTGTTGCCGACACCAGAAGGACCATGAGTAGGCTCAGTCCCTCCTTCAGTTAGCCTTGCAGAAGCGGTGGTGGTTGAGGGGCCAGCAGAGGGGGGACCAAGATGCACAGTCCTCTCTCTGTTGGGAAGGGTTTTTTTTTTGCTCGCAACCGCTAGTGGAGGGACCATGTGTGTCCACAGTCCCAATCCTAGCTGGTGCCAGAAGAGCTTTGCCGGTAGACAGTTTGGTCGCCGTACTACCGTCCGGTTTTAAAGGGAAACCGGCCGAAATTTTTTTTGTTTTGTTTTTGTTTGTTTTGTTTTGTTTGGATTCATAATTAAGTCCCACGAGTAGCGGAGTAAAGAGGTCCATCTGCACAGAGATCCGCATTGTGCAGATAAGGCTAGTTAATCCGGAGGGTGCCAGGTATACGGATACTCCGTGCGCGACTGAACTATTTGATGACTGGGCCATCAGCCAGGTTGACTCTCGGCACTGGTCGTATGACACCTTACGTCCAGCCCAGGTGGTAAAGGAGGGAAAAGGGGAAGGACGTATTGTCCTGTAAAGGCCGCATAGTAGTACACGTACTTAACTTGCGCCTTGAGAAAGAAAAGAGGAGAGGGGGACGTAGAGTCCGGGTCATTACTTGGTTGACGCTCGTCAGCAGCCTGTCTGTCATGGGTGGCCCTTAGACAGCATAGCCCGTTGAAGCTGCGCCATAAGCCTTCGCACCGGCACCATCGAATGCAATGATGGTACACACGTCAAGGTGACTGACCCCGCGAATGAAAGAAGAAGGAGATAAACTATAGTTAATCGCCTTAACCTACTATTTTTTAAATTTTTAGGATGTGCAATTTCGTAAAAAAATATCTACTTGGAGGGATATGCGAATTGACGAATGATAATATTATTCATATTATGAAAATGCTTAAATCGAAACCTATACCTGCATACATATTTACAATTTATTCCTTTATCACAATATATTTATTTCAACAAGAAAAAAAGATAAATATTACAAGGTATAGTGGTTTTGAGTTGCTCGGTTTTTGTACCTATAGCAAAATTTGAAATTATCAACATGTATATTAATTGTCCACAATTATTAACTCATTCGGCATTCTACCACACAAGGTCAGAATGGCAAAATTGACAAGTGACTTAGGACTTCGATCTAACAATCTACACCGACGGTTCAAAAATTTACTGCGAAGTGGCTACGGGTATTTTCTTTGAATCCTTAAACATATCAAAATGCTACAGACATCCGGAGACTGTCAGCGTGAGCTACTGGCTATCCCTGGAGCCTGTCTCCAGATCAAACTACACGCAAGCCAAAGCAAATAAACGTGTCTTCAGTCAACTTTTTTATTCAACAAAAAAACACTTAAACAAAAAGAAAAAAATATTGTTTATTTTATTATATTATAATATAATAAAATATATAAATTTAAAGAAATATATAAATTAAAATAAAGATTTGTCAACCTGTTTTGCCCCATTGTTGTTCTAAGATAAGTTTTGATTCTTTTAAGGGTGGAAAATGATCTTTCAACGGATGAAGTTGTCAAAGGAAAGGTTAAGATAAGAAACCTCAGTCAAGATTGTCTGGTAAATACTTTCGTGTTTTTACGCAAACAAAAAGCAAAAACATCTTAGCGTAACACACATGTAGTTCCTATTTAATTTTTAAGAAAAATATATGACAAATTAATGTTTGTCTTTATTTAACGGAGCACCCCGTACCCTTTTGCGAAAAAAACAGTCTTCCTCTTTTATCTCTATCTTCCACAGTACTTAATATTATATCCACACAGATGTACTTGCTGATAAGAACTGATAAAGAAAATGTCTATATATCCCTACTCATTATATGGATATACTCTGTACGCGACAAACTTCCAGCGCAAAAAAAAACCCTTCTCGTTCAAAACGGATTTGAACGAAATGGTCGATACAGAACAGCATTTTTTTGCTTGTGCGTTCCTGACTTTCAATTGTATCATTTCGTTGCAGAATCGTTTGCACGAGTTGGATGGATTGATAGATACACAAGATCAGTTTGGTTTTGTCTTGTTTCTGTATTCGTTTCACACATAATACCAAGCTCGCCTCGTTCAAAAGCGACTTGAACGAAATGCCCTATACAACACGTGAAATTCTTTTTTTTCTTTGTGCCTATACTTTCCATGGTATCATTTCGTTGCCGAATCCTTTGAACGAGTTGGAAAGAAGAGTTGGAAAAAAGCTACGGTTGGTTGGCAGGTGGTTCACTTCTGTGTGGAAATGTTCAAATAGGAAATGCACTAGTTGGAATATGAAAAATTACAGCAATGGGAAAAAGAGTATAAATATGTTGTATATAGTTTAGAGAACGCAAAAATTGAGATAACTTCTTGTGAACGTTAGTCGTTCATGAACGAGTTGAACAATATGAGGCTTCGCCACTGGGCTCAGCTCTCCACTACTAACTCGCGAAATCAGCAAACATCACCTCAGAATACCTCACGATATCCAACCGCAGATGGAGATGGCTGACGACATCCATCATATCCAGAAAAGTGTGGCTATACTATAAGAAGGCAAAAACAACCGACCTGCTATGTAGAACCCGAAAATATATCGAGAGATTAACAGCGATCATCAGGCTATACTGGCCCATAGGAGACCATGCGGTCAAACAAGGAATCCCACATAAAACCTACTGCTGCAGTTGTAACGTTGCACCTGAACAAGAGACCCTTATCAACATTTAAGCGCCTGTCTGGCACCGGCTAAGACCACACAATGAGCATTAAGAAAACTTTTGTTGACACACTTGATGAATTCGACTTGAAAAGCATTAAGGAACTTATGTCTTTCTTAAATTTCACAGGCTGGTCTAAGAGGTACCTATCTCATCAACAAACGACAATATTCAAGGTTACGTGAGGTAGCGGTTAAAAAACGGCACTCACTACTTATTGGATTTTTACCAAACCGCAACACATACATTATTAAGTAGGCAAGTGAGAAGTATTTTCATTCATAAATTCACGATGAAACCCTGGTCGATACCTAACATATTAAAAGTTAAGGAATAGAAAATATAAATAAAAATCCTTTTTGAAAATTTCTAATTTATTGATCGTGTTGTTAAGTTTATTTTGTAATTTTTGCTATTAAACATACCTACTCAATTTAGTATATTTGTTACATTTAAACATTTTACATATAATGGTTAATTATTTAAAATAAAAAGAGCTTTTTCTAAATTTCATAACCTCCGAGTTATTTTTACAAAATTAACATACGAAAAATGGAAAGTCGAATAACTTGAAATTCTTCATAAAGTGAATCCATATAGATTTTGTCAGTTTGACGCACCAGCATATTATCATATCTAAGTTCAAAAACAAAAGTTTTAAGAGAAACGTTATCTTCGGGAAAATCGTACCCTTTTGTATACTACCCTATCTTAGGGTTTTATTAATTAAAATACATCATAGGCAAATACACTGCAGACGTCACTCTGACTAAACTTCCTACGAAGTGTTTAAATAAACCTTTATACTCTCCAAATGTTTTAAATTGCTTTCATTGCAATTGTCGCTTATCGATAAAAAAATTATAAGTTGAAAAACCATTATAACCCTTAAAGACGGCAACCACCCTTAAAGACGGCAATCACCGAAACATTGGGAAAAATGGAATGAAAGAGTGTTTTTTTTTATTCAACCATCATAACGACCAAAATAGCCGTTGAGAATAATAAAAGGAAGTGTTCCTGAAAAGTCATATAAATGTTGATCAATAGTTTACAATATGGTTGTATAATGGTAGAACTCTCCTAAAAACTACTTGATATTTTTGTGAACTAGCCATATCTGTGCGATAAATCCATTGTGCATAACATTCCTGTACCAATTCGAAAGATATTTCTGTTGCCATTCCGATATACACACACATGTTTGTATTTAGTGCCTCGTTGCAACATATCTATTTTTATTAAACTTTTAATGATCAGAATAAAATCGATCATAACTCTCCCATCTTACTGCTCCCCTACTGGTCTGCCTGCCGGTTATACCCCAATACATTGAGGCCTTTGCAATTGTGTGATCAAGGAGTTTCTGGACCTGCCCATTTCTTATGATTTCGTCAAGTGCCCTCTCGTGTTGTTGACTAGTGCTTGATCCAGTATTTGTTAAAAAATTGTAAATTGTAAAACAAATATTTCAGCAGAAAAGTTAAAGTACAAAATATCGTATCTCTGTTACTGTGTAAAAGTGCTATAACAATCACATTGTAAACTAATTGCGAAAACAAACATATCTAACTATTTGTCATTTGGAATGAATTTATCTAGCTTTTTTATGGCAATGCAAAACACTTTGTTGAGGTAACTTTTTAAATGTGATTTTTTCTTCATATATTTCTAATGCTGTTTTCGTTTTTAGGGTTCCGTAGCCAAATGGCAAAAAATGGAATGTCACAGCCCATTTTCTCCGAAACTATAAGAACTATACTGTTGAAACTTGGTAAGTAGATGTATTCTGTGAACCGCATTAAGATCTTCACACAAAAATAGAAAAAAAAACAACAAATTTTGGGGGTTAAGAACTGAAACTCAAAAAAAAATGTTTTCCTCAAACCCATATGTGTTCGGTATCTATGGATAGGTCTTCAAAAATGATATTGAGGTTTCTTATATAATTTTTTTCTAAACTGAATAGTTTGCGCGAGAGACACTTTCAAAGTGGTAAAATGTGTGTCCCCCACCCCCTCTCTAACTACTAAAATAAGAAAATGATAATACTAAAAAAAATGTATGATGGACATTACCCTGCAAACTTCCACCGAAAATTGGTTTGAACGAGATCTAGAAAGCAGTTTTTTTTAATACGTCATAAATCGTAAACCGCAATTTACCTTTCATTCAATCAACTCAAATATAAAAAAATAATATTTAATTTCATAAAAATAAACCTTATGCGTAAGCCGTGAACCATTATTTTCTAATAATAAATCTGTAATAGGTGCCTTAGTAAATAATAATTATAATTCGCGCGGAACCCGTCATGTGCGAGTCCGACTCGCACTTGGCCGCTTTTTTTAAGCAATTAATCGAAAAACAACGTTGCTGCCAGAAACGCCCGAAAACTTTGCGAATCTTCATTTTCATCGACTGCTTTGATAAATCAATTTTTCAAATACAGCTTTACACTTGATCATTTCAAGCCTCTGGAGAGTATATGTTCCAAATTTCAGCTTTCGACATAACTTTCGAAACTGAGTAAGTTCCAAATTTCATATTTTATATAAACAGACCCCACAAGTCACATACACTACTTTACTTACTTAAGCTGCTTAACTTATACTAACTACAATAGTTGTTTTGAGCACTACCTGCCTCTAGACCACTGATTTCGATGAAAATCCAAATTGCTGTACGAACGCTTGGCGGTTGTTAACTTGCGCCGACTGAAGCCGTACACCACTAGTCGTCTCACCGAAGCACCACCAAAAGTTGGCGATTCCGGCCTCTCACAGAAACGCCTTAACCGCAACTGTGCTCTCACATTCTCAACATTTAGTGCAGGTGTAAGTTAGAACATACACACAGTAAAGTATATATTGAAAAACATATATAATAATAATTATGTACCTATACAATACTGACACATACACAAACCATGAAAATAATTTAAGACACTAATGCCCAATTTCACAGTGGCAGCTTAATCCTGGGCTTAGCTAAGTGTAGGATTAAAGATAAACTTCACTTAACTAGTTTTCGTTTTCACAGTCGATACCTGAACTTGGTTTAGTTAAGCCACTAATTGAGTGTCATTGTGAACCATTTATGGTAATAAGTCATTGTGATTGAGCACGAAATGTCAAACCAAATTATTGTTACCTATTTATTCTAAACGTAAAAAGCGATTTGTGTGACAAATAATAATAAATAATATTTGATAAATTGATAAATGATAATTGTGATGATCCCGGCCACCCCGCAACTATATCCACGATTTTTAAGTCTGTATCGCACAGGGTTTGAACATTGTAGGAAAAAAATCCTTTTCGATTCCTGAATATTTCTCCGTTTAGCCTGCCTTTTAATAGTAAACAGACAAAATAAAAAAACCCAGAATATTAAATATACAAACCTGGTGACTGTATGCGAATGTGTGTACAATCTAAAACTGCGAGTGTGCGTGGAAACGAAGCAATTCTATAAAAGTCCGCATTCTTTTTCTTCATTTCTTCAACTGTTGAAGGAAATTGAACGTAGCAACTTCGCAATAGAGCTATGTAGTGTGACACCGTTTTTATTACTCTGCATGCTGATGATACGGACACACCACTAAAGTCTCCAGCGGATATCAGCATCCCTCCACTTGCATAGAATCGCAATGCCAGCAGTAGCATACATTCTGGATTCAAAGAACTATTCCTAAACAAAAACATAGGGACGGGCTACAGTCCGCTTGGGCGAACTGTTGGATACCCTATTCTTATTCCTATCCCTCATAAGTGGGCGTGACAAATGTCTAAGTGTGGTTGAATTGTTAAGAACGCTCTACATATTTTGTTATATAACATTTAAAGGATAAAAAAAAAAATAGTAGCTCTAGCTCAAACTTGGGTGTTTCAATAAAATTGTTTTATTTAATTGTGGGCGTGTCAGTAGGCGGATTTAAAAAAAATTAACACATGAGAATAAAGGGCCCCTAGAGAGTATATATTATAAATTTCAGCTCCCTAGCTCAAACTTTGAATTTTCAAAAATAAAAATAAAATCATTGTGGGACACGCCCAGTGGGCGGATTTTGAAAATATGTACACATGAGCATAAAGGGCCCATAGAGAGTATATATTATAAATTTCAGCTCCCTAGATCAAACTTTGGATTTTCAAAAATTAATATACCCTTAGAATAGGGTATAAAAAAATTATTTTATTTATTTGTGAGCGTGTCAGTGTTCGGATTTTGAAATTTGTTTATCCCGAGCAGTTTTAGGAGTCTGACAACAACATCTCGTCAGAAATTAAACGAAGAATTACTCTTGCCAACCGCTGTTTCTTCGGGCTAAGAAGGCAATTTAGTAGTAAAGCCCTCACTCGAACTACTAAGGAGATCCTATATAAGACCCTGATCATCCCAGTCCTGCTCTACGGCGCTGAAGCATGGACCGTATCAAAAGCGGATGAAGGAATCCTTGGTAGATTCGAGAGGAAAATTCTTCGAAAAATCTTCGGTCCCGTTTGCGTTGACGGGCTATGGAGACGAAGATTCAACCAAGAACTATACGAGCTGTACAGCGACATGCCCCTGGTCAAAAAACTCCGCATTGGACGTTTAAGATGGCTAGGACATGTAGAACGAATGGACACCAATAATCCGGCTCGCAGAGTCTTCGATTCAAAGCCAGACGTCGGACGCAGTAGAGGAAGACCTCGCCTTAAGTGGCGCGCACAAGTGGAAACCGACCTCAACCAACTTGGAGTGCGCAACTGGAGGCAGTTAGCTAAGGACCGGGCTAATTGGAGAGGCATGTTGGTTGAGGCCCAGGTTCATTCCGGACTGTAGCGCCACTTAAGTAAGTAAGTAAGTTGTTTTAGGAGTCATAGATCATATATAAAAAAATTTCAGCTTTCTAGCTCAAAATTCGATTTTTTCCAAAATTTTGTTTTTTTGAGTTTGTGGGCGTGTCTGTGGGCGGATTTCAAAAATTCGTAAACTTGATTATTTCGGGACCCTAGAGAGTATATGGTTAAAATTTCAGCTCTCTAGGTCCAGTTTAAAGGCCTAATTTTTGCCGACAGACGGACGGATGGACGGACATGGCTAGATCGACATTACTATCGATGCTGATCATAAATATAGTAACTTTTAGGGGTCTACGGGCAATATTAAGGTATGTTACAAACTATGCGTCAAAATTAATATACCCTTAGAATAGGGTATAAAAAATACATATTTGTCAAAACGATAAATTCACATTCTTTTTAATATTTACCAAGTCGTTGCATGTTCAATGTTAGGGCGTATTTCCTCTAATATACGAAGGGCTGACACTTTGGGCATTCGGAATCTTCTGTAGAAGTCGACATCGTCCCAGATGTTAAAATGATTTGATCGCATTCGAATAAATCGTTCCCTTTGGATACGCACAACAACTAAGTAGTAGTTTTCCTCGTCACTTATATTTTCTTGATCCGAGTCTATTATTTCCATACTTAACTTTAATTAAACTTGTGAAAAACAGGCAAACACTTCTAGATATTTGTTTTCAACTGAGCAAGAAGATTAATGTGACATTACTCTGTGGCATTTCCTCTTTAGGAAAATTGATTTGACATTTCGTTTGAACAGCATTGCCAAACATAATATATGGTTGCATATTTAGGTTTTCTCAAAGTATTTTGGGATAAACATTATCTTATTGCACCAATGGCAATAATGTATTCGCTGGATCGATACTTAAGCCACGGAAGTTGGTGGCTTAACTTAAACCAATATTTAAGTCAAGTTTATCGTTAAACCTGCACTGTGGAAACCAAATTTGTGCTAATCCTGAGTTTATCCTTGGATCGACACTTAAGCTGCCACTGTGAAATTGGGCATAAGGCATTATTGGGCTGGGCAAAATCCTCACACTTTAGTCCTTCACGTGGGCGCCCGCCTGAAAATGGCTAACCGGTCAAACGGTTAGTGTCAGCCAAGGATTTACGCTAACGTCTCAATCGTTTGTCGTGATCCATTAGTGTGAGGTAGGAGTAAACCTTTAAATCCAACCTAATTCCAGTGGTGGAGCGAGCATATAGCAAACCGTACCCAAGGATGAAAGAATGGGGGTAAAACCAGTCGCGCACGAGCTCCCTCCGACGCGCAGGCAAGGTCGGTTGTATTAAGTGCCTTATCTCGGTAAGTCGGCTCTGTCGGGATGGACTCTCTTTTCCGGACGTACTCGTGGGATCCCAATTACAAAATGAACATAAACCAAAACATAAAAGAAACAGAAACAGAAAATATAAAAAAAAATATAAAAAAATACAAAAAAAAAACAAAAAAGGAAGAATCCCAAGTGCCTAGGGGCACTAGAAGCAGCTGATTACAAGCTGAGATTTGGCATACGGCTCGCCAAACTCAAGATCTTCCGATCGACAGTACCCGAGGATGACACAGACGATGTCGTCGCTGCCAATATGGTGGTGGAGGAACTGGCGATCGCTTCCAACACCCAATCATAACATGCTGAAAGTCATCCAGTCGAATCTCCAGCACTCGAAATGTGCATCAGAGAATCTTCTGGTCTTCCTCAGAGAGGAAGACATTGACATCGGCATCATTCAAGAGCCCTGGGTCAGGAATACTGTCATAATGGGCCTCTCAGACAGCAACTACAACCTTTTTTACAAAACAGACGTCGGTAAGCCAAGAACATGCATATTAGCTAAAAAATACATTAACGCTTTCTTATGTCCCAGCTTCAGCTCGGGTGATCTAACCGTCGTTAAGCTTGAACACACCCAGGGCCAAACTTCATTCATATCATCCGCATACATGGCGCACGATAAACCATCCCCGCCAGAAGAAGTGCAACAACTCACAGCAGAGATACAAGCAAGGCAAGGCAGTCTGCTCATAGGCTGTGACGCTAACGCTCGACATCATCTTTGGGGCAGCAAAGAAATAAATGAACGAGGTGAGTCTTTATTTGATTTTCTTTTAACCATAGATCTATGTGTATGTAATATAGGTAACACCCCTACCTTTATATTTCCAAGAACGGAAACTCATAACGGCTGGGAAGAAGTGTTAGACATTACACTCAAAACAAACAATGACATCTTCAAGGTTGAGAATTGGAGAGTCTCCAACTTAAAATCCGTCTCGGACCACGAGTGGATACTCTTCAATCTGAGTATCAAGGTAGATACTCCTACTCCGTACAGAAATCCAAAAAGAATTGACTGGAAGAAATTCGGTCAAGTATTGAATTCTAAACTTCCTTGCCTACCACACCTGAAAATTGAATCAGGTGCAGAACTGGACACAATTACGTTTGCACTAGGTAAAGCTATGAATACAGCATTTAAGGCATCGTGTCCCGTTAAGTATAGCAAAAAAACCTTACCGCCGTGGTGGAATGACGACCTAACCATCCTGAGAAGGCCCATCTTCAACATCTGCTATAGGCATAAGTTTTGGCAACCCTATAAGGATTGCCTAAAGTTCTACAAAAAATCTATCAGATCAGCTAAGACACAAGCATGGTCTGAATACTGCCAATCCATCGATTCTCTTAAGGAATCTGTAAGACTCAGTAAGATTCTATCCAAAGGACACTCCAGTCCATCTTTTATCAAGAGAACGGACGGAACCTGGACGGAATCCACTGACGAATCCTTGGAGCTTTTACTTCACACACACTTTCCTGGTTGCACTGAATACTGCGTACTTCCGCCCCAATTGCGGGGGGAGCACCCCTCTCACCAGGAGGAGATTGAGCTCATTATAACCAAGGAAAAGATTCTCTGGACCATTCACAGCTTTGCTCCGTATAAATCACCAGGGCAGGATGGCATTCTCCCCATCATGCTTCAAAAACATGAAGAGATAGTTGTGCCCCTACTAGTTGAAATTTACAGAAGCAGTATCCTACTAAATCACATACCCCAGTCTTGGAAGTATGTCCGTGTAGTTTTCATACCGAAAGTCGGTAAAAGAGGCCACGGAGGACTTCCGTTCAATTAGCTTAACCTCTTTCATACTCAAAACTCTCGAACGTGTACTTGACCTTAACATAAGAACAGGCCTTGAAAGATCTCCCTTATGCAATTCAGAGCACGCATACCTCAAGGGCAGGTCGACGGAGACCGCTCTTCATGAAGTAGTGCGTACAGTCGAAAGGTCACTCTTCCATCACCAATATACCTTAGCCACCTTCTTAGATATAGATGGCGCGTTTAACAACGTCCACACTGAATCGATCCAGGAATCTCTCCTAGAACTAGGCGTAGACGTCTTCGTCACTTCTTGGATCATTTCCATGCTCAAAACGAGGATCATTCAAGCAAAACTAGGCAATACCCTTCTAACCAAATCAGTAAGCAGAGGAACACCTCAAGGTGGGGTGATCTCGCCTCTTTTATGGATTATTATTCTTAACAAAATCCTGTCAAGTCTCGACAGGGAGGGCATCAAAGTCGTTGCGTATGCGGATGACGTCGTTGTTCTAGTATCAGGAATGTTTCCGACCGTGATAAGTGAAATCATGGAAAGTGCACTGGGTAAGATTAGCGCGTGGGCTACAAGTTGTGGCCTAAGCGTTAACCCAAGCAAAACTGAACTGATGCTTTTCACCACCAAAACCAAAATACCAACCTTCTCACTTCCCCGATTAAATAACCAAATTCTTCCTTTATCCACCAGCGCAAAATACCTTGGAGTCATGCTTGACCCCAAACTCAACTGGAAGTCCAACATCGAACATAGAGTGCGGAAGGCAAGCGTTGCTTTCTACGCCTGTAGCAAAACTTTCGGCAAGAAGTGGGGGCTTCGACCAAAGATGGTTCGTTGGATGTACACAGCGGTGGTACGTCCCATCCTCACCTACGGATCACTGGTATGGTGGCCCGCTTTAATTAAAGCCTACAATGTCACTAAATTAAGCAGAATCCAAAGAACAGCTGGAATCAGAATCACTGGAGCCCTTCGATCAATTCCGACCGAGGCGCTCAATGTGATTCTCAACTTTCTGCCAGTGGATCTGTATATCAAAAACATTGCAGCGTGTAGTGCTGTTAGATTGAAGGAATCTAAATGCTGGTCGGAAAGGCCATACGGTCATACCAGCATCCTTCCTTCACTTCCCGACGGCATAGGTCTAATAGGTACAGACTACATTACTCCCAAACTCAACTTCCATAAAAGCTTCTCTGTGAGATTCCCCTCTAGATCAGAATGGAAAGAAAATGCCGTCGTTAATGATTTCGACATACCTATCTTCACAGATGGTTCCAAGATGAACTGTAGCTGGCATTTTCTCTACAGAGCTAGATATCTCTAAAACCATTCGCCTTCCCAACGCTGCGAGCGTCTTTCAAGCAGAAGTATTTGCAATTAAGGAGGCGTGTAGAATGCTTCTCAACTTATTGACACACAGAAAAAAAATAGGCATCTTCGTCGACAGTCAGGCCGCGATTAAGGCCGTTAGTTCAACTAATTCTACGTCCAAGCTTGTGGTGGAATGCAGGGATACGCTGAATAAGGCTTGTCATCGGCTAGATATCACTCTCGTCTGGGTTCCCGGCCATAGGAACATTGAAGGAAATGAGAGAGCCGATGAACTCGCCAGACGTGGCTCTGCTCTGTGTGTATCGCATGCGGAGGAAGTTTTCCCTCCGCTGGGATATGTAAAGAGAGAAATCCTCCTGCACTTCATCTCAAGGGCCGAGACGAGATGGACGAATCGTTCGAACTGTGTCAATTCTAGAAAGATCTGGCCAACCTACGATGATGCCAGAACAAACAATCTCTTAGCCAGAACGCGTGTAGATGTCGCAAGACTAACGGCAATCAGTACGGGCCATTGGCCTTTAGGCACTCACGCAGCCAAGCTTGGCATCCCTCATAACACCCACTGCCGCAGCTGCTCTGACACAGCAAAGAGTGAAACAGTGTTCCATCTTCTCTGTGAGTATCCAGCTTTAGCCAAAACCAGACGCAGCGCACTAGGTCATCCCTTTTACAATGACCTTTCGGCCATTCATACCATCCAATTCAATAACATCATCAAATTCCTCAACTCCACAGGATGGTTTTGAGCCCCCTTAATATCCATCTCGCCCTTTAATTTCAGGTTCCATTAGTTGTGGTATCAAAACGGCGCTCAATGCGCTATTTGTGTTTTCCCACGTCAGATGACGGAAATTACAGCCACTTAAACCAACCAACCAACCAAGGCATTATTACGAACAATATTGTTAGGTCTTATTTTTACTAACATGCAAGTCACAAGATCATTGGCAAAGCAAACAGAATCCCCTAGGCCACCGAGTAGACTCCGGCTCCGGAATGACCGTCCACAAGGGACTTATTCGTGTAAATGAAAACATTACCCGGCCCAAAGCCATCCCCATTCCGGGTGACAGAACGTTTGGTCCGGACAACTTTGAGCAGCGTGCCGGGAGTGCAAATTGGAAGGCCGCAGTGCCTCATGCAGGGACGTCAAGTAATTATATACTGCATCTTGCTCATGACAAAATATGTTCATAACAAGGTCGCAGCTCTAAACCTAAGGACATTAATACATGCAAAATCGAACTTAATAGATTTTCAATTATACTTTCGGCACAGTGTCAAGTTGAGTATAACATACATATATATGACTAAATCGTTTGGTAAGAGTTTCAAACTGCCAAATATAGCAGAGTTTCAAACAGCCAAATTACTGAGAATTCGTGTCAAACATTGGAACTCTCAAAAGTCTCAATCTTTGGCCTTGTCGTATCTCTATACCCGCTAAACGAACTTCATGTGTATGTTCGTTCACAATAGCACACATTGAAAATAGTCAATTATCAACTGTCGATTGATCTTCGCAATAAGGCTCTATATCATTTCAAACGATAGCTCGTCTTACAGGTTTTCTTAAATTTCATTACTCAAAAAACAAATTTTAGTATTTCGACACAGGTCCACATTGGTGCACATGTACTACAAAATGTACAACTTTAAATTCTATACCACTCAATTGCGTTATCGTACCTCCTCATGTTCTTCGCCCCCAATCATTCTGGTAATGACATGTCAAAGCGCTTCGACTGCAGGTGCAAACATTTCATCGGCAAGTACAATGGATTTGAAGATGCTACCTCAGTCCAACTGTGAATCTCATTAAAAATTCCGCCCGTACCGTACGTGAAAATAATGCGTGCAACTGAAGAATTTGCGTACAAGGAGCAGCGGAAATCCCTCGAATACTTTAACTCCTCTTGGGAGCAAGGGGCGAAACCAACTCCAAGCAGTGGTAGCTATCATGCACATTATATTCTTTTGTACTAAAGGCGGGACGTTTCTCTGACCAAAGTTATAATTTCTTAAGATCGGTCTTTGATTATCTCGGGGAAGTATCCGAAAGAGTCAGCCGGTTCATCTTTAACCAGCTCAGAGATTCCTGCTTCCATCCAGGGGTACCCTAATATAGAGTATTCCTAATTCCATAGCAGCAGCAGTTGTGTAGCGATACCATCTCCATCCCTAGTGGAATGGAATGGAATGAGGAGATTGCAGAGAATTTCCATTTCATCGAATTTTGTCCCCACTTAGAGAACTAAATTGAAATTTCAATTTCAGCACCATTGCACCGACTGCACTCGATCCAAATGAGCTGGAGTTCGAACATTGGCCTCAGGCATATGGCAGATTCGTATAGCTACACGGTGGGTTTTCAAAGGTCTTTACACCGAATCTGCAGTTTGGATTTTATCTTTTATCGGTCGGAACAGCAAATAATGAGAGCGGCACAAAAATGTGCAAAAGAAAAGCGAATGCTGCTACAGTTTGGTCCGCTTTAAGTATTGCCAACAACACAAATTCCCACAGGTGCACAATCCATGAGTTTGCTAAGTGTTTAACCTTTCACCTTGTTTGATTGTGGAGCAAATGTATCTGCATGTACTTCGATACAGCATTTCGCGGCCGGCGGTGAGAGTATAGCCTGAGAAGCGAAATCAGATCATGCCTAGCCAGACCGTAATTCGTGTAATTAAACGTTTTCACATAATTAAAGTTTATTTCTCATTCAGCTGTTGTGTCTGTCCCGGGGATACATCACTGATCATGTGAGACATTGAAATGACCTGAAAATCATTACGGAAGATACTGGCTTCGGCCGTAAGATGATTTCGTTTTGATAAAACTCGTCAAGATTGGCTGACTATTTTCGGCGGAGAAGCGTGTAACTCCAGTAGCTTAGCGGTTGGCAGTTGGTGGACGGTGAAGTGAAAAATGATACCTACTTAACTACCGCCGATTTCCATGAAATTAAAACATTTTATTTTAATCAAAGTGAACGGAAGTAGATGCTTTAATGGGGACTTGGATTAATCATCATGTCGGTCGTGGTAGGGTGGGATTTTGTGTACTTTGTATTTCTGATGACTTAATTGAGCTATGGGAACTTGAAAATGATTTTTGCATGGGAAATCACATTGGGGTTATCATGGCACTTCTATCTAGATTCACGAAATGGAATGTACATATAAGACCCGGTTTCATCCTATTCTAATTTGTATTTGACTGATGGACGAGATCAAAATTATTAAGTATGTATATAACACCATTGAGCTGCCCAAAATGATGTCAATACACGTAAAGTCTATTAAAATAATATTCTCTGGTCCGCGCACCTCTTGTTCGAAAATAACGACTCTTAATTGTAATTTGAGAGCTACCACCAGTTACGCATAATGATAGGCCAGATAACAGATGCGCGTACACAAATTTTATGACTTATAAAGACTGCTTTTGTTTCAAAGACCCACCTCCCAATTCATTGCGAAAGTAATGAATGGAAAATAAAATGAAAACAAATACCTTAATATTCCGAAAAAATACGCACATCTCTCGCGTACATGCAAACCAAAATGTAGAGCATGTGAAACATACAAAACGGGAAGAGTTGGCGTGTCCTGTGATCATTTTGCCTTGGATCCAAAATTACTGAGAGAAGCTGAAGCAATAAAAATTGATAATTCATCACATGAGACAGACACAAATTCTGCTGTCTTCGGATTGAAATAATTTGTGCTGCAGTTTAGGGTATGTTTTGTTTGTTTTTGAATAGATACAGCATTTCAATTTTATAAAAGTTCAGTCCACACAGGGGTTCGATATTGTCTTTTTTGTGGGTTTTTTTTTGTCATCTAAAATCTGAGAGAAGTTTTTTTAAATATACCTTCGTGGAAAATAAAAAATGTATAGACCAAGAGCCCACAGCAATTTTTGGGTGGGATCGCATAACCAAAAATGAGTTATATTATTATAAGCTCAGCGAATCACCTAGCAGCATCCTTTCGGGTCTGAACGTTGTAATTTAACCTATGCCAAAAATGCGTTCTTTTTTAACTCTGGATCGTAGTTGTAACCATTTGAAAATATTTATATAAATATCAGAGTGGCAGACGTTTTTCATGGGGCTAACAATGTTACAGACATACTAATAGTATGCCAAAAATCAGCTTTGTAAATAATTGGTATAACAACATGCAATATACTTAAAAAATATTGCCAAATTGCCCCGATTCCAAATATAGGGCCGTAAGTTCTTAATCAATGTATGTTGTATCTAAAAAATGTTTGCACTGGTGTTGCTTTTGAAAACTACGACCGATTTGTAGAAACAAGCAGTTAAAATAATACGCTTCATGACACTGCACTGTGGAGATAGATTATCAGATTATAAATCCATCACATGGTAAAACTATCAACTATTTAACCAAAAAAATTATTTAATAACCTACAGGCATAATTCAAAGCGCATTCAATCTCACATTTACGAGTGGCAGGAAAAGACGTGCCAACAAATATTGAGATCGAGCCTTATTATAAAAAACCAAAAATGGTTTTAACTTTTCCCATTCGGTATCGACCAATATAGATCTCTACTAATCGTCGCTACAGAAAGCAAGGGAGGTTGATTACATATTTTAACTTTCCTTATTCTGTAATTTTTTTTTTTTTTTAATTCCTGGCTCGCCAAGGCGATTTATAAGGGGGGGTACTTCGACCTAAAAGATCTTTTGTACCGTATGGGCCAGAAAAGTTTAAACTAGTAGAATTTCCACTTTCCGTGTAAAGCGGACAATTTTACCAGTAGAAGAATTCTTTATGTCCTCGGGGCTCATTTGCTCCCCGAAAAAGATCTTCTTTCTAATTCCATTAAGGGCTGGACATTCACATAAAATGTGTTCAGCTGACTCGTCCTCTTCAAGACAGAGTCGGCACTCAGGAGAGTCTGATATTCTCATTTTGTGTAGATGATATCTTAAACCATGGTGACCAGTAAGGTAACCTACTAGGTTTTTGATATCGTGCCTGCTTAGGTTTAGACATTTGCTGGCATTTTTATTGAAGGGCCGAATGGCTCGTTTGGCCTGTCTTAGACCTGGAATGCTTTCCCAAAGATAGATACATTCTCTATGTTCCCAGCTTTTAATTGCTGCCGTTGCTGCTGATCTAGGAGTTCAGCAGAAAGGTTCGGGACCTATGAAAGGTGTTTCTGAACCTTTTCTGGCCAGTTCGTCGGCCTTTTCGTTACCTTCTACCCCGACATGACCCGGAACCCACCATAATTTGGTCTTGTTTCTTGGTCCGAGTGTTTGTAGGGTATTGAAGCAGTACATGACTGATTTGGAGTCAATGGTATAGGAGCTAAGGGCGTTTATAGCTGCTTGACTATCCGTGAAAATATGGATGGTTGCACCTTTTATGCCAGATACAATAATATGGCTGGCGCATTCTTGAATGGCGTGTGGTCCGTATATTCAAGCTCCTACCCCCGTTTCCATTTTAGAACCATCCGTATACCACTTTATGCCGTTGTGGCTGTTAGGTGGGTTATTACTAATCCATTCTTCTCTCTTGGGGATCTCCGTGGAGAACCGTTTGTTGAAGCATAGTGTTTTTTGAATGCGGTCTGTGACCGCGTAGTTCATGTTAAGTTCTGGTAGTTCATCGAGAACGGTCTTTAGATCCGGGTGATCATTAAGACTTATCTCGTTTAACTGTATTAGACTTATTGCACTGCGGATCGCCACTTTTTGAATGTATATGTGGAGAGGTGTGATTCCTGTTATTGCCTCTATGGCAGCTGTTGGACAGGTTCGCATGGCTCCGGAGATACCAAGGCACGCAAGCCGTTGTACCTTTTTGAGCTTCTCTAGTGCGACCTTTTGTGTGGATTTTGTCCACCATACTATGTTATAATGGGTCTTATCATCACTGTGTAGATCCAGTGGACGATCTTTGGAGATATTCCCCAGGTTCTGCCATATGTGCGACGACAGGCCCATAAAGCTCTATTAGCTTTAGTGATTTTGTTATTTATGTGAGAGTTCCAGTTAAGTCTCTTGTCTAGGATTACTCCAAGATACTTGACTTCGTCGGAGTACTCTACGACCGTGTCGTTTATTGTGATTAGGCCTAGGTCTAATTTCCTCCTTTTAGTGAAAGGAACGATGACGGCTTTACTGGGATTTATTGAAAGATTTTCCTTGATGCACCAGTCTATGGCTGTCTTTAGAGCATTTTTCATTTTTATGTGACTCCAATTGAGTCTTTGCCCCTGACTATGATGACAATATCATCGGCGTACCCAATTGTAGTGTAGCCCAAATTGCCCATCTTGTGTAGCAGGTCATCGATGACCAATGACCACAAAAGGGGTGAAAGTACTCCCCCTTGTGGGCAGCCCCTTACGGCTGTTACTGATACTGAGGTCGTTCCTGACGAGGCAGTTATTTTGCGACTTTCCAGCATCGCTTTGATCCATTTAATAGTTGGTTTGTCTATGTTTCTATGGTACAAAGCATTTGATTTGGATTCATATCCAGTATTGTCAAAAGCACCCTCTATGTCCAAAAAGGCACAAAGTGCGATCTCTTTGCAACGGTAGGCGTTTTTTATCTCTGTAGTTAGTCTTAACAGAGCGCCTTCCGTGGATTTATCCTTCTGGTACGCATATTGGTGAGGGTGCAGAGGCATGCTTTTTGATATGCATTCTCTAATGTGGACGTCAATAATCCTTTCCATTGTTTTCAGGAAAAACGATGTCAAGCTTATCGGACGATATGATTTAGGTAATTCGCTCGGCTTGTTTCTCGGTTTGGGTATAAATACTACGTTTACCTCCCTCCAGGTAACTGGTATATACCCCCAATTGAAGCTGAACCTAAATAAGGCAATCATGGATGGTAATAAAAATTCTATTCCATTTTGAATGAGGGCTGGAAAAATACCATCTGTTCCTGATGCCTTGAATGGTTTAAATGAGTTAATTGCCCATTTAACCTTATCCGGAGTAAAAAGTGTTCCGGATAAACTATTAATCAGCTGAGGTTTCTTGGAATTGAGACCTCCGCTATATGGTCATCTGTAATGACCATCGTGTGAGACCCTGGGAAGTGAGCCTGAAGCAAAGTTTTCAGCGTTTCTTCCCGGTCGCGTGTGATTGAACCATCTGATTTGATTAACAATCCCGTGCTTTTTGCTTGATCCTTTGACAGAGCCCTTTGGAGGCGTGCCACCTCTGGAAGTTTTTCGATCTTCTCACAGTTTGCACGCCATGAGGCTCTTTTGGATCTGCGCAACTCTAAGTTGTATATGGTCAGCATGGATTTATATTGTTCCCATGTGCCGGTGCGTTTGGCTTTGTTAAAAAGCTTTCTCACTCTCATTCGAATAGACTCAAGGTTATCATTCCACCATGGTACGCACCTTTTAACAACGGTTCTTTTAACCTTGCAACTACTTTTGAATGAGGCAAGAATAATATCATTTATTTGACATTGCGCAGCATCTGCATCATTTGTTGTGGATGGTGCTTCTGGCAGCATGTCAGATCTGACCGCTAGATTTTCGCGGTAAGTTCTCCAATTAGTCAGTCTGTTGTCATAACGGACTGACACGTGTTCGGCATTGGATCTTATCTCGAATCGGATGTGCAATAGAGAGATACTTCTATATGGACGGTTGGAATTCAAATCATGTTGATGAATATCTACCAGCAAAAGGTATTTTACTGCCTCCAAACAATGCATCACCTACAAGCCATTCAGTTTGTTATGGAGACGCTTTAGAGATCTATTCAAATAGCCAAGGAGTGTCACCAAAAATATATATTTGTAACGCATTCAGCACCAGGAATCGCCTCGTTTTATAAACGCTTTTATTTTGTTTGGGAATATTGAAATGAGATTTTACAAAGCTGTGGGGAAATTTCTTGATGGCTTTCTGGTAAATGCTGAGGTCAATGCTTAAGGTTTCTTGAACGCTTACATTTACGGTTAGCGCTTACGTTAAATATATTTAACTTAATGTTTGCCTTCATTTATTTGTAAAAAAGGCACTTATTACAATCAATGCAGGCGTTTAAAAAAAATTAAATAACCCATTCAAGGTACAAGTGCTTGCAGCGAAAACCTCATGTATCTCCACAGAAAACATATTTTTTTTTTACGGAGCAACTCCGTCAAAAAAAGGATAAACCAGTTTGAAGTTTGAAGTGAACGAATGGAATGAATAACATAATATTGGTGGAAAATGG
This sequence comes from Portevinia maculata, assembly GCA_949715645.1. Taxonomy (NCBI): domain Eukaryota; kingdom Metazoa; phylum Arthropoda; class Insecta; order Diptera; family Syrphidae; genus Portevinia; species Portevinia maculata. The sequence goes on from OX454527.1 coordinate 181,747,366, forward strand.
ATAAATATAATGTAACATGTGACGAAAAAAGTTTCCACCTCAAAACTGAAAATGAAAGACCGCTTAGAAAGAAAGTGAAGGAATTAACAAGTTATCAAGAAGAGGCTGATACTCATACAAGGATGATTCTACATAATGTCATTTTTGCCAAACTACTTAAAGTGGCCACGAAGTCCCCTGATACCTATGTGGTCGTAATGAAAATAAATAAATATTAGGCGTTAACGGCCCATACAGGGCCTAAAACCTAGCTTCTCCAACCACTTTCTTGTGCGAAGTGGAAGGGATCTACAATTTAAAGCCGGATCCGAACGGCAAGATTGAGAAGTTTCTCATGACAATTGATACCCTTGGATGTTTGTCAGACGCTCGCAACAGGTGTGGAAAAAACTAGTTAATACTTGACCCCGGCGGGAATTGAACCGGGAACTTTTGATTAGTAGTCCGACACACTAACATTAGCTCATAATAGCGCTGTACATTATCGCAGTATTCAAAAACAGCACCAAAGTCTGGCTTGAAGTGGGAGGTCTATCTTAGAACACCCTTAGTTGTATAGACGTAAATAATATTCATAAGGAATTAGATCCCACGCTACCTACCAGTTTTTAGTCACGATACGATTACAATACATCCTTCTTTGTTAAGGGAAAGATAAAGCCTTTTAATATCTTAAGAGTAAGAAACGATTTTCAGACCATTTTTTCTGAACTCATATAAATGAATCAATGTAAATGAAGTGCGGTATGCATATTTTACAAAGCCTTCAAACCCACATCCAACAAAATTTTTAAAATATATCAAAAGTGGGTTACCCTTAATATAAACATACCTATATCCATTTGTTTACTGAAGGTTTTGAACTAAGGCGAAAAACACATCTGGGCAATTAAACATCCAAGCACTATGGAAATGTACGCTAAATTTAAGCAAAGAGTGTGGAGCGCCTGTATCGGGAGTTCTTCTTCGGCTGCTGATAGAAACCACGTAGTCCACGAACTCTGATAAACCAGCTAGATAAGGGGCACAACCATTATCAAAATGCTCAGGGAAGGAGGGATGGCCAGAAAATCCGCTCGCCAAACTTTATCAACAAGACTCTAGGGCTACTTCTTGTGGATGACGAAAAAATACCTTGGCAGCAGTATTGTGAAGTACTTCCAAATGAACAGTTTAATCGGAGAAATCTGGAAAAATATGGGAGACATCGGATCCAAATGGCTCACGACTGTTAAGGGAAGATTCAATGCCTATAACCAGTTGAGGGAACGTTTTCTTCTTCCTCTGTACAAAGAAAAAGGCGATACGCGAGACTGTGACAATTACTGTTCAATCAAGCTGATGTGACACTACATGAATCTCTTTGAACGGGTATTAGATAGCCGAATGCGAAAAATAATGCTGTGATCTGAAAACAAGTGCGGGTTTTTCGTAGGCAAATCAACCACAGATCCATCCAAGTTATAAGCGTCATGATGGGAAAATATCGTGATTCCTTAAAGAATTTGCATATGGTGTTGGTTGATTTTGAAAAGGCCTCTGATAGACAACCAATAAACTTGTTATGGGTGGCGCTAAGACAACGTGGGGTATAAGAAGACAAAGTACATATGATCATGGACATGTGCAGTGCCGCTCACTTGAATAGAACCCCCCTTCGTACATAATATAACTGACTATAAATCTAGTCTTCAAGATGCGTTGCTTTGATATTTAGTTCAACTCTCAAAACACTTTCTCTCTGAGCAAGATCATGCATTGAAAATATTCCGTTACAAAATTATTGTTGAATTACTGTGAAAAAGTCGTTTCATATTGGTTCACCTGAATAGAACCCCCCCATATAATATTAGTTTTCACATGCAAGCCAAGGCAGGTAGTTATGCAAAAATTGTCTCTAATATATTTTAGTTATTTTTAAATAATTACAGTCAAAATGGGACGTGGTTAATCATTGGCCGGGGACGAGAAAGCTAAAATCAAAGCTTATCGCGAGTGTGTCTTGTCTATTCACCAAATAGCTAAAAAAAGGCCAGAGAAGCCGCAAGTTAATATCAACATTTCTACGCAATGAGTCCAACTATGGTAAAAACATGAAAGGGCGAACTGTTTGTGCCGTTACCGCTGCTGGCAAAAGAGACATTTTTCGACTTGCGTCAAATTCGCACGATTCTGCAGTCAAAATAAACGAAAAAAGTCGTGTTATAGCTAGTGTTTCTACGGTAAAGCGGGTTATTTCAAAGGCTAAACATTTGAAGCATTTAAAGTTTAAAAAAAACACCGGTTAATCGGTCCTGTAAGGAACAACGTCTTCGTTTCTGTCGCGCTAACATGACCTTGAGTAAGGAATGGTACCGTGTTGTTTCCTCCGATGAAAACAAAATTAATTTTGAGGGTCCTGACGGATTTAACTACTACTTCCATGATTTGCGAAAAGAGAAGCATCACTGGAATCGATTACACAACCGAGTAGGCGGTGTTATGGTTTAGGGAGCAATACAGTAATATGGCACTTTAGAATTGTATTTTCTGACTCCTCGTACGAATGCGCAATCTTACATTGCCGTACTCGAGAAGGTTTTCCCTTCCATGAATAAGCTGTTTGGTGACTTGCCGTGGAAACTACAACAGGATAATGCACCAATACACAACACAACCCCAGAGTGGTAAAACTTACCTTAAGCGCCAAAATGTCTCAATTTTGGACTGGCCACCATACTCGCCCGATTTGAACATCATCAAAAATGTTTGAGGATGGCTTGCTCGGAAGAGCTACGAATCAGGCAAACAATATTCAAATAAAAATGAACTTATTGAAGCAATTAAATTTAGCTGGGCCTCCATTTCAGTGGATTATATCAAGAAACTGTATGATTCTCTGCCTAATAGAGTTTTTGAGGTTATTCATAACCAGGGTGGAAGCACCCATTACTAATTTTTGGTATTTTGTTCTTAAATTAAATTTAAATTGTGTTCCTTAATACTCGTATCTACCTAAACTTAAGAGTGTTAAACTATTTCTAAATGCATTTTTTATGTGGGGGTTCTATTCAAATGAGCTAAAATCACTTGAAATATAGACACTATTTATGTTTTAAAATTTAATAAACTTGAGTTGAAAAAAGAAATTGAGTTGTTTTCTTTATTAGTTTCAAAGTTATTGAACTTGGAAGTCGAAGCAAACGGGGGGTTCTATTCAAGTGAGCGGCACTGTATGACGGAGTTAAGACAAGAGTAAGATACCCCGCTGGAGTCAACTTTTGAGTTCGCAATCAAAGTTCGTGTACACCAGCGAAGCGTCTTAAGTCCCGTGATATTTACTAAAGTATTTGATTATCTGCATGAAGAACAAGTGACGGACTCCAAAGTGCACCAAATACTCTTTACTGACGACGGAGCCATCATTAGCGTCATTGCAACGAGCCCTCTATGTATTTTGGATTAGAGGGGAATGTGTATCGTATTAGTCCAAAAAAAACCATAGTACTTGTGCTAACCATTCTTCGATCCACTCCAACCTGTTCTAGACAGCAAGTTGTGATGACAATATTAAATATCGCGTAAGCGTATGGTGGCTGAAGTGCCGGTAAAACTCTTCCATCTTCTATGATCGAAAAATGACCCCTTAGCTGAAAGGAAAGCTCTACATTGGAGTCATGCGTTCGTCGCTCACATACGGTTCATGTTCAATGTTGGAAAGCGTACAAAAAGGATGAGGGCATATAAACGGCAGCTGAGATGAAGATGATTTGCATGACAACAGGAGTAACAAAAATTGGTCGAATAAGAAGATCCAAGATCCGAGGAAGCATTCACCTCAAAGTACCTATCTTGAAAAAAATTTAGCTCGACCGGCTCAGTTGCTACAGTCATGTACAAAAAGAGATTCTATCAACTCTCCTAAAGGGCAATGAAAGGCAATTTCAATCAACGTTTCCACCCAACCGCAAAAGAAAGGCAGGTATACAAACTCCTGGACAACACAAATGCAGCAACACAAGCATTTGATTGGCATCAGCAACGAAGTGATTCAAAATCGGGAGGTCTGCCGTTATTTTCTGAGTTCGAATCGGCGAACCACAAAGGCGAACCAGTAAAGATGCAGTTAAGTGGGAAGGCTATGATCCCTTTAACCCTGATCATAGCCCCACCGTCATCAGGGGAGAAGAAGAAGAATATGTAGGAAAAACAGAGCGTGATAGATCATTCCACATTCGTGTTGTGCGGCTAAGGAACGATTCCTTCTATTTCAGTGTACGTCCGAAAGAAGGCTAAATATTGAACTATTACGCCTTCTTGGAATGGCGGGTATCGATAAAACAAGTATAGGCAGGAGACATTAGGACGATGGCTGAAAGAGTCAAGTGATTTGGTTTTTGTATTCTGTCATGCAGGCGCAAATATGTAATTGGATCACCAGACAATGTATAAGCGTTGCACTCGGCGAATGAGCGCCTAATAAATTGTAGCCAGATCGTTAAGTTGAAATATTTCTTGCATAAACCTCAGTTCTTTTATTTAATAATCTTTTCAAATGGTTACAACTACGATCTAGACTTAGGACAAAAAAAAAACACAATTTTTGGCATAAAATTACATCGTTTAAACCCAACAGGACTCTGCTACTGGATTTGTCATCATCGATTCGGGGAGCTTATAATGATATAAATCATTTTGGGTTACCTATGCGGTCACACCTGAAAATTGCTGTGAGCTCTTAGACTACTAGTAGATCTTCGCACATAAAGTTGTAAATATATAGTAGAAAATGGTTGAACTAATTATATGCAATTTAATACGAGTATCTTTCTAATAGAAAATGTGTAGGTATAGAGCAATAAACTTGCGATTAATGGAAGCAAAAACTAGTGACGGGGTTGGTGGCGGCGTTTTCTCCGAAAGGTTAAATCTGAGTCTCTCTTTCCGTCTTCCTAAGCACTGTAGCGTATTCCAGGCGGAGATTATGGCGACAAAAGAAGCCCTGAGGTAGCTGAAGAGAAATGTGATATCCACAAAGGATATCCGTATCTTGTCGGACAGTCAGGCCGGGATCAAGTCCGAGGATTCAGTATCTTTAAATTCCATTGCAACCCTCGATTGCCGTTCATCTCTTATGGAGATGGCGAAGCAGTTTAACATTCACCTCTGTTGGGTGCCGGGGCATAAAGATATTCAAGGAAACTGCAGGGCTGATGAACTCGCCAAAAAGGGAACCAAACTCCCCCTTTTACCTGAAAAGGGTTCTCTGGGTATCCCAATCGCTACTTGCAAACTTTTATTCAAGCTATCTGCAATCGAGAGAACAAACCTTAGGTGGACAAGTAGTAATACATGTCTAGCGACTGAGCACATCTGGCCAAAGTTGGACCTGCGACGCTCTAAGAGTCTGATCTCACTAAACCGACTGCATATTAGCTCCACTATAGGTGACATTACAGTGCACTGTCTGATAGGCAAGCACGCATGCGTTTATTCGAACGATTTCTGTAGAAGTTACTTGGACGAGGAGGAGGAGACTATACCTCACCTTAAGGGTGGCGACGGTGTAGAGGTTAGTGTGTTGGCTTGTGACCCGTGCGGTGCAGGTTCAATCCCCATGAGTTACGTGTTTAACTTTACTCAAAATAAAAACACATTATAAATTTGATTTACTTATCCACTTTGGGTTCTTTATTTAACAATGTTTTTTCTAAGACTACTTTTAGTTTGAACTTAACTTAAAAGCAAACATCTCTCTAACGTTTTCTATGTCCAAGTGCAAAACACCTGCACTTGTTTACGTGCATGCACTTGCAAGCAAAAACAAGGCGCACGGCTCCCGAAAGCATCAAGTGCAAAACATCTGCGCTTATCTGATTCCGTTGGTCCGCCTAAGTGCAAAACATCTGCGCTTATTTTGTATAAATGCACTTGCTCCATTTCAAGTGCAAAACATCTGCGTGTTGTTTACCAGATTTCGGCAAGTGCAAAACACCTGCATGTTGTTTACTACTTTTGGCAAGTGCAAAACATCTGCATTTGTTTTGTGTAATGCCGTTGACTATTTCAAGGACAAAGCATCTGATAATATTATGTTTAAGTGCAACCATATGGATTTGCACGTAACTCGTCCCCCCGAAAAAAATAATGAACTGAGTAAATGAAGTTCATTAAAGATTTGAAACTAAATGCTAAATGCATTCTAGGTTTTGTAAAATATTTTAAGATTAAGGATTTTATAATATTAGATAGCATTCACTTGCTTTATATACATACATATGTAGCTTTATATTAATTTAGAGTAAATATGCATGTAACTATTTACTTATATTTATTTGTGGGTATACATTTTTTTTTCTTATTTTTGAATGAACATAAATATATGTGAATGTATCCATATAAACATATAAATGATTTAAATGATATAGACTTACATAATTAGGCTTACATTAATTTAAATTATAGGTACTAGATGAAGTAAAAGTACGTATTCTAAGAATTATAAAGTTATTTTAACAGTTATAAAGGTATAGTATATATATAGAAAAAATGTGAGGCCTAAACTTATCTTTATAGCTAAATGTTTTTTTATTTTTTTTTTTTTTTTTTAACATTAATTTTATTATCATTATATTTTTCTTGGTACAAAGTGTTTATTTTTTTTTTGTGACAATTAAGAGGAAATTAGATTACCTACTGTTTTTTTTTTTTTTTTTTTTATATCTTTGGGAGTAATCTCTTCCTGTGAGTTTTTTATCAAATTGTATATTTTCGATAGGATTCTGATGTTTATAACTTCTTTTTACAACTTGCCTATCACGTTTAAATCCGCTTTTGTCTTCAAAATAAGTTTTGTCTTTTCTTTTAACATCTTTTATTACATATCGCGGTAAGTATTTAATATTGTGAAAGCCTAAATTCTTAACTAATTCGCGATCTCTATACTGTGGTGTATCTACTCGTGCGTTGTTAATTTTGTTAATTTTCTTTTCTTTATTTGAATGGACTCTTTGTTTCAGTTCGTTCAATTGTGATTCGTTTAAAGTAGAATGAAGAAGATCGTTTGGTTTGTATTTTGTTGTTGAATGAAAAGTGTCATTGTACAATTCGACTGCTTTTAATGTTAGCAACTTATCATTAGTATCTTTATTTTCTTTACTAAGCTTCAATAATCTAATATGTTCGTTTAATGTTAAATGAAATCTTTCTATTACTGAATTACCTGTGTGTGTATTTGGGGATGTAAAATGGTATAGTATGTTTTCTTTTCTTAGGAAATCCTTAATATATGCGGTATTAAACTCATTGTCAGCAACTATTTTACCTGGTTTACCTAAGATTGCAAACCTTTCTTTCAGAATATCAACTATTGTTATAGAGTTTCTGTCGGTTATGGGGTGAATAGACACATGTTTAGTCAGTTTATCAATGCATGTTAGAAACATAGTATTTTTATTTAAAAACCATATATCTATATGTAATATTTCGTTTGGTTTGTTGGGAGTCTCGGATATCATTAATTTTGGTTTAATTGGGTTTCTGTCATATTTGCACATGTTGCACAAAATACAGTTATTTATGTATTTATGTATTTCTAGTCTAAGATTTGGATAGTAGTATACATTTTTAATTTCAAAATAGGTTTCTTCAATTCCTCTATGATTTTTGTTCAGATGAGTTTTTTCAATTATTTCTAATAATTTTTCTTTGCAGGTAATGTCTTGTAAAATATTGGTACATCTAAGAATCTTCATATCCGGTGAATTTGAAAAAAAACTTCACTATTGTTTTTTGGAATTCTATAAACGTACGATCATCCTTGCAATAGACTCCAACGGTTCCCTTTATTGGAAAAATTTCTTTAAGGACCTTTAAAATAAATTCTTCAGTATAGTTAATCACAGTTATAATTGTCCTCCTTTTCTTTTTGTATAAAAATTTGTTGGTATGTTTGTTTGCATGTTTTTTCTCTAATAAAATCTGGTTTTTGTATACATTTAATGGCGTTTCTGTAATAAAAATATGGTCGTTTTGATTTTCAATACCGCTGTGTATTGTTGCCAAATCGGATCTGATTTCATCATTTTCCATATAATTTGTTTCTAAACGACTTAAGAAATCGGCTACATTGTTTTCTTTACCTTTAATGTATTCAATATCAATGTCGTATTCATTCAGCTTGATTTTCCAGCGTTGTAGTTTGGAATTTGGTTCTTTCAAGGAATGCAACCAGACCAGTGGTCGGTGATCAGTCTGTACTATGAATTTACGCCCGAACAGGTATGGTCTAAAGTACTTAGTGGCCCATACTATACAGAGAAGTTCCTTTTCTACAGTGCTGTAATGAATTTCATGACGATTTAACGTTCTTGAAGCGAATGCAATGGGATGTTGGTTTTGGGAGAGAACTGCTCCCAAAGCTGAGTTGCTAGCATCATAAGGTTGTCAATGTAAATAAGTTTTCAAAGTTTGGATATGCCAAAACCGGACAGGTACATATAAGTTCTTTAAGCTTGTTAAAAGACTCAATGTACTGACTGTTTTTTATATCAGCTTTATTACCTTTCTTAAGGCATTTTGTCATTGGGAGGGCTACTTTCGAGTAGTCCTTAATGAATTTCCTATAAAACCCAGTGACTCCTAGAAACGATTTTATTTGTTTTATAGTCTGGGGTACTTTTATCTGTTTAATCAACTCAATCTTATTAGGATTGGGCTTTATACCTTCCGCAAAAATTATGTGTCCCAGGTATTCAGTTTCGCGCTTTAAAAAGTTGCATTTGTCGATTTGCACCTTAAGATTATGTTGAAGAAGCCTTTTAAAGATTTTGTTAAGGGAATCTATGTGTTCCTGAAGTGATGTTGAAAAAATAAGTATATCATCTAAATATACGACACAAATTCTATTAACAAAATCAGAAAGTACTTCGTTCATCATCCTTTGGAAAGACGTTGGGGCATTTTTCAATCCGAACGGCATTCGTGTAAACTCATAGTGCCCGCTCGCGGTTGAAAAGGCCGTTTTATGCCTGTCTTCTATACTCACAGGAATTTGGTGAAAACCTTTTGCAAGGTCAAGGGTTGAGAAATATTGAGCGTTACCTAATTTGGAAAATATTACTTCCATATTAGGGATTGGAAATCGATCATCGGTCGTTACGTCATTTAATTTCCTATAATCGACAACAATGCGCCATTTTTGCTGGCCTGAGTTATCTATTTTTTTTGGGACAACCCAAATTGGGGCACTGTATGGGCTGGTTGAATTTACAATAATCCCGGAACGAAGCATGTCTGCTATTTGTTTATCAACTTCAGCTTTGTGTGCCTCAGGATACCTATATGATTTTGAAAAGATAGGAATATCGTTTTTTGTTGGAATTTGATGGTTATATTTTACGACAAATGATAAATTTTCCCCTTCGATGTAAAAAACTTTATTAAACTTTCGAATGGTGGCTGTTAACGTCATTACTTCTTCTCCGTTAAGGTTATCGAGCTTCAACCTTTTTATAATACTGTCTATATCAGGCTTTTCAAAATGAATTTCATTTTGACTTATGGTATGAATCTCGTCCTGTGTAAATGGAGTTGGTAGATTGCTAAAGACTAGTGGAATTGTAGCATCTTTCGTAATAAGCTGTGAATTTTTAAAATCTATTTTTGATTCTAAGGGCTTTAAAATATTACATCCAATTATGCCATCAAAATCACTATATAATTCCGTTTCAAGCATTTCGATTTTTGCTAAAGGTCTGTTGAACTCTTTGAAGAGTGGGATCGTTATTTTTGTGTTAATACATGAATTCGAACTGATAGACTTAAGTATCAGTGGCTGTTCAAGTTCCGTTTTGTAAGAACTATGAAACATTCCTTTTTGTATAACCGATGTAATTGCTCCAGAATCAATAAGCAATTTTAATGGACTTGACCTAGTTCTTACTATTATGCATGGAAGAGTTCTGAGGCGGTTGATTGAAAATTTTGGAACCGTGAGTCGTTGGAATGTTCAGTTTGGACATTTCCTTGAAAGTCACCTTTATGAGAGTTTTCTGTCTCTATGTGATCAACTTCCATATTAGAATTTCTACTTCTAAAAGATCCAGAACTCTGACCATTTTGTCTGATCCCTGAGTTGTTAGTCCTTTGATTTATACGAATTGAGTTGTTTGGATTATAGTAACCGGAATCAATTGTATTTGTATTTTGAGAGTTATGAGCCCTATTCTGTTGTAAATTTCGAACAATGTTTGAGATTCTTGGATAAGCTTGATTATTATTGTTTATTATATTTGGCTGTCCTGAATTTCTATTCATAGGTCTAAAGTGTTGTGGGTTAGTATATATGAAGTTCCTATTTATGTTGTAATTATGGTTAAACTGTTTAAAAAAATTATCTGTGTCAACGAGAATAGCTTTCGCTTCTGATAAATTCGATGGATTCCTAGCATGGAGAATTAGTTTTGGCTCACTAGGTAACTTACTAATAAATAACTTTTAAACAATTTCCTCATTTTGATCGCTATTGAACCACGCAGGAATGTCTGAACTCAAAGAAGATTTTATATTCAACTTCGTCAAAAGATTTAAATTTTTTTCAAAGAATTCTTCAACCGAGTTTTCAAATTTTAGAACTTTTATTTCATTAACGATACTTTCGACACTTTCATTTACACCACAGTTAGATTTCAATATGGTCTTTATTAAAGGCCAATGAGTTGGATTTTTATTATTAATTAAAACCAAATTTGCTTTAGCTTTAATTTTTTGTCGTATTTTTAAATCTAAAAAGCCTGTTGAATTTTCATCTAAATTTTGCATCAACGTATAAACATAGTCTACTTGCTTAATAAATATATCTAGTTCTTCTGCCAATCCCGTGAAATCCGAAATCTCCCTTATAAATTCTAGTAAATTGAAGTTTGCCATACCTCTGCTTTTATTTAATTTGTCGTCGTTCCGAAAAGTTGATTTCCTTCTATGCTGCTGATTCCAACGATGCTTTATTATCTGCTTCCACAAAGCGTAAGATCTCACTTTACTTGTTGTCCAATATTTTCTTTTAGTTTATGTCTTTTAACTAATTAGTCTTTCAATTTTAATCACCAGTTTTTTGTTTGTATTTTATTTCTTTCTTTTTTCATTCAAAGTTAGATTTTAGTTTAAAATTCTCGTTTAGTGTTTGAAAAGTCCAACAATTTTACAGTCGTATATATTATTTGTATGATCATTATTAATTCGCCGAATATGTAGTATTATATTGGAATAAATTTCAATTACTATGCACTTTTTCGTTTGTAAATATATTTAATTTTTTTTTTTTTTGGATTTCAGTGAAATTTCAATAACAAATGGTTTACAAAAACAATACATTACTGCATTAAATGCATCATCTTTTTTTTCCCCCGACTGCGCCAGTTACGTGTTTAACTTTACTCAAAATAAAAACACATTATAAATTTGATTTACTTATCCACTTTGGGTTCTTTATTTAACAATGTTTTTTCTAAGACTACTTTTAGTTTGAACTTAACTTAAAAGGAAACCTCTCTCTAACGTTTTCTATGTCCAAGTGCAAAACACCTGCACTTGTTTACGTGCATGCACTTGCAAGCAAAAACAAGGCGCACGGCTCCCGAAAGCATCAAGTGCAAAACATCTGCGCTTATCTGATTCCGTTGGTCCGCCTAAGTGCAAAACATCTGCGCTTATTTTGTATAAATGCACTTGCTCCATTTCAAGTGCAAAACATCTGCGTGTTGTTTACCAGATTTCGGCAAGTACAAAACACCTGCATGTTGTTTACTACTTTTGGCAAGTGCAAAACATCTGCATTTGTTTTGTGTAATGCCGTTGACTATTTCAAGGACAAAGCATCTGATAATATTATGTTTAAGTGCAACCATATGGGTTTGCACGTAACTCATGGGGAACAACAACATACGCCACCCATTCACATGCCTCTACACCAAAAAGGAGGATTTCTGCCTGGTAGTACAATGGACCGTTAACGAGTCTGAGTGCTCTGGGATTTGGATTTCCTTTTATTTTCAAAAAAAAAAAACCTCACCTTCTCTGCACATGTCCAGCTCTCTCCCATAATAGAAATCTTTACCTGAGAGATTTCTTGCTTAATAATCTTAACGACTTGGCTTACGCTGACGTTAGAAGTCTATTGCGCTTCATAAGAAGCTCTAAATGGTTTAACTAGTAGTGGAGAAACCCCTCGATCCGTGTGGCATCACAATGGGCCTAACCCTGGTCTAAGTGTGTCGGCCTTGTGCTAACAGCCACTTTAACCTAACCTAACCTAAAATATAAGTTGTTTTTTGTTGATTTGTAACGGGGCTTAAGTTTTTGTTTTTATTGTTTAAATTAATATTTATTTATACTAAATCATTGATTTTTTTTACTTAATATTAACTACATAAATAAATAAAACGTTAATATTTTTTTAAAAAGTTCATGGGTTTCATTAAATACACTACCAAAGTTTCTTTTACGTCATACAAAATATGATTAACTTTCTAGGGTTAAGCACATTTGATCTGCAAACCGGCAACAAAATAAAAAGGATTCCATTACATAAAGGAAGGCTGCAAATCTGTCTTGTTAATGCAAAAAACTATTCTTGTTTTCAATCGGCTTACACGAATACAATGTTGACACGACCTTAGAGTTACATCAAGTTCCACTGAAAACAAAGTAATCCCATACCAGCAAACTGTTGCAATATTATATAGCAATTTTATTTGATAAGATACAAGTAGGGCACAGTTTAATATTTTGTGGGTAAGCTTACATTTTTCTTATAAGTTATTTTATTCTCTGAACATCTTCCACAAATTTAAAATATCTCCTTCTTGGGCCACTTAATCGTCAACGGACTGCACGTCCACCAAAACAAAAAAAAAACAAAAAGAAGTTAACTGAAATCAGAGCCCAGAAACGCGTAAAACACTACAATTAGTGATTTGGTTCACTTGATAAGGGCTTAATTTGAACGTGCGCGCACAGTGGTCTCATCAGGGAGAGTTCGAGCCTTGTACATACTCTACATACGCTCCTCCAGTGAATTCGTGTCGATTGGTTTCACTGATTATAGACACTGGACCAATTTTATAGCCTTTCAATCCTCACGCATGCAGCCCACTGCTATTCCGGAGAAACAACGAAACTGCCGATATTTTCAGATTTTTTCTCCTTTTTGTAAGAAATCCCCACGATATTCGAATGGAAGGAAGAATTTGGACGTTGTGTACAATATTATAGGTATATGTATACATGTATATATAAAAAAGAATTTTGGTCTGTCTTTTTAATTTGGAGCGCGATTTTAATCAGTTTTCTCTCACTGCTGGAAAGATTCAAGCCCAGAGATTGAACCACCAAAGAACAATCAACAAGCATAACAAAGGTTTCACTGGAACTGTGACACTATGTGGAATGCTGGCATGTCGAACAAGCATTCATGTGGACGCCTGTTGTGATGTAGACCTCATAAACATAACATTTTTACTATTTATCCTCTAGTTTGGACTGAATTTGGTACGTATCACCTGTTTGCACTAAATTTCAGGTAGACGCAGCTATAAAACAACCTATGTGGACCCTAGACCTCACATGATGTCCTCGCCACTATTAATTGGACTGTTGCATCAGTTTTAACGAGATTGATTTTTATCGCCCTGTAGATCTTATCGTGACCCCTATTTTGAGGTGAAATTAGGTTTACAGATGTTTTAGAATGGGTTTTTTTTTTTCTTAGATGTCTTATTGTGATAAGGAAAATATTAGTTTATTTGATGACTGGCATAGATTTTATTTGTTTTTGAAATCATCACAACAGAAGGGGTCTCGCTTTGTGTTTAAATAAAAATTATAGTTAAATAGAACTGTCAATTTTGACAGTGCATCAAATTAATTTTACTTATTTATTGTGTCTAGCACTAACTCTTGGAAAGGTATCTCAGGAATGTTAAAGGTAAAATAATAGATATTTAGAAAATTTAAAAGCACTCAAGGACTTTAAATAATGAGGAACGTTATTTAAGCATGAAGGATGTTAAGCATGGCTTATGCCCCTTAAATCTGGATAAACAAACAGGTCCTGATTTTTGTACTGCTCTTTCAGAATCTTATAAATGAATTTTTAGAATTGGATAACTTCCAACATTTGCCTATTCATAAATCTGGACCAAAACAGGAAGCCGTTATTTCCATTAATTATTATTATAACCTTAATTCAAGTAGTTATCTTAAATCAAAAAACAACCAAATTCTCAAACCCAAAATTTAATACCTACCGTAAGGGTAGTATTTTGTTTTGAATGAATAACCTTACATTCCTTACCACGTTAAGTGGGCGGCTGGAGTTACAGCGCTGTTTCACGGTTAGCCACAACCGATCATCAGACCCCTTCTGTGGTGCTGGTCTGTCTTTTTCCTTCATTTTATCCCGAAAATTCCATTTCTTCCACTGGGATTCGAACCTAGACCAGCGTCTTCTCAGGCAAGCACTTACTTTTACTTTTAAATTCATTTTTATTAATTATTAGCTTATATCAACTTAAATACTAGACAAAAATGATTAAATCTAACTTAAAATTAACAGGATACTTATTCTAGATTATTGATCCTTATGCGGACGCCCTAAACTTAACTCTATCTTATAATTATTGCCTTTCGGCCTAAAAACTATTTTACGAACTAATCTTACATAATTATGTTTTCATCGAGAAAATTGTTAAGAAAACTCGGAATCTTTATCAAATTTTATATTTTTATATAAAAAAACAAATTACAAACTACCTACTCTACTTACTTAAACTACTTAGCATATTCTAACTATAATTAGGATTCTGAGCACTCGTTGCCTGGCGCAACAAGTGGTCAAAATCCCAATTGCTTTCCGAGCGCCTGGCAGTCGTCAACGTGCACACGCGCCGCCGTGAGCCGACTGAAGCCTTACAGCGTCAGTCAACTCCCGGAAGCACCACCACACGTTGGCGAGCCCGGCCTCTCCCAAAAACGCCCTAGCTGACTTAATCTAACTTATAAGCTAAGAGGATGTTACCTAGAGTAACGCACCGTCCTGGGAGGGCATGTTGACCCCTCCCCCCTCAACAAGCCACCAAAATTCGGCGAATTGCTTTTCCGTGTAGAATATATCCCTCTCCGATATTGCGGTACTAAAACGGAGGAGCTCATGAGCATTGGCGACGTCCCCGTCATGGCGGAGCCGCTTATCTCTCGCGCTGCGGTAGCGATGGTATAAGACCGGGATACCATCCCTCGTCTGTACCAGCCCTTTTGAATCAATATGGATAAATGCCTCTGGCGGGATAAAGCCAGACCGGAGCGTACTCTCTATGTACATTTCATTGGGGTAGTAAGCCCCAAATATCAGACTATTGTCGCTGGCCATCGCCCTTGCAACGTGCCTTCGAGTGACCTTAATGAGGAAATTGTCAATCCTATTCAACTGAGCCCCATCGTATAGGACCTTGTTGGGATAGTATTTTATATAGTTGGATTCAGGCGTTCGGAACAACCGGAGACAGGTCCTAAGACATTGTCTCTCCAAAACCTCGAATCTTTTCCATATAACTAGGCGCTATATTAAACCACAATGGACAACCATAAGCGATGATCGGCCTTATAAGGGCCACGTAGCAAATGACCTTCACTCTAGAGTCAAGTTGACTGCTATGAAACAGTCTCCTTGTCAGAGCATAAGCCTTCTTGGCCCCAGCAAGACAAGCAACTATATGTCTATCGAAATACAGATACTGGTCAAGCCAGATACCCAGATATCTAACTACGCTTCTCACCGCCAATGGCTGCCCATTTTGTCCAATAATGGCCAATTTCTTACAGTTTTTTCTGGTATCCCTAGAGGCCCCAGCCAATGGAGTTCTAAACAAGATTGTTTCCGTCTTCTGAAAGTTGATTTTCAACTTCCAGTCGTCGCAATATCGCTTAATTTGATCGAAGTCACGCTGCAAAAGGATATTAATGACCTCGATTTTCGGACCTGATCTGTATGCCACCAAATCGTCGGCATACGCTATAGCATGTCTGAGTGAACCCACCAGATCACTCGTGTAAATGTTAAACAGGATCGGAGAATTGACCGCCCCCTGCTGTAAACCGTTTTTAATTTCAAAGACTCTGCTCGAAGTCACGTTGCCACATTTGACAACGAACTTCTTTCCCATAAGCATATTATAAATTATATATAGCAAAGGTTTGTGCATCCCCCGCCTGGTCAACTTGTAGAAAAGTCCCTCTAACCATACGGTGTCGAAAGCCTTCTCAAAATCAACCAGACAAGCACCCGTGCATTGGTTTTTGCATTTATTCCACTGAATGTCGGAAACCAGTTTCGACGCGGCATGAATAGTGTCATGCCTCGCCCTGAAACCAAACTGGTTGTCCGGGATTATGTTATTGTCCTCGACCCACTTTAACAGGGCTCTATTTACAACCTTTTCAAAGACCTTGCTAATATTCGGAAGCAAGCTAATTGACCGGAGATTGGCAGGGTTCGTCCTATCTTTACATTTTTTCGGGATAGGGTGTACCACAGCTACCTTCCAATGCGCCGGATAATGTGCATTATTCAGCGCATTGTTAAACAGCGTGGTGAAAATATCTACAGCCTCCAAAGGCAGGTGTCTCAATACGACGTTTGGGACACCATCCATCCCCGCCGACTTTTTATTCTTTAGTGACTCGAAGATGCACAGAAGATCATCCTTCGACACGAACAAGTGCGATGCATCTCGGCCATTGGCGACAACTGCATTAGCATGGTTTTCATCAGTGAACACGGTGAATCCGTTATTCTCAGATCGCCAATTCTCAAGTTCGGTGCGGAGATAGAAGTGGCTCACCAGAGCCCTATTCTCAATGTCGTGGTTACGGCGAACAGGATTGTTCACCGTATACACGGCCTCGAAACAAGCGCCCAGCAAATCCACTTTCTCCTGTGGGTCCTCGACCACGAAAAAATCGTCTTTTGAAGCGACACTTTCTGGACTTATTCCAGCAGTCAGTATTGTCTGTCTGTTCTCTGCTGTCTGGGAGATTCGAACACAAGGAATATCATTGTGATCTTTCCTCCTGAACAACTTATTTATCTGTTCAGGCAAGCACTCATGCACTGTGCCATTGAAGCCACGAGTTTATCCAGTTTTTATTTCAATTTTTTCTTTCTAAGTTTTCTCTAATTCAATTATAATCCCAAAAACAAATTCTGAAGCCAACGATTATATTGATCTGAAAAAATGAGCTACGGCGGACGTCACCGAACCTCCTTTAACGAAAAATATATCAGATGAGGACTTAAGAGCAATGGTTGAAAATGTACCTGATAATATGGATTCAGCTATAGACAAAGAGCTTTCAAAATATCCCTGTCACACTCAAGCAGTCGAAAGATGTGTTAAGCTGGTGACAGAAGCTTCTGTTTCAGTGTGTGGCCGATAATCAAGAGATGGATTTATCAAAGCTAGGATCTTATCTCAAAAACTGTTGCCGCGATTTGAAATCAAGAAGGAATTCGTTAAGACCATCAAAACATGAAATATTTCGTTAATTACATGGCGTCGTGTGCATGAGAATACCGCACAACTGACATTTTTCCCAAAATGCAGGTTTTGATGAAAACGTGATCTAGGTGTCAAAGCGCACATTTTCAGAAATTTTCAGAGTGGTGGCATCTACTTTTGGGTGTTTTAAACCAGTTTGAAATACGGCACAACTTCGCCCATACAATTTTTTTTTTGTGAAACATAGCACATCTGCATTTTCCCGCCTAAGTTGGCTGTCATTCAGTTCTTATTTTTTTAAATCTCTTCCAACGGTTCCCTCTCATTACTGCAGAAGGTCTTCCGCAAAGCAGTACTTACAACCACCAATAACATCGATAAGTGAAGTTTATAATTCATACACAGCAAAGTGCAATGAGAACAAAGACCTGATCATATCCAAGAGGTATTTTTATCAAGACTTTCGAAGACAGATCATTGGAATTTTTACTCCCAAAAAAGAGCAGTGCGATCTCTGTGTTGCTCATAAAAATGGAAACATTCTTGATGAGGAATACATTTCTCATATGGAATCAAAGCAGAAAGCTTCTAAGATTTCGGATAAAAAACTAGCTTTGGAAGGCAAAATAAATATGTTTTGCTCGGATCTTCAAGCCGTGAAGCACTCAAAGCCAGTTCATTGTATTTTAAAACAAAATTAACTGTTCATAACTGTACAGTTTATGAATTAGCTAGGAAGAAAGTAAAGTGCTTTTGGTTCGATGAAACAAACGCATATTTGAGTGCTTCAACATTTACTAGTTTACTAGTCAAGTTTTTTACAGATATTTTGGACGAATCAAAGCTGCCAATAATTTTGTACAGCGATGGATATACATACCAAAACAGGAACGTTGCCCTGCCCTGTCTAACTTTACTGCGTTTGGCGATGATCTATGAAACACTTATAACTTAAACATTTTTGACGAAAGGTCATACAAAAATGGAGAGCGACAGTGTTCATATCGTCATTGAGAGCAAGTTGCGTAGCAAGGAGATATACTTACCATCGCAGTACATAACCCTGACCAAAGATGCCTGGACACAACCTTTTCCATACAAAGCCGAAAATATACACTTTTCTCCAATATTGGATTATACGCAAAAGTCTGACTTTATCTATAAAACGATAAGACCAGGTAGTATTGCTGGGGATGAAACAGTAACTTGCCTTAAAGTTTTATTGTATGCATCAGGAAAAATATTTCACCGAATTGACATAATTCATTTTTTATATAATCGGTAATGGTTGTGACTGTTTTTAAATTAAAGCCTTCTTCGAATTTAATTTCCTGAGAAAGATTCTGAAAACGCTGTGAAGCATTTTTCAATTTTAATAATACATATACTTTCCCGCTGATACAAAAAAAAATATAGGGGCGGGCTACAGTCCGCTTGGGCGAACTGTTGGATATCCTATTCTTATTCCTATCCCTCATAAGGGGGCGTGACAAAAGTCTAAGTATGGTTGAATTGTTAAGAACGCTGTACATATTCTGTTATATAACATTTATAAGATTTTATCAAACAAAAACGAAGCTTTTGTAAAAAAAACGTTCCCTAGCTCAAACTTTGGTTTTTCAATAAAATTATTTTATTTAATTGTGGGCGTGTCAGTAAGCGGATTTAAAAAAAAATAACACATGAGCATAGAGGACCCTCAGAGAGTATATATTATAAATTTCAGCTCCCTAGCTCAAACTTTGGATTTTCAAAAATATTTTTTTTGTAAATTGTGGGCGTGTCAGTAGGCGGATTTTGAAAATATTTACACATGAGCATAAAGGGCCCCCTTGAGAGTATATATTATAAATTTCAGCTCCCTAGCTATTTTCAAAAAAAAGTTTTTTTTAAATTGTGGGCGTGTCAGTAGGCGGATTTTAAAAATATCTACACATGAGCTTAAAGGGCCCATAGAGAGTATATATTATAAATTTCAGCTCCCTAGCTCAAATTTTGGTTTTTCAATAAAATTGTTTTATTTTGGGCGGATTTTGAAAATTTTATATCCCGAGCAGTTTTAGGAGTCATAGATCATTATATAAAAAGTTTCAGCTTTTAGCTCAAGATTCGATTTTTTCCAAAATTTTGTTTTTTTGAGTTTGTGGGCGTGTCTGTGGGATTTCAAAAATTCGTAAACTTGATTATTTCGGGACCCTAGAGAGTATATGGTTAAAATGTCGGCTCTCTAGGCCCAGCTTAAAGGCCTAATTTTTGCCGACGGACGGACGGTCGGACGGACGGACGGACATGGCTAGATCGACATTACTATCGATGCTGATCATAAATATAGTAACTTTTAGGGGTCTACGGGCAATATTAAGGTACGTTACAAACTATGCGTCAAAATTAATATACCCTTAGAATAGGGAATAAAAACTTTTTCGAGGAAACTTGGACAGTCGATACATCAACACCTGATGCACAAATAGTATGAGAGTAAAAGTAGGTTAAAGCTTGATAATTACATCTAAACGGTGAACCCAAGAAGATATGTTTGCCACCAGTTAAAACAAACTTTTAAGTTAGCCTTCAGCAATTAAGTATCATCCCTCAATAAATTATGCTGAATTTTAATCCTGTATACGGACGATATTTCATAAGGTGAATTGAAGATATCGCAATAACACAATAAAAATAAATTGCATTGGAACCCATTCTCTCAAAAAGTTTAGGTAGGTATGCAAGAAAGTTTAACAATATAGCCTATAGTTAGAAGTTTCACTCTTACTGCCTTTTATTATGAACAGGAATTATTATGAAGAATTATTTCTATTATTTTAGAAACACTAAGGATATGGTACTCGTAGATAGCTGAAAGTGTGCAGTGTATGGTTGGGCTAGATTTGAAATACAGTTTTTAACAACAACTACAGCGATAGGGATAGAAATAAGGTCAGACGACGTTTGGTTAAGATAGGTGCCTAAAGTAAAGAGACTCGCACAAGATGCTTAAGTTTTTGTAAACAGAAACAAAATTAGAACATTTGATATGAGAGTTGGATCTGAGGAGTTTAATTCTTTTCTTATAATCAATACTAGCTGACCCGCCCAGATTCGCTTGAAGTCTAATAACAACAAAAATCTAAATAAAAATGCGACTTTCAAAAAGTCAAGGAACTAATTTTATTTTAACCTAAATATATTATTATTATATTTTCTCAATAGTGATCACATAAATGTTTTAAATAGTTCAAAACATAGTTATTCTTTAACCTATACCTACATTCTACATTACGATAGTATAATCTTTGCTCGTCATCAGCAATGGTTACCATCCGCGATATTGTTTTGCAAAGAACATTGCCATATCGGCAGTTGAAAAATTAATTTTTTTAGATCGCTCACTTGTTCTGTAGGATACGGCCAAAATAATAATATGGCAATTCTGTTTTGAATGTCCGTGTTTGTGATTGCATTTTTGTGCCCCATGCAAAAACACACATCACATATTTGTTCTTTTATGAATTTGATCCACATACTGCTTGTTGTAGATTCTTATTTGCACGGAACAAGAATTCTAAAGATACATTTTTCCCGTTGATGAAAAAAAAACTGTTTTAGATTTACTGTTGCCTTCTATACGGAGTAGAAAGCTGAATAGTGCCTAAAGTACTCGTAAGAGTATTGCCTATAACTCGAATGATAGGTTCAAGGAAGTGAAATAAACAAAAAACAGTGTGCACCTTCTTTTCCCTTAAACGACGAATTTTTAAAAATCGGGTCCTATCTAACGTCCTGGACATTATACAGACCCTCCGTGCTGAATTTAAGTTTCGGCTTAGGCTTGGCCGTGATTATTCGGTTTTTTATACTTGTACTTAGGTATACCAAGCAGGGGAAGAATCGTAGTTCGCATAGTACCTAAAACTGAAACAGATTGTGAGATACAACACATACATATTATATGGATGCGAATATGAATATGAATATGAATATGGATGCGTGTTTTTAGAAGTGGCAATCGCGAAGTCCGTCAATGAATATAATTTCTTTTTCAGAAATAAAATTTATCGAAAAAAAAAAATAATTTAATCTTTTAATTCTTCCCAAATTAAAGTGGAAGCAACAACAACAAGTTCATTTTCACAATCAGAGGTGAAGAGTTGGTTAATTGTTGGAAAAAAATTACATATATGTATTATGTTTATGGTCACAAAATGACACATATATTTATTTTTTGTGAAAAAAAGACAAACGCCAATGAAACAGTAACCTATTTCAACACAAATCAACAATGCAATGACAAATTGGATAAGCTGCTTAAGTCGTCGGGTCATAAGGTGACCCCAAACGTAACAATGTGCGCACACCTACATAAGTACTTGTCTGAAATAGGTTTGTTAAATAATTGATCAACAGTCCCTCTAGAACTGGGATCCACTTTGGAATTTTCATATTTAATTCAATCAATTCAATTCAATTTATTAATCTAAAATGTAAGCGGGCTGTACAATGAAACTTAGAGACCTAAGTACTTATGGTACAATATATATAAAATAAATTTACAATATTATAAACAAAAACTTAAAACTAAAGAAGTGGGAAATATAAGACTGGCTATGGGGGAGGTAATAGAATCTATTTAATATTATTTTTACTTTTCTTTCGTTCTTTTTCCTTTTTTATTGCTGCGACGAAAAATGAACAAAAACTGCTGCCTTGAAATGGTCACTCCTTGATAGGCTTTTAATATGATATGATTTATATAATTTATAATTTGTATGACAGCACAAGCTACATCATTTCTGAGTAACAGTAGCTATTTACAGTTTTATATAGTGCAACCAATTTCCAGTGAAATGCTGGTTTGCATATATTTTCTGTCACACAAATAACATCTTGGCATGTATATAGTTTCACCTTGCCTTTACTTTTATAAATGTTCGCCTTGAAATATTCATTTCAAATCAACTTACAATTTAAATTCTCCTGTATCAAATGTATGATATATATTTGAGTTTGCTTACTAAGAGCGCTCTCCCACTTTATTTCAAATTCCTATTTGCTAATAACTTCCTGTTTTCGACAAAGTCTCATTGCGGAAGCCCAACTAATATAATACTTCTGCAGTAGAATTGCGGCAGCTGTGCGGCTAGTATTCGACTTGTATAAAACTTGCAGAATTTGCTGGTCAGACCACCCTGTCAGTGGTTTGAGTTTATTCATAGTTCAATAGGTAAAGCTACATCTTAAGCATCTCTAGAAATATACAACGCACAGTTGATAGATATTGCCCACTTAATACTATCTTAGACAGTTAAATAAACACATAAACATTGATATTACAGCAACTTTCTACGAACCTACTTGATTCCGTACACATTTACAAAGTAAGACAATATGACAATATGTACCATCACTCCGATTCAACAATCATAAAGAGTATTCATCCACTATTGAATCACCTAACACCAGAATGCGAAACGGACTGCAGTCTACAGTACCGGCAATGTTTGTACAAATTTCATGTTTTATGATCACCATATACCTTTCCCACGTGATACTAACATTTAACCCATCGTACACTTATTATCATAAAGTAACAACTACTATGTATGTAACACTTTAGCAAACCGTCCGAACGTCTGCTTCTCATTACCGCTGTTGACTCAAAATCCAATTAAATTGTCAATACCCAACAAATGTAATTGAAACCTTTCATCCGTCTTGTCCTAAAGAGTATCTCCTTAAAGTCAATTTCGTTTCGGTCGTGATATTTAACCCTAACAATCAATAACTGCACCTAATTAACTTCATACTAGGAAGCGTATTTATATCTATCCGTTTTCACAATAGACTATATTTAACTAGATTGGACTGACCGAAAACCAAGTCCTTTTGCTCACCGTGCACTCATTTCATTGAATAAACAAACAAAAAGAACGAGTTATGTTCACCTCCATTTAAATAAACGGTCGAGGACTAATTTTCACCCTAAAATGTGGCTATCGCCAAGCAGAAGTAGCCTAGCGCGTGAAAGCCTAGGGGAAGACAAGAATCCATTTCCATTGCTCAAAGTACCACAAAATCATTGTACAACCAAACTGTGGAATGATCATCATTATTTTTATACTACATCGCAAATGAGAATTACATACCCACGATGCAGCCATAGATACGCACGTAATTGTTATCTACGAGTATCTGCCTGCCGCCGACATATTGTGCGTCAATATTTGGTTAAGTTTTGTTATTAGAACTCTTGGCATTCTCATTTATTAGTGAGACTGTGCGGCGACGGCGGTTCTATGCATATTCCACTAAGCCTATTAAATGAAATCGTTCTAATGGATACTGACCACCGACCGGTACCTATTTGAGGCGAGATTGTGTGCGCGACCATCGTGGGTACCCATGCCCATATCACGGATTGGCCTAGGTTATTTTCGAGTATCACTGCGAGACCTATGACGCGTGAGATGCGCACTAGCTGCTGGTGCTGTTATGGTGCTGGAAGCCGACTTAAGCGCGGCACACATCAAAGTGCACTTGCATTTATTTTAGTGTTTAATGGCTGCTCTTTAGTTGTTTCCTTAATTTTATTTTGTGTTCATTTGGATGGAAGTTCGTTTTTCAATACTTCAACTTTGCTTTATTAGAGTAAATATTGAGAATGATGGAACCATTTTTCAGGTAAATAACTAGAATTTGCTGTACCAGCGATCTCTAGTGCTTGTGAATGGGTTTGATGCATATATTAGTGTTCTAGAACTCTGCCGCCTGGAGGATGATGCCATCTGTTGGCAGGTGTTAAATAAACGCATTGCATCAACTGCGGAAGATACTCTAATGCGGAATTGTTTCTAGAAGACGTCATAAAGGGGGTCATTTAGATGCTTGTGTAATGCTGGAGAAATTAGCACATGCGTTTTATTTTTTATGGTTTAGTTTGATTGACGGGGAATGTGACTGAGGTGAAGTAAATATCATTCATGGGATACCATTTTGAGATTCTTATTTTTTTTTTCATTTTTAAACACTGCAATTTCAGATTCAAATTTATTTCAAAAGTTATCTAAATAATCAGTTGACTTTCATGAATCCTCAGTTATCTAAAATTATCAATTTGAATTTACAGTATCAAACAATCTCAAAATGTCACTACCAAAGAATAATCATGCGAGCTACTTCACAAATGACTATTGAATATTCAAATACGATCGACAGCGGAGTTAGGAAACACTGCCAACAAAGATGGGCTGACCATCATAAGGGAAGCGGTAAAACGGCAAGGTTATGATCTATATAAGAGGATTACAAGCCTCTCACATAATGGTATCCCTACTGGTTCGCCGCCCGTTCGGTCTCAAAAGTTATCGACTGCCCGCCCGGGCTTATATCATTTCGTCAATTCGGCTAAATTTCGTTGCATTTGTGCGATCCAGGAGTTTTCAGGCCTGCAAAGACAATGAGAATACATAGAGTTGATCGATTTAGGTACTACCAGACTGTCAATGCAATTTTTTAGTAATGTTTCCGGACCCAGTTGTGGTATGGATTTTATTGAACCATTTATATCCAAACAAGCAATCTTTTATACCCTGTTTAGCTTCTTGGGGAAGGATTTGACGTTAATCGCCTCCCACCCATCAGTCGAACCATATGTAAGACATCATCTCAAAATCGGAGTGTACAAGCAGTTTTCTATTGTCGTCTGTAAGGCCAATTTCTACCCAAACGATTTCCCTTATTCTCCTTGCCGTATGTTAAGAATCTTAGCAAACCTGGCAGCGACGCCTGAGAAGTTTCGATTACTGGCTGTGACACAAAATTGTACATCTTACGAGTACATTTATTTTGTACTTACCAACGAGTGAAGACGGCCAGGCGAATAAAAAGGAAAAAACGTATGTTATTTATATTATTAATAAAGTCTTAAAATGAAATATATTGTTGTTATCAAATATTTTTTTTATAACAACATTATTAAAAGTTATAAAAAGTGGAAATATTCGTTTCTTTTCACAACACCGTTCGTTTTCAGTTTAAATTGAAGTTGAATACAACACAAGGAAATGAGTTGAAATGAGCACCTTTCAGTTGCGGTGGGTCCAATTTAATTATCTTATTATTTCCTAGTGCGAACGAGATGAGCCAGATCTTTTTGGGGTTGATCGCAGGTCCGTTGATATCGAACAACTTTGATATTTCTGATAGTGGAAAGATACGTTATAAGTACAACTATGTCATCTGCGTACGCAACTGTGTTTGTGCCTCAACTGACAAGGGATTTGAGAATTGTGTGTATTAATATGTTCCTTAGAAGAGGAGAGGATCGCTTCTTTCGCGGTCCCACAATTAACGTTCTTCGCAATGAAGTAGTCCCCAACATGATTGCTGTTATTGAGGCCGCTGTAAAAATACCCCAATAGTCTTAATCCAGTTTGTCAGAAACTGTGACGAACCAAGTTGGCTGAGTGAGGAGATGATGACTTGTATCCAGTTAATTAAAAGCAACTTCCCTGTCCAGAAATGCAGCCAATCTCAATCGTTCTAGTTACTTCATGCAGCGTGTTTCAACAGATCTGCCTCTGAAATTGTGAGTGTTTTTCACTACATAGAGAACCATTTGCCTCGAGTTTTTGCCTTAAATGCAGGTTCAATAGCCTTCTCAAGGTATTCATGAGAAGTGATATAAGACTTATTGGTCTGGTCATTGGTGATTGGGTTTCGCCACTAAAGTACGAAGCTGTATTTTAGTAAAAAAAAAACTGTTAGTAATACATTTTTTCCTCACAGGTACAGCAATGGAGACACAGTGGCTGTAAAAATTGAAAATCCGGGAAGGAACCTTATCCTCGCTTCAATTTATATGGCACACGATGAGGTAAACCCACCATCCGATACAGTCCGGGAACTAGTGGAACACGTTAACACACGGAACACATCCTTGGTGGCAGGTTGCAATGCGAATGCACACTACACGCTGTGGGGTAGTACAGAAATAAATGTAAGAGGTGAGTCATTGTTTGAATATATTATTTCCGCAAATTTAGCTTTGTGTAACAGGGGAAACCAGCCCACTTTCCAAAACAGAAACAGGGCAGAAATTTTAGACATAATTCTCAAAAGCAACAACGATCATGTCAGGGTGGAAGACTGGAGAGTTTGTCGAGAGAACTACTACTTGTAGAATACTCTTTACTCTACAATATATGCCACAACCAATTTTTATGAACCCTAGGAAAACAAATTGGGCAGACTATGCGAAAACGGTCAGTGAGTACACACAGCATCCAAAAGAGGACACGTTTGTCGACACTCACTCAATCGACAACGCAGTCTACTATATTACCAAAAATATGCACAAAGCCTTTGTTAAACACTGTCCCATCTCTCGCAATCGCAAACCCACAAAGGCAACTTGGTGGACCAGCGAGCTTCAAAAGCGGCGAACTGTTAAGACAACCGTTTAACCAGTGGCGAAGCCTCATATTGTTCAAGTCGTTCATGAACGACTAACTTTCAGAAGAAGTTATCTCAATTTTTGCGTTCTCTATATACGAGTACATATAACATATTTATACTCTTCTTCCCATTGCTGTAATTTTTCATATATCAACTCGTGCATTTCATATTTTAACATTTCCACACAGAAGTGAACCACCTACCAACTAACCGTAGCTTTTTTCCAACTCTACTTTCCAACTCGTTCAAACGATTCGGCAACGAAATGATACCATGG
Source organism: Portevinia maculata (assembly GCA_949715645.1). NCBI lineage: Eukaryota > Metazoa > Arthropoda > Insecta > Diptera > Syrphidae > Portevinia > Portevinia maculata. The sequence goes on from OX454527.1 coordinate 181,774,627, forward strand.
AAAGTACATGCACAAATAAAAAAAAAGAATTTCACGTGTTATATAAGCCATTTCGTTCAAGTCGCTTTTGAACGAGGCGAGCTTGGTATGATGTGTGAAACGAATACAGAAACAAGAAAAACATAGATCGAGCGCTGTAACAACCATTTCATTCAAACCATCTGATCTTGTGTATGGTATGTATCAATCTCTCCAACTCGTGGAAACGATTCTGCAACGAAATGATACAATTATTGAAAGTAAGGAACGCAGAAGCAAAAAAATCCTGTTTTGTATGGACCATTTCGTTCAAATCCCTTTTGAACAGGAAGGCTTTCTTTTGTGCTTGAAGTTTGCCGCGTGCGGTGTATATCCATATAATGAGTAGGGAAATTCTCGATGTTTTCTTTACCTCTTCTTATCAGCAAGTACGTCTGTGTCACACAGCCACTAGAAGTACCTATACTCTATCCAACAAAAATTGTCAGTACAGGGAAGATAGGATGTTTGTCTCTCAGTCTGGTTGCAACAACTTACATAAATCGGTCCCTCTTTTTTTTTTTTATATAATTTGCGTGCGCTAAAGGGATTTCTTTTTTCTGTAGTACATAGTACCCTTATAGTGGAAACCACAGCGCAGGCATTTTTGTTTGTTTCTGTAAGTAGCTGCCAGCAAATGATTCATTGCCTATTTCTGGGTGCTACTTACTGTATGAAAGAATAGAAGGATAGGAAAGAAGTTTGGTGCGATGGGATGTTTTTCTCAACAGGTGGCGCCTAAATTGCTTTAGGGAGATCTGTTTTTGTTGTGTGTATTCAATTTATAAAAATCATGGCCCTGGTCGGGATTCGAACGCACGACCTGCCAATCACTTATTGAATACACTACCATCGCACCATTGCCACCTGCAAGCTCTCACAGGGTTGCCGTAGTGTATATGATAATTCGCCATAACTCAGAGAGCAATTCTATTAGGGTTACCATCTTCCAATTTAAAATAAAAATATTGCGGAACGATACAAATTCTGTTTACCTTTTTCCTTTTCTGATAAGATAATAATAGGCGCGTTTTTTAAGGGTATCTCCAGTAGACCAACAAAATATATAAATTTCGTAATATAAAAAAAAATCAAAACGAAAAATATATCACTGTAATCCAATTTATTCATTATACATTTTAAATATTGTAAAACATAAAATACTAATTTCTAATATCACTACTCAACTAATCCGATGTGTAATTATTGCTACTACTCTCGTTATTTAGGGCTATTATTAACCTTTCAACTGCTTCCTCGGAAAAAACGTCCATTTCCCACATATTCGGCTCAACAGCCTGTTCAACGTGTTGGACACATCGATGCCATTTTTCCTTGTCAACCATTGTAAGTGTTGTCGTTAGTAACTCTCTTATTTGAGCCATTTTATTAAATGGCTTGTTTTGGCTTGCTACAAAATATTTCACTTGAGCCCAAACCAATTCTATTGGATTAAGGACACAGTGATAAGGCGGCAAGCGAATCACTTCATGTCCCGCATTTCATCCACGACATATATTTCATACTTGGCTTTGTAATGTTTACGAGTTTAAGCAACCCATTGTATGATTTCATCCCTACCTAACTTGAGATCCTCCTTTTGGGAAATCACGTATTCATTGGCAAAACAGGCGTCTTTCATCGGAAAAACAAAGACATCATACAAACAGGTACATAATGAGATGAAAGGATGTATTTATGTTTTTTTTTATTTAAACAGTTTGCGACATAAACTCAATCAGCAAGATTTTCTAAAAACATTTCCCAGTCCTTTCCGCTATATGTATATTGTGAAAGGTAGACACAACCAGGCAATTAGAATACAAACTAATATAACCACGACGCAATGTCATATACATAAACAGATGGTAAAAAAACTGCACTTGTGCAGCTGTACAATACAAATACAATCAAATTAAAACCGAATGGCAACACCCCACGTAATAATTTGTTCTCAAAGGCACCAAAACCGAAAGTTCTTTGACAAAATCCATAGAAAAACCCTTAATGATATGCTTCATTGTAGAGATGGTAATACTCCTCTGATGTGCTTCAGTCACACACGCTGCTTATTTTGGTGGATGATAAAAGCAAGCGAGCACAAGACGATCATGTTCATTGCCATTCGGCTGTGTGGGAGACTGGATGTGGTGGGTTGTATGCGAATTTTAGGAAAATTACAACAACAATTCCTTGGTATGACAGTGGCTTGGTTTTCATTTCAGTGGCAATTCTTGCGTTTGAGTGCCGTGAGAGTATCTACAGGCACCACTGATGGAAAAAAAGCTCCTCCATAAGGCCTGTACTGACAATTTTTGTTGGATAGTGTATAGATGGATATATTACGTCCTGTGTAAGATAGAAATAAAAGAGGATGACTGTTTTTTTTGGAAAAGGTAAGGGTAAATAAAGACAAACATTAATTTGTCATACATTTTTATTAAAAATTAAATAAGAACTACATGTGTGTCACGCTAAGATATTTTGCATGTTGTTGGCTTTTTTGATAATACTATTAAATTTTTTGATAATGTGATACACTCAAACACGTACATAAAATTTTATAAGAAATTCTCTGTTGTGATTTTTACCGCAAAATTAATCAATGTCATTTTTTAATAAATTATCTATACATTTTCATCTCAAAATTATTACAAAATTACAAATTTGGAAAACAAGAAATTAATTCTTGCTCCAGGCTCTCTATCGCATCTAAAATCTCTTGAGAATTGCGTGTTAAATGCGCACCCTCATATTCTTTGAAATCTGTGAATATGGAGGAAACGCTAGGTTTCTGACTAAATATCAGCTCACACTTGTGTTTTTGACGGTTTTTTTTTTAAATGTAGCCTGCAAAATAATAAAACGCATTTTCGCTGCCGAAATCAACAGTTAAAGTCAGATTCGGTTTTGAAAATGTTTTTCACATTTTCCTTCTTTTTAGATAATTGCAACTGCATTTAACGTCGTAAAAAAAATCGAAATGTAAAAAAAAAAACATTTTGTTCCTTTAGTTTGAAAAATTTGTATTGTTAAATAAACTTGCTTAAAACGATGTAAAAGTTATTTTTTATTTAATTTCAAAATTTCTTTTTACTGGTAAAAATGATCTTAACAGCTATTGCAATTAAAACTTCACTGAACGACTACACATTTTTGGCACGCGTCGCTACGGTGTTTAACAAAGCAAGACAGAGTAAAGCAGATGAAGACTGGACTAAGTATGGGTCCGAACTTAATCTATACACTAAAGAAATAAGGAGAGCAAAACTCGAATCCTGGAATACGTTTTGCGAATCCATAGAGAGTACAAACGAGGCCGCCAGACTACGTAAAGTATTATCCAAAGACCCCACGGTCCCAGGCTATATTAAACGTGCTGCCGACTCTTGGACAGAGTCTAGCCGAGAAACTCTGCAAATATTAATGGATACCCACTTTCCGGAGTCTAGTGAAACCACTGGGTGTGAGATCAACTATACGCCGGTTCCGCCAGACACACAACCGGAAATAGCAATGGAAAGCATTATAACAGAGCACAAAATTGATTGGGCAGTCAAATCATTCAATCCCTACAAATCGGCGGGACCAGATAATGTCATTTTCAAAGGCTGTATAAGAATCTGCTACATACCGCAAAGCTAGAAAGAAGTTAAAGTGATATTCATTCCCAAAGCAGGGAGACATACACTGCACAGCAAAAGATTATATGCCGATAAGTCTCTCCTCTTTTCGCCTAAAGACACTGGAGAGAATAATCAACTTATACACAAGGGACCTTCTAAACGAAAACAACCTATGCAGCACTCAACACGCCTACCTCAAAGGCAAGTCCGTTGAAACATCCCTGCACGAAGTTGTGTCAATAATAGAAAAAGGATTTTTGGACATTGAGGGAGCTTTCAACAATGTTAAAACAGCGGCCATAAAAACAGCGCTCGAAGACTTAGGAGCGAAAAAAGAAATAACGAACTAAGTTAACGAAATGCTCAACAGCAGAGTAATTATCTCAGAGATCGGTGAGAGTCACATAAGGAAAATAGTGACCAGGGGAGGCGTCATATCTCCCCTTCTGTGGCTCATAGTGGTCAACAAAATCCTCACGACTCTAAAGGTCAAAAGGACGAAAATAGTAGCGTACGCAGACGATATTGTAATTCTAATAAGTGGCAAGTACCTCACCACTATTAGTGAACTCATGGAATCTGCCCTAAAAGAATTATCGTCGTGGGCAAGACCGAACGGCCTTGGAGTTAATCCAGTCAAAACCGAATGCGTTCTGTTCACTAGGAAAAGAAAAATCGAGAAATTCGATATGCCGAAGCTAAACGGAATTCGTCTGAAACTTTCCCCGGAGGCAAAGTATCTGGGCATCATCCTAGACCCTAAGCTTACTTGGAAACGTAACACAGAAGAAAGAGCAAGAAAAGCACTATGCGCCTTCTACGCATGCAAGAAGACCTTTGGCAAACATTAGGGTATGCGCCCTTACATAACCCATTGGATGTACACAGCGATCAATAGACATCCCAATTAGTGCAGCAAAAAGAAACATTGACCAAAAATTGAGAGAACATATTAACACTACCTGGTCCCAAAGGCACGACTGTGTTATATCTAGCAGTCTATGGCCAAGAATCGACGAGAAAAGAACAAAACACATTCTGGGAATGAACAAACAAGAAATACGTATCCTAACCGGCGTACTGACAGGCCACTGCACCACAGGTGTAATGGCAAACAGGCTGGGAATTAGCTCACCAGACTACTGGAGGAGCTGTCAGGATATAGAAGAAACCGAGAGCATCAAACACCTGCTTTGCGAGTGTCCAAACCCCCAGACATCTCGACTTCGCTATCTGGGCAACAGATTTTTCGAAGACTTAGAGGACGTAGCGTAGGTACCACTCACGGACACAATCAGGTTTGTCAAGAAGACAGGTTGGTTCCAATAGGCCAACCAGCAAGAATAATTTAAACGGAGTATGGTAAGTGTTTTTACTGCAAATAAAGTTTCTTACCACGATAAACAACAAGGGATCACAATGGACCAATGGGCCCCCGTGCAAGCACAGCAATTGCTGTGCACCTCCCTTCTAACCTAACCTTCCCCACTTTCATGCTTAAAATTACCCACACATCTTTTGAGCTTTCTAAATTGAATTCCAAATCCAGACAGCCTCATTGTTTAATTTTTCAGTTCATCGTCTGTAGAATGACTGGCCATCCAGTCTCTCTGACTTAAATGGTTGAAAAGATTTAAGTACCCATGCTCTCATTCTCACTCTTAACCCATCCCTGAATGGGGATTCGGTAGACAGGTTGTCAGGTAGACTACTGAGCGTAGGTTTCATCCAAAAACCATCCAGCGAAACCTCCAAGTTGTTTAATCCCTGCCTCACTTTTAGCCATAGCCTGACAAAAAACCAAGATCATAAGCAGAATCGATAAAAAACTAGAGATCTTTTTAATTCGTGTCAAGAAATATAGCTACGTACGTACATTATAAATGTTTATATAACTTAAACTTACTTAAGAGTGTCCTAAAATTTAAGCAAGCTTTGAATTAAATAGAAAACATGTTTTTATGTCATTTGTCCGATGTGCTATTCCATACATACCCTATCCTGTGTACTTTATGATTCAATAAAAAATAAAAATCTAAAGAAAAAAAACTGTGTTTTCTTTTCATTCAGATCTTGCGTACATTTTGGGACACCCTTCAAACCTTCCGTACATTTTTTGAAACCCTTTATTTTGAGTTGCTTGGCTTTAGGCCCTTTTACTTTTACTTTACTTTTAAATTCATTTTTATTAATTATTAGCTTATATCAACTTATATACTAGACAAAAATGAGTAAATCTAACTTAAAATTAACAGGATACTTATTCTAGATTATTGATCCTTATGCGGACACCCTAAACTTAACTCTATCTTATAATTATTGCCTTTCGGCCTAAAAACTATTTTACGAACTAATCTTACATATTATGTTTTCATCGAGAAAATTTTTAAGAAAACTCGGCATCTTTATCAAATTTTATATTTTTATATAAAAAAACAAATTACAAACTACCTACTCTACTTACTTAAACTACTTAACATATTCTAACTATAATTAGGATTCTGAGCACTCGTTGCATTACGAAACAAGTGGTCAAAATCCCAATTGCTTTCCGAGCGCCTGGCAGTCGTCAACGTGCACATGCGCCGCCGTGAGCTGACTGATGCCTTACAGAATCAATCACCTCCCGGAAGCACCACCACAAGTTGGCGAGCCCGGCCCCTCCCAGAAACGCCCTAGCTAACTTAATCTATCTTACAAACTAAGAGGATGTTACCTAGAGTAACGCACCGTCTTGGGAGGGCATGTTGAACCCTCCACCCTCAAAAAGCCACCAAAATTCGGCAAATTGCTTTTCTGTATCGAATTTATCCCTCTCCGCTATTGCGGTACTAAAACGGAGGAGCTCATGAGCATTGGCGACGTCCTCGCCGCGGATGAGCCGCTTATCTCTCGCACTGCGGTAGCGGTGGTATAATACCGGGATACCATCCCTCGTCTGTACCAGCCCTTTTGCATCAATATGGATAAATGCCTCTGGCGGGATAAAGCCAGACCGGAGCGTACTCTCTATGTACATTTCATTGGGGTAGTAAGCCCCAAAGATCAGACTATTGTCGCTGGCCATCGCCCTTGCAACGTGCCTTCGAGTCACCTTAATGAGGAAATTGTCAATCCTATTCAACTGAGCCCCATCGTATAGGACCTTGTTGGGATAATATTTTATATAGTTGGATTCAGGCGTTCGGAACAACCGGAGACAGGTCCTAAGACATTGTCTCTCCAAAACCCGAATCTTTTCCATATAGCTAGGCGCTATATTAAACCATAATGGACAACCATAAGCGATTATCGGCCTTATAAGGGCCACGTAGCAAATGACCTTCACTCTGGAGTCAAGTTGACTGCTATGAAACAGTCTCCTTGTCAGAGCATAAGCCTTCTTGGCCCCAGCAAGACAAGCAACTATATGTCTATCGAAATACAGATACTGGTCAAGCCAGATACCTAGATATCTAACTGCGCTTCTCACCGCCAATGGCTGCCCATTTTGTCCAATAATGGCCAATTTCTTCCAGTTTTTTCTGGTATCCCTAGAGGCCCCAGCCAATGGAGTTCTGAACAAGATTGTTTCCGTCTTCTGAAAGTTGATTTTCAACTTCCAGTCAGCGCAATATCGCTTAATTTGATCGAAGTCACGCTGCAAAAGAATGTTAATGACCTCGATTTTAGGACCTGACCTGTATGCCACCAAATCGTCGGCATACGCTATAGCATGTCTGAGTGAACCCACCAGATCACTCGTGTAAATGTTAAACAGGATCGGAGAATTGACCGCCCCCTGCTGTAAACCGTTTTTAATTTCAAAGACTCTGCTCGAAGTCACGTTGCCACATTTGACAACGAACTTCTTTCCCATAAGCATATTATAAATTACATATAGCAAAGGTTTGTGCATCCCCCGCCTGATCAACTTGTAGAAAAGTCCCTCTAACCATACGGTGTCGAAAGCCTTCTCAAAATCAACCAGACAAGCACCCGTGCATTGGTTCTTGCATTTATTCCACTGAATGTCGGAAACCAGTTTCGACGCGGCATGAATAGTGTCATGCCCCGCCCTGAAACCAAACTGGTTTTCCGGAATTATGTTATTGTCCTCGACCCACTTTAACAGGGCTCTATTGACAACTTTTTCAAAGACCTTGCTAATATTCGGAAGCAAGCTAATTGACCGGAGATTGGCAGGGTTCGTCCTATCTTTACATTTTTTCGGGATAGGGTGTACCACAGCTACCTTCCAATGCGCCGGATAATGTGCATTATTCAGCGCATTGTTAAACAGCGTGGTGAAAATATCTACAGCCTCCAAAGGCAGGTGTCTCAATACGACGTTTGGGACACCATCCATCCCCGCCGACTTTTTATTCTTTAGCGACTCGAAGATGCACAGAAGATCATCCTTCGACACGAACAAGTGCGATGCATCTCGGCCATTGGCGACAACTGCATTAGCATGGTTTTCATCAGTGAATACGGTGAATCCGTTATTCTCAGATCGCCAATTCTCAAGTTCGGTGCGCAGATAGAAGTGGCTCACTAGAGCCCTATTCTCAATGTCGTGGTTACGGCGAACAGGATTGTTCACCGTATACACGGCCTCGAAACAAGCGCCCAGCAAATCCACTTTCTCCTGTGGGTCCTCGACCACGAAAAAATCGTCGTTTGAAGCGACACTTTCTGGACTTATTCCAGCAGTCAGTACTGTCTGTCTGTTCTCTGCTGTCTGGGAGATTCGAACACAAGGAATATCATTGTGATCTTTCCTCCTGAACAACTTATTTATCTGTGGGAACATATTCGGACTACAGGTTTTAATAGCCCGAATTTTATTGCCCCAATACAGACTTACAGATTTTCTGTAATTTTCTTTTATCAGCTGTTTCAGGATTCGGATCTCTGAATTCAGCATCCTTACCTCCGGGTCGTTGCGATCAGTAAATTGCCTGTACAGCCGTTTAAGCCTCGAGAGCAGTCTACTTTTCTGTCGGTATAGTGCGTCGATTGTAGGGTTTCTGTACTTTTCTGTCTGGTCGTCGTCGGAACGTCCTACCCGAGGAATAGTTCGTTCCATAGTTCGTTTGATGGCGTCGTTCATTTGCAATAAATGGCGATCAATGTCATCATTTGTCATGTTACTGTTTGTCGGTGGGTCGATCCCACTCGAACGTATATCTCGCTTTAAAAATCTGGAGAAGCGCGACCATTGTGCCCTCCGATAATCGAATGAACACACTGCTTCGTACTCCTCCAGCAGCGTTTGCTCGTTCGGGATCCGTATTGCGGCGGCGAGTCCGTAGTGGTCACTATCGTACTCAAACGCACGCAAACAGTTCCGCGTGTTTTGAGATGTTCGTCAGTTGAAGTCTTGCGTCCGTTAAGGCCAAGTCCAGGAAAGCACCGCTTCTTGGGAAAGAAGGGATATCCGTCGCGTATAACTCGAGGTTGTACTCAATCATATTGAGGCGCCACCAGTCGTGAAACTGGTTGCTCCTGGGATTTGCAGTAACATTTCCCCATGCTGCATGTTTGGCATTAATATCTCCGGCCAAGAAGTAATAATTCTCCTCCGAGTTCAGCTGCAGACTACGAAAAAGTGTCTCGAGCTCTGTCATAAATTCGTTTGGTGGAGGTGCAGCAGGTGCGTAAAGCGACACCACATACATTCTCCTCCGGCTATGGAGAGGAATGCATATGATGCATGCCTCCAACAACTGGAACCTACGCACGTCCCCGCTATATATAACCCTATGGCGCAGGCCTTTTCGAATTAAGATTCCAACCCCACCTCCTTGAGTGGAGTGAGGCCGGTCTCTTCTTATTACATGATAGTCTTTGTATCCCAATTTGTGCTTCTGATTTAGCTTAGTTTCGCTAACCAAAAGCACATCCGGGTTTTCGGTTTTCAACAAATTGGCAAGTGACGTTCTTTTCTCGATCCTGACTAGTGAATTAACATTCACAGCAAGGATCTTTAAGTTTCCCTCATCCAGCGTAGCCATTAGATTTATGGCACACCAGACCCCACAAACAACTCCGAATAGATAAAGTCAATTCGGGCCGCTTGTTCATTTAACTGTTTCTGGAACTTATCGATCTTTCCGTGCAGAGACAGAAGGATCGATTTTAAGTCTAGATCCACCTCTGGTGCCTTTTGGGCTACCTTTGGCTGGTTTAATGTTATTTGAGCTTGACCCGGTCCAGCTGCCATTGGGGCAAAGGACACGTTGGGTGCCACAAAATTTGTGAACGAGCGACTCTTCTGACGCCTATCGCCTTCAGACTGCTGTTTGCGGGCCTGGACTCGCTTTTTCAGTTCTTGGTACTTTGGGCAACCCCTGAAGTTGGCGGGATGCCCAGAGTTCCTGCAGAGCACACAGGAGAGTACACTCCGGTCTTCGACTCTCTCCTTACCTAGAGAGCATTCACCATGTATGTGGTCCTTATCGCACTTGACGCATCTAAACTGCATGTTACAGTTAGCTGCGGCGTGCCCGAACCTTTGGCAGCGCATACATTGAAGTATGCGATCTGACCGTTTTAATTTCTCCCATCTAACAGCATGATAGTACAGGAAGCGGATATTTCGCAGCCTGTCAATTTTGCTGTCAGGAGTAAGCTGGACCAGGAAAAATGGTAAGTAACGGTTACCACCACTTGCCACAGCCGAGGAAAACGGCTTGACCCCCACGAACTTGAGGTCGTCGCTTTCAAAATTCTTAAGCTCTTTTTCGAGCTCCTCTGTTTTAATTGAGGGATCGATTCCTTTTAATACCACGGTTTTAAGCTTTTTCTCCCTTGGGGTGTACGTAAAGTACTCGGTCTTTACCTCTCCCAAGGCGGTGCGCACTCTCTGGTACTCCTCAATATCATCACACATAATTACATGTTTACTGGCAGAAAGCCTCTTAACATAAAAATTCTTAGTAATTAACCTACATAACCTAATACTATCACTAATATCGAAGTTACTTACATTAATCGGGGGAATTTTGTCCTTCCTTGCTGGCTTCTTCTGCGTCTGCTGCTTTGACTGCTGTTGCTGATTTGGCTGCAGTTGCTGCTTTGGCTGCTGTTGTTGCTGTTTTTGTTGGTTTCGTTGCTGTTGTCGTTGTTGTTGCTTCTGTTGATATTGTTGCTGGATTTGCTCCCTCAGCACTGTTTGTTGTTGATGTTGCTGCACTTTTTTCAGCCTCAGCTGCTCACGCTTCTCCAAGAGCTCTTTTATGAGCTTGTCTAGCTCAGCTACCTCATCCTCTACATCTCCATCCTCCATTTGGATGGCATTGCTTCCATCGTCGTCGACCGGTAGGTCCCTGAAGGAGTTTCCCTCTCCGACGTACCGGCCCGCTCCCCCTTCAGCTTCGGAGGAACTGGTATTATCCGTATCATCATCGGTACCAGCCACCGATGATGCTACGCTAGGACCCGCCAGGTTCGCCCTTCTCTTGGCAGCAAGATTCGGCTTCGGATTTACCTTCCGTCGCCTCTTCTCCACCTTACGAAACTCGTCATTCGCTACTTCTGTAGCAGGTTTTCCAGCTGCTACTTCTGATTTTGTTGGTTCTGGTATTGCCTGCGAAAGAACTCGTCTGGGCAACGACCGGCCCGTTGTTGTTGTTGTTGCTGTTGTTGTTGGTGTTGTTGTTGCAGTTTTGAATATGCTTGCAGCTGATGCATTTGGCATACACGCTGCTGATATTGTTGCTGCTGCTGCTGTTGTTGTTCCTGCTGCTGCTACGGTTGCTGCTGTTTTTGGTGTTGATGATGCTCTTGATGTTGTTGGTGTTATTACAGGCGATGATTTTTTTGCCGGCTCACGTGTTTGCACCACATGTCGCAACGGCACGCCCACACCCGTACGCGGGACCACCGTTTTCCGGGGGTCCATCCTACACCGTACGGAACTTTTCACACTTTTTTTTTTGCACTTTTATTAAATGTTTCTATCACCGTTTCTTAATAAATTATAAAAATTAAAATTCTGCTGGGAATCGAACCCACGCTTCTGGCGTCAGAGGCAGAGGCTCAGACTACCAAGCCAATTACACAAATAAAAATACTAGGCTAATCACCACTAATTAAACACTTTTCCGCTTACGATCTTCACTAACTAGCCGACCTGTCTCTAAAAGAGTTGCGGAACGACTGCGTGGCTTTAGGCCCTGTATGGGTAGGTATTAACAGCCAAATAGCTACTTTCAATTTTTTTTTTTATTTACTACTCACTTCGGGTAAATCTCTTCCCTTTATTAAAATCGAAGCGTTAAGCATCCGCTTTCGCTACCGTCAGTTCAATATTTCAATTCAGATTCATTTCGATTTGACGAAAACATTGTCTTACATTTATGTTGTATTGTGATATGTGATAGAGATGGTATGATTTTTATGTTGTTGTAGAGTATTGCTGATCGTGTCGTTCAAATCGAATAAATAAAAAAAATATCGTTCCATGTGTAAGCAAAGCTACGTCTGATGTCTGGTTTAAGAAGTGCAAAATTAACGGTTACATCAATGTAACCTTATGAGAACGCAATCAAAACACTTCCTTGCAAATGCATTATTTGATGTGGCAAAGTATACAACACGTATACACTTCGCTTCAACTGAATAAGCACAAACAGTTTCTAAGCTACGTTGTCCATTTTTTCAAAATCTTGTGCCGTTATATATCATTTGATGATGCTAACTGTTTGCTTATGAAGTTGACAAAATAAATGGGAAAGAATAATTCATAAAGTACCGCTATTTTTCCCCTGGTTCTCTTGCAAAGCATTCAATATGGAAAAATGCAGTTTTATTTTGTGTCAACTGAATAGGCACAAATATTGAAATTGGAAATAAAAGTTATTGGGATTAAATGAAACAAGTTTTTCTTAAAATAGTTTTTTATTGGTTAATTTTAGTAGTGTAGAATCGTACAGCCTCTTTATGTAGTCCAGCGAAATTTCCCTCCACGCCTATTTAATGGCTGCAATAAGGGATTATCTGTCCTCAAACTGACGGCCAGACTCATAAACTTTTCGTACTAAACATCCCCATACATTTTCTATAAGGTTCAGGTTCGGTGAGTACGGCGGCCATTGAAGCAATTCCACATTCCGCTCCTCTATCTAATTTTATAATATGCGCGCCGTGTGGTTGGGGGCGTTGTCCTGGTGAAAAGTTCAGTTTATGGGTCCAAAAATGCCTAAAAATTTAGGGAAATTTCTTTTCAAATTTCCTTTATAACTAAATGCAGTAATTTTTGAGGTTTGGAACTCAAGCTCAACAGTGCCATAGTAGCTAACTGCTCTCCATACCATAACATCACCTTCTTGACTATGATGCCGCGCTAAAATCCTCACATCACATCGTGGAAGTAATAATTAAACCCATCAGGGCCATCAAAATTAAACTTCTTCTCATCCGAAAAAACTACGCGAAGCCATCCATTTTTCCAACTCATATAGAGTCTAGAGAATTCTAATTGCATACACTTCCGTTTCTCGTTAAGTGGTGGTTTCCTTTGAATTTTCAACCGTTTTAGACGTTTGGCACTATTGATAACCCTTCGCACTTTTGAAACGCTTGCAGTAACACCGGCTATCTGCTTTTTTTTGCCGCAGAGTCGCAGGAATTGGAAGCACATCTTAAAATTGCTTTTCGATCAACTGCTGTTGTTGCCGTTTTTTGACCTCCTTTCATGTTTTTTCCGTACGAATCTGTAAGCGTTTGTTCACTAGAGAAGAATAATAAAACACTGTACAGGATATTAGTAATTATTTATATATTAGATTAAAACACGTCCGAACTGATTCACAACCGACAATGGAATGAATCTCTTACTCTACTTAAAACTACTCGTACTTAATACTATGCTTAATACTACCCTACCTATTCACCGGCAGTCTCTCTTTAGCTCTCTTTCGATGCGTACTATTTTCATTTGTATTATCTCTTGCCACAAATCTTTGCTTCTTAAATAAGAAAAGACCACACTAAAACTTCGTCCAATTTTGTCAGCTATAGAACGATCGAATCGATTTGAGCTCTTTCAACACTATTTAGAGATTTTGACCTACCCGTTTTTCTTTTAAAAACAAATAATCAAATAAAAATCACTTAAAGCACTTCAACTGTTGATCTAATGTGTCAATCTCCACAGAATACTCATAAGCAGTGAAAATAATGACCTTGTGTCTATTCAGTTGACGCAAAATAAAACTGCATTTTTCGATATTGAAGAGAACCAGGGGAAAAATAGCGGTACTTTTTGAATTATTCTTTCCGATTTATTTTGTCAACATCATAAGCAAAGAGTTAGCATCATCAAATGATGAGGGTGGCGACGGTGTAGAGGTTAGTGTGTTGGCTTGTGACCCGTGCGGTGCAGGTTCAATCCCCATGGGGAACAACAACATACGCCACCCATTCACATACCTCTACACCAAAAGGAGGATTTCTGCCTGGTAGTACAATGGACCGTTACCGAGTCTGAGTGCTCTGGGATTTGGATTTCCTTTTTTTTTATAAAAAAAAAAAAAAAATCATCAAATGATATATTACGGCACAAGGTTTTGAAAAAATGGACAATGTAGCTTAGAAAATGTTTGTGCTTATTCAGTTGAAGAGGAGTGTATGTCAGTGTCATTTAAAAAGTCAACTGCTTTTACTCAAAAATACGAGTTGATTTGAAAAGAATAATAGATCTGTTATGTAGTGTTTTCAAAGCAATCTTTCATTTTCCACTATGGATACATTGCCAAGGCACCTTTTGTATCACTTCACTTTTCGGATTTTACCTCCTTTTTCACTTCACTTTTTGAAAACCAAGTGGCTTTATTGGTAGATATAACAAACGACATTAAGGACAAGTGCGGAGTCAACTCGGTTCGTCATTTCTCGACATGGAATTATGAATTAATTTTTACGTTCACAAAAAGCGATACCTATATTATAATATGTTGAAAAGCGGACGTTTCTTCTTTTTTCAATCTCCAAAGAAAAAAAATTTCGTCGTTCGTTCTTTTAAATTTTTTTTATATTTATTTTGGTGAGAGTACGATAACTAGGGCACCAAAAATTGTATAACGGTTTTCTATAGAAGGGTCAAAAACAAGCATTTTCTTGTATGGGAGGGGGGGGGGGGGGGGGGATCTATCTCGCCCCGTTTAGGAGGTAGGGGCAATTTTAGAAAAAAGGACTTAAATTGAAAAAAAATATTAAAAAACAACAGCTTCACGTACAATAAAGGTCTCTACCGGTTTTGAAAGCCAGAAATCTGTTCTATAATCCTAAATTTAAATTAAATTTTGCAAACTCAAAATTTTGATAAAAAAAATTAAAAGAAAAGTTTAGACCATTTTTTTCAAAATTGTGAAAAGAAGCCCTACATTAATTTTGTGGTCAATGTAATTATCAATTCTGAATCGAACGCAAAAAACCGAATGGTTTTATGTCCTTTAGTTTTTGAGAAAATTGAAAACTACTAAAACTACATTTTTAAGAAATTTTTGATATTTACGGTGATTTAATTTTGAGGATAAATTTCATCATTGTAAGTAAAGTACAGCAATTCGCAATCCGCGTCTCAGCCAGTCAGTCTGTAACTAAATCAGGAGCTAGTTAAAAATAGTCAAGTCAATTTTTCAATTTTCAATGTAGTAAATGGGTATGTATGTAGTAACGAATGACTTTGGTAAACAATAACCTGTACCACATTTGAATAGAAAAAACAATGGTTCAAAATTCGAATGTTTGTTTGTTTTTTTTATGATCTAAGTAGGTATACTTTGAAAATTACCGTTGCATTATATAGGTATGTAGGACACACACATACATTAAGAAATTATAAAAATTTGCTGCACTCGTGCAGTACTACCTTGGTAATGTGAATTAGTCATAATAAATTCCATTTTCATGTCTGAACATTTTATATGTGCAACTTTGGGCTACGTATAATATACGTACATATTATGTATATATATTTAGTTGATATTGGACATATAGGATAAATTCAAAGTTTCTATAAATCCAGATTCTGTTAAAGCAAAAAAACTATGCATACACCCGACCTCGCACCTATCCCAAATCCAAGCAGGGGGGTTGCAGGGGGGCAGCATGCCTCCCCATAGACACTTCACTGTTTATACGCCGTAATGGTGGGTGCTAGCACTGATTTAAGCAAGCAGAAAAACAAAAATATCATAAAAACGTAGCCTTAGTAATTTTCAATTTTCTCAAAAACTGGAAGACATAAAACCATTCGGTTTTTGTGTTCGATTCAGAATAGATAGTTACATTGACCACAAAAAGTTAATTTAGGGCTTCTTTTCACAATTGTGAAAAAAATGGTCTAAACTGTTCTTTTAATTTTTTTTATCAAAATTTTGAGTTTGCAAAATTTAATTTAAATTTAGGATTCTAGAACAGATTTCTGACTTTTAAAACCAGTAAAGAACTTTATTGTAAGTGTTGCCGTTGTTTTTTAATAATATTTTTTTTTTCAATTTAAGTTTTTTTTCCTGAAATTGCCCCTACCTCCTCAACGGGACAAGATAGACCCCCCTCCCTTAGACAAAAATGCTTATTTCTGACACTTCTATAACAAACCGTTATCAATTCTTGGCGCCCTAGTTATTGTACTCGTGCCTTTATTTTTTTTTATTTAAAACAAAGAAAATTATTCGGAGTATTTTTAATGATACAGAAAAGAGAATTTAGAAGAACCAGGAATCGCCTAGGTTGTTCTACACTATTTTCTTTAAATGATTACTAGATGAAATGAACTCTTCTGGGAATGGATCACTTGCTCTGGTAGTCAAAACTGAACTAACTAAGCTGACTTCTGTGGTGCCTTTTATACTACATTTTTTACATTAATATTTCATATTTCCATGGAAACTGGAAGTTTCTTTGTTTATTTTAGCTTTACATTAATGTTTCCATCGATTTTTTTTTGTTTAATTTATACAGTGAGTTATCATTGTTTGATGTTTTAATAACTAATTTATAATTTAATTAATTTTGCCTCTATACTGCTATATATACATATCTGGTACAATGTGTATTTATACTATAATATACTATACATACCGACCTAAGTACATATTGTTTTTTAAGTGTATATGGATTTTTATTTTGTTTCGCCACTGCAGTTTCGTCTTGGTATAATAGATCTGACTGACATGTGCAAGCAAGTTCGCTTATCAACTCTTTTATTTCATATTTCATATTTCATATTCGATCGTCACTCCTAAAACGTTAGACCAATATTTTGCGACAATCAATAGAGACATTTCTCATTTAAGATTGAAACATCAAATACCTTACCACAAGCCAAAAATGCTCTCATTACTCCTTATTTAAAAACGCATAGGTGCAAAGATACCTTACAAATCTGACAAACGATGCTAGTACAGAATACTCACTGTGGAAGGCTACAAAAAAAATTAAAAGACCGACGGCATACATTCCGCCAGTGAAAAACAGCAGTGATAACTGGGCTAAAACAAACAAACAAAGGGCGGATCTATTTGCGGAACATCTTGAAAACGTTTTCAAGCCATACGACCATAATTATATTTCCCAACAAACGGAAGAAATGTGTGAAGACGAGAGATCGATTCCAGCAGTAACCTCTAGGGAAATAGCCAAAGAAATAAAAGAAAAGATCAACCCGAAAAAAGCCCTGGGATTTGATCTAATAACGGGCGAAATTCTGGAAAAACTGCCTAAGAAAGGTATGAAAAAAATAGCACAGATAATAAATGCTGCGTTCAGACTAAGGTATGTTCCGCGCATGTGGAAGGTTGCGGAAGTTATCATGATACCTAAGATGGGAAAATTGCCCAGTGAAGTAACGTCATATCGGCCGATATCATTGCTGCCAATCCTGTCAAAGCTATTCGAAAAAATGCTCCTAAAACGACTCCATCCGATTCTAAAAGAAAAGACACTGATCCCAAGCCATTAGTTTGGATTCAGAAATAAATACTCAACAATAGATCAGGTCCACAGAATAACTGATATAATGGAAAAAGCTTTAGAATAAAAACAAATATGCTCTGCCATCTTCCTTGATGTAACACAGGCTTTTGATAAAGTCTGTCACAAAGGATTAATCCGTAAGCTACAAAAATATCTTCCAAAAGAGTATCATGAAATACTAGCGCCGTATATAATGCAACGATTATTTAGAATTAATTAAGAGAATGAGTACTCCGAATTGAAACACATCAAAGCTGGAGTACCGCAAGGTAGTGTGTTGGGACCAGTACTGTTCCTCCTATACACGAACGACCTTCCACAAAAAGACGAAACTACTGTTGCAGTAGGAAAAAACCGCACAGGAAGTTACAGAAAAACTGCAAAGGACAGTAAGTGATATATCCAAATGGACCAAAAAATGGCAAATAAAATTAAATGAACTAAAGTCGGTTCATATTAACTTTACGAATAAAAACGTACAACTCATACCTGTGTACATAAATAATAAAGTAGTTCTGCATTCGAACTCAGCTAAGTATTTAGGCTTGACTTTGGACGCAAAGTTGCGTTGGAAAACACATGTCAAAAAAAACCAGATGAACTAAATATACGATACAATAAAATGTATTGGCTCATAGGGAGAAATTCATGCCTCTCAATCTACAACAGACTGCTTCTCTACAAGCAAATATTAAAACCAATTTGGACATATGGCCTCCAGTTATGGGGGTGCACAAGAAAGACAAATCTTCAAAGCATACAATGCTTTCAAAACAAAGTATTATGCTATATTGTTAATGCGCCGTGGTACAAACGTAATGCTGATCTACATAGGGATCTAAAAATTGAAATGGTAGAGGACGAGGTTCGGAAGGTCACAAGAAGACATGAAGTTAGGCTTCGCATCCATGCTAATTTAGAAGTAGTTCAACTACTTAATAAAAACAATTTAGTTAGAAGATTACATAGAGTTAAACCATTTGAACTAGTTAACTAGGTAATTAGAAAAGAAAAATATGTTTTATAACATAATCACACGAACAAAGTGATAATGAATTAAGAAAAAAAGGTAACAAACCAAAGTTAGTTCCTAAAAACAGTGCATAAGTACATAAGCAAATGTTAAAACAAAATTGCTGATTAGTCTTTAGACTAGGTGCGATTACTGGAAGGATGGTAACATCATGCCTTCCCTGGGTGTTTTTAGTGGATGATTCAAGTCCCACACTATCGCAAAGCTCGCAACCGATGTCTTTTAACAATTTTCACCTAGCTACACGCAAAAAAAAAAAAAAATACTCCTTTATCGACCTGCATTAAACCATTCATATTAATAAACAAACACTGTCCACACCCTCCATCATATTATATTCTTATTAAAAATTCACCTCGAAACCAATAAAAAAAAAAAAACTGAACGTAAAGCAAACAGAAAAACGAACATAAAGTGCATCGAACCAAAATGGCACAATCTTATGACTCATCGCCGACAGACAACCAGACGGCAAAATTGCTTAATGCCCACCCTTTCCTTTGATAAATCGATCGGATCGCTCAAAATGCAAACGTGTATTCCCAAAGCCGTGCCCGCTGCCGCAAATATCATATTGCACGCACACCAACCAAATCGCGTTTATATGACAAGTTCAGAACCTCCTGAAGTTAAAACCATTCAACGACGATTCTGAAACTAAAAAAAAAAACCGAATCGCGCGCACAAAATTAATATTCAGGGATGCGTTCCCTGACATGTGCTTTATTTGTAATTTAGACTGTTTCTGAGAAGTGTGCTTCTGCTCGTATTTCACGTAGGAAGCTATGTGCATGAATAATTGGACTTGAATTGAAAACGGGGCCTTTCGAAGATAGCAACTAGCCGTAGGTGAGTATAGTATGAGTATAAAATGCTCTGCAGAAGAAGCACTTTCGAAGTGCGCTCAATCGCGCTCCGGTGAATGTCAAGAGTGGGTCTTGGTTGGGCGTCCGGGGCTAATACTATAACCAACCTCGTAATGATTTTATTCGTATTTCATTCAAAACGCGTGCCGTACCACAACACGCATGCACATATGTGAGCATAGAAAAGCAAACAATGATGGACAAAACAATGGAAACTGTTTTACCAGTTGCCTCTAGAACAAAAGAATAGAATATGAAACAAATAAATACTTGACCATATCTATTCACGGTCGGGTCCGGCTGGTGGTGGTGGGTGGGTGAAATGGCTGAAGAAGAATGATATAAGCCAGGACGTGTTGCCCATTACAATCACGATGTTGACCGCAAAGTGTTGACTGTATGTGTTTGGAATGGAATCTGGAGCTATAATTCTATATGTGCTACTAAGTTGATACTAAATGGTCAATTTGACTTTAAAATACACTGAGAAAAAAATTTTAAGTAAACTAAAAACAAATATTAAAAAAAAACTTTGCAAGTACATCAGATCGTATGCGTTTTTTTTTTAAATAATTTTGAAAAAATATAAAATTATGTCTCTCCTTTCCTTTTGGAATTTAGGTTAAGAAAAGAACTATGTAAAAGAAATATAATAACAAAATAAAATGAAAATGAAGGAAAAAAAAATAACTAGCTACACAGTTTTTTTCTTTGTATTGCTTTATTTAGAGTTAAACCTTTTGAACTAGTTAATTAGTTAAAAAGGAAAGAAATATATATGTTACAACATAATCACACGAACAAAGTGATAATGATTTAAAAAACAAAAGGTAACAAACCAAAGTTAGTTGCTAAAAACACTACATAAGTACATAAGCAAATATAAAAACAAAATTGCTGATTAGTCTGACGACTAGGTGCGATTACTGGAAGGATGTTAACATTATGCCTTCCCTGGGTGTTTTTAGTGGGTTTTTCAAGTCCCACACTATCGCAAAGCTCGCAAGCGATGTCTTTCAACGATTTTTACCTGGTTACACGTACAAAAAAAAATATTGCTTTATATTTATATTATTTGTATTATATTGAATCATTAAGTTCACAGGATAGGGTTATGTATCTAATAGCACATCGGATAAATTGCTGTATTTGCTAGTTAATTGAAAACTTGAGTAAATTTTAGGACACCCTTTAATATTCTCTTTTCTTTATTTTTCTTCACCGTAGAGGTTATGATTTGTATGATGTGGGGTTCGGACATAAAAAAACATCGGCATCAGGCCTCCAGTTGTGCTAGAATAAGAAATTCAAATAAATGTTTTTTTTAATCAATGTAGCTATTTCATTTATTATCTATATTGTATAGAAAATTCAATTTTAAAACTAATTGTTTTAGAAGATGATAGACCGTAAATGATCTCCATACTCATCCGGTGATATGCGACACCTGGCCAGAAAATTATTTATTGCGGCCTGAAGGGTTAAAGTCGGTAACGCCTCAATTATTGTTTTAATGGACTGCTTCAATTCAGTTAAACTGCTTGGTTTCGTTTTGTATACCTCTTGCTTGACATAACCCCATAAAAAAATGCAGTCAGGTCAGGTGACCTTGGGGTCCAGTGAAAAATCAGTTTCTGGATATTAATTTGTTTGGGAATTTTCGTTGGAGCTCCGCCACAACCGGCTGTTAAAACGGATACTTCTTCGGCGCAGTTCTGGGTAAAAAAAATACTTCAACATCTTTAAATAACGGTCCCATTGACAGTTACTGTTACACCATTTTCTTCAAAGAAGCACCACCTTGATGAAACTGTGCACCACACAGTGAATCGTTCTGGGTGCAGTACCGTGTCATGGAGTATTTCTAGATTATATTCACTCCATATACGGCGATTTTGCTTATTTTCATTGCCGTTAAAATCAAAATCAAGCTTTTCTCTTCTTCGGTCATTTCAATAACTTTTTGGCGAAATTCCAGGCGAATAGGCAAATCCAGAGGGTTTAACTTGGTTGCAAATTGGACCTTGTACGGATACAAGTATAAATCACCATGAATTATCCGTTATTATGATCGTCTGCCTACTCCAATTTGCGCCGATAAGTTACGAGTCGAAACGCTGCGTTTTGTGTCTGGATCTCGATGGTACGGTCTTCGCGCGATGCTTCCAGATTCGGCAAACATGTTTCCCAGCCTCATAATGGTTCATCTACTCGGGGGACTGCTCATAAACTCCCGCCTAAGTTCCCTTTGGACGGAAATGAAGGACTGCAAAGCTTGGTACCGCTGCACTAGCGAAATCCTCTTTTCCATTCATTTTAATAAATCTAAATATGTAGTAACCTGACAAATACAAAAAATTAAGCCGAATACTCACTCACGAAAAAAGTTATTACGTTTTATTTTTGTAGCACGATTCGTGCGTCATTCTATACTTCAAATGTCTTTCTCATGTTTGGAAAAAAATCCGCGAAATTAAAGCTTTGTCTGTCACATTTTCAGCTGTTTCATCGTTCCAAATTTGTTTCAATTTCTAAAATGGAAAATGAAAAAACTATTTTGCAACCAAACATAGGCTAACATAGGGATAAATGAATAGCTATCCTATCTCTGACTCTGGTTGAAGGTCACTGTTTAGGGTTACCGTAGCCAAATGGCAAAAAACGGAACCCTTATAGATTCGTCATGTCTGTCTGTCTGTCCGATTGGTAATGTCACAGCCCGTTTTTTTCCGAAACTATAAGAGCTATACTGTTGAAACTTGGTAAGTAGACGTATTCTGTGAACCGCATTAAGATTTTCACACAAAAATAGAAAAAAAAAACAATAAATTTTGGGGGTTCCCCATACTTAGAACTGAAACTAAAAAAAAATGATTTCATCAAACCCATACGTGTGGGGTATCTAAGGATAGGTCTTCAAAAATGATATTTAGGTTTCTAATATCATTTTTTCTAAACTGAATAGTTTGCGCGAAAGACACTTCCGAATTGGTAAAATGTGTGACCCCCCCCTGGAACTTCTAAAATAAGGGAATGATAAAACTAAAAAAAATTATATGATGTACATAACCATTCAAACTTCCAACGAAAATTGGTTTGAACGACATCTAGTAAGTAGTTTTTTTTATTACGTCTTAAATCGTAAGCCGCAATTTACCTTTCATTTAATCAACCCAAATATAAAAAAAAACATTTAATTTCATAAACATAAACCTTATGCGTAGACCGTGAACCATTATTTTCTAATAATAAATCTGTAATAGGTGCCTAAGTAAATAACAATTATAATTCACGCGGAACCCTTCATGGGCGAGTCCGCCTCGCACTTGGCCGCTTTTTGAATTATCAGGACACTGAATTGATTCCACAGCATTTTTAATGTGCTCTATACTCGCATTCGTTATATGATTTGGTAATAAATTCTGTAGTTGACAGATATTTAACCTTCAAGCGGGCGCGCGGGCGTAACGGCAGCGGTCGCTCGTAGTCGAATAGACCTATGGGATAACTGATAAAAATAAAGCATTCATTATCCAATAATCATTTATTTTTTTGTACACAGATATATTATCATTGTATTTAAAGTATATAAATCTTCTAAATTAGCGTGTGACGTCTTCCAGAATCCCGCTATATGCAATAATCCGAAAAGTGCTCGAATTTCTACAGCATCATTCGGTTTGCAGTCACGTGGTCTGTCATACGATGGTGTTTTTTTATACCCTATTCTAGGGGTATATTAATTTTGACGCATAGTTTGTAACATACCTTAATATTGCCCGTAGACCCATAAAAGTTACTATATTTATGATCAGCATCGATAGTAATGTCGATCTAGCCATGTCCGTCCGTCCGTCCGTCCGTCCGTCGGCAAAAATTAGGCCTTTAAACTGGACCTAGAGAGCTGAAATTTTAACCATATACTCTCTAGGGTCCCGAAATAATCAAGTTTACGAATTTTTGAAATCCGCCCACATACACGCCCACAAACTCAAAAAAACAAAATTTTGGAAAAATCCAATTTTGAGCTAGGAAGCTGAAATTTTTTATATATGATCTATGACTCCTAAAACTGCTCGGGATAAAAAATTTTCAAAATCCGCAAACTGCCACGCCCACAAAAAAATAAAACAATTTTATTGAAAAACCAAAATTTGAGCTAGGGAGCTGAAATTTTTAATATATACTCTCTAGGGGTACTTTAAGCTCATGTATAAATATTTTCAAAATCCGCCTACTGACACGCCCACAAATAAATAAAACAATTTTTTTGAAAATCCAAAGTTTGAGCTAGGGATCTGAAATTTATAATATATACTCTCTAGGGGCCCTTTAAGCTCATGTATAAATATTTTCAAAATCCGCCCACTGACACGCCCACAAATAAATAAAACAATTTTTTTGAAAATCCAAAGTTTGAGCTAGGGAGCTGAAATTTATAATATATACTCTCTAGGGGCCCTTTTTGCTCATGTGTTAATTTTTTTTTAAATCCGCCTACTAACACGCCCACAATTAAATAAAACAATTTTATTGAAACACCCAAGTTTGAGCTAGGGAGCGTTTTTTTTGATAAAATCCTTTAAATGTTATATAACAAAATATGTAGAGCGTTCTTAACAATTTAACCATACTTAGACTTTTGTCACGCCCACTTATGAGGGATAGGAATAAGAATAGGGTATCCAACAGTTCGCCCAAGCGGACTGTAGCCCGTCCCTATGTTTTTTATATAAAATTCGTTGGTATGTCTTACATCTTTTTCTATGATATTTTCTCTAACGAATAAACTCCAGGCTTGCATAAATGTTGCTACTCCCACGCCATTCCTATGAGTACCTGAATCTTCAGCGAGAATATTTTGTACTTGACGCCTCACCCTGTTGTTGTTGGATTCTTCCCACTTCGTTACTTTATCACGCCCTGCAAATTAGCTGTTTATATCTGAAAAAGGCCAAATTGTCCTCATCTGAATCCGAGCTGTTTGACTCCTCAGCAGATTGAGATCACGATGTTTCTGAACCTTGGTCGCTGAGCTCTGATTCGCTCTATTCTTCATCTTCTCGTAGTAATTCCTCGAGTATTGTACTTCATGCTAGCAGGCTAAGACTTGTTTTAGAAATAAAACAGTATTATAAGCTTAATTCGATAGTATTGGGCGATATCCGAAGAAATACTATATCGCGTTGAGCCTCGCGCGAGTTACATATGTGCAAACGCCAGCACCATTGACAGCACCGGATGATAAATTTGAGGAGTTCATCCGGTCAATAAACGTAAAATAGCTGACTAAAGACGAACATATTGTTTGCTAATTTCTAAGAAAAACATTTCATCTACAATTTGTAAAATCGCTTACACTATGTCTACGATTAAAATAATACCATATTTACAAAATGATAAATGCAGGTGAACTACACGAAATGTGTGTAGTATTCCCCGGATCGGGTTAAAGTTGTGTTTTCAATAAAAATTTCTTTTCATTAGCAAAGTTGTGTATTTTTTTTGTCTTCGGTCGAGAACAAATATTTAAGTCGCGTAAACTTTTCGACGACAGGCGCGCGGTGTGCTTTCGACGCCTGCGCCGCGTCTAAAACAACAGCGATCTAAGGAGTGGGGGGAGCGCGGCTTGCTTTATTTCGCTCACAATGACAAAGCGATAGGCTACTAGAAATGAGAAATACATTTGACAAGTAATAATAATATTATGAACGAAAATGTATTGAACACGGTCGATTCGACACCGCCCGACCGCTTGAAGGTTACAAACTCTGGTCCAAAGTGTAGCCCCTGAACCCCCATCTGCGAACGCTTCTGTAATCGAGGACTGTTATTATATATATCATAGTCTGATTTAAGGCGTTGCACAGTGGTTTCATTTGTATGGGAAGGGCGGTCAAAACTCAAAATGCCATTTTAATTGGTAGAAAATAAAACAAATAGTTAAAAAAGTGATTTATTTGAAATATTATTTAATTTTTTTAAGAATTAAAGCAATAAATTCAAAATATCTTTAGACAATGTCGATTTTTGTGTTTTTTTTCAAATTTCTTTCGTTAGAAAGCAAAGGGTCTGATGTTAGAAGTAATCTATTAAATAAATCGGTGTTTGTTGACAGCCTAGATATTTTTCGGGTGTTGTGTGGTCGGAAACATTTAACATCTTTGTTTTTTGCCTCTGCTGCCTCTTCAGTAAATTGGCCTATAGGCAATATGGCGTGTTTCACAATTTGTCCTCCGTGAATAAGAACTTTATGTACTGAAGCTGGCAATGGGTACCAAGGTTATTCTGCAACAATTTCCCGAGCTGTATCTTGCGCATATGTCTGAAAAGATTCTCCATTAATTGCAAAACAACTGGCCAAAGTTTTTAAAATCACAGCACATCTTTCAATAATGGATTTTTTAACGCCAGTTTTCTGAGAAGGCACAGAAGGGTTTGCGGAAAATCTACGAGCAGTATTCCCATCGTTTGAATTTCCACCACCTTGTTTTGGTTTGTCAATTATCAATCCGATGTTCTTGAATTCTGCTTGTATGCGTTTTTTCTGTGCTTCGAATAGATGTTTTTCATTGCTTCCGGTCCGCCATTTTTTAAAATCTAATCTATATGCTAGATGAATGAAAAATTCAAAGAACCTTATCCACGCATGCAGTGGAGATATGCCAAAATCTAGTGAATCTTCATTTATGGTTCTTTGTAAGGAGCTTTGAATATCATTCATATTCGTCGGCTTTGCTCCGCAAATATAGCACACCTGTTGCGAAGCAGTATGTGACAAGGCATTGCATACCTTACCGTCAACCATTGTCAATTTAAGTATATGTTTTACATTGATAAAACAGTCAGCTAATTTAATTATTGTGTCGCTTAAATCATTAATCTGGTTCTGGATATATTCCTGCTCTGCTCTGCTCAACTCTGCCGTTTCTTTTTTTAATTGAAAACGTATTGGTCGGCAGTATCGTGTTGATCCTGGACGAGGATTTTGCCATACAATTTTCTTTTCAGACTCAGAGCTCTCTTGCGAAAAAAGTTGTATTGGAACATATGATGTTATAGACATATCCGAATCACTGAATTCTCCAGACATTCTTTGTTTATATTCGGACTGTCCATTGCTTCCATCAAAGCCCCATTTACCAATTAAAGTAAGATAACCTAAATCAAGAGTTCATTTAGTAACACTGAAATCATTTTTTTAACATAAGACGAACACTATATTATTCTACCTCCTGATGTGGTTAAAATCAGACTAGAGACACTATTACACTGGCAACTGAAACTATCGATCGGTTGGAACAAACACAAACACTATTACCATAGACACAGACAAAAGAAAGGACAAGTTTTACTATAAAACACAGAACCTTGTGGTAAAATATTTTAATTATTACCGAAATTTGTCTCCAAAGTTTCAAAAATTTCTCGTTGGGATTCTACAATGCGTTGGGCAGTATGATTGAGGAGTCCTTGAAGGGTAACTTCGGCCGATGAATAGGAAATTTGTATTTTTTCAAGCTCTGGGTAACATTCTTGTTTGGCTTTAAGAACCTTGGCATAGCTTGGAAAAATATCAGCTTCAGTTTTTTGGTTTATCAAGTTCCTCATAACTTGGTACTGATGTTTTGACAATTTTGCCTCAACCAAAAGTTTCAAAGCATCATTTGAATCAAGTTGTTTAACTTGGAGATTGTCTATAGACTGACAATGCCTCAAAACAGAAGCAATATCTTCATCGACTTCAACGATCTCAGCAATACGTCTCCTCTTAGTTCGAGACGAGCTTTCTAAAAATGATTTTTTTTGTCTCCCTTGACTATTTGTGGACTTTTGTTCTTCTGTCTGTTCTTGCGCAGAACTGAAATCTTCGATAAAATCAAGCCAATCAGTATTTGTAGATAAAAATACGTCTTTTTTACGTGAACAAGCCTCCCACCTTCTGTGAAAGGATTTACATAGCGTATTTATCTTCTTCTTTGCCTCTAAACTTTCAATTTGGTAAGTTTCCTTAAAAATTGTCCAGGTTTCATTAATTTTAGCAACACTGCGACCTTTCCTCAACGTATGCCAAATATTAAAAATGTCAATCCGCTTTATCATATTGCTAAAATCTAAAAAAAAGTTAAGAAAAGTGTTTTAATTCGGGTCAAAATTTTACAATTTGCGCAAATTTGCGCAAAAAAATTCGTATATGTTCTTAAAGAAGAAAGATAACCCTAAATTATTCTGTTTTAATTATTGTGGGATTTTATGGGAATTTGATGTTTCGGCTCTTCAGAAAAACACGAAATGTGAAAAAAACACAAAATATGGACCATTTTCGAAAGAGGTCAAAATAAAAAATATAAATATTTTTTTTAAGAAAATTATTTAAAAGCAATTGGTATACATTATTTTTTTACTCACATCAACTTTTTTTCAAAATTAACCTAACACAACAGAAAAAAAAAATGGTTAAACCGCAATGTCGAATTTCAGACTAACGTTTTTTAAAAAATTGCGAAAAACACTCAACTTCGTCACGCGACTGACTGCCAACAACTAATTTTAGAAGAGAAACCTAACTGTCAATTTATTGTCCCGTTATCATAGATAATTATTGCATTAAAAAAAATAAATTGTTTAACTTTGATATTTTGACTTTTGGCCTATGGGACAAACCACTGTGCGTTGTCCTGGTGTACCGACTTTAATTGGGGACTCCCAGTTCTGATAGGCGTATTTTTTACGGTAATCGGCAAAGATCTTAATTGTGTTGTGACGTCAGCTTCATAGGATATTTGGTCGTCTTCTTCTAATTTGGGCGCACTTTATCTTCGCGAGTTTCTTTAAAAGTCCGTATTCCTATTCGAGGCGAGCTTCATCATCTGCGTTATAGGAGTGGCATTTTGACCAATTTTAGAATGCCTCTTTTTTGGGACTTATAACTTCTTTAGCTTCACCTGTCCAGCAACATATTTTGTTGCCGTATTGATAGTATCTATCCTTTTGAAACCCCTAACATTGATTTGGTTCAATCCAACCCAGAACGTTGAAGGGAATTCCAAGTGTCCTGCCTCCTGAACCATCCATCACCAACTTCGTCGTTTAATTTCCTTTTATTAATTTTTTTCAACAGCCTTGAAAAAATCGTTAGATCTTTTTAATCAAATCGTACCCACATTCACATAAATAATACGAGTGTCTTGTCTGGGTGCAATAAGAGCCTTCTTCAGGGTTAAGCCTGCATTACTCGATAGAATGATAGTTTGATAAGGCTGACTAGACATCAAGAAAATTCATGGATTTATTGGTAATGATGCTGATCGTCAGGGCATAAAACAAACGAAATTGTCTTCTTCGTCTTTTATTTCTTATTCTTTAACAGCGAGGGTATGATCCGGATTTATGGGATAAGAACTCTCCCACTTTACAGCATCCCCATTGCCACTTTGTCGGCTTCGCTGGTTCTGCCACAATAAACAGCGGCAGGACTCCCAGTTTTGGATTACTAAGGCCATTCAAATGCTGGTGTTCTTGCATTTGTATGATCCAGTAGCTCTTAGACCGGGTTTAATCATCCTTTTAAAACTCCGATGATCTCCAGTTATTCAACACACGAATTTGAATGCACACTTGTGATAGAATTCCAGATATTTAATGCGTTTTTAGGCTAGGCTCATCTGAATATTGGACACTTTCTGGATGTGAATTCTTCCCTTGGAAAGCTTTTAAAATAAGCTCTGTTTTGTGTGTGGCGCTGCAGTTAAATAACTAGTCCGTCTCTCCACGCGAAAGCATAAGAGAAAAACCGGTTTTAGAAAATCGTTTGATTTTTTTTTTTTCATCATAAATTTGTTCCGAAAGTACCCGGCCATCCGCCGACGGCATATATCATGAAAATTATGTCGTCTTATGAAATAAAACAATAGATAAGTAGTCCAACACACTAACCTTTGCGCCACTGCGCCCACATATGTCATCTTATATTCTGCATTTTTATTACTTATGCAGATGTGAATAACAACACATGTCTGCCAATAACACTCTCCTGAGGAGGAGCCATAAGTTCAACTTTCAGTCAAGACAAACTGGAGTTGCAAACTTTATTGAAAAGAAAAGAGCCTCCGGACCAAACCGAGTTCGTTAGGAAGTTTTGAAAGCTATTGCCAAAGACTACCCTCGAGCTTCGACTAATTCTTAACCTTCCAACCACACACTGGGGTATGAGATACCCCACTTAGATTTCAAAAGTGTGCATGTCCCGTTAAATTGTTTTCCTAAGTGGTATCCTTATCCACCTATGTATATTTAATTTTAAACTCTGCAGTAGCAGGCGAGCGTGTTCAGTTTTTAGATTTTGTTTAACGTGTTTAGCCGTGCTTCGAAGTTTTAGCTTGGGTATCATATACCCCAGTGTGTGGAATTTGTGAATACATTATTTTAGTGAAATGTTTTCTCTTTTAGTTATTTTGGACTAAAAATTAATAAAACAAGTGTGAGGTTTGTTCAGTCACAAAGGAAGTTACTGTAGATGACAATATTAATGTTAGTTTTACTGCAAATGGCTTTTCTTCGAGACGAATCCATTGAAATGTTTTTCCTTGATGCTGAAGGGATGAAGCCAAAAATGAACCAGCTTCGAATCTTGAAAATCAACATTAAAAACTGTGTAACTTTTGCAATCGTCAATAAAAAACCGAAAACGTGACATGCCAATTCCCATGTGCGAGGATCATCACTGATCAATCACTCACTGCAATACATAGAATGAAGAAAATTTGAATTTTTGTACATTTATCCTACTATTAAAACAATACATTGGAGTAAACATTGAAGAAAGAGTATCAGAAAGCGTACCTAATGCGACAGTTTTTAAAACTATTATTTTAAACTTTTTTATGAATTTGACTAATTTTAGTTGAAAACTATATATTAACTTTTTTTGTAACCTAATTCGGAAATTATTTTTTTTAAGTATTTTTATATTTTATGTTATTCATCGTATTGCAATTTTGTTTAGATGAAATGAAAATATGAGAAAAAAAACCTATATTGTATACATAAAATTACATTTGTATACCCTATTCTAAGGGTATATTAATTTTGACGCATAGTTTGTAACATACCTTAATATTGCCCGTAGACCCCTAAAAGTTACTATATTTATGATCAGCATCGATAGTAATGTCGATCTAGCCATGTCCATCCGTCCGTCTGTCGCCAAAAATTAGGTCTTTAAACTGGACCTAGAGAGCTGAAATTTTAACCATATACTCTCTAGGGTCCCGAAATAATCTAGTTTACGAATTTTTGAAATCCGCCCACAGACACGCCCACAAACTCCAAAAAATAGCTAGAAAGCTGAAATTTTTTATATATGATCTATGACTCCTAAAACTACTCGGGATACAAAATTTTCTAAATCCGCAAACTGACACGCCCACAAATAAATAAAACTATTTTTTTAAAAATCCAAAGTTTGAGCTAGGGAGCTGAAATTAATAATATATACTCTCTATTAGCCCTTTATGCTCATGTGTAAATATTTTCAAAATCCGCCCACTGACACGCCCACAATTAATTTTTTTTTTTTGAAAATTCAAAGTTTGAGCTAGGGAGCTGAAATTTATAATATATACTCTCTAGGGGCCCTTTATTCTCATGTGTTAATTTTTTTTAAATCCGCCTGTGTCAGTAGGCTAGGGAGCGTTTTTTTTGATAAAATCCTTTAAATGTTATATAACAAAATATGTAGAGCGTTCTAACAATTCAACCATACTTAGACTTTTGTCACGCCCACTTATGAGGGATAGGAATAAGAATAGAGTATCCAACAGTTCGCCCAAGCGGACTGTAGCCCGTTTCTATGTTTTTTAAATTATTTTGGGGTGGGGTATATGATACCCCAGTGTGAGGAGCGCGTTAGAAAAAATATGTGTGAGGACGGAAGGTTAAGTAAGCTAAGTAAAAAAATGCAGCGGCTTGCAGCTCCCTATAAATGTAAGTATTTATAACACTGCTAGACGGTTGTATGATGATATCTGAATACAGCAGGGCGTGTTTCTAGTGTGCACAGTTTCTTCAAACTGTCCTCCGACAATCGTTCCAGTTTTGACGAAAGTTGCTTTCTTTGAGATTGTTCGAAAATGGCAGCATTTCCTTGATGGGCTTAGAATTCATGACCATTTTCTCCTTGTTTCTTTCATCGCAAATACCTCTACTTGAACCGAAGCTGCATATTGGAAGACTAAGTTGAGTTCTCTATGAATATTCAGGTTCACCAACATTTGACAGTAAATAAATAAATGAGATTTAAAAATATAACACGTTATCAAGTATTATTTTTAGAAATTTTAAAGCTTATTTTGCTCGGTTTATTTGATTTCCTGGCTTCGAGTACTGTTGAATCAGTAAACCTGGGAGTGAGATGTCCGCATCTAATATTAATTAGTTCGATATCAGAATAGGATACACAGTTCAGTAAAGCGTTGAACAGGCTGACAGCACCATGGCCGAATTGCAGATAAAAAATAAAAGTCCATTTCTATAACAGCGAAATCTGGACTAATGCGCTAAAGCTAGCAAAATAAAAGAAGCACAGAGAAGTTAGAAAATATCAAATATTAAAAATATCAAACCAGGGACAGATGGACTGCAATACTAATAGGAAATGGGAGAGAAGGTATGTGGTAGCAAACTTTTAACTTACACTGCTACGGACGCTTTAACCTAATAAAATGGGAAGAATAGCTTGCACGTGATATTGCCTCAAGGCAACGTCTTTCACATGCATTACAGGTGCCATAGGTAGATGGCATGGTGCTCGGGAAATAGGAAAATGCTGAAGTTGAGGAAGTGGGAGCTGAACATAAACTCCTTATAGCCAATGAAAATTTGCCAAAGTGTGTTCTCATCTGTTAGCTAGTGGGGATATCTGCTTACTTGTTTATATATCCTTCCTCATTCTGAATTAAACAATTTTTATGTGTACTAGCTGAATGCCCGTGCTTCGCTTCGGACGTTTTTAGATCCCGTGTAGGTTTTCTCGACACATTCCTAGGAACACATACCCGCTCAACGAATTATTTCGCTTAAAAGCCTTTCACTCAATATCCGTTTCTTACCTGTTGTCCCGTTACAATTACCAATAAAAATAATTACAGGAGGTAAAAACAAACATTATTATGTAAAGGCACCAGCGAGAAATAAATCGCAAAAAAAGCAACAACAAAATTCATTAACGACATCTCATTTTGACGAAAACAATTAATTTCGGATAAAAAAATATATAGCTATGACATAGAGCCACAACTTATTTCTGCATTTATTTCGAATAATGCTTTTTGCTTTCGACACCATAATAAAAAAAAAATAGCACGGTCACACAATTATGCTTATTTTGACATTCGATTTCTATCGAAAGTTTGTCGAATTCAGAGAATCTGTATTTTGAGATTTTATCAAATAGAAAGTTTATTCGAAGAGAACCGGTTTTATTCGAACGCATAGATACATTCGAACAAATTGACTATTCATTCGATTCTCAAAATAAGCATGAGTTGTAAGAAAGTATCTTATTAGAATGTCGTTGTTGGTACATATCTTCATATCAAATTATTTTATCTACGGTCTTCAGACGTTTGTGTATTGGTACATTCGCATGCATGCAGATGTACATTATAAGTATATTACATTTTTTCTCATCGCGCTGCAATGACGTTTCCGTATCTACCCAAAGCAGAACTTTGATCAGGAACAATCATCTTGGAATAATTTCGTATTTTTGACCATATAGTCTGAGATAGAGAAGTAGAGTTTTGCGTGTATATCAGCTTTCGGATTGGGCCGAAAGATGCACTTTTTTAAGATTAATTAAGATTTATGACAGTAATGGGTTGGAGGCTTACGATGTGCCTAAAATGACGTACATTAAAGGTTTGCATTTTTTGTATTTTTATTGAAATTCAACAACATTTACAAAAAGATTACAATCAAGTATCTTTAAAAGAGGAGGCTTTATCCGGAATAGCATCAAAACATCGCTAAATACCAGTCTAATCATTTTATTTTCTCTATATCTATGTGAAATTTCATAGCGTTATGTTAGACGCCTGGTGAGTAATAGCATTTTTAAAAAGTACATAATTATGAACATTTTTCCCTCTAAAAGGAGATAAATTAAAAATAAAAACTGAAATAGCAGTCTAATTCTACGTTATCGTTGCGAAAGAACATTGTAGATCGGATCGAGAACTTCTGGAATAATGCGCTTGTTTGTCGTTTGCGAAATGCGAAAAATTTATGACCTAAAATTGTCGCTAGTGGCTAAGTAGCGTGGCGTCAGCACCAACTGATGCGATGCGGGAGTGCTTGATTGCATATTCTTAACCGATTTTTCAATATACGGCTTTACCAAAACAAGCAAATGTACAAACTGACCGGTTGCCATAAAATGGAAACATTCACTTGTTGAAAGCGTAAAATAAAGACAGGACACTTCAGAATCACACAAATGCAATAACATCAGCATATGACTGACCTTAGTGATGAAGTAATCCAAAGCCAGGAAGCCTGCCGATGTTTAATGAGGTCAAATCGGCGAACCCCACAGGGCAGTTACGTAATTCTAAGGTGTGCAGGTGTTCTCCGCACACTATAACGAAATCCGCCAGATATTTTAATGCAACATTTATTTATATGTGTTTGTGTTAACAATATCCTTCTTGAGTTACAAAAATGCTCAGTTAAAAATACAACTTTAAATTTAAATTGTGTTCTTTCTCTTGCAACGCACGCACCATCATATCTAAATCAACCAACACCGCATCACAATTCCTCGCAACCCCAAAACTACGTAAGCCATCGAACTCAAATCAATGTCCAACAACCTATCCAAACCAACTGTGTGACGTCGACGACTCGGAGTGTTCTCCAGGTACTAGGGCACCAACTTAAAGTAAATATCCATACAAAAAAATGTCCAGCACATTCAACGTCCCAATAAACGCCTGTAAAATCGTGAGTTTGTGTGCTACAAAAAGTGCGCACCGACTCGATCCAACAAGGTCCAATCTGGCTGGAGATCATTTAAACCCTTTTCTTCAGTGATGAAAATGTTGGCTATGACATGGGTATTTTAGAGTTGCTTTTCACATTATTATATATCTTTTTCTTTGGCATATACATATATAGTCACCGAATTGCAGTGAATAATAAATGTATCTAAGCAGCATTTCCAAAAGCTGCTAAATAGGCATCATGTAGAGAGTGATAGGGCAAGAAGAAAACCCACGTCCTGT
This sequence comes from Portevinia maculata, assembly GCA_949715645.1. Taxonomy (NCBI): domain Eukaryota; kingdom Metazoa; phylum Arthropoda; class Insecta; order Diptera; family Syrphidae; genus Portevinia; species Portevinia maculata. Next base: position 181,809,422 of record OX454527.1, read on the forward strand.
CAATGAACAACAAATTTCACCCCCTGGCTTGGCTAATAGAAAACTTAACAACAATACGGTCGCCGGCTCTGATGGCTTACTAGCTGAGCTTTTTAAATACGGTGGTGATGTTTTGTTTGGACGCATGCCCCAAATCCTCAACCAAGTATGGGTGGAAGAAAGCATGCTTGATGACTGGACTATCAGCTCTATATGCCCCATCTTCAAGAAAGGTGATCCGATGTCTTGCAAAAACTATCGAGGTATATTACTGCTAAATGCCGCATATAGGATCCCATCCAACGTACTGTGTGAACATCTCAACCCGTTGTGGAACACCCTAATCGCCAAATCGACCAAATCTTCACACATAAGGCAAATGCATTTCAAGTCGAGACCCGCGACGTTTTCATCAACTTTAACCCTGGAATGCTACACTTTTTTGCAAAACTTATTATGCTGCATTGTGGTACAACCATACCCCAATGAAAAAAACACATTTTTATAGAAAACAAAAAATTATTTGGCAAACTCCTAAAAGAAACTTCAATTATAATTCAATAATAGGTTTTTTTTTACAAAAGTAAAATAAAGTAAAATTATTTTGCACAAGTTGTACATATTTTATTCTGGTGTAGTAAACAAATGAATTTTTTTCATAGGGCGCAGTTGATCCTCGATTTTCTATCCAGGCTTCTTGGACAAAATGCACATCTTCCCTTGGTAGGAGCTCGCCTTGTTGATTCTTCTGTTGCTGGGGTTATTTTTAGTATATTGCATATTGTCTGGTGGAGTTCACGTCTCAAAGTTGAAGTTTCTAAACGACGTTCCATATGTGGTCTTACTAAATTTAGCGCCAGTTGTTTTTATTTTCGTTCTTCTGTTTAGAGTTGGAGAAACTGAGTGGTATTCATTCTCGGTCAACGATGTAAACCGATGTTGATCTGGGCTAGGAAAATTGATACGTATGTCTTATTTCAAAATCATCTCTAAAATCTGGTATGATGGCATCGTCTTCATCGCCCTCGTCTGAGTCAAAATCAAAGAAAATTTGATGTATCTCCGAGATATCATTAGGTTTTGACAAATCAAACATCTTTTTTTGAGAAGCCATTTCTTTTACAAGCTAAAAGCAAACAAATTATAATAAATAGTTAAACAAACTTTACTTACATTAAAGAAAACGCCGAAAAAAATCTGAAAACAATATTCGTATTCTGCTACACTAGGGTACACCTGTATCATAATATTAAATATCACCACAATGACAAACACTTCGCCGGCCGTAAGTATCACATACAAACTAATGCAACGCTTCCTGAAACTACTTAGACGTTCAAGCTTGTAGCTTCACCTGCTGCTGATTGGCGGGAATTTAAAAAAAAGGCTGGGGTACAGGTGTACCAAAAATAGCATTCCAGGGTTAAAGCCGCCTATGATAGCATTCATCGTTAGGAGCTCTACTTGTCGATGGCCGTTTCGGGATCCCGGCAAAACTGATCCATTTGTGTCGTGTGACACTTGAAAACACGCGGTGTAATGTGCTGTTTGGAAGCAGCTCTTCTGAATTATTCCATACATGTACAGGATTTTGGCAAGGAGATGTGCTTTCATGTGACTTCTTCAATCTTGTTCTAGAGAAAATAGTGCGAAGGGCAGGAATTTACTATCTTCAATATATCTGTCCAGCTACTGGGGTATGCGGGCAATATCGAAATCATCGGTCGTTCCCAGCGTGCGTCTTAAAAACTTTTACCACGATAGAAGAACAGACGAAATGGATTGGTCTTGTAAATGAGGACAAGACCAAATACATGCTATCAGCAAACATCTGTCCACCGCCTAGGAGAAGACGCTGTTGATAGCAAAAACTTCGAGGTAGTTAGGGAGTTTACCTAGGAGTAAACATCAACTCCACGAATGACACCTTTGTAGAGATCCGACGTTGAATTACCTTAGGAAACCGCTGCTACTTCGGTTTAGTGAAACACATGAGTTCAAAACCCCTCACTCGAAGTACAAAATGCATTCTCTATCGAACCTTAATCTTGCCACTTCTGCTTTATGGTGCCGAGTGCTGGACGATTAGTAGAAAAGGAGAGCTAATATTGGGTTTTTTTTTTTAAAGAAAAATACTACGTCAGATATTTGGTCCTGTGTGGGAGGAGGGCGAATGGAGAAGAAGATACAACCGCGAACTCTATTAGCCGTACCAAGATGTGGATGTAGTTCAGAAAGCTAATTCAGGTCAACTACATTGGCTCCGACACATTCAGCGAATGAACAATAATGCTCCAGCCAAGAGGATCTTTTGTCTCCCAGCTCCCAGTTTCGAGAAGACAAGGAAGACTGAGCCTCCGTTTTAAAGACCAAATTAACGCGGATGCCAGAACGCTTGGCATGAACAAATAGAAGCAGCGTGCCCGGGATCGCAGACGATGGAATGCAGAGAGTCTTCATGGGTCGAGAGCCCGTTAAGCACAGTTAGTATTTCGCATATTAGTGCGATTAGCGAGCGAGTCGGTTGCCCGTTTCCAAGTTTGCCTGAAAAGAAAGTCAAATGACAACAGAAACATACGAGTATATAGATAGATAGATATGTATTTATTTCGTATAATTTTTAACATTGGTGTTGTTACCGCACATTTTACATTACAAGGATTTGATAATTTCATCTTGCCACTGAAATATTATTTACAAGGTTGCAAATTACTTTAACAAAACAAAATAGTTATGTTTAGAAGGAAAACACGATAAAAACCTTCTATTAATAGAAAATAAATAAAAAAAAAAAAAAAAATCATAATAATGATGAAAAAATAATTAAATTAGTAAATAATAAATAAATTAGTAAATAAATAAATTAGTAAATAATAAATAAATTAGTAAATAAACTGAATGTTATATAATATGTGCATAATATATATGTATATATGCATATATTTTCATATATCTAAATATATATGACTAGAATGGATTACGACAGCGACAAAGTTTGTTAGTAATAAATATATATGACTAGAATAGGATATGTAAGATACAAAAAGTTTGTAAGTAATACCATATATGCTTACATATTGAAAAATAAATAAATATATAAATATACAACAAAGAAATAAACACCGTTAATATATAATTAGATACATAAACACTGAGAACAAATAAATAAATAAATAAATAAATAAATAAATAAATAATAAATAAATAAATAAATAATAAATAACTTCATCGAGCTAAGCTCCAAGGGCAAAAATAAAAAAAATTAAGACATTAATTGGTACATAATTCATTAATAAGTGGGTTGTCAGCAAGACTACATCGATCGTCAAACTTGGATTTAATTTTTTGTATTTTTTGGTGGATCAATTCAACATTCGTTCTATAGTGTAGGTCTAAGGTAGAAAAATGCCAGGGTAAATTAAGCATCAGTTTTAAAATTTTATTCTGGCATATTTGAAGTTTTTTTATGTGGCACTTTGCGCAATTTCCCCAAACTTGGCATCCATATAGTAGAATTGCCTGAAAAATAACTTTACAAATTATGACCTTGTTATCTACTGAAAGCATTGATTTTCTGTTGATAAAAGGATATAACATGTTAATGGCGAGTCCTATTTTCTTGACTGTTTTGTTAATGTGGTCATTAAATATTAATTTTGAATCCAGGTGTATCCCTAGGTACCTAACACAAGAGCCCCAAGCAATACTTACTCCATTTATTTGTAATTGGGTGGTTGGAAGGAAGCAATACTTTCTTTTTCTTGTAAAAAAGATAGCTTGCATTTTATCTTTATTAGGTTTTATTTTCCACTTTGAGTAATAATTCTGCAATATTTCCATCGCGTTTTTTAGATTGCTCTCAATATTGAGAGCGAATTCGTGGGACGAATATATTGCATCATCAGCAAAAATGGCTGCACCACAATTGGGTAATTTGGGAAAATCAGATGTATAAATATTATACAAAATAGGACCGAGAACAGAGCCTTGGGGGACACCTGAATCAAATGTTATCAAATTTGAGACACCACTATTGACATGAACTTTAAAACTACGAACAGACAAGAAACTGTGAACTATTTTACAAATATAGGACGGGAAGTTGAAATTAATCATCTTGAAAACAAGACCGTTGTGCCAAACAGTATCGAATGCCTTTTTTATGTCTAACAGAACCATTCCAGTAGATTTTCCTACGGAGCGATTTGTTTTGACGTGGTTACAAATTCTCAGTACTTGTTGCGAAGTATTGTGATATTGTCTGAAACTAAATTGCTCGTTAGGATATATGTTGTTATCACAGATATGTTTGATGATTTGTTCCTTAAGAACTTTTTCAAGTATTTTGCTAAGGCTACTTAGCAAACTTATCGGCCTGTAACTTCCGGGGCTTTCGGGTGCTTTACCAGCCTTTATAACAGGGATAATTTTTGCTGTTTTCCAGGCGTCAGGGAAATACTCCGTTTTCAAACAAGCATTTATGAGGAATGTTAAATACCTTATTCCAGTTTTAGGCAAATGCTTGATGTATATATTTCGAATACAATCGATACCGTCAGATTTCTTTATTTTTAAGCTATTGGCTATATATTGAATATCTTCTTCAGAGACAAATATTGTTGCAGCTGTTAAGCTGGCGTTATTTGCGTAATATTCTTAAACTCTGGTGTTTACGCAGGATTCTGTTTCTGGATCACCTAAATTTCTCGAAATACTGTGGTTTTTTGCAAAATTTAAACCTAGTGCATTTGCCTTGTCAACATCCGAAAAATATGTGTTTGACGAATCTTTAAGAAATGGCAACTGTCTTTTTTTATTTTTCATTACCTTGACAATGTTCCAAAAAGGTTTGGCATTTTTTCAATGGTACTCAGTTTTTTATTCCAGTCCTTATTGCGATGTTGGGATATATTTTGGGAAATCAATTTATTGAGCTTGGACACTTCACGCCTATAAAAATCATCCCGATATCTTTGCCAGTTTTTTCTGCAGGTATTTCTTAATTTTATAAGCTCCAAGATAAAACTCGGAAGCTTTATATAGATGTCCTTTTTTGGCTTTTTTGGAATACTTTTTCCAGCAGCATAAAGTATGTTTGACGAAAATTTATTTAAAATATCATCAACATTTGCTTTACTAGAAACGCTTTGTAGATTTATTGCTAAACTCTGCAATATAGTATTTATTTCTGTACGAAAGCGTGCCCAGTTAGCATTCTTTAAGTCTTGAATATATTGCACTTGACATTCCCCTGCCGACCGCAGTCTAACAAAAACTGGAATATGGTCAGAACTAAGCGTGTTTACAACAATTGGCTGAGTTATTATGCTGGGTACATTGGTAACAAATAAGTCAAGGACAGATGGACGACCACGAGAACCAGATGGGAAATAAGTGGGACTTGGAGGAAATAATAGACAAACTTCAAGCGTTAAACATAGGTTAGACAACACATTTCCCCACGAATTAGCTTTCAAGCAACCCCAGTCTCTATGCCTACAATTTAGATCCCCTCCAACCAGAAAATTGTCATTCATAGTCAATAATCTGTGAAAGTCATTTTTGACTGCAATTCTACTTTCGTTTGATACTCGACCACCAGGGAAATATACACAAAAAATCTGAATTATTTGCTGATTCCTTAAACTTAGTTCAATGCCTATGTTTTCGACATAACGCGTTCTTACTACAGGCAAAAGCGAGTGTTGTATTGATCTTTTGATTAAAATTGCAACACCGCCACCCTGTCTATGCATTCTATCATTACGATAGCATTTATAGTTGGGCGTAGATAATTTAAAATCATTATGTAACCAAGTTTCGGTTAACAGAGCAATATCAATGTTGCTACTATTTAAGAAATGGATAAATTCAATAGTTTTGCTGCGAATACCTCTTGCATTCCAAGTTATAATTCTTAGGTATCTATCTATCATATTACTTAACATTAGGGTATAAGAACCTAGTAGCTAAATGTGCGATAACATTGAACTGTTCTATTCTAGTTTTACAAACAGATAATCATTCAGATAATTTGTAATCATTTCCATACATAAGGAATTTAATTCTTCGGCCGTGAAGAGCACATTGGAAGTATTAGAAGGAATGTTGCTAGCCGTGTTGCTGGAAATGCTGCTTAACCCACCATTGACATTGGTGACATTGGTGTGGGCGAGATTCTCCCATGCAATTGTACCTCGAGAGTCTGCTAAATGTCCGCTCCTAAAATTGATCTTACGGTGAGGCGGTAGTGCAGGAAATTCAGACAAAGAAGCCAACGAAACGTGCGCGCTTTGGGAATTTGCAGGAACATGTGATGTATTAAAAGCTTTAGGCTGGGAAGAGCTTTTATGCTTTGCAGATTTCTCCTTCACCTCTAAGTATTTTGTTCTGACAACACATGCGGGATCTGTAGACTTGTGAGAACCTCTACAATTTGCGCATTTTGGTAAAGCTATATTGCCATCACATTCAGCAGTCTTATGCGAACCGGCGCAAATGGCACAATATGTTTCGATATTGCAGTTTCTTTCTCCGTGACCAAACATTTGGCAGTTGTGGCATTGCGTGAGCTTACCTTTTAATTTTCTTTGGTAACTCCAATTAATTTGAGTATGAAATATCGAACGATATCGCTTTTTTAAATCTGCCAGTTTAACAGAACAATTTTCAAATGAAACTATATAGATAGTGTCACTGTAGTGCTCATAGTTTTTATTTATTTTTTTTTCTCAATGCACTTAAGATTTAGTTTTATAAGTTAATTTTTAAGCAAAGCAGTGTCCATATCTTCCATACCATAGAGAATGGCTTTAAATGCACTAACACTTTTGAGGTCGTGAGAGAAAAATTGGCAATTTTCCTGCTTTAATTTGCAGATCACGGCATTGTAGGAGTCAATAGATTCACATAGTATTTTGATACCGATTGAAATTTTTTTAATGCAATAATCAGAAATATTTGATGATTTGCAGATGTCGTGCACAAATTCACTTGATTTTTGCAAAAGTTTAATGGGGGGAACATATACTTTTTTTAAGACATTGGGAGCGATCACATCGTCCATATCATCAGTATCACTATCCGGAAGACACTGCAGAGGACTCCAGTAATTATTTCTGGAATCCTTCTTACGGGAACTAGTGGGATTCATCCTGACACGAAATTTTTTATCCGAGGACAAAGGTTTGCCCTCGGCTTCGGGCGATCTACCACGTTTGGAAATGTTGTTAGTTTTTGGAAAGTCAGACTTGGATAACATGCGCAGGCAAAAGCTCCGGGTTGACTGATAGAAACATATATATTATGGTTAGATTTGTTCCGATTCTCTCTCTTACTATTAACAGTGAGAATACGATAATGGGTGATTTTTTAAGCGTTTGGTTTTTAGGTGTCAAAAAAACAGGAAAATTGCAAATGTGTATACAGTTGATAAATCAGTGCTCTATTTTTTAAAGATTATTTCATATATATGTAAATGATTCGAATGAGTCGAATTTTGAGTCACTTTTTCAAGCATATTGGCTGATAGCTCGCTAATAACATGAGTATGGTGTTGTCTTCGAGGGCTGCGATTGACGCTGGTTTATCGGCATAGGCGAGTGATTTGACGTATCCCCAAAAAAAATCGTCTACAGGCGTCAATTCGCACGATATAACCTGACGATTATCCCGTGCAAAGGGGGAGATAAATTAGTCACCGATATCATTTCCCAATTGGTCCACCGCTTCGCGTGTTGTGTGGCATGTAGCTAAAAATTGGACTATTTCTATTGACCACTTAAAACGTAGTCGTGGTCAATAGTAACATAAAGCTCCCTTAAAAAAATCTGTTTTTGACAATTTAAAACTAAACACTTAAGAAGTCCCCTTTACAAAGCCTAGGAGTACTATTTTTCTGCTAAGACTTGTTATTGTTGAATGAGCTCTTTATTTGTAGAACCCAACTTAACCTAACCTAACCTAACCTATGGACTTGGAAGATCCATTGTAAGAAATTTTTAAACAAAGATCTTTAATGGCTACAATACAAATAATAAGTATGTAACCTTCGCATGTTTCAGTCACCTTGACGTGCGTACCATCATTGCATTCGATGGTGCCGGTGCGAAGGCTTGAGGCGTAGGTTCAGCGGGCTATGCTGTCTAAGGGCCACCCATGACAGACAGGCTGCTGACGAGCGTTTACCAAGTACTGACCAGGACTCTACGTCCCCTCTCTCTCCCTCTCTTTCTTAAGGCGTAAGTGCAGTACATGTAATACTTTGCGGCCTCTACAGGACAGCCCGTTCTTTTCCCTCTCCCCCTCCTTATCCTCTGGGCTGGACGTAAGATGTCATACGACCCGTGCCGAGAGTCAACCTGGCTGAGGGCCCAGTCTATCAAATTGCTCAGTCGTGCACGGAGTATCCGGATACCTGGCGACCTCCGGATTAACCAGCCTTATCTGCACAATGCGGATCTCTGTGCAGATGGACCTTTTTTCTCCGCGACTCGTGGGATCTCAATATGAACTCTAAAAAACAAAAACAAACAAAAACAAAAAATTTTATGGCCAGTTCCCCTTTCAAACCGGACGGTAGTACGGCGACCAAGCTGTCTACCGGCATAGCTCTTATTGCACCAGATAGTGTTGGAACTGTGGACATACATGGTCCCTCCACTAGTGGATTCTAGCTCAAAAAATCCTTTTCCGACAGAGAGAGGACCGTGAATCCTGGTCCCCCCTCTGCCGGCCCCACCAAGTCAACAACGTCTTCGGGCAATGCTAATACGCTGTCTGTAGGATGGACTGTGGCAACTCATGGTCCTTCCACGCTCGGCAATAGCGTTGCCCCCAAAAAAACCTGTTGGTGGTGGGACTGTGCATCATGGTCCCTCCACGGTCGGCAAAAGCGTTGCCCCCAAAAAACCTGATGGTGGTGGTACTGTGCATCATGGCCCCTCCACGGTCGGCAAAAGCGTTGCCCCTAAGAAACCTGTTGGTAGTGGGACTGTGCATTATGGTCCCTCTACCAACACAAAGCGTCACCATAATCCCTCCACGGCATCTTATAAACACCGACGCAACGCCATCCGAATCCAGCGTATCCAGTATCGCGGAGAAGGATAGGACGACAGCACAAATCGCCAAACTGGACTGGGCTCAGCAGATCCTTAAGGCCTGCGATCCGTCGATCAAACGCCAGAGGTCAGTGGAAGGAACCAGTTCGGTTCCCAAGAGGCAGAGAGTGCATAACACCGGCATCTCTCCCACTATCATACCTCACAGATCTTTCAGTGACATCTTGAAAGACAAAATTGTGGTCGCAGTCATCGACCACAATGACATTGACGGGTCTATAACCCATGAGAAGTGGGATATGGTTAAGAGAGCGCTTTCGCGCTCCTTCTTTTCCTTCATAAGAAACCATCCCGGACCTCCTCCGCTTACACATGAAAGAGGGTGGCATCAAGGTCACATCAAATTGGTCGCGTGTGATGATCAAAGATCGGCCGATCTCTACAAACTTGCAATATGGCCCGTGTGGCCCGGTGCAAAGCTCGAGGTTGTTGCAAGGGAGGATATCCCCTGCCGACCAACATCTCGTATTTGGATCACTGCGGATCCATCCACCCCTGAGGACATCCTGGAAGTCCTGAAATTCAGCAACCCTTCTTTTCCGACCCACAACTGGAAGGTTGCCAAACTGGAAGAGCTGAAGGGCGATTACAGATGTGTCGTAGTTGTAATCAACCAAGAAACCCTGGCTCCTCTGGCCAAGAACGACTACATGATAAGATTCGCATGGGACGATGTCAAAATGCGGGTCTATAAAATGGACGAAATGGATGCGGGTAAACTTCCCCCTCCTCCTCCCTCTGACTCTACGATCGTAGTCTAAGATCCTGGGGCTTCAATCTCCTTCCCCTCTTTAGAGGACGATGAACCCTCGCTAACCAACGAATCACCATCCATAACCGACGCTTTGTCAGATATGGAGACTGATGATCCAGATCAGGATAAGGCTCTTCTGAGTGAAGACTAGCTTCTCAACTCGTCCTCGGAATTGGAAGGCCTGAATAACACCGTGGTGGAGGCATCTCTGCCTGATTGTAGCGAAAATGCTGCAGTTAGTTCAGATTAACCTCCAACACTCCATTAAGGCTTCGGCCGCACTTATTCTTCGTCTTACCAAAGGCTCAGAAGACATCGTCCTGATACAAGAACCTTGGATTGTCAACAACCTGGTTCGAGGACTCAGGACTCCTGTATACTACTCAGTGTATGTGACCGATAAAGGTAAACCTATATCGTGCATACTAGTGAAAAGTAATATTAATGCTTATTTACTCCGTAATTTCAGCGATCGAGATACAACTGTTGCAAGAATAGAGACCGCTGTTAGATCATTCTGGCTAGTATCAGCGTATCTCGCCCACGATCAAGTGGGGCCTCTCCCTGGTGATAACCTAGAGAGGTTGATCGAAGAAGCAAGGAGGCGGAAAGCTGACCTCATAATGGGGTGCGATGCTAACGCTCATCACACCGTATGGGGCAGCACAGACATCAATAACAAAGGTGAGTCACTTTTTGAATATCTCTTACGTACTAACCTCATTGTTTGTAACTCAGGTAATGAACCCACCTTCATTACCAAAAATCGACAAGAAGTCCTTGACATCACTCTTGTCTCCGATACCATCAACGACATGATTCGGCTGATCACTCTTTTTCGGATCACCGCTATCTTCTTTTCAACCTTAATGTTGAGCCTCCATGTCAACCCACCTTCCGAAATCCTCGGAAAACCAATTGGCCCTTATACAGAGACACATTACATAATCGTATTAACTCTGTACTCTTAAGTCCACCCTGCGACTCCAATGAGTTCGATAATAAAGTCGATGAACTCAACCTGGCCCTTAACGAAGCAATGGCGGCATCCTGCCCACTCGTACAACCCAGGGGTAAGAAGAAGCCTCACTGGTGGACCCCTGAGCTAGGACCAGTCAGAAAGGAGTGCAGAAGACTCTTCAATCTTGCTAAAAGCTCAAAAGCAATAACCGATTGGGACTTCTATAAGGAATCCCTCACACTATACAAAAAAGAACTAAGGAAAGCCAAAAGATCGTCATGGAGACTCTTCTGTGGCAAAATAGAAGAATCATCTGAGGCATCAAGGCTAAGAAAAATCCTCTCTTCTAATCCAATTATGCCTAGCTGCCTTAAGAAGGCAGACGGCTCTTGGACGACATCTAGCGAGGAATCGCTCAATCTGCTACTTGACACTCATTTCCCAGGCAGCTCCAATATTACCGGCAATTTTCGCCCTTGCAGGTCAAATGCACAGGTAACTTACTCTCACGGTCTGATTACTAGGAAAAAGCTGACTTGGGCGCTACATAGCTACAAACCCTTCAAGTCTGCAGGACCAGACGGCATAATACCTGCCGAACTACAAATGTCAGCGGATATCATCCTGCCTGTGCTGGAGATGATCCTGAAAAGCTGTCTAGACCTGGTTCATATTCCCCGGGCTTGGAGAGAAGTTAAAGTGGTTTTCATCCCCAAGGCTGGCAAATATTCCCACGTCAGTCCAAAGGACCTCAGACCAATTAGTCTATCTTCATTCCTCCTCAAAACGCTTTAGCGATTGATTGATATCCATCTTCGCACGAACATAAATCAGCAAATGTTGGCTGCGGCTCAGCATGCATACTGTAAGGGAAAGTCGGTGGAAACCGCTCTTCACTCCTTAGTACGCACTATCGAATACTCTCTTCACCACAAAGAGTATACCATGGTGGCTTTCCTTGACATAGAAGGCGCCTTTAACAACGTTAACACATCTGCAATCGCAAATGCACTGACAGAACTGAAGGTGGATAGCTCGCTTGGTGAATTGATTAACCTACTGCTTGAAAGTCGGATTATTAATTCAAAACTAGGCGTTACATCTGCTAGGAGGTCTGTCAGTAGAAGCACGCCACAAGGCGGTGTTCTTTCTCCCCTTCTCTGGAATTTGGTGGTGAATAAACTACTGATAAACCTGGAAGGGGAGGGCTGCAGGGTGATTGCCTATGCGGATGACGTGGCTATAGCCGTCTCAGGAAAACACCTCAATACCATAAAGGAACTCCTGCAAAACGCTCTTAACAAGCTAACGAGATGGGCTAATCGGTGTGCACTGGGCGTTAACCCCCACAAAATCGAGTTGGTCCTCTTTTCCAGGAAATATAAAATCCCACATATTGACCCTCCCTCTATTAGCGGTACAAGCTTAACTTTCTCTGGCGAAGCAAAATTTTTGGGTCTAATCTTCGATAGGAAGTTAAGCTGGAAACCCAATATACAAGAAAGAGTCAAGAAAGCTACAGTAGCACTTTTCTCTTGCAAAAAATCCATTGGCAACAAGTGGGGTATACAACCCCGCATTACGCATTGGCTATATACAGCGGTGGTTAGACCAATTCTTACTTACGGGGTGGTCGTCTGGTGGACTGCCCTGGATATAGCTATAAACCGCGGCAAACTGGGCAAAGTCAAGCGTTCAGCGTGTCTGTGCATTAGCGGAGCACTCCGTACTACCCCCTCCGCTGCACTGGACATTCTGTTGCACCTGATATCCCTCGACATCTTCAGCATGCAAACAGCGGCTTGTTCCGCTGTCCGCTTAAAAGCTACCTCGCAGTGGACCAACAAGAAGTTCGGCCACTCCATCATTTTGGACTCCTTTAAGTCTCTACCCAGAAACATAGACTACACCATACCCCATCTGCAGTTCGGAAAAAACTTCCAAATCACCATTCCTTCCAGATCATTCTAGGATGATGATGCATTTGCGGAAGATAAATCGATCCACTTTTACACCGACGGATCTAAAACCAGCGATGGGGTAGGTGGGGGCGTTTTCTCAGAAAAGCTGAATCTTAGCCTCTCTTTCCGTCTTCCAGATTATTGTAGCGTGTTCCAGGCGGACATTTTAGCGATAAAAGAAGCCCTGTCGTGGCTAAAGAGGAATGTGATATCCTCAAAGGATATCCGTATCTTCTCGGATAGTCAGGCAGCGATTAGGTCCCTGGACTCAGTCTCTTCAAATTACATCGTAGCCCAAGATTGCCGCTCATCTCTTTCGGAGATGGCAGAGCAGTTCAACATTCACCTCTGTTGGGTGCCGGGACATAGAGACATTCCAGGTAACTGTAGGGCAGACGATCTCGCCAAAAAAGGAACCACTTTACCTCTTTTACCTGATAAAGGTTCTTTAGGAATACCAATCGCTACATGCAAACTCTTGTTCAAGCTATCAGCAATCGAGAGAACAAACCTTAGGTGGACATGTAGCAATACTTGTCTAGCGACTAAGCGGATCTGGCCAAAGCTGGATCTGCGACGCTCTAAGTGTCTAATCTCATTAAACCGACTGCATATTAGCTCGACCATAGGTGTTATAACAGGACACTGCTTAATAGGCAGGCATGCCTCCAGACTTGGCATGCACTCAAACGACTTCTGCAGAAGCTGCATGGACGAGGAGGAGGAGGAGACTATACTTCACCTTCTCTGCACATGTCCTGCGCTCTCCCACAAAAGAAATCTCCATCTAGGGGACTTCTTGTTTAATGACACAAACGACTTAGCCAACACTGGCGTTAGAAGTCTTTCGCGCTTCATTAGATGCTCCTATTGGTTCAACGAGCAGTGAGGGAATCCCCAGATCTGTATGGTACCACAATGGACCTAATTTTGGTCTAAGTGCGTCGGCCTTAGCTGACAGAAACGTCAACCTAACCTAACCTAACCTAACTAGTTCAGGTGAAAGATCGTTTTCTGCACTTTAGCGAACAAAGTCTTCTTCTACAAACATTGTCCTTGAAGTACGATTATCGGAGCTAGCTTTGATTGGACAGCTATGACTCAGTTAGTCGGTGGTATTATTCTTTTATATTATATTAAGATGTTAGGATCCCGAAATGATTTATTTTTTTTTTTTGACTTTAACTAGTTTAAGATTTCCATTTTTTGTTCGTTTAATGCTTTATCAAAATTGTTACTGGCAACAATAAACATTTTTACTGACAACACTGGTAAGTATACACCTTATTTTAATCCACCTGACTGATTGGCAATATAGTATTATTGTCGATCAGTATACCTGGAGTTCATATACCACCTAAAACTAATTATGTCATTGCAGCCATATTTGAAACACTGCCAAATATCTACATATTTTTATGGAGATGTCCAAATACAAGCAATCATACACTTGTGACTGATTGCCATGACAGAATGGTTGAATACTGCACACTTCTTATTTTAACCACTGGTATGCAAAGCAATTTACCAAAATATTCTGCTTCTGCTTCCTACTAACCATCGGTCGCACAAATCAAACGTTCTGACCACTCCAAATTAGTTTTGTGTATGCAGAAAGTGCGTTCTTTAAGACTCATTGGTATAATAATTGTAAGTAAGGAAGATAAAAAAAAACAAAAAAAGCTACAGACGGACGAAGGAAGAATTACAAAAGCAAATAAAATAAATATTTTTGCATATTTTATGGAATTGGCGATATGTTGAGGGCTCGTTTGCATTGTTTCATTGATAATATTACTGTTGGCAGGTAGTAGTTGTGTTGTTTATCTGTTATAACACATATTCGTGGCTAGGCACAATCCTTTATTATCTGTCGTTAAGGCTTTGTACATCTTCGTATTTATGTATGCGAGCTGGTTATGTTTTTTTTTTCTTATCGCCAAATGGTTTCCGTTCTGGCGACAAATGTTGCATAAAGAATCCCTTTTGGCAAATGACGACAGTAAGGGTTATTTAATTGAGTTGATATTTTGCGGTATGATATGAATGTTATTCGACCGCAGGAAGTGATGAAAGCGGTTGAGTTATGAAAAGGAATTCTTAACTTTTTGCATATACGCTGGTGGAATGGGTAACTTTATAATTGCATATAAACTTTTTTTAAAGCTTCTAGCTCTGCCACTTCTCAAATTTAAAACAAAATACTTGCTGATAAAAACTGATAAAGAAAACGTCGAGAGTGTCTCTACTCATTATATGGATACATATACTTTGTCACTCTGAGCGTGACTCCCTCTCAATCTCATTTACATTTCATACCCTATCTTTCTCAATCCCATGGGCTTGCGCCATAAAAAAAAACAACACAAACTGCAAAAGGTGCATAAAAACATAGGGACGGGCTACAGTCCGCTTGGGCGAACTGTTGGATACCCTATTCTTATTCCTATCCCTTATAAGTGGGCGTGACAAAAGTCTAAGTATGGTTGAATTGTTAAGAACGCTCTATATATTTTGTTATATAACATTTAAAGGATTTTATAAAAAAAAAACGCTCCCTAGCTCAAACTTGGGTGTTTCAATAAAATTGTTTTATTTAATTGTGGGCGTGTCAGTAGGCGGATTTAAAAAAAAATAACACATGAGAATAAAGGGCACCTAGAGAGTATATACAAGGTAGCGCAAAAGTAATCCTCCTATCAGAAAAATGCTATAAATTTTGCGATTGGCCCCTAATGTCAGTTCTGTTTTGACATTTGTGTAGTAAACACATGCGAAATACACGTTAATAAACAATGTTACGCTACACTGCTCCAGAACGCGGAATATTGGTGACTATTTATTTGAGCAATAATTTAAATTACAGCCAAAAAACATCGGAAGGTTATTTTTGCGCCACCTTGTATTATAAATTTCAGCTCCCTAGCTCAAACTTTGAATTTTCAAAAAAAAAAAAAAAAAATTGTGGGCGTGTCAGTGGGCGGATTTTGAAAATATTTACACATGAGCATAAAGGGCCCCCTTGAGAGTATATATTATAAATTTCAGCTCCCTAGCTCAAACTTCGGATTTTCAAAAATTAATATACCCTTAGAACAGGGTATAAAAAAATTATTTTATTTATTTGTGGGCGTGTCAGTGGGCGGATTTTGAAATTTTTTTATCCCGAGCAGTTTTATTAGTCATAGATCATATATAAAAAATTTCAGCTTTCTAGCTCAAAATTCGATTTATTCCAAAATTTAGTTTTTTCGAGTTTGTGGGCGTGTCTGTTTGCGGATTTCAAAAATTCGTAAACTTGATTATTTCGGGACCCTAGGGAGTATATGGTTAAAATGTCAGCTCTCTAGGTCCAGTTTAAAGGCTTAATTTTTGCCGACAGACGGACGGACATGGCTAGATCGACATTACTATCGATGCTGATCATAAATATAGTAACTTTTAGGGGTCTACGGGCAATATTAAGCTATGTTACAAACTATGCGTCAAAATTAATATACCCTTAGAATAGGGTATAAAAAAGAAAGAAAAAGCACAATGCACAAAAGGTACAGGTAGAGAAACAGATTTGTGCCGCACACACACCACACACAAATTTTCCTCCACTGAAAGCTGGGATAATCCAACGATCTAACTTCAATCGAACATTTTACTTTTTTGAATTATATAAAATTTATAGTTTAATGCTTATTGTTCAACTTCAGGATAACCTACAAACATGATTTATATCTTAAAATATTTGTACATAATTGAACTTTATATTAAAAAAAATCCTATTTCATTTGGATGAGTCATTCCAAAGCTAGGAGCTAGAAAGCAATCGAGAGTTACAACTTTTCTTCGATATCAGCTTAGATCTCCGCTTCTACACAGCGGATGAAGCATTTTCCCGCTGTAAAAAGTAGCCTATGTCCATTCTCAGGCTCTAGACTATCTGTGTACCAAATTTCATTTAAATCGGTTCAGTAGTTTCGGCGTTAAAGCGAGACAGACAGACAGAGTTACTTTCGCATTTATAATATTAGTATGGATAGTGGCTGTCGATAGCATGTTGTTTTTGTTAATTGCGAAATTCTAATATTCAAAGGCAGTGCTCGGGAGTTCGAAAAAAAGAGAAAAATAATTACTCGCATATTCGAGCTAGTGTAGACACAGACACAACCCTGCAAGTACTTGGTGAAAACTAGCAACTAACCTTCTAAGCTTTAAAATCTAAACTAAGATTACAATGATTCTGGTTCATTTGTCTTTTTAGTAAGTGTATAGCCAGACCAGCAAAATTTTACAAGGTAAACAATCACAAGAGTGATGATAATAAAAAGGGAGGATAAAGTTTTGGCATTTCTTGAATGAAATGACACATAAGTGAGTGTCCGAGCCTTATCTAAGATTTGCAAAGCTAAGTTTCGGAAATTTAAAAAATGTAGTACCCCGCAAGCATCCACACCCATAATAATAATATTTTGTCAGGTCATATTACACTGCGTCCTATTGGTCTATTGTATCCCCTTGCTTGTGCCTCGGAGAGGTTCGTGCCCTCTTTCAGAGCTTCTCTAGATACTTCTTTGTGAAGCATGTCGAGGTATTGCTCTGGTTTATCCTTGACAGGTCACACTCCTTAGAGCACAGCGTCCAGTCCAGTTTCTTTGATGAATCTGAGAATGAGCTGTGGGTCCATGGTTTGTATGTCCTTGTCTGTTATTTGGTGCCTGCCCAAATATTTCATCCTTTTGTGGGTCAGTGCCCCACAGGATTCCAGTATATGGTCTGGAGTTTCGGCGGTTTCACTGCAGAATCTGCAGAGCCCGTCCTCCGATATGCCCATTTTCCTCAGGTGCTCCTTGAGTCTGCAGTGCCCCGTGAGGAGGCCTGTTAGGATTCTTAGGTTGTTTTTGTTTAGGCCGATACAAGCTTTGAATCTCTTTTGGTTGTAATTTCCTAAGAGTTTCTTTGCTTGCCTCAGACCTTGGAGGTTGTGAAAGGCTTTTGCCCTTGTTTTAATTCAATTCAATTCAATTTTTTATTCATTCATCCAATTCGGGCCCATTTTACAGTATTCTTAACAGATATACATGCTTAACATTTTTTTTTTTTTTTTTTTTAGAAGGATTTTATGTGTGGATTTAAATTAACAAACTCAAATATAAAATAAAGACACTTACATAAATTCAAGTACTGTTCAAAATTTAAGCGTTTTTCATCAGTAAATGAATAAACAAATATATTCTATAGTTAATACAACTAGTGCCGAATGTAGAGTCAGTCAACAACAACATTATAAAATTTTAGATTAAATAAAAAAAAAAAAAAAAAAAATATATATATTGTGTGGTGGAGCGAAAAAAGAAAAAAAAAACTCATAATAATTAGATGTATGTACAAGCTACTAAATAATTAATTTCGATAGATTATCAATCTCAATGAGGTCAAAATTAAACAGCCACTTCTTGACCGCTTTATTAAAGGAATAGATATTCCTAGAGCGCCTTATTTCTATTGGTAGTATATTAAAGATACGAGGAGTTACAGAAGAGTAATAACTTAAGAAGAGGTGAGTATTGTGTGGAGGAATGATAGCGAGGCTCATGGAAGAGCTTCGAAGACCATAGATATTCGCATCATGATTTAATGAGTAACCGCTTCTTAAGAAAACGATTTTTAAAACTTTGTAGAAATAGAGATGCTTTAGAGGCAATATAAAGGAATGTGTAAAGAGTGGGAAACTATGTTCATGGCGCGTTTTTTCCAGATAATTCTCAGCACATATTTTTGTATGAAAAGCAAAGGTTGCATTTTGTTTTTGTGTGTTCCGCCCCAGCAAGATAAACCATATTGCAATTTGGATTGAACAAGACCATAATAAAAAGTTTGTAAAAGTTTGTTTGAGCAAAAAAGTCTCAAATGGTAAAGCGTTCTGGTTGTTTTCATCGGGTATTTCCTTAAGGAAGTAGTATGAGCACCCCAGTTTAGCCTGCTATCGAACTCGAGTCCTAGATACTTAAAGACCTGTACGTGGCCAATGACAAAGCAGCTTGGTAGGCAATTTTTAGAAGAGTTATATGTCCAAGCTATTTCGGAAAGCGATTCACAGCAATTATCAGAGGTTATCAACACATTATTGCAGTACGCACTATGAAAAGTAAAAATAGGAGGTTCTAAATACAAAGAAGTATTAAAATACATGGTTTTTGTTCTGTCACTAATAACTAGCTTATGCACACGTTACTCATATCATGAAGTCTGTAGCAACCAAGAATAACCGTCTGTTGTGTATTAATAGTGCAACTTAATCTTATCATGTCCGAACACCTAAGATCCAAAGTAACACATTCAATTACATTATTTATAGCCTTCTCATTTATATAAACAACAATACCACCTGCAGCGTATGAGTTATTACAATTAAAGTGGCTCTTATACCCTCGTATTTCATAAGAATCTTTCTCATAGCCGAAAATCCATATTTCAGATAAAAAAATGAAATCAGGCTTGTTTAAAAAAGACTCTAAGTGAGATACAAAGAGATCGAAATTTTTTCTTAGGCTGCGAATGTTTTGATGTACTATAAAAAAATCATTAATTCGGTGCTCACAATGAAAAACACTTGAACAAAGTTCATTATCAAAACGACAAAACGGAGTAAAAAAGTTAACGTCATCAGTTAGATGGTTGAACCCTAACATTATAGACAAAAAAATATAAGTTTAATCAATTAAATTATTAAGATCTTCAAAAGAATAAATTTTAAAAACATTTTCACCTTCTTGTTTTTTCATCCTAATAACCCCATTACTAACCCATAGATAAGCAAATTTATGTTCACGTTGCATTCCTTTAGCTTTATTGAATAAAGCTCTATTAAATTGCGTGAGACTCTCATTGATGAAAATTGGTTTGATGTCCTCTTCCACGCCGAGTACGTACGATGTTAACTTCACCTTCCTCTTCTTTTTTAAAATACTCCGCTTAAGTTACAAAGATCTTAGCTTCACACAAACGATGTTCATTGGCTTTTGTGTATGCGCAACAGATTTGTTTTTATCACCGCTTACAGCTGATGCACTTCTGATGAATTTCACATAGCAAGATTTGATGTCGTCATGCGTTACGTTGACCTTCAGTCCCTCTTGCAAGATCTTGACGGTACTGCTGATTGCATTGGCAATGACTTTTGACGTAGGTGTCAAGAGCCTTTATGGCTGCTTGGCTGTCAGACATTATTGCTATGTTGCAATTCCTGTAGTTTTTCTCGAGGTTGATTCGAACGCACCTGTCTATGGCACATATTTCTGCCTGGAAGATGCTGGTACATTTGCCCATGGATTCGTAGTGCTTAGTTCCTGGCCCAAACAGTCCTGCACCAGTTCCCTCCTCGGTCCTCGAGCCGTCCGTGTACCACTTTGTTGTGTGGTTGCTCAGTCCATAAGTTGTGGATTCATTGCTCCAGTTCTCCTTATTTCTGAGCTTTGTCTGGAAATTCTTTTCGAAGTTGAATTTCCTGATGCTATCGTCCCTAGGTATGCCAAGAAGTGGGAGTTTTTTGAGTAAGTCACCGTGTTCTTTCGAACCGATGCATTTCCCTCTCCCAATTCCCTCCTTTGCCATCCTAAGGATTGTTTTGTCTGCCTCGTTCATCACCATGATGTGTAGAGGAGTTAGTTCCAATAACACCTCCATGGCTGCGGTTGGGCAGCTACGCATTGCTGCGGTAATGCACAGGCACGCCAGTCTTTGCACTTTGCCGAGTGTCTCTCGCGTTGTGACTAGACTGGTTCGTTTCGCCCATGCTACCGCTCCGTATGTGATCATTGGTCTCACGATTGCAGTGTACATCCATCGCAGGATGCTTGGGCTGCATCCCCATGCCTTCCCCGCTAGGCTCCTACATAACATGACAGCGCGGGTGGACTTCTTGGATATCTCCTCTGTATGTTTTCGCCAGAGGAGTTTACTATCTAGATGGAGTCCTAGATATTTTACTTCTTTGACTGGTATCAGTGTCGTCCCTGATAGGCTAATGTCCTTAAGTCTTTGAAGTTGTCTTTTCCTTGTGAATGGTACTATCATGTTTTCGCCGGATTGATGTTAAGTCCGACAGTATGGCACCATTCCGTGGTTACTTTAAGCCCCCTTTGTATAATGTCCCCAAGGGTTTCTTCGAACTTGCCCATGGCAATCAATACAATGTCATCAGCGTACGCCTGACAGTTGATGCCAAGGGTGGTTAATTTTTCCAGCAGTTCGTCTACAACTAGGCTCCACATTAAGGGTGATAGTACCCCTCCCTGTGGACACCCTCTTGTTGTGTTCACTCTGATGGTTCCAGATGGTGTTTGAGTCTCTGCTGATCTAGTGCTCAGCAGCTCACACATCCATTTGGATACTGTACTGTTAACTCCTTTCCTATCCAGGGATCGTTTAATCGCCTCATGTGAGGTGTTATCAAATGCTCCCTCTAGTCTAGGAAAGCGCACAGTACTATTTATTTTGCCTCCAGGGCACTTTGAATTATCTCCGTCAGATGATATAGGGCGGTCTCTGTTGATCTGCCCGCTCTGTTTGCATGCTGACGATGATGTAAGGGGGATGTGTTCAGTACAACTTCCCTTAAATAATTGTCCACAACCTTTTCTGTCATCTTCAGAAGAAATAACGTAAGGCTGATGGGCCTGTACGATTTGGGGTCTTTTTTCCCCGCTTTTGGTATAAACACAACCCTTGCTCGTCTCCATTACATTGTTATGTGACCCAAGGCAATACTGCTCCTTGTTATTTTTAGCAGGTGTGGTATTAGTACCGCTTGCCCTTCTTGTAGTAGGGCGGGTATAATGCCGTCCACTCCGGCAGATTTAAAAGGCTGAAAGGAATTTATTGCCGATTTCAGTCGACCCTCAGAACAGATGGTTGATGTTCTTTCCCAGTCATCTCTCCGAGGTCTGATTGAAGTGGTACTGATTCCTAGCTCAGTACTAGGCGAGCTGCCAGGAAAGTGAGTTTCTAGTAGCAATAGTGCCCTTTGATCCTCGTCTTCCGTGAACTCGCCATCTGGTTTCCTCAGAGACATCGGTACTCCTCCTGACTTCGCAAGAGTAAAGCTCTTGCCGCAGTAGGAGTGCTGTTGATTGTCGCACAGAATTTCCAGAAGCTATTTCTTTTAGCTTTTCTAATTTCCTTTTCTAATTTCCTTGCGGGTGGCAATGGTGCAGTAGTAGTGTATTCGCTTACGGAATGGAAGGTCGTGCGTTCGAATCCCGGCCAAGTCCATTACTTTATACCGAATACATGAAATCGTAATCTCCCTAAGTAACTTAGACACCACCCGTGGAGAAAAACCCTACAACTGCACCCAAACACTTCTTTCCTATCTCTCTATTCTTTCTAATACCAAGTAGCGTACACTGTGTTCTTAGCATTATAAGGGTACTGAAACAACAGAAAAAATCCCTTTAGCGTAACCAAATTATAAAAAAAAAAAAAAATATGTTGTAAGGGCCATCTGGTAGCTTTGCCAGTCTCCGTTGCGCTTTGCTTTGTTAAATAGCTTCCGCAACTCGGATCTCAGTTTTGACAAGTTATTGCTAAACCATGGCGTCTGTTTCCTGTCCCTTTCTCTACTAAGGGGACAGTTTTCTTCGAACGCAGTTATGATGGCGTTTGTTACGCTTTCCACTGCGTTCTCTGGCTGTAGGGGGTGGCCCGGAGCCTTCCTCAAAACAAGGCGCCCCAGATTGCTCTCTAGAGCATTTTTGTAAGTCTCCCAGTTGGTTTTCCTAGGGTTCCTTACTGGATTTCTCGTGATACTTGTGCTGTCCAGGTCGAACACTATTATTCGATGTTTACTTACGCGTAGGCTACCAAGCGTGAGGTCGAGTACCACCTCCCTGACCCTAGTTACAAAAGTATTTCCCACGTTTATAATATCAAGTGACGAACTCATAATAAATTCTAGTAGGTACTCACCCCTGATGTTGGTGTCGGTGGTTTTTTTTTTTTTTTTTTTTTGGTGTCGGTGGTCCCCCATATGATGTTGTGAGCATTTGCATCGCACCCTATGAGGAGCGGCATGCGGTTGCAATGCTCCACCAGTCGCTGCATTTGGGATGATACAACCGGCTCATCCCCTGCACAATACGCCGACGCGATGACAATGGTGCGGTGACATCCTTCAACGTCCAGATGTACCTGTATTGGCACCAGATCTCGTGTCGCGTATTCTGAAAGTAGAATAAATTTATATTTATTGTCTATTAGAATGCAAGCTCTCGGTTTCTCGGCCCGAGTGTCCCATATTACCTTTGCATCCTTGCTCGCCAATCCTCTGACTTGTCCTTTCAGGATCCATGGCTCCTGGATCAGGACTAGCCCTAGGCTTTAGCAGGTAAACATCCTAGATATAGTCGCCGAGGCGGCTGACCGTGTTGTCCATTTCCCCCTCAGAGATCGTGCTCTCCGAGACGGACATAGACTCCTCGGTCTCCTCAGGAGCCTGCTCCGCCGATTGGACAACGGAAGAAGATGCTTTCGTCTTCGGAGGAGCAGTATGCTCTACCTCGGACTGCGCGCTCTGCGAGTTCAGATTCGATGCTGGCTGGGCTGTCTGCCCAGAGATCTCGTCCGACCTCTTGAGTTCGCACACCGCAACCCTGCCAAATTGGTAGCTCAGGGATCCTTTTTGAGTTTTTATGGCGTCGAAGGATTCTCGGTCGATGCCAAGAGCATGTACCTGCCCGGTTCCCTCTTTTCGACAATTGAGAATCTTCCACGCCTGGACGTTAAGTCCCACATTCTGTGCTTCCAGCAGTGCCAAGGAGGTTTTAGCTTTTTGCTCTGCACTGCGTGGAAGGAAGATTGTTATGAAGTAGGACCGTGGTATATCTGTCCCACTGCATGCCATGAGGCGTGTCCCCTTCCATTTCCCCAGCTTTGGGGCTACTGCTTTTAGCCACTCAGCTGTCTGCGGAGTTACGCAGTCAACTAAGAGCATTCCGTGTTTGAAATGTATGCCCTGAAATTTGAGCTTATGCTCCCATCCCAAGGCCATTTCCACCACAATGGCGCCTCCAAGTGCCGTGAGGTCTGGGTTGCTGAGGATCTCCTGCGGATTTTTCACCGGGAGAACAGCAACCTGCTCAGCAATCGCACCTGTGCCGTGTCTACCGCTAGCCGGGACGGTTTTCACCGCCGTAGCATAGCTTCGACCAACCACGGTGGCGCTCGCTTTTGCAGGCTTTCCCGTGGCCCTCTCGGTACCTTCATCCACCTTCTGCTTTTTGGCATTATATGTTGTGGGGGGGGGGGGGGGGGGGTGGTGATGTTGTTATTCCCCCTTTTCCCCGCCGCCACTTCTGTACTTTCGGGCTTGGCCCGATGCTCCTCAGCCCTCCTTTTGGCTTCCTCAGGCCCGAAGCCTTTATTGAGGTAGCGGAGGAACCATTTAGTGCCAGCACCACTAAGTCCCCTTCGCAGAGGGTCGTCCCTCGCACCTGGTTTCCCAGGTGGAGGTAAGGCTGGCTTAGTCCTCTTCCTTCCGGTATAGTTCCCGGGGGTTCAGGGGCTGTTACTTGAGCTATGCTCGTTCCCGCTGCCCTAGTTCCCTCCATCAATACTTTCCCGGACAGGGAGGCCAGTAGGTTTTGGCTCCCATCCCCACTGCATGCACCTGTCTGTGCTACCGGGTTTCTTCCCGGGCCTTTTGGCACCCCCGTGGCTTGTCGTGAGGTGGTAATGGTTCTTTGACTGGTGCTGGGTTGCACCAGTTTAGAGCCTCCCTCTCGACTTGTTCCGGGTCTATCATGTGCCAGGCGGTCGTCATGGATGTCCTGCTCAATCCGACCAATGACTTCGTCTGCGGTCTGTCCCCGTGGATAATATTATTATTATTATCCACACCCATTCCCTCATAGTGTATAGATAGTACGAAGGAAAATTCATTTGCAAGGTAAAACTTCGATAAATTTTACGGCAATAATAAATTCGAGACTTGCTTTTGTAAATATACGTCTAAAAACAAATTTTCATTCACCGAAAATCAACTTATTCACAAAAGAAAAGAAACAACGCCGCTTGTGTATGATTCCATATACATATTATTCAAATATAAAATTGAACTTATCGTTTTATTGGAACTTGCATTACTGAGCTTGTGCGTTGACACTGGTCATAAAATTATTCATTATTGAAAATACTCTTTCAGTTGGCGTATTAGAACCCGATTTGCACAAACATTGGTATATCAATTGTCTTACTTAATAAATCGATGCATGCACGTATTTTTCGATGGTTTAATGGACCGCTTCAAAAATTAAGGAGAAAACCGAAAGAATAAAATACAGATCAGAGGTAAAAGGAAAGGGCGGTTCTCATAAATAAAGGTCGGATGGTCATAGTGTATATTATGGTTGACCCAATAGTTTGTACCATCCCCAAATAATAATGGATTGAATATTATAAATCTAATTTCTCGCTCTCGTGAAGTTCATCTTTTGGCCACCATTTTCGATTTTAATTTTATAAAATATATCGGACCTGGACTAAAGGCATTGAACTGCATCCCAACTGGTAATACTGGTCCGCCTGTGGGGTTCGCAGGTTTGACCTGAAAAAGTATCAGACATCCCGATTTCAAATCACTTTATCACTGAGGTCAGACAAAAGCTGGTGTTGTTGCATTCGTGTGATACAGGAGTTTTAGGTATGCCTCTCTTTGGCGTTTGTAAAGGAGCGTTGATTGACATTGCCTTTTTCTGAACATGTCATTTCGAAATGAGGCCAATCAAATGCTGCTGGTGTTGCATTTGTGTGTTCCAGGAATTGTTCGGCTTGCCTATTTTTTACGATTCCAATATGCGCAAGCTTCTATTTTTGATTATTTTTTGAGCTTTCTTTTACGACACCGGTGATCTCCAGTCTTATCAACCCACTTATTTGTACAAGGTGGCGCAAAAGTAATCCTCCTATCAGAAAATGCTATAAATTTTGCGATTGGCCCCTAATGTCAGTTCTGTTTTGACATTTGTGTAGTAAACACATGCGAAATACACGTTAATAAACAATGTTACGCTACACTGCTCCAGAACGCGGAATATTGGTGACAATTTATTTGAGCAATAATCGGTCGGTGACTTTGGCACAACGTGAATTTCGTCGCAGATTTCCTACCCGTCCAACGCCTACTGGTGAAACACTGCGACGTTTAGCCGCTCCCCTCGAAGAGACTGGCACAACACGAGATGCTGCCAGGCGTGGCAGACCCCGGAGTAGCCGTTCTGCAGAGAATATTGCTGCTGTAGCCGAAGATGTCATGGAAGCGCCATCGACATCGACCAGACGACGTGCCACGCAAATGGGTATCAGTCGACGGTCTTTACAGCGAATTTTGGTACGAGATTTGAAGATGTTTCCGTACAAAGTCCAGACGGTGCATCAGCTGTTAGCTGCTGACCGCCAATCGCGTCTAACATACGCTCAAGCCATCCTTAATCACCACCAAGAGGAAGATGATTTTTCATCAAAAATAATCATGAGTGATGAGGCCCATTTCCATCTTAGCGGGTACGTAAATACGCAAAATTTACGCTTCTGGGGCACTGAAAATCCGCGTGTAACCCACGAAGAGCCATTACAACCGCTCAAAGTAACTGTATGGTGTGCTGTTTTCGCTGGAGGAGTCATCGGACCTTTTTTCTTCGAAGATGTCGCGGGCCAAACGGTTACTGTGAATGGTGAGCGCTACAGAGCAATGATCAACGAGTTCTTTTTGCCGCAACTTGATGAATTGGGATTGGAAAACATATGGTTCCAACAGGACGGTGCAACGGCACACACTGCACGTGCCACAACCGATATGCTGAAGGATGCATTTCCCGGGCGCCTAATCTCCCGTTTTGGCGATTTGCACTGGCCAGCAAGATCGCCTGATTTGACCGCTCCAGACTTCTTTTTGTGGGGCTTTTTGAAGTCGCGGGTTTATGTCAACAAGCCTCAGACTCTTGCAGCTCTTAAAGACAATATCCGTCAACAATGTGAGGACCTATCGCCGGAAGTTTTGGCCAAAGTGATGGAAAATGCCATAAAAAGGGCTCAAATGACAATCAACTGTGGCGGCGGCCATTTACATGACATCATATCATCATATTCTCGACTTGATGTAAACAAAATTAAAAGACCAAATAAAAATAATTCACAAGAAGAATCAAAGTTTTTCATTTTTTTTTTAAATTACAGCCAAAAAACATCGGAAGGATATTTTTGCGCCACCTTGTATTAATACTTGCGGGTCTGTTTCAAGATCTTAAGTGTTTCGCTGGGCTCACGTGGTTGGTAAAATTGCCTAGAAGGGATTTCTCCTCATAGTCGCCTTTTACGGCAAGCGCTGTTATTTGGGGAGCTGCAGTGATATTCTTAGCCCGTCCCTTAACGGACCACGATTGAAATACTTAAGCCCCTTTTTCGAGAATATCTCTCGTTATGAGTACAGAAATCGTTACGATATTCTGAGCTAGCCCTAGCTCACCCGCAGATTCGTAAATTACTCCGTTACTCAATCGCAGTACAATATGTACTGATACGACCATATGTACATGATACGACAATGTTTCCGCTTACGCTAAAAAGATTCTTGGTTGTACATTAAACAAGTATCTTGAATACTGCACTATCAAGCATCTACATAATATCATAACCACCAAACAGCCTCCCTATTTATATGATAAGCTTCAATTCGCACAATCGCAACGCTCCTCCAATTTGATTCCACCCCGGGTAGCATATCAGCTCACGGAACGCCAATTTTTTGTTCACGCCATTCTCCTCTGGAATGCACTTCCCCTCAGTTTAAGACGACTCAAGGATGCAAACAATTTTAGTGATACTCTCTTTCGGCACATTGCAGGCACATAAATACAGAAAGTACGAGTACTACCTAAGTTTATAGAAATCGTTTTCTTTCTTTCGTTTTCTTTTTACTTCATTACATTCATTTGTTTTTTTTTTTTTTTTTTTGAATTTGTATACATTGTTTATATTTAGTTTACCTTAGTCATACTTTTTTTCTTTTCTTTTTTTAATATAAAACAATACACGTATTTTCAGTTAATATGAAGTATAATAATCGAAAGGCTTTTTTTACAAAATTCACATTTATAACTTGAAAGATTTTGGAAGTCTATCATAAATGTTGTTACTTATGAAGAAATAAATATGAAATATGAAATACATATGTGTAACCGCGTTATACAACATTTCGTTCGTTTTATTCGATTGAATGCTAGATACGACAATATTTCAACTTCAATGTTATTCTTCCTTACCATTAACTTTCAGGAACTGCGCAGGATCTTTTAAAATGTCTTCATGTTTGACTCATCAAATATCGCACGAGTCCAGATCTAATGTTAGTTCAATTATTTCCTCAAAAGCCATTAATTTACCATTTTAATTACGAAAAAATGCTAATAAGGATATTTATCACATCAATCCCTTGTAATTTGCATATTTTTCGCGCCCTGCAACTAGTTCATTGTCATGTCACAAATTCAACCCATTCGCATATAAAATTAGCTCCACAATTTACAATTCCGCACGGATGCAAACCAATTACAAGATAATTATTCTTTGTTTTTGGGTTCAGTGCCTACTGCATATCCGTATGTCAAATGCTGCTCATGGAAAACACGAATTGTGACAATGGTGAGAAAAAATCTCGTCTCATTAGATACACCTCACAACGAAGGAGAGAGAACTGCTTAGGTTGTGCAGCGGCCGGCGCCGAGTCAGCAAATCGATCTTGAGTTAAGCCTGTAAGAGTATCTTATATGGGATAATGAGGTTGCCGCGATATTCCTCTGTTAGTTAAAATGCTTTGTTTGTAGTAGCGCAAGCGCCCGATGTCAACACCGCAATTGTTGGCACTCGCGCTTCTGCCCTCTGCATAATTTAATTGTTTAATTACTGTTCCCGTTTGCTGGTGTTTTACATGCAACCAAACGTGGTGGTAAATACAGATTACATTTTGGTTGGCTCACCAAACTTAGTCATCACGATAATGTTTGAAGGAAATAAAATAGGAACAGATCGAATTGGTAGTCAATGAAGGTAGGGAAATCAAATAGGCCTACTTTGAGTTCAGCATTGATTGACAGGGATGGATCTATTGCGTAAAACCGAATGGGCGCTAAGAAGCAAGTAAAATGCATTGCCGCAAAAGTTCGAATAACTTGAATGAAAATGTCGCATTAGGAAAAGAATACCTTTAACCCATATCTTACCTTTTTTATAGTCACTGGATGTTACTGCCATTACTGGGCGACTTTATGCTTTTAATTTGCTTCTCTGTTCAACTAGAATGGTTGCAAATAAAATTCTTCCGCCATTTCTCCAGGGCGATTTGAGAAGCTTGCTTGTAGCATTAGCTTCAAATAGTATCTCCAAATATTGCTTAAAAGTATCTTCCACAATAACAAAGGAAGCATCGGTTAACGAAAAGTTTTCGATGTGATTAGAGACTTATCAGTGTTGCCAGTAGATTTTCCATTAGTCTGTTGAAAGTATTATTATATACAAAATGATGCGAGGATTTACATTGCAAGCCATATATTAATGAAGAATTGTAAATAAAACTATAAAGACGTGGAGAATAAAACGACGTCCGCCGATTTGACAATTAATGGTTAACTTATTTAAGAGAGTTATATTTTTTAAATAACTTGGACAATCAAATTAGTTAAATCAGAAATAATAATAATAGGAATGACTTGGTAAGGAGGAATAATTAAATTGAAAAAAACTGCAATAAGTGAAGATGCATTATTAGATATTAGGAGCTTTTAGTTTAGGTAAAATAAAAGAAGAGATTAGAAAAGCTTTTCAGTAATGATGGTAGAAACAGCAGTTCGATCAGACCTATTGCAATAGTTTATCGGGTGTGAAACGAAGCGAATGAGCAATTTCCAACCGCCTCCTCCAATCAATAACAGCAGACACTTATCAGATGTTACATAGCTCCTTGCAAAATGCAGTTTTTCAATTTCTTGTATTGTATTGGGCACACCGCCAGAAAAAAGCGCAGCTAGGGTTTATGCCAGACCTATGCGGCCCGTAGTTCAGCTCTAGCATTTCGGTGCGAATTTTAAAGATAGGACTCATTTCAGCAACTGTGAATCTACTGTTGAAAAAATTGTTTGATCATAAGAAATAATGGCGTTGTTTAATAATTAATCGACCTTGCCACGTCGAATCAATTGGTTCTCGTTCGATCACCGCAATTAAACGACGTAGGGCGTGAATAGTACTTAGATGGGGGACCACTTGGGAATACCGCGTGTTGTTGGCATCTCTTGCGAATGTCTGACCAACATCCAAGTGTATCGGCGTAAACCTATAGGTCCCCTCCACTGCGCATAAAAGTGATTGGAGAAGCTAGGTTCTAGGCCCTGTATGGGCCCGTTATGGCCAAAATATGTATTTGTATTGTATTGTATGTGCAGTGGGGTCATCAGTAGATGACAAGCACTTAGACCTATTGGTTCATTGTACTTCAGCATAGCTGCCCGCTCGCTGCTTATTGGCGATTAGTAAGATTCAGTGAGGGAGAACCTACCAGTAGCCTTGGCAAAGCGAAGAATATTAGCAAGTTCAACATCCCCCATCTTATCTTCGTTGACGAATTGTTTACCTATAGTGATAAGCCTGGTTCTGGCGAAAGCAAGGCATTCAAAGATGAAGTGAGATGCCGTTTCATCCGCCTCTAGGCAGCACTCATATAGGCCCGAGCTCCTAATGTAGATGGTTTTTAGGTGCTCGTTAAGAGGACTGAAACCGGTGACGAGACCAATCAAGGATCTCAAGTCTTTCCTGTTCAGTCCAAGCAAAAACTTAGCTCTGCTGATTTTTGGACCGTCCACTAGCTTCTTCGAATACCTGAATGAGACCAGGTCATGCCAGTATTCGGAATGTTGTTGGCGTAGAGCCGAATCCATTTCACGTTTGTGCACGGATGAGCAGCATCATATGGATGTTTGTGGGCCAATGAAGGCTGTTAAAGAGCCCTTCCTGGCCAGAGCATCCGCTCTTTCATTGGCGGCAGTGGCAATCGCAAAGATTTCTGCCTGAAAAACAGTTGTTTGTCTACCCAAGGCTGCAGATAGATTTATCCGACAGTCTCTAGAGTAGACCCCAGCTCCGAGATACCGTCAATGTGTGAGCCATCCGTATAGACAATGACATCACCCGGCCTAAAGCCATTCAACCCCTCACTGTTCCATTCCTGCCGTTCAGGAAGGATGACCTGAACACGGCGCTCAAAGACTTGCTTCATGCACACAGTGTCAAGTGCTCCGCCCCGATGGCCAGGTAGGCTGTCATAGAGAGCTCTGTACCTAGCACCTCTGGCCCCATCGCCGAGATTGACCTGCCGTCTAAGTACTACACACATACGGTATAGGTTTCTGGCCTCACTCTCAGCAAGGAACTGCAAGGGAGGTAAACAGAGCAACACTTCCATAGCAGCAGTGGGAGTTCCTCTCATCGCACCTGTAATGCATAAGCACGCAAGGTGCTATAGCTTCGTCAGTTGACGTTTGAGGATGTGAGCTCTAGCCCACCATACAATCGCACCATACATAAGGTATGGCCTAACGATGCACGTGTAAATCCAGTGAACCAGCCTGGAACTAAGTCCCCAGGTTCTGCTGAACATCCTACGGCACTGCCAGAGAATGTTAGTTGCCTTCGAAGTTCTAGCAACCAAATGTTCAGAAAAGTTAAGCTTTGGGTCCAGAACAATACCCAGATACTTAACCTTGCTTGATAGCTTTGTTGAGTGCCCTGGAATTAAGGCCACCTGACTTGAGGTATTGCCCTTCTATTTGTGAACAGCATCATCTCAGTCTTCGCGGGGTTGACTGACAGATCCTGCTCGCGGCACTAACTCCGAACACTGTTGAGCGCTGTTTCCATCCGCTCACAACGAGTTGGTGAACTCCTGCCGCTGACAATGATACACACATCGTCAGCGTACCCAATAACAGGGTGACCTTCCCCATCAAGTCTTCCCAACAAGGAGTCGACCAACAGGTTCCACAATGTAGTGGAGAGTACACCGCCCTGCGCAACGCCTTTAACAGCGCGCACAGTTCTGATGCAGCTGCCAACAGCAGCTGTAACTTCTCTGCTCCTAAGCATTTCCAGTAACCATTCCACAGTTGTCGAATCGACGCCCTTCAGTATTAAGGCAGACTCAATTCTGCAAAATGTGGGATTGTCAAAGGCACCCTCAATATCCATGAAGACGGCGAGAGCATAGTTCTTGCGATCGAGCGCCCTATGCACTCTGGCCGTCAGATCCGTTAATGCCGTCTCATTTGACTTGCCTTTTTGATAGGCGTGTTGGCTATCATGAATACCCAGCGAAGCTGGAATGCTCTTAAGCCGTACGTCAATCAATTTTTCAAGGCCCTTTAACAGAAATGATGAAAGGCTATTAGTCCTGAAGCTTTTGGGAAGATCATATTCAGCCTTTCCCGCTTTGGGAATGAAAACCGCCCTAGCTCTTCCCCAGGCCAAAGGAATATGTCGCAGAGTCACGCTAGCTCTGTAGATTCTAGTTAGCAGTGTGAGCAAAATCTCTATACCCTTTTGCAAGAGTATGGGATAGATGCCATCAGGTCCATGAGCTTTGAAAGGAGAAAAGGACAGGAAAGTGGGTGTCCATTAGCAGTTGAAGTGCCTCCTCATTGGAGTTGGTCGAGGTGCCATCAGGCTTCCGAAGGACGTCAAGCCAGGCTCCCGGATCAGCTGAGAGGACTCTCTACAATCTCGAAACTGCGTTAACGTCCTTCAGTTCTCCGCAGAACCTCTGCCAAGATACCTTCTTAGCGCTCTTAATTTGCCTCTTCTACTCCTTCTGCGTATCCGCATGAGAAGACCAATCGGCTACCAGGTTAGACTTCCTGGCCCTGTTAAACAGCCTCCCCACTCTTTTCCTGAGAAGGGATAACTTAGCGTTCCACCATCGGCAATTTCCCTCCTTCTCCGGGCAAGCAGTATGGAAGACCGTAATAATACCGCTGTGTAGCGTGTCGGTCGCCTTATTCAAGTCATCGCTACTAAGGATCCTGATAGGCAGGGAACCTATCTGACCCCGCAATTCCGTGGAATAGACGTCCCAGTCAGTGCGTCGCGAATTCCTGATTTTGCTTCGGATCGGTCGATCTGCACTTAACTTAAAAATAACATACCGATGATCAGATGCAGTTTCCTCCCTTGAAACCCTCCAGCTCGAAACACATCAATTACTTGCCGCCTCAGCCGAGTGACAAAGGTTGGCTCATTACCAGTGTTCAGTATATTGAGCTGGCTGGCAGCCAAGAAGTTTAGAAGGTCACCCCTGCTATTTGAGTCAGTACTACCCCAAACGCGATGATGCGCGGTCGCGTCCATACCAACGATCAAATGCTTGTTACCTCGTCGAGCATGCTCGCCAAACCTTAACAGTTCCACCGTTGGAGGTGGGGCCAGTGAGTCGAATGGGAGGTACACTGAGGCTAAAATAATCTCAGTAAGCAACCCTCCTCGCTTAAGACACATTTTAATTGCTGTACAGTCTCGAGAACTGAACTCAGGCATAAGACTAGCATCTAAGCCCTTTGCTACAAAGATGCACGTGCGAGTATTAACAATCCCAGGCTTTACAAAAATTGCTCCTGGTACACCCGAGATGCCACTTACCGCCCCCTTATACAAATAAGGTTCCTGTATGAGGCACACCTCTGTATGCAGTTTTCCAAGATGTATGTATATGTATGTTAAAATTAATATCACCGAGGATGCTCTGGCTCGATCAATTTCGGTACAACCCTGTGTCAAAAGCATATACACAGTCGTAAAATCATTGCTTTCATACATCCGCATTGCTTCTCGAGAGATGTAAAGGAAAGTTATATGCAGCGGCTATGTCATACCATGCCTTAAAAGTGATTGGGCACGTTAGACGGATACTTGTAAAACTTGTTTCGGTTTACGAAACACTTTGCATAGTGTGCACTAGCTTTCAACTTTTTTAGATAGATGTAAAGTAGCCCAGATTCCACAAAGAGGCCATAACACGTTTAAAAAAGAATTGTTGAATTGCTCTTATCTCCTAAGTATTTATATCCAAACATAGCAAAAACAGCTGTTAACGTTAGCATCGAACACTTTAAACTTGGAAGCAGGATCGACATAACTTCTTGAAAAGAACTTAGACCAAATGGTGTTTCGCTGTAGCTGTAACAGTTGTTTTTTAAGATTATAAGTAAGCAGAAAATCAGGATATTTAAGTTTGTTAACTAGGTACTTCGATGTTTTTGCCATTCAGGGTCCATGTACCCTCGCTCCTACCCACACGATTGTGTTTTCTAAAACCATTATCTTGGATTTTGTGGTATTTATCTTAAGATCCCATTTGTCGCAGTATTCCTTTAGCTTATTTATTTGAAGTTGGAGTGTTAATGGATTTTGAGAAAAAAATGCCTAATTATCACCATAGCTAATACCACCTGGTATACTCTGACAGATATCCCAAGCTTTGCGACCTTGCGGACCAACCGAACTTGTGACGAAGGGTTTTGATCTGTTAATGTCGTTTTGCAGACGTAATTGACAGACATTTTTAGTAAATTCGTACATACTTGGTCGATAACCCTAGTGTTGACAGTTTAAATAACTGAGATCTACGATTTACAGAATCAAAAACACCATTCAACCCTCTTCTTTTTGCTCTCACTATGGTGCTTTGCTAAGCTGGTTAGTGCAAATATTTAATAAACCGTCGATAAACTAGCACGAAAACCGTTTAACTGTTTAAGCAGAAGAAAATGAGCGGAGGGATTGTTGATTAACCCATATTATTTTACTTATTTCCAGTCTAATAAAACATTTTGCCAAGAAAAACTGATAATTTTTTGAGGGAAATCTATGTCCCTGTATGGCTATGCACTAATGGTAATTTTTTCCCCTGAAATACCTATATTTAGCATGCTGATATCTAAGTAAATGAAAATTAGTTTTAGAAAAAAACATAGGGGCTGGCTACAGTCCGCTTGGGCGAACTGTTAGATACCCTATTCTTATTCCTATCCCTCATAAGTGGGCGTAACAAAAGTCTAAGTATGGTTGAATTGTTAAGAACGCTCTACATATTCTGTTATATAACATTTAAAAGATTTTATCAAACAAAAACGAAGCTTTTGTAAAAAAAAACGTTCCCTAGCTCAAACTTTGGTTTCTCAATAAAATTATTTTATTTAATTGTGGGCGTGTCAGTAAGCGGATTTAAAAAAAAATTAACACATGAGCATAGAGGACCCCTAGAGAGTATATATTATAAATTTCAGGTCCCTAGCTCAAACTTTGGATTTTCAAAAAAGTTTTTCTTTAAATTGTGGGCGTGTCAGTAGGCGGATTTTGAAAATATTTACACATGAGCTTAAAGGGCCCCTAGAGAGTATATATTATAAATTTCAGCTCCCTAGCTCAAATTTTGGTTTTTCAATAAAATTGTTTTATTTTTTTGTGGGCGTGTCAGTCGGCGGATTTTGAAAATTTTATATACCGAGCAGTTTTAGGAGTCATAGATCATATATAAAAAATTTCAGCTTTCTAGCTCAAAATTCGATTTTTTCCAAAATTTTGTTTTTTTGAGTTTGTGGGCGTGTCTGTGGGCGGATTTCAAAAATTCGTAAACTTGATTATTTCGGGACCCTAGAGAGTATATGGTTAAAATTTCAGCTCTCTAGGCCCAGTTTAAAGGCCTAATTTTTGCCGACGGACGGACGGACATGGCTAGATCGACATTACTATCGATGCTGATTATAAATATAGTAACTTTTAGGGGTCTACGGGCAATATTAAGGTACTCGTATGTTACAAACTATGCGTCAAAATTAATATACCCTTACAATAGGGTATAAAAATACAGAAAGGTGCTTATTTGTTGCAATTCAGGTATAAAATATGAAAATATGCTTTTGAGACCCTATACGAGTATGTATAGGGGAACGAAAACCGTACTAAACTTACTCGTCCTAAGGAACTGTTCCTACATAAGTACATAGTTACTGCTGAACCTAATCCCTCACTGACGACTGTGAAAATCAGCGAAACAGTTACGATCATTTGTGTAGCACAAGTGTACATCACAACAACGACAAGCATTTATAGTTCTGTTTTCTACTTTGAACTTTGCGCATTGTACACATCTTTTCCTCTGATCATTTTTGATCATGGTATGGTAACTTGAATACTGAGCACTTTAAGAGTTGAACAGCCTCTTTGTTGTACAGACAGTAGATGGGATGGATCTTTTTCTCGAGGAATATACAGCTATGAGGGATCTTGCGATTTGCTGGAGAAATTCTCTAATTTTTTAGAAGAGGTCCTTCCACTCGTTTTTCTTCATGCAGATGGTCCTTATTTTGAAAGCTCGGTCGAATGCTGGATCTGACCTTGAAGTTGACGTTCATTGTCATGGACATGCAAATTTCTCCTTCTCTATGTCTTCAAATCTGTTCACTGTCATTATTTGTGAAATGTATGCTACACCTATATCAGGATCAGTAGACCAATAGTTTCTAAACGTTGGCAATGAATGGTAACCCATTACAAAGTGCATGCCCATGTAAGCTGACATTTCATCAAGATCAATAGTGAACGGTCGTCCGTTTTGTTTAGCATAGCGGATTGATTCAGGAATGAATATTTCATCAATCAGTCCTTTGAAATTACAGGTACCATTGAAAATTTGTATAGGAGTCACTGTTCTACTTTCATCTTCTGACAAGATTTTCATGTTCCCAAATATGCCAGTTTCATCTGTTTCAAAGATGCTGTTGCGGTGAATTTTACCACAACAAGGCCTGCTCTTAGTCCCTATTCTTTTCCTTTCCTGGTCCCTCTTTTATTCGGGTGCGAGTTCACGGTCTCGGAAAGTGATAGGGGCACCCATGGCACCATCAGCCATTGGATCACTTTCGGCGACCCATAGATGAGCAACCACGACACGGTGACGGGCTTGGAGGTTCCAGTTATCTCAGCCTGATGGGCGGTCAGGAGAGTGAGGCCCATAAGGAGTACGCGGACGAGCGTAAATATACCTCAGCCTTACGGACGGTCAGGAGAGTGAGGATAAGACGGACAGTGACTATGTACGAAGCCCAACCATTCCACTGGGCCGTACGATAACGTGCGTGTGGAAAGGCGGACGGCCTTTGACAGTTGAACACCACAGCACACCAGACTTTGCCGGACGGGCAAGTTGCCACAAGGGCAATCAAATAGCAACTGAGGGGTGGGCGGATGGCCCAAGTCAAATAACTCCCATGAGTCAATTGAGCGAACTACCACCGTAAAGGTAGGGAGTAATGTTCGATGGGGGAAACATGACGCTCTATTCTTCTACTCGGTCGCGGGAGCCCCGGAGGAGCAGCAGAGGAGTGTAGGCGGACGGCCTAGTAATTAAACACCCTCCAACACCAAATAACCGTGGACAGCTTACCACGAGCACATTGGCACCCCACTTATCGATGTGAGATGACAGATGTCAAGTTCAGACGACACCAGCCCAACAAACGGTCGAACCAGAATGGCCGAGAGCCCGACGTAAATGTTCACATTTTTGTAAGGTATGACACGCTATCGTCAGCTCCCCATGCCCCAAATCTGCGCAGAATTCCACCAGACTCAGGTAGTTGACGCAGTAGATAATATTATTTCCTTGTCTGACCTCAAAGCTTAGAGTTAACTCGCCATAATGGGCGAGACATTTGTTATCGTCCCGATGTTTATCTTCCTCTTTTCAACGTTTCCTTCGTTTCATTAATCATCTTCAAATTTTAATTTTACCAAGTGAGTTTTAGCTACATTGGAACGGCGTTCATCAAGATAACCTTAGCGATCTTTTGTATGGACGGGAAAACACCAATCAGACTGGATTGGAATATTGTCCCAGGTCGGTCAGGGAATTTATCGCAAGCTGGCTTTCCAGTCGCGCTCAATTCGGAGCTTGGTGAGAGAATGGAAAGTTAGACCGAAAGGGTAACGGCAGGCATACGCACACCATTGCAAGATAGCTTTGGATGTGCTGAAACGTGCCGCTCGTTGGTTCGCCTTACTGTATGTGTGCGGACAGTGGGATGGCGGATAGCCACCAACACAAGTGGACATCCATTGCACGCCATCAGTGGGATTGCACTGTCAATGTGTGTGTGTGAGAGACTGAGTCCAACACTGGCCGACTTTGGACAATAGAAAAATCTGGGAAATCACTTCTTGGTTGACCAGCGGTTTAGCTAGTTGTGAGAAGTTTGTTGGAGATAGACAAAAGAAAATAGAGGAAAAGACAAAAAAAATTAGAGTGACTTAATAAAGAAGAATAAAGGAAAAGAAGGAGACAGGAATTTGGAAGACAGGCGGAAGGACGAATAGGAAGAAAATAAGGAAGCTTGAGGACAGAGCAGGCAACAAAGAAATTGAGGATTTTTAAGATAAGTATAGTGATTTTTTTCGTTTGATTATTTTGGCGAGTGATAGTCTGGTAGGATTTTGTTTCGAGAATCCCGAGAATAGACGGGGCACGCGACCCAGTAATTTTAATTTTTGTCTTCGGGACAAGTGATAGCGGGTTATACAAACGGTCCATATCGACCCGTTGTACCCACCACTACATTTTCAGGGGATTTCAAACCCCTTAATAAAGACCGTGCTCCAACGGAGCATTATAACGTTGTGGAAATTTTTGTTCTTTTATTCTTTTCGAAGTTACATTTTCTTTAAATTTGCAGTGGTTCTGTACCAAGGTTTCACAATTTCCCATAAAATTGTGTGGCGCCCACTTTATTTCGTTACATTTTTCTGGCTCCATTCATTGGAGCGAACATTTTTTTTCTTTTACTTTCATATCAGCGATCATTTTCGTTGAACCCACCCCGTCCCCCTCAGCTACCGGGAAGTAGTAGCGACCTGTTACTCGTTGTGTAATATTTTAATGGTCTCTGGTTGTTTGACAGCCCATATTAGATATTTTTCCTTCGGGCGGTGGCGGCCGCAAATTTTCTTTTGGTTTATCCCGCCGATTTAACGATAAATAAGTAGTTTGTTTTCGCATTTTCTAAGTTAAATAATTACACAATAATGCAAAGTTTGGCGTTTATCTGGCGTTTATCTGGCAAACCCCAGGGTTTGCAGCTGTAGGAGGAACATTCTCAGAGGGTTCTGTTTCAGCAATATCAAACCCTGCTTCAATATCTTGTGCCAACAATTGTCTATCTTCCTTATCAAGGGCTAAAGTGTCTTCATCACCACTGTCTTCTGCTGCCAGTACTTTCAGGATTGCATCTTCCATGAGATGAAATTCTCTATGACGTCTTGTACTCATATTATGAAAAGAAAAAACTTGTAGAGAGTCTAATTTTTTATGTTTTCTGGCTAAAACTTAGTACTTTATATAGAAAATTGGTAAAATTGTATTATAGTGAAGTAAATATTCGAGTAAAAATACCTCTAATTTGGCAATATAATACACGATTGGAACAACTTTATTGTAAACTAACAACTTCTTGTATGTGAGACGAGTGATAACAAAATTCTAATCCGTTTGATCAAATGCGCAAAACACTAGGTATCCTTGACGCATACAGGGACACCGGTGTCCCATTGTGTTTTCCGCTCGTAAGTTTGTCCCCGTCGATAGAATTTGGCAAAACAAAGTCAAAACATAAAGTAAACTTACCAGTCCATACTGTAGAATTATGAATGGTCAACGAAAAAACAAATGAAGTGGTCTTCTATTATCTTTAAGTTGCAACTTCTGTCTTGTTAAAAATCAATCACTCAAATTTAGATTTTGTTTGTTTACTTTTGGTTTACAGTGTTACCATAAGAATCAAATTAAAACCAATGTATTTAACAATCCAACACGTTTTTATTTTTCAAAATCATGCTCATAGGAGCATAAGTATGATGATTTTAATTTTAGGGACACATTATGTCCCTTATGCGTCAAAGGGTTAATCATTCACAGACCATTCTGTGTTGTGCCAATTATCTCTGCAAAAAGCTGGATCAATAAATGGCTAGAAACAAAAGCACTTTATTACTGGAGGGTAGACGAAGGTAACAGACAGGCCACTTATGTTCTACCAACCCCTTCAATTAAATAATCCAGTCAGCTCCTACAACTGACCAGAGGGCAGTTATACACAGTCATCGGATTCTTGACCGTACTCTGAAGAGTCAAAAAACACCTTCTTGCTATGGGGCTAGCTGAAGACAACATTTGTCGAATATGAATTCTAGGTAAAAATTACATTTAACAGATGATATTTCTCCTTCCTCGCCCTAAGACTTAGCTGATATTTTTAAAAAATCCGGCTTCATGAGCGAATTTCCAAAACGACGATATCACAATATGCCCAGTTGCGGCCGTCGTGAAGGGCTACTAAGAAGCACCTCTTTTTTAGGGTTCCGTAGCCAGATGGCAAAAAACGGAACCGTTATAGATTCGTCATGTCTGTCTGTCTGTCCGGGAATGTCACAGCCACCTTTCTCCGAAACTATAAGAGCTATACAGTTGAAACTTGGTAAGTAGATGTATTCTGTGAACCGCATTAAGATTTTCACACAAAAATAGAAAAAAAAACAATAAATTTTAGGGGTTCTCCATACTTATGTAGAACTGAAACTCAACATTTTTTTTTCATCAAACCCATACGTGTGGGGTATTTATGGATAGGTCTTCAAAAATCATATTGAGGTTTCTAATATCATTTTTTTTTCTATACTGAATAGTTTGCGCGAGAGACACTTCCAAGTGGTAAAATGATAAAACTAAAAAAAATATATGACCATGCAAACTTCCACCGAAAATTGGTTTGAACGAGATCTAGTAAGTAGTTTTTTTTAATACGTCATAAATCGTAAACCGCAATTTACCTTCATTCAATGAACTCAAATATAAAAAAAAAACATTTAATTTCATAAACATAAACCCTATGCGTAAACCGTGGACCATTATTTTCTAATAATAAATCTGTAATAGGTGCCTAAGTAAATAATAATTACAATTCGCGTGGAACCCTTCATGGGCGAGTCCGACTCGCACTGGGCCGCTTTTTTAATCTTATCTAAGCAATCCAAACCTCTACCATAACAAAATGAGCTTGTAGATGTTTTTGATGTTAAGGTTAGAAGTTATCGGATCTTCAATGCGATTGTCCTCTGAGCTGTATATAATATAGGTCTTTTTATACCCTATTCTAAGGGTATATTAATTTTGACGCATAGTTTGTAACATACCTTAATATTGCCCGTAGACCCCTAAAAGTTACTATATTTATGATCAGCATCGATAGTAATGTCGATCTAGCCATGTCCGTCCGCCCGTCCGTCCGCCCTTCCGTCCGTCTATCGGCAAAAATTAGGCCTTGAAACTGGGCCTAGAGAGCTGAGATTTTAAAAATATACTCTCTAGGGCCCCGAAATAATCAAGCTTACGAATTTTTGAAATCCGTCCACAGAGACGCCCACAAACTCAAAAAAACAAAATTTTGGAAAAAATCGAATTTTGAGCTAGAAAGCTGAAATTTTTTATATATGATCAATGACTCCTAAAACTGCACGGGATATAAAATTTTCAAAATCCGCAAACTGACACGCCCACAATTAAATAAAACAATTTTATTGAAAAACCAAAACTTGAGCTAGGGAGCTGAAATTTATAATATATACTCTCTAAGGGAACTTTAGGCTCATGTGTAAATATTTTCAAAATCCGTCTGCTGACGCCCACAATTTACAAACCTTTTTTTTTT
Source organism: Portevinia maculata (assembly GCA_949715645.1). Taxonomy (NCBI): domain Eukaryota; kingdom Metazoa; phylum Arthropoda; class Insecta; order Diptera; family Syrphidae; genus Portevinia; species Portevinia maculata. Next base: position 181,851,040 of record OX454527.1, read on the forward strand.
GAAAATCCAAAGTTTGAGCTAGGGGCCCTTTATGCTCATGTGTTAATTTTTTTTAAATCCGCTTACTGACACGCCCACAATTAAATAAAATAATTTTATTGAAATACCAAAGTTTGATAGGGACCTTTTTTTTACAAAAGCTTCGTTTTTTTTTGATAAAGTCCTCTAAATGTTATATAACAAAATATGTAGAGCGTTCTTAACAATTCAACCATACTTAGACTTTTGTCACGCCCACTTATGAGTGATAGGAATAAGAATAGGGTATCCAACAGTTCGCCGAAACGGACTGTAGCCCGTCCCTATGTTTTTAATCGATCATGGGCCTCTTTAACTTTGTCGCCCATGTAAGTACGCAGTGTTATTCCAGCCATGCGATAGTCGATGTATACCAAAAATAACTCAAGCATTCGTTACAAGCAACTTCTCGCTTTGCAACCATCTTCAGCGCCTATGGCTCTTTATCCATCTATTTTCAATACCTTTTTGTATTTCATTCAAGCGAAGAAGAATATTAATCAAGCTATTAAGATTCCATACCACAGCCTCGATGACTTTTATATGTGTTAATATTAAGTTTATTATTTAAATCAGCACGTGTTTTTGAATTTAATATTTTAAACGAGCTGGCATGCCGAAGTGTCAAATTATACCAATAGGCCCCACAAACTACATATATATCTCTCTGTCATCTGTTCATGGTTTTACTTTATCGTTAGAAGTTCTGAATTTTAGATTAACTTTTGTTTTATTCCTTTGGATATAGGTACTTATTCGTACATTAGATTTGTACCAAAACCAAAGTATCTACGAGGCTTTTATTTTATTAACGATTACGAGATCACTTATTCCTATACTGCAGTTTTGTATGCATGAAAGGAAGGTTAAAGAAATGATGGCGTTGTTGTTGTATTTTTTTTTATTACATTTTGGGTGTGATATGTAATGCTCATTCATTATTTTTGTTTGACAATCGATATATGGAGGAGATTTTTATGATTTCCGTTTCACATTTTAGATTCTCGAAGGGACGTGAGTTCGTGATCTTGGTCTAAGACACGAAGAATATTAAACCATATTTGTATTGTTTGGTTATAAAGGGTGTCCCGAAAGCAAGGTTTAAGTTCTGCGCCTCTTAAACTGCTTAATTAAGCATGTACGCCAGTAAAAGAGAAATACAAAATTTATCTTGAAATTCAGACATTTAAATTTCTCAGAAAAATGTAAGCCATATGAGTAAATGTTACCAGCAAATTATTCAACTAATTTTAATTAGGTGGTTGATGTAGCATCTGCTGAAAGCACATAATTACTACCATAAATAGATTCATATTTATATCTGCCTCCTTCAAGAGAAAATACATAATCAATACACAATTTCTTTTGATCAATAACTTCTACAAACAAAATGGACATACACAAATTCCAGACGACTTAAATCTTTTTTACATAGCTATGAATCATTGATTCATCATTGTTTTCTGTTTAGAACTACGAACCGGAAAACTGGAAAGGACAGTCATCGATGCCGGATGTACAACTGAAAAATTGAGTGGGTTCGCATATCTAAATACAACTTTAGTAGGTTTTGCAGGAAATTTCAAAATATCAAAAACCAAAAAAAGGTACATAACACAATATTTTGCGTTAATGTTAAATTTCACAACTGACCATACCGCTCCAAAATGCTGGGACAAATTCGACTTAGAATCCTTAGCACGGTTGAATTATCGTGCTTTAGCCGAAACTACCATAAGTTATTGTAATTGTAATTGAGTTTGTATCACCCGAAGACAACAAGTAATTAAACATAAAACAGAGCTCATGGTATGTTGATGAATGACGACGCAGTCTTCCAGCTCAAGGAAATTGAAATTGAAATTTGTAATCGTGGGTCTCAAGCCTTATTTGTCTGAAGCCATATTTCTATAGGAGCCTCGGCTGGCACCTTCAATAAGAAGAAAGTTACACCCATTTTCTAATTTCGACTAAAAAGGTTAACAAAAAAGCTTCACATAATTGAATTCTCTACAACTTTAATCATAAAATTTTTTTTTGTCTACAAGCGATATGCTCCGACTTAATTTCGACTTAAATCAGAAAAAATAATTTTTTTATTGAGATTTTAACAGGCTAGTTCCACTAATATTTTTTCCCGCTGTGCCATTTGAGATTTTTTTATTAAGTAGAACAATATTCTCACCGAAGGAGGAAGGTATCATTCAACACGTTTACATATTTTCTCTTTCTGCTTATTAAAAATGGTTGAACAAAGCGAGTTAGGGGCGAATTCTAAAAATGTTTTGTCTCAGGAAACTAAAAAAAAATACCCGGTTCCAAGGCTGAGAAATCGTGTTTAACTTTCGGAACCCGTTTCGTTGAAAATTCAGTGACTTGATGAATGAGAACAAACTTGTAGATATGGAATGAGACCTTTGGTGAAAGTAAACAATTTGATGCAGCTTGTAAATGAACCGACACTAATGTCTGACATTTGAAGATAAGCCGCACTGGACTCACTTCTTCCCTCTCACCCTGCTTAAAGGTAGGTCATATAAACCGCTCAGCACTAGACCTAAATAGCCTCCGATAATCTAATGGCTTTTCTAAGGGAGAAGAACATTGACATCGGCATTATCCAGGAGCCATGGGTGAGAGACTCGCCCGTAAAGGGGCTTCAAGACACACAATACGACCTGTTTTACAAACACCAGGCGACAGGTAAGCCTAGAACATGCATACTAGCTAAGAAACATCTAAAAGGATTTTTATGTCCCAATCTTAGCTCATATGATTTTTTCCAGTTGTTAAATTGGAGTGTGCGAACCAAGCAACATACCTGGCTTCAGCATACATGGCTCATGGGAGACCTGTACCGAAAGAGGAGGTGGAGCTGCTTATAGCCTCAACAACAATGAAGTACAACCTACTGATGGGCTGCGACGCCAATGCCAGGCATTCTATATGGGGCAGCTCAGAAGATAATGAAAGAGGTGAGTCACTATTCGATTTTCTGTTAACCACTAACCTATCAGTCTGTAATAAGGGCACGACCCCAACTTTTGTCTTTCCGAGTACGGAAACATACAGGGTATGGGAAGAGGTACTAGATGTTACACTAAAAACAAACAATAATAACTTTAAGGTCGACAAGTGGAGAGTTTCCAGTCTGGAGTCACTCTCAGACCACAGATGGATCCTCTACGACATGAGTCTCGAGGTCGAGACCACAAAACCTTATAGAAAAGCCAAAAGAGCTAATTGGACCGAATATGGCCAAGTCCTTCGGACAAAACTCAAAAAAATACCCGAAACAAACACAGTTGCAATTAAAGAACTGGAGGTGCATGTAAAGACTTTTGAGAAGGCTATGGATGTAGCATACAAAGTCTCGTGTCCAGTAAAACGCAGTAAAAAAACGCTTCCCCCATTGTGAAACGAAGATCTCTCCAGTCTCAGACAGATGACTAGAGCGATTTTTAACATCTGCCACAAACACAATTTTTGGCGGCCTTATAAGGACTGTCTAAGTCTGTATAAGAAAGCCATAAAGACATCCAAAAAGGAGGCCTGGATGGACTTCTGTCAGTCGATAGAAACCCTTAACCATAGAAAGATAATCTACGTCTGTGAGACCTATGGCGCGCGAAAAAATTGATATATCCTTTTAACTGTAAGCCGCATCGGGTTGGTTGCTTAAACTAACTTAGCCGGTGATCGGAGCTTCCCCGTGACGGTCAGAGTACGACGGTAAGCTAAACCGTACGTCTGGGAAACGTGTGTGACGTTTGTCATTCTTTCATTTAATTTATTCGTATGTGATTAAAAAATACTAAGACTTATTAGTAGAATTATTTTGAACCAAAAACTGCAAATTTGGCAACTATTAGAACTTAAAGTCAATTCTAAGGTTCCTTTAAAAAATAAGATAAGTTATGTTTTTGGTGATTTGTAATGGAGTTTAGGTTTTTTGTTTTTATCTTTTAACTAATATTTATTTTTACTGAATCATTGATTTATCTCTCTAAATATTCACTATATTTATTAATAAAACATTAATATTTCTTAAAAAGCTCACAGGTTTCATTAAATAAACTAACAAAGTGCCATACGTCTCTGAGACGTATGATTATCTTCTACGCCATAAAAAATATGATTATCTTTCTAGGGTTAAGGACTCCGCTAGGCTAAGCAAAATTTTGTCCAAGGAGCACTCCAACCCTTCATTTCTGAAAAGATCACACGGAGGATAGACAGAATCCCCAGCGGAGACCCTGTAACTCATTATAAACACTCACTTTCCCGGATGCAGCGATATTAGTACGCAACCCGAAAGGCGTCAGTAAGTGCAACCTGCTCCCAACAACAACATCACTTCAATAATTTCCGAGGAAAAGATTTCCTGGGCTATTAACAGCTTCTCCCCGTATAAGTCTCCGGGCCCTGACGGCATAATGCCTGTCATGCTACAGAAAACGCAAAACCTATCAATACCTTGGTTAGCGTCGATCTTCCCAAGCTGTTTATTGCTAAACCATGTAGGTACCACACTCCTGGGGACGCGCCAGGGTATCGTTTATACCGAAGGTGGGTAAATGAGGGCACGTATCCGCGACGGACTTCAGACCTATCAGTCTAACCTCCTTTATACTCAAAACCCTGGAGCGTGTCCGAGACATCCATACGCGAAGTTCTCTGCCGGAACATCGCTTTCCAAATCACAGGACGCCTATCTCAAGGGCAGATCCACGGAAACGGCTCTCCATGAGGTAGTGCGAACTATCGAAAAATCCATACATTACAACGAATACACCCTAGCCTCCTTCTTGGATATAGAGGGACCTTCGACAACGTACACACGGAAGCTATTCTTGAATTTCTGGTCGAACTGGGCATAGAGGAATCTATTAGGAAATGGATAGCTTCTATGCTCGGAACAAGAGTTATTCAGGCAACACTAGGCAACAGCCACTTAACCAAATTTGCCCATAGAAGAACGCCACATGGTGGCGTCATTTCTCCGCTACTATGGCTAATGGTTATGAACAAAATTCTTGTAAAACTACACAGGGAAAGGGTCAAAACTGTCGCGTATGCGGACGACGTACTGATACTAGTGTCAGGGAAGTTTCCCTCTATGATAAGTGATATCATGGGGAATGCTCTGAACAAGGTAAGCACCTGCGGTACAAGTTGTGGCCTCGGCGTTAATCCGAGCAAAAACGAACTGATGCTGCTCACCAAAAAAACCTAAATACCCTATTTTACCCTACCCCGCCTAAACGGTCAACCAGTTACACTATCCTCTAGCGCTAAGTATCTGGGTATTGCGCTCGATCCAAAACTCAATTGGAAACATAACATTGAACACAGAGTGAGGAAGGCGTGTATTGCCTTCTATGCCTGTATCAAAACCTTTGGAAAGAAGTGGGGATTCAACCAAAGATGACCTTATGGATGTACACAGCAGCAGTACGTCCAATCCTCACCTATGGATCACTAGTATGGTGGCCCGCGTTGAGTTAAGGTTACAACCTCACAAAACTGAAAAGATTGCAAAGAACAGACTGTGTAGGCACCATGGGTGCACTGAGGTCGGCCCCAACGGACGCCCTCAACGTGCTCTTGCACCTTTTGCTTCTTGACCTACACACAAAAGATACCGCACTATGCAGTGCGGTAAGACTCAGGGAATCGGGGTGCTGGACTGCAAGGCCATACGGGCACAGCAGCATTCTGGACTCGCTACCAGAAGGCATGGTCACGTTTCCAACCGACTACATCACACCCAAACTAAACTTCAAAAAAATTTCAAAATATCAAAAACCAAAAAAAGGTACATAACACAATATTTTGCGTTAATGTTAAATTTCACAACTGACCATACCGCTCCAAAATGCTGGGACAAATTCGACTTAGAATCCTTAGCACGGTTGAATTATCGTGCTTTAGCCGAAACTACCATAAGTTATTGTAATTGTAATTGAGTTTGTATCACCCGAAGACAACAAGTAATTAAACATAAAACAGAGCTCATGGTATGTTGATGAATGACGACGCAGTCTTCCAGCTCAAGGAAATTGAAATTGAAATTTGTAATCCTGGGTCTCAAGCCTTATTTGTCTGAAGCCATATTTCTATAGGAGCCTCGGCTGGCACCTTCAATAAGAAGAAAGTTACACCCATTTTCTAATTTCGACTAAAAAGGTTAACAAAAAAGCTTCACATAATTGAATTCTCTACAACTTTAATCATAAAATTTTTTTTTGTCTACAAGCGATATGCTCCGACTTAATTTCGACTTAAATCAGAAAAAATAATTTTTTTATTGAGATTTTAACAGGCTAGTTCCACTAATATTTTTTCCCGCTGTGCTTCCAAGCAAGCTTGCCTTCCAGAGCTTGTTGGAAGAGGGACGAAGTAGTGAAAGAGTTCGACACGGTCATATACACCGACGGTTCTAAGATGAACTGTGGGGTGGGGGCCGGTGTCTACTCGGAATCACTAAAAATATCAATATCCCTTCGCCTGCCGGATTTTGCCAGCGTTTTCCAGGCGGAACTACTGGCTATCCGAGAGGCCTGCACGCAACTAGGGCGTGACACAGCGTACAAAGAAATCATTGCTATCCTCATAGATACCCAAGCCGCCAACAAAGCTATTGACTCGGCTACCATATCCTCCAAACTGGTGCAGGGGTGCCGGAACGAGCTTGCGCGACTGGGCGAACGTTTCAGTGTTACACTACTCTGGATTCCAGGGCATAGTAACATAACAGGAAACGAATGTGCAGATGAGCTGGCCAGGCAGGGCTCAGCCCTGGGCGGCTCATTCGCTGCAAGGGTTCACATTCCGCTAGGTGCGGCCAAGACACAAATACACTCATACCTCGTGCAGAAAGCCAATCTTTATTGAATAAGGTTAACTAACTGCATCATATCGAGGAAGATGACAAAAGAAGAACAGAGGATCTTCTTACGGCGATAATCATCGGGCACTGGCCAATTGCAGACCATGCGGCCAAACTAGGTATCCCATTTAACACCCACTGCCGAAGCTGCGGGAATGTAAATGAAAGAGAAACTCTCTTCCATTTCCTCTGCGAATGTCCGGCACTGGCAAGACCCAGACTGCGGGCATTAATTCAACCATTCTTCGACAACCTTAGCGCTATATCGGGCAAAAGGATACATGATCTTATCCGTTTTCTCAACTCCACAGGTTGGATTTAGCCACACATCAAATCCTCTACATCCAATACAACATAGGTCACACTAGTCGTGGTAACAAAAAGGCACAACAAGTGATATTTGGGTTCAAGCCGAACCGCCACATCTACCTACCTACCTAGACCTAAATATCTAAAGAAATACTAGCACAAGCGGGCGAACGTTGTTTCGCCCTAGCCATTTTGACGTATCATTTTAAATTGGCCGCTACTTTTTTTACAGCTATTAACACCGAAGTTTTTTCAGGTATGAAGTAAATACATTCCCATTAGCAAAAATAGATCGGTACACTATATTATAGTAACGTGTTTTTAATATTAAAACTTATTTTAAATATGTATGGTTAAAGTTTTGCAGAAGATGAAAGAACATTTCGTTCAAAAAACATAGGGACGGGCTACAGTCCGCTTGGGCGAACTGTTGGATACCCTATTCTTATTCCTATCCCTCATAAGTGGGCGCGACAAAAGTCTAAGTATGGTTGAATTGTTAAGAACGCTCTACATAGTTTGTTATATAACATTTAAAGGATTTTATCAAACAAAACGCTCCCTAGCTCAAACTAAGGTGTTTCAATAAAAATGTTTTATTTAATTGTGTGCGTGTCAGTAGGCGGATTTAAAAAAAAATAACACATGAGAATAAAGGGCCCCTAGAGAGTATATATTATAAATTTCAACTCCCTAGCTCAAACTTGAATTTAAATTTTAAAAATATTTACACATGAGCATAAAGGGCCCATAGAGAGTATATATTATAAATTTCAGCTCCCTACTCAAACTTTGGATTTTCAAAAATTAATATACCCTTAGAATAGGGTATAAAAAAATTGTTTTATTTATTTGTGGGCGTGTCAGTGGGCGGATTTTGAAATTTTTTTATCCCGAGCAATTTTAGGAGTCATAGATCATATATACAAAATTTCAGCTTTCTAGCTCAAAATTCGATTTTTTCCAAAATTTTGTTTTTTTTGAGTTTGTGGGCGTGTCTGTGGGCGGATTTCAAAAATTCGTAAACTTGATTATTTCGGGACCCTAGAGAGTATATGGTTAAAATTTCAGCTCTCTAGGTCCAGTTTAAAGACCTAATTTTTGGCGACAGACGGACGGACGGACGGACATGGCTGGATCGACATTACTATCGATGCTGATCATAAATATAGTAAGTTTTAGGGCACTACGGGCAATATTAAGGTATGTTACCAACTATGAGTCAAAATTAATATACCCTTAGAGTAGGGTTAGTTAAGTAAAGTAGGTAGTTCGTAGTTTGTTTTAAATAAAGTATAAAATTTAATAACGATCATGAGTTTTTGAGAATTTTCTCGATGAACACATTATAAATATAAGCTCGAAGATCGTACAATAGTTTTTAGGCCGACGAGCAATTATTTTAAGGCTTAAGTTTAGCTTAGAGTGCCCGCATGAGAACTAATAATCTAGAATGAATATCCTTTTGATTGTAAGTTAGATTTAATCATTTTTGTCTAGTATTTAAGTTGATAACTTAATAATTAATAAAAATGAATTTAAAATGGAAACAATTAAATTCAACTAATTTTTTTCAGTTTATTCATTTTAATATTAAATATTAAAATTTATTTATAATGCTTATTCAATTATACAATACAATTGCTCCGTGAGAAAAACATGTTTCAGCCATAAGGCTTGTGTAAAAATGGCCGATGACAGTCTTCTCTCAGTTTCTCACCGTTTTCAAAGACTCTCAATTTTGTAACACATGAATTTCAATATGAGAATGGTCGAACGTTGATGTTGAAAGACATTATTTCAAAGACAATCAGTCAAAAGCAATTGACTTTAGTGATCTGTCTCTTTACGTATCAACCCACAGACTTAGTTTAATAAACACACAGAGGAAAATCGTTCACAAATAATTGACAATTTCAGTGAAGTTGCGTAAGGGTTGCGTAAAGGCTACCACGATGTTTAACTACAAACCGTTTTGAGGTGCTTTAAGGGAATACAATAAATAAACCTGATACTTTCTAGGGGACTCGAGAATAACAAAACTGGATCAAGTAGTTCATTATTTGATCTCATTAATCAGAAAATAATTAAAATAAACAAAAAAAGAAAAAATATATTAGCAAACAAAAAACAAATTGTGTGCCGTGTACTGCGAACTATCACCCATCGAATATAGCGAATTCCTTAATTCTCCTTCGTGTGTTTTTAAAATTTATAAACGCGCGAGATCGGCAAATGCCGAGGACAACCTATTGTCCTCGGATAAAAAACTGAAGCCACTTCCCAAAATGGCTAAAAGAAAAAAAGATTCCAATTCCAATTATTGGAGCCCTTTACAATGCTTACCGGATAGTGGCAATGACAGTGATAGTGAAAAAATGGACGACCACGTGTTGCCAAATAAATCCACAAAAGTAGTTGTTCCCCCTATCAAACTTCTACAAAAACCTAGTGAATATGTGCATGACCTAATGAAATCTCTCAGTGTCTCCGATTACTCAATAAAAAAAAATATCCATCGGCATAAAAATCATGTGCGAAAGTATGGATTCCTATAAATGTATTCTGGATAAACTAAAAGGTGAACTTTTACATTTTTTCACTCACGATTTAAGAAGCGAAAAAGCTTTTAAAGTCGTTTTGTTTGGCCTTGGTGCATACGACACAATTAATTTAAAAAATGAACTTCTGAGACTCGGTCTTAACTGTAAAGAAATTTAAATGGTTACTAAGAAATATGGAAAATATACTGACACTTTTTATATAGTTTCCCTAGAAAGTGGCACAATAAAACTCAATGACTTAAAAAGAAATATTCGGTCTATATTTCATACACAAATCAAGTAGAATTTTTATCGTCACCAAAAGAACAGAGTAACGCAATGCCGAAACTGCCAAATGTTTGGTCATGGAGAGTAAAATTGCCATATAAGAACATATTGTTCAATCTGCGCTGGTCATCACAAAACTGCCGACTGCACCAGTTCTAACAATGTGAAATGCGCGAACTGCCGTGGTAATCACAAATCAACCGACAGCGCATGCACTACCAGATGTATGTACTTAGAAATGAGACAAAAAACGGCAGCCAAAGCTCTTCGCCCTGTACCACGCCCTAACAACAACAATAGCAACAGCATCAATATCCGATTGCAATCAATGAGCGATTTTCCATCTCTGCCAACACGCACCGCTACGAAGCATGTAGAGACAAATTATAGGAACACCACTCGCCCAAAAGCATGGGAGTACACCACTTCATTATCAGCTGCGATACCGCCTATAATAGGCAACAACAATGCTTCCACGGGATGCACCAGTGCTAGTGGTGAGTTGTTCTCAATAGAAGAATTAAATGCACTCGTAATGGAGATGATTACCAAGCTAGGCACTTGTAAATCCAAACTAGATCAATTTAATGCTGTCGCACAATTAACGACTAAGTTTTTATATAACAATGTTTAGTAATTTAAATGGTAGTAATATTAATATTATAACATGGAATGCCAGAGGCATTCGTAACAAACATGTAGAATTTTTGCATTTTTTACAGAATAAGAAAATTGATATTGCAATGGTCACTGAAACATGGTTAAAATCTGAAATTCGAATCTCAACGTCGGAATATAAATGTTATCGAGTAGATAGAAAAGATAGAAGAGGTGGGGGTGTTGCAATTCTGATAAGGAGATCAATACAGCATGAGCTTTTGTCTTGAGTGCAAACTCGATATGTAGAAAATATAGGAATTGAAGTAACTTTACGTAACGAAAGAAAAATCAAGATTTATTGTGTATATTTTCCCGGAAAATTACAGGAGGCTTAACACCTGATGAAAAACGGGTTACACTGAAAAGTGACTTGAGAAAACTGTTTAGTATAAATGGTGCATTTTTAATGGGGGTGATCTAAACTGCAGACACAGAAACTGGGGTTGTATTAGAGCAATCTCATGGGGAAATATTTTGTCCGATCTATCTCTTATGTTGCCTATGTCTATATTAGCCGTGTTTCTTTGCACGCGGATATAGGGATGGCATCAGAAAACGACCGTCGCCGCTTAAGAAATCATCAAAAAAAACTTGGCAGCACACATGCACCTATGACATGCACCGTCACACAGCTATAAGTTGTAGTTAAGAAATTTGTATTGAAAATACTGAAATTGAAAAATATTTACTTCCGCCAATTGAAATTGATGCAAGCATATTCTAAAATTACGAAAAACAATTTCACATTAACAGATTTGCTAAATTCAATTACCTTTATAATGAAGTTTGAAAAAAAATAATAAAATCACGAACAAAATATTCGGCGGGATGTGTTAGTGGTCGGAGGGATGTTAAACTTTGACATTTCCTGAAAAATTCATCGCATCGGTTCATCAGAAACGAAGAAAATGGGTTTTGGAAGCACTGTTTATCCCCGCTAACTGACTTAGCGGCGATAGCTATCCCCGCTAAAGTAAGCGTATATAGGATAAGTTGTTGTTGTATTTTACATTCAAATTTCAAATTATCCCTATATCCGCGTGCAAAGAAACACAGCTATTGTTTCCTTCCAGCCATACTTATGTTCCAGCTAGTTCCCGTGGAAATCCTTCCGTTTTAGATCTATTTATTACAAATGTTTTTATTGTTTTTTGTTTGTTTTATTTGCATTAAATGAGATTAGCTGTGACCATAATCCGGTTATTTCTCAAATTCGTTGGTCGGGTTTGGAAAAAGTGCAATATGTTTATGACCTAAAAAACGCAAACTGGGCTCGTTTCCGTATGGAGGTAAGAACACAGCTTCAAACCATTCCTATGACCCTTGAAACAATTGCAGCCAAACAGGATGTTGACTACATTGTTCATCAGTTTACAGAGCATGTCCTTAGTGCGGCTAATAATAGTATACCAAAAGTTGCGAAAAAAATCTATTGCCGTAAAGTCCCAGCTGAAACGTTGGAACTAATCAGAATTAGGAATATGCACAGAAGAAACTGGCAAAGATTCCGGCAACCTGCTTCTCACATTCAAGTAGCTCAATTGAATAAAATAATAAATAAACAAATTCAAGGTAATCGAAATAAGGAGTGGAATAACAAGCTTAGCACACTTGATAAAGCCGCCAAGACCTTCTGGAATATAATAAAAATTGTTAAAAATAAATCCAAGGAGTTACCTTGCATTAGAAGTGGTACAGAAACCTTCTTCACTGATATGGAAAAGGCGAAGGCGTTAGCTCTAAATTTCGCGCAAAATCACGTTGTTGCTCAAAATTTAAGAGATGCAAATACAAACTCCATCGTTGAACATGCTCTTCAAGCATTTAATTTAGCTTTCTACGAAACTCCGCCAAATGAATTTATAACGGAATCAGACACAGAATATTTCGTAAACAATTTAAGTATTAATAAAACAGGCTGAATCTATCAAATTAAAAATATTTATCTTAAAAAATTGCCTAAAGAAGGGATAACATTTCTTACATATATCATCAACGCATGCTTAAAAATGCAATATTTTCCTGATAAATGGAAAGTAGAGAAGGTTATTCCCATTCCAAAAGCAGGGAAACCTCCCGATAAAACCGAAAGCTACAGACCAATAAGTTTACTAAGTGCTTTAAGCAAAATCTACGAAAAAGTTGTAAAAGAAAAAATCATTGAAGAAAATCAAACATATCCAAACGAACAGTTCGGATTTAGGCGAAATCACGGGACCTCACATCAAGTTCTTAGGATATGTAATATAATAAAAACTAACCGTGCAATAGGTAGATCAACAGGCATGATTCTACTAGATATCGAAAAAGCTTTTGATTCAGTGTGGCATAATGGGCTTACGTATAAAATGATAAATCTAAATTTTCCTCCATTTCTCTGTAAAATTGTCCAAATTTTTGTGTCGTATCGTTGTTTCAAAGTACATGTTAACAGTAGTGTGTCCGACATCATACATTTTCATGCAGGCGTACCTCAAGGCTCGGTCCTTGGACCCGTTTTATATAACTTATATACGTCCGATTTCCCGACTCTTCCGGAATGTGAAGCAGCCATATATGCTGATGACACGGCAATACTTTCCTCGCATGAATTCGTTCTCAATATTGAGACGAATTTTAAAAATGCGACTAAAATATTGCAAGAATACTATACGCAAAATGGAGAATAAAGCTTAACGCCGAAAAGATCCAAGCAATCTTTTTTACACGAAAAAGAAAACCTTGCTTCATTCCGGCTAATCAACTAATTATCAACGGAAATCCTATTAGATGGGAGCCTTCTGTTAAATATCTGGGAATACATCTTGACACAAAACTGACTGTTAAAGAACATAATATGAGGACACTTAAAAAAAGAAATATTGCAATCAAAATGTTATATCCATTTAAAAATAGAAATTCACTACTTTCAAACGAAAATAAGATTATAATTTACAAAACCATCTTTCAATCAATTCTCTTGTATGGCTGCCAGGTGTGGGGTAAATGTGCTGAATGCCACATAAAAAAATTACAAACATCTCAAAACAAACTATTAAAAATAGGGACGGGCTACAGTCCGCTTGGGCGAACTGTTGGATACCCTATTCTTATTCCTATCCCTCATAAGTGGGCGTGACAAAAGTCTAAGTATGGTTGAATTGTTAAGAACGCTCTACATATTTTGTTATATAACATTTAAAGGATTTTATCAAAAAAAAAACGCTCCCTAGCTCAAACTTGGGTGTTTCAATAAAATTGTTTTATTTAATTGTGGGCGTGTCAGTAGGCGCATTTAAAAAAAAATTAAAACATGAGCATAAAGGGCCCCTAGAGAGTATATACTCGTATTATAAACTTCAGCTCCCTAGCTCAAACTTTGGATTTTAAAAAAAAAAAAATTATTTATTTGTGGGCGTGTCAGCGGGCGGATTTTGAAATTTTTTTATCCCGAGCAGTTTTAGGAGTCATAGATCATATATAAAAAATTTCAGCTTTCTAGCTCAAAATTCGATTTTTTCCAAAATTTTGTTTTTTTGAGTTTGTGGGCGTGTCTGTGGGCGGATTTCAAAAATTCGTAAACTTGATTATTTCGGGACCCTAGAGAGTATATGGTTAAAATTTCAGTTCATGGCTAGATCGACATTACTATCGATGCTGATCATAAATATAGTAACTTTTAGGGCTCTACGGGCAATATTAAGGTATGTTACAAACTATGCGTCAAAATTAATATACCCTTAGAATAGGGTATAAAAATGATGCTTAATTTGCCCTGGCATCATTCTAGATCTGCATATTAAAACAAATGTTGAGTTTATCTCCAATAGAATAGTAAAACTCAATGACTCCTTTAGGACTAGATGCGACATCTCTAATAACCCTCTAATAAATCAATTAAATATAGAATAGCTTAGTTAAACATAGGAATGTTAAAATAATTTATGAACAAATATACCCATATGTTAACTTATTTACTGTTATTTTATTTACTTCTTGAATTATTATTATTATTTTATATATCTGTTATCTGTTAATTTTTTTTTGTTAATACAATATCACTTATAATTATCCATTTAGTTATTTATTTATTTATTTTTTTTTTCTTTTTCTTTTCTTTGTTCTTTCAAATTGAGGTTTTTTTTCGTTGTTTCCTCAGGATCTATTTTGTAAATTTAAAGCACCACTTGAAATTATATAAATACTTTTTCAGTAGAAAGATATACATTTGTAAATTATATCTCTGTACAAATAATGTAAATTGTGCGATAGCAAAGTGTATTTTATTAACGAAATAATAAAATATCAATATCTGACTTTCTAGGGGTAGGGAACCGAAATTATTACTCGTAATTTCATTTATAGACCATTATTTCCTATATAAGAATAAATTTGTGCTGGAAAAATTTAACAGATAATTAAAGTTTAGAAAAAGCCTTTCTTAAATACGCTCTCTCAAGTAGCAGAGCTTTTATAAGTTATCTATAAAGAATAGCTGCCCTCGATCTGGTAAGAGTAAAGCACTGACATTTTGATATATTCAAATACATATTTTTCGGGACAAATCATTCAACAGCCGCAGCAACCGCGTCTTGCAATAAATCACAGCCATATTCAAATTTCATAGGGCGAAACATATTGAGGTCGTCTGCAAACAGCAGACATTCAGAGTATTTTATTACACTGGGTAGATCAAAAATAAATAAGAGGAATAAAACTGGTCCTGGGTGTCTGCCTTGTGAACCACAGATGTTTCATTTATATCAATGGAAATCACCAATTTTCACTAACTGTACGTTATTTTTATTAAGCCAGATTCAATTCATAGAAAAATATTAGTTATAGGTTCAGATTTATGAGATAGTATTTTATGGGAAACTATTCAAAGATCCAAAAATATTCCTTAGGCGATATACTTTCTGATTACAATACAGAGGTTTGAAAAGATATTTAGAAAATTTATTCTTTAACTGAACATCATCAGGAAATAAATAAACGAACGAGAAGAATTTTGAATGATGGAGGTCACCAATAAATAAAGAAAACAAAACTGACCATAAAATATAACTCTGAGGAAAAGGGAAGGACTACAAAGTGCATCAGCTATTCTTTGCTAAAGATTGAGCCATTATAAGCGTCCCTGCAACGAGCACTTGATGTATCGGTGGATGTTTTGGAGGGAAATGGGTATCGTATAAATCCCGCAGTCCGACCTATTTCAAACATTTATATGAATGGAAGAGGGATACAAAAGTACGAAAAGTTCAATTATCTGGGATCAATGATAAATTACAAAGCAAGCTGTGCGACGACATTAAGCATCGCCTAAGCGTAGGGTGGATGAAGTGGCGGGAAAACTCAGCCATCTTCTGTGACCGAAAAATGCCACCTAAGTTGAAAGGAAGGCTTTGAACATTAAAGAGCGTACAAAAGGTATGAGGCCAAATTATTAGAAGCTGAAATGAACATTTTCTTTTTCTTTTAAGAAAATCCAAATCTTAAACACTTAGATTCGGTAATCGTCCATTGAACTGCCAGGCAGAAATCCTCTTCTTGGTGTAGGGGTTGTAGAAAACAAGATGTCATTCGTTTCTCTCGCTAAATGGGTGGCGTATGTTGTGTACCCTATCGGTATTGAACCTGCATTGCACGGGTCAAAAGCCAACACACTATCCTCTACACCATTATGTGGGAGGGTCATGATTCCTTTAGCCTAGACCATAACCTCGTCCGTAAAGAGAAAGGAGACAGAACCCTGACAGACTCCTGATATAACCCCAAATGATTGTTATCAATTCAGACATATTGGAAGCTCTAAGATAAATATGAAAATACAATATTACATTCACTATTGGTGAAATAATAAGACATTTGTATGTTTTTAAGGCACTCAGGGAATTTTTCAGACAAAGTGGTAATATTCCAAGTAGAAGCAATCAAACTTACAATTTACGAATAAATGTAATGGCTTTTGTCAATATACCATTTGCACGTACAACTCATTTTGCTAATTTTTATAAAGTTAAAGCCCCTTTGCTATTTAATAAATTACCATATTCCATTCGAATGATTCACAACCATAACGTTTTTGCACGTAAAATTAAGCACTGGTTACTTACAAATGATTATGCTAGCATTGAATCCTTATTTAGAATCTTATCTTAAAAAGGCTGCAAAGTAACCCTCTTTTTGCGTATATATTTCTTTCTCTTACTTTACTTTATAACTCTTCTTGGAATTTTGATTGTTAGAGCAAATAGATTGAATTAATTTTATTTTATTTTGTTAGTTTAGTTACTGATTGTCTCCCCACATCAGAACTTTAGATATTTCAGTAATTTTCTTTGTCTGTCGCCTAACACTAATTTAGGACTTTGTCCCTTAAATTAAAGAGCGACATATAAAAATTTTATTCATATTTTTATATTAGATATGTATTGAAAATGATGTTATGTTAGTTTTAAGCTAATGAAAAGAAATAATGAATAAAATCAGATTTTAAAACTAAATATTTTATCTAATAAAAATAACGTCTAAAAACCCTGCAAGTAATAAAATAGAAATGGGTTTGCGTTTGGATTTGGCTTAAAATTGTAGGTCCCTTCCACTTCCACAAGCGAATGGTCGGAGAAGCTAGGTTTTAGGCCCTATATGGGTTGATTTATAATAATATTTATTTATATTTAATATAAATTTATTTATTTTTTTATTCTCATTGTGTAGGTTAAATCAATAAGTTATATCCCTTTTGTAAACTGTTCCTAAACTAAAAACAAACCAAACTTATATATAAAGAGAATCAATTTTTTTTTCTTTTGAATATCATTTAGAGACATATATGTACTTCCATCACATTTATTAATGTTTTCAAGAAGATCATCCATCAGTTCAAGTGACTTATAAGTTCTCAGATTACAAAATAAAAAGAGAATTAAGTCGCCATATACCATATACGTATGTAAAGCACAATTCTTGGATAGTTTTTTTAATTCATATCCAACTGCAGTTGCAAGAATACTACTTAATGGTGTTTCATAAGTCTGAATTCGATTTCAGAGTGGAACGCGTTACATCGCTGCTGCAATTGATTTCCTTCAATCACATAATTTAAATTTAAATGAAACAAATAACAACAACAGAATGGACGATTCGAAGATATATTCGTACATTTGATGGTCATGCATTCGTTGGCTTCTTAAACAGCAGCATTTATTCCGAGATCCAGTGGAGCTGGATTATGTGACATCGCCAGGCACTTTAGCACAAATTATTGGTGCGACTTTTACGCGTGATAAATAACGAAATCATGGTCGTGCACTTGATGCATTACAGTCCGTATGGTAAGCTGCTGGCTTTGTGTGGATAGAAAGGAGCATTTTATTTGCGTAACATCGATGCACGTTTAGCACCATCATCGTCGGGTTGGTGCATTCGAAGGAGCAACAGCTCTGTGATGGCTGCTCTTCTTTGTGGCCTTTTGCTACTTCGTCTTTTATTGCAAATGTTATGGATCATGCAGTGCTGAGATGGATGGTTGTGAACTTCTGCAATCAAGAGTTAAAATGCGACGATGAAGATGATTTTTAAGTGATTTCATGCTGAACGCTTAAATCGTTGTCTTGTTGTGGCTGGTGGCAGTGAGTTGTGTTGAATGTTATTGCAGGGAATTGTCTCGAGTTAAGATACTCGTAGAAGGGAGCTCTATGGTTGCGCTTTTCACAAATTTGATTTTCTACGGAAATTATTTGCACTTATAGCTAGATGGAAACTTTACAGTCGGAAATTATCGAACTCTGCTTGTACCTATCGAGTTCTGTTCAGTGTATTTTTCATATTTTTTGAAGGTCTCTGTTTTTAGATCTCACAAATCCAATTGAGAACAAAAGGTTTAATCAGGAAAGTCGGCGTAATTATTTCCAAATATATTCCATTTGTTTATTGTTTCAGTTGTTGGGGTACAGTTAGTTAGGTGTCAATTTATTGAACTTGTGACGATCTTTTAATTCTGATATCAAATTAAAAACATATTTACTATTGATTTTTCAATGAAGTGCCGATACTTCCACCAACCTCAGAATCAATTTTATTAAGCACTACTGAATTGCTTAATGCGTTGTGCCCACCAGAGTTGCCAGAGATTTACATTATTTACACTTTTTCATTTTCATTAAAATTGAAAACATTACTAAAGTCATGATTTCAATTTGGGGACTCGATTTAAATGTTTAAAATGCAATCTCCAATAATTTTAAAATCAAGAAATGTTGTTATATTCTTCTTTCAGAAAAGGTGAAGCTATACCTATATACACTATGATCCACTTGTTTACGAACAGGTACTTTCTTGATTTAATCTTACGATTGTTTTTAAACCCTTTGATAATATTGGAAAAAACAAATGCAATATGAAAGAAGGCTAAGTTATGTTTATATTGTAACGAAAAATTGAGATTAGTCAGATAAATTTAATTTTTATGATGCTTTTTCCAATAAGGTCCTTTTTTTCGTCCATCTTTTTACGAACAGTAACTAAAACCTGTTATCATATTTAAAATCAAATAAAAAGGCATTCAGAGTACCAGGGAACTTAGATCAAAACATTTTTTCATGGAAACAATAACTATGGGTAAAAGAAATTAATTAGGAGGAAATATTCCAAATTCGAGCTTACAAGGAGCAAGGCAAATCTATTCGTTTTATGGCCGGTAAGATTGGAAGAGGATCAACTGTTGTTCACAGAGTGCTGCTTCGAATTCAAGACTTTTACTAAGTAAAATCAAAGCAGAGACTGGATTTGAAGCTAATAGAAGAACTGCTTATCAGCAGTCTAGCCATATTAGACACAAATAAAATGAAAAAGAAATCACAATTGAACGCAGCACGCAAAAGTCAGCAACTTGATTTTGCAATAAATCACATCAGGTGTAGTTGTTAGTGGCATGCCGGCATCTTTTCAGATGAAAATAAGTTTAATTTGGACGGACCTGATGGATACAATTATTATTTCCATGATTTGATGAAGGATGAAATAACCTTGGATAGAAGACACAGCAAGGGAGGTGGAGTAATGATATGGAGAGCAGTAAGCTTTTATGGAAATGCAAACCTTGATTTTCAAAGCTCAAGACTGACCGCAATCACCTACAAACCTACACTGGAAAGAGCTTTTCCTAATTTTTCCAAATTGCTTGGTTGACACCGATGGATTTTCAAACAGGACAATGCACCGATACATACCACAAGGCTAACCAAAACTTGGATTCAGAGTCAAAATGTAGATCTACTGGCATGGCCGCCATATTCACCGGACCTGAACATCATTTAAAACGTATGGGGATGACTTTCAAAAAATGTTTAAAAAAGGAGGGAAGCAATACTCCTACCCGGAAGAAATAATTGAATCCATAAAACAAGCCTGGTAAGAAGTTTGACTAAAATATTTTCAAGAACTGTTTAAATCTCTTCATAGCAGGCTTCTTGAAGTGATACAGCGATAGGGAGGTATAACACCTTATTAAAAACTATTGCTACCTATAATCTTAATAAAATCCAAATTAATTAGATAATCAAAAAAAATTATATTGTTTTATTACCTTCTAAGTATCTATCAGTTGGATTTAGTTCTTGTTCGTAAACAAAAGGAACGAAAAAAAGGACCATAATATAGCCTACTTTGATATTGCGTTTGGTTTTTCCCATATTATCGAAGGATTTAAAAATTAAGAAATGTATTTGTGTTTTCGAAATCAGAAGCAAAGTGTGATTGAAGGTACAACTGCACGCAGGTTTTATCTAAATCAGTGCAGTATAAATTTGTTGTATCCGTCAAGAAATTGTTGTTTTATAACACCTTTCACCAATATTTCAGAAAGGTTTTGCGATTCTATCAAGTAAACTTAATTTTGTATTCTTTACATTATTTTCATATTCGTAGATAAGTTCACATATTAATTTGTTTAGACCCGAATATTCTCAAGGTTATTTGGATAGTTGTGGAGGTTTGATGTTAATGCAGACCGAAAATGGCTCCAATTTTCATTATTTAAGTCTAGTTGATATTGCAATGCACCCTTCTGATCACAGACCTTAAAAATCGGCAAATAATCGGGTTGTGGTCCGAACTGAATTTAGTTAATGCAATTGGCTGTGTAACATAGCTACAAACATACGTAATGAACTTGAGAGGATATTACCCCACGTGTTAGCTCCAAACCAAACTCAATCTTTTTCCTTACAATTAAAATCTCCACCAACCCAAAATTTACCGTTAGGTGTAAACAATTTACCAAGATAGTTTTTAAACCTATCCTTTTATCAGCTGTTATTTTAGCACCAGGAAAATAAACGCAATAAATCCTAGTTTTGCCTCTGATTGTTTAGTTTTACCACAATTATCACGTTTTATACACACCGAGTTTTCACAAATACACAATGATCTTTCATTAGGATCACATTTTCAGATCTATAATTTAGTTCTCACTATTTCCCACTAGTTGTCGTAGGTGCAATAAGGTTGTCATTGCATTCCTGAATTTAAGTTCAACTCAAATTGAAATCAGAAAGTCAAACATTATTTAACCATTTTTTACTTCATGAAATGAGCACACCGCGTTTATTTCCTTCATCCTTAAGACTACGAATCATCAAATAAAATGAAAAAGTTTGGCAGTCAAATTCAATCCATGTACTGCATCTGCTCAAAAACTCTTGAAGAAAGAGTACATTTTATTGAATTTTTGATTGTATGTTACTCTTGTATGTTAGTCTAGTTGAGGATGCCACTCAGCGACTGAATGAAGACCTCAATTCTGTAGTCACTTGGTCGCGAAAAAATAAGCTTAGGCTTAATTCCGGCAAAAGTCAAGCAATTGCAATCAGCCGTTTAAGTATCGATACACAAAGCTTACCTCAACTTTTTGTTGATGGATCAGAGTTGACATACGTCACCAGCGTAAAAAATCTCGGTGTAACGTTTAACCAAAATCTGACTTGGGAGAATCATATTATAAAAACCGTCTCTAAAGTTTATGGATCCCTGCGCGCTCTGTATCAAGTAGGAAAAGATCTGCCGTTTAGGATCAAAGCGATGTTGGTTAAGTCACTTCTGCTGCCCATTCTTTTTTACGCACATCCAGTCTTTTGTGACTTAGACAGTCATAGCTCTCGAAAGTTAAGGGTAGCAGTAAATAGTACAGTGAGATTTGCCTATAACTTGGGTCGAAGGGAACACATTTCTGAATATGTAAGGCATTTTCTTGGAATGGACTTACAAAAATATCTCGACCTTAAAATATTGACTTTCCTATTCACTCTCAGAGAAAAACAGGAACCAGAATATCTTTTCCAAAGGTTACAATTTGCATCTTCTTCGGTCAGAAGTAGAAGTTTTGTCCCGCCAGCATATAACTATAATGTTGTTCGGACGTACAGTGAAGTTCAAAGAATCTTTCCTCAGCCGTACAACACGAATGTGGAATGCTCTTCCCCGCTCCATTTTTCCTACACATTATAACCTACAGACATTCAAAACCAACGTGCATCGGCATCTCTCCTTTTCCTCTCACCCTAATTTCCTTAACGCCCGCGCTGTGTAGCTAATACATTATAAGGGTCCCAACAAATCCCTTTAGTGCGCGCTAATTATAAAAAATAAAAAATAAAAAAAAAAAAAATGTGACACAAAAACAATTTTTTGTATACGCCGTAAGACTTTGGAATTCGCTTCCGGTTCATATCAGAAGATCTTCAGGCATGAGCGACTTTCAAAGACAAATCAAACAACACTTTTGAATTTAACATTTGAATTTAATTTTAATTATTTAACTGCTATAGGGTTTTAGGGAATTTTAGCTTATTATTTTTATTTTTATTTATTTATTTATTTTTATTTTTTTTTTTTCATTCTTTTTAAGTAAAATATCCAATCAATATAAATACATTTTTGCCATTTAGAACAATTTGAAATTGTAAAATATACTTATATCTTAATGTACCAACCTTGTCAATACTGTAACACACTTAAAAGATTGCATTGTACGAGTATCTATGTGTTAACATGAATTATAAATAAAATACAAAAATACAAAAAATACAAAAATACTCCGGGCTAGATATCAGATTGGAAATTCTGTTGTTCAAGTGTTCGTTGATCCATACAGCTTTATTTTTGTTGGCAGATCTATACAGAAAACCCTCCTAATGTCAAGATATTTGTTGTGACTTCTTTATTTTTGCTTGATTGAAGAACTTGAGATATTTCTAAGCTTCCGCTACTGTAATCTCCATTCATGATAAAAATTCTGCAAATAAATAATACATACATAGCTATTTTATAATTTATTTAGGTCTGGGTATATTTACCGAAACAAATATTGCGAATACCGGAAATTTCATAAAGTATTAAGCTGTCAGTAGACAAGACAAGTATGCAGTTGAAAAAAGAGATTTATTGCAGAAGAATGACGGGCAAAATCAAAATTTTTTGGTTCATAAGCGAAGTTAACTAAATTATTAGCAAGCAATATTCAAATGCGGCTTCTCGCATGTAATGTTTACTTATTGACGAAATGCAGATCGGTGATAGTAAAGTTCAGCAGTCATTTAATTTTTGGCAAAAGCGTTACCACACATGATAAAACCAAAAATGGGGTCTGCTGTTGATTTTTTTGTGTGTTTCTTTGTATTAACCGTTGAACTAATGTTAACGCCAGGGGTCTCAATTTTACCCATCAATAATGTAAATTTCTAATTTTGGTTACCTGCGCTGTTTGTTCTATTTGATAACTAATGATTGATATTTAATAATGCCCACTAATAATTCGCACAAAAAATTAGTATTTTTTTAATAGTATTTATTAATATCTTCTTTCAAGATTTTTGTCTGATCTTAAATGATTGTGTTTAGGTCTTTGACTTGTTAAAAAACCTGCAAATTGAATTTCAAATTTGCCCATTCAGGTCAGCATTGCGGCACGTTTTACACGTGAAAGCTTTCGCGCAAGTGTGCGTACACGACTGGAGATCACTGGTGTCCTAAAATAGAGATTAATCAACAATCAATAACAGAAGCATAGCCGTGTCGAATTAGAAAACTGGCATTCCTCCAAACTCTTGAATCACCCAAACGCAACAACACCAATATTTGATTAGCCTCAGTTAATCTTTTTTCAAGAAGAAGAAGAAAAGAACTCAAGTAATTAGAGTTAAGCTTAAATGATTTTCCTTCTTAATTATCTGAAACTTTTTTGATAATGGCTAATTCATGACTTTTCGAAAGCTTTCCGCTTTTTTTGGTAAAATGACAAGTCGAAATATGATTATTTTGTGAAGAGCCATTTGAAGTTCTATATCTCGCCGAAAAGCTACTGTTAATTCAAAATAAAAGATAAGGGATATTGCAAATATATGCTAGAGTAGAATCGGGTATTGTGGTATACATGTTACTTTTATGACTACAACGAGCAAACTATTCCTTTGATTTCAAAGAAAGTGTGCATACCATATAAATCAAGTATTTCTCACCATATACTGGTTAAGTTTTAACATTCACGTTTTGTATAAAAGAAATATTGCTATAAAAGAAGAACAACCCGAAAAGTATCATTTTCATAAGAGGATGGGTAATGTGGTATACACGGGTAGTTAAATGTGGTATACTATACCAGATTAGAAAAATATTTTAAACTATATTATATTTTCTAAATATTTTGTGGGTTTCTTTAGAACATCCCTTTTGCAATAAAATCTTCAATTCATTAAATCAAACGACGTACTTTTTATATTGTATAGCAAAACATTTATTTATAAGAAAAAAAAATGCCTTCTAGGCGTAAGTTTTAAAAAAAATAAAGAAATGTTATTCGTCACATGATTGGCAAAGAAATATAGCTTTCCTTCCTGGCAGGCAAGACTCGTGAGCCCAAATCATATCACATTGTAGACATGTGGTTAATTTTTTTAATGATTTCATCAATCAGACGATTATTACAAAAATAACACATTGTATTGTCTGTTGTATTATTGTTGAGACATCATCAAAATATTCCATCTCATCATCGGTTTCTTGAAAAATTGGGCTTTGATTGGAGTCACTACTGGGTGATGTATTCCGATTTACTGAGCAGGACACTTTTTTTGGAATAACTGAACGATTAGCTTTTTTTGGTACACGGACTCTTTTTGGCAATTCTGGTTTAAACGGTTTTGGTTTCTTCTTTCCATCAATTGATTTTTGTATGGCGAAGTGGTCAAAATAGTCGCCGTCGTTTTTTTTCCTCTGCGGCTATTTAGAGATCGTTTAATTTTTGGTGGTGGAGATATTTCCCAAGGTGTCACATTATTTAACATTGCGGAGGCGGTGGGTTGCCGATTAAGTTGCACTGAAGATTCAAAGACTTGAGGTTTAGTATTGATATGCTGGTAAGGAGATAGTCCTTTACTAGTGCTAGCAATCGCATTGCCAATCAGTTCAGGTATCTCAACATTTGCAGCTGTTTCTTCTTTTTCAATTTCGGCAGCAATGAAGTCTGCTTCCGAAAAAATGTTCTTGTCAAACGGATAAATTCTAGTGCACTTAAAACCGTTGATAGCAATCTGACCAGATTGTACCTTCAAGTACGCTTTTGAGAAAAGTCCCACCAAATCATATTGGGTTACTTTTCGCCCCATTTCACGTGTAAAACATCTAATTTCGTCGTTATAAAAAACTTTTAAAGGTCCCATAAATGTTTTATCCAACGGCTGCATTTTATGGGTTGAGTGCGGTGGCAATGATATTACAACCACTCCATTTTCGCGTGCAAGATCCAACACCTCAATATTTCTTGTGTGACTATAGTGCCCATCCAATATAAGGAGAACTGGGTCCTCTTTTGAGGGTTTCACCTGAGACAGAAAGTGTTTAAACCATTCTGTAAATATGGGGACCTGTATCCATCCAGATATATGACATGAAGACTTAGCGCCAGGAGTTGCATCTTTCATCAGAAGAGGATGTTGATTTTTTCTCGGAAAGATAAAATATGGCGGGATAAAACTTCCACCTGCGCTCATGCAATTTACTACCGTTATAAGCGACCCTCGTTCAGCCGATGTCATGGCACCTATCTGACGCTTTCCTCTTCGTGCTAACACTTTTGGTTGTTTGGTTTGAACAATGCTTAGCCCTGTTTCATCGACGTTCCAAATGCGACCAGCCGGATAGTTACATTTTTCGTATTCCTGTTCGAGCAAGTTATAAAATATTTCCACGTTTTTGCGACTGAACCCTTTAGCTCGATCAAAAGACGTACCTGTTGGCGTTCGCAAGCTTAACCTCCCCTTATGTCTTCGGCAAAATCCATAAAACCAGTCTTTCCCAGCACACTCCTTCAAAACTGAGAAAATATTGGGTATTTTATTTACCTTCGCTATTTCAAATGCTAGTGATATTATGTCGCGTCTTGTAAGGCCCCAGAAACGAGCTTCCATATCCAGTGCATAGTCTACAAGCTGATTTTCCATAGCTTCATTAAATACTGGTTTCCGACCCAATTTGCTTAACAGCAGATGGTTAATTAGTTTTTCACTTCTTGCCATTCTCTGCAGCGTTGTGTGTGGAACTAAAAACGTTTTAGATGCAAGCAATATACCCATTTGTCCGTCTCTGACTGCTTTAATTGCCTTCTCCATATCAGCTTTGTCCCATTTCCTGCTTTCTCCTTTTTTAGGCATGGTTATCTAGGATTAGCAAGAATATCAATTTCGAAAAATCTCCCAATATAATAGTATCGGTTAATGTGGTACACTATACCACATTAGCCGGCCTCAGCTGTACCACATTAGCCGATTGTCTCTATTTGTGCAAAAATACTAAAAAATAAATAACTTACCCAACGATTGAAAAAGACACTTTTGTTTCATAAAATTGAACTCTTCAAATGGCAGTATAATTGTATAGTTTTAAAATAACTTCTTTATCTCACACAAAAAAAATCTAATTTTCTTAGTCATAAAAAAAAGTCAACCTATTGACTTGACACCTTTCACACAACTGAGCGAAAAATTGAAGGAATTTTGATACGTCAAAACAAATCATGCTTCTATCTTCTGGTTGCACAGGTATGAACGTGTTCAGTTTTGCAAGGGAGTGCAAGGCAATGGAGATATGCCACTGTACCACATTACCCGACTATACCACAATACCCGATCTTACTCTACCGGAAATGTATGAAGTGCCACAATTCTATAGAATTAACTGAATTTTAGGCAATGTATATTGAAAAAATGCCGTAGGATGTTCAGCAGAACCTGGGGACTTAGTCCCAGACTGGTTCACTGGATTTACACGTTAGGCTATACCTTATGTATGGTGCGATTGTATGGTGGGCTAGAGCTCACATCCTCAAACATCAACTAACGAAGCTACAGCACCTTGCGTGCTTATGCATTAGAGTTGCGATGAGAGGAACCCCCACTGCTGCTATGGTGTTGCTCTGTTTACCTCCCTTGCAGTTCCTTGCTGAGAGTAAGGCCGAAAAATCACTATACCGTATGTGGTTTGTAGTACTTGGACGGCAGCTCAATCTCGGTGATGGGGCCAGAGGTGCTAGGTACAGAGCTCTCTATGACAGCCTAAGTTTTTGCTGGGACTAAACAGGAAAGACTCGAGATCCTTGATTGGTCTCGTCACTGGTTTCAGTCCTCTTAACGAGCACCTAAAAACCATCCACATTAGGAGCTCGGGCCTATATGAGTGCTGCCTAGAGGCGGATGAAACGGCATCTCACTTCATCTGTGAATGTCCTGCTTTCGCCAGAACCAGGCTCAACACTATAGGCAAACAATTCGTCAACGAAGATGAGATGGGGCACATTGAACTTGCTAGTATCCTTCGCTTTGCCAAGGCTACTGGCAGCTTCTCCCTCACTGACTCTTACTAATCGCAAATAAGCAGCGAGCGGGCAGCTATGATGAAGTACAATGGACCAATAGGTCTAAGTGCTTGTCATCTACTGATGACCCTACTGCACATATAATACAATACAATATTAAAATAATGATTTCTTTGAAATAATTATAAACTTTGCCTAGCATTCTATAGATTGCCGATTTCATGTTCGGTAATGTGTAAAATAAAACACAATGTTGAAAAATCAACCGGATTATTAATATGAAAACAGACCCCATTATAAGTGCCGTGAAAAAACTCCAATGCAATTAAGTTCAAAGCCAAATTTTGGATATTATTTGACTCTTAAGAGTGGGTTTTGCAATAAAGCCTTTGGACTTTGAAAATGTGACTATTTTTGTACTGCTACATGCTAACTCAAAAACGACAAATTTCTACTACTGTCACTTTGCCGGAAAAGTGGAAATGTAGTTATTTAAGAAGCGATGTATTTTTTTCGGTGGAGACAGGATAGAAATTCTGTTCCTTTTTTCTACACAAAGAATACATACAGCCGCCTTCGTGGCTTTACAGCAGTAACTCCAAATTACCAATTTTCCTTAGAAAAGAAACATTAGTACGAGGGAAAGATTTTGGTCGGAACAAAAACTTATTTCAATGTTCTAGTTAAGTCAAGAGGTCAAAAAACTAGTATACATCAGGATGGCTTATAAATTCATAGGTTTTCAATTGTTTCTACAGCAAAAGAATCATAACCCCTAGGGCAACTGAATGAATCTTTATGTGACGTGTGCACAGTTATATCTATCAAATCAATTGTCGATTGGTTCAGTGTATATTGCAATAAACATGAGTTTATCGAAACGCTCTCCGTTAAATCCCGAAATATGGACAGTTTGGTGCGGTTTGTGAGCTGGTGGTGTCATCGGCCCCTTTCTTTTATTAAAAAACAGGCTTATTAGTTATTAAAACATTCAACAATATTCGCTACAGAGCCATCTTAACTGACTTCTTCGTTTCCCGATTGAATTGCATGAATGTGAAAGAGACGTGGTTTCCAAAAAATCAACTCATTGAAGGAAACATTCGATGAACATGTAATGGACCTGTAAATTAGCATCCGAGATCTTGTGATTTGGGATCTTCGTTATTTGCCTTGGGTATACGTAAGGTCGCTTGTCAATGAGCTTAAAAACTATTTGATGAAATTTCACGTGTTGTGTTCAAAATTAAAGTTAATACTCACTGAAAAAACATTCTTTCCATACCGCTTAAAAGCTGAATCAGTATACAAATATGTACATACATACATACATAATAGACCTAAACGGCCCATTCAGGGCCTAGAACCTAGCTTCTCCAACCACTTTCATGCGAAGTGAGGTAAATCAATAGTTTAACGCCGAATCCGAACGGCAAATTTGAGAAGCTTCTCATGACAGTTTAATACTCTTGGATGTTTGTCAGACGTTCGCAAGAGATGCCAACAACAGTGGTATTCTAAAGTGGTCCCCCATCTAAGTACCAACTATAAATATATACATGACTTGAAAATTTCATGATTATAATTGGCCGCGCTGCGAAATAAGCCACAGGAAATAACATCCCAAAAGTAAAAATGAAATTAGTCCCCTAAATTGGGATATTTTTTTGCTAGGAGGGCGCTGTTTACACAGAAACAAAATCCGAGATTACAACAACAAGATTTCGAAATCTCATCGAAACATTGGCATAGCAGACTGACTTGATTTCTTTTGACGTTTCAATCACTTTGACACTAGCTCTGAAATTTGTTTGTGGACTTAAAGCATTAATTTGCATAATAAAACATTGCCCGTATTTAGTTTTCCATTGATCATTACTCAATTGCTTAAATAATATAGCAAACTAATAATTACAAAATAACAAAATCGTAAACAATCTCGTTTTGACATATTTTATATCAGCTGCAGCTGCAATAAACACCAATGTACGGCGTAATAAGAGGGAACAGAAATTGGGACTCAAATCTCCCTCAAAATGTAAAAAAAAAAAAATAGAAAATGTACCATTATGAAACTATATTTTATTTAAAAAAAAAAGTTGTCTACAGGGGGGTGCCGTGACATAACCCCAAGCGTCATAAGCCCAAATCTCGAAATTTGGCCTTATGTCGCATTGTGAAAGTGACATAAGGCCAAATTCTAGCATTTGGTATTATGTCACTTTCACAAAGCGTCATAAGGCCAATTTGGTTTTATGACACTTTCGCTTGGTGCTGTTTTCAACAATTTGCCCTTGCACCTACTCCAAATCAAACAGTGACCCCAAGCGGGGGGTTGCAGGGGGGGCAGCATGCCCCCATATGGATTGCACTGTTTATGGGTTTAGTTACGAAATCGCAAGTAGGTTCCATAAACAGTGTAATGCCTATGGGGGGGGGGGGGCATGTTGTCCCCCTGCAACTCCCCTGCTTGGGGTCACAGTTTGATTTGGAGTAGGTGCGAGGTACGGTTTTGAAAATTTGGCTTTGTGTCACTTTCCGGATTTGGCCTTATGACGCTTTGTGAAAGTGACATAATACCAAATGCTAGAATTTGGCCTTATGTCACTTTCACAAAGCGACATACGGCCAAATTGCGAAATTTGAGCTTATGACGCTTGGGGTTATGTCACGGCACCCCATAGGGGTCTCCAACTAACTTAATTATTAAATTAAAATGTCGTATACCGAAAAACACAATGTTAATGACAGTCCCCACCCACAAGTGGGACATACTCGTAAGTCCCGAATTTTTATCGTTGAAAATGGGACACAAGTCCCGAATAAAACAAACAGTTGGAAATATTTTATAGTTTTCATAAATTGATAAGTAAAAAAAATTGAAGAGTTGCACCTCGCACCTACTCCAAATCAAACAGTGACCCCAAGCAGCGGGGTTGCAGGGGGCAGCATGGGCGCAGGGACATAAGTCCCAAATTCATTTTTCTGAAGTCATAATGCCCGAATTGATTTCGGGAGTTATATATATATATATATATATATATGAATTCGGGACTTATGTCTTCGGGACTTATGCCCCTGCGCTGTTTTTTAGGCGTTTGGTTTACATTGTCAAAAAAAACAGGAAAATTGCGAAAGTGTATACATTTTTTATTTAAGTGGGTAGATACATAAATGCTTGCCATTTACTTTTTAAATATTATTTTATGTAAATATTGACCACGACTAGGTACGTTTTAAATGGCCCATACGGAGAGGCACTTTTTTGAGTATATTGGCTGATATTTCGTTAATTACAAGTATAATGTTGTCTTCAAGGCTGCAATTGACGCAATTGAAATTTTATACACTTTTGCAATATTTCTACGTTTTTTTTTGACAACGAAAAACCAAACGCTTTAAAAACCACCCATTTCAAGCTTTGGAACCTAGACTTTAAAAAACCTAGAATTGTATACAAAAAACACACACACAACTTCCTCTGTTGGCTATCTTCGTCAAAATTATTTGTCTGCTTAACTACTTAAACAATATACTTAAAGATATATATGTCAAGATTGGTTATATAATGTAGTTGGCTTCACTCGAGACAGGGATTGAAGATTCCAGTAAGACTTTTTCACCACCAACTGCAACTCTTTGTTACGTTACGCAACAAGTGGTCAAAATCCCGATTGTTTTTTGAGCGCCTGTCAGTCGTCAACGTGCAAACACGCCGCCGTGACCGACTGAAGCTTTACAGCGTCAATCAACTCCCAAGTTGGCGAGCCTTTCCCAAAAACGCCATAGCTAACTTAATCTAACTTATAAACTATGAGGATGTTAGCTAGAGTAACGCACCATCCTGGGAGGGCATGTTGACCCCTCCCCCCTCAATAAGCAACCAAAATTCTGAGAATTGCTTGTCGGTATCGAATTTATCCTTTTCCGCTATTGCGGTACTAAAACGGAGGAGCTCATGAGCATTGGTGACGTCCCCGCCGCGGATGAGCCGCTTATCTCTTGCGCTGCGGTAGCGGTGGTATAATACCGGGATACCAACCCTCGTCTGTACCGGCCCTTTTGCATCAATATGGATAAATGCCTCCGGCGGGATAAATCCAGACCGGAGCGTACTCTCTCTCATTGGGGTAGTGTGCCCCAAAGATCAGTATTTTATATAGTTGGATTCAGGTCTTCGAAACAACCGGAGACATGCCCTAAGACATTGTCTCTCCAAAACCCAAATCTTTTTCTTATAACTAGGCGCTATATTAAACCACAATGGACAACCATCAGCGATGATCAACCTTATAAGGGCCATGTAGCAAATGACCTTCACTCTGGAGTCAAGTTGACTGCTATGAAACAGTCTCCTTGGCAGAGCATGACCCTTCTTGGCGCCAGCAAGACAAGCAACTATATGTGCTACTGGTCGATCCAGATACCAAGATACTTAACTACGCTTCTCACCTCCAATGGCTGCCAATTTTGTCCAATAATGGCCAAATTCTTCCAGTTTTTTCTGGTATCCCTAGATGCCCCAGCCATTGTTGTTCTGAACAAGATTGTTTCCGCCTTCTGAAAGTTGATTTTCAACTTCCAGTCGTCGCAATACCCCTTAATTTGATCGAAGTCACGCTGCAAAAGAATGCTTATGTCCTCGATTTTAGGACCTGATCTGTATGCCACAAAATCGTCGGCATACGCTATAGCATGTCTGTGTGAACCTAGCAGATCACTCGTGTAAATGTTAAACAGAATCGGAGAATTTACCGCCCCCTGCCGTTAACGGTTTTTAATTTCAAAGACTCTGCTCAAAGTCACGTTGCCACATTTGCAAACATATTATAAATTACATATAGCAAAAGTTTGTACATCCCCCGCCCGGTCAACTTGTAGAAGAGTCCCACTAACCATACGATTTCGAAAGCCTTCTCAAAATCAACCAGATAAGCACCCGTGCATTGGTTCTTGCATTTATTCCATTGAATGTCGTAAACCAGTTTCGACGCGGCACGAATAGCGTGATGCCCCGTCCTAAAACCAAACTGGTTGTCCGGAATTACCTTATTGTTCTTGACGCACTTCAACAGGGCTCTATTGAAAACTTTTTCAAAGACCTTACTAATATTTGGAAGCAAACTAATCGACCAGATATTGTCAGCGTTCGTCCTATCTTTACCCTTTTTCGGGATAGGGTGTACCACAGCTCCCTTCCAATGCGCCGGGTAATGTGCATTATTCAGTGCATTGTTAAACAGCGTAGTAAAAATATCTGCAGCAACCGAGGCAAGTATCTCAATACGACGTTTGGGACAGCATCCATCCCCGGAACAGGATTGTTCACCGTATACACGGCCTCGAAACAAGACAAATAAACTTACTCCTGTTGGTCCTCGACCACAAAAAAACCGTCGTTTGAAGCGACACTTTTCGGAGTTATTCCAGCAGTCAATGCTGTCTGTTTGTTCTCTGTTGTATGGGAGATTCGGACACAAAGAATATCATTGTTATCCTTCCTACTGAACAACTTATTTTTCTGTGTAGTCCGACACACTAACAATTGAGCCACTGCGATGGACAATAAACAATCATAGAGATGTGCTGATAGATTTCATGTGCACGCATCGTTGTCTGATGGTGAGCATCAGCTTCCTGTCTACTGGGATGCGCAAATGTAGTATTTCTAGGCATTATTCCGTTTAATTCCTCAAAACTTCTTCCGTCTATCACAATACATCCCCAACGTAATTTGAGATTGAATATCTTTTAATCATATTTTTTTATTTCAAGTTTGTTTTTTTAAACTGTATAAAACGTACTCACTATGCCAGGAAAATTCGCACTATCAAACATCCAGGATATTTTTTTTCAATATATTTGACTTCATTGGACGTTAAATGTATAATGGCGAACAGAAACATGAAGAAAGAGCCTTCTTTGAATAATGGCTATCGAATTTTTTAAAAATGTGTTCCCAGAAATTTGACTTTTAAGCCGAATAAATTCTGGAAATTCTCTAACCATTATACAAACCAGCTAACATTTTGTTTTCGAATCGCTAAAAATAATATAAACCTTAGTTTAATGTCACCAAAATACCGACGGCGATTTCCGAAGTCCTTTGCTGAATAGTAACACTGTCTACCTACATCTAAATGTTTACAAAAAATAAAAACATACCAAACCCTAACGAACTAAATGAAGTTTAATTTGTTATAAATTGCCGTCTGTTTCAGAAAAAAACTTAGTTAATTACTTTCTTATTAATTTAGCTTTATTTTCATTTAATTTTACCTTAAAACTTAACTTTTTTTATCTAGAACAGTTTAAAGAATTCTCATACGAATCATTTATTATTTACAATCAAAGTACAAACTTTTTAAACACTCAAATTATTTACAATTTCATCAGTTAAAAATAACTACCAATTAAAATTCCTTTTTAAACACAAACAAATATGCCCCTTAGACTAGTCGAGTTCATGCTGCCACCAGTGGCGCTGTAATTATAAGCTTGCTCGTCAATTTTTTGCCGTTTAACACTTTCGGCAGCGTCTGATGAGGCATCTGACTCATTTTCACTCAGGTGGTAGAATTTCCTCCGGGCTATGGACTGGGCCAGCCGAATCTCCTCTTCGCTGGATTCACTTTGGATATCACTTTCACCGCCCGAGATTAGGCTTTGGTTGTCTGTGGGGACCACTTCGGCTGATGTGGCAGCCCTTGAGGCACATCGACTTTGAGTTTTCATACTAAGGTCCATTGGACTGTCTTGTTCCTGGTCAACAAGTGAACAAACTGATAGTGGGGATTCTGACTGTGTGTTTGGATGGTAGGGGGTCTCTTCATGCTGATGGACGGTATGCAGATTATGAGAATGTGGTGATGGTACAGGTGTTGCGGTTACATCGACGGGAACAGTTGGAGAGGGGGGACTTGCAGTCCCAGCATCTATGCGTGGTGAACTTTCCCTGATCTCTGGAGTTCGGTTCAGTTGAGGTGGTGAATGCGTCATCGATCGTGGGGAAGTTCCTTCACGAAAATCTTCCGTGGGTAATGATTTTGGTGAATATCTAGCAGCTGGACTGGTCAACTCATCGGTTCTAGCTTCGGGACTGCAACTTTCGTTCCAACGATTCGAACCTTCTGACAATGTATCAACAGACTGTCGATGTTTGAATAATTCCTCAGCACGATGGTAGGCATCGGAAGCGTGATAGGCAGCCGGACCACTCGCAGAACCGGGGAAGAGTAAATGTGGCGGCAATTGGAATGCAGATCGTGATGACATCGGCAATGAATTCATCATGAAAAACGGCATTGCAGCCGCAGCAGACACTCCTGGTGATGATGTGGATTGCTGATGTTGTTGAAGTTGCTGATGTTGATGTTGATGATAATCGGCTGCGGCAGCAGCAGCAATTGCAGCATCAGGATGGCGTGACAAAAACTGATTATGAAATGAATTCTTAAATGCATCCGGGTTGGACATCATTTCAGGTAAATATCCGGGATATCCCAACATGCCCATATGTGAAGCTAGCGATGGTACCTGTGCTGCTGCGACGGCAGCTGCAGCTGAACTTATATCACCATTAAAGCCATGTCCAGCTTTACCGGCGGCTTCTGCTGCCTGCTGCTGTTGTTCTTGCAAGAGGCAATGAATTTTGAACCAATTTGAGCGACGACCATAGCGCGATCCTCCCTTAGACATGCCAACGGTGTAGCATTTTCGTAATCGGCACGCTTTACATGTTGTACGGTTCTTCTTATCGATAATGCATTTGCCGTGATTTTTACACTCACTGATCGACGATAGGTTGTTATATGATCGACCAAAGAATGACTGAAATAATTTAAAAAAAAAGTAATGTTAATTTACCATACAAACAAGATTAATTATAAAAAATGGCAGAAATGGGATGTCTAGCTGTAGCAAATAATTACCTTGCATCCTTCACAAGTGAACGCTCCGAAATGAAAACCAGCGGCAGGTTCGCCACATACTTTACACGTTTGGTTCATCTGAAAATGATTTAAAAAATAAAATTCAGAATTTGCAAACAATTTTCTCGGAAATTTAACAATTTGACGTAAAAAGTCACTTTTTTTACGACGGCAAAAAAGATATTATCCCGAACATAACCTTCTAGGAATCGAATAGTTTTGACTTTTTTTACTACTCTGTTCAAGGAATATCCCAGAGTCATATTCATCATTTTTTTACAACTGCACATCTCACTGGACCGTTTTTTGAATAATTCCAAAAAAAAAACAATAAAAATGTGACTTATTATGCAACCCTTAGGGGGCGGAACGTTTTGCAATACAATTTATGCTCGAAAAGAGGACGATTGGCTAATTATTATTGCGGCCATAAAAGTTATTAGGCCATCGATTATGGTCGCGCGCACAGCCAGGTATACTCATGACTGGATTAGGAAGCCCAACATCCAACCAGAGGCAATAAAAATAAATTTTCCCATAAAAAAGGTTAAAAAAATGTGAATAACTGTGACATTGTTTTTATTAATTTTTTTGCGCGCACACAAAATTTATGTAATACCCGTTCTTCTGCGAATAGTTATGAACCGTGTTCTTCTTTGTTTTAACAATTTCTTCGAAAAATAGTTAGCGTCTAGACACAAATTTAAGCAATCCACAATTACAAATTCGGCTCGATGATTTATTCATTCAAAATGAATATTTAAAATTATTGTGTTCTCAATAAATTTTAGCATTTGGCCGAAGCATACCGAAATAACCGAAATCAAGTTCGCACATCAACTCTTTTGTCTGTTTCTTTAAATCAACTGACAAATCAAGTTCGTTGCCGAAGGCTTTTGTCTTAAGTCGCTTGTGACAAGGTGATATCCAATTTTTCGTCTTACCTTTTAAGCTTTGATGATGGAGATTTATCCGTTGGGTGAGCTTATAATTCACAACTTTTTATTTTTATTTTTTTTTTCACTCACAAAATTTGATTTATCAGTTTCTATTTCAGTTCTTAGTTCTTTTTTATCACTGAGTTAACTTTAGTTTTCCATCACTTAAAACAAATATTGAGAGTTTTTTTTTTTCAAATTCACAAGCTCATATGGCACAAGAACATCAACATACAATTAACTCTAATCTGTAACTCTTTTTTGTTGTTTTTTGACTAATCCTTTTGAGAAGTGAATTGTATCTTTCACTTCAACTATCAGCAGACGACTGATTTGTTGCTCATGTCAATGTCTTACAAGAAGTATTTTTCTCCTCAATATCTCAAGCCTCTCCGTAGTTTCAATATATATGTGAAACTCGGCATAGTGGTTGATTTTTCGTCTGCAAACCTCTGAGCTGAGGTGCTATTCGTGAATGCTGGAAATTTAAGAGAGTTTTTATTAGTATATTAGTGTGATTCTCTCGTGACTATATTTTTGAATAAATATACACTGATCTTGCCTACCTGTAATGTATTCTCTCTTTAAATTATCTGAAGTATATAAACGTTGTTACCTGGGTTTGCTCATCTGCACAACTAAGCGCTGGAGGGCGGAGCTATCTGCGACAGGCTGTAAACGGGACTTCTACTTTTTTGTTTGTTATATTATTTATAAGGCTTTTGGTGTGAAAAGGTGTTACGATTTCATTGATCTTTTGTTATTTATGCTATATAGAGGTTTATGTAGGAAGTAAATGGGGTTGGTGTATGGGATCAGATCATCCAGTGTGGTGTGTGGTTTACTGAATGAAGAATCCACATTTTGTGATGGAGTTCGTTTATATTATTTTAATAACTGATATTATTCAAAGTGGAAAACGTGAATAATCCTTGACTGTTTTTCCTCGGGTGGAAATGTCTAAAGATGAATTATACTAATTTTACCTGTTTTTACAGAATAAATCTTCAAAAATAGAATTTGTTTATTGAGTAGATTCTTTTGTAGTAGAAGTGCAGATAATACGCAATTTCTAAATTCTGTTTCAGAAACCAACAATAACCAGTTTATATGCAAAATCTTAATGATGTTCTGTGTTTGATTTGTATATTTGAATTATTATTTCATTAATAATGAACTTATGATGACTTAATGGCAAATAATAGAATCCGTTAAAATGTTATACGTAAAATATTGTGCTTACCTGAAGATGGGAGTGTAAATTAGCAATATTTCGTGGAACTAATACTAAGAATATTTTAGTTTAATTAAAATGCAAATAATAATTCATTTCGATTTTTTTT
Organism: Portevinia maculata; assembly: GCA_949715645.1. Taxonomy (NCBI): domain Eukaryota; kingdom Metazoa; phylum Arthropoda; class Insecta; order Diptera; family Syrphidae; genus Portevinia; species Portevinia maculata. The sequence continues at coordinate 181,888,811 of OX454527.1, forward strand.
CACACCAATGCCAAACATAAAATAAATCAAAATGTCTTATTGAAAATCACGTTTAATAGCAACAATTTTTATTTCAGTAGAAATGCTTGACTTTGAAATAAGTACATATGTACTTTGAATAAGTATGTACCTATTATATTTGCGTTATCATGAATGATATCCAAATAAAGGATATTATAATAGGCCCAACTATGGCCGCGGTTGTCTGGTACTCGATATGCCACCTCTATCTTACAATCTACAATGCATACAAATTTTTGTTATTTCTTATCAATTGGCTGAATTCGATAGATGTGTAGCATTTTAACTCATATTAGAGACGAAGTTTTGTTTTGAAATATAAGATGTACGTGGCATATCAATACCGAAATAGTTGCTTTGACAGCTTGCCCTTATGTAGTGCATACAACTCAGCACAATATGTATCATCAGAAAGTGAGCGGCACAAAAATTTAGCATTCGGTTCTACGGAAATTGTCCACTCTACAAAAATAAACAGTAGCTATGTTATGTGTATAAATACAATTATGTATGTTGGTTTTTGGCCTTGTGCCGCTAATGCAAACATGTCGCTCTGACATAATCAGACTGAGGGGGAGCAATACTGCGAAACGCTACGAACTACTTATTTGAACTTTTGAATGCATGCGCAAAAATAGACTAAGCTAATCAATAGCCCCAAGAATCAAATGAAATAATTACCACCAAAAGTAGTGTCCAAAGTACGAGTACTGCACAAGATTACATTTTGTATGCAGTAAAGATAAAGATAAGCGAAATGCGATAGCGTTTGTACTCGTATTTGGCTCTAATAACTATTGAATTGATTTTTGCTAACACACATAGTTAATCATTTCTATAACCATCCATAAACTTTGTAACAGAAATACACCTAATAGGTAGGCTGTACTGTAGACGCAAATTTAATGTAAGCAATGTAATTGTATTCATTTTAACGAAACAATGATTTTTCGCGAGTTTGGTTATCTGGCACGGCTATATACCCAGCTATGTGTTTGAAACATACTGAAGATGTATTTTGCAGACCAACTCAATTAATATACAAAACAATATGGAAGATCTATATTAATCTTTAGTGTTTGCAATTTATAATTAGAGAGGTTATCAGTTAACATCACACAATAGTCAATTCAAACAAATTGAATAGGTTTTCTTCGAATAATAGATGTTTGCTCTTGGGCCTGAGAGAATACATAAGTATATTTTTAGAGGTTATCAAAATACAGAAGCTCGAGATTTAACTGTAATAAAATGTTTTATCAAAGTATGTTGGGCTCCGACAAGCTTTCAATATACGCGAAAACGGTCGCCAATACGGCGAAAAGCGGCCTCAGATGCTCGATTATGACGGCTGTAATATGGTACATGTGCTCTATGAGTTTGGCGCACAGAACCATCATTTTGGAATCAAATTTCTAAAATTTGTTTAGGTTATTCAAGCATGTATGTCATCACGATAAAACTGCAAAAACTACTGAATAAAAATGACTGATAGTTTGCAATCTGTCAATTGTGATAGACACATATTATGGTCTGAAGTTTATACTGGGTTAGAAACTTACAAAAATTATAATATCGTTAGAGCAGCCAACGTTAGACGAAAAATAAAATCATGAACTCTTCGTCATGATGTCTGCCATTGCCATTGGACTACTTGTAAGAGCCTCGATGAATAGGTTGAGCTGGCATTTCGGCCACAACTCTGTCTAAAACCTGGAAGGACATGCTTATTTTTTGTATATAAGTTTGATGCTTTTTCGAATCGACGACGGTATATTTAAAGTGATCAATTAGATGAAATATGCACCAGAAACTTTAAAAGTCGATTGCATTCAAGTTCTTATTTCGTTAAGCATGAAGAAAACCCACAATGAATAGTTTTGTTTATGCCATTTTTACTTCAAAATCTTGTTCATTCAAAACAGCGTTCATCCTTTTTATACCCTATTCTAAGGGTATATTAATTTTGACGCCTAGTTTATAACATACCTTAATATTGCCCGTAGACCCCTAAAAGTTAGTATATTTATGATCAGCATCGATAGTAATGTCGATCTAGCCATGTCCGTCCATCAGTCCGTCCGTCGGCAAAAATTAGGCCTTTAAAATGGGCCTAGAGAACTGAAATTTTAACCATATACTCTCTACGGTCCCGAAATAATCAAGTTTACGAATTTTTGAAATCCGCCCACAGACACGCCCACAAACTCAAAAAACAAAATTTTGGAAAAAAAACGCATATTGAGCTAGAAAGCTGAAATTTTTTATACATAATCTATGACTCCTAAAACTGCTCGGGAGATAATATTTTCAAAATCCGCCCACTGACACGCCCACAATTAAATAAAACAATTTTATTGAAAACCCAAAATTTGAGCTAGGGAGCTGACATTTATAATATATACTCTCTAGGCGCCTTTCAAGCCCACGTGTAAATATTTTCAAAATCCGCCTACTGACACGCCAACAAAAAGATTTTTTTGGAAATGCAAAGTTTGAGCTAGGGAGCTGACATTTATAATATATACTCTCTAGGGGGCCCTTTATGCTCATGTATAAATATTTTCAAAATCCGCCTACTGACACGCCCACAATTAAATAAAACAATTTTATTGAAAAACCAAAGTTTGAGCTAGGGAGCGTTTTTTTACAAAAGCTGCGTTTTTGTTTTTGATAAAATCCTTTAAATGTTATACTAGGTGGCGCAAAAGTCATCACCCAGTGGCGTTCAGCAATCCGACTGAAAACTACATAGGATAGATGCCAAACGTCGTGGATCATTTAGAACATTGGCACGCAGAATTGCCTAAGGCACACCCAAGGGCTGAAAACCCTATCGGAAGATGCTATAATTTTTGCAAATAGCGGCAAATGTCAATTTTACTTTGACATTTGTGAAGTAAACAGATGACAACTTTTGCGCCACCTTGTATAACAAAATATGTAGAGCGTTCTTAACAATTCAACTATACTTAGACTTTTGTCACGCCCACTTATGAGGGATAGGAGTAAGAATAGGGTATACAAATGTTCGCCCAAGCGGACTGTAGCCCGTCCCTATGTTCTATTTTTCTTACAAAACGCGCTTATTTGACTATTTTTATATGGAGTCATTCCACCTCCCATAAGACTATTTCAGCCCAAATAATAGGAGTACATGAGAATCCTTATTGTAAGCGCATGCAATGAATCATTGAATATAAAACAATCTTCCATTAACGTTTAATTCAAAAGTAAGCCATTAACTCAATGTAATAACGAAAGCAGACATATCCTAAGAAAATGCCGCGGGTTTAAAAAATCCAGACTCTCATAATACACTCTTCACATAGATCTCATAAGGCAGGTCATAATTTATTGCCACCACGAAACACTGTCCAATGTGCATTTACGCTATAAGGCTACATGTCCTCTCAAAAGGATTTCTTCAAACTATAGGTGTATTTTATTTGAGATCGAACGAGGAAACTGTGCTTCACGCTATAGCTATAGATATCCGATGGAACTGGTGTAGTATCATAGCAAAAGTGCGAAAGTGCAACATTTTCCCGCCCCACAACAACAAAATTTACTGTACTATATCTACCCCTACCCTATTGCAATAGAAAATACAATAGAGTTAAATTTACGCTGGTGTTATTGACAGCTCGCCAATTATCATTGTTAATATTACTCCACACGCTATCGTAGATATAACAGTGTTCCAATAACTTTTGAAATTTTGTTAACCAAAATACAAATGGAAATTCATAATCCAAGCAACATAAGAACCGCCGAAGGGACAGACCAGCAAAAAAGGAAACAGAAAAGGAAATATACAAGTAGTAGGTATTATGATATTGATTTTGACATGGTGCTTTAGTGTTGCTGCCGATTAGAAAAAGTGCGTTCACGATCTACAGTAAAAAAAGTGTTGCACTTTCCGGAGAAAAAATTGAATTTCAAAATCACACATCGAATGTATTTGCTGCAGAAAAAAATGCCAATTTCGAATGTGTGACATACGTGTTTGACATAACGTCGCCTGAGAATTGTTTTGTTCCATATGCCATTGGTACTTTTTCGAGAAAAACGCATTTAAAGGTTTGCGTGCTAGGTACTCCGAAACTGTGTGATACGATTTTTTTTTATTTTTTAATTTGAAGTTAATCTTACCTATAAAGAGTTCACCAACCAATGTTCAAAGTGTTTTGCCAAACCGTTAACAAGCCACGTTAATTAACGTAAAGGTCTCCTTTTTTGACTTGTGTCCCACCCCCTACATTTTGAAACTGATTTTTTTTCTTCATACACATGGAACACAAAAAAATGGATATGGCACAAGCAATTCTCATCCAAAATATCTGAAAGGCAAGAAAGCATGGAGTTTAATGCTAAAATTTAAAAATGAAAAATCGATTTCATCTTTTTTGTTAACAAAGTTTTTATTCAAAAGTGTTCACTGGCTTAATAGTGAATGAAAAATGGCAGATCAAATCAGATCAGAAAAGTACAGCTTCTAGTCATAATGTCCTCCTCTCGGCTGCGAAATTTCAAATAGATAAATCCTCTTTGTTTTCTAGTGAATTTCGGGTTTTGAGTGAGCACTGCACAGTCAATGTTTGGCCTGATATCGATTTGATCGCAATTTGAACTCGTTCCATGTTATTCTTTCAATTTTTTTTAATAATTATGTGAACATTTGTAACATTAAACTAAGAAATACGATATCTCATGCCAAACAAATAAATCTGTTGGCATCAGTACAATTTGAATTTTCAAATCTGACACATTTCACTCACATGCCCTACCTCAAAACTAGGTACAGAAAAACTTGTGCTAAACTGATCTCCACAGCTTCATAGAACACAAATTGAAAGAATGTAGAGCACTTTGCGGCAAGTTTTTTACTCATGGAACACCAAATCTTGTACTTTTCTGATTTTGTCTGTACTTATCTGTGCAGCTAAGGTTCATTAAACACCTCTATTGAAACCATATGTATTCAATGATTGACTGCTTGTACATCTGCAACTAGGTTTTGCGTTTGCAGCACTATTCATCACCGAATTCATATCTTCATAATATCGAATATTATCTACACAACTGTAATGGAGGTGGAACAAACCAATACTAAAATTTTGTTTCCGATCCGTGTTCCACATACATAACTTTTCTTTAACACGAGTGCAAGTAGGACAAACCAATTCTCAACTTTGTTAATATTTTCTCTATCTCTTGTCGCAGTGATATGCACGTGGAACAAAACAATTCTTACAAAAAAATTGCGATAAATTATATGGAAAATTTGTCCCAAACGCCAAAAAATGGTTTATGGCACAAAACAATTCTACAAACTGTTGATATTGGTGGATATGGAACAAAGTCGATGTTCGATATCTCGGGATTGGAAAGACTAAGAGCAAATCGAACCACTGATTTAAAAAGAGCATACAAACAACAAAAGTGGCGTATGAAACAAAACAATTCTCAGGCGACGATAACTAGAGATCGAGGTCGTGACCTTCGCAATGGTAAAACTTTTCCATTATTGTGGTTAGCTGCGGGCAATGTTCGAAGACCCTTGGGAATCTGTGCTACGTCCTACAATGCGTTTGATTGTAGCGAAATTACAAATATATGATGTTGAAAATAAAACAACAATTTAATTATGAAAAGTCCGACAAAGAAATTCCTTGTATAAGGATAAACGTTATTATTATCCGTAGATGTATTTTTTATTAACGTTGTATACTTGCTGTGCAGTTTTTGAGTATCTACAGTGATAGTGTTCTCGGAATATGAATCAATTTATGTCCTATAGAGCTGCGAGCTGCGCAATCTGAGCAAAAGAAATAACAAGCCTTTTATGTGCGAAGATTATTGTTTGCAGTAAATAAAAGACACCTAAACTGCTTATGCCAAATTCAAACTGGGAAAATACATAATTTACGAGTAGATCTGTTACAAATGACACGAAGTCAATTTCCAACCATTATTAAGAAATGTTATTCATATCCCCTAAAGTGAGCATGGCATTTGGTTAAGTCTATTTGTCAATTTTGTAATACAGTCGAATCTGGTTAAGTTCTATCGCTTGAGGCATTTCTTTTACAGGAACTAGTATTTTCTTAAAAAATATTTGGATGTAAATAGCCCTAAAACCAAAGATTTCACAAATATTTAGAGAAGAAAATGTGTAAAAATACAAAAAAACCATGAAAAGTTCTATTGAGGTAACGTTCAGGAAATAATTTGAGTGAATTTCATCATGCAGTGATATTTATTGTGGGTTCATTCAGCCATGGTTGTAGAAATTGCACACAATTACGCATAATTTAGTAAAAAAATAATATTACTTATATCTTTGATTCGAAAGCCAGCTTCGCGGGCTAAAAGGGCTTAAGATTGTGGACATGTCCTCGATGCCTTCGACCTCACATGCATATTATGCTCACGACTTTTAATTTTTAATTTTTAGACCAAAATATACATAAATTAATATGTTCACTTTCAAGACCTAGACGTTTCCACTCAAATGGTTCTTGTCGAAATTCGCTTACTATATGCAATGCAGCCACCCACTCTGCCTCTACATCAGATTTTAATTAAAGGAATTTTTATGAAAAAACTAAAAATTTGTAAAATTATTTTCCTCCAATAAAAATTGGTGCCAAATATATTTTGAAACTATTTCATGTAAAACTATTTCCTAAGTAAAGTTTAGCCGCCTTCTTGTGTTGTCCCAGTATATGAGACGAGACCATTCGCAACTGTGGCCGGGCTCGATTCAATATCACTGATATTATTTTTCACCCAAACTAGTTCATTGATAGTCAGCTGTGCAACATGAGATTTTTACGAACTCTTCGTGGCAGATCGAACGGTTTTAAGGTGTGGTTAGTCTAAAGACTAAAGATACCTGCGGCAAGGATGCCTTATCATTTGACTTTCGGCTCGTAGGTCGCAGGTTTTTTCTTGTTTAAACTCACGTTTGCTAAAGTTTTGTACCTGTTTTGTTTAAAAAAAAAACTTACGTTGTAGGCGTATTTTGATTATATTATAAATGTCGCATAGCCAGGTGGTCATCGCTATACTTTTTTTGATCATTACTTTCTTTGTCACTTGACAGTTGTCATAATAGTACAAGGCTATTGAATCAATGTTGGAGCAATATAATATATGGATAGATATGGCTGATAATTTATCCAATATTCCTCCCGACACCTGGCGCCCTTTGGGTAGAACATCAAATTTAATAAAATGATTATTAGACCTAAAATATGACTTAAACAATGTTTACAAATATAACCTCTTGATAAAAGATAAATTGGCTATTAATTAATATTTTTAATTAAATGAAACTAAAATTTAAGAAAATATGATTTTTATTTTAAGGGAAAATAAATGATTGCTGATTAATTGCCCAACGAATGTCTTTTGTATGAAAAATCTTTAGTAGGGAAAATTATACAAAAGTCTGAAGTGAGGCCAAATGTTTCATGAGAAAGACGGCAAGAAAAGCCATTCCAATAATCAGAATTTTTTAATATTTTTTCGAGGTATTTATAGCTCGTTTTAGCACTCCTCAAAAGCTTTAAGGAAAATTAATCGTATTTGCAGCTTTCGGAGTCGGGTGGGAAAATAACTGGCGGTGAACACATGTTTTAAAATATCCAAACAATACTTTTTCCACTATGACTGGCGAAAAAAGAGTTGAGCAACGAACTGATTCACACAGACCGTTCCTGTAGATATTATCACACATGCATGTTCGGTTAAATGTGTAATGTCGTACTTAGCTCATTTAATGGGGAAAAAATACATATTTTATGAGTATTCAGCGCGGAGTGTTTCTGGTATTGAACTTATTGTTTTTAGATTATTGACATAGACACTAATTTTCGAATTCCAATCGCTTGATCTCTGTAGCCAGCAACTTCTCCTCTAAACGAAATAATGCTATCTTCTATGATATATGTGTGTTTACCGTAGCGCCATCTTATTAAAACCAGAGCTCACTGGGTAGCTTAGACGGCCAACTATGTCGATAAAAAAAATCACGAAGTTTGACTAAACTTTGCATAAGAAATTACTTTGTCATGTGGTAAACGTATCAGTGACTAAAATTGCCTTGATCTCTGTCATAAAGATCAGCTATGATAAATTCAGTTAGTGTAATTCAATAACACCCATCATCCACATCATCTGTCGGCTCAAGATTATCACCCAATTTCTGATACCTAGGTAGATACTTTTTTCGATACTGATCAGGGGTGGAATCGGCTAACGTGATTGTTGATTGTCGCTTTTTTGATAGTCGTTTTTGTTTATCAACTATTCGATGATCTGTGTAAAGCGAACCCTAAAAACTAAGTGATTTTTGGCAGCACTTTAGAATTCTGAAATGATACTTCCTTTCCAACGCTGTCATTTCGAGCAGCTGTTGCATATTCGATGTTCCTGCAAATTATTTGCCAACTATTATTTGTGTATTTAAGTTTCTTGTTTTTGTATGTAAACAATTTAAAATTCAACATCAATTCGATTTAAACTACAATTAAAACATTTGATTGCGTTTTGTAACAGCATCGTCAATTGAAGAATGTAAACACTTCACCTCATTTTAGGTGGCAAATTAAACAATTGGAAAATAACTATGAACGTTAAGTGTGAAACAGGAATTAACAAGATCCGTGATATATGCATAAACAAAAATCCTGGGAATATTCACTGTCAACTTTAAACAAATATTTATTACATTTTTTAGTCATCAATCACTTTAAACATCTAACATTCTAAATGGTGAAATACAAGCAATATGAAAATAATGCAAAATCTATGAAACCGACATCTTAAAATCTGTTGCATGAAATTTTCAGTTTTATATTCACCTTACAAGGAGCCAAAGTGATGATTTCGATTGTTAACTATCAAAAATCATCTTACCCGATTCCACCCTAGGATCGCAAATACATATTTATATTGGTCCATGAATAAGTATCCAATTTAATACCCTACTCTTTGGATAGATTTTAAGTAGCAAGATAACTGCATGTGTCAAAAAACAGTAAAATATATCTATTTTGTTCGGTTAGTTTTATAAATGGAAGAAAAAAACTCATACCTACACAGATTCAAATTGATAAAATTTCAATATATTTATATATGTACTATGTCCAAAATATTGTACAATAGATACAACAATTTTCTAAAAATGAACGTAAACATATTTTAAACATTTTACCAGGATTTCCTTATATCAGAAACTATAAATTATCAATAACCTATTTTTTATGGATCCAAAATACATGTCTACAGCAATTGACTTTAAAACTATGTAGGCATTTTACAAATTGACGTCTTGCTCAGGTATCCTTTGCAACCCCATTGTTATAACTACATGTTTTTTTTGTAAACAGGGCATCTTGCTTAATCCGCTTATGCAACCCTTATATGTTTCCCGACAAAGTAGTAATAAAATGAGTTAATAGTTTTTAGTGAGGTTTTAAAGGTCATTTTCTAAATAAGCAGTTTTTTTTGAAGTGTAGCAATGTCGCGTAAAAATATGCCGACAATACATTATTTGTTTCAATACCGTTCGGAGTTTTTTCAGGTAAAATAATGAACTGCAAAACCATTCAGACGGATTATAATAAAATAAATCAGATAACTACCACATTATGTACCAAGATAGTATACATACATCTGTATGTGTATGTTTATACAAAAATTAAAAATATTCTTTCCAGTAATTGCGACATGTACTTTCAACTTTTCACCGCATAAACAGCTAAATCGTGAGATGAAGAATTTCCCATGCACATATATAATGTATCTACTTATAGAAGATTAACCACACTGCCCTAGCTCAGGGAAATTCCTGATTCGGAAGTTTGCTTGGCTGCGGTTTTAAGATGATTATAAATGTTGCAATCGAATAACACGTGTGGTTATGGTTTTCCCTCGATTTGCCCGCATCCAGAGAGAGGAGGCATTTATGTATCTAAATGCGGCAGGATGTCCTTAATGTGATACAGGTAGTGACATCTACGTGTTCATTATAGAATTAGTGCTTGTCTAACAAGGAAAATTTCTTATAAGAAATGATTCATATTATTAGCAGAGACAACTATTTACAGTTCAATTTGCAAGGCAACTACTAGTCCCTGCTATTTTATCCTTCCTCATTGATCGAATAACTCACGTAACCATCGTTTGGCAATTGATAGAAATTTAACTAGTACGGAACTCGCAGTTGCCTTGCAAATTGGTTGTGGTATACAGAAACCCTTGTGAAACTACTTCATTAGTTATTGGAAAGTTTTGGGAAAATCTATCTATCTAGAATTTATTTAATTTTCAAAGAAAGGCTTTATTACATACTACTAACATTACTGTAGCAGAATTATTTGCCAAATGGAAGAAAAACAAAAGGACGAATACTGGCAGTATTCACTGCACTGCAAACTTTGAACAAAAAGTCATTCATCAGTTTGTTGCCGACGTTGGAAGAGGTGTTTTTTAAAGACTGATACGTAAAGTAGAGAAAATTGAAGTATATGTGAGTTTATCCCGCATATTTTCAGGATTAAACTAAGTGGACCTACAATAAGTCCAACTACTCGTACTTACTGCAGGAGGAGTCGCCAGAAAAATAACAAAGAAGCCAACAAATTAAAAGGCGACTTTAAGGTACCTACTGATTGGTGTGCGTAAACTTACCTGTTTTTAATATTTTCTTTTTAAATATAACATCAATAAAAGGACGAAAAAATCGATATTTGTCGGCACAATACCGAAAACAGAATTACAGAATTGCTCCAAGAGTGCTCCAAGTTAAGCAGATTTAAAGCAGTATCTAGACTTATTTTTTTAAAATATAAGAACCGATCGGCTTTTCTTGTTGGAGGGCCATAGATGTTTATTTTTGTAGCAATAAAGTTCCCAGAATGTTAGATATTGATCTTATTTAACCCTAGAAAGATAATCATATTTTTTATGACGTAAAAGATAATCATACGTCTCAGAGACGTATGGCACTTTGGTAGTGTATTTAATGAAACCCATGAAATTTTTAAAAAATATTAACGTTTTATTTATTTATGTAGTTCATGTTAAGAGAAATAAATCAATGATTTAGTATAAATAAATATTAATTTAAACAATTAAAACAAAAAACTTAAACCCCATTACAAATCAACAAAAGACAACTTATATTTTAAAGGAACCTTAAAATTGACATTAAGTCATAATAGTTGCCAAATTCTCTTTTTCGGTTTAAAATAAGTCTACTAATAAGACTTAGTAATTTTAAATTATATACGATTAAATTAAATGTAAGAATGGCATACGTCACACACGCCCCCAGAAGTACGGCATAGCTTTAGCTTGTTACCGCAGGTACTTACCGTCGCGCCACGACCGTTACGGGCGAGCTCCGACCACCGACTGAGTTAGTTTAAGCAACCAACCCATTGCGGTTTATAGTTAAAAGGATATAAAATTTTTTCCGCGCGTCATACGTCTCGCAGACGTAGATTATCTTTCTAGGGTTAAGCGCTTGCTTAATCCTTTCGCCAAATGTAAATGTTTCTTCAATTATGAATTAGGAAATTTTGATTGTTTTCAATGATTCTATTTAATTTTTAATTTTTTTAGGCCATTAGTCGTGTTCTTATGTAATCAAAGTGAAGTCATTCGACGACTAGAAAACTAGTACAAAAAGACTTTCTACATTTTCATCCGACTTTTGTCGTGTAAAATAGAATGACAGTTTGGAAATTCGTGTAAGTTGGATTCAGAAGCGACAACAGTAATCGGGTGTATATTGGATTTTTTTTTAATAATTATACATTATTGTTAATATTTACCATCGAAAGAACTATTATCGCTTTTGAACTTAACAGGACTTGTAAAATGGAGTGTTGCGCTTAGTTAGTACCAAATTGAAGGAATTTCAAATCCTTCTATTGAATTTATCTCTGATTGGACCCAACTACAAACAACATAGCCGCAAAAATGTCTGCGTGTGGCCGGAACACACTTTCGAAAGGCATAGACGTCTTAGATCTCAGAAGTCTTACAAGACGGCGTCCTTTTACTGACACCTCCCTGATGTTCGGCAAAAAGCTGTTTCCGTTCGGTTTTTAATGCTCTGCTACGCGGCGTTGTGTTCAAACTAATATTTCAGTCAGAAATTGATTGAAAGCGAAGTAGGAATCATTTTCTTATGTCGGTCTGAATGCCAATTTCGAATGGCAATAACAACTGTGACGAATTATGAAAATAATTTTTCTGAAAATATTTTTTTTATTATTCACGTCCACTCATTGAAGAATCGCTCCCATCACCCAGTACAGAAGAGGTTGGCTTAGCTATTAAAAAGCTTTAGAAAAATAAAGCCTTAGGCTGTTATTGTAAAATAAATTTGTAAAATTGTGGGACGCTTCCACTTCGCAGAAGCAAATGGTTGGACATAGATTTTATGTATTGGCCCGTTTATTATGTTTACATTTTCTGTTATTATTATTTTTTTTACATTTTTGAGGAATCTTTCGCAAAAACGGCGATACCTTTAGCACGGATTTCAGAATCGTAATCGAAAACTTTAAATCTTTAATTTGGAGAATATTTCAATCTTTTATTTTATGTCCTGGTCAATCGAAAAATAATCACTTAGGTTAGGTTAGGGTTGTCTGCGGTTAGAAGTCGGTTGGTGCCTGCCACCTCAGTACCTTTAAATAATATTGAATGCTCACTATCGAATGGTTATGTGTTTTTTCTTTTGTTTTACGCCTATCAAAATCACAAAACAAATCGTATCGAAAGTAGCGCGTTTATTCTACCCGGGTTAAAAATTGCCGACAACCCTGTGTGTTTTCTCAAAGTCTCAGAGCAAGCTCTCATTTTTTACTAAACTCATCCTATTGTCTTATACCTTCAGCATCACGCGGTCGCCTCCCCTTCTAATACAATTGGTGACAGACGGACGGCTAGATCGACATTACTTACGATACTGATCAGATTACATAAATAAAATAAATTTTACGAGTCTACCACCAATTTTAAGGCATGTTACAAACTGTAAGTCAAAAATTATATACATAGTATAGAGTATGAACAATGTTTCCTTTCTTTTTAGTTTATGGACCTTTGAAGTGGAACACCACCGAGTGGTTATTTATTTTTTCAGAAATAACTTTCTTTTAAAGTGCATCTCCTTCCTTATACCCATCATTAAATCAAGTCTCAAATGATTCATGTGCTCGTGCCATTTTTGCACCTCCGTGAATAATTAAAGTTCACTTAATTGCCGTTGTGACCTTTCTGTTCTACCACGCCACATTATTATCGTCAACTATTTCGCAATATCCAGCTGCTATAAAAGTATGCAATAACGAAAACAACCATAACTATGTCATTACATTGTATAACGAATATAACGAATATCTTAACCTTGCTTTGAGTGCACATCTGCATCTGCATCTTGGTAACGTTTTATTGCTGGCGGACAGCGCGATCAGAGTACGTTCATCATTTTTTGTTTGTTGATTTGTGTTTTTGCACAGAATTACTCCCCGACCTTGGTATCATTTTATGGAATTTAAAGTTGCTTATTAGAATGCAATTAATGACTTAGTTATGCAATAATACAGGAGTGACAGTGGCGTCAAGCGATTTAACAGCGGAATCTTATAAAGTGGATAATATGAAGCATCCAACGGCGTAGCGTCAATTTGGTAACCTTATGGGTGTACGTCATCCTTTTCGGATCCCAAACGTTAAAGCAAGTCATGGCGCTGGTTATAATGACACCACCCTTAACTGACAAAGAACCCAATTTATTGAAGTATTGCTTACAAAGAATTTGAACTTTGGACAGCATGTCAAGAAAAAAATCAAGCCAAGTTTACATTTAATATAATGTTGCCCAGGTTTTTTTCATACCCACTCATATTGACTTTTCATTGAAATATAGAGTCTTAAATGCAACTTTAAAAAAAAGTGTTCTGAATTTTCCTGTTAATTCAATTTAAATAGAATTGAAACCATATTTTTGTTGGTCCTTCGAGCCGGAAATTTCCAATTTTCATTGGCTCGTTTTTAGCCATTTTGGCCTTTGTTGAAGACATGACAGGTACTCGACTTGCAATTGATCCCAGAAAGATCTGAGTGCGCTTGCAGGTCAACTTCAGTCAACATATTTTGTATCTATTCCGTGAACTGCTTCGGGTGCGACGAAAAGGGATTCTCGTATTATAACATAGGGACGGGCTACAGTTCGCTTAGTCGAACTGTTGGATACCCTATTAGTATTCCTATCCATCATAAGTGGGCGTGACAAAAGTCTAAGTATGGTCGAATTGTTAAGAGCGCTCTGCATATTTTGTTATATAGCATTTAAAGGATTTAATCGAAAAAACGAAGCCTTTGTAAAAAAAAACGACCCCTAGCTCAAACTTTGGTTTTTCAATAAAATTGTTTTATTTAATTGTGGGCGTGTCTATAGGCGGATTTAAAAAATATTTAAACCTAAGTACAAGGTGGGCCAAAAGAAGTCATCCGATGTTGTTTGGCTCTCATTTTTTTTCTAAATGAAAAACTTCGATTCTGTTTTTTGATTATGTTTATTTGAACCTTTAGAATTTTATTGGTCAAGTCGAGAAGATGATATCGGCCAAATGGGCGCCGTCACAATTGATTGCCATACATGCTCGTTTTATGGCATTTTTGATCACTTCGGCGAGAACTTCGGGCGACAGATTCTCGCACTCGTGTCGAATGTTGTCCTTGAGGGCTTCTAGGGTCTCGGGCTTGTTCACGTAAACACGGGACTTCAAAAAACCCAACAAAAAAAGTCTGGAACGGTTAAATCGGGCGTTCTTGCGGGACAGTGCAAATCGCCAAAACGAGAGATGAAGCGACCCGGGAACGCCGCCTTCAGAATATCGGTTGTGGCTCGCGCAGTGTGTGCCGTAGCTCCGTCCTGTTGGAACCACATGTCCTCCAGTCCTAATTCGTCTAATTGCGGCAGAAAAAACTCGGTTAACATGGCCCTATTACGCGCACCGTCCACTGTTGTCGTTTGACCAGCGGCGTTCTCGAAAAAAAAATGGTCCGATGACTCCTCCGCGTGAACAGCGCACCATGCAGTAACTTTGAGCGGGTGTAATGGCTCCTCGTGCATTACTCGTGGATTTTCGGTACCCCAGAAGCGACAGTTTTGCTTGTTCACGTACACGCTGAGGTGGAAATGAGCCTCATCGCTCATTATGATTTTGGTCGAAAAATCGTCCACTTCGTCCTCGAGATTGAGGATGGCTTGGGCGTAGGTTCCACGCGTTTGGCCGTCGACAGGCAGCAGCTGATGCACGGACTGGACTTTGTACGGGAACATGCGCAAGTCTTTGACCAAAATTCGCCTTAGGGACGACCGGCTGATGAATAGCGAGGCACGGCGTCTGGTCGATGTTTCCGGCGACAGCTCGACATCCTCCTCAACAGCGGCGATATTCTCGGCACAACGGGCGCTCCGGGGCCGGCCACTCTTGGAAACGTCTCGTGTGGTTCCATCGTCTTCAAGGTTGGTGGCCGAACGGCGCAGTGTTTGCGCAGTCGGTTTCGGACGGCCGTGGAATCGGCGACGGAATTCGCGCAGCGCCAACACTACAGACGAATTGTTACGCAAAAAAATAGACACGATTATTCCGCGTTCTTGGGGAGTGTATCGTTCCATGGCTTGTTCACTTGTATTCTACATCTGTCTAGTCCACAAAAGTCAAAACAGATTAGACATTGGCGGCCATTTGCAAAAATAACAGCATCTTCCAATAGGGTGATTTCTTTTGGCCCACCTTGTATAAAGGGCACCTAGAGAGTATATATTATAAATTGCTCCCTAGCTGAAACTTTGATTTTTCGAAAAAAGTTTTTTTTAAATGGTCAGTAGGCGAATTTAAAAAATTTACAAATGAGCTTAAAAGGCTCATAGAGAGTATTATTATAAATTTCAGTTTCCTAGTTCAAACTTTGACTTTTCAATAAAATTGTTTTATTTAATTATGGGCGTGCCAGTGGGCGGATTAGAAATTGTATCTCCTGAGCAGTTTTAGGAGTCAAAGAACATAATATAAAAAAAATCAGCTATCTAGCTAAAACTTCGATTTATTCGATAATTTTTTTTTAGTTTGTGGGCGTTCTGTGGGCGGATTCTTAAACTTGATTATTTCGGGTCCCTAGAGAGTATATGGTTAAAATTCAGCTCTCTATGTCCAGTTTAAAGGCCTAATTTTTGTCGACAGACGGACGGACGGACGGACATGGCTAGATCGACATTACTATCGATGCTGATCATAAATTTAGGAACTTTTACGGGTCTACGGATAATATTAAGGTATGTTACAAACTATGAATCAAAATTAATATACCCTTAGAATTGGGTATAAAAATCCGATAAAGTTATTGGACAAAGTGCCCTAGAATTCCAACAGGCTTCTTTCCGAATAAGAAGCGTGGTGAACCAAAGTTCTATATCCGTCTATTCGCTTCAAATATAATGTTACGGTCTTTAGTGCTGTTACTGGGGTGAAGCAGGAGGAATTAAATTCCATATTGTCCCTTGAGTTGCAAAGACATCTACGATTTCCTTCCAGCCGTACATTGCTGCCTGCAGTAGTCGACGTAATACGACGTCCGCTCCCACAAAGTTTTATTCCACAGTCGCTGTATATGCGACTGCAGACTCCTCGTCTTCCTGCAAATCTCCGAAATGCAGCTAAGAAGGCCTGAGTTGTGAGGTTTTAATTTGGAGACAGTGAGTGGTCTCCCAATGAATTGCTTTTGTCGCTAAACAAGCAAAAATGTCCATTGTTTAGTATTTCACCCACTCTGTTTGCGACAAAGGTCTCCCGTCGAGTTGGTGGTTAATTATTATTTATTATTAATCTAGCAAAGTGTGATACTGGAATCTGTACATGCATACAGTTTGTGTCCAGCAGTTCGAGTACTTTCGTCACATTATGTTGAAGTCTTAGCAGATAAACTGCGCCGAGCAATTCAAAACATTCATTCACCCGTCTCGCAAAGTCCGTGTGCTTCGATACAGTCGATCGTCCTCAAGTTTGCCTTTGCATCAATCGTGGTAAGCGAATAACGTCAATTGCCTGCAAAGTCTTATAAAAAACTTCCCACTCCTGTAGAATATCTGAATCTACCGGCTCATTCCAGGTCTTCTTCCGAATTCACAACAACTGTAAAAAAAACATTTTGCCATAATGGCGCATGGTATTATCCACCCCATTGGGTCAAATAGACCTTTAAGTTGGCCGTGGATTCCTTGGAGCGGTATAGCTGTATGACAATTTATCTGCATGCGGGAGTCAATGAATTTCCAAGGTCTTGACTTAATCCAAACCCCGAGAAGGTACCGAAAATGTTGCCTCGCGATACTGGAAGGATATTTGAGGCCTACTTTCGCAGATTAAATCCAGCCTCACCGAGTACAGCTCTAACTTTCTTGATTTTCCCTGTAGCTTCATCCTTGATGGTATATTCTAATCATCAACATTCATTTTATCCATTATCATTTTGGTTAATTGTGGAGATGGGCTCGTCCATTCTCTGCCAGTTAATTGATAGTTCTGATTGCCAAAAAAGGTGCAGATGCGGTTTCAAAAATGACTGTTTGGAGACGATCGTTTTGATCCGTGGAACCATTTCGCCAAAATAATTGGTAGTTGGAGTCCTCATCAGTTACCCTTATTTGGAGGTACTGGTACAACATCCACCTGAGGAGTATATGAATTACATTGTTTTTCAGTGCCGGTTCTTCCATCAGTCTGTCGTTTAGTGATGTTCCCTCGGATGTTTTGAATGACGCATCAAAAACTACACGAAACTGACGAACTTTAAATTATGACAGAATTGTGAGGCAGGACATAATGTGATGTGTTGTTGAATATGGCATCATTTGTGATTTTGGTCATTATGCCTTGTCTCTAGGTACTCGATTATTCGAGGCGCATAATCTTGATACAACTGTTTGCTTGCGAGTAGACGTCATTCTATTCGAAAAATCGATGAAGAACGCCCTCTCGAGACCTTCCACGAACCGGGTAAACATTTCATTAAAAATTAAGTGCCACCTGACAACGTCCATTTGCTAGGCGCCGTACGTTAATTAGAAAAGTCTCTTGACATTCAGTGTGTCTGGTGTTTCAGAGAACTGGAAAGGAGGTTCCTCTATTTCACAAAGTTGAGCGTCAATACTGAATGTCTAGTGGTACGTTCCGATGTGCTGGGCATCTGTGGGTGCTCTAGCAAAGATTATCAAGGTAAATTTGCTATTTTGAGCTATTGGGTGATTGGTATTAATGGGCCAGACTATCTCAGGTAACAAAATATCCGTCAGTACATCGCTGCCCAAAAGTAAGTCTAGTTTTTCCGATTTGTAGAACTCTGAATCTGCTAAATCGAAGCATTGAAAATGTGCCCATTTTGTTATTGTCGAGGTCTGGGTCGGCAAATGCCCAGACAGGAACTTGAATATATAGGCCTGCGTGGTGATTTAAAAGGATGAGTGAAATGATGCAAGCGTATGCTCCAACACCCTAGTGCTAATGCTGACCACCGGACGAAGATTGTACCTTAACCACAACTGTTGGCAATATTATTTGGGTAGCCGTGTTCGATGTCAATTGATGAATGTTGACTCTTGAACTCGAGGGTATAGGCTCACAATTTGAAGCATTGGCGTTCATTTGATGTGAGTGCGTGGTTTGAGTAAAATTGGGTTATATGAATTGATGTGGAAAATATTGAGTATTGTTTGTTTGTGAGACGGGATTTGTGTTTGCCTGCATATTTAAACAAGATATTGGTTTTGAATGGACAAGATAATTTTGTTGTTGTTGGCAATAACAAAACCTGCGATCACTTGGACATTGCTCTAACACATGACTTTGTGCCAGACAATTTTTGCAGATGCCTAACCCACTAACATTGCGACAATATTAGTAAAAATCTTTGACATTTTCGAATAGCTTGCTGTCCCTTTTCACAAACCTTGCATATATTATATTTCTTATTATTTTTTGGATGCGCGTGCAAAGAGTTACGAGACGTATCCACTGAACCTCGGACCGCCTTCTAGTTTATTGCCTTCAGAGTGCGAAACTTTGTTTCCAAAAATGTTTTGACTTCCGTGAAGGTTTGTAAGATCTTTGGGTTAGTACTGCTGCTTAACCGTTCCTCGAGTTGCGTTTTATTGTAGAATTTTTGGAGCAGTACAAAAATTAAAACAGCGTTCCAATGTTCTACGGGCACATTTAAATTGATTTAATTGTGGATGATAGGTATCCGTTGATATGTCGAATCATCACGTCCCTGGCTTAATATACGCTTTTTTAAATAAGCATTTGTTGCTGTGGATTATCACGGTAAACATGTCACGAAACGACCGCCAGTTATCGTATTTCCCTGAGAAAACGGGCAAATTGACCCCTGTCAAATTGATGTCCTAATTGCTAGATGTGGTTGCACCGGATTGTATGGGGTTTGCCAGTTTATTGACAGGAATATTCAACTGGTCTAGAGCATCTAAGCAGTAACACCGATAATCGCAGTACACTTCTCGAATTTTATCGAAGATGTCTTCAATGTTTGTCATTTTATCGGCCTCCGACTAGCCGGTATTAGCCAAAACGTGTTCGTAGTTTGAGGTTGCCGTTGTCATCGATGTCTCTAATAAAGCTAAATGGTCAGAGTTATAATTTTGATAAAAAGGGCATCTTATGTAGCTATAGAGATAACCCCGTAAACAAATCCCTAATCTAAAGGTGGAACAGCAAGTGGCTATGGATGAATGTGCTTAGTCGTTAGCTTGCGAACTTCGGATACCAGGCGGCCTCCGACTTTTAGATAGCCTTCCTGTGGTTAGACGGGTAGGCCCTCGACACCATATCCCGAATAGTCTGTTCAAAATAAACTAAACAATAAAAAAACCAATAGAGAATGATGCCTCTAAAATTGCATCATCAAATAGGGATGTTTTAGAACACCCTGTCGATGAGGAAGCGACACCTGTCAATGGGATAGAGTCTGTAGTCATCGACTCTGAAATGGGTTAACCTGAAGAGAACTTGTCTCAACTCAGTGACTCTATTTCAGAATCCAGTAGGTAGACATGCCGATACTAATGACGTACTTAAGACAGTCGGCAATGTGGCACGGACTAAGTCTGGGTACGCCAGATTCACACCATCGAAACAGCGCAGATTTAGGCGCACGCAGAAGAAGGGGAGCACCATTAAGCAGGCCCGAATCTATGCGAAACAAACGATGGTCAACAAGGGTCACGAGGTGAAGCGAATGCGATCCGAAAATAATACCCCGCCTCAATCCGAAGCGAAGCGAGGTCGCACTGGAAGACAACCGTCGACAAAGTCTCGTATAGCAATATAACGAGCTATGTCAGACTGGGGGTTGTACCAGTGGACATCGATCGTAATCCTCCCTCCAACGAACAAATGGGTTTGATACAATAGAGGATTATGGACATCACGATTGAAAAACGTGACGAGGAGGTCAAAGCAGCATTCCGCGGTACTACTTTCAAAGCCAGATGGCATATGATTGTATGTGCGGACGCCATCACTGCAAAGTAGATGGAGACAACCTTCGCGAAGCTTAAAGAGAAATGCGGGTTAGAGGTGATGCTTGTGGGAGAGAAACATTTTCCAAAACGACATGTCATCAGAGGGTTCTTCCCGCAGAGTACCGGGGCTGCTAGCGAAAGGATCCTGGCCTTATTAGACGGCCAAAACAGAGAACTAAATACGATAACGAGTTCTGCAAAGATCGGATGAGAGAGAGACTGCTCATATGGTCTTTGCAATCAATGAGAGCACCATGAGGAGACTTGTGGAGCTGAATTGGATGGTCTCGTTCCGGGATGAAACGCTGCTTTCTTCAGGCTCACTTCCCAGGGTCTCAGATGACCATATAGCGGAGGTTTCAATTTCAAAAAACCTCTGCAGAATTAATAGTTTATCAGGAACACTTTTTACTCCGGATAAGATTAAATGGGTAATTAACTCAGTTAAACCATTCAAGGCATCAGGAACAGACAGTATTTGTTCAGCCCTCATTCAAAATGGAATGGAAGTTTTATTACCATACATGTTTGAATTATTTAGGTTCAGTTTCAACTGGGGGTATATACCAGTTACCTGGAGGGAGGTAAACGTGGTATTCATACCTAAACCGGGAAACAAGCCTAGCGAATTACCTTAATCATATCGTCCGATAAGCTTGACATCGTTTTTTTCTGAAAACAATGGAAAGGATTATTAACATTCATATTAGAGAATGCATATCAAAAAGCATACCTCTGCACCCTCACCAATATGCGTACCTACCAAAAGGGCAAATCCACGGAAGGCTTAAAGAGCAAGACTAACTACAGAAATAAAAAACGCCTACCGTTGCAAAGAGATTGCACTATGTGCCTTTCTGGACATAGACAACCAACTATTAAATGGATCAAAGCGATGCTTGGAAGTCGCAAAATAACTGCCTCGTCAGGAATGACCCCAGTATCAGTAACAGTCGTAAGGGGCTGCCCACAATGGGGAGTACTTTCACCTCTCTTGTGGTCATTGGTCATCGATGACCTGCTATACAAGATGAGCAATTTGGGCTACACTACAATTGGGTATGCCGATGATCATAGCCAGGAAAAAGACAAGACTCAATTAGTCACATCAAAAATGAAAAATGCTCTAAGGACAACCATAGACTCGTACATCAAGGAAAATCTTTCCATAAATCCCAGTAAAGCCGTCATCGTTCCTTTCACCAAAAGGAGGAAATTAGACCTAGGTCTAATCACAATAAACGACACGGTCGTAGAGTATTCCGACGAAGTCAAGTATCTTGGAGTAATCCTAGACAAGAGACTTAACTGGAACTCTCACATTAATAACAAAATCACTCAAGCTAATAGAGCTTTATGGGCCTGTCGTCGCACATATGGCAGAACCTGGGGAATCTCTCCAAAGATCGTCCACTGGAACTACACAGTGATAATAAGAACCATTATAACATACGCCTCCATAGTATGGTGGACAAAATCCACGCAAAATTTCGCAATAGAGAAGCTCAAAAAGGTACAACGACTATCGTGCCTTGGTATCTCCTGAAACATGCGAACCTCTCCAAAGCTGCAATAGAGGCAACAACAGGACTAACACCTCTCCACATATACATTCAAAAAGTGGAGATCCGCAGTGCAATAAGTCTACTACAGTTAAACGAGGTAAGTCTTAACGACCATTAGGAACTAAGACCCTTCTCGATGAACTGACAGAACTTAATATGGACTGCGCGGCCACAAACCGCATTCAAAACATAGGGACGATCTACAGTCCGCTTGGGCGAACTGTAGGATACCCTGTTCTTATTCCTATCCCTCATAAGTGGGCGTGACAAAAGTCTAAGTATTTTTGAATTGTTAAGAACGCTCTACATATTTTGTTATATAACATTTAAAGGATTTTATCGAAAAAACGCTCCCTAGCTCAAACTTGGGTATTTCAATAAAATTGTTTTATTTAATTGTGGGCGTGTCAGTAGGCGGATTTAACACATGAGCATAAAGGGCCCCTAGAGAGTATATATTATAAATTTCCGCTCCCTAGCTCAAACTTTGTAAAAAAAATTTAAAATGGGGCGTGTCAGTTGGCGGATTTTCAAAATATTTACACATGAGCTTAAAGGGCCCCTAGAGAGTATATATTATAAATTTGAGCTAGGGAGTGGGCGAATTTTGAAAATTTTATATCCCGAGCAGTTTTAGGAGTCATAAATCATATAAAAAAAATTTCAGCTTTCTAGCTCAAAATTCGATTTTTTCCAAAATTTTGTTTTTTTTAGTTTGTGGGCGTATCTGTGGGCGGATTTCAAAAATTCGTAAACCTGATTATTTCGGGACCCTAGAGAGTATATGGTTAAAATTTCAGCTCTCTAGGTCCAGTTTAAAGGCCTAATTTTTGCCGACAGACGGACGGACGGACGGACGGACATGGCTAGATCGACATTACTATCGATGCTGATCATAAATATAGTAACTTTTAGGGGTCTACGGGCAATATTAAGGTATGTTACAAACTATGCGTCAAAATTAATATACCCCTAGAATAGGGTATAAAAACACTATGCTTTAATAAACGGTTCTTCACGGAGATCTCCAAGAGAGAATAATGTCAGCAGGTTAGCAATATCTATGGTTCTAAAATGGAAATGGGGGTAGGAGCGGGAATATATGGACCAAACAAACGCTTTACTATACCCGTGGGAAAAGTCCCAGTATATTTCAAGCAGAGCTCCACGCCATTCAATAGTGCGCCAGTCACATTAATTTATCTGGCATAAAAGGTGCAATCATCCATATATTCACGGATAGTCAAGAAGCGACTCCAAATCAGTCAAGTACTGCTTCAATACCCTTCAAACACTCGGATTTAGAAACAAGACCAAATTATGGTGGGTTCCGGGTCATGTCGGGGTAGAAGGTAACGAAAAGGCCAACGAACAGGATAGAAATGGTTCAGAAACACCTTTCATAGGTCCCGAACCTTTCTGCTGCACTCCTAGATCAGCAGCAACGGCAGCAATAAAACGCTAGGAACATAGAAAATGTAGCTATTTTTGGGAAAGCAAATCAGGTCTAAGGCAGGCCAAACGAGCCATTCGGCCCTTCAATCAAAATGCCAGCAAATGCCTAATCCTAACAAGGCATGATATCAAAAACTTAGTAGGGTACCTTACTGGTCACCATGGTTTAAGATATTATCTAAACAAAATTAGAATAGCAGACTCTCCTGAGTGCCGACTCTGTCTTGAAGATGACGAATCAGCTGAACATATTTTATGTGAATGTCCAGTAGGGTGGAGCGATAATACATGAAGATTTTTTTTTTCTTTTTCGACGGCATAGCCTTTCAGTTAGTTCATGAAACGCACAAAAAGTTATATATCTGTCTGAATGTTTTGAGGTGCCCCAACAGAGAAGAACATTAGAAAAAAATCCATTTTCGTATAAATTAAAAAAATCAGTATAAACGCTTTTATTATGAAATTATTCAGTAACTAAATATTAAATTGCTTTTTTGTATCAAAAGAAGGCATTTGTTGACGCGAAAGCAGTCTTGCCCTAATAAAACCATCTCGTTTATTTTCCCCAAAAACTGCACTTGAAGCTTCTGTCACTACCTTGACGCAGCGCTCTACGGCTTGTGTGTGGCATGGGAAATCTTTAATGTTCTGATAGCTGGCGAGACCATCTTTAACAATGGCTTTCAACTTTTCATCAGATATATTTGTGGTCAGGGGATGCTCAGTTATCTCACAGTCTTGCCACATAGTTAGATCAAAATAACTTTTTGCATCGAAATTAAACGTAGACACTTGAAACTTTCGAATTTCTCGAGCATTTTCTGACTTGCCTTCAAAATTCTTCGATATGCCAGCTCTCGTATAATTTCTTTTTCATCTCCAAGCATAGCAATAAGAAGATTTTCTGGGTGACCGAAATATCCATTTCGTTGGATTACCTAGTCAACGATTTTCTTCAAATTCGTGTCGTGCGACTTAGACTTATGGTTTGCCACAGGTTTATACATGAGGGATTACATTTTATCGAAAACCACATTTTTCCAGACTCTCATTATGTATGTGGCTAATATCACTAATTTTTCTTCGGGATCCGTTTTAGTAGCATATAACCTTAAAATTCGATTTAGGTTCAATATTACCAAAATCTGAAGAAAAAACACCAGTGCTGATAGCGGTCATTATATCGTAGAGATATTTTTGGTCGGTACTCAAATTGCTGTTGGTAATTTCAGGTAATTGTATAGGAATAACGGCAAATTGGACTGTTGGCATTGTCTCACATTTTTGTAATTCAGATCCAATGGCACCTGAAAAGCATTTTGGTCCAGTAGTTTTCCCATCCAAATGTAGCAACAGATGTCGCAGTGGTAATTCATTAGAGTTCAGCTGGCATATAAACCACTGTAATGGTTTATTAATTTCTTCTTCCATCAGATGAACAATACCACCTTTAAAACCTGTATTCACTACTGTTCCATCGCAACCAACAACACCTATTTCACTCAGTTTTACTGATTTGGATTTCAAGCGAGTTATTATAGAATCTTAAATTCCTTTAGCTGTTCCCAACTTACACGTGACATGCCCAAAATAATTGCTTCCCACTGATGGTGAGCAATAAGTACACTTTTTAGTTTCGCAACTACCTGCTTGGGGTCACTGTTTGATTTGGAGTGGGTGCAAGGGTCTTTAGTTATAATAGACAAATTCTCAAATTATAGGTGGGAAATAACTTCACAAAATTTTGGGTGAAGTTATTGCTCACCATCAGTGGGCATTAACTTCACAAAAAAAAGTGAAGGTATTGCCCACTCGAGGTGAAGTTATTGCCCGTGAAGTTATTTCCCTGCACCAAAATACATAGGTACCGCATAGGATTTTCTTGCGATCTGCATCCTGTAAAGCTGATCTGACCTTAGTTCTTGCACGACGCAACTTTGAGCGATCAATGACACCACTTGGATCGTCTGATGAAATAATGCCAACATCTTTTAGTACAGAAGAAGCTATAATAGCCCCGGCTCTGTCAGAAACCCCAATACGATCGCAGGCAAGGGCTAATGATGGCAAATTTAATCTCTTTTTTTTTTGTGGCGGCGCAGCTTTTTGTTTGCCAAATTTCCAAGACTTCCTGAGCCAATCTTTCGGATATTTCATGAACTGTTGGCTCTTTTGTTGATTTTTCAGGCTTTAGATCATATTAATTTAATGAATAGATAATTTTTCATAACCTCATTATACATAAGTAGGTAATTGAGAGGGGGGTAAATTCTCTGGTAAACCAAACACAGGACGGGTCGTCGTTTGTCGGGTTCTGACTTGAGACATTTTTAAGAAAAAATCTGTGCTTTGCGAAAATATTACAATAATTAGCTACTTCAACTGTGAACAGAAAATTGAAAATATACTACTTACATGAGGAGAGGATTAATTCTTGATATTAGTCGAAAAATTCAAAGCGTTTCACAAAAGAAATAGCAAACTCGAGAGTTGACTGATTGGCGTTCGAACAACGTTTGAAGAGAATTGTGATATTACCTCTCTTACCCCAGTACCACCAAAATATTTAATGCATACGGTTCAAGATCAATATTTTTCTATATAATACGAGTACTAACAGGCCAACACTGAGAATGTCATTTAGCGTTCACACGATATTTGTGATTTTTTGACCAAATTCATGAATTTCTCCAAACTTAATGATGTTGGGGGCACCTCTAAACATATGGTGCGCCAACTAAAATTTTAGTTGGATATTTGTGAGTTAATAGAGCAACTTTTTACAGGTATGCCAAAGCAATTGTAAAATTTTCAAAAAATCGCTCCACCTTAATGTCCAGCCCTTAATGGAATTAGAAAGAAGATCTTTTTCAGGAAAAAATTATTATTAGGACATAAAGAATTCTTCTACTGGTAAAATTGTCCCCTTTATACGGAAAGTTTAAATTCTACTAGTTTAAAATTTGTCTGGTCCATACGGTACAAAAGATCTTTTAGGTCGAACTGCCCCCCTATTAAATCGTCTTGGCGAACCAGAAATTAATAAAAAAAAAATCCAAAACTACCATTTGCTGAAATTTTAACGTCTCTCTGTTTTTGTCCGCTACAAATTTGGAAATCCTGCTGCCAAAAACTGCTGCAGTGTGTAGTTACAGCTGACAAAACGATGAATCCCACGACGACAATTTCATATAATAATTCGAATACGTAAATATCACACTCGCACTCTTGATCCAAAACAAATGAAAGTGAAAAATGGGTCTGATTTCTTTTTCAGATTTTAATTATTCTTTTGACGCAACTATTGGATTTTATCAGGAAAATTGAAAGGCCTCGAAGAAACAATAATTTTTTTTTGCCAGTTAAAATACTGTGTTCTGAATTTTCCTGTAAATTCAACTTATTCCTTTAGTGTAAAAGATTTATAAAAAAAAACATAGGGACGGGCTACAGTCCGCTTGGGCGAACTGTTGGATACCCTATTCTTATTCCTATCCCTCATAAGTGGGCGTGACAAAAGTCTAAGTATGGTTGAATTGTTAAGAACGCTCTACATATTTTGTTATATAACATTTAAAGATTTTATCAAAAAAAAAAAAAGCTCCCTAGCTCAAACTTGGGTGTTTCAATAAAATTGTTTTATTTAATTGTGTTCGTGTCAGTAGGCGGATTTAAAAAAAATTAACACATGAGAATAACGGGCCCCTAGAGAGTATATATTATAAATTTCAGCTCCCTAGCTCAAACTTTGAATTTTCAAAAAAAAAATAAAAAAAAATTGTGGGCGTGTCAGTGGGCGGATTTTGAAAATATTTACACATGAGCATAAAGGGCTCATAGAGGGTATATATTATAAATTTCAGCTCCCTAGCTGAAACTTTGGATTTTCAAAAATTAATATACCTACCCTTAGAATAGGGTATACAAAAATTATTTTATTTATTTGTGGGCGTGTCAGTGGGCGGATTTTGAAATTTTTTTATCCCAAGCAGTTTTAGGAGTCATAGATCATATATAAAAAATTTGAGCTTTTTAGCTCAAAATTCGATTTTTTCCAAAATTTTGTTTTTTTGAGTTTGTGGGCGTATCTGTGGGCGGATTTCAAAAATTCGTAAAATTGATTATTTCGGGACCCTAGAGAGTATATGGTTAAAATTTCAGCTCTCTGGGTCCAGTTTAAAGGCCTAATTTTTGCCGACAGACGGACGGACGGACGGACGGACATGGCTAGATCGACATTACTATCGATGCTGATCATAAATATAGTAACTTTTAGGGGTCTACGGGCAATATTAAGGTATGTTACAAACTATGCGTCAAAATTAATATACCCTTAGAATAGGGTATAAACATAGGGGCGGGCTACAGTCCGCTTGGGCGAACTGTTGGATACCCTATTCTTATTCCTATATCTCATAAGTGGGCGTGACAAAAATTTAAAGGATTTTATCGAAAAAACTAAGCTTTTGTAAATAAAAACGCTCCCTAGCTCAAACTTTGGTTTTTCAATAAAATTGTTTTATTTAATTGTGGGCGTGTCAGTAGGCGGATTTAAAAAAAAATAAGTATGAGAATAAAGGGCACCTAGAGAGTATATACTATAAATTTCAGCTCCCTAGCTCAAACTTTGGACTTTCAAAAATAAAAAAAAATAATTGTGGGCGTGTCAGTAGGCGGATTTTGAAAATATTTACACATGAGCATAAAGGGCCCCTAGAGAGTATATATTAAAAATTTCAGCTCCCTAGCTCAAATTTTGGTTTTTCAAAAAAAATATTTTATTTAATTGTGGGCGTGTCAGTGGGCGGATTTTGAAAATTTTATGTTCCAATCAGTTTTATGGGCCATAGATCATATATAAAAAATTTCAGCTCTCTAGCTCAAAATTCGATTTTTTCCAAAATTTTGTTTTTTTGAGTTTGTGGGCGTGTCTGTGGGCGGATTTCAAAAATTCTTAAACTTGATTATTTCGGGACCCTAGAGAGTATATGGTTAAAATTTCAGCTCTCTAGGTCCAGTTTAAAGGCCTAATTTTTGCCGACGGACGGACGGACGGACGGACATGGCTAGATCGACATTACTATCGATGCTGATCATAAATATAGTAACTTTTAGGGGTCTACGGGCAATATTAAGGTATGTTACAAACTATGCGTCAAAATTAATATACCCCTAGAATAGGGTATAAAAATGAGTGTGCTTAAAGCCACACGACTGAAGTAAAACTTCTTTCGCTCCATCTAATTTAAATTGTGGGCGTGTCAGTGGGCGAATTTTGAAAATATTTGGAGAGTCTATATTATAAATTTCAGCTCCCTAGCTCAAACTTTTTTTTTTTAAATTGTGGGCGTGTAGTGGGCGAATTTTGAAAATATTTACACATGAGCATCAAGGGCCCCTGGAGAATATATATTATAAACTTCAGCTCCCTAGCTCAAACTTTGGTTTTTTGCCGTCCGACCTGAAAATCTGACGATGACGATGAAGCTCTATATTTCCAACGGTGCAGGGAAATAACTTCACAGGCAATAACTTCACATGGGCAATAACTTCACCTCGAGTGGGCAATAACTTCACTTTTTTGTGAACTTAATGCCCACTGATGGTGAGCAATAACTACACTTTTTAGTGGGAAATAAATTCTCTTAACATTTTATGATACTCGTAATTCAAGAACCGTACATTGCACCTACTCCAAATCAAACAGTGACCCCAAGCAGGGGGGTTGCAGGGGGGTTGCAGGGGGGCAGCATGGGCCCCCATATGTATTGAACTGATTATGGAATCTACTTGCGATTTCGCAACTAATCCCATAAATAGTGGGTGCAAGGGTTTTTAGTTATAATAGACAAATTTTCAAATTATAGGTGGGAAATAACTTCACAAAATTTACGGTGAAGTTATTGCCCACTCGAAGTGAAATTATTGCCCATGTGAAGTTATTGCCCGAGAAGTTATTTCCCTGCACCATTTCCAACTAATGAACTGCGATTCATGGACACAATGACTTTACTCACTTCCGGTAAATTCCATCTGTCGGCAACTATTCTCCTTTGGATCGGTTTGGATAAATGATGAGCTTAGTATTGCCCTCTATTGAGGAGATTCAAGGGTGTTCACCCATTCCATGAACCTTTCCGCCGACTAAATTGTATGGGTTGTAACAGAAGAGTGTACTTTTTTCCATCTTCCGTTACGCCGGAAGTCTACATTTGTCTACACTTTCGTTACGCCGGAAGTCTACATTGGTCTTCACTTCCCCCAAGTCAAGTGTGCGTAAAGAAGTTTTACTTCAAAAAAAAAAAAAAAAAAATAAAACCAACTACTTCTTCCACAAACGTTATTAAAGGTTTTACGTTTATTGAGCGGTAAAAGTACAAAAACGGATGGAGGAATCGCTTGAGATATTGACAAATGTAATTTTACTACACTATCAGCTCTGTGTCGTGGAGTGCTTAAAGCAAGCAACTATCACGAGCAGAAATTGCCGGCACAAAAAGTGCTCTCACAGGCTCATCATTTAGTGCAGGTGTTAGTAAGGACAAAACAATTAAAAATACAATAATTATGTACCTACAAAATACTAACACAGACACAAAATAATGCAAACAATTTAAGACATTAAAGCATTATTACGCAAAATATTTTTTAGCTTAATTTTACTAACATGCAAGTCAATCACATGATCATTTAGATTATAGATTCTACTCATGCGACTAATAGGCTCATGCTTCCCATAATTCGTTCTATGATGGGGGCTAAACAATAGTTCAGCACTGCGCAAATTATGGGCACCACCACGAAAATTAAAGCCAATAGACGACAGCAAGTCAGGTGCATCTATTTGAACGGATATAAGCTGCTGTAAAAAAATGATATCGCTATTAAGCCTTCGTTGAGAAAGGGGTAACATTTGAAGAAGCTTAATACGCTGACTGTAAGGAGGAAGGTTAAAAGGATCATCCCATGGAAGTCCTCTAAGTGCAAATCGAATAAATTTACGTTGAATGGCCTCTATTCGATTTGAATGAATGTTGTAGAACGGCGTCCAAACTTGTGAAGCATACTCTAGAATCGGACGGACAAAACAATTGTACAATGACATAGTAACGTATGGGTCATTAAATTCTTTCGCCCACCTTTTTACGAAGCCCAGCATAGAATTAGATTTATTAACAATAAAATTGATATGCTTGGCAAAAACCAGTTTGGGATCGAAATAAACCCCAAGATCCTTAAAATTATCAACATTACAAAGAATATGTTGAGACAAAGAATATTGAAAGGTGGAAGGTATATTCTTTCTAGAGAATGTCATATGTTGACATTTAGTAGGGTTCAGGGATAAACCGTTTTTATCACACTAATTGGCGAAGCTATTAATGTCAGATTGAAGAAAAATTCTATCTTGCTGACTAGTGATAGATTTAAATATTTTCATATCATCAGCGTAGATCAGGATATTACTGTGATTTATACATGCTTTAACATCATTAATGGCTAGTATAAATAGAATTGGTCCGAGGTGACTACCTTGGGGAACTCCAGACTCAGCTGTAAAAGATACAGATAGCGATCCTCTAAATTTGACTTGATAAACCCTTGATCTAAGGTATGAATTAACCCATTTTATGAAACTTCGTGGGAAACCAAAAGCCCTGAGCTTAAACTCGATTATTTCATGGGACAGCTGGTCGAAAGCTTTAGAGAAGTCAGTGTATATGCAATCCATTTCGTCCTTATTCTCTAAGGCATTAGAACAATCATGCAAGAAACTTAACAGATTAGTGACAGTGGATCTGTTTCTTACAAATCCATGCTGTTCAATACAAATTAAATTGCGACAAAGAAATATTAACTTTTCGCAAACAATTTGTTCAAAAAGCTTAGGGATACACGAAAGCTTTGAAATAGGCCTATAATTAGTGATATCACCACGTTCGCCTTTTTTAAATACAGGTGTGATAAAAGCACTTTTCCATACATAAGGGAATTTACCAGTACTAATGGACAATTCAAACAGATATTTAAGATATGGAGCAATTGCATGACTACATTTTTTAAGAACGATCGGTGCAATGCCATCAGGACCTGATGAATAATCATTCTTCAGAGAAGAAATAAATTTTAAAATTGTTTCCAAGTCAAATGAGAAGCTACTAAAACTTATTTGGGAACAGCTAGTTAGATAACTAAAATATTGCTCATCAATGTGAAGAGGGGTCACCCTAAACGACTTACTGAAATAATCTGCAAACATATTGCTTGCATCTAGCGAATCAGCAGTTGTAGAGCTATTGTAAGTAAGTTTCGATGGATAACCATAGGTTTTTTTCTTAGAATTAACAAATCCCCAAAAAAGTTTGGGGTCCAATTTTAGAGAGCATTCCATTTTACTTATATAGTCAATATATAAGTTGCAGAATAAAGATTTGAACTCATTGAATAATGTGAGATAGAGTTCAAGATCTGAATGATAGAGACTTTTTAAATAGTTCTTCCAAGCCCTATTACGTCTGTTTCGTATCGATTTGAGCTCTTTAGTATACCAGGGATGGGACGTTTTCATATTCCTAGAGGATTTGACAGGAATCACTTTTTTCATGCAGTTATCCAACAAAGAATAAAAAGCACCGACTGCATCTTCAATATTAGATAACGCAGTAAGATTAAAATTAAGGCTACTCGTATTAATTTCATCAGAAAGCCTTTGAAAATTTGCTTTCCGAAAGTCAAAAGATTGCGAACGGTCATACGAATTACTGTTTTCGTACAGATGTGCGCCCAGTTCAATAAATACATCCAAGGGTGGATGATTGTCATCTATGTTAGTTATACTGAAGTGGGATTCCAGAACAACAGTACTAACAGAGTCAGAAGAGAAAACAAGATCGAGAGTTCGATTTTTGAAATTTTTTATACAGCTTGTTTGCTGTAAGTCAAGAGACAAAATGTTGTCTAATAAAGCGAGCTCTTGTTGGGCAGAGTCAAAGGATGGAATAAGATGAGAATCATCCTCAGAAGGTACCCATCCAATATGTGGCAGATTAAAGTCGCCTATAAGTAAAACAGTGCTGTCACAACAAGATATGTCAAAAATATGGTCTAGTGCCATAGAAAGTTCCGAATACAAAGAACATAGACGAGACGATGGAATGTACGCATTAACAACATATAAATATTTGTTCTTAAGTGTAATTTTTACACAGATAATTTCGACGGTTAGTGGAAATGGAAAGTCAATCTTTCGTGACTCAAGGTTGGAACGAACAGCAATCAGGACACCTCCTCCAAGCGCTTTCAGGTCATTTTGATGACGATCGTTTCTGAATACGGAGAACTCATGATTGAAGAGTTCCGTGTCTAAAATTCCGGCATTAAGCCATGTTTCCGTCAAGGAGAAGATATCATGAGAGAGGGCTTGGGAGTTTAAATATATTTCAGCGGTTTTTGTGCGGAGTCCCCTTACATTTTGATAGTAGAGGGACAGCCTATTGGGTTTTTTAACACGGACGGACAGACTTTCCTACGATTTTTAGTCGGACGGGGTATAAATTCTTTAACTAACGTAATCGTGGTAAATTGGCTTTGTCCATTGGTATTCCATGTGAGTTAACTGACATGAATATAGAGGAATGGCAGGACTTATTCTCGAATATAATTTGCAAAGTTGATGGAAAACTATACATCCAACACCTACCTCGACTGTAAGAAATACATACATAAATTTGAACCATCCTACTGACTGCCAACAATAACTTCTGTCAAATAAATATAATTGAAGTCATAAGAACCACATTTAAATCCAGACTTCAACTACTCAATCTCAACTTTATACCCCATCGAAATGATCTCCCTGTTACATCTAGTCTTTGAAATAGCAACGAACACGAAGATGTTCATCACTTCATTGCTGTCTGTCCAATTTTGCAAGAAATACGCAGGCTATACTTAATTGATAGTGTGCTTTCCCCCGATCGCCTATATGATGTTTTAAATGGGTCACTATGGACGTTCAATTTATATAATTTCTGCAATCACTCTCTGATCTTCCGTAATAGCTTTTAAATGCGGTAAATACCAATTTTTGTAATTTCCTTATGTATCTTTTGTTTGCGCTGCCCTTTTTAAAAAAATTCAAATTTTGTGAGCTTTATAAAGTATAGATTCACATATTGTAATATAATGTATAACAGTACAGTAAGTTACATTTATATTATAAAGTAATTATTTTCTGCAAATGTTAAATCGGACAGACGCCATAATTGTCATTTCCATATTCTGACGCACATATTTAGAAAACAAAAGATGAAATAAAGAATTTATAATAATAAAACTAGAAAAATAATAAACACTCCTTTTTTCACTGCATACCTATCCCTATACTGAACCACGTGTGCAGTTCGCCGGTTTGACCGGTTTTGTGTCGTTTTAGTGTCATTATTGCAGGAGCGAAACGCCTCGAGTATTGTTTATACCCTATTCTAAGGGTATATTAATTTTGACGCATAGTTTGTAACATACCTTAATATTGCCCGTAGACCCCTAAAAGTTACTATATTTATGATCAGCATCGATAGTAATGTCGATCTAGCCATGTCCGTCCGTCCGTCGGCAAAAATTAGGCCTTTAAACTGGGCCTAGAGAGCTGAAATTTTAACCATATACTCTCTAGGGTCCCGAAATAATCAAGTTTACGAATTTTTGAAATCCGCCCACAGACACGCCCACAAACTCAAAAAAACAAAATTTTGGAAAAAATCGAATTTTGAGCTAGAAAGCTGAAATTTTTTTATATATGATCTATGACTCCTAAAACTGCTGGGTATATAAAATTTTCAAAATCCGCCGAATGACACGCCCACAAATAAATAAAACAATTTTATTGAAAAACCAAAATTTGATCTAGGGAGCTGAAATTTATAATATACACTCTCTAGGGTCCGTTTAAGCTCATGTGTAAATATTTTCAAAATCCGCCTACTGACACAATTTAAAAAAAAACTTTTTTTGAAAATCCAAAGTTTGAGCTGGGGAGCAGAAATTTATAATATATACTCTCTAGGGGGCCCTTTATGCTCATGTGTTTATACCCTATTCTAGGGGTATATTAATTTTGACGCATAGTTTGTAACATACCTTAATATTGCCCGTAGACCCCTAAAAGTTACTATATTTATGATCAGCATCGATAGTAATGTCGATCTAGCCATGTCCGTCCGTCCGTCCGTCCGTCCGTCGGCAAAAATTAGGCCTTTAAACTGGACCTAGAGAGCTGAAATTTTAACCATATACTCTCTAGGGTCCCGAAATAATCAAGTTTAAGAATTTTTGAAATCCGCCCACAGACACGCCCACAAACTCAAAAAAACAAAATTTTGGAAAAAATCGAATTTTGAGCTAGAGAGCTGAAATTTTTTATATATGATCTATGGCCCATAAAACTGATTGGGACATAAAATTTTCAAAATCCGCCCACTGACACGCCCACAATTAAATAAAACAAATTTTGGGAAAAATTGAATTTTGAGCTAGAAAGCTGAAATTTTTTATATATGATCTTTGGCTCATAAAACGGCTTGGGACATAAAATTTTCAAAATCCGCCCACTGACACGCCCACAATTAAATAAAATATTTTTTTTGAAAAACCAAAATTTGAGCTAGGGAGCTGAAATTTTTAATATATACTCTCTAGGGGCCCTTTATGCTCATGTGGAAATATTTTCAAAATCCGCCTACTGACACGCCCACAATTATTTTTTTTTTATTTTTGAAAGTCCAAAGTTTGAGCTAGATAGCTGAAATTTATAGTATATACTCTCTAGGTGCCCTTTATGCTCATACTTAAATTTTTTTTAAATCCGCCTACTGACACGCCCACAATTAAATAAAACAATTTTATTGAAAAACCAAAGTTTGAGCTAGGGAGCGTTTTTATTTACAAAAGCTTATTTTTTTCGATAAAATCCTTTAAATTTTTGTCACGCCCACTTATGAGATATAGGAATAAGAATAGGGTATCCAACAGTTCGCCCAAGCGGACTGTAGCCCGCCCCTATGTTTTTTTTTTAAATCCGCCTACTGACACGCCCACGATTAAATAAAACAATTTTATTGAAACACCCAAGTTTGAGCTAGGGAGCGTTTTTTTCGATAAAATCCTTTAAATGTTATATAACAAAATATGTAGAGCGTTCTTAACAATTCAACCATACTTAGACTTTTGTCACGCCCACTTATGAGGGATAGGAATAATAATAGGGTGTCCAACAGTTCGCCCAAGCGGACTGTAGCCCGTCCCTATGTTTTATTTACAATCCACATACCTACGTTCCCAACAAGAGTTGATCAAAAAAAACGCCACTCGTAATAGGGGTGAATGATCGGATTTCAAGTGTCTTATCAGCACGAGTTTCGAAAAAAATTTCTGAACTAAGAGCTTCAAATATATAAACAGATTGTCTTAAATGCCCTTCATATGATCTCTAACGTATATCGCTTTAACTACGGATGCTTGCAGCAATGCTGTAGCTGGGGTTCTTTTTCGCAAGTTCGAATATGATGAATTTGATGCAAATCGCATTTGTTTCGAGAACACTAATTTAGAGTGAAACCTATTGTATGGAAAAGGGAAGCCCTTGCCTTCATCTTGTGTTTTGAAATTAAAAAAAAAATACTTTTAGGTAACAAATTCATTTAACGAACAAGCCCTATGCCTCTGTTAACTGTATTCGGTGACAATAAAGGTTTACCTCTCATGCACGTATGCCAAGATAAACACTTATATTGTTAGGTTTTGATTATTCACAAAACATTCTCCGTAGATGATTACAAGTCAACTATGATGAATCAGATAATTACTTGAACTTGGATTTTATGGACATAGCACGAGAGAAAAGACGCGACCCAGTTTTGTAAAAGCTCAGTGAGATCATTCAAAACGTTTTGGCTTGTAAATTTAGTGTGATAAATTTATCTCAATTCGTAGTAAATAGGATGAATTATCGCTAGGCTAAGATTGTATTTTGTTGGACGGTTGGATACGTTGTACCCAAAAAGTTAGGCAACCGTAGGGGAAGGTCCGGATGGTCCTTGGTCCGGATTTCAGTTTTTTGCCAATATTTTATTTGTCGTTTTTTCATCATTTTTTTTTTTTTGTTACTACCTGAAGTCTTTTCTATGATATGACGAAACTGCCAAAAGGATATTTCTAACCATTCCTTAGAAAACTTAACTTTTATATGCTAACCTAAAACGGTCCAAGGTACAAGACGTGATTGTACCTTGGTCCACGAAGTATTGTACCTTGGACCGAAAATATTATTGAAAGTTTTCTTATAGTTTAAAGGTGAAAACTTTAATTTATTTCAATAAAAAGTAAAAATGGTACCATTCTTTATTTATTTCAAAAAACAGCAAAAAAGCAAACCATTATCTTAAGGTTTTTGTGCTAGATTAAAAAAAAATGTATTTCAAATAATAGTATTAAATAAAAAAAACTCTTTTACTAAAACAAACTTAACATAGGACTTCAATATTATTTAAAAACTTACTTTAACCCTCTGCGACTGACGTGCGCTAGTTTTCACAATTCAACTGACGTGGTAGTACACCACACACCATTTGAACAGCTTGTATTTTCAAAATTCTTTTTATATTCTCACTTTTTATTATTATAATTTAAAGTTAAGAGTGTCCACTATTATTTTAAATTACTAATATATAAAATTAAAAATTCATATAAAGTTGAACAGCATTTATTGATATGACATACAATTTGTTTCCAAAACTTACACATATAGAAAAGTTTAAAAAAAAAAATCAAACATAAATATTTTCTTTATTTACTTACACATTTATTAAAGTTTACACTTATGGTAATCAGATTTACAAAAAAAAATATCAATTCATTGGTTCAATTAAAGGATTTGTAACCTCAAAATCAATTTTTTTTTTGGCAGTCTTTATAAACTGGCTTAGAGCATTGAAGATAAATTGACTTTAAACAATCACGGCAACAATACCTTGTTAATATTTTAAGTTTTGTTGGATATATAGAGCATAGTTTTCTTCCACTTAGTGGAATCGATTGAGTTCTTGGAGGTAGAGGAGGAAAATTTTGAGTCATCTTGATGTCGAAATTCGTGCTCGTTTTCTTCGTCCAACCAGTCTTATATTAGGTGGTCGTGACTTACAAAGGCTCTTGTCGATGTTCTCTTAGATCTATAAGACCCTAGGTTAGTATTTGAGTGAGCCATCTAAGAAACAAACAACAAATTCCACTTAACAAAACAATTTTACTGATATGCTGCTTAGGAGACACTATGAAAATATAACTATTACACTGAGGTGGTTGTTTATCAGACACATACTTTAACACTGACGTGGTTGACTTGTGGACACTCTCCTTCGTACAACAATGCATGCGCACACCACGACCGCTCGCATTACGCTAACGCACGCTTGAGCATACAACAGAAAGGTACTGAGAGCGCGAGAGTCAACAACTGAAAAATAACGACACAACACAAGTTTTTAAATTTCCTGGTGTCTGTCATACTACCACGTCAGTCGCAGAGGGTTAAGGGAACAACATAAAAGAAAAACAAATTTATCACTTCAATATTATTTAAAAAATTTTCATTAAAGGACAATCCTATGGTACACGCGCTATGATAGGTCCAAGGTACACTTACACCACTTTAGCCAAACAAATTAGATTTTAACGTAGTATTCAAACCACATACGAACGACAATGTGTTCCTACAAAAAGATTATTAATATACTTACCGAAATCGATTAAAGTAGCGGAAATGAGACAGAAAACTAAGAAAAAGAGTTAAAAAAAAAACTTTTTTCACTGAAAACTATGTTTATTTTTTTTCTGTCGACTCGTGCAACTGTGCCTTCAAAAGGAAACTGAGAAGACAAATGAGCAGAAGGACCGGTTTTTGCGTGCTTTGTATTTTTCTGAAAATTGGCACTCGGACCAAGGTACACTACCTTCCCCTATACTTGAAGAGCTTCATGCCTCGAATTCAGGCATTGTTAACTCGTTAGCTCGTTCTTATGTGTGATGGCCAAGACTAGATGCAGAAATTGAAAAATCAATTTAAAATTGTATTCCTTGCTAAGAATTACAAGAAAAGACTGATAAAAGTTCTTTAATACCAAAAAATCCTGCTCATTCTGTATTGAGTCGCATTCATGAAGATTTTGCTGGTCCAATAAGAAACAATTATCTTTTCATTGTAATTGATTCAAGCACCAACTGGGTTGAATTTTAAGCCTAAGGAAATAACTTTTTCGTTTACTTTTTTTTTTTTTTATAATTTGCTTACGCTAAAGGGATTTTTTCTGTTGTTTCAGTACCCTTATAATGCTAAGAACACAGTGTAAGCTACTTGGTATTAGAAAGAATAGAGAGATAGGAAAGAAGTGTTTGGGTGCAGTTGTAGGGTCTTTCTTCTATTAGTAAATTGAGAGCATTTTTCTATCGCTACGGTTTAGTTGATGTACCTACTTGTAACTGACAATGGTCGACAATTCAAGTCCAATGAATTAAGTAAAGTTACAACTAACAATGTTATAAGACACCTTCTACAGCACCTGAGCATCCGTCAACCAATGGCCAGACTGAGAATTTAATTGAAACGTTAAAGAAGTCTATTTTTGCAAATGTAAATGCCAATAAAAATACTTGTCTTGACAGAATTATTAGATAATAGATTTTTGTTTAATTATCGTAACTCCACACATTGTATGACTGAGGAAGCACCAGCCAAACTTTTCTTAGGATGCGATCTGAGAACATGCTTTAGTTCTTTAGAGCCGCCAATGACTACAGAAAAGATAATCGAAATCACAAACGCGTACTCAATGCCGTGTCATCAGGTCATCGCCGTATTATATGGAAGTATAAAAATTCTAACAAACCAAGCTGAACTGAAGCTACTGTAAAACTTAGGGACGGGCTACAGTCCGCTTGGGCGAACTGTTGGATACCCTATTCTTATTCCTATCGCTCAGGGAGTATATATTATAAATTTCAGCTCCCTAGCTCAAACTTTGATTTTTCCAAAAAAAAAGTTAATTGTGGGCGTGTCAGTGGACGGATTTATAAAAAATTAACACATGAGCATAAAGGGCCCTTAGAGAGTATAATATTATAAATTTCAGTTCCCTAGCTCAAACTTTGGATTTGCAAAAAAAGTTTTGTTCAAATTGTGTGCGTGTCAGTAGGCGGATTTTGAAAATATTTACACATGAGCTTAAAGGGCCCCTAGAGAGTATATATTATAAATTTACGCTCCCTAGCTCAAACTTTGATTTAAAAAAAAAAAATAAAAAATAATTGTGGGTCAGTGGGCGGATTTAAAAAAAAATAACACATGAGCATAAAGGGCCCTTAGAGAGTATAATATTATAAATTTCAGCTCCCTAGGTCAAACTTTGGATTTGCAAAAAAAGTTTTGTTTAAATTGTGGGCGTGTCAGTAGGCGGATTTTGAAAATGTTTACACATGAGCTTAAAGGGCCCCTAGAGAGTATATATTATAAATTTCAGCTCCCTAGCAAAAATTGTTTTATTTATTTGTCGGCGTGTCAGTGGGCGGATTTTGAAAATTTTATATCCCGGGCAGTTTTAGGAGATCATATATAAAAAATTTCAGCTTTCCAGCTCAAAATTCGATTTTTTTCCAAAATTTTGTTTTTTTTAGTTTGTGGGCGTGTCTGTGGGCGGATTTAAAAAATTCGTAAACTTGATTATTTCGGGACCCTAGAGAGTATATGGTTAAAATGTCAGCTCTCTAGGCCCAGTTTAAAGACCTAATTTTTGCCGACAGGCGGACGGACGGACGGACATGGCTAGATCGACATTACTATCGATGCTGATCATAAATATAGTAATTTTTAGGGGTCTACTGGCAATATTAAGGTATGTTACAAACTATGCATCAAAATTAATATACCCTTAGAATAGGGTATAAAAAACGTATCACACAGTTTCGGAGTACCAAGTACGCAAACCTTTAAATGCGTTTTCTCGTAAAAGTGCCAATGGCATATGGAACAAAACAATTCTCAGGCGACGTTATATAATTTGATTATTCAACATCTGAAGATGATTAGGCATTGCCGAAATTATATAGATCTGGCATCAACAATACGTTTCCGGTTGTCTTCTGTTTTGTTCCTGACACTGATGTTATAAAGATTTCATGTTTTAATCCATAATAGAAACTGCAAGTGTTTTAATTCCTTTCCTGAAGGAATAAATAACAGTAATGAATGTGAGTTAATTTCATATATTACACACAATAACCTGCACCGTTGATATTTTAGTACTAGCTCATACATTGTGATGAGCTTAAGCATCACATCCAATTATGAGTATAGTTTTTTGCCTCTTTGCTTATCGATCAACCTCTATAGGTAATCTCCAGGGAAATGTCTCATGTGATCATAGGCGAGATATACCGACGACAATCAGTATGAGCCTTTGGCAGTTTTCAGTTCTTCTTCAGTAATATCTCGATCGGTGGAATTCGGGAGTAAATATACATCAAGACTATTTTTTGTTTATATTCAAGTTCTATGGACATTTTTATGCGGTACATACCGTGTGTAGTGTCCTGGAGTCTTAGATCCGCGAAACAAGTTGAGGGTGGACGACGCCTTTATGTAATGTCGGGGGTCTGGACTAACTGAAGCATTTTTGTTACAATAGGGAAGAAAAAACCTCAACCACAACTTGGCTCCACATTAAGGGTAATAGTTGGAAGCATTGAAAATTTTGAGGAGCAGCCCATAGAGGTGGAGGAAGCCCCATTCTTAGACACCAGCTCACTTCCACCACCAGCTGAGCTGCCCGACATCAAGCTGTTCGGCAGGTGGAGCTGTGATGATGTAGATGTGAGTGATATGGCTTTGCAGGATTACATTGCCGTCAAGGAGAAGTATGCCCGCTATTTGCCGCACTCGGCTGGTAGTTATGCTAGAAAACGTTTCCGCAAGGCTCAGTGCCCAATTGTTGAACGTTTGACCAACTCTCTGATGATGAAGGGACGTAACAACGGCAAGAAACTTATGTCTGTGCGCATCGTCAAGCACTCGCTCGAGATCATCCACTTGTTAACCGGTGAGAACCCACTGCAGATCCTTGTCAGAGCCATCATCAACTCTGGACCACGTGAAGACTCGATCCGTATCGGTCGTGCCGGTACTGTCCGTCGTCAAGCTGTTGATGTGTCGCCACTTCGTCGTGTCAACCAAGCCATTTGGTTGTGGTGCACTGGAGCTCGTGCAGCCGCTTTTAGGAACATTAAAACTATCGCCGAATGCTTGGCCGATGAGTTGATAAACGCTGCTAAGGGCTCATCCAACTCTTACGCTATCAATAAGAAGGGCGAATTGGAACGTGTTGCCAAGTCCAACCGATAGACATTTTACATTCGTGTGTATCTTTTTTACAGTAAAACAAATAGTAGCCTTCCTTGTGGATATCCTGTATCTTATCTTCTTTGATGGTTCCAGGCGGGGTTTGAGTCTTTGCTTATCAAGTGTTCGAAAGCTTGCACATACACCTAGATATTGCATTATTCACTCTTTTTCTGTCCACGGATTGTTTGATAGCCTCATGTGAAGTATTGTATATGTTTTCTGATTTCCTTATTTATTTAATAACTAAAAAATCTGATTTCCTTATTATAGACTTAAGAGCCGTTTTTTTTGTTTGCAAACAAATTACGTATTAATATTTAGTGACGAACAAAATCATATTTACTTAAATTTATGGTGGGTGGATGTGGCATATTTTATTCATAGCAGGGATTTAGTGTTTGATCGGCTTAGGTATCTTGGTTTTTTTTTAGTTTCTTATGCTTGTATTGTCC
This sequence comes from Portevinia maculata, assembly GCA_949715645.1. Classification (NCBI taxonomy): domain Eukaryota; kingdom Metazoa; phylum Arthropoda; class Insecta; order Diptera; family Syrphidae; genus Portevinia; species Portevinia maculata. The sequence continues at coordinate 181,931,384 of OX454527.1, forward strand.
AGCTCGATTATTCTATGTTCAGAGTTACCAGTCTGATTACGCTCGACCTACATAGCGTAAGTTTGAGTAGGTACTTCCCCCGTCGGTCGCCCCAGTTACAAAAGTGGGGTGTTTTCTACATTGTTATTCACCCTTATTACGAGTGACGTTTTAGTTGATTGACTCTTGTCGTTATTTGAGTCTTAGCGGTTTTGTGTAGTTTGAGTGTCGGTATTACCGGAGCAGTGTAATTTTATTAGTGAACCACATAGCTACATTCCACAAAAAACAGAAATGACACAAAACCGCCATGACTCAAAAAACGACAAGCGTCGATCAACAACGGAGGAACTCATAATAAATTATAGTGAGTACTCACCTCTGGTATTGCTGTCAGTGCATCCCCATTATGGTATTATGGGCATTTGCATTCCACCCTATTTGAAGCCATATGCGGAGTCTGTTGGAATGCTCCACGAGTCGTTTTATCTCAGATGATATCATTGGCTCATCTCCTGTGTAGTGATCCGACGTACTCCATCAACATCCAGAGTTAAATGTATCGGCACCAGGTCTCGTATTGTTTTTGCTTTCTTCCTTGTTAATCCTTTTACTTACCCTTTCAGGATCCATGGCTCCTGAGTTGAGGCCTGCCCCTAGCCTTGTTAGGTTAACATGGAAGATATATCAGCCGAAGCAAGTAGTAGTGGTGGATGTTCAACTTTGCTACTTCTGTTTTGCTGACAGATTTCATCTAGCTATTGCTTGTTGCGAGGGACTGTTGCCCCTTCCTCTGTCAGCAGCGTAAATCGATAACGGTGTTGTCCAGTTCTCTCTCAGAGATGGACATAGACTCCTCAGTCTTCTCGGGATCCTGCACCACCGGTTCAATAGCTGAAGTTTATGCAACAATCTGCGGTGGAGCAGTACGCTCCTACTGAACTTGTGTACTCTGCGAGCTCCGATTTGTTTCAACCTGGACTGCCTGCATAGTGATCTCGTCAAAGTGAACCGGAAGCTCAAGGATCCCTTTTGTGTCTTTATGACATCAAAAGTTTCCTTATTAGTTATTACAGTCAATGTATCAGGCTTCTTCAAATGATACCCCTCTTTCAACGAAGGCTTAAAAGCAATATCATTTTTTTACAGCAGCTAATATCTGGCAGTAAAGATGCCGTGGTGGCACCTATAACTTATGTAGTATCGAGTTGCTGTTTAGCCTTCATCATAGAATGAACTATGGCAGGCATGAGAACATTAGTCGCATGAGTAGAATCTATAATCTAAATAATCATGTTATTAACTTGCATCTTGGAGCGTTAGGAAAATAAATCTTAATAATATTTTGCTTTATAATGCCTTATTGCCTTAAATTTGCATGATTGGTGTCTTTTTAGTATTATATGGGCATATAATTATTATAACAATTTTTTTTTGTTAATATGTTTTTTTTGTGTACCTATGCCCTTTCTAACACCTGCACTAGAATGTGCAAATTTCTGTTCGTGATAGAGTTGCTTGCTTTAAGAACTCCATGACACAGATCTGTTTTAACTTCCTGGACGGCACTAAATGGAAGGAAGATTGTAATGGATAGGAGCTCGTATATCTGTCTCAGATTAGGTAAGGTTAGGTTAGGTTTAGGCGGCTGTCGGTAGAAGCCGACACACTTAGACCAATTTCGGTCCAATGTGATACCACGTGTATTATCTACCTTAACTCTGTAGATGGGACTGGCCAACGACACGCGGTTGTTCTCAAACGGTCCCCCATCTACGTACTAATCGAGCCCAACGTCGTTTAACTGCGGTGATCTGACGAGAACCGATTAACTCGACGTAGTATGGTCGTTTATTTTATATCTGTCTCACTGCATGCCATTTGTTTGCTCAACTTATGTGCCCAAGTTTTTAGCCATTTTTCGGTCTGCGGAGTTTCACAGTCCAGTAGTAATATTGCACGCTTGAAGTGTATTCCCTGGAGTTTGAGCTTGTGCTCTTATATTTACCAACGCCATTTTATTCACGATGGTGTCCTCCAATGCCGTGAGGACTGGGTTGCTAAATACATCGTGAGAACAGAAACCTTCCACAATCGCACATGCGTCGTATTTTCCGCTTGCTGGGACAGCTTTCAGCACCGAAGCATAAAGCATGGACCAACTAAGGTGGCGTGTTAAGCACATTAGCTTAAAATTAACTTGACAATAATAATACGGCCAATATAATCTGCGGAGCCCTTCCTTCAGCTTACAAAAAAAAAAAATATATGGCTTCGATATAGATATATTGTTATGCCTTGCAGCAAAACTATGTAAAAAAAATAAATAATAAAAAGTAGAATCCGATCCAATTAGTTCGACGCGGGCTGACTTAGTTTGCTCGGGAATTTCGGCACCAGCTTTACCGTTGTCGATTTTAGAAGATTGAACGAATAAAAAGAAAAACAAACACAACGTTGTCGATTTTAGAAGATTGAACGAATAGAAAGAAAAACAAACACAATTACTTTGCGAAAAGAGAATTAATTTTATTGTATTGAATTCGGGTATGGGTAAAAGAAAACTCGCTGCATTTTGCCGCTTAGCTTCTACTTATAGCCTAATCGTCGGTTTTACAATTCTCAGCGATTTTTATGCTTAGGTGTATGTATTTTTGCGGGTATTGCGATTCCCACAGAATCGCAATGCATACTTGGGGTTCATGTTGCGCTGGCGTTCTTGGGGGACGTGTGCAATATTTTTTTTTTCTTTTTGTAAATTTATTCGCTGCATCCGTAACAATATGGCTTTGATTTTCGGCTACACATATCAATTTATGGATATCTTTTCCATATTCCGGTCTGCCCCATCGCACTTCTAGGCTAGCAGTTATATCTGTGCGCTTAAGTTCTGAAAGCCATTATTGTCCTTCTGCCCTTTGTTAGAGCCATCAACACTACTTCAATGCAATAAGTAGTCGCTTCGTATCACGCTTTATCTCTGGGGGTCTATACAATAAACTTAAATACGTATTTCGTTGTTGCAAAGAGAATATGCTGTTTGCGCACTGCTAATTAACGCAGAGTTTCTTCTAAGTCATCTTTCGATTATAAATGACTCATTCAAACCGTTCTTTCGTAATTAGCATTCACAACTCATCATTGAAACTGCTCGTCCAAAATACGAATATCTTCAAAATGCGACTTCCCGATGCAGTAGCCGCTGCCCCAACGTCAATTAAAAACCATGACAAAAAGTCGATAACAAAACAAAAAAAAAAGTAAGTAAAATCCAAAAATTATTTAAAATTTTATTTATTCTTGCAGTAGGTATCATCTACCTACCTTTTTTTGAAGGGACGCCCCTTCGATGGCTAAGCCACGATCGAATTTCAATGCATTCGGTTCGCCCGCGCGCCGGATGCACATTCGATGCGTGCGCACTTCGGAATTTGTCAAAGGTACCCCAAACGACCGTCAAGTGCACCCACAACCAATACCGTGTCCAAGGGTAGGTAAGTTTAGTTATTGCCCAGCACGTGGGTGGAATTTTCAACACACATCTATCTGCCATCTACCTTAGGGTCAATACACGATTGTAGATATTATATCTATTCATGTAAAGATACTGCATTTGTAACATGTGCACAAACACAAGGGGACACACAAATTCGAGAAAATACCAAATTAACTTGTTTTGAGTGTAATGACAAATTTATAGATTTCCTTAGTGGAGTCCGCATTTGAGGACATCTAAAATGGGAGTTCATTCGATATGCGTAACTGACACCACGCAGCTATCGACTAAGGCGCCAGCCCATAATTAATCGATTTAGAAAAAAGGGTCAGAAAAAGAGCCATTACTACGAAGGCCTGGTGGTGGTCTATATGGATGGGCTCTTTTCCAACCCAAGCACCGAATTAGTATGTGAAATGGGTGATGTTGGACTCTCTATGATGGGGCAAGGTAGCCACAGTGCATTACTCATTGATCGAGTACAAGGAGCTTGTATCGGCTTAAACTGATTTTTTTCTTCTCATGTTTTTGGGCACCCGGAATTCATTGTGGATTTTCAAAACGCGTAGTTCGATCGTGGAATGCCAAACATTGATGGTAATTGACTTTTAAATGCTGTTAAGTACTTTGGAAGATGCTAATTGGGAGGTAAAGTGACTTGTAATACCGCTTACATTCAGAGCACGTTTGTGTCCTGCGACGATGGTAATAGCGCTTGGATAAGTTGGTGAAGGAAGGAGATGAAATAAGTTTAAATTTTACCGGTGGCGCAGTGTCGGTGAGTTGTATTAGGACATATAATGGAATAAAAACTCACTTTGGCAATCGTGTTAAAAGTGTGGTTGCATATAAATGGTTTGATTTAATTGAATAATTTTCTTTCAAATTTGCCGCAGCCAAATGTGACGTAGCTTTTATGTATCAATTACTGAGGGGACCGAATAAATTTAAATAAATACGTGTTTAATGATTCAAGTACGGTTCGATTAAAGGACTAGTGTTACGATTCAAATTACAAATTCCCTGAAATAAATTTTATAAGACTTCTTTTCTATTTGCTTCGGTACCTATTAATCGCAGATATATAAATATTTAAAAGGGTTAACCATCGTATTAATAGATAGAAGATCAAAAGTTGGTTAGTAGATTGGTCGAAAAAGGTGAGAAAAGTGTTGTAGAAGTTCCATTTCACACGTCGTTGACCAAAATGCTGTTGCCGGAGCATTAATTCAGGAAACTTTTAAGTGACCTGGATGCTGCTGCTGATATAGTCACAAACATAATACACCTGGGCATGAAGTCTTTCATCATGAAGCAAAAAATACTACAAAATCTAAAAACTCGATGGTTAAAAACATCAAAAATTCGCCCTCATCATCTACCCCGACACTCATATACAATGACATTCTATATAGATATGTAATGCCAATCTGCTGGCTGTTCACTTTACAGCCACCTCGACGCTCCCAGGTTGTGCTTTATACGCCCTGTACTCGAGCGCATAGAATACTCCATGCTACCAATCCACTTACGCACTCGTTCAGATCTTGACGTTCACAAATCCGCTCCTCCAGATAGTAGGTATTTCCCCTATCGTTTTGAAGAGATATTTTTCCTCGAAAAACCATTGCGCAAACATTTCTATCTATCCTTTTCTTCAGGGCTCTTCCCGAGAAGATGGAAAACAGGATTTGTCCAGAACGTCCCCAAAAGAGCGAATCTTCTTCTGCCTCCCCCTACCGACCAATTGGACTAACGTCCCTTTTTTCCAAGGTCACGGAAACGCTGATAAACCCTCATGAAATATCTTGAATCCCAAAAACTTCTTAACGACCGCCATTTTCGCAGCAACAGGTCCACTGGCGATTTCATAACTTATCCAACCGAAAAATTGAACCAATCTCTTCACCAAGGTGGTGAACATTTCAATGGCATTTGACAGAGTTTGGCACCAAGCTCTATTGTCAAAAATGCGTTGATTTGGAATCGATGATACTTTTCTTCAATGGATTAGAAATTACCTTTCCTTATTGAACGGTCCTTCAATTCAAGTTTTTTTTGACGGTTTCAAGTCTGCAACTCACCAAATAAATACTGGTGTTCCCCAAGGCTCTATTATATCTCCGACTCTCTTTCTCATTTTTAAAAATGATCTCCTGTCTGTTACCTATAATTCAATCCACTCCTTGATGATGACATCACCCTCAGCTGACAGTACCCTCAGCTTTTTAAATTCGTTTCTTGGGTCCCATCCCTCATCATTCATTTTTCTGTTCTCTCTGTAAAAAAGTTTAGATTTTTTATGACTTAAAAAAAATTAACGAAATTTTATTTTAAAATTACGCTTGCTCTCATTTTAGCATCGTCTTACCTGAACTGTTTTTATGCGTTGAGGAGACACAACTGCAACAAAGCCTCTGTTACAATTTTAATACAGGGTTTTTAACAGAACTTTCTACAGCCTGAGTATTTATTTTATTTCTTATTTTCTTTTTTTATTTTTTCAACGTTAAAAAAGTGTACAAAGTATACTTTGCTTAAGAATACGGACATGGCCATTCTGCCGTCTACCGGAAAAAGAAAGAAAGTGATAAGTAAATATTAATGTTACAGTTTTTAAAATAGAGAAAGAGAAATTTAACAATGTGCAACATAAAAAGGTTACAATTTTGGAGTGATTTGAAACACAAAAAGATAACAATTTTATATGATTTGGAACATAAAAGCAATAATAGGAATAAAACGTGGTTTTTCAAAAGCTATTACGATATGCTAAGGCACGTTTGCAGTAAGATCTGGTCATCTTTTTTCGAAATAATTGTCGCAAAGCCTGAGTATGATATGGAATTGTAACGATATGTAGGTACATAATATGTCATCACCTCCTGATTCTGCTAGCGAAAGCTGGTTTTCAGCTCCTATATCTCGAAAAAAGGGAGGCTGTAGATATTCTTGTTGCCAGTCTAAGAGCTCAACGTATGAATTTGCGTTTAGATACGAGTATATGTCCAAGATAGTAAAGATAGAACATGAGGATGAGGATGCTGATCGAAATTTTTACTATGCCTTGGCTTTAAAATTATCTTGCCGACAAGTTTTCGAGGTTCCAACACTATTGATAACATGTTCAGTAACTTTCTCAAGAACAGGTGGAAGATACCGAGAACTAGAAACAAAACGCGGGTGGCAGTGCTGCAGTAGTAGTGTATTCGCTTAAGGAATGGAAGGTCGTGCGTTCGAATCCCGGCCAAGTTCATTACTTTATACCGAATACATGAAATCGTAGTATCCCTAAGTAACTTAGACACCACCCGTGGAGAAAAACCCTACAACTGCACCCAAACACTTCTTTCCTATCTCTCTATTCTTTCTAATACCAAGTAGCTTACACTGTGTTCTTAGCATTAAAAAGGTACTGTAACAACAGAAAAAATCCCTTTAGCGTAAGTAAATTATAAAAAAAAAAAAAAAAAAGCTTAAATAAGGGATAGGGTTATATCTGGAACCAAACAGGAGGATAAACTCAAATGACGAATGTGGAAAATTATTTAAGGTTGTAAAACCGTATATTAGAGTAACATACAGTCTTAATATTCTTGTAGTTTTTGTCAACGCACGAGCGTGGGACAATATTCCTAGAATTATGTATGACTGGTCGATGTTATCTGACGAAGTTAGTTTTGATCACATCTAAGGTCTTTGAAGACAACAATATCGGGCAATACACCTTCTAACTTTTCAAACTGCACAATAGGTTTTTTTCACAATCTTGAAGAACCGTCTATCTACATAAGAATTTGGCCAAATAGGTGTGCCATCTAATTGTAGAAACAAATGTCTTCGAGGCAGTTCATTCATTATGTAAAAGACATAATCATCCATTGCAGGGGTTGATTAAAACGTTTTTCTATTAGTCTTTTTACACCGCCTTTATTTCCAGTATTTGTCACTATACCACAAGCTCACAGCTCTTCCGTCTTTCAAAAAACTATTTTAATAAGAACGCAGTCGAAATATGTTGAGTTCGGTGGCCTTAGATGTGCCGTCACTTGGAACAAAGTAGCCGATGTAAATTGAGTTTGGTGCCTTGATGGCGGATATAATGCTCTTCGACGATAGCTTAGAGGTATTTTTTTAAATAAATAAAAGTGGGCAACAAAGAGAACAATGGTTTCTGGTTATACCCTATTCTAAGGGTATATTAATTTTGACGCATAGTTTGTAACATACCTTAATATTGCCCGTAGACCCCTAAAAGTTACTATATTTATGATCAGCATCGATAGTAATGTCGATCTAACCATGTCCGTCCATCCGTCCGTCCGTCCGTCCGTCCGTCCGTCTGTCGGCAAAAATTAGGCCTTTAAACTGGACCTACAGAGCTGAAATTTTAACCATATACTCTCTAGGGTCCCGAAATAATCAAGTTTACGAATTTTTGAAATCCGCCCACAGACACGCCCACAAACTCAAAAAAACTAAATTTTGGAAAAAATCGAATTTTGAGCTAAAAAGCTGAAATTTTTATATATGATCTATGACTCCTAAAACTGCTCGGGATAAATTTTTTTCAAAATCCGCCCACTGACACGCCGACAAATAAATAAAACAATTTTTTTGAAAATCCAAAGTTTGAGCTAGGGAGCTGAAATTTATAATATATACTCTCTATGGGCCGTTTAATCTCATGTGTAAATATTTTCAAAATCCGCCCACTGGCACGCCCACAATTATTTTTTTTTTTTTTTGAAAATTCAAAGTTTGAGCTAGGGAACTGAAATTTATAATATTATACTCTCTAAGGGCCCTTTATGCTCATGTGTTAATTTTTTTAAATCCGCCTACTGACACGCCCACAATTAAATAAAACAATTTTATTCAAACACCCAAGTTTGAGCTGGGGAGTGTTTTTTTTTTTGATAAAATCCTTTAAATGTTATATAACAAAATATGTAGAGCGTTCTTAACAATTCAACCATACTTAGGCTTTTGTCACGCCCACTTATGAGGGATAGGAATAAGAATAGGGTATCCAACAGTTCGCCCAAGCGGACTGTAGCCCGTCCCTATGTTTTAAATAGTTTTTATTCTATCGCGTAAAAGAGCTAAAGTTATTGTTTCTAGTATGGTAAATAATTGGTGATTAAGCGGACTTTTGCATGAAAGAGTCATAAATACTATGAATGCTTACTTTTAAACGTAACGTAACTTATTTATTTGAAAACAAACTTAGAATTATCTTAGCAGATTTTGCAAAATATTGCGACTAGATATAAAAAATTCAAAAAATATGTATAAGCATTTTAGAGACTGGGATCGCATTTTGGCTGCTATTTCATAACGATCAGAAAAAATTTAATTTTTCCACCCACAGTAGGGTGGGTCAAAAAATTATTTTTTTGGAATTGAGAGTTCTAATAGGCCATCTGGTGTCCATAGCACATATGCAAAATATTTTTGAAATCGGTTGACTTTATCTGCCTCCAATTTATCTTTAAAGTTTTGACGTTTTCAACTTATTTACCATAATTGATTTTTTTCTTTTTCAAATTTTTCAAATTTTTAAATGAGGTGGCTTTGACTTTCTGTTGGGCTTATTTCGTTATTTGAACTTTATTTTTAAAAAAATCAAAGTAGGCCGTTACCCAAATTAAAAAAAAACACAGTAACTGGCATCCATTTAAAAAGTTTTTCATCTTCAGTGTAGTCGCAAAATTGAAGCTAAGTTTATATTATAGTTGTGATTGTGATTGCTTTTAAAATTTCCTTGAATTAAATCTGTCGCAATGGAACTAGTACGTTTTCAAATGTCCTATATTTGGCGAGACTTGTGATTTTAAAACTAATGTCCTCCCCACTTACGAAGAGGTAATGAAATGTTATGAATGGAACAGGCAAAATTTGAAAATTAATAAAAAGGAACCAACTTTTAAGGAAATAAGTGATATAGTGTGTGAAAAAATCGAATTTGTTTGGAAACAGGCATCACTACCGGTTGTTTCGACTACGAGATCATTACAAATGATAAAATCTTATCATGGTAAGTGTAAACAACTTCTTAAGTTCCATCCCAACATTCCAAAAAAAAAGCTAGAGGAATTTGTTTCTGCTAGCAAAGTTTTATTTGACATTTCATCTTGTAAATGCTCCGATTTTTCAAAATGCAACTGTCCAAAAGAGAGAAAGGTACCACTGAATGAAAGAAGTTTTCTGAATGATCAAAGAACGACAAGGAAAATGATAATTGGGAACACAGATGTACTCGCTACAAAAAATAATCTGAAAAGTCTGAAAAGAAAAATGGATAGAGAAACATCAGCAACTTGCCTTGCGAAAACATCTAAAACTGTTTCTGCTTCTGTTCTAAACAATATTGCAACAGAAGTACCATCGGATTCATGTGAAGATTCAGATAGCGAAGATATTTTTACAGTTGACGACTCCAAAGAAAAGGAAAAAAAAAACAGCAATCCGTAACACTGAATTACTCCGCGTTATCTCAAACCTGCGACCGATATGGGGTACCAGACAGAGCGGCAGCTGCCATTGCTTCTGTAATCTTACAGGAATCTGAATTACCCATTATTGACAAAAATAAACTAAGAAGGGAGCGAAAAAAGGCAAGAGAAAGTGTTCAAAATAAAGAATCTGTTTCTGAGATCAGTGCTTTGTATTTCGACGGTCGAAAGGACAAAACTTTAGTCAACCGGAAAAGAAATGGAAAGTATTATCGCGAACAAGTGATCGAAGAACATATTTTACTTATAAGCGAACCAGAGTCAAAATACTTAGGTTACATCTCTCCAACATCAGGAACTGCTAAATGTGTTGAACAAGAGTTGTTTAACTATTTTCTGACAGAAAACATATCATTGGAAAATTTAGTAGCTATTGGATGTGATGGTACCAATGTCAATGTTGGGAAATTTGGAGGGATCATGCGTCTGTTGGAAAAAAGATTAAAAAGACCATTACAATGGATAGTTTGCATGTTACATATGAATGAGCTGCCATTCCGTCATTTATTTGCCCATATTGATGGCGTAACTTCGGGACCAAGAACATTTTCAGGAGTGATTGGAAAGGATCTGGAAAATTGCGAAGAAAAGTCCATAGTTAAATTTAAGAGCATTCCAGGAGAGTCGCTGCCGATAATGGACACGAAGAACCTTAGCTCTGACCAACTTTATTTATTCAGGATCGTTTCAGCGGTTTTGACCGGCAGTTGTCCCGATGACCTAGGTGATAAATCCACCGGAAAGATGTCCCATGCTAGGTGGCTCACTAAAGCTAATCGTATTCTTCGTCTGTATTTCGGAACAGCAACTCCTACGGATAGTTTGATATTGTTAGCAACTTACGTCGTGAAGGTGTATGCCCCAACTTGGTTCAATATTAAAAGCCAACCGATCTGCAAAGATGGAGCCAGGCATTTATGGGGTTTAATCTCGAAAAGTCGCTATCTTTCCGTAGAATATCAGACTGTTATTGATCCTGTAATCAAACGAAACAGTTTCTTTGCGCATTCAGAAAATTTATTGCTGGCAATGTTAACTGATCCAAGAAAACATATCAGAGAATTGGCTCTGCGGCGTATTTTAAAAGCTCGCACCGAAAAACCAACTCGGTTAAGAGTTTTTGAAGTGCCAAATATAAAATTGGATGCAAAAGTGTACTATGACCTCATCGATTGGCAAAAGGATATTTTTGAACCACCTATATTAAAACATATTACAAACGATGAACTTCAATACTTTATTGCTCAGGAAGAAAACAACCAGATTGAATTTTTGCGGCTACCATGTCACACCCAGGCCGTTGAGAGGGCAGTTAAGACCGTCACAGAAGCATCAGCAACTTTATGTACAAAAGAAGCACGTGAAGGATTTATACAATCTAAGATTGTATCTCGTAAATTAATGCCAACATTTGACAGTAAAAAAGACTTTTGTGTAAAATGATTGTCAATTTAAAATCAAATATTTATAAAGTTCCCTTTAATAAATCCAATGTGATAAAAAAATAATTTTTGTTGCATTTTTAAGTGAAAATAATGAATTAAGAAAGAGATTTACCTTACTTTGGAAATTTATTACTCAATACTTTTTTAATTAAAAATTGGAGGCAGAAGGAGTTGTCTGATCTCAATAAAATTTTTTGTGTTCATTCACAACATCATTTCGCAACTTTTAACCGCTATTAGAATCGAAAACTATCAAAAAAAAAAATTTCATACAAATGTGGCCCACCCTAACCCACAGTGTAAATCTACAGTGTTATTCCGGCTTGATTTGTCTAATATAATCTAATATAAGAGTTCCAAGTGAATTTTTGGTCAATGATTACCTCTAAATATTTCACTTCAGTTGAAAACAATAGTTTAGCGGAAACAAAATGCCTTTTTGAAATTCAAACATATGTATACTATTTGTAAATTATTTGTTTGAATTAAATTTCTTTAAATAGAGCTAACAGAATGTTGTGTTTTATGATCATAACAATGATATATAGATATATATATAACTATGTTATGGTTGCATAGCAAGAAAACCTGAAACAACGAAACAGTTTTGGCATAAACACACAAATATAAAAACACCTAGTCCCGATCTACCGCGTTCCATGTATCACCTGCCCGACGTCAGAAACCAATTGCTGTGGAGCATGGACAAGGTTATTGTTGGTAAATGAACTAGATGTTATTTTGGATCCTGCCTCCTGCGCTTTAATTAAAGTATTCAAATTCTTTCTAGTATACTAATGATACGGTCAAACTCGAACCGGGTTTTTGGGTCGCCGGTCTATTCTCACCACATTTCCAGTTATTACCCATCAAAGTGGGTGACCTCTAATTTGGGGGTGTAACCCCTTTAAACGCTATAACTTCTTAACTATTATAGGTACAATAGGTATTTTATATTTTGAAAAGACAAGTCTTAAACACTTCGGGTATCTACATCAGTGCAGCTTCAAAAACTTGGCTCCTGAAACTCAAAATTATGAAAATTTGTTTTTTACTGAAAATGCTTTTTCTCAAAATTTTTACTTAATAATTTTTTTTATGAATTTTTTATCTTTGAAAAGTTCCCTTAAAATTATGTTAAGCAACTTTTTTACGTACAATTGACAGAAGTTTTAGAAAAACCATTTTTTTCCGACAAAAAAAGTCAAAAAGAAGTGTTAGAACAAAAGAAGTTTTTTAACAGTTTATTTTTACAAAAGCTTCGTTTTTTCGATTAAATCTTTTAAATATTATATAACAGAATATGTAGAGCGGTCTTAATAATTCAACCATACTTAGACTTTTGTCACGCGCACTTATGTGGGATAGAAATAAGAATAGCGTATCCAACAGTTCGTCCAAGCGGACTGTAGTCAGTCCCTATGTTTTTTTCTTCGAGTTCTTCCAGACTTGACATTTCTCTAAAATAAACTTTTTTTCAAAGCACCCCAGGAGAAAAAATCCATGGGTGTTAGGTCAGGAGACAACTGGGCCAGACACTGCGGCCTAGCGGTAAATCCCCAGAAAACCGAACTGGTAATTTTCACAAATAAAAGGAAAATACCACCGTTTGTCACACCTTCTGTTGGTGGTACACCCCTCAGAATCTCTGATAGTGCGAAGTTCCCGGGACTCATACTAGACAAAAAACTAAACTGGAAAATGAACACATATGAAAGAATCAAAAAAGCCACAATAGCCTTTTACTCCTGCAGCAAAATCTTTGGGAAAACCAGGGGACCATCTCCCAAAATTAAACTGTGGATGTACACGGCAATAGGAAGACCCATACTGACATATGGCAGTCTCGTATGGTGGCAGGCAACCAATGAAGCCACCTACCTAAAGGCCCTTACAAAAGTTCAGAGACTAGCGTGCATCAGCACAACTAGTGCGATGAGGACAACTCCAACCGCAGGACTGGAGGCTATCCTCAACCTGCCTCCGCTAGACATCTTTGTTCAATCAACAGCTGCCATTAGTGCCATGAGAATTTACCAAACAGCGAACTGGAAATCTAATGCAATGGGTCATTCGATGATCCTACAGAAATACTTTGGCCATGTACCAACTACTTACTACATCACGCCATATTTAGACTTCACAAGACCTTTCTCGAGTGCCTATCCCAGTAGGGAAGAATGGAGAAGCGTACTCGTCCCCGATACGCAAGCCATAGCCGTATTTACGGACGGCTCAAAAATGGCAACGGGGGTGGGGGGTCAGGCGTCTTTTCCGCACAACTGGGCATACCAAAATCGGTTCGCCTACCCGACCACAGCAGCGTCTTCCAAGCAGAGGTCCTGGCAGTGACAACAGCAGCCCGTGAGTCTGCGGTAAGGGCAATATCACCCGATGGTATTACGTTCTATATCGACAGCCAGGCAGCAATAAAAACTTTAACTGCAGCAGAAATAAAATCAAAGCTTGTGAAATGCTGTCGCGAAGAACTCAAAGCTCTTGGTACCCAGCATAAGGTATCGGTCTGCTGGGTCCCGGGACATGAAGGTATTCCGGGCAACGAGAAATCGGACGAATTAGAAAGACAAGGTTCGGAAGCTGTGTCAGAACAAGCTGATCCCTCTGTACTCATCCCGCCTTGCTCACTCAGGCTTGAAGCAGGGAAAAAGGCAATAAGAGAAGCGAACCTTAGATGGACAGCACTAGATACTTGCCACACCACTAGAACGCTATGGCCGACCTACAATGAGGCCAGAACCGAGAGTCTAATGAAAAAGGATAGAACATCACTATCCACCCCCATAGGTATTTTAACGGGGCACAACACTCTGCGGTACCATATGAAAAAATTACGCTTGACGGAGGAAGAACTCTGTAGAAGCTGTGGTGACGAGGAAGCTCTGGAAGACACTACCCACTTCCTGTGTCACTGCCCGGGTCTCCAACACACTAGACACAGATTCCTGGGGAGACACTTCTTCCACGACCTAGACGAGCTCTCCAGCACACCAATAGACAGAATAATGAAGTTCATCAAATCTACAGGATGGTTTGCATCGAACAGCACAGCGAGTAATTAATCTCAGCTGTTTATAGACAAGGTTAAAAATGAGTAAGGGCCTACCCTCCTCCCCCGATGGGCATCGCAATGGGTCAGCATTGACCTGAGTGTGGCACTATGCCAGCCCACCTACCTAACCTAACCTAGGTCAGGAGATTTGGGTGGCCAAGGGTTGGGGCCAAAGCGACCAATCCACCGTTCGTTAAAAGTGTGGTTGAGGAACGAAGTTACCACGCTGCTACCGTGACAAGGTGCTCTATCTTGTTGAAAGAACATCACCTTCCCTGAATAAGAGGAATGTTAGGAGCTGCCGCAATCCTGTTTTTTTTAAAAAAAAAAGGAAATCCAAATCCCAGAGCACTCAGACTCGGTAGCGGTCCATTGTACTACCAGGCAGAAATCCTCCTTTTGATGTAGAGGCGTGAGAATGGGTGGCGTATGTTGTTGTTCCCCATACGAATTGAACGTGCACTGCACGGACCACAAGCCAACACACTACCCTCTACACCGTCACCACCCTAAGATATTCCAGGTAGTAATGCGAATCAAGTGTTTGTGGAAGAACTTGCCTACTAAGGTGTTGCTTATTAATCTATCCGAAACATTTACGCTCAACCTCCTTTAAAATAAGCAAAACATTGAAGATTGAAAAATTTGTTAACAATAATTAAATTCGTACCTTTGAAAGGATATTGTGCGACTTAGGGTGGGTCAAAAAAAATTTTTTCAAAATTTTTAGTTCTAATAGTAATAAAAAGTGGCCATTTGGTGCCCATAGCACATATGCAAAATATTTTTGAAATCGGTTGACATTATCTGCCTCCAATTTATCCTTAAAGTATTGACGTTTTCAATTTATTTAGGTTAGGTTAGGTTTATGTGGCTGTCGGCAGAAGCCGACACACTTAGACCAATTTAGGTCCATTGTGATACCACGTATATTATCTACCTCAACTCTGTAGATGGGACTGGCCAACGACACGCGGTTGTTCTCAAACGGTCCCCCATCTACGTACTAACCGCGCCCAACGTCGTTTAATTTCGGTGATCTAACGAGAACCGATTACTTTTTTTTTTTTTGACTTTTAAATTCATTTTTATTAATTATTAGCTTATATCAACTTACATACTAGACAAAAATGATTAAATCTAACTTAAAATTAACAGGATACTTATTCTAGATTATTGATCCTTATGCGGACGCCCTAAACTTAACTATATCTTATAATTATTGCCTTTCGGCCTAAAAACTATTTTACGAACTAATCTTACATATGTGTTCCTCGAGAAAATTAAATAAAACTCGGCATCATTATTTAAATTTTATATTTTTATATAAAACAAATTACAAACTACCTATTCTACTTACTTAAACTACCTAACATATTCTAACTATAATTAGGATTCTGAACACTCGTTGCCTTGCGCAACAAGTGGTCAAAATCCTAATTGCTTTCCGGGTGCCTGGCAGTCGTCAACGTGCACACGCGCCGCCGTGAGCCGACTGAGGCCTTACAGCGTCAGTCAACTCCCGGAAGCACCACCACACGTTGGCGAGCCCGGCCTCTCCCAAAAACGCCCTAGCTAACTTAATCTAACTTATAAGCTAAAAGGATGTTACCTAGAGTAACGCACCGTCCTGGGAGGGCATGTTGACCCCTCCCCCCTCAACAAGCCACCAAAACTCTGCGAATTGCTTTTCCGTGTCGAATTGATCCCTTTCCGATATTGCGGTACTAAAACGGAGGAGCTCATGAGCATTGGCGATGCCCTCGCCGCGGATGAGCCGCTTATCTCTCGCGCTGCGGTAGCGGTGGTATAATACCGGGATACCATCCCTCGTCTGTAACAGCCCTTTTGCATCAATATGGATAAATGCCTCCGGCGGGATAAAGCCAGACCGGAGCGTACTCTCTATGTACATTTCATTGGGGTAGTAAGCCCCAAAGATAAGGCTATTGTCGCTGGCCATCGCCCTTGCAACGTGCCTTCGAGTCACCTTAATAAGGAAATTGTCAATCCTATTCAACTGAGCCCCATCGTATAGGACCTTGTTGGGATAGTATTTTATATAGTTGGATTCAGGCGTTCGGAACAACCGGAGACAGGTCCTAAGACATTGTCTCTCCAAAACCCGAATCTTTTCCATATAGCTAGGCGCTATATTGAACCACAATGGACAACCATAAGCGATAATCGGCCTTATAAGGGCCACGTAGCAAATGACCTTCACTCTGGAGTCAAGTTGACTGCTATGAAACAGTCTCCTTGTCAGAGCATAAGCCTTCTTGGCCCCAGCAAGACAAGCAGCTATATGTCTATCGAAATACAGATACTGATCAAGCCAGATACCCAGATATCTAACTACGCTTCTCACCGCCAATGGCTGCCCATTTTGTCCAATAATGGCCAATTTCTTCCAGTTTTTTCTGGTATCCCTAGAGGCCCCAGCCAATGGAGTTCTGAACAAGATTGTTTCCGTCTTCTGAAAGTTGATTTTCAACTTCCAGTCGTCGCAATATCGCTTAATTTGATCGAAGTCACGCTGCAAAAGGATATTAATGACCTCGATTTTAGGACCTGATCTGTATGCCACCAAATCGTCGGCATACGCTATAGCATGTCTGAGTGAACCCACCAGATCACTCGTGTAAATGTTAAACAGGATCGGAGAATTGACCGCCCCCTGCTGTAAACCGTTTTTAATTTCAAAGACTCTGCTCGAAGTCACGTTGCCACATTTGACAACGAACTTCTTTCCCATAAGCATATTATAAATTACATATAGCAAAGGTTTGTGCATCCCCCGCCTGGTCAACTTGTAGAAAAGTCCCTCTAACCATACGGTGTCGAAAGCCTTCTCAAAATCAACCAGACAAGCACCCGTGCATTGGTTCTTGCATTTATTCCACTGAATGTCGGAAACCAGTTTCGACGCGGCATGAATAGTGTCATGCCTCGCCCTGAAACCAAACTGGTTGTCCGGGATTATGTTATTGTCCTCGACCCACTTTAACAGGGCTCTATTGACAACCTTTTCAAAGACCTTGCTAATATTCGGAAGTAAGCTAATTGACCGGAGATTGGCAGGGTTCGTCCGATCTTTACATTTTTTCGGGATAGGGTGTACCACAGCTACCTTCCAATGCGCCGGATAATGTGCATTATTCAGCGCATTGTTAAACAACGTGGTGAAAATATCTACAGCCTCCAGAGGCAGGTGTCTTAATACGACGTTTGGGACACCATCCATCCCCGCCGACTTTTTATTCTTTAGCGACTCGAAGATGCACAGAAGATCATCCTTCGACACGAACAAGTGCGATGCATCTCGGCCATTGGCGACAACTGCATTAGCATGGTTTTCATCAGTGAACACGGTGAATCCGTTATTCTCAGATCGCCAATTCTCAAGTTCGGTGCGCAGATAGAAGTGGCTCACTAGAGCTCTATTCTCAATGTCGTGGTTACGGCGAACAGGATTGTTCACCGTATACACGGCCTCGAAACAAGCGCCCAGCAAATCCACTTTCTCCTGTGGGTCCTCGACCACGAAAAAATCGTCGTTTGAAGCGACACTTTCTGGACTTATTCCAGCAGTCAGTACTGTCTGTCTGTTCTCTGCTGTCTGGGAGATTCGAACACAAGGAATATCATTGTGATCTTTCCTCCTGAACAACTTATTTATCTGTGGGAACATATTCGGACTACAGGTTTTAATAGCCCGAATTTTATTGCCCCAATACAGACTTACAGATTTTCTGTAATTTTCTTTTATCAGCTGTTTCAGGATTCGGATCTCTGACTTCAGCATCCTTACCTCCGGGTCGTCGCGATCAGTAAATTGCCTGTACAGCCGTTTAAGCCTCGAGAGCAGTCTACTTTTCTGTCGGTATAGTGCGTCGATTGTAGGGTTTCTGTACTTTTCTGTCTGGTCGTCGTCGGAACGTCCTACCCGAGGAATAGTTCGTTCCATAGTTCGTTTGATGGCGTCGTTCATTTGCAATAAATGCCGATCAATTTCATCATTTGTCATGTTACTGTTTGTCGGTGGGTCGATCCCACTCGAACGTAAATCTCGCTTTAAAAATCTGGAGAAGCGCGACCATTGTGCCCTCCGATAATCGAATGAACACACTGCTTCGTACTCCTCCAGCAGCGTTTGCTCGTTCGGGATCCGTATTGCGGCGGCGAGTCCGTAGTGGTCACTATCGTACTCAAACGCACGTAAACAGTTCCGCGTGTATTGGTCTATGTTTGTCAGTTGAAGTCTTGCGTCCGTTAAGGCCAAGTCCAGGAAAGCACCGCTTCTTGGGAAGGAAGGGATATCCGTCGCGTACAACTCGAGTTTGTACTCAATCATATTGAGGCGCCACCAGTCGTGAAACTGGTTGCCCCTGGGATTTGCAGTAACATTTCCCCATGCCGCATGTTTGGCATTAATATCTCCGGCCAAGAAGTAATAATTCTCCTCCGAGTTCAGCTGCAGACCACGAAAAAGTGTCTCGAGCTCTGTCATAAATTGGTTTGGTGGAGGTGCTGCAGGTGCGTAAAGCGACACCACATACATTCTCCTCCGGCTAAGGAGAGGAATGCATATGATGCATGCCTCCAACAACTGGAACCTACGTACGTCCCCGCTATATATAACCCTATGGCGCAGGCCTTTTCGAATTAAGATTCCAACCCCACCTCCTTGAGTGGAGTGAGGCCGGTCTCTTCTTATTACATGATAGTTTTTGTATCCCAATTTGTGCTTCTGATTTAGCTTAGTTTCGCTAACCAAAAGCACATCCGGGTTTTCGGTTTTCAACAAGTTGGCAAGTGACGTTCTTTTCTCGATCCTGACTAGTGAATTAACATTCACAGCAAGGATCTTTAAGTTTCCCTCATCCAGCGTAGCCATTAGATTTATGGCACACCAGACCCCACAAACAGCTCCGAATAGATAAAATCAATTCGGGCCGCTTGTTCATTTAATTGTTTCTGGAACTTATCGATCTTTCCGTGTAGAGACAGAAGGATCGATTTTAAGTCCAGATCCACCTCTGGTGCCTTTTGGGCTACCTTTGGTTGGTTTGATGTCATGTGGGCTTGACCCGGTCCAGCTGCCATTTGGGCAAAGGACACGTTGGGTGCCACAAAATTCGAGAACGAGCGACTCTTTTGACGCCTATCGTCTTCCGACTGCTGTCTGCGGGCCTGGACTCGCTTTTTCAGCTCCTGGTACTTTGGGCAACCCCTGAAGTTGGCGGGATGCCCAGAGTCCCTGCAGAGCACACAAGAGAGGACACTCCGGTCTTCAACTCTCTCCTTGCCAAGAGAACATTCACCATGTTTGTGGTCCTTGTCGCACTTTACGCATCTGAACTGCATGTTGCAGTTAGCTGCGGCGTGCCCGAACCTTTGGCAGCGCATACATTGAAGTATGCGATCCGACCTTTTTATTTTCTCCCATCTTACAGCATGATAGTACAGGTAGCGGATATTTCGCAGCCTATCAATTTTGCTGTCGGGAGTGAGCTGCACTAAAAAGAATGGTAAGTAACGGTTACCACCCCTTGCCACAGCTGAAGAAAACGGCTTGACCCCCACGAACTTGAGGTCATCGCTTTCAAAATTCTTAAGCTCTCTTTCAAGTTCCTCCGTTTTAATTGAGGGATCAATTCCCTTTAATACCACGGTTTTTAGCTTTTGCTCCCTTGGGGTGTACGTGAAGTACTCGGTCTTAACCTCTCCCAGGGCGGTGCGCACCCTATGGTACTCCTCTATTTTATCACATATAATTATGTGGTTGTTGGCAGATAGCCTTTTGACATGAAAGTCTTTTGTAATTAACTTACATAGCCTAATACTATCTATAATATCAAAGTTACTCACATTTATGGGTGGAATCCTTGACTTCCGCTGTTTTTTTTGTTGCTGCTGCTGTTGTTGCTGCACCTGTATCTGCGGTTGCTGCGGTTGCTGCTCTGATTGCAGGTTTTGTTGCTGATGTTGTCTTTGTTGTTGCTGCCGATGTTGTTGCTGTTGGTGTTGTTGTTGTGACTGTTGTTGTTGTCTTTGTTGCTGCTTCAAATGCAGCTGTTGCTGCACCTGCTGCTTTAACATAGCTTGTTGTTGCTGCTGCTGCGTTTTCTTTAGGCGCAACTGGTTGCGCTTCTCCAGCAACTCTTTTATAAGCTTGTCCAGCTGCGCCTCCTCATCTTCTTCTTCGTCCATTTGGACGGTGACCTCATCATCGACCGGTAGGTCCTTGAAGGAGTTTCCCTCTCCGACATACCGGCCCCCTCCTCCTTCAGCCTCGTAAGAGCTCGAGTTCTCAGCGTCTTCATCGCTTCCAGCGGCCGATGAAGCCACGCTAGTGCCTGCCAAGTTCGCCCTTCTCTTGGCAGAAAGATTCGGCTTCGGTTTTAATTTCCGTCGCCTCTTCTCCACCCTCCTGAACTCCTCACTGACTACAGCTACTGCTGACACAGCTTCAGTAGCAACTTCCAGTTGCGGTATCGTAGCAGCTTTTTCAGCTGCTATTTTAGCTGTTGCTAATGATGTTGTTTTTGATGTCGTTGCTGGTATTGCCTGCGCGAAAACTCGCCTGGGCAACGACCGGCCCATTGTTGTTGTTGCCATTTTTGGGTTGCTTGCAGCTGTTGCCCTTGGCATACACCCTGCTGCTGTTGTTGTTGCTGCTGCAGCTGTTGTTCCTGCTGCTGCTAATGTTGCTGCTGTTTTTGTTGTTGTTGTTGCTCTGGTTGTTGTTGCAGTTGTTACTGACAACGATTTTTTTGCCGGCTCACGTGTTTGCACCACGTGTCGCAACGGCACACCCACACCCGTACGCGGGACCGCCGACTTTCCGGGGTCCATCGCCATACACCGTACGCACCTTTTGTTTTTGTTTTTCTTTACACTTTAGTTTGTCTCTATCAATAGTTTTTAAATAAATTAAAAAAAAAGTTAACACTTTGCCGGGAATCGAACCTGCGCCTCCGGCGCCTGAGTCAGACACTCGGTGTACTGAGCCAATCGACTAATAGATTTCTATTTGGCTAATCACCACTATAACGCACTTTTTCGCTTTAAATCTTCCGTAACTAACTAGCCGTCCTGTCTCTGCGGGAGAATCGGAACGACTGACGAGAACCGATTAACTCGACGTGGTATGGTCGTTGGTTAATTTAATTTCAATTTATTTAGCTTGATGAATTTCTTTTTTTCCTTTTTTAATTTCTTTTTTTAAATGTTCTAATTAGATGGCTTTGACTTTTTTCACCATTTCATTAATAATTGCACTCTATTAAAAAAGAAAAATATCAAAGTAGGCCGTTACCTACATTAACAAAAATCATTACGAAAATCTTTATCCTCTCCTCAGTAAAGGCGCAAATTTGAAGCTAAAATAATATTAAAATTCTGATTGCTTTAAAAATTATATATTATATTTGTCGTAATGGAACGTACCAGAAACGCTTTCAAATGTCCTATATTTGGCGAAACTTGTGATTTTAAGAATAATGTACTTCCCACTTATGAAGAGGTTATGAAGTGTTATGAGTGGAACAGGCACAATTTGAAAGCTAATAAAAAGGAACCAACATTAAAAGAAATAAGTGAAATAGTGTGTGAAAAAATTGAATTTATTTGGAAACAGACGTCACTACCAACTGTTTCTACTACGAGATCATTGTAAATGATAAAATCTTATCATGGTAAGTGAAAACAACTTCTTAAATTATATCCCAACGTTCCAAAAAAAAAGCTAGAGGAATTTGTTTCTGATAGTAAAGTTTTATTTCACATTTAATCGTGTAAATGCTGTGATCTTTCGAAATGCAACTGTCCAAAAGGGAGGAAGGTACCGCCGAATAAAAGAAATTTTCTTAATGATCAAAGAACGACAAGGAAAATCACTATTGGGAACACAGATGTACTCGCTACAAAAAATAATCGGAAAAGTCTGAAGAGAAAACTTGATAGGGAAATATCAGCATTTTGCCTTGCGGAAACGTCGACAAGTGTTTCGGCTTCTGTTGTTAACAACAGACCAACAACTGCACCACCTGATTCACGTGAAGATACACACAGCGAAGATGTTTTTACAGTTGACGATGGCAATTCGAAGGAAAAGAAACAAAAAGAACAGCTATTCGTAAAATTGAATTATTCCGCGTTATCTCAAACTTGCGATCGATATGGAGTATCAGACAGAGCGGCAGCCGCCATTGCTTCTGTAATCTTACAAGAATCTAAATTACCCATTATTGACAAGAGTAAACTTAGAGGGGAGCGAAAAAAGGAAAGGGAAAGTGTTCAAAAGAAAGAGTCTGTTTCTGAGGTCAGTGCTTTATATTACGACGGCCGAAAAGACAAAACATTAGTCAACCAAAAAAAAAATTGATAAATATTACCGCGAACAATTAGTTGAAGAACATATTTCACTAATAAGCGAAACAGGCTCAAAATACTTAGGTTACATTGCCCCAACATCAGGTACTGCTAAATGCGTTGAACAAGAGTTGTATAACTATTTCCGAACAGAAAACAAAACACTCGAAAATTTAGTAGCTATTGGATGTGATGGCACTAATGTCAATGTTGGAAAATTTGGAGGGATCATCCGTCTGTTTGAAAAAAGATTGAATAAACCATTACAATGGATAGTTTGCATGTTACATATGAATGAGCTGCCATTCCGTCACTTATTTGCTCATATTGACGGCGTAACTTCGGGGCCAAGAACCTTTGTGGGAGTAATTGGAAAGGATCTGGAAAATTGTGAAGAAACCACTATCGTAAAATTTAAAAGCATTCCAGGAGAGTCGCTGCCGGTAATGGATACAAAAAATCTCAGCTCTGACCAACTGTATTTTTTTGAATGGCAATTGTCCCAAGGACCTAGCTGATAAATCACCCATGCTAGGTGGCTCACAAAAGCTAATCGTATTCTTCGTCTGTACATCGGAACATCAAACCCTACAAAAAGTTTAGTAATGTTAGCAACTTACGTCGTAAAAGTTTATGCTCCAACTTGGTTCAATATTAAAAGCCAACCTTCCTGCAAAGATGGACCCAGGCATTTATGGGGTTTAATATCGAAAACTCGCTATCTCTCAGTGGAATTACAGACTGTTATTGATCCTGTAATCAAACGTAACAGCTTCTTTGCGCATTCAGAAAACTTATTGCTAGCAATGTTAACTGATCCGAAAAAACACATCAGAGAGTTGGCTCTGCGCCGTATTCGATCTAATCTAATCGACTAAGAGTTTTTGAAGTCCCGAATATAAAATTAGATGCAAAAGTGTACTATGACCTTATCGATTGGCGAAAGGATCTTTTTGAACCACCCATGTTAAAACATATTTCGGACGCTGAACTTAAATGCTTTATTGCTCAGGAAGAAAACAACCAAATTGATTTTTTGCGTCTACCATGTCACACCCAAGCTGTTGAGAGGGCAGTTAAGACCTTAACAGAAGCCTCAGCAACCTTATGTACAAAACAAGCACGCAAAGGATTTATAAAATCTAAGATTGTTTCTCGTAAATTGATGCCAAAATTTGACAGCAAAAAAGATTTTTGTGTAAATTAATGTAAATTTAAAATCATTCATGAAAAAAGTTTCTTTCAATAAATCCAGTGTAATAAAAAAAAAAAATTTTTGTTGTATTTTTAAATAAAAAAAAAGTTCATAAATGGATTTTCCTTGCATTGAAAATATATTATTTAATGCTCTTTTATATTAAAAATTGGAGGCAGAAGATGTTGTCCGATTGCAGTAATATTTTGGTTGTTTATTTACAACATCAATTCGCAACGTTTTGTCACTATTAGAATCGATGACTAAGAAAAAAAATAAATTTCATACAAATGTGACCCACCCTATTGTGCGTATTAAATTGTGATTTAAGTCTGACCAGTGGTGCAAAATATGGTGGTTTGTAATCCTATCTCTTGTGAATCGCGCTTCGTCAGTCCACAGAACGTTCTTGGGGCAGTCCCCGTCTTTTGCCTGTTTGCGTTGTAGCCAGTGGCAAAATTCCAGTCTTCTTTGTGCATCTCCTGGTAGTAAGTCATGGACCGGTGTTAAATGAAAAGGTGTAATCGATTACTCTGTAAAGTTCTGTGAACCCTGGTTCTCGGAAGTTCCAACTACACAGCTAGTCTACGGACGCTGACTAAATGCTGAACTTACACAGCTTGCAAAATCCCATCCTCAACTTCTGCCGCCGCTGCGTCTGACCGTCGTTCCCTTTTATTTGGTGCAGCTGATCCGGTATGAACAAGACGCTGATACGTATCGGCAAATAGCCTGCTGCATGGTGTTCTACGATTTGGGTATCGTATTGGTACATCAATCTTGCAAAGAAGCGTTTCCATTGCAGAACTCGTATACGAACAACATTTCCGCGTATTCACGTTTTAAATACATTTTCTTGAGATCAATTAATTAATCGGCTGTTCACTTACGGAGCAAAATGTCGATTGTAAATTAGTTTAATCAAAGTTAAGGTACATTTGCAAAACTGTGATTATTCTTTGTTACGCTTGATCGTACTCCGCAACATGGTCCGACTTCTAAGCTCGTGCCAACCACGATGCCAACCGCATCATTGGCGCTTTCTCTCTATCTCTGAGATCGACCCCGGCCCAAATTGAAAAATATGCCTGGGCTCAAAATATCCTAAAAGCAAGCACAACACCAGTGGCGACATTTTGTAAAAGCGTCAGAGATCGGTTGGAGAGGGTGTTTCGGTCTCCAGGCGACTGAGGATATATAACACCAGCAATCCTCAGAGGACGCCTACCGTTAAATCTCAGAGGTCTTTTAGCGATGTCTATAAAAACAGGATTGTGGTCGCCTGAACGGTTGGATCTCAATATGCTAACATAGTTAGAAATTTTTGCGTAATTCTGCAGGGATGTCCCCGGAACACTGCCATTAACTCACGATGGGGGCTGGTATCACGGCCGCTTAAAACTTATCGCTTGTAGCGATCAAAGATCACGGGATCTCTAAAGTTTGCGATAAGCAAGCTTGGTGAGTATGGCCACAACAAATGGGTTTCTACCGATGCGCTGTCATTGTCATCAACCAGGAATCCCTTGCTCCTCTGGCAGCGACCGCAGGTGTGATTCGGTTTGGGTGGAATGAAATCACACAGAGAGTATACCAGAAGGATGATTTGGACGCTGATAAGCGAAGACGAGCTCCTTAGCTCGTCCTCTGTATTGGAAGGCTTGTTAAATAAATAAGGCTGTTCTGAGTGAAGACGATCTTCTGTGCTCGTTCTCTGAATCGGAAGACCTCAATAATACAGTGATAAAGGTTTCTCTACAAGATTTTTATTTTTTTTTATAATTAACACGCAATAAAGGGATTTGTTGGAACGCTTATAATGTAATAGCTACACAGCGCGGGCGTTAAGGAAAATAGAGTGAGAAGAAAAGGAGAGATGCCGATGCATGTTGGTTTTGAATATTTGTAGGTTATAATGTGAAGGAAAAACAATGCGTGGAAGAGTATTCCACATTCGTGTTGTATGGCTGAGGAAAGATTTCTTGAACTTCACTGTACGTCCGAACACAGGCTTGAGGGTGAACTGATTAGCATTCCTTGCACGGCGGGTATTGCGATTGAAATGTTCAAGGGGTGGAATGCAATTGGCTTTTTCGTTTGAGCACTTATATTGGGAATTGTAGCAACAATGCGGCAGTTAATACAAATTGACCTCCGGTACTCCATTAAGGCTTCGGCCGCCTTCATTCTCCGTTTAACAAAAACTGGAGAAGATAGTCTTGGTCCAAGAACCTTGGGTTGTCAATAACCTGGTTCGAGGACTTAAAATGCCTGGATACTACCCACTATATGTGTCCGACAAAGGTAAACCCAGATCTTGCATATTAGTTAAGAGTATTCAATGCTTATTTCCTACATAATTTCAGCTATTCGGATATGACAGCTGCCAAACTAGAGACTGCTAGCTGCACATACTGGTTGGCATCAGCGTATCTTGCCCACGACAACTTGGGACCTCTCCCCAGTGATAACCTGGGGAGATTGATAGCGGAAGCAGAGATGCTGAAAGCTACACCCATCATTGGTTGTGACGCTAATGCGCATCATACGGTATGGGGCAGCACTGACATCACCGGTAGAGGTGAGTAGCTTTTTGAATATATTTTAAGTACTAACATTGTGTGCAATATAGGTACTGAACCCACCTTCATTACCAGAAATCGACAAGAAGTCTCAGACATTACTCTTGTCTCCGATACCATCAACAAAATGATATCGGGTTCCGGAATCCTCACAAAACAGACTGGCCTAAATACAGAGATACTATACGCCAACTAGTTACCTCTGAACTCTTAAGTCCCCTATGCAATTCCCACGAGCTTGACAGTGAAGTCAATAAGCTTGCCACCGCTTTCAACGAAGCGATGGCAGCTTCCTGCCCCCTGCCCCCTTAAACCCAGTGGGGGAAAGAAGCTACACTGGTGAATCCCAGAACTAGGACCACTAAGAAATGTCTACAGTAGACTTTTCAATCGTGCTTAAAGCTCAGGATCGAAAACTGACTATGACTCCTATAAATAATCCCTCAAATCATATAAAACGAAACTAAGGAAGGCCAAAAGATCATCTTGGAGACTCTACTGTGGCAAAATAGAAGAATCCTCTGAGGCCTCAAAGCTAAGAAAAACCCTTGCCTCGAATTCAACTATGCCTATCTACCTAAAGAAAGAAGTTGGCTCGTCGACGGCATAATACCTACTCAATTGCAAATGTCTTCGGATATCATCCTACCAGCACTTGAGATGATTCTGAAGTGCTGCTTAAATCTGACACAAATATTCCTCAGGCTTGGAGAGAAGTGAAAGTGGTTTTCTTACCCAAAGCTGGCAAATACTCCCATGTAAGTTCAAAAGACCTCAGATCAATTAGTCTATCATCCCTCCTCCTGAAAACGCTGGAGCGACTTGTACGAATATAAACTCGCAAATACTGTCCGCAACATGCATACTGCAATGGTAAATCGGTGGAAACCACCCTTCATTCTTTCGTACGTACCATCGAATACTCCCTTCATCATAAGTAGTACACTATGGTCGCTTTTCTAGATATAGAAGGCGCCCTTAACAACTTTAACACATCTGCAATCGAAAATGCACTAACAGAACTGAGTGTTGATGGCTCGCTTGATGAATTGATCAATCAGGATTATCAACTCAAAACTGGGCATTTCATCCGCTAGGAGGTCTGTCATTAGAGGCAATCCGCAAGGCGCCATAATTTTCCTCCTTCTGTGGAACCCGGTGGTAAATGAACTACTGATATACCTGGAAGAAGAGGGCTGCGTGGTTGACATTGCCAATGCCGACTCTGGAAAACACCTCAACTCTTTAAAAGAACTCCTACAAAACGCTCTGAACAAGCTAGCCAGATGGGCAAATTGCTGTGGCCTGGGTGTTCACCCTACAAAACCGAACTTGTCCTCTTTTCCAGGAAATATAAAATCCCTTATATTGACCCACCCTCTATTAACGGTACAAGCTTATCTCTTACCGATGAAGCTAAATCTTTGAGTCTAATCATCTGTAGAAAGTTAAGCTTAAAACCCAATATACAAGAAATCGTCAAAAAAAACTACAGTGGCACTTTTCCTGGCTATAGGTAGACCAATTCTAACATTGTCTGGTAGACTGCATTGGATAAAGCGGTAAACCGTGATAAGCTGAGCAAGGTGCAATGTAACGTACAGCGTGTCTGGGCATCAGCGGAGCACTCCGAATGACTCCCTCCGCTGCACTGGACATTTTAGTTTATCTGACACCCTTCGATATTTTTAGCAGGAAAATAGCTGCCTATTCCGCGGTCCGCTTAAAAGCTACCTCACAGTGGATCTATACGAATATTGGCCACTCTATCATTCTGTACTCACTTGGGTCTATACCAAGGAGTATCAACTACACCATACCCCAATAACAGTTCGGGAAGAATTTCTAAATCACTATCCCTACCAGATCATTCTGGGAGAATGATGCATACACGGAGGATAAATCGATCCACTTCCACACCGATGGATCAAAAACTAATGATGGGGTAGGTGGGGATGTTTTCTCAAAAAAACTAAATATTAGTCTCTCTTTCCGTCTTCCTGATCATTGTAGCGTGTTCCAGGTGGAAATCATGGCGATTAAAGTCTTGTCCTGGCTGAAGAGAAAAGTGATATGATGGCAAAGCAGTTCAACATTTACCTCTGTTGGGCGAAGGGGCTTAGAGACATTCCAGGGAACTGGAGGTAGATAATCTCGCCAAAAAAGGAACCACATTACTTCTTTTTCTTTTTCTTTGTATGCTTATCGCGACATGTAAACTAATGTTTAAGCTATCCGCAATCGAGAGTACAAACTATAGGTGGACAGGTAGTAATACATATAGCGACTAAGCATATCTGGCCAAAGCTGGATCTGCGATGGTTTAAGTGTCTGATCTCACTAAACCGACTGCACATTGGCTTTGCTATATGTGTCATTACAGGATACTGTCTAGTAGGCAAGCACGCATCAAAACTTGACGTCTTTTCAAATAACTTCTGAGAAGCTGCATGGACATGGAGGAGGAGACTACACCTTAGAAGCCTATCGCGCTTCACTAAAAGCTCCAAATGGTTTAGCGGGAAGAGGGAAAAACTCCCCTGATCCACGTGGCATCACAATGGACCTGTGTTTTTGCTATTAGGTGACAGCCACCTTAACCTAACCTAACCTAATATCCCGTATCAGGTGAATAAAACTCCTGAAGTTCGCATCAGCTGTCCCTTTCTGACTTTTTGGTTTTAAATCTAGATTTGTTTTGTATTAAGTTAATAATAAGAGATATTAATAAATCGACCACAAGCTGCGATGTTCAAATGTTGTGCCTTTTTGCGATTTTTTTTGTTGTTTCTACTGTTTCTACTACCGTAACGGCTTAATGGAGTTTTAAATTTAACTTTCAGAATAGTCTAGGATGCGCTAGAACTACTTTGGCGAGATGTTTTGATTAACCCTCGGATGAGCGGTAACTTTTGTGGCATATTTTACTTTCATGGTCCCCCGGGACCATATAGTTTTTAGGCTGTAATTGTATTCGCAATTTCTCTTATGACCTACTCTGAGTATTTATATGTGCAATCTGTGATTGTGTATTGATGTTTATTGTGTGTGAGGATGTTTAAAATATTTTTTAAAAACATTATTAAGTAAAAAAAAGATTTAATTACATATTTTTTTATTAGGAATTAAAAAAAAATAACACTTCTGTTTATAAAAAATGATATAAGGAATAGCGCTTATTTAAATTATTGCTGTGCTGTTGTCTCAAGATCTCGATCATCTGTATCGGCAGCATCCTTACAGCATATGTTGTATCTATGCAAGGTCTCCGCATGTACCTTGCACACCTGACAAACAAAACACACTTGCCCGGTTTTACGTTGCCTCGAATCGTCGATTTTGCAAAGATTGCAATTGGGACGATTGCTGCGCGGCGGAAGTTTAGGTGCTCTATACGTAAGGCTAGTGGCGGTTCTGGTCTGGCCTAAAAAAAGAAAAACAACGTAAGAATTCATTTTTTCTTGGTTGTAGTAAGGATGTTCTCATATTTTTACTCACCACGACATGGAAGCGTTGCATAGCGAAACGCACGCTTTCATGGCGTATAGTTCGAGGCTGACTAGCTCGCTCTTTCATATTTGGTACAACTAATTGTATGGCCAATTCTTTGAGGAATCCTCGTCGTCTATCAGATTTTTTTTTGAGGTTTCAACTCATCGTGGATAATGTAAGCTGCCAATCCAGCGATGTCAACCATATTTAAAAAAAGCCAAGGGGTATCGATTTTTGGACCGTTTGCAGGTATATTTACCGAGCATTTGGTCCATTGTATCGACTCCAGACTTATGGCTGTTGTAGGCGATTGGCTTAGATTTTTCATTATATTCGTCAACCGCATTAGTGTAGTGTAGTTTTGATATCAAAATAACAGCGCGTTTTAGTTTTGGAACATATGAACAAAGAGATACATCGATGTTGTAGTATCCAAACAATGTTGGAAATTCTGGCCTGCTCTTGGCTGCCAAAAATTGTGATGGTATGTAGGGCTTGTTGCTTCGAATCGTACCAACATATGCTAGGCGTTTGGCCATCAAAATGTAGCCAAATCCAGGGACGAAAACAAATCGTCGGCGTAAATTGTGCGCATAGAATTATAGTATTTTTGCCATTATGCCTATTTTATACATACCCGGGGAAGGTTTTGGTTTGCAGGTGTGAACGTGCCCATTAGAATGTGTGCTCCACGAGTAACGGGTAGCCGGTGCCGGTTAGCCGGCTGCCGGGTAGCGTATTGCCAACCTGTATACCAGCACAGACACCCATGGTCTGTGCTGAACTATTTTGTGCTCAACAATGTTACCATCATTGTAGAGCAAACTGTATGCTACCACAGAGCGGTCTGTAGTAGCATATAGTTTGCTTGTAATTTGAAGGAAAAACTGGAGCAAACTATATGCTACTACAGATCATTGCGTGTGCATACAACTATTCGTTGTTTATCAGGCTGTTTTGTGGTCATTGGTCATAGAGTTCTTCTATAGAATTGAAATAAAACAGCGTTTAGTAATGAAAAATTAAATTATTTCAATTTATTTTTTTAAATTCATATTTGTTAAGAGAATTCAGCAATATTTCCTTAGTTTCACTTAACGTTAACATAATAGCTACCGAGCCACATTCTAATTCGTTTACTCTTTGGCTCTATATATCTATTATCATATACCCACTCTCTCTTGTAAGCTATTGATCACATCACTTATACGTGTACCAAATGAACTATCATATGAAATAAACACTCACTCTAGTTTTGTACTCCACAGTAGTCGGTCGTTTTTGTTCTTACTTTGACAGGTTATGGGCCCAGACCCAAGTCCATTGTATTAACAGTTTCAATTTTTGTAGTCACTTGTACTAAAGCGTTGAATATAGTTTTGCCTTTTTGCTTTGCACGTATAGCGGAAAACGGATATTCGGAATCGTGGTTATTTAGCCAGTGTATATAGATTGTAATATTATATCGCGGAAAATGGAAGGCGATTTAATGAAAATTGATAAGCTTTTAAATGTAGACCAGTGGAGTACATGAAAATTCCAAATAAGAGTCATGCTTAGTGCCAGCGATATGTATGATATAGTTAATGGAAATATGGTGAAACCAGGTGCAAGTGAAGTTACGAAAATGCTGGAATAGGAAAAGCTAGATATGAAAGCACAAAAGGTTATAGTTATGAGTGTAGGTTCCCAAGCGCTAGTTCATATAATGAACTGTTCTACATCACATGCCATGTGGAAGAAATTGGAATCCGTCTATGAACAAAAGGCCGATACTAATATTCATCTTATTCAGCAAAAATGTTATAGTTTCTCGAAAGATCCTTCTGATGACATTGCAACACATATTTCAAAGCTTGAATCAATTGCCCATCAGTTAAAAGATTGCGGTGAAACAATTTCAGAGACCATGTTCATCACCAAAATAATCATGACATTACCAAAGGATTACAATCATTTTTTTACCGCATGGGAGTCAACGGCGAAAAGTGACAAGACAATTGAAAATCTAACGGCTCGCTTGATAATGGAAGAGTCACGTTTAAATTTACAGGTGCATGGTAGTGAAATGGCGACAACAAGTGCACTGGTTGCCAAAAGGGCTTCGCCTTTTTCTAAGGGGCAACACAAATTCAAGGGCAAGTCAGGAAAATGTTTTCTATGCAAAAAACCAGGCCATTGGAAGAATCATTAGGATTGTCCGTCAAGACATGGACATGTTGCTCAGAAAGAATATCATCGTGATGCTTTTGTGTGCACATGCGCAATGGTTGCTTCACCTGACAGCAAGTGTGATGAATGGTTTTTGGACTCTGGATCAAGCGATCATATGACAAAGCGACTTGAGTGGTTAGTCAATTATGTGCCGTTCCAGAACCCGCAATTCGTTCGCGTAGGTAACGGAGATACGATTAGTGCGCTTGGTAGTGGGAATATTAACATGCTTTCCTATAACGGTGAAACTTGGTTGCCAAAATTCCTCTCTAATGTATTATATGTTCCTGATATACATATAAATTTATTTTCCTCAAATGCAACAATGGATAAAAACCTAAAACTTAAATCGAATAAAGCCAAATGTCAGTTTTTACAGGACGGGCGTACTGTGGCAGTGGGAGTACGGCACTCCACACTGTTTAAGATGATGTTTAAAATTATTGAACCAGCAATCGTAACTCTAAGCGATAAAATTGATGACCTTCAAAACAGGCATAAGAGATTAGGACATCAAAATGAAAACTATGTTCGCAATTTCTTAAGGGAGCGTGGTATAGATTTTCATGATGCCAATAACCATTTTTGCGATGCATGTGCATTAGGAAAGTTGCATCGATTTCCTTTTGAGAAAAGTCACAGTAGAGCAAGCTCGGTAGGTGAACTGGTCCATGCTGATTTGTGCGGCCGGATGCAAATCACTTCAGTGGGTGGTTCTAAATATATACTTTCTATTATTTAAAGACGATTTCTCCAAATACAGAGTTACATATTTTATAAAAGAGAAAACCGAGGTTCTGGAATGTTTCAAAAAGTTTGTGAGTGAAATGAAAATTGAAACTGCAATGGTGCTTAAGACGTACGGACAATGGTTTAGAGTTTACAAATGCTGGTGTTAAGAATTTTCTCGAAAAGGAATGTGTTAGGCATCAAACATCTGTACCCTATTCTACACAGCAGAATGGAAGGGCCGAGAGAGATTTGAGAACAATTGTGGAGGCAGCGAGGACTATGATCCACGCACGAAGTTTATCTCTACGATTGTGGGCGGAAGCCGTGAATTTTGCGTGTTTCTTATTAAATCGCACGGGACCGACAGATACGAATGGGAAAAGTCCAATCGATTTGTTGACTGGAACTGATCAGAAATTAGATTTCAAGGACATACGCATACTCGGAGATGAATGCTATGCTCACATTCCTTCGCAAAAACGTCGAAAATGGGATCCAAAGTCTCAACAAGGAATTTTTGTGGGATATCCAGAAAATTCAAAAGGAAACCGTATTTATTTTCCAGCAAATGATAAAATAGAGGTAAATCGCGATGTTATTTTTAAAAAGGTTTTTGCTCCAGACACGGTGATTCTGCATGAAGTCACCAAACATCCGGAAGACAAAAAAAACCAGCACCCCAAAACTGAAGCGCCAAATTCACAGCCTGAGGAAACTGAGAATGCAGCTAATAGTTCACTGCACTCATCTGACAAGATTAATGTAGAGGAAATAACCACAGACAAAAGAGAAAAATTAGAACCTAATCCAGAAGAACACATTAGCATGCGGTTGAGAAGTGCTCGAAAGCAAATAGGAAATTCGTTGGTCTCTATTTTAGAAGCAGGATCTTTTGTGGCTACAACGTGTGAACCAAGGAATTATCAGGAAGTACTTGAATCCAGAGACAGGGCAAAGTGGCAAGTGGCTATGGAAAAAGAAGTTGAGGCACTTAAAAAAAATAAAACCTGGGAACTGGTCAATATTCCACCTGGGAAGAAAGTTATTGATAATCGCTGGGTATTCAAAATCAAACATGCAAACACCAATGAACCAGAAAGGTACAAAGCAAGGTTAGTTATTAGAGGATTTTTGTAACAGCATGGCATTGACTACAAGGAAACATTTAGCCCAGTAGCTAGATTTGGCTCGATTCGGTCAATTCTTGCTGTTGGAGCAAAAAACCAAATGTCCTTAAAGCAATTTGACATAAAAACTGCTTCTCTGAATGGCGATTTGCAAGATGAAGTTTACATGCGACAACCGAGTGGCTTTCAAGATAAAACTGATCGCGTATTCAAGCTGAGAAAAAGCTTTTATGGCTTAAAACAATCATCAAGGTGTTGGAACATAACGTTTACAATTTTTCTTCGATCGTTTCAACTAAAAGCCACTGAAGCTGACCCATGTGTGTTTGTTGGTAAAAACATTATCATGGCAATCTACATCGACGACGGTTTGATAGCGGGAAATGAAGATGACATTAATAAACTCATTGAATACTTAAAGAAGGTTTTCGAGGTAAAAGTATTTGAAGCCCGTTGCTTTTTGGGTTTGGAGATTATGCGGCAAACAGATGGTTCCATCTTCCTTCAACAATCTGCTTATGTCAAGAGAATCTTAACGAAGTTCAAGATGAATGACGCGAATCCTGTTACCACACCAGCTGATAGCAGTACCTACAGGGACTTAGTAAATTCTGAGGAAAGAGAACATAATTTTCCGTACAGAGAGGCTGTAGGAAGCCTGATGTACTTGGCTATTGGTAGCAGACCCGACATCTCATATGCACTTGGAGTTGTTAGTAGGCATTTGGAGAAGCCCACTATACACGACGTTACTGCTGTTAAACGCATTATTCGATATGTTAAGGGAACAAGGCTTCATGGTATATATTTTAAATCAAACATTGAACTAACTGTTAGTTGTTTCAGCGATGCTGATTATGCTGGAGATGTTGAGACAAGGCGGTCAACGAGTGGCTTTGTCTTTCTTCTAGGTCAATCACCAATATCATGGTCTTCACAGCGCCAGCAATGTGATGCCCTATCCACAATGGAACCCGAGTATATGACAGGTTCCAACGCAGTGAAGTAGATCATATGGTTGTTACGATTGATGAACGAGCTACTAGCAGAAGGGTGCGGCAAACCAAACCTATATTTGGATAACCAAAGTGTCATCCAATTGGTACGTAAGCCAGAGTACCACAAACGCAGCAATCACATTGAAGTCAAGTACCATTTTATCCGAGAGAAGTTCGCTGAGGGCACATTTGAGATCAACTATAATTCCGACTGAGGATCAGCTTGCCGATATTTTTACGAAGGCACTACCTAAGACTCGTTTTGAATCTTTATGGGAAAGAATTGGTATCATTGATTTTAAGCGTTCTCATATTTCATAAAATGACACATGAATTTAAAAAAGAATTGATTGAAGTTGTTGAATTTTAATATTAACTTGAATATTGATGAAAGTGGGAGTGTTAAGAGAATTCAGCAATATTTTCTTAGTTTCACTTAACGTTAACATATAGCTACCGAGCCACATTCTAATTCGTTTACTCTTTGGCTCTATATATCTATTATCATATACCCACTCTCTCTTGTAAGCTATTGATCACATCACTTATACGTGTACCAAATGAACTATCATATGAAATAAACACTCACTCTAGTTTTGTACTCCATAGTAGTCGGCCGTTTTTGTTCTTACTTTGACAATATTAATTTCGTTTTTGATATGTGACATAAACAACATTAAATTAATAAGGAATGGACATGAAATAAATAACCAAATGAAAATAAAAGAAAGAAAATAAGCGAATGAGAAGATAGATACATTTGATGCTTGCGCAGGGTCATAAGTCCACTAGACAAACGTCCATAATAGACTTTTGGCCTACTTCAGTGGGTTACCTACAAGTCCAAAATTCAATTGTGGGCTTATAACCCAAAAGTTCGCAAGAAATTCTTGTGGACTTTCGACTCATCTGTTGTGGTGTTATGACTCACTGTGGCTTTCTGAGGGTGAAATAAGGCCATACGAATTCATTTACCCAAAGTGCAATAAGGCCAAGTTCTAAAATAAAACCTCGCAGCTACTCCAAATCAAACAGTGACCCCAAGCTGGGGGGTTGCAGGCATAGGCATTGCACTGTTTATGGAATCTACTTGCGATTTCGCAACTAATTAAATAAACAGTGCAATGCATATGTGGGGCATATTGCCCCACTGCAATCCCCCTGCTAATCAATCGCAATCAAAGTACAAAAATAACAGTATAATAACGACAAACGCACTGGAATAATACATCCATACATATAGAAAACATAAATATAAAACGCGTATGTAGCTGTAGATATCTACGTGAAAAACTCTCGAATCTCACTGAAGTGTCTGTAATAACAGGTACTTTGCTCTTGTAAATGTAGAGCAAAATGTATACCGTGTCAGAGCAAATGTAGTTTTCTCTGAGTCGGTACGGTATACATTTTGCTCTACATTTGCATGAGCACACTGTTGTATGTTGCAGAGCGCCCGATGTCTGTGCTGGTATACAGTTTGGCAAAACGCTGCCGGGTATGTGTGAAATCGGCCTTACGTGTGTATGGTCCCCCGGGACCATGTACACGCGGACCGTGTATAAGCGCCACAGCCGGCTTCAAACTTTTTTTTTTGGTCAACGAATATGACTATATTAAGACGAGTGCTACTAAAATCTGACTATCACATCTTAGTTATAGAAGTGAAAAAGTCTTGAGCAATTTTTTTCACTCGTTCCCAAAAAATGTATACGCAAAGTCGGAAATGGTCCCAGGGGACCATGTCGCTAATCCGAGGGTTAAGCACAACTTCGATATATTGAAGAAATCTAAAATGGCCCCCGGATTTCCGGGATTTCCGGGAGGGGAGGGAAAAGGCCATCGCTGATAAACACCGCAGCGCCCTTACTGTGGTGATCCTATTCCGTCCGTGATATTAGAACAAAAAAAAATTGTTTATTTATTTGGCATGTTTTATGCTCTGTTATAGACTTTTACGTGTAGCGGGGACGAAAAGCGCTCGCGCTCCTTGCTATCGACCTTCATTCCTTCCCTTTTCGTTTCGCTCCCATCATAAAGTCTCATCCACTTCTTTGCTTCCCGCCCCTTTGTGTTGCTGCATACGCCCTCTTCATTCCGGCATATCACAAATAATCCAATGGAGTATAATAGAAGACAGTTCATATGTGCCCGTAACAGAGTAAATTCAATTCGTAGCTTTAAGCGCATGTTTATACTAGAAAAGCTTTATCCTTCTCTCAGCTCGAAGGAGCTATGGAGCAATCTGAAGAAAATTGGTGTTACAGAAGACAAAAATAAAAATAAATGCCCGGTGAAGTGATATTGAATTCACGTTTTCCCCAAGATATTTTAAATAGGTCAGTCAGGTCGATGAAATCTAATGCTGTTGGTCCTGATGAAATCTCGCCCAGATTCCTTAAACCCATATTCCCTATTATCCACACTATCATTATAAACTCGAAAGTAACTCTGTCTGTCTGTCTGTCTGTTTGTCTCGCTTTAACGCCAAAACTACTGAACCGATTTAAATGAAATTTGGTACACAGATGGTCTAGAGCCTGAGAATGAACATATTCATTCGCTGTCCAGAAGCAGAGATCTAAGCTGATATCTAAGAAAAGTTGTAACTCTCGAATGCTTTCTAGCTATTAGCTTTGGAATGACTCATCCAAATGAAATAGGATTTTTTTTAATATAAATTTCAATTATGTACAAAGATTTTAAGATATAAACCATCTTTGTAGGTTATCCTGAAGTTGAACAATAAGCATTAAACTATAAATTTTATACAATTCAAAAAAAGTGAAATGTTCGATTGAAGCTAGATCGTTGGATTTTCCCAGCGTTGAGTGGAGGAAATTGTGTGTGTGTGTGCGGCACAAATCTGTTTCTCTCCCTGTACCTTTTGTGTGTGTGATTTTTCTTTCTTTTTTTGTATGCACCTTTTGTAGTTTGTGTTGTTTTTTTTGTGTCGTATGGGATTGAGTAAGATAGTGTATGAAATGTAATTCAGATTGAGAGGGAGTCACACTTGAGACTGTGAGTATATCCATATAATGACCTAACCTAACCATGGGTCAGCTAGTAGATAATAAACCACCAGCTTCACAGTTTAATTATTGTATTTAATACTAGTGAAAAACAAACCCCTTCCAGCCCTTCTGAATACAGGCCAATTGGTATTTTATATTTCTTGTGTAAATAATTTAAAAAAAGTCATCCATGACCAAATCCAAGACTATTTAACCCTAGAATGCATATGGGGTGCGTTCGTACCCCACTTCAAAATTAAAACGGTTATATTTTTAAAAATAAAAGTAGTTATTTTTGAAGAGTGCCATGACTTTTATTTATTTTGTTATTACTTTATACCTGAAAGATGTTTAGTGCATTTTCCCTCTCCGGACTCTAGATATCGTGATCACTGGGGTGTGCTGGCACCCCATATGTGTTAGTGTAATTTTATTTTTAAAAGACAAGTGAATACATTTTTATTAATTTTTGGAACTCTAACAAGGTAAGTTAATGAATCATTTCAGAATTACATGACAAAATGTTCCACAATTGCAGAACTGCAAACTTATTACATTATTTGCACAATATGTCCCGAAATAGAGCCATCCACGATGAGGACGAGATAAGGCAACTCCTTTTGGACATCGGTGACGATATGGACATAGAAGATGAAGCCTGCTTAGATGACGTAGAGCCGGATTCTAAAGAAGTCGATGAAATCATTGCTAGTGATTGCGAAGATAATGAAGAAAATTCAGAAGAAAGGCATCACTTGGAAGTTATTTTAGGAAAAAAAGGATTTCGCTGGACGACACAGCCTTCATCATCAAGTGGTCGGACAGCAGCGAGAAATATTGTTTTAAAAATGCCGGGTTGCAAAGGTGAGGCCAAATTTGTAGCATCAGAGGTTAAAGCATGGAAACTTCTTTTCGATGATGTTGTATTAGAAGCTTTAATTAAAAATACTAATATCGAGATCAGCAACCAACGTCAAAAATGTGTTCCACCAGCCGATTCTCCATCGCCTTCAACTTCTGCTCAACCTCAAACTTCCGGAATCATGGTCGACACAACAAAAGAAGAGATCCGTGCCTTCATCGGTTTACTCTACATTGCTGGAGAGCAAAAACAGGGTCGAAGGAACACCAGAGACATGTGGACTACAAAGTGCTCACCGATATTCCAGGCTATAATTGGGCTCAATAGGTTTGAGTTCTTAATTAATTGTATCCGATTCGATGACAGGGCAACGAGATGTCGCTCGGATAAACTGGCCCCAGTCCGATTCATTTGGGAAAAATTTAATTCAAACTGTTCAAAATATTATACACCCCACGAGTACTATACAATAGATGAGCAGCTTTTGGGATTCAGAGGTAATTGTTCTTTTAAAATGTATATTCCTTCGAAGCCAGATAAGTACGGCATAACAATTATAACGATGTGTGATGCTCGCACATATTATATGGTTTCTGGGATTCCTTACGTTGGGAAAGAAGATCAAATGACCCGATTCCGCTGCAGTTGGTTCGCCAAATTAGTAAAAGCATTCATGGTACGGGAAGTAATTTAACCATGGACAATTGGTTCACATCAATTCAGTTGGTCGAAACAATGCTAACGCAGCATAATCTTACTGTTGTCGGAACGTTGCGAAAAAACAAAGTTGAAGTGCCACCATCCTTCTTACCCAACCGAAAGAGAGAAGTACTCTCTTCTCAATTTGCTTTCAAACACAAACTAACCTTGGTTTCCTATACTCCGAAAAAGGAAAAGGAGTTCTGCTGGTATCTTCCCTTCATAAAAATAACGAAGTTGATTCGGAGACAAGAAAACCCGAGATCATTGAGTTTTATAAGCAGACAAAAGGTGGTGTCGACATGTTGGATCAGCTGGCTAATAATTACTCCGTTGCCAGAAAGACTAGAAGGTGGCCTATGAGATATTTTTATGGTATGCTCGATCAGGCGGGAATCAATGCAATGGTTCTGTATTCGATGGGAAACAACTATAAAAATAAAAAGTATAAGCGGAGCATCTTTTTGCATTATTTAGGTTTGTCTTTGGCAAAACAATACATGCAAAAGCGGTTGGAACAAACTATGCACAGTCATTTGAGAGGTACCATCGAAAAAGTTCTTTGAGAATCAATGGAAGGCGATCCTCAGCATTGCGAGGATATTTTAATAAGAGAACCTCAAAAGAAGATTCCAAAGCAGGGAAGGTGCTTTTTATGTCCTAGGACATGTGATAAAAAGACAAAAACGGCGTGCAGTATTTGCCAAAGGCAAATTTGCCAAGATCACCGCTTCGAAGTATGCTATAGCTGTCTTTATATGTTGAAAAAAAGGATTGAAAATATATGCGGGTAAGACTTACAAAATTAAAACTTTTTACATATTATTTACAATTTTACAATTTATTTGCATGATTTGTGTTTGTGTTAGTATTTTATAGGTACATAATTATTGTATTTTTAATTTTTTTGTCCGTACTAACACCTGCACTAAATGATGAGCCTGTGGGAGCACTTTAAGTGCAGGCAAATTTCTGCT
Source organism: Portevinia maculata (assembly GCA_949715645.1). Taxonomy (NCBI): domain Eukaryota; kingdom Metazoa; phylum Arthropoda; class Insecta; order Diptera; family Syrphidae; genus Portevinia; species Portevinia maculata. The sequence continues at coordinate 181,972,160 of OX454527.1, forward strand.
CCTGATAGTTGCTTGCTTTAAGCACTCCACGACACAGAACTGATAGTGTATACTTATGTTGCCATATATATCTTCTTTCAGAAACAAGAAAAAAATTTAAAGATCCAAGCTTAAGAAGCTACATTTTCTTGGATTTTTTGAAATCCCATATGGTCACACCACTAAATAACCTCTTTGTTTATTATTTTTTTAATTACTAAGGCTGTGAATGAAATGTATTTTTTTTGTTAATTTAGTTAATAAATACATTATTTTATAATAAAATAAATAAATTTTATAGGATTGTGTTATAAGTTGCTGGCATTTTTAACCCAAAGTAATGGGGTGCTCAGGAACCCCATATGCGTTAACGTTATTCAAAAACCCTTATGCATTCTAGGGTTAAATGAAAACAATTTACATACGAAAATACCACAGGGCTCAGTATTGGGTCCACTATTATTGTCGTTGTTTATAAATGACCTTCCCGATGTCATTGCCAAAATCATGCTGATGATGTGGTACTTCACATTTTTAGTGCAATTGGTCTTATGTAGGACTGTATAGTAAGATTGAATGACGATTTAAGTCTTATTTTCACTGAATGAGGATTTAAGTGTTATTCTCACTTGATCTAATGCTAACGGTCAACACGATTGGACATATTTACTCTTGAGTACGAGCTTTGATATCTTCCTCGGACTTCAACCAATATGAGAATATACCTCGTTAAGTCATTAATTATGCCATACTTCATTTTTAACTGTTCAGTGTATCCAATTCTGGATTGTGAGTATTAGCGCAAACTTAATGTTGCTCTAAGTGACTATTCGATTTACAGTATTCCGAAGCATTACAGTGTATCATATTTACAACATACTTCATGTTACTTTTCAAGCTTCATGATATCATATACAATAGATGTTCTAATTATGTAGAATTAGCTTTCAAATGAATTGCACTGAACTGCTGCACCGACAGTCTTTAAGAGGAAACTATTTTTGCACTTCTCAAATCAAATATGTATAAGTGTGTAAGTGTATTGCCCTTTTTACGTATTTTTTGTAATTTTCTTTTTTTTCTGATTTTTTTTGTATTGTTTTAAAAAAAACTTTAATTATTGCATTATAAGATTTGTGAAATGATATTAAATATAAAACCTAGCTTCAAACATTATTCAACAACTTATTTTATTATCAAGACTATACTACCTAAATATTTTTCGAAATAAATGAAATATGAAATGAAAATAAATGAACATAAAAAAAAAAATCCTAGGGTTAACGTATATGTCAACTTTTCTGCACCAGTCAGCAACGATGTTAAGAGACCTCTGAAAGCCATCTGAGATTGTTTGTTTTGAATTTACCTCTGATTAAGATAGCGATATCGTCTGCAAATCTTTGAACATAGTAGTTTTCATTGCGGAGTATGACCCTTCCTGCTAGGATGCATTAAATCTATTTACATGATTTATAGTCTACCGCAGTGTTTTGAATGTATCGCTGGATCTGAGCGTGATCCCTTCTATCGAATGTGCCCTCAATAGCGGGAATGCAGCCAACGGCTACCTCCTTATCCGTTATTTATTTCCCTTTCATGGAGGTTAAGCTCTGAAGAGCTTGGGTGGTTTCTCTGGCTGATATGCATTGTATTGGATTTTATGGAGGGGATTCAATTGAAGGGCCCCATCTCTGATTATGGCTATCTAGGACATTTTTCATGGTTTTGGAGAGGGAAATAGAGAGATGATGCAGCGGCCCAGTGAGCCTACCTTTTTTTTTTTTTTTTTTTTTTTAAATAAAAGGAAATCCAAATCCCAGAGCACTCAGACTCGGTAACGTTCCATTGTACTACCAGGCAGAAATCCTCCTTTTGGTGTAGAGGCATGTGATTGGGTGGCGTATGTTGTTGTTCCCCATGGGGATTGAACCTGCACCGCACGGGTCACAAGCCAACACACTAACCTCTACACCGTCGCCACCCTTTAGGGATATATCTAACAATCATTTCCCTTTAACTACTTGGAATGTACTTCCCACGCATAGAAAGCTCTACATATATTTATTGGATGAAAGATGATGAGTGGGATGCACTTTTGGAGTACATCCGGGAAGATTCCGTCAACTCCCGGTGCTTTATATGTGATTACTTCACACAGAGCAAACAATAGATTATAGTCAACAGTGACTATCACCTATCACCTTATCCGATTCCACCCCAAATTATCTTGGTACTGGTTTCAAGACATTTATTGCAGATGTCTAATATTCTCATCCCGCTGCTGCAGGGGGATAGAGTGCTTAAAAAACTAGAAGCACTAACCAAAATATCGCTTCAAATCCATTTTTGTATGCACCAAACCAAGATTCAGTTGTTACTTTAACCAAACTCAAATCAATTAGCTATAATTTTAAATGCCTTTATATGTACTTATTAAATTTAACCATCTACAACGAAGTAATAGGATAATCTTCTCTGTGCATAAATCACAAGATTTATGATGAAATACAACATCTCACAAAGGATACCCCTCACAATAAGGGAGCCAAAGTGCAATGATCTTCATGAAAGGAATTACCTACAATGTCAGCTTTACGGACATTTAATAACTTCTACAGAATAACGTTCATTTCGGTGCAATACCTCCGCACAAGTTTATGATGTCTTAAGAGCAATTTCCGACTGCAATCCAAATTGAATTTTTCCTCCACATCTAATCGGATAACGAAATTAATCCCCTTAAAGCCGAATGAGAGGAAAAAGCCTATAAAATGAATAAGTGCCATGGCGGTCATGACGGCCAAAAAGCTAGCAAAAGTAGGTAATCATTTTTCTGCATTTTCAACAACTCCCTGTGTGCGTTCCTTTTCAAGGAGTGGCACCGTTTCGCGCAACTTACGTAAGCCCTCTTGCCTTAGTCAATTTTTCATAAAGTCGCAGTTTTTAATCCAGTTCACTTTACCGAGCGGGATGCCCTACACCACCATCATACGCACTTAGACAGAAACACTAAATTACCATAAATGGTAATCATAACTTTTCAAACGCAATCCACAGGTGATTTTAAATAACATACCGGTCACAAATGTCAGAACTCGGCGACTCCACAAGGTGTGCTAAGGTGATTGAAATCAGCTGCTTCTCTTCGTTTTTATATATACCTATATATATTTTTTTTTGTGTATAAAGTGAAAAAGATTCGAAATTTAATGGAATCAGATCGTTTGCTTGACGGTGTTTGGCTGTTTATATTAGATCCAGATCGGCGATGCTGGCAGTTCTGACATACACCATCCGTTTGGGAATTAGCATAAAATCCACTTCTGCATGGCTTTCATATCATTACCATTTGTGGCCAAGCCCAAGAGTTGGGGATGTCTGTGATTTCGTGCGCACTCCGACCGATATATTTTTCGACTTTAATTTTCAATCGCCCGATCGATTTTATGACACTGATGACACTTTATTATTGATCCACAAAAACGGAGACCAAACACACCGGCATACCGACAGCTAACATATGCAGATCGAGGTAGCTATAGATTATCTTAACACCAAAACACTATGGAGTAGGGGTACCCTTATCGGACATTTGGAGCCATCATTTCGATTTGAATGCCATGGTTGATCCATAAAAATCCATAAAATTTCGAAAATGATTCCCAATTGGTGTCGCTTCGGGGTTATTTGTTACGATTACATGGGCTTGCACTCTCGCTCGAACCAGGACCACACACCTCGAATGTGTATCGATCGTTAAAAGGATTATTGGCACAATTCTCGGTTTCTATTTCCTAGTTTTCTCCTCTCCGTGTATTGCAGATAAACTGAGTTGGTCAGTCTGGACTGGTTTTTGGAGAGTTTTGATGTGGGGTCCGGATTGGAAATAACTTTTTATGACGCATAATCTGGCATTGATTCCGATTTTATTGTTAAATATGTTCAGTGTTTGTTGTCACTAATGCATATCTGATATTTTTATATTAAGTGACGGTACGAGTTCCATGGGAATCGGAGTAGCCACGACTGTTTGGTAGGAATATAATTGGTCATATTCTATAAATTACTGAGACTATTTGAGACTAGATTTTGTGGGAGAGGAAATTCTGATTAATGGAAACAACTTCGAAAGGAATTTTATTCCATAAAGAAGCTGTTAAAAAGTTAAGTTTGTTGAACTTCATCGACCATTTGAGTTTGTTTGGAGAAGCAAGTTGCGCCTTTCAGTTATTCGTACATAAGTATTGAAATTGAGCGCAAACTAATCTTGTTTTTTTTATTTATAGTAATTGCGTTGTACTTCTGACCCATATAGGTATTACGAAAGTCTGAAAACCATCCCAGAGTGTAATTTGTCATGAGAAGCTTCTCATATTATCCGATTGTAATCGGGGTACAATTGATCCCTGCTATTTGCGCCCAAACTATAACCTTGCACACAAATGGTTGGAGGCGCTACAAAGAAGTCATTGGTGTCGCAAGAGGTGGGAAATACGTGCGTTGTTATTAGGCCTCGTCGTGATTTGATTTTGAGATCCACTCGGTCAGTAGTCGCACTTACTACCGAGCTACTGTGCCAAGATAGTTTGAAACATGCCTTCATATTGGCCGCGGACGGTTAAAAGTAGTGTCAAGATAGCCTTCTATCACTAATTTCGAGACTTAACAACTTAATTAATTAGTGTAAAAAATTTAAACATCCACTTATTTTAAATGAAGGTAATGTTCTTTAAAAGTAGGCATAGACAAACTCTCATCTGAGTGTTGTGGAGTACGCACGTAACGATAAAATTGCCTCGATAATAATAATCCAAGTCTCAAACTATGAATAGAAATTGTCTTTGCGAAGAAAGGTTGATCGAAGTGATCCAACTAAAACCGAGTGTTGTGACTGCAGTGTTGTTTTTCATGGAAGCTGTGTACAATTGAAACACGCCGATATTGAAATTCATATAAAATAATAACTGAAGATACTCACACTGCATTTCGCTACGAAGGCGGTCTATATCCACAGACAGTCTAACCATACCCATCCCTTTCCCTCAAATAAAACCTTCAGAGGAACATCACAACAAAGGAGAAAAGCCCATATCTATCCCTGTCCCTTCAAAAGAAACAATAATAAATCAACCTAAAGTAATTGATATTACCATCCAAGTGGTCTATAATGAACTTTTAGAACTAAAAAACATAAACCAAGATTTCATCTTTCAGTTAAATGAACTCCAAACTGAAAATTCCGAGCTAAAATCCAAAGTGAGTGTACTGCAAGAAAGAGTCCAATGGTTGGAGCAAGCGAATCTCTCTAATACCTTGGAAATTGTAAATGTGCCAAATGTTGCAAATTGTTGAAAATTGTTCGCGATGGTATTTACTTAGGCACATATTACAGATTTATTATTAGAAAATAATGGTTCACGGTTTACGCATAAGGTTTATGTTTATGAAATTAAATGTTTTTTTTTATTTGAGTTAATTGAATGAAAGGTAAATTGCGTTTTTTTTTATAATTTGCTTACGCTAAGTTTAAATAAATTGCATAATGCAGACTTAAGTAAAGAATAAAGTTAATCTCAACACAAAAATACTGGGTGATCATCACGACGGTACCAACATCTACCTCAACGACAGCATGACTGCTCAGACAAGAGAGCTTCTCAATGCGGCGAAGAAAACAAAAGTGGACAACAAATTCAAATACATGTGGATGAGAAACAACGCTATATTTGCGAAAACAAGAAGGAGACAATGCAATTAGAGTGAGATGTATAGAAGACCTTAATTTTCTTTAATTTTGTCAGTTTTTTCTGTACTTAATTTTGTAAACAAAACTACAATGCATTTATCTCCTTCAAATTATGCAAAACATTGTGAAAGCGCGTAGCATGCGCACTAAATTTTGATGATGATTTTAATATTTTATCTGAAATATGGGTTTATGACGATGAGCTATCTATCTATAATATTTTGGGCTATGAACTTTTCGGCAACTGCAATAATTCTTATAGGGCAGGTGGTGTTGCAGTGTTTATAATGAGTTCGTATGCACATTAATACGAGCCGTCCCGATACGATGCAAATAAATTTTCCGATGAGCAATGAACAATTTACAATTCTCTGCGTGTATCGTATACATGAGAATAATCTGAATAAAAATATATTCATTCATCAGATGGATGATATTCTTAGAGGTATAAAATCGAAGAATTTACTGATTTTGGGAGACATAAACATCGACATCTTAGAAATTAATCATGACTGCAGCAACTATTTGCTTCATATATCATCTTATGGGCTCAATTCATTCGTAAATGAACCAACTCGAATAACAGATGAAACTCAGACGTGTATAGATCACATATTTGTAAGATTTCATAAGAAATTTAAACACAAAATCTCTAGTGATGTTATGGACTGTAAAATTACACATCATTGCCTGATAAGCCTAAAATTAGATGATTTAATACCAAATAATTCAGGTGGTACTAATTGGTACATTCCATTTCCGACAAAATAAATAGTTGATTTCAAAAAACTTAATAATGATTTAAAATTTGAATTTTGGAAAGAGGTCTATGAAGAAGCAGACTCTTCGCTAGCCTTCGATAACTTTTTGAACGTTAATATTAAGCAGTGCCGCTCTGCTCTCAGAGAGGATGTAAATTAACTTGTTGGTGCAGATTCTGTGATTGAAATTGTACCTTTTCAGACAGTTGTCCGTAAATGTTATTCCAAGTAATTCATTCCTATCTAGTTCGTGAAACCGGTCTGTGTGGATAAGTTTGAAGTTGCTTTCATCTACTCAGACGAGCGTATTGGCGTTTGCCATTGCTTCTTTTAGTATATATAGATGAGGAGGGAGGAGTTTCAGTAGAACTTCCAAAGCAACGGCAGGTGCAGTTTTCATTGTACCCGATGTACACACACAGGCTAGTCTTTGCAATTTGTTGAGCTTAGGTTAGGTTAGGTTTCCGGGTTGATGGAACAGAGGGAATCTGTTACACCACACTTAGGTCCATGTGGTCCCATTGTGACGCCCTTTGTTGTGATTGTTGGTCTCGCTGTTCTGGCCTTGGTCCTTCGTCCTTGGTTTTCTTCCCTACTCCAAGTTGTCCAGCCATTTGGATGTCCTTCTAAATCTGTAAAGATTCGAGAGTGAGACATCAGAAAGTTCTTGAATGTCTTGGAAGAACTATCTTCCAAGTGATCTGTTCCACAGGTGACATAGGCTTGGACAGTGACAGAGAAAGTGAGGAGATTCCTCATGGGTTTCTTTATCACCGCAGCCTCTACAGATGTCGTCACCCTTGAGATTTAGTTTCATTGTGTTGTTCCTTAGCAGGTTGTGGCAGGTAAGAGTTACAATCAACTTTGATAGCGATGTCCTGTCGTAACTTAAAAGTCTGTTGGCTCGGCCCTTATCATATTTTGGCCACAGTTTGCGGGTTATGTCACAAGTGGCTAGTGACATCCACCTATTATTGGCTTTCATTCCAGACCCTTTGCTGACAAATTCCTTGCCAATTCATCAGCTCGCTCATTGGCGGATATGTCCTTGTGTCCAAGGAACAAGCAAAGACTCATCCTATGCTGCGTACGAAGAGCTTTGAGCTCCCCGCGGCAACGGCGAACAAGCAGAGACTTGATTTCGGTGACACCACTTTAATGGCCGCTTGGCTATCAATAAATATGGTAATATCACTACGTGGTATCGCCATCATTGGTACCATACTTGCAACTTCAGTAATTGCTAGGATTTCTGCTTGGAGTACACTACAGTGATCAGGTAATCTAATCGATCTGTTAATGTTTAATTCCTCTGAAAATAACATCGCCCATTCTACAGTCCATCTTTGACCAGTGGTTGGGGTTGTTCTCATTTCACTGGTTGTACCTATATATGCCAGTCTTTGTATTTTTGTCATCACCTTAAGAATGGCTGCCTTGTCCGTGGCTTGACATCAGACTAAGCTGCCGTCTGTCATCGACATTTGGCTTCTAACTCAGCTTCCTGTCGAGTACAATTCCTTGATATTTTGCACTCTCCGCCACCTTCAGGGGTATTCCCTCAATTTCTGCTGGTTTGAATTCTGGTATTCTTCTTTTATTAGTGAACAACACCATTTCAGTCTTTTGTGGATCGATCCCAAGACCGCATTGTTTTGTCCCCGTAGTGAGTGTCAGAAGGGAGTTTCCTAATAGTTCGCTCAGAGTTGATAGGAATTTTCCTGTCGCAAGCAATACTACGTCATCAGCGTATGCAATTGCTTTGACTCCTCTGTTTTTTAGTATTTTATTAACGACAAGGACCCAGAGTAAGGGGAATATGATTCCACATTGTGGTGTGCCTCTGAACGTAACGACTCTTAGGTCACTATCGCCTAGTGTTGCATTGATATACCTTGCATTGAGCAGGCTCATAATAACCTTAGTGAGACACTGATCGACGTTGGAGTTCTGCAATGCTCTTTCCACTGCTCGTGATTTCACATTGTTGAATGCTCCTTCCATTTCTAAGAACGCTGCAAGTGTGTATTCTTTGTCCTTGAGAGACATTTCTATAGTGCTGAAGACGTCGTGTAGCGCCGTTTCCACTCATTTGCCTTTAATGTAAGCGTATTGGGCGGTAAAGATCGCGCTGTAATCGAGTCGACTGCGAATATGGATGTTCATTAGCTTTTCCAACGCTTTAAGGATGAAAGATATCAGAATTATCGGTCTGAAGTTCTTGGCATTGATGTGACTAGGTTTTCCTGCCTTGGGAATGAATACCAAATTCACTTCACGACAGGCTTTGGGAATGTAGCCGCATTCCAAACTTCGTGTAAAAAGTCGTTTTAGAACCGTTAAGATGACGGTCTTTGTCTTCTGGAGCATAGTTGGAAAAATCCCATCTCTCCCAGGTGATTTGAAGGGAGATAATGTATCAGTTGCCCAGTTTAGCTTTTCTTCGGTTATTACTCCTTCTGGAACCGCTGATACACTTATAGGAGTAATGTCCTCCTCTATACTTGGAGTGCACCCCGGAAAGTTTTTTTTTTGTTTTATAATTTGCTAAAGGGATTAAGTGACACAGTACCCTTATAATGGTAACCACAGCGCAGACATTTGTTGTTTGTTGCTGCAAGTACATACCACCCAGCATAATGAGTATTGCCTGTTTTCAAGTGCTACTTACTGCATGAAAGAATAGAAGAATAGGAAAGAAGTTTGGTGCGATGTAATTTTTTTCCCCACAGTTGGCGCCTGAATTGCTTTAGGGAAATCTGTTTATGTTGTGTGTACCTATTCAATTTATAAAAATCATGGCCCTGGTCGGGATTCGAACGCACGACCTGCTTTTTTTTTTTTAAAATATCTTTTGTGTCACAAGGTTGACTTACACCAAAAGGCGACTGTCTTCCCTAATGAAACTCAGCACGTCTTTGGTGGTAGAGTTGCGAAGCTCCACCAGTGATAACAGCTCTCTGTGGAGAAGGCGTCGTCTCAACCAATGCAGAGCAGGGCATTCACAGATTATGTGTTCTGAGGTTTCCTCGTCCTCCATGCAGAATCTACATACTGACGTTGGACAAAGATATATTTTGTTGAGATGATATCTCAGACCGCAGTGGCCAGTGAGAAAGCCAACCAGCAATCTAATGTTTTCCTTATTTAGTGTAAGGATTTCCTTATAGGAGTAGGGCTTAATCAAGCGTTTAGTCTGTCTCAGACCAGGGGTGCTTTCCCAATGTTAAAGACGAGTCTGTTGCTCCCAATCTTTGATAAGCCCTAGAGCAGTAGTCCAGTTGACACTGCAGTACGGCTCGGGGCCGACGAACGCGGCTTCAGAACCAGCTCTAGCGAGCTCATCTGCAGATTCATTCCCTACAAAACCTCGGTGGCCAGGCACCCATCCGAGTTTAACTTTGTTGGTTTTAGCCAGCTTTTGTAAGGCGCAGCAGCAGTTTCTTACAGTCAGAGAGTCTTTTGTGTTGGACGACAGTGCCTGAAGTGCCGCCTGACTGTCTGAAAAGATATGTATCTTTGCGCCCTTAATTCCTTTGTTGGAGTTTAAGACAGCGCAGATCTCAATGGCATGGATTTCCGCCTGGAACCCTATGGGGGGCACATCCCCATAGGTATTGAGACCTTGGTGTTGGGTCCAAAGACACCAGCACCAACTCCAGAATCCATTTTTGATCCGTCGGTGTACCATACCAGACTTTTTGGGTCCACAGCTGGAACTCCCGAGATCCATTTAGCACGGTCTAGTATTTCTACCTCAAATAGTTTGTCGAAACTATATTCCCTTACCATTAAGTCAGGGATGGTGTAAAACATGCCCACATTTTGGATTGAGTTGAGTATTTTCAGGTGACTCACATGGTCATTTGAGTTACAGTTGTATTCAAGCTGAAGCTTGATAGCAATTCTAGCAGCCGTCTTCTGAATGAATACTTGTAACGGTGGTAGTCCAATAATGGCTTCAAGTGCTACCGTAGGACATGTGCGCATGGCACCAGTTATTCCCAGACAGGCAACACGTTGTAGCTTTTGGAGTCTGTTAGCCGTAGTACGTTCAAGTACTTTTGGCCACCACACGATGGAGGCGTACGTGATGATGGGTCTTACCATCATGGTGTACAGCCAGTGTATCATTCTGGGGTTAAGACCCCCAGTTCTGCCGTATAGGCGTCTACAGGCCCACATAGCTCTTGTGGCACGCTCAGTGGCGGCCTATATGTGTGAGTTCCAATTTAGTTTCCTATCCAGGATGACTCCCAGATATTTGACCTCATTGGAGTAACTCAATGGTGTACTACTTACGGTGATAGGTTCAAAGTTAACCAATCTTTTTAGTGTAAAATGTAGGACCTTTTTTGTTGTTTCAAGGACCTTTTAGGCAAATAACATTGAACACAGATATACCATGCGGATTCTAATGACATTTTGGAAAAATATTCTGTTTTCGACTATTAAGGACGTTTTTTGTTGTTTCAAGGACCTCTTAGTCAAATAACATTGAACACAGATACACCGCGTGGATTCAAATGATATTTTGGAAAAATATCCTTTTTTCAAGTTTTAAGGACCTTTTTTGTTGTTGCAAGGACCTCTTAGTCAAATAACATTGAACACAGATATACCGTGTGGATTCAAATGATATTTTGGAAAAATATCCATTTTTCAAGTTTTAAGGACCTTTTTTGTTGTTGCAAGGACCTCTTAGTCAGATAACATTGAACACAATATACTCAGCGGTTTCCTAGGAGTTATTGAAATTTTTTTTTTTTTTCGGGCTTAAGGACCTTATTTGGTGCTCAAGGACCACTTGGTAAATAACTTTATGACAACTAAAAGTGCCATTCTTAAATCCGCCGTCGGTTACCGAAGTACAAATCGATATTTTTCCTCTTACCTTCAACTGATGTACAACAAACCTCAATTATTCAAAACAAATCTACTTCCACACAATTTCCCGGTGTTTCGTAAGGACATAATAGTCTCTAAAATTGAACATACATAATTAAAACTGGAAAATGTATAACGAAATAAAAGAATTGGTCCTGTGCATTTTTTCGTTAAATTGTTGGAAAAAAGTTATAAGTTATGTTTATTCGATAGCTAAAAAGCTAAAACTAAAGCTAATTATTGTTAGTTACACTCTGGCAACTAATTTTTCACAACTAAACACGCTTAGTTACACATCGCAAATAATAACTAATTTGGTTCCAAAATTTGTGGCAACTACAACTAAAATTTTGGTTTAGCTATGTACGTTCAAAGAAACTACAGCTAATTTAGCTGTAGCTTTTTAGTTATTAGTTAAGCTAACTTTTGTGCAACTCTGGTTGCAAGTGAGTTTTTGGTCAATGGTAACACCCAGATATTTCACTTCAGTTGAAAACTCTATCTTTTCACCAAATACAGAGTGTTAGGTTTATTAGTTTCTCTATTTTTCTTCTTCTAGTGAAATGTACTTACGATATTACTCCTCCTGTGGTTCAGAGCTCTCTGGAGGCGATCTGGAGTGTTTCTTGAAATTTGACTCTGATTAGGATAGTGATGTCGTCGGCATACCCTATAGTAACCAACCCTGGTAAGTGTAAACAGGCGTTCATTAACTACGATGGACAATAGTAGGGGGAAGAAGACCCCGCCTTGTGGCAGCCTTTCGAAGCAATTACCCTGAGTTGGGTGCTACGCTAGTGAAGGGTGTTATAATTTTTACTATTAATATATTAAATGCCTTAATATTGCTCGTATACCCCTAAAAATTCGTATATTTGTGATCAGCATCGAATGTTATATTGATGTAGCTATGTCCGACCATCCGCCACCAATTTTTAGGCCCAAAATTCAAGATACAAAGCTGAAATTTGTCAATGGGCCCGAAATAATCAGATGTAAAAACTTTTTAAATCGGCTCACTGACATGCCCACAATTAAAAAAAAAAGTTTTTCAATACCAAAATGGGAAAGGCAAGAACAGAAGAAGAAATTTTCAGAAGCTTCTAGATAAAATTAGGTCAAACGCCTCCCAAAAATAGGCGTGACAAGGCAATTTTGTCGAAACGCCTCTCAAAATCTCATAAAAGTACCATCACCACCCCCATGATAACGTCACAAACCTCAACGTGGGCCAGAAGAAACCTATTACAACTAATAGTTATATTGTGCAAATTTAATAAGTAGTTCATAGGTTAGATAATCAAAATTTCGTGTGAAGTGCACTTGTACCTCAGTATGGTCACTTTTTTGCCTGCAAGTGAAAAGTTTATGTATCTTGTTCTCCAAGGATCACCACTATGATGTTAATTAAGTAATTCGTAACGAGCGTTATTATCCCGTTACTAATTTAAATCAAGTCAAGGCAAACAAATAATATTCCTTCCTGACCATGCGCAATACATTTTCTGTTGGTTTTTATTTTGGTTAGTTGACGCGTGCAAAATGGATTTGACAGGGTTCTTGCTTAATGATGTAAGCTACACAGCACGGGCATGAAGAAAATGAGGAGGCATATGATGCGGAAATAAAGAAATGTCCCTAAAAACATAAAAAAATTGGATGAATTGAGTTTATACAAAAGCAATGCAATTAAAAATAGAGTAACATTTTCTTATGCGTCAACGAAAATAATTCTTTTTTTTTCGTCTAAAATGTTTGAATAAAACTAAGGAAAAATATTGCAATACACTGGTAAAATGCCTCAAATTGTTTCGTTACATTTTTATACCCTATTCTAAGGGTAGGTATATTAATTTTGACGCATAGTTTGTAACATACCTTAATATTGCCCGTAGACCCCTAAAAGTTACTATATTTATGATCAGCATCGATAGTAATGTCGATCTAGCCATGTCCGTCCGTCCGTCCGTCCGTCAGTCGGCAAAAATTAGGCCTTTAAACTGGACCTAGAGAGCTGAAATTTTAACCATATACTCTCTAGGGTCCCGAAATAATCAAGTTTACGAATTTTTGAAATCCGCCCACAGACACAACACGCCCACAAACTCAAAAAAACAAAATTTTGGAAAAAATCGAATTTTGAGCTAGAAAGCTAAAATTTATATATGATCTATGACTCCTAAAACTGCTCGGGATAAAAAAATTTCAAAATCCGCCCACTGACACGCCCACAATTTAAAAAAATCTTTTTTTGAAAATCCAAAGTTTGAGCTAGGGAGCTGAAATTTATAATATACACTTTCTAGGGGCCCTTTATGCTCATGTGTTAATTTTTTTTTAAATCCGCCTACTGACACGCCCACAATTAAATAAAACAATTTTATTGAAACACCCAAGTTTGAGCTAGGGAGGGTTTTTTTTGATAAAATCCTTTAAATGTTATATAACAAAATATGTAGAGCGATCATAACAATTCAACCATACTTAGACTTTTGTCACGCCCACTTATGAGGGATTGGAATAAGAATAGGGTATCCAACAGTTCGCCCAAGCGGACTGTAGCCCGTCCCTATGTTTCTTTATAATTTCCTCACGCCAAAGGTTTTTTTCCGTAATTGTTACAGTTCCCTTATTGTGCTATGAACACAGCGCAAGCATTAAATGTACAAAATTAGGTTGATCCATAACTTGAAGTTGCTGGTAGTCCGTACTTGCTTGCATGCTCCGATTTTTATAAATTAGTGTTTTACCTTTTTACTTAAATGAGTGCAGGTACTTACAATGATTATTTTTTTTTTTTGCTTTTTTCATACTCTTTCAAGTAAAACTTCTTTACGCACGCTTGACTTGGGGAGTAAGCTGGTGAATGCGACACGGAAGTGTAGACCAATGTAGACTTTTGGCGTAACGGAAGGGCAGCCAAACGTAGACTTCCGGCGTAACGGAAGTGTAGACAAAAGTAAATTCTTTTGTTACAACCCATACAATTTAGTCGGCGGAAAATTTCGTGGAATGTGTAAACACCCTTGAATCTCCTCAATAGAGGGCAATACTGAGCTCATCATCTATCCAAACCGATCCATAGGAGAAAGCTATATTTACAACAGTTGCCGACAGATGGAATTTACGGGAAGTGAATAAAGTCATTGTGTCCATGAATCGCAGTTAATTAGTTGGAAATATAGAGCGTCACCATCATCGTCAGATTTTCAGGTCGGACGGCAAAAAACCAAAGTTTTAGCTAGAGAGCTGAAATTTATAATATAGACTCTCCAGGGGCTCTTGATGCTCATGTGTAATTTTTTTCAAAATTCACCTACTGACACGCCCACAATTCAAATTAGATAGAGCGAAAGAAGTTTTACTTTAGTCGTGTGGTCTTAAGCACACTAATTTTTTTTTATTAAACTTATTTTTTGGTCAACAAAAATGGCATTGTTTTCAGTATTTTATATACTTTTTTTTAATTATTATTTATTTATCTTTTTTTAATTCATATACATACATAATGTGTGTACTGTACGTGTACATATTATGTAGAATGATTTAAGTGAGTGAACACCACTTACTTAAGGACAAAATATTATATTTTCACCAGAGGGTGAAGATTCGATCCGATACAAAACCTGGAATAATAAACTAAGTTGATGAAGTTTCAAATACATTTGTACGGAATAACTACCTCATTCAACTTTGTGGTTTTCATATAAGACTGGATAAAGAGAATAGTGACCTTAGTTGAATTAGTATTAAATGCTGTTTTTTATAGGGAATAACAGCCTAACTCGAGTTAGTTTTTTTACCTTGCAGAGTTTAATAAGACAATATAACCCTAAGTAATATTTTTGGCAATAAAATTTTAATGAGCCAATTTTTTGTAATAATTATTTATAAGAAAATATTTAAAGCCGTAAAATGCTATCAATATAGTGAAACAAAGCATTAAAAAGAACATTTATTGATTTGTAGTAAGGAATTGAATCTTTAAGTAACTCTCCTGAAGAGTAAGAAAAACCGACTTAGGCGGTTATGTCCTTGTGACCACCGATTTGTATTGCTGTTCACAAATCGCATTAGCACCTAGCAATGTTATATTTCATTGCATGCTTTTCGGTGCTACTTAGGTTAGGTTAGGTTAGATTTGAAGGGAAGTGCACAGCAATTGCTGTGCTTGCACGGGGGCCCATTGGTCCATTGTGATCCCTTTTTGTTTATCGTGGTAAAAAACTTCACTTATAATAAAAACACTTACCATACTTCGTTTAAATTATTCTTGCTGGTTGGCCTATTGGAACCAACCTGTTTTCTTGACAAACCTGATTGTGTCCGTCAGTGGTACCTGCGCTACGTCCTCTAAGTCTTCGAAAAATCTGTTACCGAGATAGCGAAGTCGAGATGTCTGGAGGTTTGGGCACTCGCAGAGCAGGTGTTTGATGGTCTCGGTTTCTTCTGTATCCTGAGAGCTCCTGCAGTAGTCTGGTGAGCTAATGCCCAGCCTGTTTGCCATTATGCCTATGGTGCAGTGGCCGGTCAGTACGCCAGTAAGGATACGTATTTCTTGTTTATTCATTCCCAGAATGTGTTTTGTTTTTCTCTCGTCGATTCTTGGCCATAGGCTGCGAGATATAACACAGTCGTTCCTTTGGGACCAGGTAGTGTTAATTTGTTCCCTCCGTTTTTGGTCAATGTTTCTTTTTGCTGCACTAATTGGGATGTCTATTGACGTAATGGCGTCCATTGCTTCAAGTTCTGACCCTGTTCTTGCTAGCTCGTCTGCCTTTTCATTCCCCACGATGTCGCTATGACCGGGGACCCAGCAGAGGGTGATCCTGTGTCGTTCGCCTATTTCGGGGTTTTAGGCAGGTCGGTGCTACTTACATTAGAAAGAATAGAGACTTTTATTTTTGAAAAAAACCGAACAGGCGAACTTTTGGATACACTATTCCTATTCCTATTCATATCCCCTAAAAGTGGAGAAAAAACTACGCATGGGCGAATTAAACAATCAAGCATGACTGTGATGAGTTTGATAATACTGTTTTTTTTGTTGATTGTGAGCATGTCAGTTTGCGGATTTTAAAAATCTTTTCACTTGATCGTTTTTGGCCCCTAGACAGTTTTATAGTTCAGCTTTTTAGCTCTACTTTTACATAACTTACGATGCTAATCATAATTGTAGTAACTTTCAGGGGTCTATGAATAATATTAAGTTATGTTACAAACTATGAGTCAAAGTAGGAATACCCTTTTTTTGCCGGGGTGTGTGAGGCTTTCTGCACTGGAGCACTCAGACTCAATACTGGTCCATTGTACTACCAGGCAGACACACCACATTTTACTGTGGGAGTTTACTCGTTTTTCTAAGAAAAACGCGAAGGCGCTTCAATGATAAGGAGCTTAGGTTTACAGCACTCACCATATCCGCACCAAATACCTGCCACCTGATACGAGCAACAGCAGGACAATCACAGAGGAAATGTTCCGCAGTGTCGTCGCTTTCTCCACAGGCTTCGCAGTTGGTGGTATCGCTTAGGCCTAGCACCTTAAGGTGCTTGGCAAAAGCGTAGTGTCCCGTAAGAACGCCAGTAGTCTGTCTGTAGTCTTTTCTGTTGAGAGACAAAAAGAATACCGCGGATTTCCTACAGACGTCGGGGGGAATTTGCTTAGTCTGTCTGCACCCTCGAAAGTCATGCCAACGGCGATTGTGTTCATATGAAACCCAACCGTCAATGGAAGCCCTGACTGAGGACGCAGGCAGACAAATCGCTGATTCAGGTCCTGAGAAGTCCCCCTCTGAGCCCTGTCTAGCAAGTTCATCGGAGATCTCATTTCCCGTGATCCCGTTATGACCCGGGACCCAGACAAATCTAAGTGAATTCAGCCTTCCGACCGAATTCAGAGATCTCTTGCATTCACCGACTATTTTCTAGGCGGTTAAGGGGTCGAGCAAGGCCTTAAGCGCAGCCTGACTGTCGCTACAGACGCAGATACTTCGCCCCCTCCACCTGTCCCTCGCAACATAGTCCATGGCCATTAGGATAGCATAAGTCTCCGTTTGGAAGACTGACGCATGTTTGCCTAAGGAGAAGAAAAGTCTAATGTTGTCGCTCTCCATGAAAACACCAGCACCAGATCCTTGATCGGTTTTGGAGCCATCCGTGAAGATTCGACTGCATTCCTTTCCAGGCTCAGAGTCTGGCCAGAGCCAGTCCTGAACAAGAGGAAAGTCGACTTCATAGTTGCGCTTCAGCCGAAGTTCCGGTGTCATTGCATCAGACGGCATATCCATAAGATAGGAGTCGAACGACAGCCGTTGCGCAAGTTCATCAAAACTCCAGTGCGAGTTATACCAAAAGCCACCTCTTTTTAAACGTGAGATAGCTTCGATTGTGCAACCTATAATGTAAACATCAAGGGGCGGGAGGTTCAATAGTGCATCTAGGCCGGAGCCAGGCCCCCGTGCAGCCGAGACATACCTGCCTTTGGAGTTTGGCAAAAGCAGCAGTAACGTATTTACGTGAAAGCTTATTCCACCAAACAACCGATGCGTATGCTATAAATGGTCATATCATAGCCGTATAAATCCATAGGACTCTTTTCGGTGATAAGCCCCATGTCTTGCCGAAAATGCATTTGCACTGCCAGAAAACAGACAGCGCCTTGGCAGTCTTCAGCTCAATATGTTTGGACCAAAGAAGTTTGCTGTCCAGGATGACTCCCAGATACTTTTCTTCATTGGAGAGTTGGATTGTGACGCCTTTTAGCACTTGGTGAGTCAACCCGACCAGCTTCCTCCTTCTCGTAAAGAGAACAACCTCAGTTTTAAGAGGATTGACCGAGATCCCATTCCTAGTGCACCATTCGTCGATCACGTCAAGGGCCGCCTGCGCCTTGGCGCATACAGTCGCTAGGCATGATCCCACAGAAAGCACGGCAGCATCATCCGCGTACGGCTGAACGTATACATTAGAACTGTTGAGTGCGTTCAACAGAGAGTCGACCAGCATACACCACAGCAGTGGAGACAGAACACCGCCTTGCGGGCAGCCTCTGTTTACCCCCGCCATAACATAGCGGCCACAATCCGCATCCGCAAGCAACGTTCTAGTCATTAGCATTGCTTTAATCCACAACACCAATGGTTCGTCTACGCCGTGTTGTCTGGCGGAGCTGCACATGCTATCAAAAGTCGCATTGTCAAAAGCACCCTCAATATCGATGAAAATGCCCATCGCGTATTCTTTTCTGTCAAGCGCGCCCTCAATTCTACCAACTAGATTTTGGAGCGCAGTCCCGCAGGATTTTCCGCGTTGATAGGCATGTTGCATCTGAAATAGTGGATGCAATCGCAAAGCAGTTTTGCGCACGTGAAGCTTGATCAGCCTTTCCATGCTTGTCAGCAAGAAGGAAGTCAGACTGATTGGTCTGAAGCTCTTGGCGAGCGAGTAGTCACTTCTGCCAATTTTTGGTAAAATGCCACTCTAACTGTACGCCAGGGTGATGGAATGTATGCCAGTGCTAGGACAGCGGTGAAGATTTTCTTCATAGTCGGTAGCAACTGGTTTGTACATTGTTGCAGCATGGCTGGGTATATTCCGTCCGTACCAGGTGACTTGAAGCCGTCAAAAGACGCAAAGGCGTATTTAATGGCCTCGTCCGTTACCACGGCCTTCGCAATATACCAGCTACGTCGAGTTGTTTGTCTTGGCTCACTCATAGTCTCGGTAATCGAGGCTGGTTGTGAACCAATTGTAATCTGGTTACCCGGAAAGTGAGACTCCAGCAGATAACTAAGAGTTTCCGCTTTCGTCTCAGTAAAGGTGTCATCAAGTTTTCTAAGTGAGTCCAGTTTGGCTGGTTTGCCCTTTTTCAGAACTTTAACCAACCTACTAGTTTCACCCAGTGTTTCAATCTTTTCGCAGAAATTCCTATAAGAAGCACTTTTCGATACCCGAATTAGCCTATTATATTCCTTATGCTTCGATCGGTAGAGATTCCAGTCTGTCTCCAAATCAGTCTTGGGTGACCTATTTAGAAGCTTTCTAGCTTCCCTCGGATTCTTTGCAGTTCCGAGCTCCACCAGGGAACCGGCGTTCTGCAAGGGGGTTTATTTACTGGGCACGTCAGTTCGAAACAGCTAGTAATGGCACTATTCATGTCTTGAACAGCATCCTCTACCTTTTGTCTCGTCCTGAGTTTGGTTGGAGTTTTGAGAGTTTTCCCGATTTCCTCTCTGAAGCGTATCCAGTTGGTTTTTCTTGGATTCCTCCTCTTCTGCAAAGTTATGGCTTCGCATTCGATTTGGAATTCGATATATCTATGATCTGAGAGTGATGCCTCCGAAGAGACCCTCCAGTTGGTAACCGCTTTAAATTATCTATTTGATAAAGTCAGGTCGATCACCTCCTGTCTTCTTGATGTCACAAAAGTTGGCTGCGAGCCAACATTGTTGATAGTAAGATCAGATGATAGAATGAAATCCAGGAGATGGTTTCCTCGCATGTTGCATTTGCTACTGCCCCAAACAATGTTCTGAGCATTGGCATCGCAACATATAACTAGGCCCATCTTCCTGGTGTCGCAATAGTCTATGAGTTCAGCAATTGCCCTTGGTGGTGGAGGCACTACCGAATCATAGGGGAGATAAGCTGACGCCACGACGAAGGTCTTTCAATCTTCATTCCTTTCGTAGCTTATGACTGCAGCAACCAAATCTTGGCCACAAAATTGTCCAAGCTTAGTCGCTGAGAGAAGGTTCGACACAACAAGACAAGCCCTGGGCCTTTCAGACCGCTCGTCACAGAGTATCGTGGTGCCACGAACACCTCCAAGGCCACAGATGCGATTTTTCCGCACCCATGGCTCCTGTATGAATGTTATGTGGGGTTTTGTACTCAACCCGGAAAGCTTCTTGCTTATGAGAGCAGTAGCAGCCTTCGAATGTTGAAGGTTAATCTGGGTAAATATAATTACCGTGTTTTTCTTCGCGACAGCCGATTTCTGTCCACTGGTGCTGCAAGCATTGCTGGTTGCAAAAAATGTTTCATTCAGATTTTGTGCGCGGGGACCTCCATGAGTAAGAGATATTACAGTGGAAGGGAATGCAGAAGGTGCGTACGCAGTTCCACCGGTAGGAGTGCTCGAAGCCTTCATCCTCCGTTTATTCCTGTTCGAGCTATTGGAAGAGGAGGCAGCGTTGGTCTCAATCCGCTGGTGCGTTTCGGTTGGGGTAACCTCTGCCCACCTGCATCTCTCAGCCGTCGCCGCCGAGGTAGTGCAGCTCTCAGCGCTTGCGCCTTCAATTGGTTCAGTTTCTTTGCGCCGCGCGATTGCCGCCTTCCTCTGTTTCCTCTTCCGATGGCTCTTAGACAGAATCCCACTGGTGCGTACTGCTTCTGCAGCCCGTTCAACCTGTCCGGTTTCCTGGGCCTCATCAGCAACAACGCAACAATCAGCTATCTGTCTATTGGAATGAAGATTAAGCGTATCAGGTTGAACCTCACCGCTACTTTCTCCATTTTTCCAGGAATCTTCGAAAGCAAGCGTTCTTACAGCTCCTAAGTCAACGCCTGTACAGGCGGCTGGAGTTAGTAGTATGTTGGTTGGGGCCTCCAGAATCCTTGCCCCGACCGCGGTCGTTAAGACCACGGGTGGATTTTCGCTGTTGCGAGTACCACCTGGAATAGACATAACCTTAGGTTGTTCCTTCATACTTTTCCTTTTGGTTTGGTTCGCGGTAGGGCATTCACAGCGAGTAAGGCGCAGCCTGCATGGGCGCAGAACGTAGTTTATTCCCATACAGACATCGCTTACATCTCTGCTATAACGCTACAACCTCGGATAGCGAGCGTATCGTACCGAGGCTCCCCTATGAACCACCTGGGGTCGCGCCTGGTGGGGAACCACCCCCCCAGTATAGATTTTAGTCGCCTCTTACGACCGGCATGCCTACCTCGGGTAAATTCTAACCCCTACCCCGAAGGGGGGTTTGGATTTCAGTCGCCTCTTACGACCGCCATGCCTACCTCAGGTAAATTCTGACCTTATCCCGAAGGGGGGAGGAATGCCCTTAAAGTCGGGTATAATACAAATTCAATAGATAATGTTAAAAATGCTATAAATTGGGATGATCAGCAAACATTATCAAACAAAAACAGCTTGAGTCCCAGGAGGGTTTGAGCTTTCAATTACTTATTTTGTAATAAACAAATTTTTTTATTAAAGAATGGTTTTTGCTGCTGCTGTTTGGCGGACTTACAAATCGTTGGTATTTTGAAGGGATTACTTTAGTGTCGAAATTTGGTCGAATATTAATCTGTCAGGCCATAACTCTTCTTGGCTGGAGGCATTCAAACACTCATTCGGTAGGATTTTTTATGCAACATTAAGCAGGGATATGCCCTGATGGCTCTTGTATAACATAGGATTGCCAATTTTGAAATTAAAGATACTTTACTCATCGGGCATGCTTTCTGTGACCAATATTTGGATAATGCACTCTGTCGAATTCCTTCTTCGTTGGCTCTGAATATACCTAACTACTGGCCCCCTCCGAAATGTTTACATATTAAAGATGCTAACTGCATGCTCGTATACCGCCCTGGTAATAGCTTTCTTTAAGATGCAAGCCTAATATGGGAAGGTATAGGAATTACGCATAAATTGGATTATGTTGTGTAGAGAAGATGATAGAATATAAGAACACAAAGTTTAAATGACCAAATTTGCAACTAGTGGTCTAAACAACAATTCAAGTATTGAGACAACATCTTTCTGCAAGCGTATCGATGCCTATTTTGAGAAAAACACCAAACCCTGCCATTTACTAATTTATTTCTTAAAGAAATAATTATTTATTACAAACACGGTGGCACTATAAATCAATCCAAAAACTCTAAGGTCATAAAACAAACAAATGATAAGCAACCTTCTCTGGTATAAATAACTTGCTCGTTTTTTTATGTTCTCTGCGACAATATTTTGTAACAGTCGTAAATGTGGTCGACAGTTCTAATACGTTCAATAGCTGAATTATTTTTAAATTTCATTACAAATTATAAAAGGACATGTGTGATAAAGGTACAAAGCGTACGGTTGTACTCGTAAAAGTGTCATTCTTGAAAAAAATAATAGCACAGGGCCCGCCTTTTTATAAAGCAATATGTATATAAAACCCTCCCCGATTTGATTTCAAATTTCACTTCAATATGCCAAAACCATACTTCATACATCGTAAAACGTTCCAATTCATAAGTCGATTCGCCGCGATCCATACAACGATTGAATTGTTTCATGCCTCCCCAGCAAAACAGTGATTAAAAATCGATAAAAATTCCTATCCCCACTGAAACATAAACCATGATATGTATGTCGGCCAAAAGTATCGACTTATAAATAAATATAACTCACCTTAACGCAACACCCCAACAACAAATCGGGTCCCAACCGTAGACCCTCGCAAATATGGTAAGTTATTAAATATTAGCACATTGCCAGTGGTGTGACATTAAGATACCTCATTTGCGGCAATTAATTATTTAATTTTATATTAAATGCTTTCGGCCAAGAAATTCTTTATTAATTTTTCATCTTGATATCGCGCGGATTGGGTCTGTGCAGGCCTGCGTTCTTGCGATTTTTTTCGTTCGTTTTATTTGGCGGCTGTTTTATATGCCACAGAACTCAATTCATAACAATATTGATCGTGGTCCGCATTCTAAATTAATTCAGTTCGATCAGTCCGGCTTGGATCGAGAGTCTCCTCCATAATGACGGCCGCGAAATATGACCACTAAACACTGTCTGTCTGTCCATTTGGCTGACGTCCATTTTCACTTGGAGTACATAATTGCTTAGGAGAGTCCAAGTGGTATCTTGAAGGAAAATAATTTGCGGAGTGCCGGGTATACTCAGGGACTGACGAATGTTTGGGGTTCTTTTTGGATAACATTCGGCTTATAAAGCAATCGCAAAAGAATACAAAACAGTTTATGGAGTTTGACAAATAAAATCGATCGGACAGTGATCGTAATGGATGCCGGTGGCAGACAGGGGATGGCATACCGGCAGCCATAAATGAGCGTGCTCGCTGTCTCGTTGTTAGACATTTTTGGAATATTGTGTTTTCATAAAATCAAATTCCAATTGTTTTCTGCGTACGGATGTGTGTGTGGACCCATTATTTATTGAATGTTCATTTTTGATTTTTGAAAAACTATTTTGAATTGTGTGTCCACTTAAAATTCAGAAGAGGCGTTTGTGTGATTATCTTTATTTCTGTCCGAGAGGGGTACGGGGGAGGTGGTTGGGTGTTTACTGATGGATGTATAGAAGGATGTCTTTGGACATTATGGTGGTTTAATTTAATGCCAGAACATTTCAAGAACAAGGATGTGAACAGTATGGAAACAAACGGGTGGGTATATATAATTGCTCTTCATTGATCATTATGAACTGAATGTATAATCTAATACAAGTAGTTACAGTAGTGATTTAAAAATATGATTCACTGAAAATCCCGGTTGACTGAACAAATATTTATATACTAGAACAGTTAATTGCCTTTACTACTAGATACTACTAAACAGCTCCGCATAACTGAAATAAAATAACTCATCACTTTACATTGATTTCTTCGATAAAACTGTTTTTTAATAATAATTCCGAATTTCAGCTCGAATTTTAAGGGCCACAAATTAACGACGGACGGATGGACAGATATGTCTACATCGACGTAACTTTTGATGCTGATCACGATCACGAATATAGTAACATTTAGAGGTATTTGAGCAATATAAAGGTCATCACAAAATTCATTATCAACAAAAACTACATAAAAATTGAATTTTAACTGAAGCAAAACAAGCGAAAAACAGAAAAAATAATTTAATAACTAAAACGTAAAATGTAATAGTTAAATTTCTCATAAAAATTTCATTTAGCTCGTCAGTCTTCACAATAGATTTATTATTTTTAAATTAAAAGTCATAATATCAAAATGTCGATCGATTAATAAACTTTGACGTTTAAGTAATTGATCTTTGACAACCATAATCAGAGTGATAGGAACCTCGTAACTGCGATGAAAATGCCGCTGTAAAAAAAAGAACTGTGGCAAGTTGTTGCTTCATTCGCGTAGTCGACTGTATTACAGTTGCGAGTAAAATAAAAGCAGTAAGCA
This sequence comes from Portevinia maculata, assembly GCA_949715645.1. Classification (NCBI taxonomy): domain Eukaryota; kingdom Metazoa; phylum Arthropoda; class Insecta; order Diptera; family Syrphidae; genus Portevinia; species Portevinia maculata. The sequence goes on from OX454527.1 coordinate 181,996,716, forward strand.
ACATAAATAACTTCCTTTTTTCAAATGGCAAAAAAAAACATTTTATTAATCCGGTTTTCATTTCTTTTTTTTATAATGTAGGTAGGGGAAGGTAGTGTACCTTGAACCGAATTTCAGTTTTTTGCCAATATTTTCTGTGTCGTTTTTTCATTAGTTTTTCTTTTTTTTTACTACCTGAAGTTTTTTTGTATGACATATCGAAACTACCAAAAGGATATTGCTAACCACTTTTATATGCTAACCTCAAACGGTCCAAGGTACAAGACGTGATTGTACCTTGGTCGACGGATTATTGTACCTTGGACCGAAAATATTATTGAAAGATTTCCTATAGTTTAAAGGTGAAAACTTTAATTTATTTCAATAAAAAGTAAAAATGGTACCTACCATTCTTTATTTATTTCAAAAAACAGCAAAAAAAACAAAACATTATCTTGAAGTTTTTGTACTTGATTAAAAACAATTTATTTCAAATAATAGAAATAAATAAAAAAAAACTATTTTACTAAAAAAACTTAACAAAGGACTTCAATATTATTTAAAAACTTACTTTAAGGGAACAACATAAAAGAAAAACAAATTTATCACTTCAATACTATTTAAAAAATTTCATTAAAGGACAAACCTATGGTCCAAGGTACACGCGCTATGATAGGTCCAAGGTACACTTACACCACTTTAGCCAAACAAATTAGATTTTAACGTAGTATTCAAACCACATACGAACGACAATGTGTTCCTACAAAAAGATTATTAATATACTTACCGAAATCGATTAAAGTAGCGGAAAAGAGACAGAAAACTAAGCACTACATAACTTCAGAAAAGAGTTAAAAAAATACTTTTTTCACTGAAAACTATGTTTATTTTTTTTTCTGTCGACTCGTGCAACTGTGCCTTCAAAAAGAAACTGAGAAGACAAATGAACAGAAGATCAACATTTCACAGAAGGACCGGTTTTTGCGTGCTTTGTATTTTTCTGAAAATTGGGACTCGGACCAAGGTACAATCGGACCAAGGTATAGTACCTTCCCCTACATATCCAAAGTTTTGTTTTATATAGTTTTGAAAATCAGGCACGCTGGTTTGTGATCATAAAACATCCGCTCGAAAAGTAGGCCTAGACGGCAAACGCATGCTCCTCAAGGGGATACCAAACTTAAGCACCATCACTGCACCACCCTCCCGCCGGCTACAAAAACTATCAAAAAAAGGAAGTTATGTTGTCTTAATTTCTTAATTTAGGCATTTTTGTGAGTTTTATACTACTACTTTGCTGGATTTTTTTTTTTTTGCGTGCGTTAAAGGGATTTCTTTTTTCTGTAGTACACAGTACCCTTATAGTGGAAACCACAGCGCAGGTATTTTGTTTGTAGCTGTAAGTAGCTCCCAGCAAATGATTCATTGCCTTTTTCTGGGTGCTACTTACTGTATGAAAGAATAGAAGGATAGGAAAGAAGTTTGGTGCGATGGGATTTTTTTTCTCAACAGGTGGCGCGTAAATTGCTTTAGGGAGATCTGTTTTTGCTGTGTGCATCCAATTTTTATAAAATTCATGGCTCTGGTCGGGATTCAAACGCACGACCTGCCAATCACTTTAGTGAATACACTACCATGGCACCATTGCGCTGCGTCAAGGTAGTGACAGAAGCTTCAAGTGCAGTTTTTGGGGAAAATAAACGAGATGGTTTTATTAGGGTAAGACTGCTTTCGCGTCAACAAATGCCTTCTTTTGATACAAAAAAGCAATTTAATATTTAGTTACTGAATAATTTCATAATAAAAGCGTTTATACTGATTTTTTTAATTTATACGAAAATGGATTTTTTTCTAATGTTCTTCTCTGTTGGGGCACCTCAAAACATTCAGACAGATATATAACTTTTTGTGCGTTTCATGAACTAACTGAAAGGCTATGCCGTCGAAAAAGAAAAAAAAAATCTTCATGTATTATCGCTCCACCCTACTGGACATTCACATAAAATATGTTCAGCTGATTCGTCATCTTCAAGACAGAGTCGGCACTCAGGAGAGTCTGCTATTCTAATTTTGTTTAGATAATATCCATGGTTTAATGGTGACCAGTAAGGTACCCTACTAAGTTTTTGATATCATGCCTTGTTAGGATTAGGCATTTGCTGGCATTTTGATTGAAGGGCCGAATGGCTCGTATGGCCTGCCTTAGACCTGATTTGCTTTCCCAAAAATAGCTACATTTTCTATGTTCCCAGCGTTTTATTGCTGCCGTTGCTGCTGATCTAGGAGTGCAGCAGAAAGGTTCGGGACCTATGAAAGGTGTTTCTGAACCATTTCTATCCTGTTCGTTGGCCTTTTCGTTACCTTCTACCCCGACATGACCCGGAACCCACCATAATTTAGTCTTGTTTCTAAATCCGAGTGTTTGAAGGGTATTGAAGCAGTACTTGACTGATTTGGAGTCGCTTCTTGACTATCCGTGAATATATGGATGATTGCACCTTTTATGCCAGATAAATTAATGTGACTGGCGCACTATTGAATGGCGTGGAGCTCTGCTTGAAATATACTGGGACTTTTCCCACGGGTATCGTAAAGCGTTTGTTTGGTCCATATATTCCCGCTCCTACCCCCATTTCCATTTTAGAACCATCCGTATACCACTTTATGCCGTTGTGGCTGTTTGGTGGGATATTGCTAACCTGCTGACATTATTCTCTCTTGGGGATCTCCGTGAAGAACCGTTTATTAAAGCATAGTGTTTTTATACCCTATTCTAGGGGTATATTAATTTTGACGCATAGTTTGTAACATACCTTAATATTGCCCGTAGACCCCTAAAAGTTACTATATTTATGATCAGCATCGATAGTAATGTCGATCTAGCCATGTCCGTCCGTCCGTCCGTCCGTCGGCAAAAATTAGGCCTTTAAACTGGGCCTAGAGAGCGAACATTTTAACCATATACTCTCTAGGGTCCCGAAAAAATCAAGTTTACGAATTTTTGAAATCCGCCGACAGGCTACAAACTAAAAAAAAACAACATTTTGGAAAAAATCGAATTTTGAGCTAGAGAGCTGAAATTTTTTATATATGATCTATGACTCCTAAAACTGATCGGGATATACAATTTTAAAATGCGCCTACTGACACGCCCACAATTAAATAAAACAATTTTATTAAAAAACCAAAATTTGAGCTAGGCAGCTGAAATTTATAATATATATGTAATCTCTAGGGGCCCTTTATGCTCACGTGTTAATTTTTTTAAAATCCGCCTACTGACAAGCCCACAATTAATTAAAACAATTTTATTGAAAAACCAACGTTTTTTTCGATTAAATCCTTTAAATGTTATATAACAAAATATGTAGAGCGTTCTTAACAAATCAATCATACTTAGACTTTTGTCAAGCCTATTTATGAGGGATAGGAATAAGAGTAGGGTATCCAACAGTTCGCCCAAGCGGACTGTAGCCCGTCCCTATGTTTAAATATGGCAATTTTTTCCCACTCGAGGTATTTTAGAATGAAATCGTAGTCCTTTGAAGAAGATGTCATTTCGCCCATCTGCAATAGAAAATATTGATAGCAGATACGATCAAATGAATCACACAATAATAAAGCAAAATTGGGGGACCAGATGCCGGGTGTGCCATCAAAATTCACCATCAAAATGCAACACATGGTTTATTGATTGATTACCAATAAAAAACGGTTACACGCATTTTACCCCACATTAGCGCAATAGTGAACATAAAAAGTGAAAATAAAGTTTTAGAATGTCTGAATGAAATGACAAATTTGCAAGGCAACTGCGAGTCCGTACTAGTAAACTCCTCTGCGATTGGACGAAAAGCGGATGTGAATATCAGTTCACTGAAAATTTCCCCTTCGAATTGAAATAAATCAACCCTAATTCGTAAGTGAAGTATAGTGTGCGTAGTAGTCTAAGGTTTCCTGCACACGATTGGCTTGTCGTCATTCGCACGCATTAAATGCACTGTGGTAAAGGAAAAAGCTTTTGTTAAAAAATCTCAGAAGATATGTATGAAAACGTTACAAGAATAGTCCGGAAAGATTCGTTTGAGGACTATTAGGAGGAGCGGAATCTTCGATGTAGGACGAATCTTGTACGCGTCATATGTGCAGAAGGCCTCAGTTTTCACTACATCGGTGAACTTTGACAGCAATAACAGTCGTAAGTTAACTTGCAGGCGATTTGTGTTGCCTTGGAACTGGAACTTGCCCAATGTCTTAGCCAAAGTTCGGAAATTAAATAAATTTACGTTGGAATATCTACTCTCTAGGGGCCCGAAATACTCGAGTGTTTAGATTTTTAAAATCCGTCTACTGACAGAAACAATATTTGTAAACATGAATCTATTTTTGTTTTTCAAAAATTGTCATTTAAACACGAATGAAAATAAATGAAAATAAAAGTCAGATAACCCTACTTTATAATTTACATAAATTGATTCACAGATAGAGAATTTCGAGACTGGACCCGGCACGGACAAGTTGCGGATTCTAGACGACGGGTGATGTTGAAGTATACTATTTCTTATAGGTCATCCGTGGTTTTGTCTTAAAGAGAAAGCAAAGCATGATTACATTGAGGGAAAATCCACAACCCGAATTTAAGTACTTTTTAGATTAACTTAAGAAAACACACATTATTATTACAAAATGATTACATTAATATTGATTTTCTTTAATTCAATCAAAACCCTTTTAATTTAAAAAAGTGCGAAGTTAAAGTAACGCAGTGATTCTAACTCTAAGCACGTATAGGTAAGGTAATGTAAGGAATAAAAGTGTAACAAACAGATCAACTTTTCGTCATGTATTTCATATTCGATTTAAGGATTTCGGAGTTAATATTACTGCTACACTCTTTCATGCTAACTCAGTCTAAGAATGCGCAGAGTAAAAATAAGGAACAAGGAATTTATTTCTTGCCCATAAATTACAGTTAGTGCGATGGAGTTTTCTACTGATTCTCGTGTATGAGCAGATGCGTATAGTAAATATAATTTTGTTTGCTCGATTGGTTCTCCTTATTAAATACAACCACGTTCTTATCTTATGATCGTAGAGGATATAAATAACATTGTGTGTTATCAAAGTTTCTCCGTTTAAGTTTAAGTTAAGAGTGTGTTGAATTGAATCAACTATGCAATTTTAACAATAAAGGATAAAACGTGTTGATTGTTGTACTTCAATTGCATTCGTTCTCCACAGCTCATTCTGCCTTTGTTTGTGTAGCATTCGTGTCGCGTCGGTCTTTGTCCTTGTATAAAAATGGCTATTAATGATTTCTCTGAGTCCAGTGATTTACTGTATGTTCTCGAAGATTGTGGTGACAAAAATGAAGAAGAAGGCAATGCAAAACTTTTAGATCTTCTAAAAGAGTTAGATAATGTAGATATTTATAAATATTTACTGTGTAAGTTAATTTCTGATCTTATTTTGTATATACAGTGCTCTCTCGATTTTCACAAAAATTTATATTTGCAACCCTTGACTTAGTAAGTTGTCTAGACGCACTGCCTTTACTACGACGAGTCTATGTATATTGCGTATAGTGTTTGGATATACTGTTCGCATAATACATCTATTTCGATTGTCGGAAAGGATAAGTGGCAGAAATCAAGAGCGCACAAAGTATCATAGAAAAATGTATGTATGCTGCAAATGCAATTAATATATATAACTATAGCTGGAAACATACCAAAGTGTTCCATATTTATGTAAAGACGACCTGTTTGTTATTCCACACGTGGGATAAAGGGCTGAATTTCGGCAAAAGCTTTTTTTGTGGAAGAAAAATATCGTAAGTACCTGCATTTTTCTAAGCAGAGAAGAAATAATTTTACTCCTTTTTAGCACAATATTGACGACGAAGCAGTTTCAAATTCATCAAAGCTGTCCCTGGTTGAATAAAAAAGGAAAAAAAATATATTCTGATAAAGACCAGGAGTGTAGTTCCAACAGCCAGTGTCAGTCAAGCAGCCCTTGATTGACTGTTGTTGATTGGTAAGTTCTTGCAAATCTTACAATTCAAGATAGTCTTTGTCTTTTCTAATGACTATTATTACAGAATCCATAGTAGTCCATACTAATATTATAAATACAAAAGTAACTAAACCAATTTTTATGAATCGCCGGCGAAACTAAGTAAAATATATTTGTTAAAGACTCATAAAAGAAATAATAAAGTGTAATCACTGAAACTTTATAAAATTGAATGAAATATTTTGACAAATATATTTCACTGAGTACTGCCCATTACTATGTATTTCGATTATTATAAAGTATTTCCTCTTTATAAGGATGTACTAAATTTGCTGCAAAACAACGTAAAGGGTAAAGGCCTGCTAGAATGTTATAAAGTAGGGGAGAGGGGGTCACCTTAGGACACTTTTTACAAAAATCGCTCTGGATCCATTAAAAATCGGAGTATCCCTTCGAATCTTGAAAATTATTGTTGCGTGTTGTTTTATCTTTCAATATTATATCCAAATAAATATGTATAATTATGATTTATATATTTTTTTTTTTATTTTAATAAACTCTTTAAAGTGTCCCAATCTGCTCCTCTGGGGGGCACCTTTGGACAGCCATGGGGCAGTTTTAGACATGTCTAAAAACAACGAATGCAAGTAGTTTTTATGTATTTATTTAACAAAAAAATAATTATTTCAAAACATAACATCAAATAAAAATAAATAAAATATAGGATTCTGAATTTCAAACATTAAATGACATAGTGTCAATATCATAGAAAAAAATTAATGACATTTATACTCATATTATGCAAATGAATAAAAAATTACCTAAATTAAGTTCAGTCACCCTAGTTTAAAGGCCGAAAAATCTAAATTAAAAGCGAACATACCAGCTGTACGGGAAGTACTACCTACATCATTTGGTATTGGAAGTTTGGCTATGATATCAAGAGCTGGAACTGGCCACTTATCTTCTTTTTCAGGAAAATAAAATTTGTTAAACCCAGGCTTCTTTTTTAAAAATGTAACGTTAAAAAAGTCTTCATTCTTATCAAGAATTTTTGCGACAAAATCGCAGAACAAGTTTTTATTTTCCGATGAACATTTGACCAAACAAAAATCTCCTGAATTTAAACCAGATGACAGCAAATTATTTGAGTTTTCTTCCTCGTCCTCCTCATTCACGAAATCTGAATCCGATTCGGCGTAGATAACAACTTCTTCATCCGTGTCATCTGAGCTGGAATCGTTGGTCTTCTTCGTTGTTACCTTTTTTGGTTTGATTTTTTGTCGTTTTTTTATTTTGAGTGCTGATTTTTCTAATCTCTTTTGTCTTTCTAGGAAAGCTGCTTCTATTTGTTTTTTTTCTGGTGTTTCAGTGAGGATACGTGACTTCCCTTTTTTCCTTCCTCTCGACCCTTCCTTGCGCGGAGGAGCTTTCGGAAATGGTCTGACCATTTCTGGAGACAAAACTTGCTCGGCTTGCCTTGCTGTTGGTGTCTGCGGCTGTTCAGCTGTTATCGATTCTTCTGCGTTTGTAAAAGCAGAGTTCGCTTCATTGTTTTCTGGCAGTGGCTGTGGTAAAACTATTGTAGTCGTTTCGGATGGTGTGAAGATCCTATTAGTAACTTCACTACAATCGAAGTCTGTATCACCAAAAGCATTTCTTGAAAAGGGAAAGATCCCTGTTGTTTTGAAACCGGATAATATATTGTTTGGTGTGAATGAATTGTTATATGCTGGTGTCACTATTGAAGCTAGGTCATGAATTGTTATAGTCTTCCCTGGATTGCTGAGTAGCCAATCATTTTGTGAAATGGAGAGTTTCTTTTTAAACGGTCCCATGACTGAAACATCTAACGGCTGTAACTTGTGGGTGCAGTGGGGTGGAAACGTAAGCAAAACAATGCCATTGGCCCGGCAGAAGGTGATGGCGTCTAAACTACAATGGCTTTCATGGTTATCGAGGAGCAGAAGAATAAGGTCATTTATACTGCATCTCGTATATTTTTGTATGTGTTCAAGGACTTTCATAAATAACAGGCTTGTCATCCATCCGCTCGTAGGACTATTTGCTAGTCCTATCGATCCATTTGGCGCTCCTGTGAGCATGCGGTCATGGAATCTTGCTCTTGGAAATACAAAGACTGGCGGTACAGAGTTTCCAGCTGCATTTACAATACCGCACATTGTGATTAGCTGTCCTCTTTCCGCCGAGACATTTTGCCCAACTTGTTTTTGGCCACATTGAGCGATTACATTAGGAGCTTGGACAACCGTCATCACACTGGTTTCGTCTAAATTATATATTCGGTCTGGTGTGAAAGAAGATTTTTGAAGAGCGATTTCCAAATTTTTTTGAAATGCCTCAACATTGTGCTTATTAAAGCTAGTTGCTCTAGACAAACTGGTGTTTTCGGGTTTTCTTAGTGACAGATTTCGATGTCTTTTCATAAAACACTTCATCCAATCTAAACCGGCAGTTTGGTTTTGTTCCCATAGCTGAGGGCACTTGTTTAACGCCTTTGCATATTGAAAAGCAAGATTTCTTGCTTGTGGATACGTCAGGCCATAATTCATTTTGGGAGACTTTAGAAAGTAAACTTCTAACATACCTTCTTCTGAGTTGTTGAATACTTGGGCAACAGAATATTTGGATGAGTACTCTTCACTTTTTAATGTTTTACGGCTCTTTTTCATTTCGAGCCTATAGCTCAAAGTGCTTTTTGAAACTCCAAGAGAATCCGCAGCTCTCCTCAGTGTCATTGTTTTATCCAAAACAAGTTCCATGGCTTTGAGCAAATCGGCCTCATTAGGAGCGTTTTCCTTCTTTTTCTTGTAATTTCTGACCATTATTGCAGAGATAAAGCTAAACAAATAAAACGAAAAACAATCATTTTACACAAATTACCGAAATAGATTGTTCAACGTAATAAAAAGGGGCAGATTAGGACATGTCCAAAAGTGCCCCTCACGCATTGTCCAAAAGTGCCCCGAGAGTGTTAAAAAACTAAAAGCGTCATATTTTTTCAGAAACAAAGTAAATTGTTAATATTTTGGTTGAATAACATCGCAACACATGTAAACACTATTACTGAACACTTTTAACTTGTAAATTGAGCATAATTTTAGAATAATATACTTACGTCTGGGAATAAAAAAAAACACAACCGCCGCCTGGAAACACACTTTTCTTTTTAATATTTTTTTTTAAGTTGGTATCGTTTCAATATCCATCAGACGTTTGTTTGAACTGGAGTTGCCACTGTAAAATTTTCCTAAAGTATTAAAAAGTTGTTGTTTTACTACTTTTTTTGAAGTTGTCCTAAAATGCCCCCGTCCTAAACTGCCCCCCTCTCCCCTACAACAAAATCTTAAAAACAACCAAAGAGATGATATAATTACTATTATTTTGGAAACAGTATTTTGCAGTAAGCTGCAATTGAATCCTTCGAATTTTGAAGATTTGGTGCAACAGGTGGTTCAAATTTTTCCATCTGAGGCTGGTTGTGAGGTAAGGAAATACATTGAAGATATTGTTGAATAATGTTATTTATATAAAAAAAAAACAAAATTGAAATTTGCACTTTAAAAATACTAAAAAGCTTGCAAATTAGAATGAAAATTTAATGAAATTTGATTGGTGATGCAAGGTAAATAATTTAAAAAATAAATATTTTGTTTCTTATGTTAAATTATATTTGAAAAATTAGAAAATCTATTCATTGTAAAAAAAATGCACACTTTTATTTTCATAGGAATATTATAAAAAGTTTAAGTTTGCTAAGATATTGAAAAAATATGAAAATGGGTTTGACCCAGAACTCATAGTTCCCGAACATAATTTTGAAGACTTCAGCCAAAAAGAGTTCGTATTTAAAATTGAAACCCTTCCAAATAATATAAATTTAAAAAAATGTAAAACGGCGGCAAAAATTATTCTCAAAAACACATTGTATAAAGTAAATTTTGTATTGGCAATTAAAAATCACAATTTGTATTCCTTGTTTAAAATTATACGCTTTATTTTTGGTGAGGACGAAGAGCTATATATATTTTGTCAAGAATTACAAATTCTTAAATCCGATAAGCATTTCCATTCATTTCAAGTCGACAGTTGTATCGAAAATTTTTGTTTCAAAAATATCAATAAATTTAATAGCATGCCCATGCATTTATATCCAATAAATAATGGACTTTTATATAGCGTATTTAAAAATGTATGAAATATGTTTCTGCTTTTAAACTACTTTTTTTCAGCGTTTTCTATATTTTTTTTAAGAATTGTTGTGTTAAAAAAAAAATTTATATGAATTAAAAAAATAAATTTGTTTATAAAACTAACTGTCGTTTTTTTTAACATTCTCATAGAACGTTCTTTATGACAGTTTTAAGAACGTGCTTCTTCATTTGTTTTGAATGAATAGCCTTACATTCCTTACCACGTAAAGTGGACGGCTGGAGTTACAGCGCTGTTTCACGGTCAGCCACAACCGATCATCAGACTCCTTATGTGGTGCTGGTCTGTCTTTTTCCTTCATTTATCCCGAAATTCCATTTTCTTCCACTGGGATTCGAACCTAGACCAGCGTCTTCTCAGGCAAGCACTCTTGCACTGTGCCATTGAAGCCACGAGTTTATCCAATTTTTATTTGCAATTTCTTGGACAAACTTTTGCTCCTGTAAGTATACTATGTTATTCATTCAGGTTGTTTCTTTCTGTGTTTTCTCTAATTCTATTCCATTTCGACAAGCATAGTTGGACTGAAATGGGTGATAGAGAGGGTGAAAGACTTTTTGACATTGTTTTTTGTCGAGAATTTTATGATTAATGGTTTTTTATGTGATACCACACAATTTTTCCTGGTTTTAATTTTTGTTTTCCGTCAATTCCTTTATTTGTTTTGAATGAATAGCCTTACATTCCTTACCACGTAAAGTGGACGGCTGGAGTTACAGCGCTGTTTCACGGTCAGCCACAACCGATCATCAGACTCCTTATGTGGTGCTGGTCTGTCTTTTTCCTTCATTTATCCCGAAATTCCATTTTCTTCCGTGCTTCTTCAATCAATATTGCTCACTAACCGTAATAAGGAATATAATTACTAACTTGAGAATGACAGATTGACCAATCTAACATTGTTTAGACTTAAACTGAGAAAAAGCGTTATAAAATCAATAGTTAATATTCATAATAATAATCAGAATCAGAGTCAACTTAAGAGCGCCTAGTTAATTAGTGTGACAATGTATATACTTAAATTAATCACAGCGTTCTCAATTCAGTAATACTGCGCTTTAATAATAAGCATTTTTTTTATCAATTTAAGAACGTGGTGCTACTTAAAAAAATGCTTAAATTAACCATGTGAATTCTTGAAGTAAAAACGGCGAATTACTAGTTTCAGACCGACGTGCTTGATTTAAGCACAGATCGGATAGCGATGAATATGAGTTGAAATATGGTCAATTTAAGCGTGTTTTTGCTTACTATTACTCTATTTTTCTCTGAGTGTAGAATAGGTGCAAAATAGTCCCCACGTCTTATTCAGATTTTCCAGAAATCATTTGGCGACACGCCAAGCGTTGTTGAAGTTTTATAAACTGTACCACTTGCCAACCTTAAGCTATTTTTGTCAATTACATGGTGGCATTCAGCTGTAACATGAGTTTGCATGTCGCGAAAAGAATGCCTACAGAACCTTTTTCGGGTAAAATAGTCAGTATACATCCATGTTAGGCGAATTCATCAGCCCAACAGGTTCCTGGAATGTCCCTATGCCCCGGCACCCAACTAGGAGGTTGTTAAACTGCTCTGTCATCTCCGTAAGAGATGTATATTGCTGCTACAAAGTGGGCCAAATGAGACCTAAAAATGTTAAACACGTATAACTCTTGTAAAGATCATTTGTTTTAATTAGTTAATTTTTATATATTAAATACATTTTATAAAAATTAAAGCACTGCGTATATCAGACGGTTGACTAACCGAGAAGAAAGCGGATGTAAGGTTCTCTTCAGGACTACTTTTATCACCATAACTTTCGCTTGGAATACACTGCAGTAATTAGAAAGATGGGGACATAGGGACACCTCCAGCTACCTAGTCATATGTTTTGGTCCACCGATCGGTGTTGAAGTGGATCGATTTATCTTGCCAGAAAATGCTTACCTGATGAGTTGCAAGTTTTTGTCAAATTGCAGCTACGGTGTTATGTAGTCTATGTACCTAGGTTAGGTTAGTTAACCTGTTTAAATGCCTGTTGAATGCTCGCACATATCTATAGTGTGTCTGACAAATATCCAAGAAGAAAAAATTTAGTGAGAAGTTGGTCAAATTTGCCGTTTGGGAAAGTGTGGGTCCCCTTTATTCGTTCCAAAACAATATTTCGAACACACGCATGTCTGGAGAAGCTAGGCTTTGTACCCTCATGCATTCTAAAGCCCTGCTTTCCATCAAGATGTATTCATAAATGCCATCTTACTTTTGTGCCAAAATAAAACATTTTCTTAAAGAGCGCCAAAAACTTTCTTCATCTACTGTACTTCATTACTACGTCTTGGAATTGTTTGCACCACCTGACAATCAATACAACAAAAATATATAAATCAAGACAAGACTTATACAATATCATCAAAATGAAATATTTGAAAATTATTTCGGCTGTATGTCGATCTTCAAAGCGATCCTCACCCATTTATGGGCACTTAAGACCAACAAATCCCAATGTGCATCTTAAAAATCCCCCAGCAATACCTGAACAAAGAGCAACCATCGAAATCAAACGCTGGCAGTACACACATACTATCATTCGTGTGATATTTTATATATTAGCGGTTAATTAAAAATACAATTTAACATTATTAATATTCCATTGGAATATATCAATATCAATGACCGCGATCGCCAAGTGATCGTCAGCCGCCACAACCATCTCTTCTCGTCAGTAGGTAGGTACACATTGGAATCCTTATACAGAACATTTATCGGACTTTTGATCGAAATAATTACTAACGATCGAGGACATAGGTACTTTAAGCGACAAAAGAAAAACAAAACTGAATGACTTACCCAAGAAAAAGTCAACGATGCGAGTTGTACGATTTAAGCCAAAAACTGATCGAGTTTGTATAGGCCCCATCACCATATCAGTCTGATAGTATCGCATCTAAGGAACTGCCAAACCAACAGAGTGGCCACATATTCCTCCAAAGGACCAGGATATACTACCCATCACATCAGCAAAGCACTACCACACACTTTCTCAGACGTGATCTGTCCGTCAGATCGATCTTCATTGGAATTCAGAGCATTGTGTCATATTTAATACAGAAATTTTAATTAACCATAATTTGTAAAAGATTCACGAAATATTCGATTCCGCTGGCGTAACCCGCTCTGGCGCGGGCAACTCTCCTGCTTTGGTTTAAATTAAGTACCCGCGAGCATAAGATGGAATTCAACATTTGGTGTTGGCTTTGCTTGCCCGAGGAGTTTCTGCTGCGCGGTCTACATACATAGGGACGCATTGACTTTATATTGCCACTTTATTTGGAGGAGCTCGAATGGGTTTTTCAGTCCAGAACAGAAGCTCTCACACGAGTCCAGCATACGGGCATGCGAATGCTACCTGCAGTGCAGTAATTTACGCTTCTGTACAATGTCCCTTGAAGATCTGATTTTAACAATCTTTTTGTTGGTTGTGCTTGTGTGCCATAATTCAGCGGCGTATTCCATGGTTGGCTGGGAATGCAATCAAAAAAGGATTTCACCACCTCCCTCGCCCCAGTGCTGGTTTGGTGTGTGTCACCTCTTGCTCACCAAGTCTGGCAATACACAATGAATTATTAATATTCCAATAAACAAACAGAAGCCAGGTGGTGCACCTCAAGGGTACATTTTCATCGATATGACATGATTAATGAGTTCATGTATACTTATGTTATCCTTTGCCATGTTGGTATTTTGGTTGTTTGTAAAATAGGAGAGTGTAATTTTATAAAAAAGCATGCCCTGCATTACTACAGTTTTGTTTATACTTCTAGCTTTAAATAAATATGACTTTAAAGAAGTTTCTCATATAGGCAAAATAATTTCTATTCTAGTTAAGGGGATAGAATTTGTAGGTTCGATACACTTTTTTTTTTTATTAACATATTTTATTCCAGGGATGATGTTTTAATACATATAAATGAGACAAAAGTGATAGGGTGATATTCTATAGCCTTATGAAGACTAGAGGCGAATGGCCCATTTGTTAAATAAATATACAATAGCTGTGTCTGTTTTTTTGTTTATAACAAGAATAATGAATAAAACAAATTTATTTAAGATTTTATACAGATTAAGAGAAATAGATATAATATTTTTTTTTGAAAATGTAATTTACTATGTGAAAAGGAAACAAAATATCAATAATTTAAGACTTCATATGAAAAAAGTAAAATACATTAACGGGAACTATATAAAAAATAAGGTTGTTTTGATAGGTTGTTTTTTTTATTTTATTTTTGTCAGTTGAGGAGCCTAGGTATACAGCACTCACCACATCAGCACCAAATACCTGTTACTTGATACGACCAAAAGCAGGACAATCACAAAGAAAATGTTCGACAGTGTCATCGCTTTCTCCATCGCTTAAGCACCTTAAGATGCATGGTAAAAGCATTATGGCTCGTAACAACTCCAGTAATTTGTGTGCAGTCTATTCTGGCGAGAGACGACAAGAATGGCATGCCATCAGCGATTGTGCTCATATGAAACCCACCCGCCAATGGAAGCCCTGCCCGAAGACGCAAGCAGACATAACGCCGGTTCAGTTCCAGAGAAGTCCTCATTTTTAAAATCATGGCTTTGGTCGAGATTCGAACGCGTCACCTTTTAATCTCGTATGTAATTCATTATCATCGCATCATTGCCACCCGCAAAGTCTGGACTGCTATGACCAGCAATAAGTGGATACAATGGGGAGTTGAAATAAGCACAATTTATGGGTAGCTAATGTGAAATAAGTTTGAACTCGGTTGGAAGAGTTTAAAGAAATTTTGTGTGGATCGCATCTTACTAGTTTCAATAGTTTCTTACGAGCAGAGGCGGTCTTAAGAGGTCTGGTGCTGGTAAGGTAAAGGGGATAGAAACAGTGATTTATAACTTTTGTGGGGGATATAATCCGAAACCGAGAGGCCTGTCATTGTTTATTGGGGTCAAAACGAAGAACCCCACAATCGGGACTATAGTGCACTAAAGTGATCCTGATCAAAACTTTGCCCTTAAGAAAGAATAAGAAGTTACTTAGGGCATATACATATGAAACATATAAACAAACATTCAAGGATAATTATGTATGTATATACCTACTTATACAATACAAGCACAGACACAAAATGCGAACAATCTAAGCGTAATTTTAATTATATGCAAATTATTCACATGATAATTTAAATTAAAGAATCTGCTCATACGACTAGAAGCTCATTCATTCTATGAAGGGTGCTTAAAGATAAGTCAACAAAAAGCTACCTACTACTCCACTTGTTTCAATAACTTACACTGTAGTATTAGCAATATTTTAATGTATTTTCTTTGTCTCGGTGGACCAATAGTCGAAACTCCAAGGCTGAACTAACTACCTAAACAGGATAACTAGGTAGAAGTATAAATTAATAAATGAATACATGTTAAATAAGAGGGTAATGCATTTTGAATGAACGATACCGATTTAATTCTAGCACCATTTAGCATCGGAGTACGTATTTTGACCTATAAACCCTTTTTCAATTGCTGCTTTTCTCATAGTCTAACCAATGTCTCTATTTTCCATTCGGCCTCCAAAATCCTCCATCCCATCAATATCACTAATTGATAAAAATCATATTTATTAAGAAGGCGGTTTCAACATCTAAACGATTTATTATTGCATCGCCTCGATCCGTCCTCATTTCATGGATCGCAATAGGGTTTTCTCCGCAACTACGAGTAAGTGATTTAGATTTGAAAATATTAAAGAGTCGTCCATCAAAGTTCGATTTGCCATAAGATTTTCCATTCTTCCGACACAGAATGCAGCTCCACTGGTAGTGGGTTTTTTTTCTTAAACATGCGCGCGTGCACCGGAGTATGATTTCTAGATATTTATGGTCTTTGATCTTAAATTTCAGGGTCAGATCCAGATACACGCCATCTATGTGCGACTGCTCTCAGTATAGATTACATTGTGTACTTTGTACTACGACTTTATGCTTTGGCCTTGTGCAAAGATGGGCCATTTGTATCTGATCTTGTTTTCTGTACCCACGACATGGAATGTGTGCGCGCCTTGCACCGCGCGCCGTTTATCCACTGACGAAGATTTCATCGAACTTGAGACACTGCGGCAAGGGGTGATAATGATCTTTTGTCTTTCGGGATGCTGAAGGTTGATTAATTTGTAGGTGGTTTAAGACTTCAATCAAATCAATGTGCAACATAACAAAAAGTAATCAGAGGTTTGCCCATACCTCAATAGTGACTACTCATTGAATTTTTTGAGAGATTGTTTGTATTCAAGAAAACAGTGTTCGAATCGATATACTGTTGCGCACACTAGTCGAGTGTTGGCTTAATGAGTAATGTGAAGCATATAAAATTTGGAAACTGATTAAGTGATAATTAATTTTAAGACATTTCAGCGCTTTTAAGTGCTTTAATCAGGCTACTTCCTACACATTGTTGATTATTATCTGGTTCTGGTTAATTGCAAATTTCTTATAACTTCCTGGTTATTTTTTTTTAAATTAGGGTTGATTGGTAATTGATTAGAACTCGTTTAAGATTTGGCAATGAGAAGAAGTATGTTTCACTTAGAATAGAATACGTATATTTGGTTATTTAATTTTGTGGTTGGCATAGCTCTAGATAGTTGCATGTAATTGCTATTAATTGGTGGCCTTTGATGTAGCTAATAGCTCAAATGGAATAGGGTGTGATAAAATAATTTGTAGTGACATTTATACACATATTGTAGATATGCGTGACCGAAACTGAGAAATAAAACGTTTGAACATTAATTGGGAGCTTGAAGGTTGGTCAGCTTGGATAGAAGAAGGTTTCAAAGCTGTCGACAAAGCTTAGGGGAATTGTTTTTGACTTGAAACTTAACTTGGTCAAACACATTGAGTTTATTTGTATAAAGTCAACTGTACGATTGGTTTAACTAGACATAACTCGTTTGGTTGACGAGATACTTTTTCCCTAAAATCTCTTTACATTGCTTATGTTCGGTCGATCCTTGAATATTGTTGCGCAGTATAGAATCCTATCTACATATAACAATCGTTCAATTAGAATTGAAAACGTTCAAACAAACAATTTACAAGATTTGCTATAAAAAGCACAATTAAATAAAACAATTTTATTGAAACACCCAAGTTTGAGCTAGGGAGCGACTTGCAACGTACTGCAGACGGTTTGCGAAGGATTTTGCAAGGATCGCAAAGAGCTTGCACCAACTGACGGAAAAGGGAAAACCATTCAAATGGTCAGGTGAATGCGAAGCGAGTTTTAAGAGTCTCAAACACCAACTGTGTCATGCTTCAATTCTAGCGTACCCTACTCCAGGAAAAACATTTATTGTAGATGCCGACGCTAGTAATGTTGGGATCGGAGCCGTTCTTTCGCAGATCCATGATGGCCAAGAGAGAGTAGTTTTCAACTTCAGTAAAGTGCTATCCAAGCCGGAGAGGAACTATTGCGTAACCAGGCGGGAACTCCTGGCTTTGATCCTGGCAACAAAGCACTTCCATAAGTACTTATATGAACAGAAATTCATCCTGCGTACAGATCATGCGTCTCTAAAGTGGCTGCTGCAGTTTAAGAACCCTGAAGGACAAGTCGCGAGGTGGATTGAACGGCTGCAGATGTATGACTACGAGATACAGCAGATGCCCTCTCCAGGCGGCCCTGCAAGGCTGATAGTAACCATTGCGTACGCCAGGAGGAAAAAGATAAAGTATCAGTCCAACGGTTGAGAGCTGAGCCCATTAGCGGCTGGAGTGCACGGGAGATCCGGAATGCTCAACAGGAAGATCCGGATATCGAGCCGATTCTCGCCTGGAAGGAACATGAAGGCAAGCCGGACTGGCAGCAGATCTCCAATAGGAGTCCGGAACTGAAGGCATACTTGGCACAATGGGACTCACTTCATGTTCAGGATGGCATTTTGAAAAGAAAATGGGAAAGTTCGGATGGAACATCAGCCGTGATGCAACTTGTGGTACCAAGATCGAAAGTCAACGAAGTGCTTAGGGAACTGCATGATGGAGTGTCCGGAGGTCACTTGGGAGTAAATAAGACACTCGAAAAAGTGCGAGAACACTTTTACTGGATCCACGCAAGAGACGATGTCGAAAACTGGTGCCGAAAATGCGGCACTTGCGCAGCCAGTAAAGGCCCGAGAGTAAAAATGCAAGGCAAGATGCATCAATACAACGTTGGAGCGCCAGAAACCAACAGTGGAATCCGCTATATCCTCGTAGTGATGGGCTTCTTCGCTAAATGGCCTGAAGCATTTGCTATACCTAACCAAGGAGCTAAAACCGTGGTAAAGCAGATTGTCCACAAGTGGGTAAGCAGATCTGGCGTACAAATGGAATTGCACTCGGACCAAGGTCGAAACTTCGAGTCGAAGATCTTTCAAGGAGTATGCCAGCTACTAGGGATTAAGAAGACAAGAACAACCCCGCTTCATCCACAATCGGACGGAATGGTGGAACGCTTCAATAGAACCTTAAACAAACACCTTTCTAAGGTTGTTGGCGACTGCCAGCGGGACTGGGACAAGCAGATCCCCCTGTTCCTATTAGCTTATCGGAGCGCAGTTCATAACACAACAGGTCATACTCCATCCGAAATCCTTTTTGGTCGAACCATCCGGTTACCTAGTGAAATGATGTTTGGATCTCCGACTAATGAAGCAACGAATGAAGATGATTGTTGCGGATCTCAGAGAAATCATCAGAAACATTCATCGGAAAACTAGAGATAAGATTCAGATATCCAGCGACCGCATGAAGACGAGGTACGCCACAAAAGCAACCACCACAGGATTCCAGGAAGGAGATCTGGTATGGCTATACAACCCTCATCGCCGAAAAGGCATGTCACCTAAACTACAGCAGGACTGGGAAGGACCCTATAAGATAGTGAAGCGCATCAACGATGTTGTCTACCGGATCCAGCGAGGAGGAGGCAAGCTAAAAGTTGTCCATGTGGATCGTCTCCATCGCTACCATGGCGAAAATATTTTTAACAACACTATCAGCTCTGTGTCGTGGAGTGCTTAAAGCAAGCAACTATCACGAGCAGAAATTGCCGGCACTAAAAGTGCTCTCACAGGCTCATCATTTAGTGCAGGTGTTAGTAAGGACAAAACAATTAAAAATACAATAATTATGTACCTATAAAATACGAGTACTAACACAGACACAAAATAATGCAAACAATTTAAGACATTAAAGCATTATTACGCAAAATATTTTTAAGCTTAATTTTACTAACATGCACGTCAATCACATGATCATTTAGATTATAGATTCTACTCATGCGACTAATAGGCTCATGCCTCCCATAATTCGTTCTATGATGGGGCTGAACAATAATTCAACACTGCGTAAATTATGGGCACCACGAAAATTAAAGCCAATAGACGACAGCAAGTCAGGTGCATCTATTTGACCGGATATAAGCTGCTGTAAAAAAATGATATCGCTATTAAGCCTTCGTTAAGAAAGGGGTAACATTTGAAGAAGCTTGATACGTTGACTGTAAGGAGGAAGGTTAAATGGATCATCCCATGGAAGTCCTCTAAGTGCAAATCGAATAAATTTACGTTGAATGGCCTCTATTCGATTTGAATGAATGTTGTAGAACGGTGTCCAAACTTGAGAGGCATACTCTAGAATCGGACGGACAAAACAATTGTACAATGACATAGAAACATAAGGGTCATTAAATTCTTTGGCCCACCGTTTTACGAAGCCCAACATAGAATTAGATTTATTAATAATAGAATTAATATGCTTAGCAAAATCCAGTTTGGGGTCGAAATAAACCTCAAGATCCTTAAAATTATCAACACTACAAAGAATATGTTGAGAGTATTGAAAGGTGGAAGGGATATTCTTTCTAGAGAATGTCATATGTTGACATTTAGTTGGGTTCAGGGATAAACCGTTTTTATCACACCAATTGGCGAAGCTATTAATGTCAGATTGAAGAAATATTCTGTCTTGCTGACTAGCGATAGATTTATATATTTTCATATCATCAGCGTAGATCAGGATATTACTGTAATTTATACATGCCTTAACATCATTAATGGCAACTATAAATAATATTGGTCCGAGGTGACTTCCTTGGGGAACTCCAGACTGCGCTGTGAAAGATACGGATAGCGATCCTCTAAATTTCACTTGATAAACCCTTGATCTAAGGTATGAATTGACCCATTTTATGAAACTTGGTGGGAAGCCAAAAGCCCTGAGCTTAAACTCGATTATTTCATGGGACAGCTGGTCGAAAGCTTTAGAGAAGTCAGTGTATATGCAATCCATTTCGTCCTTATTCTGTAAGGCATTAGAAAAATCATGCAAGAAACTTAACAGAATGCGGGTGGCAATGGTGCAGTAGTAGTGTATTCGCTTACGGAATGGAAGGTCGTGCGTTCGAATCCCGGCCAAGTCCATTACTTTATACCGAATACATGAAATCGTAATCTCCCTAAGTAACTTAGACACCACCCGTGGAGAAAAACCCTACAACTGCACCCAAACATTTCTTTCGTATCTCTCTATTCTTTCTAATACCAAGTAGCTTACACTGTGTTCTTAGCATTATAAGGGTTCTGTAACAACAGAAAAAAATCCCTTTAGCGTAAGCAAAGTTATAAAAAAAAAAAAAAAAAAAGATTAGTGACAGTGGATCTGTTTCTTACAAATCCATGCTGTTCATTACAAATTAAATTGCGACAAAGAAATATTAACTTTTCGCAAACAATTTGTTCAAAAAGCTTGGGGATACACGAAAGCTTTGAAATAGGCCTATAATTAGTGATATCACCACGTTCGCCTTTCTTAAATACAGGTGTGATAAAAGCACTTTTCCATAGATTAGGGAATGTAACAGTACTGATGGACAATTCAAACAGATACTTAAGATATGGAGCAATTGCATGATTACATTTTTTAAGAACGATCGGTGCAATGCCATCAGGACCTGATGAATAATCATTCTTGAGAGAAGAAATACATTTTAAAATTGTTTCCAAATCGAATGAGATACTACTAAAACTTATTTGGGAACAGCTAGTTAGATAACTCAAATATTGATCATCAATGTGAAGAGGGGTCACCCAAAATTACTTACTGAAATGATCTGCTAACATATTGCTTGCATCTGGCGAATCAGCAGTTGTAGAACTATTGTAAGTAAGCTTCGATGGATAACCATCGGTTTTTTTCTTAGAGTTGACAAAACCCCAGAAAAGTTTGGGGTTCGATTTTAAAGAGCATTCCATTTTACTTATATAGTCAATATATAAGTTGCAGGATAAAGATTTGAATTCATTGAATAATGTGAAATAGAATTCAAGATCTGAATGGCAGAGACTTTTTAAATAGTTCTTCCAATCCCTATTACGTCTGTTTCGTATTTTTTTTGGATAAAATCGTTTAAATGTTATATATCAAAATATGTAGAGCGTTCTTAACAATTCAACCATACTTAGACTTTTGTCACGCCTACTTATGAGGGATAGAAATAAGAATAGGGTATCCAACAGTTCGCCCAAGCTTACTGTAGCCCGTCCCTATGTTTTTTTATTGCATATAGTGCTGAGTAATGGCTGATGCGTTCCAGAAACTCATCGCCAAAAAACCGTTGGAAAAGTTCACATCCTCCACGCTCTCGGTTGGAATAGGCTGCTCTCCGAGCCGAATTGTATCAATATATTGACCATTTCGTCATACAAATTTACAACCGGCTCCCAATTAATTCCCGTTTAGATCATCAATCAAACACGCGGTTGTTCTCAAACGGTACGTACTAACGACGTTGGGCGCGGTTAGTACGTAGATGTGGGACCGTTTGAGAACAACCGCATTTCGTTGGCCAGTCCCATCTATAGAGTTGAGGTAGATAATATACGCGGTATCACAATGGACCTAAATTGGTCTAAGTATGTCGGCTTCTGCCGACAGCCACCTAAACCTAACCTAACCTAACCTAGATCATCAATCGTCCCTCCTTCATTTTCATCGTTCTCTCCACTGATATTTCCATCTTCATCGGGTGGTTCAATGTAAATACCATCGACTAAGTCACCAAAGGCATTATCTTTGTCATTTATCTGCTGAACATAGTCTACAGCCTCCTGAAGTGATAGTTTTCTAAAGAAAAAAACAAGATCCTCTCAAAATTCGAACTCTTTTAGTGCCAATGTCACCATACAGTATCATCGCTAAAAACAAACACGTGGTAGTCCCGTTACCACTCAATACTCAAAATTAGTAAAAAAAATTTTTATGAACTGAATAATATGCATAAACAATAAGTTATTATCTTACTATTGATATAGATATTATAAAGATAACTGGAAAAATAAAAGCAAAAAGTTATTAATTACTTTTTCATGTTTGCCATAATGCAGGGCGCATTTTTCATTCACGGAAGATGGCTGAGTTCTTGGCGACATGGAATATGGGGTCATTGCAACACACATAAGGAGAATGGAAAGCCTTTCGGTTTCAGCGATACAAGTACCATTCATAGATAATGGCAGACTGTTAAGGTTTCGCTGTAATGATAGAAGACAGCATTTTGTTTTGGAAGCATTAAATTCCACCCTATTGGTTGTACCGCATTGCTGCTGTCAAGATCGGAATTAAATATGCTTAACATACGTTGCCGTTCCAGTTCCACACCCAAAGAATATGGGCGTGAACCAGAAAACGAATATGAAAAGCTGAGGGTACTGTCATCAGCGAAGGAATGAATTGGATTAGAAGTTACAGAGAGGAGATTATTTATAAAAATGAAAAAGAGAGTCGGAGACAAAACAGAGTCTTGGGGAGCACCAGGATTTATTTGGTGAGTCTCTGTCAAATGCCTTAAATTTTTCGTTAGATAAGTCATCAAATCACCCGTCGACCTGTTTCTGCGAAAACCATACTGCCGGCCATTAAGATGTTTCCGGGATTCAAAATATTTCATAATCTGACGGATAATCAGTGTTTCTATGACCTTAAAAAGAAGGGACGTAAGTGCAATTGGTCATTAGGAAGACTGAGAAGAAGATTCGCCTTTTTTGGGAGAGGCTGGACAAATGCTGTTTTCCTTCTTCTCGGAAAGAACACTGAAGAATAGGAACTAGGAAGGATAGAAAAGCTCACTCAGTGGATTGGAAAGCCTAGAAGAACACCTCGTCAGAACGATAACGGAAATACTCGTACCATCTGGACCTGCGGATTTGGCTAGCTGCAAAGAAAACAGCAAGCAGATTGGCTTTATCTAAAGAGCTGACAGCTGGAATATCATTGTTGACTTGTGTCGTGATAGATGACGAGGCCCATTTCTTAATGCTTTTGACAAACGACCAAAGGTTTTTATTACCTGTGTGATTTTGTAGTATTTTTTGCCTCAGCTTTTGGTCGTAGGAATATTTGACACGATTAATAAAGGCATTGCAGTCATTTTTGTCTCGTTTGAACTTTTTACGGTTTTCCTCGGTAGGTCATATAAGGCCTATTACCGAAAGCTTACCTCTTTTTTGCTGATAGCCTCTTTGAAGCTCGAGTCCCACCACGCGTTTGCCTTAGGTTTGATACTTTTTATACGGTTAGGGATAAATCATTGCATACCCAGTCAAAGTACTCGTATGTTTGTTATCATATCAGCACCAGCATCCACGTCGCTGTGCTTCCTCGTTAAAACTCTTAAAGAATTCGTTTAGTTTTTTCCAATTGACTCATGTTACCATACGGTTCTTTTGGGAATTTGTCTGTTAACTGTGTATTTGGAATACGATAAATTCGCTGATATGGCACAATGGTCTGTAGAACCTAGAGCCGATAATATGTTTATATCATATTTTCAGGGTTTTAGGTAAGAAACAAGTCCAGTGTGTTGGCGGTTTGACTGCTAATGTCTGGTATTCGTGTCGACTCATTTACAAGCTGGGTCAAAATATTTACCTCAGCGAAGATCTCAGCATACGTGTACATTCCTTCGGGTGTTGTCTGACCCAAATGTCGAAGCCAATATGAATTCTGTATATTGAAATCGCCCGCAATGACGACTTCGGTACGACGATGAAAGGGTCACAATTCTTGTGATGGAATTAGACAGCGCATCAAACTCACTATAAGTTTAATGCCTCTCCAATTCGGTTCTTCTTTTTATAAAACAGAAGTGGATTAATTGCCTACGGACTTGAAACTCGAAACATATGAAATTAAGTCCCTGATTGCAACAGTGGCCATATTGAAGCTGAAGTTGGTAGGCTACGTCATGTATATAAACAGGGAGATCGCGATAGGGGAAGAATAATGACACCAGCTTGTACCCAGGTATAGTAAATTCTGTTATATCAGAACCAACGCTATCCTGGGTTTCGCATAGTGCCCGAACAGCTGGTTTATTTCGATAGACGTGGACATACAACGAAAAAATATTCGCCTGCAACCCACGGTTTGACCATTTACTTATTGACACATAACTTCTTTACAATAAACCAAACAAATGTAAATAGAACCACCCTCAGTACATGCGTTTCCACTCATAAATACGATATAAGAATAATCTGTAATCTGACCAAGTTCTAAAGTGGTCCAAGTTAGCTGATTTAACTGTAAAATAAAAGGGAATTGTTGGTGGATGCATTATCCCGAGATATGTACATATGTGCAGAATATAAGCTTTTTCTTTTGGTTATCATGTATTATTTTTACACTTTCGACATTCCACTAGGACAGTTAATGGGTTTATTTGTTATTCTCTCACTATTTTGCAGTGTTGTCTTATCAACAAGCTGAGTTGGATTGTAGTCTAGCGTGTTTGCTTTTCAATTTTAAGATAAACACAAGAAATAAAATAAAAGCGACAGCTAAAAAGCGTGCAGTCAGTCGCATACGAAAACACAATAAAAATAGAATCTTCATTAAAAATATAGCTTCCTTCACTTTTTGAAACGTCAAAAATAATGAAAACGATAGTCTACACAGTAAAATAAAGTAATTAATTATCTACCTCTAATTAATATTGAAAAACTTATATGACTATAATTAATATAAATTCAAAACCCAGAGCACTCAGACTTGGTAACGGTCCATTGTACTGTAATTAATATATACATTGCAAATTGTTGAATAGAGTTTATTAAGAGAAATCCAGATCAACGCGGCATATAATGATAAGAAAATTATTATAAGCGCTGATTATTTGTTATAAATGAACATAAAACAGGTTTGGATAGATTGCATTTTCATAGCACTGTACCCCGGCGATCCATTTTATAGTGAACATTTATTCAGTGTACTCACAGAAAATATCACATTAAACCGTGAATAGTATACGCATATTGCTATGGTAGGTATAATTATTAGATTTTCTCCATTATAACAATAGTTTTTATACCCTATTCTAGGGGTATATTAATTTTGACGCATAGT
Organism: Portevinia maculata; assembly: GCA_949715645.1. Classification (NCBI taxonomy): domain Eukaryota; kingdom Metazoa; phylum Arthropoda; class Insecta; order Diptera; family Syrphidae; genus Portevinia; species Portevinia maculata. Next base: position 182,022,404 of record OX454527.1, read on the forward strand.
TTGTAACATACCTTAATATTGCCCGTAGACCCCTAAAAGTTACTATATTTATGATCAGCATCGATAGTAATGTCGATCTAGCCATGTCCGTCCGTCCGTCCGTCCGTCCGTCCGTCCGTCCGTCCGTCCGTCCGTCGGCAAAAATTAGGCCTTTAAACTGGACCTAGAGAGCTGAAATTTTAACCATATACTCTCTAGGGTCCCGAAATAATCAAGTTTACGAATTTTTGAAATCCGCCCACAGACACGCCCACAAACTCAAAAAAACAAAATTTTGGAAAAAATCGAATTTTGAGCTAGAGAGCTGAAATTTTTTATATATGATCTATGGCCCATAAAACTGATTGGGACATACAATTTTCAAAATCCGCCCACTGACACGCCCACAATTAAATAAAACAAATTTTGGGAAAAATTGAATTTTGAGCTAGAAAGCTGAAATTTTTTATATATGATCTTTGGCCCATAAAACTGTTTGGGACATAAAATTTTAAAAATCCGCCCACTGACACGCCCACAATTAAATAAAATATTTTTTTTAAAAAACCAAAATTTGAGCTAGGGAGCTGAAATTTTTAATATATACTCTCTAGGGGCCCTTTATGCTCATGTGTAAATATTTTCAAAATCCGCCTACTGACACGCCCACAATTTTTTTTTTTTTATTTTTGAAAGTCCAAAGTTTGAGCTAGGGAGCTGAAATTTATAGTATATACTCTCTAGGTGCCCTTTATGCTCATACTTAAATTTTTTTTAAATCCGCCTACTGACACGCCCACAATTAAATAAAACAATTTTATTGAAAAACCAAAGTTTGAGCTAGGGAGCGTTTTTATTTACAAAAGCTTAGTTTTTTCGATAAAATCCTTTAAATTTTTGTCACGCCCACTTATGAGATATAGGAATAAGAATAGGGTATCCAACAGTTCGCCCAAGCGGACTGTAGCCCGCCCCTATGTTCTTATTAAAATAAAATTCTGCGTACTTCTACATCAAAAGTGTTGGTATTATTATTTATACGGTAAGCAGCACAAATTTTACTAGAAATACCTACTATTGATTACATAACACATTAAACATCTTGAAACTCTTCCGAAAGTGTGAACTCTAATCCGTGTGATGATACCACTGAAGATCACCGATGTCGTAAAAGCAAGATCAAACAATAATCAATAATGGGTGCATGCACTTGTCGAAATCGTAAAATAAAAGCCAAGCCAAAGAGTTCCTGGATCCATATGCAATAGCATCAACATTTGATTGGCCTCGTAGGATCTCTCCTTTGAATATGACAGTACCAACTGAGCCGGTCACGTTTCATCTTCTTTGAAATACGTTCTCGTGAGTCCTGCGAAGCATCTTCAACTCAGCTGCCGTGAGTTTATCTCCATACTTTTTGTACACTGTCCAACTGTCCCACATTGTAAGCTGTATGTTTAGCGCCGGGCGCATAAATGTCTTTCAGCTTGGAGGGAATTTTGCGATCGCAGAAGATGGCTTTATCACTTTTTATCATAGCTTTCAAATATTTAAACTTTTCGAATTTGGAAATCAATCTTCCGTTGGTTTTTTTTTCGAAACACAAAGGAGAACACGATACTCAATCCCTCTAAAACATGGACCCATACATCAAGTGCTGGTTGCAGGGACGTTAATATACGGCGCGGCCTTTTGCCTGAAAGAAAGTATTTTTTTTTTCTTTTTTTAAAAAGGAAATCCAAATCCCAGAGCACCCAGACTCGGTAAAGGTCCATTATACTACCAGCCAGAAATCCTCCTTTTGGTGTAGAGGCAGGTTCTTCTTATCCTTCGTCTTTTTCTTTTTCGTTTTCTTTTTCTTTCTTATGATTCTTCTTCTTCCTCCTCCTCTTCTGCCTCTTCTTCTGCCTCTTCTTCTTCTACTTCTTCTTCTTCTTCTTCTTCCTTCTTCCTTCTTCCCTTCTTCTTCTATGATCAGGATTAAAGGAATCATAATGCTCCCACCTTACTGCATTAAGGTCAATCAAATTCTGGTGGATTTGTGAGAACCAGGATTTTTTCGACCAGCATATTTTTTACGATTTCGACACGTGCATGCCCTCATTATTGATTGCTGTTTGATCGTCGTTTTACAATACCGGTGATCTCTAGTTGTGTAAGTCCATGGATTTGCATGTACACTACCGGGGCAGTTTCAAGATGTTGAATGTGTTGTTAGGCTCACATAAATAGTAAAATTGCCTATAGATGCGATTCTTCTCTCAGTCGCCTTTTACAACAAATGCTGTTTTTCGGGTACAGTTATAGTGATACGCTAAGCCAGTCTGTGCACGGGCAAGAAATTATATTATATATTTTTATATATTTATATACACCATTCTGGCTTTAACACATTCCATCTATGACTCGAAAAAAAGAAACTATGCAAACACATGCAGCGACTAAATCAATACTACGAATTCAACTGAGTACCCGGGTATCTGTGTGGGAGATACCAGGTGAAAATTTGTATGGCACCATAAGGGTTAAGGGAAACACAACAAGAGAAATTACAATTACAAATTAGAATTGCACATAACCCAAAATTTACTCGAGCAAAATATAGCGCGATTTCCGCCCCCAACACGCGTTCATTAAAGGCAAAGGTGAGGAAACAGCACATATTTATCTCTGCTTGAACTTTACAATAATGAAGTTCTTACCTTAACCTAACCAACGACCATACCACGTCGAGTTAATCGGTTCTCGTCAGATCACTGTAATTAAACGACGTTGGGCGCGGTTAGTACGTAGATGGGGGACCGTTTGAGAACAACCGCGTGCCGTTGGCCAGTCCCATCTACAGAGTTGAGGTAGATAATAAACATGGTATCACAATGGACCTAAATTGGTCTAACTGTGTCGGCTTCTGCCGACAGCCACATAAACCTAATCTAACCTAACCTACCTTAACATTGCCCACAGACAATAGGACTAACTAAAGGTACATGTCTATTCTGCGTTAATGACTAAAATAAAGTTCACAAAAATTCCTGTGTAGATACCTACACTCAATGCCAAGTTTAAAGAAATATTTATTTCATCCTAGTGGACCCGATTTTTATATTTTTATGGTTTATTTCTGTTACTTAAAACTTTTCCAGTAGCATAACGAACAAAACAAAAAAAGAATCAAACAAATTATGTCAAACTTTTCCGATCACCCTTTCTAGTTATCTTTCTTTCTCAGGACAATAACAAACAAAACAGAAAAATATAGATAAGGGCTACAGACCGGTTGGGCGAACTGTTGGATACCCTATTCGCACGCCTAGTCAGTCTAAGTATGGGTGAAGTGTTAAAAATTCTCTTCTTATTTTGTTAAACATACAAAATTTAAAGGATTTTATCGAAACTCAAAGTTTTTGGTAAAAAAACGCCCCGTCAAAGTGGGCATTTATCTACATAATTTGCGAAGAACAAGACTTTCATTTATAATGATTTCTTAAGTAAAATGGGGTATTTTAAGAGGGCGTGTCAGTGGTATCAGTAAGGTTCTAGAGAGATTATGGCTAATTTTCAGCTTCGAGCTTAAAGCCATAATTTTTGCCGACGGACGGATGGACGGACGGACATGGCTTAATCGAAATAACTGTCATTGCTGATCACGAATATAATAACTAAAAGGGTCTACGGGCAATATAAAGGTATGGTACAAAATATTAAATATAAATTAATATACCCTTAGAATAAGGTATAAACAGTTACGCAAATCCATAGTTCAAATCCAAAATGATGGTCGCAGGTCCCATGATAAAAATTTTCAGTGTTTCCAGAATTTTCCAATTTACTTGGTAACCGAATTTCCTTTGTATTTATGTAGAATTGTTCAGAGTTTCTTATCCAGTAGATGTTTTCAGGTGCAAGTAAATTGTAGTGTTTCTAACATGTTATTTTTTGATTCTGGTGTGCCCCAGGGCTCAGTCTTAGGTCCAACCCTTTTCAATATATATACATCAGATTTTCCAAGTCTTCCGCAATGTGAAGCAGCCATTTTTGCTGATGAAACTGCAGTATTCGCGTCGCATGAATTTGCTCTCAACATTGAGACCACTCTAAAACATGCGATCGAGATACTTGAAAAATATTACAACAAATGGAAAATTAAGCTGAATGCTAGGAAGACACAAGCCATCTTTTTCACACGAAAAAGAAAAGCTTGGTATCTTCCCAGCAGACAGCTTCAAATAAATGGTAACACCATACCATGGGAGCAATCCATAAAGTATCTCGGGGTCCACCTTGATACGGAACTAACATTTGATCAACATATTCAAAGTACGTTGGAAAACAGGTATTGCAATTAAGATGCTCTACGCTTTCATCAATAGAAAATCTTCACTCACACACGACAATAAGATAATTATTTATAAAGTAATTTTCCAGGCTATCCTATTATATAGGTGTCCAATATGGGGTACTTCAGCAAGATGACATTTAAAGAAGTTGCAGGTATCACAAAACAAAGTATTAAAAATGATGTTAAACCTGCCCTTTCATAATTCAACACTAGATCTCCACAGAAGGGCAAATGTTGAATTGATCTTCGATAGGATTCGAAAACTTACTACTAATTTTAATAACAGCTGTGATAGTTCTGAGAATCCTCTCATAAACCAGCTAAATGTTTAATCTGTGATTTTTTTGTGTTTGCTGTCATTTATTAGTTATTTATCAATTATTTACTTATTTATTCATATATTTATTTATTTATTTATTTACAGTACGAACTCGGTTAACGCAACCCTCGAATCGCGCAGCTCCTAGATTTTCGCAACACTAAGGTCGTCGCACTTCTTGACTCTATATGTGCAACTTTTCAACACATTTACCTCGATTAGTGCAACTTCTTGCGTTTATTCATCTATTTTTTGCATGTTCTCCTTTTGGTTCATTATTTATGCCGCTATTTCACAATTATTTAGTTTTGTTTGGACCTGGACCCATTTCCTTGTAAATACAAGGTTGGGCAAAAGTTGTCACCCGGCTGTAATATTTTTTTTAATGAAAAACTTCTATTCTGCTTTTGGATTCTGTTTATTGATGCCTTAAATTTTTAGACAGGCTAATGACTTTTGCGCCACATAGTGCATCTATGTCATTATCTCTACAGAAACATTGTTAAATTTTCTATGTCATCATTATTTTAAAAAATGTAATCCGGTAAGTGCAACAACCTAAGTAATTGCAACTGCCTCAATTTCTATTAGTTGCGTAAATCGAGTTTGCACTGTATTTATTTATTTACTTATTTATTTATTTGTTTATTTATTTTTGTATTTATTTCTTTATTTATTTATTTATTTATTTATTTATTTATATATTTATTTATTTAGTTATTTATTTGTCATTTATTTTTGTATTTATTTCTTTATCTATTTATTTATTTATTTTTTTATTTATATATTTATTTATTTGTTATTGTAATTTTTTTTTTGTCAAATGAAGGTTTTTTTTCGTATTTTTCTTCGATAAACTCTTCCGATCATTCATAGTTATTTATTGTTTGCCATACAAGAAAATGTTTCAGTAGAAAGATAATGTATCAAATCTCTGAATTGTAAAATGTGCGGTGACAGACTTTTTAAAAAAAAAAGATTTTTACGAAATAAAATAAAATGAACTAAAATTTTACTTGGCAACTTTTCCAAAAAATTTTCCGTTAAAACCCGATTACCAAATCGGTTCAGCAGCTCTCAAGTGGTTTATATATGTTTTATATAGATATTTTTATTCTTTTTTTACTTTAAACATTCAGAATTCTATATAGTGAAATTTAAACATTATGAAAATAGCATAAATATATAAAAAGGACATCTACTTAAATAACTGTCGCATGACATCGACCGCAAATAGGCATTTTTGTAAAATTGATAATTACCTTCCATTTAGCAAACCCTATGATTTTGATGTTCAACTGTCAACTATAACCTTAGCCGATTCCACCTCTGATCAAAAGCAAGATCTTGTACTGTTGCTCTTATGAATACAAACAAATGATCTATACGGAAGTTTATACGATTGGCTATTTATACGCTAAGTTGTGCATTCCAGTTGAGTGACGATAACCAGGAACAGGGTCTAATGCAATGCTACGAACTGCAACGCAGCAAATTAGAATTATTTAGACTGGGCATTCTGATTGGGGGTCCCGTGAAGTTAAGACCGAAAATATAAGGAAGTAAAGTCGTTTCATTCGAATTACTAATATCTCGGTGTTGCACGGTTTAGTCGTGCAAAAAACTATTTTAATACGGCTGAGCACATTACGCGGATCATCAGATGTAAACAACTCTTTCCTGCAGACTTCGCGGGATTGGTAGTCAATTGGAAAAACGCTGGATATGTTTGTATTCCATTCAGACTTGTTGGATACCCTATTCCTATTCTTATCCCGCATAAAATTTTAGTATGGTTGAATTGTTTAGAAGGGGTATATATTTTGTTATGCAAAATGAAAATAATTTTTCCTAAAAAAAAAAACTTTTTGTAAAAGAACGCCTTAGAAGTGGGCATGGCAGACAACTTTATACGGGCATATTGACATTATATTACTAGTAATTCTTATAACGAATACAGTAACTTTTAGGGGACTACTGGCATGGTTAAGATATTTTACAAGCTACGAGTCAAAATTAATATACCTTAAGAATAGGGATTAATGCGTGATCCTGGAAAGCAGACGTTCGAAGTTCTTTAATTTTACAGTTTGCGTGTTAAAACAAATGCTTGTGGCAAATGATTTTCACAGGCATTTGCTAGTTGACAACATTGTCAAATGCACCACATTAGAAAAAGACAAATGGGCCGCAAAAGTTCTTGATAACAATTTTCGTCTATAAATCCTAAGGAATTCGGATTCATAGTTTGTAACATTGGCAGTAGACCATACAAAGTTACTATATTTGTGATAGTATCGATAGTTATTTCGATGCAGACATGTCCATCCGTCGGCAAAAAATAGGCCTTAAGACTCGAGCTAGAAAGTTCAAATTTGAAACACATTTTTTCTAGGGCCCCCAAAATAAAACAGTGTAAGAATTTTTAAAATCCGTCCAAAATTTAAAAAAAAAACAAATTTATCGAAAAAATCGATTGACCTATATAGCTAAAATATATTGTCTTAAGGGTAATATATTGTCTTAAGGGTTAAAAAAAATTGAAAATGTTTAAAATCCGCCCACTGACAATTAAAAAAAAACCGTTGTATCAAAAAATCTAATTTTTAGCTTGGAAGCTGAAATATTATATTCCATATTTCATCTTCCAAGCTACTCTCTAGGGGTCTTAAATGCTAATTTGTAAATATTTTTAAAAAATCAGCCCACTGAAATGCTCACTATTTAAAAAAAAACACAAATTAATGAGGAAGTGATTGTAAGTGAAAGTTCTTTTCTTGACAAAGTATGTAGATAAAGTCGTTTTGAACAAATATTTTTAAAAAATCAGCCCACTGAAATGCTCACTATTTAAAAAAAAACACAAATTAATGAGGAAGTGATTGTAAGTGAAAGTTATTTTCTTGACAAAGTATGTAGATAAAGTCGTTTTGAACAATAGCTTTATGTAAAGTTTTCTGTCATGCTCGCGTTTTTCAAAAAAACTTTGTTTTTTTCGAGAAAATCAGTTAAATGTTGATTATTCGCCCGTACTTAGATTTTTGCAAAGCCTGCTTAATGAGGTATAGGAATAGGAATAGGAATAAGGTATCATATAGTTCGCCTAAGCGGACTGTAGACTTTCCACATGTTTTCATTTATTTTGCTTTCTTTTCACACAACTCACTTTTACTTTATTGACATTTAGGAGAAGTGCTAACAATTGTATTCTTTTAAAAAAACAGTTTCATTTATTTTATAAACGCTTGGTGGTCAACAATATATACAGCTGCGATTCAAAATTCACAAAAATACGTGTAACTACCAGAAGAGTTGTAGTATGACTGTCATAGGTGGTAAAGTTTCTTTGAATCAAATTACGGTTCTCTTTGCATTTAAATTTTTTTGAACTGGCCGGTGAAACTTGCAAAGTCAAATGCCCCGGTGTCAACTGTACCCCACTTTACCCTACATTCACTACTCAAAACAGGTGCTTATATTTAAGCGGATGAGACGTATTGTGGATATTAACCTGTCAATATAAATGTCCCAGTTTTTAGACACGTTAATGAGTTTCTCAACTCGTTTTGTCGACAAATCATTGTATCTTCAAATTTGTGATGGTAAAAGCTAAAAAGCTAGTTTCAGTTAATTAACTTTATGTGATTCTATCACTCGTTCACCAATATTGTCTTTTCCGCACTTTACAATGTATCTCACCTCTCAAATCTCTGTATAATCTTTGGCTTGTATCTTTCAACGTCAAGCCAAACGAATTATATGTATCCTATAAATTTTAAACGCCACTTGTGCGCTTCCCGAAATTCCAAACGCAACAGGTAGCCTCCTCTTGGTCGTATAACCACAAATCTCCATTTTACTCCCATTCTAATTAAAACTTTAAGATCTATAACTATTAACGAAAATATCAGCTAATAAGGCCCCCATTACCAATCACATACCATAACGTTCCATATCATGGCATCACCGACACATCGCGCACTAACTCCAGATAGCAGTACAACACATAGCCGGAGACGTAAATGTGCGCCACTGCCTTCAAACCTGACTGTACCCGCGTTCTAAAACGGCCATAATTCTCCATGGAGATAAATTAACAAATTTAATGCTGACATAAAATCTCGGCACTAAAACCCTATCTCTCTCTCACTCTCTTTCCCCAGCACAAATAGACATTGACCAGTAAAATGGTCAAGATGAACAAAAACAAAAATTGATTGCAGTATAAAATTCAATTCGATGGAAAGTCTAATAACGCCTATCAACCGTTGATGCCTTTCCTCTTTTCGGATATGTCCACTTTTCAGGTGCAACTCACCGTCAATTTGAACGACGAGCGAACAATTTTCGCAAGCGTCTTGCAAATTATGTCCGCGATGAAAAATCCAGTTGAAAAGAAAAATGAATTAAGGCAACTCACAACGCCTACCCCGTCTTTGGCGTGGTGTCAATGTGCTATACCAGTAGTAGAATTCCTGAAAATCCATTCCAAACCACATCACTAATTGACGTCCAACATGAGTCCGATTTGATAACTGTCGACTTTATAACGCTGCGCTTATGCCGAGCCTTCAACGATAATCCGTGCAACTGCGTAGCGAGTTCGAATTTGAAATACATGGTGTATAGCGATACCTAACGAACTCCCCTTCGTTCTCTTTTGTACATCTTTACACGCATTTGAATTCGAATTGGACAGTTTAATGGGCTGGCGATGAATGCATTGACTTGGTTCGGTTGCTAATGTAAGTCGAATGAGACACTCTGATGCTGGCACACAGATAAAAGATGATATAGTTCCAGATTATTGTTTGTTTATTTAAAGTGTGTTCCAAAGTATCAGCGGGATCCCGGGACCCGGATAGCTCTTTCTATCTGATTTGGGCATTGGGCGTGTGAGAGCACATTCCAGACGAGTTGCTAGAAATTGTGTGCGGGAATAGAACGAAAACCGGTAGTGAACTAATTATTAGCTTGACAATGGTGCAAGCTGGAAGCTAGAGACCTAACTTGTATATGATATCAGTTCTAGGAATCTCTGCATCTGGTCAGGGGAAGAATTTATGCACTGATACTTCGGAATAACTCCAGGGGGTATAACTAAAATTATGGAAGATCACAGATATCATATTCCATACAAAATTATATTTTGAGCTAATTAAAATAAATTCTAATGAGATCGTGGGGGCAAAAGTAAGAAAACACAGGGACTGCGTGCAGTAGCAGCTTTGATTTTTTTAAATTTTGAAAGAGAAGATACATTATATTTTATGATCTAGTGCTTAACATGGCGCGGAGTATTTAAGAAGAGTCGCTGCTGGATACATTTGCTCTAGTTCATTTAATAAATTAACAACTAGGGTGTTGTCACAGGGAAGGGTATACGCTACACAGCGGTGTTATAAAAACGGAAGACCACCCTGAGTTAAGCAGTTTACCCAATCGATAATGTTATTTTAGGCGAACAAAAATATTACAGGAAATCGGGTAGAAGTTGATTAGGCGAGATATGATGATACATCGAGGTCAGACAAATTTATTTAAATATTGTCTAAGGAATTACGAGGTTTAAAACAATACTAAATTTATATTGAGAATAAAATAAAGAAATAATAATACAATAGCTGAAGACCCGTCCAAAATGACGGTGAATTGCAGCACCTGCTATAGATTTTGAAACATTTCGTGTTTCAGACAGTTGAATGCAGGAAGATTTTTTTTTTATTTCTTTATTCTTTTACAAAATAATTACAAAAATTCAATAATTACAAAGATTAATTTTATTTCATTCTGTAGCCATGTGAGACTAGTGGCGAATGATACTTACAAAAAATCTAATTACTATAGTGTGGGGTAGAACCCAAAAAATTCATAATAAAGTTTAACGATTCAGAATAAACAAATCAAAGAGCGAAAGAGCAAACTTTAAGAAAAATGTTTCAGATTTCATAATCAATGGTTTGTATTTTCTCTAAACAATACTAACAAGTAGATTTTTGACTTCAGAGCTATCTAATTTGAAAAGCCATTTCTTTTATTTGTTAAGGAAGATGTTACATACTTTTGATACTCTTATGTCTTGTGGCAGTTTATTAATAAGCTTAGGCGCCGTGATTGTAAAAAAGTTCGAATAGTGAGTCTTTTTGGATGTTGGTACATTTACCAGAGCTTTAGAATTAACTCTTAAATTGTATACACTGGAGCTTCTGATTGTAGAAGTGAAACCACTGCGGATGTAGACAATTTTAAGAACTTTATACACATAAAGATGTTTAAGAGGCATGATATGGAGTAGAGGTCTGCATGAATGCATTCATTCATTCTCTCTAAATGTGTACAGTACTTCAGTGTACACTATTCATTGCAATAATTCAAACAAGTGTACAGCAAAAAAAGTGTACCACACCACAAGATACAGTTACTGTACAATATTCGGTCAGCTGAGAGCAAAATGAGAACACTGTTTTTTTTCCTCCTACTCTTGGGTGCTTGTATTGTCATGATGCGAGCGAAACGTGTACATTGTTAACTGTTCAAAATACACTGAATTTACTGAGTGCAGTAAATACAACGATTACAAATTCTAGTTGGTAAATCATTCATTTTGATCAGAGTTGCACAAAAGTTAGTTTAACTAATAACTAAAAAGCTACAACTAAATTAGCTGCAGTTTCTTTGAACGTACATAACTAAACCATAATTGTAGTTGTAGTTGCCACAAATTTTGGAACTATGTATATTAGTTATTAGTTGCAAAGTGCAACTAATCGTGCTTAGTTGTGAAAAATTAGTTGCCAGAGTGTAACTAACAATAAATAGCTAAAACTCTTTCGAATAAACACAACTAATAATTTTTTTACAACAATTTAACCCGAAAAGGCTTACAGGAGCAATTGTTTTATTTCGTTATACATTTTCCAGTTTTAAATATGTTCAATTTTAGAGATTATTATGTCCTTACGAAACACGGGAAAATTGTGTGGAAGTAGATTTGTTTTGAATAATTGCGGTTTGTTGTACATCAGTTGAAAGTAAGAGGGAAAATATCGATTTGTACTTCGGTAACCGATGGCCGATTTAAGAATGTCACTTTTAGGTGTCATAAGGTTATTTACCAAGAGGTCCTTGGAGCACCAAATAAGGTCCGTAAACCCAAAAAAAAACATTTTTTTCAAAAACTCCTAGAAAACCGAGCAGTATATCTGTGTACAATTGTTTGACTAAGAGATCCTTGGAACAACAAAGAAAATCCTTAAAAGTCGAAAAAGGATATTTTTCCATAATGCCGTTAGAATACACACGGGATATCTGTGTTCAATGTTATTTGACTAAGAGGTCCTTGCAACAACAAAAAAGGTCCTTAAAAGTCGGAAACAGGATATTTTTCCAAAATGTCATTAGAATCCGCACGGTATATCTGTGTTCAATGTTATTTGACTAAGATGTCTTTGGAACAACAAAAAAAGTAGGTACTTAAAAGTCGAAAAAGGATATTTTCCCAAAATGTTTGTTGTTCCTAGGATCTCTTATTCAAATAACATTGAACTCAGATATACCGTGCTGTTTCTAGGGACATTTTGGAAAAATATCCTTTTTCGTGTTTAAAGGACCTTTATTGTGGTTGCAAGCACATCTATGTAAAATAACCTGATGTAAAATAAAAGGGGCATTCAATCAATTTTTATTTTAAACGCAATATGCATAATAAATCCCAATAAATTATCACCATTATAGCAAAATAATAAATTTTGATTTAGTTATTAGTTAGCTATTACCTAGAAATTTTAGAAAAATTAAATTTAATTTGTGTGTTTTATTGTAAATTACTTGTATTATACATCCTGTGTAAATTTATTGCTTTTCTTAACAGCCATTTCTTACTAATCTGCCATTTGATAAACTTGACTTTGGCTTAAAACAAAAGTAGGTAAACGAATACTTGCTGTACTCAGTATATTCACTGTACCCACTGTACTCAGTGAAGTGTGCACTGTTTTCAATGAATACCCATTTTGTGAATACCCGTTCTCAATGAGTACACTACACTAAGTGTTTGCTTGGAAATGGGTGCACTACTCACATAGTAATCAAATATCAGGTGATTCATTCATTTTAATTTTCAAGCTGTGAGTGCAGTAATGAGGTGTACTCAAAACAAAATGAATGTCTTGAAACTGGTTTCAAGACATTCATTGCAAACCTCTAATATGGAGATCCTGGAAGAGAGGCCAACTGCTGACAAGTCTTCCTTTGTTGCAAATTATTCTAATGATATGCTTCTGTGCTATCACAATAGGCTCAATGGTGCTAAAATATGTTCCTCCCCAGCAGCATATGCCGTATTGCAGTTTTGAGTGTACGAGTCCATGATATATCATAAGCAACAGATTTCTTGAGCAATATGGTTTTAACAAAAACATGTTTCGAGTTACCGAGATCATATAATTTTTTAAATCTGCTTCATGTGCCTTCCAATTGAGGGTCTTGTCAATTAATACTCCTAAATATTTGAAGCTATCTACGGATTCAATTTTGAAGCAGGTCGAAGAACAGGGGAAATCTGTTATAAAATCTTTTCTCCCACATGTGCTCATGCCTAATTTTTCACATGCAGCAGAGTGGAAGTAAACTTCATAGTCAATCAGATCTTCATTTGTAAGACTGCAACCCATAATCTTAGTTTTTTTACTTATTAGAAGTTCATGCTTCGCAAACCACTGCCTTAAAATTTGTAGATCTCTTTGTAGTTTTATTACAGATTCAAACAGATTTTTGCTTTTTTTTTTATTTCTAAAGGGATTTCATTTTTCTGTTGTGACACAGTACCCTTATAATGGTAAAACCACAGCGCAGGCATTGAGTTTGTTGCGCAAGTAGCTCCCAGCAATTCATTGCCTATTTTTGGGTGCTACTTACTGAAAAAATAGAAGGATAGGAAAGAAGTTTGGTGCGATGGGATTTTTTTTTTCTCAACAGGTGGCGCCTAAATTGCTTTAGGGAGATCAGTTTTTGTTGTGTGTATTCAATTTATAAAAATCATGGCCCTGGTCGGGATTCGAACGCACGACCTGCCAATCACTTTAGTGAATACACTGCCATCGCACCATTGCCACCTGCCATGTAAAAGCCATGTCGTCCGCAAAAGCCGTAATATCACTACAAAATTTTTGTTGGAATATGGAATTTACATAAATAAGAAATAACAATAGCCCCAGGACTGAACCTTGTGGTACACCAGTGACCATTTTCATTTCCTCACTGTAAATGTTGTCCAATTTAACTCTTTGAGACCTTTCAATTAGGTATGAAGTAAGCCAATCGTACATAGATTGCACCTCTAAATCCAGCTTCATAGAGTTTGTTTAGCAAGATTTTATGATCGACCATGTCAAATGCCTTGGTCATGTCTATAAATAACGCTAAAGTTTTATGATTGCTATTTAAGCCTGAATATAATTCACCACATAATTTCAGGATTGCATCAACCGAAGATACATTCCCGAAAACCAAATTGTTTTTCAGTTAAAAACCCAGTTTTGTTTAGGAATTTGTTGTTCTTCGAGAAATTGGATTGTTGATGTCTGCAGTTTATATTTTAAAATTAATTTTGACTCATAGTATGTAAAATGCCTTAAAAGTTACGCAGATTGAAAGTTATATCGATATAGCCATGTCTGTCCATCCGCGTGTCACCGATTTTGAGGGCTTAACATTTTGAACATAATAATACATATTTTGGGAACATAATATATTCTCTCTAGGATTCCGAAATAATCAACTGCAAACATTTTCAAAATCTTTTGTTTGTAAAATATGTATCCAAAGTCGTTTTTACCAATTCGCCCATTCAAGGTTGTTTTTTGTTGATAAATTTCTTAGCAACGCAAAAAGAAGTAAAAGCACAACATGAAGACCATATCACTTCTAAAAACTGGCACATACAATTTTTTTAGCAATCGTGCGGAAGGTTTGAACTTAATCTGACTAGGTATGCGGTACAGAAAATTGTTTTTTTTTTTCAAGCGTAAATACGCTTAATTTGAAACTAACATGTAAAATACAAAAACAACTTATCCTATATTCGCTAACTGACACTTTTTTTTGTAAAGTTATGCTACCATTATGCGCTTATTGAAGTTTCGCTTTATTGAAAGTGGGCTTAAAGTTTATATTTAAATAACTTGTCAAAAACAAAGCTGTTCTAAACAAATACATGGTACTTAACGGATTCCTGAACCCGGGGGCCGGGAGTCGAAGATCGTTTTCGCTGGATCATTATTTTTCAAATGTAGTAACCAAATATCCGACGGAGTATTTTCCTTTTGGAATAACCCAATATAAGCTTTCCTTCCCTGCTTATCGTCCAGCCCTCGGAGCCATGAAGAAGAACTGGCAGTATAAGTGTTTTTTAGAGCTTATACTTGGTCTTCAGGGTTTCGACAAACCCCAGTAGTAATGGTTTCTAAGGGTAATTCTTCGTTGGATTTCCCCAAAGGTGCCATGCCATTAGTGGAGTTGATGTTTAATCAGCGGAAGGTAAACCTCCTTACTGCCTCGAAGTTGCTGCTATCAACAGTGAGGTTTTCTCACAGTCGGTGGTGGTTTGTTGATAGCAAGTCCTTGACTTCAAGACAAACCAATTTTTTCCTTTTCTCAATCGCCATGAAAACCTCTAAGACTACGCTGAGATCGGCTGCTGATATTGATATCGTCCGCGTATCTCAGTATCTGGATCTGGATCTGGATAATGTCTTTCTTATTGACACGGTTTATTCTAACTCCATTTCAAGTTACATAAATAGCCCATCGAAATGGGTAACCTTTATCTTCGAGGCCAAACGATAGAACTTCTAAACTATTATAGGTACAAAACTTATTTACCTTTTGGAAAGACAATTTAGTAGCGCATACAAGTCTTAAACACTTAAGGTACATTTGTGCAGATACAAAAAAGTTATCGCTCCTTCAACTCAAAATTATGAAAATTTGTTTTTCCATTTTGTTACTTAAAATGCATTTTTCTTAAAATTGCTACTACATAATTTTTTTTCTGGGTGGCCAAAGGTTGGGGCCAAATCGACCATTCCACCGTTCGTTAAAAGAATGGCTAAAGAATAAAGTTACAACGCTTATACTGCGACAAGGTGCTCCCTCTTGTTCAATGAACATTACCCTTCTCCAAACAAGAGGAACATCTTCAATCGTTCTCTAAGAAATTTCCGGCAGTAATGGGTATTAACAATTTGTGGAAGAACGTGCGGGCCTAGTAAGATGTTTCCTTTTAGTCCAGCCCAAACATTTACGCTAAACCTCATTTAGAATAAGCAACACATGTGTTTGGTTTGTAACCCCATCGTCAGTCTACCTGTTTGCGCAAATGCCATCGGGAAAATTCCACTATTTTTTGCCCATATCCTGGTTTTAAATCCAGTACCGGTATTAAATTTAAGTACGTAAAATCCTACCTCCAACTTCTGCCGCCGCTGCATCTGAACGTCGTTGCTTTTTATTTGCTACAACTGACACAGTATCAACAAGGCGCTGATATACGTCGTTGGTAGTCCAATTTTGCAAACAAACTGTTTCCATTGCAGAACCCGTATACAAACACATTTCCGCGTATTCACGTTTTGAATACATTTTATTGAGATCAACTCATCAATAGCCTGTTAACTTACAGACCAAAATGTCGATTGTAAAACAGTTGAAACAAAATGATGGTACATTTGCAAAGCTGTGGTAATTCTTCTTTACGCTTTATTTTCCCATTCGACAATTAACTGTTTCATAAAAAACTGCATTGCTCATAGGTACGTTAGTTTATTATTCTCACTTAATTTTGATTGACCATTTTTGTCTGACAAAAAATGGCTTTTAAAAAAGTTGCTTAACATAATTTTTAGGAAATTTTTCAAGGATTAAAATTTCGTAAAAAAAAAGTATTTATTTCATAAAAATTTTAAGAAAATGCATTTTAAGTAAGAAATGGAACAACCCATTTTTATAATTTTGAGTTTAAAGAGCAATTACTTTTTTGTAGCTCCACAGATGTACCCAAAGTGTTTAAGGCTTGCGATACTAAATCTACAAGCATATTTTTGTAGCAATAATAGTTTAGAAGTTATAGCGTTTAAACAAACCAATTCTCTGTATTTGAAAAGCCCCACCACAATTTGGGGAGCCCGGCTTCTCCCAGAAACGCCCTAGCTAACTTAAGCTAACTGATAAACTAACAGGATCTTACATAGAGTAACGCAACATGGGAGGGCATGTTGACCCCTCACCTTTCAACGAGCCACACAAATTCGATGAATTGCTTTTATAACTTATCGAAGTAGTCTAAAGGTTAAACTACATTCGGCAAAAAGTAAAGTGTGTGCACGAAATGTTTTTTCACACCATTTGGGATCTGTAGTTTTCTCTCAACTTTTCAAAAAGTAACTTACTTGAAAGTTAGGTATACCTCTAACTTTCAAGTGACATACTTTTTCATAGCTCAGAACAAACTAATACACTAACACAAAATAGCTTACGGTAGTTCATGATTTCATCGTTAGATGGGTCTGATGCAAGAAATATCGAATCCAACAACCCATTAACATCCCATAAAACGTCACAATCTTCGGATATAATTTTTTTACCGGTTGATTTGCCTACCCGAAAAGCAAATGGCAGAGAATTGTATCCGTCTCATGTAGCTAGATGCCTGAAATGTGTTATGAAAAACTAATTTGATATGCTTGCATTTTTATTTGATTTTTGTGCGGTTTGACAAGATTTAACAAGTAATTAAATTGTTTGATTTTCATTCTTGTGTAGCAGAATGTAATAATAAATTCTGATAATCACCCTGAGCTTCTCTATTTTCGTTTATTGGGTGAACCCACCATCGGCGATTTATTTTTGCCCGCTCATCGACTTCCTGGACAATTTGATCGATGTACATGACATCTTTGGCCAGTTTTTCCAATGCCTGAAGCTAAAGAAAACATTAATGGGAATTGTTGATGATAAGTTTTACCTGAGTTCATTACCTACTTGATTTGAAGTTGAATACATTTTGTTGCACTTGAAACACTTTTCGTTTACTTCCTCTTATAAATAGTAAGTACAATTGTTTGCTTTATTTATGTTTTTGAAGAGCTTTCGGATGTCAAAGAATAGCTTTTTGGGTTAGTTTTTGTCTACCAGGAGCAGATGCGTATGTGTGTGAGCTTTCACTTTTGTATTTTCGTGCACACACTTTACTTTTTGCCGAATGTATTTTAGACTTAACGCACTAACTACTGAGCTACTGCGGCTACAAAATTATTCTTTTAATATTCTCAAATCTTACTTTAGATTCTAAAACTTAAGCTCTGATGTCACAGAGTTTCTAAAACGTTAAAGAACGAGAAGTAGGCAACGAAAAGAGCTATATGAAGCAAACTTTCGCTTGGCGTGATTTCTTTCGTTTCTTGAAATGGGACAGCGCTATTCATTTCGTGTTTTACAGAATGCCATCCCTGATATCATTCATTCATGTTTTTCAAAATCCCATAGTTCAAAAAATATACATTTATATGTATATAAAAAACATAGGGACGGGCTACAGTCCGCTTGGGCGAACTGTTGGATGCCCTATTCTTATTCCTATCCCTCAATATGTAAGTGGGCGTGACAAAAGTCTAAGTATGATTGAATTGTTAAGAACACTCTAAATATTTTGTTATATAAAATTTAAAGGATTTTATAGGAAAAAACTTTGGTTTTTCAATAAATTTGTTTTATTTAATTGTGGGCGTGTCAGTAGGCGGATTTAAAAAATTAACACATGAGCATAAAGGGCAACAGACGGACGGACGGACGGACATGGCTAGATCGACATTACTATCGATGCTGATCCTAAATATAATAACATTTAGGGGCCTACGGGCAATATTAAGGTATGTTACAAACTATGCGTCAAAATTAATATACCCTTAGAATAGGGTATACAAAAATATGTGTGTGTAGTCATGTACCTAAGCACGTTAGAAGTTATACGTCTTTGGCATGATGTTTTTACAAATTAATACATGTTAAAATCAGGATACCCAGTAGGGATGATGAGCAACATAATTGATAAGACTTCAATTTAGTGAAATTAACCTTGAACACAAAAATACTGCGCGGTTTCTAAGCGCATTTTGGGAAAATATCATTCTTTTCGGTTCCAAGGACCCATTAACCTTTTTTTATGAGAAAATTGAATCTTTGATACAATTTTGGCATATAGTAGCATATTTTTATCACATCATTTCACCAAATTTTACAGCTTTTTAAATCATTGTCGTTTAGTAATAATTTGATATGAAAATTGAAATTAAAAAACATAGGGACGGGCTACAGTCTGCTTGGGCGAACTGTTGGATACCCTATTCTTATTCCTATCCCTCATAAGTGGGTGTGACAAAAGTCTTAGTATGTTTGAATTGTTAAGAACGCTCTACATATAATTATAATTATAATTAGAGTATAATTTGAAGGATTTTATCAAAAAAAACGAAGCTTTTGTAAAAAAACGCTCCCTAGCTCAAACTTTGGTTTTTCAATAAAATGTTTACACATGAGCATAAAGGGCCCCTAGAGAGTATATATTATAAATTTCAGCTCCCTAGCTCAAATTTTGGTTTTTCAATAAAATTGTTTTATTTAATTGTGGGCGTGTCAGTGGGCGGATTTTGAACATTTTATATCCCGAGCAGTTTTAGGAGTCATAGATCATATAAAAACAATTTCAGCTTTCTAGCTCAAAATTCAATTTTTTCAAAATTTTGTTTTATTGAGTTTGTGGGCGTGTCTGTGAGCGGATTTCAAAAATTCGTAAACTTGATTATTTCGGGACCCTAGAGAGTATATGGTTAAAATTTCAGCTCTCTAGGCCCAGTTTAAAGGCCTAATTTTTGCCGACGGACGGACCGGACATGGCTAGATCGACATTACTATCGATGTTGATCATAAATATAGTAACTTTTAGGGGTCTACGGGCAATATTAAGGTATGGTACAAACTATGCGTCAAAATTAATGTACCCTTAGAATAGGGTATAATGATGTGCATTAGCTTATTTAATCGTTAAGTACGACGTTAAGTCAAATGAGACTGTTAACTCCAAATCTCTTGTTATCGAACTTATTTCTGGTCCTTCGACGAGTGTCTGTACTCATTACTATTTTTGAAAGAATGAATGAAAATCGGCCCATAGTAGCATAAAGTAGCACAAAAGCATACATAGTACAAATTTTTACAATTTAATATCATTAAATTTCATGGGTCGTTAATAAAAAATCATTGTAAAAAATGTTCAGGGAAATTTCAATGAAAAATAATTTGCATTGGCTTATTTAATCGTTAACTTTTTTGTGAGAAAAGTTGAACTTTGATACATATTTGGCAGTACAGTAGTGATTTAAAACATTTTGTAGCTGAAGTTAAAATGGTGAAATTGAAATTGTCGTTTTTTGGCAATAAAAATTACAACCAAATTTAATTGGCACTTCATCTAACATCCGCTGTGCGCTTCTATAGACAACGGGCGCTGTGATCGCTGGTAAGGGTTTTCAAATTCGGTGCAAATAAATACCCCATCGCGAAAAGCTCGACAGGTAATTTAATGTGTCATCCAGTTTGGGGAGGTTTTTCCTTGTTGTCGTTTTTATGACGAAGTCAATACGCTTCAACCACATACATACCAGAAATCCCCGCCATCGTATTGGCATGGTGCTTGTATAATTAAATGAAAAATATCTGTTTAAGTATAAACAGATTTTTGCAAAGGGGTCCACTTTTATTGTTAATTTGAAAACTCATATATAGATTTCTAACAATGTTATTGGATAACCGATAAATGCCTTGTGTAATCCTTTACAAAGCTTTTGAAACTTGGTTTAATACTTTTCATGCAGTGGAAGTTAGACAGTCGAGTGTTTTCTTGTGCAATAAAAGTAAAATCCTTAGGTCAAACTTTGAGTTAAGCAAAAATTAATAAGTGAAGGCATTGTGGAAATAAGTGAATTTAATTGCTTGCGGACTTATTATAAAGCTAATAAAGTCCGATTTTGTTAACCTTCCAACCACACACTGGGGTATGAGATACCACACAAAGATTTCAAAAGTGTGCAGGTCCCGTTAATTTTTTTTTTAAAGATGCCATACCTATGTATATTTAATTTTAAAATCTCTGCAGTAGCAGGCGAGGGTGTTCAGTTCTTACATTTTTTTAACGTGTTTACTCGTGCTTCGAAGTTTTAGCTTGTTTATCATATACCCCAGTGTGAAGTGTGTGTTAGTATTTTTTGGAATTTGTGAATACATTATTTTAGTGAAATGTTTTTTATTTTAGTTATTTAGGACTAACAATTAATAAAACAAGTGTGGGGTTTGTTCATCCATAAAGGAAGTTACTGTAGATGATAATATTAATTATAGTTTTACAGCAAAAAGGCTTTTCTTCGAGACGAATCTATTGAAAGGTTTTTCCTTGATGCTGAAGGGTTGAAACCAAAAATGAACCAGTTTCGAATCTTGAAAATCAACATTAAAAACTGTATTACTTGTGTAATTGGAAAAAAAACTTAAAACGTGACATGCCGCCTTCCCATGTGCGAGGATCATTACTGATCACTCACTGCAATGCATAGAATGCAGTGAAAAAAAATTTAATTTTTGTGTTTAAAAAGCAAACATTTATCCCACTATTAAAACAATACATTGGAGTAAACATTGAAGAAAGAATATTAGAAAGCGTAATGCGACAGTTTTTAAAACTATTATTTTAAACATTTTTATGAATTTGACTGATTTTACTTGACATATATTTACTCTTTTTTGTAACCTAATTTGTAATTTTTTTTTTAAGTATTTTTATATTTTTTGTTATTCATCGTATTGAATTTTGTTTAGATGAAATAAAAATATGAATAACAAAAAAAACATATATATATGTATCTATGTATATAAAATTATATTTTTTTTAATACTTTTGCGGTGGGGTATGTGACCCCAATGTGAGGAGCGCGTTAGAAAAAAAATTTGCGAGGACCGAAGGTTAAGTGTGTGCAGTAGACTCCCACCGGACCAACTTAACCAAAGTCCCCAAAACTTGAATGGGATTCAGAAGATTTTTTTTATTAACTTTTGGAATCCCTTACAGTAAGAACACTGGAGAATAAAGGTTTATCATTTTATCTTTTTATGACTTTCTTAGCTCAACAAATGAAATGAAATGCATTTCATATAGATTATTTTTATCTCAACTCGTTACCGTATTTTTGGTGACTTTTTACAATACTTGTATTAAGCTAATATCTACCCCCTCATCCAGATAAACATAAATATCTATAAGCTAACCAAAAGCGATAGTAATTCCTGCAAAGCAACTCTGGCATATTCGATTTGGTACATCACTTGATTTCTATTTGATAAATCGATACTTACCCACCCAAAATGATTAAACTTACCTCCTGTTGCTCTCTGGCAATCTTCGATTCTAGACCAGCGATACTGTTTTAATCAAATTGCTGCACAAAATCGCCTCCAACTTTAACGAAAACACATTTTCATCCATTCGCACAAAGAAATAGAAGTTCGTGGGCGGATATAAGGCAGCTTTCTCGAATTTGTCCATGGATAAAACAATAAGCCATCTTCCACTAAATGCTTCCACAGAAAATAACTCACAATCATCATAGCGCGCTGCCAGATGAGCCAACTTCTTTTCATACTTTGTTCAAATGAAATGCATAATTCAAAGCAACCAGTAAATGACCTTTGATATCCTTTGATGTCCGCCCACTCTCCTTTGTATTTCTCCCAAGACATAGCGTTCAATGCTTCGTGCAACGTTCAAAAACTCGACCAGCCACTAGGCTCCACTACCTTCGCCGTCATTGTAATATCTGTATGCATGCCTTCGGCGGTCGACATATCGCATCGGTACCAGCGACATGAATTGGCCAACATCCACCCTCACTTCCAGATACTCGTACATCTCTCTCTCCCTTGTCTACTAAATGAGCAAAATAAAAACTCCCGAAACTCGATCAATATCTTTCAAATACAACCGGTGTATTCGGATTGTTTACGTTGTATTTGCCCTAAAACTTCATCCATCTTTATCGAGGCATGTATAACGTTACGACCAATGCCCGACAATAGTGGGCTTCAGTTCAGGGAAAGCAGCGAGCCAGCGCATTCATCTGTTTCACTGTATCTCTTTCTCTTCACTTTAAGATGCAATTGTTAATGGTTATTGTTATTATTTTGCGTTTTTGGGTTAAAGGTCATGCGGAGTATAGACCAAGATTGCCTGATTCCGGCTGTGGTTTTCTTTTTCGTTCAACGTCCCGAGGGTGTTTTTCTTCTATTCGTTGATACATATCACGTATTTGAATGAGATCAATGTCTAATCGAATCCGATTGTAGTGTTTAAAATTGAAGATAAGCCGCAGCGTTGGGAAGAACTACTTTTGAAATTTATTTCGCCAACGAGTTGCATCTGAGCCCATTAGGATAATTACCTATCATTTTGGTGGAGCTGCTATGGCAACAGAGAATCAATGTGCATCCACTTAACGTGCGCACAAGAGTCGTTTTTTTTTGTTTGTGTTTAAACTGCACCCATCACCGCCCTGGTACTGGTGTAGCACATGGGGAGACTTCCTCATTACAGCAATAGTCGTTGGCGTCACGTCGGTTGTAGTATAGTAAGCGCACGGAAGTGTCTCTGTCTGGCTTCACAATCAGTGTGCTAAACACCTCCATCATGTCCATTGGTGTGCTACCACTACCCAAATAGCTACGGAATCCTCGGGTGCAAGTAGTTGTAGGGAAGTGCTGAGGGGCTCGCAATCCCAAGTGCCTAGCATTACAGGAACGCATTTTGCGTCAACGAGTATTTCCAACTAATAAACCAATTAAATTTTTTTTTAACGATTGGCTTGGAGTGAGTGTCCCACGAACGCACGTAGAGCCTCGCTTGTGTCCAGTATATAGGTATTTTTTCGTTGATTATTACATTTTTTGATGGCTTTAGGTTTAGTCTTACGTTGCGGAAAAAATAGAAGATTAAACTTTTTTCGGGCGTTAGTTTTGACTCAAGCTCTGCATTTTATTATCTTATTTATTTACAGATTTAACATCGTGCAATTTCATTTAATTCACTATTCTTAGCTAAAAATTGATCAATTGCATTTTTGCATTGCATTAGTCTAAATAACTGTGTATGAAAGCATTACGATACGTTAAAAATCACACACATTTCTATCCGCGTCTAGATTTTTTGACAGCCTTCAAAAGCTTTGGCACCGCTTGTTAATTCTTGACGAAAATGAAAAAATACCATGCCCAAAATTTGTTTTCTTAAGATTTGCTTTCCCAAAAAGTGGGAGTGTCAAAATACGTATGACAAATCGTTAATAGTTTTAAAGGATAAAATCGAAAATAGATATTATAATTTCTTATCAAAAATTCACCCATTAAGTGGGCGTGGCAAACAAATTTGTTCAGGCAGAATGTTAACAGAGACTTTTTCTACATATTTTGCTTAGGACTTTATTTCTAGATTAAAGTGTTCATTCTATATTTTGAACGACACCCTCCTTCGACTAAAACTGTATTTTTATGGTAAAGAGACGTGCGTATAAGAGCTAGTAGAAATTATTTATTTTTTGAACTAGTCGGCGGGTTTAATTGAAACTTTTTAAGTGATACTGTCGAACTTGTTCATTTATCGAACATCGAACATCGAACAAGATAATTTCGGGCAAATTATTAAAGCAATTCGATTGTATATTAGAGACGCAACAGTCCAAATATGAAAAAGTTATAGAAGTCTTAAATGGAAGCGTATTGATATTGTCAAAGCAAATTACGGAATTAAAACGAATAATGCAAAATGAACTGTTAAAGAGGAATGAAAGTGAAAAAGAAAATATTTTAAACGAAGGAGTGAAATCTATTTCAAAAACAGTAAACGACCTTAAAGATGAACTAATTATGAAAACAAATAAAGGTGTGAGTGAGAACGATAATATGATTAAGGAAAGTGTCGAGTATATCTCAAAATCGGTAAATGAAATAAAAAATGAAATGAAAAGAGTGAATAAGATAGAAAAAGAGGATAAGAGACAAAAGGAAAAATCATTTTCTGAAGTGCTAAGAAATAGGGAACCGTCTGCCCTTATCTACCCAAAAAAAAAAGAGATCAGGAAGCAAGTTAAAATCAAGGCAATCATCGATCCAACAACAATTAATATAGACAGTGTGGTAAACAAATCCAAAGGAGGCATTGCCATTCGATGTGCTGACAAAAAATCGTTAGAGAAATTAAAAACTCAGGTGGAAAATAAATTGAATAATAATTACGAGTATGAAGTAAAAATACCAACTTTAACTAAGCCAAAAGTGTGCATTATGAACATTGAGAATGATGAAAAAGAAACTGAAATATTAAACAAAATTAAATCACAAAATATGGAAATTGCCAACTGCGAAATGACGTTAATTAAAATTTATAGAAATAAAAACAAATGGAGGAATTTGAATGCAATATTGGAAGTGGATAGTGAAGGCTTTAAAAAAATTATGAGTTTAGAAAAAAATAGGGTTGGTTGGGGAAGGTGTCCAATCAGAGAACTCTACAAAAGCGAATGAAACTTTTGGGTTAACATACAACGCCGATCATGAATCAATCGATAAGGATTGTCCAGTTTTCTTAAGAAAGCTTGAAGTATTAAGGGAATCCATTAGATATTAGCAACCAAAGGGTCTAGGTTAGGTTAGGTTAGGTTGACGTGGTTGTCAGCTAAGGCCGACAAACTTAGACCAAAATTAGGTCCATTGTGGTACCACACAGATCTGGGGATTCCCTCACTGCTCGTTGAACCAATAGGACCTTCTTTGAAGCGCGAAAGACTTCTAATGCCAGTGTTGGCTAAGTCGTTTGTATCATTAAACAAGATGTCCCCTAGATGGAGATTTCTTTTGTGGGAGAGCGCAGGACATGTGCAGAGAAGGTGAAGTATAGTCTCCTCCTCCTCCTCGTCCATGCAGCTTCTGCAGAAGTCGTTTGAGTACACGCCAAGTCTGGAGGCGTGCTTGCCTATTAAGCAGTGTCCTGTGATAACACCTATGGTCGAGCTAATATGCAGTCGGTTTAATGAGATTAAACACTTAGAGCGTCGCAGATCCAGCTTTGGCCAGATCCGCTTAGTCGCTAGACAAGTATTGCTACTGTCCACCTAAGGTTTGTTCTCTCGATTGCTGATAGCTTGAACAAGAGTTTGCATGTAGCGATTGGTATTCCTAAAGAACCTTTATCAGGTATAAGAGGTAAAGTGGTTCCTTTTTTGGCGAGATCGTCTGCCCTACAGTTACCTGGAATGTCTCTATGTCCCGGCATCCAACAGAGGTGAATGTTGAACTGCTCTGCCATCTCCGAAAGAGATGAGCGGCAATCTTGGGATACGATGGAATTTGAAGAGACTGAGTTCAGGGACTTAATCGCTGCCTGACTATCCGAGAAGATACGGATATCCTTTGAGGATATCACATTCCTCTTGAGCCACGACAGGGCTTCTTTTATCGCTAAAATTTCCGCCTGGAACACGCTACAATAATCTGGAAGACGGAAAGAGAGGCTAAGATTTAGCTTTTCTGAGAAAACGCCCCCACCCACCCCATCGCTGGTTTTAGATCCGTCGGACCAAAGGGTCTAAGGCTGGTTCATCTTACCATTGAGGGTCTTCGTAACAATTTTGAGGAGTTTAAAGTTTTAGTATTGGACAAAAATTTTGATATTATTGTATTGTCGGAAACTCATGTTACTAAAAACATCCTAGAAAAGGAGATCAAAGTACCGAACTATACGACATTCAGATGTGACAGTTTGTCGTCTCACACTGGAGGAATTGTTATATATGTAAGTGATGAACTAAAATCAGTGACATTGTCGAAGAAAGATAATAATATGAACGTGTGGTGGTTATCCAATTATGTTATAACTATCAATTACACGTGTGTTATAACCGGGGTTTATAGGTCACCAAGCTCTTCGGAAAAAATGTTTTGTGAAGAATTTGAAATATTATGCGAGGATCTAAGTGATGTACGGAAAGACACTATTACAGTGGGCGACTTCAATATTGATTGGTTCCAGAGTAATAGCACGTATAAGAAAAGTTTATCGAATATTTTAAAAAATAATTCATGTAACCAAATTATGCAGACTGCGACAAGGATAACAAAATCATCTAGTACGCTAATAGATTATGTGGTAACAAATAATAAGCGGATTAGTGCCTCAGTTGTTCCCGACCTGCAAATAAACGACCATCAAACAATTGCTGTTGATATTAGTAATGGAAATGAAGGAAAAGTATCGACGGAAGTAAATAAAAAAAAGTTTATAAAGTCCATGAGGTACAATAAGGACTTTTTCGGGAAGCTTTAGGAAATAGTCAAATAAGTGCAATAAATAGTGCAATGGATATTGATTTAATGGGAGAACTACTTCTCAAATCTATCGACGAAACCGCAGCTAAGTTTATTGTTAAAAGAGAAATTAAACACGACAATTCTAAATGGTTCAATAAAAGGCTTCAATCGTTAAGAATACTAAAATTCGAAAACACGCTGAAGCGGTTTTATGCAATACGGAAGTCAATTGACGAGATTACACATTAATAAGAAATAAGTACAAAAGTGAAATTAAAAAATGCAAAGAATTATTTATAAAACAAAAAGTTCAGTGTTCATCTGACCAAAAGTCAATGTGGAAAAATTTAAAAAGATATGTGCTAAAGGACGAAAAATGTAGTGAGATAAAAAATATTCAATTTAATAATGAAACTCTCGATGATAATAAGGCCATAGCTAACAAATTTAATGATTTCTTTATTGAAAGTATAGTGTCAATAAGTGTTTCTATTCCCAGTGTGCCGTTCTGTAACAATGTGGTTGATACAAATTTAAATTTCAATTTTCAACCTGTGACGCAAAAAGATGTTAGGCTAGTTCTAAAGGAAATGAGAAATAAAGTTGATTATACATATATGAGTCCAAGGAGATTTCGTGACAACTACAATATGCTCGAACCAGCCTTATTAATGATCATTAATAAATCGTTAGAAACAAAGACATTCCCAAAATCATGGAGGAAGTCGTTAGTGACACCGATAGAGAAAGTATGTAGTAGGTACTAAACGATGTGAAGAATTCCGCCCGGTTAATTCGCTGCCATTATGTGAAAAAGTGTTCAAAAAATTGTCTTTAAACAGTTAAATAGTTTTTTTGAATCAAATGAATTAATAACTGGTATCCACAGTCAGGATGCAGAAAGAACCATTCTTGTGAAAGTGCGATAAATTTGATTATAAACAACTTTAAAGAAGAAACCGAGCAAGGAAACAGAATGTTTTGTGTTTTTCTCGATCTTAAGCGAGCATTTGAAACAATAGACAGACAAATATTAACAGACAAGCTTAAGCGATATGGGATCAAAGGAACGGAAAGTGAGTGGTTCAAATCATACCTTAGTAATAGAACTCAATGTGTAAAAGTTAATGATGAACTATCATGTCCAAAGGATGTAATGTTCGGTGTACCCCAGGGATCGGTTTTGGGAACATTATTGTTTATAATATACATAAATGACATGAAATGTGCAATATCAAATGGAAAACTTGCCTTGTTTGCTGATGATGCCGTGATATACGTGTCGGGTAAAAATTTTAATGAATGTCAACAAAAAATGCAACAGGGCCTAGAAAATGTTTCAGAATGGCTGAAGATGAATAAGCTTAAACTGAATGTGGCAACAACTAAACAACTGATCATAAATAAACAACAAGGAGAGGACATAAGACTGAAAATCGACCATGAATATATTGAACAAATCGATGAAATCAAGTATTTGGGTATAATAATAGATAGTAAATTAAATTTTAGCAATCACGTGGATTATTTATGCAAAAAAATTGCAAAAAAGATTGGTTTTTTGAAGAGAATAAGAAATGATATATCTACATTAAGTGCAATAAATATTTATAACGTAATAATTAAACCTTACTTCGAGTATTGTTCGTCAATTTTGTTTTTATGTGCTGAGAGTATTGTACAAAGATTGCAATTGTTACAAAATAAGGCTATGCGATGTATTTTAAAGTGCAATAAATATGTGTCAATTCGTTTTATGTTAGGTTCGTTAAATTGGTTGTCAGTCAAGCAAAGAATCATAATGAATGTTTTATTGGTAGTTTATAGAATAAAAAATGGCCTAATTACGAAATAATGTGATATACATTTATGAGGTGAAACCCTATAGTTTAAAAACAGCTAACAATTTTAGATTACCAAATTATCTTAAGGGAAGATCACAAAATTCTTGCAATATAAAGGCCAGCTTTCAAAAGAAATATTGTCAATTACGTCAAAACTAATTTTTAAGTAAATAATTTCTAAATAATTCTTATACAGTATTAAACATTATTTGTAAAATGTAATCATGTATATTGTATATGGCTAAATGGCTTTTAAAAATGCTAAATAAATAAACACTTATCTATCTGCCTAGAACAAGACCTTCATTTCCATCGTCTTCGTCGTCAAAACGTTTTCTTTTTAAATTGCTATTGGGGCTTCAGTGGGCGGCTTTGGAAAACCTTAACACATGATAATTTCGGGAGCCAAGTGAGTATAATATATGTTCCAAAAACTTAAGGCCTCAACATGATGATGGAAGGACTGACGGCCATGGCTAGGAAAGGTCATAGGAAAGTTCCTACGAGCTGGATCACAAAAATGCAATAACAACGACAGCAGCATTTGATAATGGCCTCCGTGATAAAGTGAACGGGAGGGCGGCAATATTTGTTGATGTCGAACCGGCGAACGCCACAGGCGGGTCAACAGGGATACAAAAAAGTGGGAATTATGATTCCTCTAACCCAGTTCACAATCCTGTCGATAGAGAAATAAGATCAGCTTCACATTTTTATACGCAATTTAAAAAAAAACAAAACAAGTGGGGTGAGTGCGACCCAGGAGGTCCACATGATCAACTTCCCAGCGTGATATGAACACGAAAATCTATATAAAAGATAGGGACGGTATACAGTCTGCTTGGGGGAACAGTTGGATACCCTATTCTTATTCCTATCCCTCATAAGTGGTCGTGACAAAAGTCTAAGTGCGGTTGAATTGTTAAGAACGTTCTACATATTTTGTTATATACCATATAAGGATTTAATCGAAAAACAACAAAGCTTTTGTAAAAAAACGCTCCCTAGCTCAAATTTTAGTTTTTCAATAAAATTGTTTTATTTGATTGTGGGCGTGTCAGTAGGCGGATTTAAATGATATTTAAAAATAAGTATAAAAGGCACCTAGAGAGTTTATATTATGAATTTCATCTCCCTACCTCAAACTTGGGTTTTTCAATATAATTGTTTTATTTAATTGTGGGCGTGTCAGTGAGCGGATTTTGAAAATATTTACACATGCGAATAAAGAGCCCCAAGAAAGTATATATTATAAATTTCAGCTCTCTAGTTCAAACTTTTGTTTTTCAAAAAAGTTATTTTTTTTAATTTTTTTAAATCAGTAGGCGGATTTTGAAAATATTTACACATGCGAATAAAAAGCCCATGGAAAGTATTGGCCCATTCATAAATGCAAGGTTTGCAAAGCAATAGCAATGCAAAGCAGGAAGTACTGCGTAAATTGAAGTTCTGCGATTCTGAAATCTGCATGATTGCGCTCAAAATTGCGCAATAAATCTACTACATTTATGAATTCTCGCTTAGCAGTGATGAAAATTGATGCATTTGTGAACTCTCTACTTAGCATATCTTGCGCAATATTGCATTTATGAATGGGCTCTATATATTATAAATTTAAGCTCCCTAGCTCAAACTTTGACTTTTCAGTTAAATTGTTTTATTTAATTGTGGGCGTGTCAGTGGGCGGATTTAAAAAATTGTATCTCCCGAGCAGTTTTAGAAGTCAAAGATCATTATATAAAAAATTTCAGCTTTCTAGCTCAAAATTCGATTTTTCGAAAAATTTATTTTTTTGAGTTTGTGGGCGGATTTCAAAAATTCGGAAACTTTATTATTTCGGGCCCCTAAAGCTCTCTCTAGGTCCAGTTTAAAGGCCTAATTTTTGACGACAGACGGACAGACGGCCATCGCTAGATCGACATTACTATCGATGCTGATCATAAATACCTATAGTAACTTTTATGTTCTACGGGCAATATTAAGGTATGTTAAAACTAATATACCCTTAGAATAGGGTATAAAAATAAGAGTAAAATGATGAAAAGGTGTTAAAAGAAAATATGCATGCATTTTTTTAGCGGGTCTGCTGGTAAAACTATAAACAATAATAATAATAGAGAATAAAATCAACAATATTTGATTCTGCTCATCATTAATTCTTAATTTTTGACATTTTTTTACTATTATAAAAAAAACTATTAGCTGATAAAAAATCAATGAAAATATCTGATATTTTGAAGTAATTGGATTGTCACCAGAACAATTAAGATTGGATAAATCTTTCGTAAGAAATTCTAAAATTAAAACTTTTTCCTTCTTTTTGTTTAAACAAAAAACGGGTGAAGCGAATTCTTTGCAACTTTTTTCATTTTTTATTTAGGTAAATAATACGCGTCGATTACGACCAGAACGAAGTCCATATTATTTTTTTATACGGGAGATGGGTACCTACCATGAACGAACAAATTTTTAACCCACGTACTTACGGTACGTTTGAGTTGTTTTAATCCCAAATGCTGGGAAGTTAATCAGTCTTTTTGTTATAGCAAAAAAATCAGTCTACCAAATTCAGTATAATATCTTTCAGATCAGATTTATATCAAAACTCGTCGTACGTTCGTACCTACATACACACGCACCCACATGCATCTACTTAAAAACAGTAGAAAAACATATTGTGAACTTTAAAATATGTTGTATATCATGATTTTAATTTTGGACCAATTACAATAAATTAATCAGTAACTGAGAAGTTAGTAAATATTAGGCATTATTGGCCCATACAAGGCCTAAAACCTAGCTTCTCCAACCATTTTCTTCTGCGAAGTGGACCTAGAATTTTAATCCAAATCTAAACGGCAATTTTGAGAAGCTTCTCATGACAATTGATACTCTTGTATGTTTGTCAAGTGTTCGCAAGAGGTGGGCAGTGGAACTTTTAGGTGTAACTTGGCCAGGCGGGATTTGAACATGAGACCTATAGATAAGTAGTCCAACACAACCTCTGCGCCATTGCGCCCACGATTCTAAGGGAATTATAATTTCGACTAATAGTTTGCAACATACCTTTATAGTACCTACTCGTAGACCCCTAAAAGTTACTACATTTGTGATCAGCATCGAAAGTTTTGTCAATCTAGGCATATCCGTCCCTTTTTCTGAAACCGGCCAATTTAAGGGGGATGGGATAGGGTATCCAACATTTTGCGCAAGCGATCTGTAGCCTTTCCATATACTTATACCTCGCCTAGGTGATTATTAATTTTGATAATTTTATACAATCGACAAATTTTGGTAGTTGACATACAAACGTTTAGTCATCAGATTCTAAGTAATTTTATTATTTAGCATTTTTCCAAAAAGTTGGTGATCAATCATTTTTTTCTGTTTTTATTTATAAGGCTTTCGATAGCGTCTTTAACATTACCTACTAACAACTGTTTAAATAAGAAATGTCACGGAGAAATTTATAACGCTTTTAAGGTTCTTCAAACTAATTTAACCTTGGAAAGAAAGATGCTTCCTCGAATCGACGACGAAAGTTCATATTTTAGCGTTATTCTTTCTTATTTGGTTGTTCATAGAGCGCTACCTAACCTA
The DNA here is from genome assembly GCA_949715645.1 of Portevinia maculata. Lineage (NCBI taxonomy): Eukaryota > Metazoa > Arthropoda > Insecta > Diptera > Syrphidae > Portevinia > Portevinia maculata. The sequence goes on from OX454527.1 coordinate 182,054,940, forward strand.
TGTTCACATGCTGGAACATTATTATGGAAGTACAACTTTCTTAAATCTGCGTTATCGAAACCACGAAGCACTCCATATAAAAATACTCAATTTACCCGTTTTGTAAAGAAAATACCAAATGAACTAAGGCTGTCAAAATTGCATTTTGAAGTAAAATGTTACAAAAAAAAGAGTCATTGTTCTTTTTCTTTATTGTAAACTAAATAAGTATCAAAGAACAATCGAATTTCAAAATTTCTGTTACATAGGTCATCTAAATGATCGCTTTCAGTATGCCGTCGTCGATTCGACGAAGCATGACTTTGCGTACAAACAAAAACATGTACTCCCAGCTCCCAGCCTTGCAGTTGGCTATTTCATGGAAATCTAAGCAAAAATTTAAATTTACTAAAGTAAAAATTGAGTAGCGAAAATGTTTTTTTTAAACAGATATCCGGACTTCTATCTTAGACAATTTGTATGTTTGGTCGCTTCTAGCTGTAACTGAATAAAGTCCGCAAAAACAAAATTTAATCTTTTGAATCAAATTCGCCCCAAACTTGAACAACAAAGCTCATATCTGGGCTGGTGCACCAAACACATAGTTGGAGAAACTTGACAGAATACAAAATCGATTTAAACTTATTGTTAAACTAGCATTGTTTTAATGATCTTCTCTTCTCCTTCTTCTTGCTTAATGACGGTTAGGCGTGAAGGCTTCCTCGGATCTTGGGACTTCTTATTCGATCAATCTTTGTTACTCATGCTGTCATGTGAAGCATCTTCAACACAGCTGCCATTAATTTGCTCCCATATATTGTGAACCCTATGTGAGCACACTGGTGTAGAGCCTTCCTTTCAGCGTTGGGGATATTTTTCGATAACAGAGCATGGCTGAGTTTTCCCGCCAGTTCATCCACTCTACGGTTACGCTATGCTTAATTTCGTCATCAAAGATTGCTCCACACCACAAGTGCTGTAGCAAAATAGCCAGTTGCATTAATGCATTCCACCCCTATACGATTTCAGCCGCAATGCCACCTATGGCAGGAATGTTTAACCTACAACTTCTTACTACGTGATTTCGCAAGTACAGTGAAACACAAGGAATCTTTCCTCCTCTCACGCTGTTACACATTATGATCTACACCATTCAAAACTAACATGCATCGGTTTCTGTCCTTTGCAAAACATGAGTAATAGCTGAATAGTTGCACTTAGACTTACTGGACCGCACCTGGCATTTCTTATATACAATTAAATACAAAGTCAGTTGTGTGGGTCTTTGTTTGGGCGCAGTGGTATTGAAGTCCATGGTTCGAAGTCCATCAGGAACTCCTAATCGTTGGTTTTTTTTCTTACCTCAGCTCCTGTACAAATCTGGCAAACTTTCGTTATTCTCATGGGAAGCTTCTCAACTATACCATTTGGAATCGGCATAAAGCATAGATCTCTTCGTGACAACAATATAAATTTGTCTGCTCGAATGGTTGAATAAGCGAAGCCCTAACCCTCTAAGGGTTGCTTGTGTCAAAAATTATTTTATTTTACGCTTATAAATAAAAGATCAACGCGTTAACCACTCGAGTCTTCGAATGCACCATAATGGTTATATGTACTACACAGTTGCTTAACAACAACGCTGCACTTGTTAACGGTCCATCCATCCCCCATCACGACCTTAAACTACATTTGTTAGATGAACATTCGTTAGCCTCGTGGAAAATATTATTAGCAACAGTCATCTACCATCTAATACCGTATCTGCCAATTCTCCTTCTGGCCATTCTCTTACATCCAATATAGCAATTTAGCTCATATCTTAGACTGTCCGCCCAAAAAGCGAACTCACAAGCTGCAGAGTCCCATGGGCCAATCATGATGATCACACAACCGGCCAAATATGAAATCAAATCAAAAAACGTTTGACTTGAAATGCACTCATTTGCTGACCTCCGACGATCTCTCCCACATGCCGAATCAATGTTTCTACACAAATAATCCAGATTGTGAGGCTGTTTAGATTGTACCCACATTCTGCAAGTGCCCGCGCTCAATCTATGAGAGGTAGCCTCCAGGCCACTGCTACATCGACTTAATATTAGAAAAAGGCAACGCTGCAAATTCACTGACTGCATGAGGATACCAGTATAGACAATAGTTCCGTTCAGAGGGGTGGGTCTATGAGTGTGCGGGCAGGACTTTTTGTGGAAGAGGTTATGCGCCCATGTAAGTACGTGCATGCAAACGGATATGTTAGTGGTTGGACATGACTTTTTTCGTTCGTCCGTCCGTGCGTCGGTTGGTCGGACCATTCATCGTCGTCTATGAGATTTCACCTGCTTCGAGATCAACTTGCGCATAAATTGCACAGCGGACCGCGGAAATTGGATTCAAAGAAATTAACCTCAACGTCTGCACTGTACCGTACCGAACCGCACCGCACCAAACAATCTTTTCTATGAGACGAGAGAAACGGGGAACGCGCGGCATAAACCTAAAAGGCTATAATTTTTATTTTGTGGTCGACATAGAGGAACAACGCCCCCTGCCCTCTGCCATCCAGGCGCGCTGCCTCATCACCCGCTTGCAAATGCATTCGATAATAATTGTGTGTGCAATATGCGCTGATGTTCTTCAATGTTTCAACTACGAAAAGGTAGTTTCGCTAAACAGCGCTTTTCGGTTTTTGTTTTCTCTCTTTTTTTAGTGCGGAGCTGAAAATTGAAACTCCTCTTGTGAATTTTCCGGCTGTGGGAACTGTGGCGCAAGGATCCCAGAGTAGATTAGCCGGTACCTGTGCGGTCTTGCACTGTGTACTTTTCCATGAATAGATATATTTGGGGAACATGATCTTTGTGGTTCGACGTTGTTCGCGCACAGTCGGTGTTGTGCCAGCAGATTTGGTTCAAGTTGCGCATGCTGAACATGGCAGAGGAATTTATTAGGTGTAAGAATTTTGTTTCCAGCGAGAAAATTGTCAGCTTAATTTAATGAAACAAGTAGCTATAGTCAGCTATGTTGGATAAGTTGGGCGGGCAACAGGGGTGTCTTATGCAAAGTTTATAAATGCTTTAGACCTGTTTACTTATGTGTTCGGTTAGGAATATTACCTCTGTTCAGAGTAATCTGTGAATGGGTGTTCCTTCCGCGACTTCCGCCCTGCTGCCAGCTTTACTATTATGATTCGAAATTGTTTGTGTTTATTGTTTGTATAATCACGAAAATTAGAGAAAAAAAGAAAAAAAAATATTAAATTGTAACAATTTTTGTTATTTTTGACTCAGAATAAAAATATTATGTTTATTCTCGACATATAATGTGGAAAATTGTTAAAAAATAGATAAGAAATACTTAATTACGTTTGGCAATCATAAAAAACGTATGTTTTGCTGCAGACACATAGGTATGTTGCGGCTTCATTGCACAGCGAGATGTGCACGGAGGAGAAACATAAGTACCGATCTCTTTTATCTAATGTTCCACTCGCGAATTGGCCTCGGGACTTATGTCTAGGGATCAAACGATACGTTCGATACTGAGTAGGTATCGATACTTTTGGGATTCGATATCGATACTGAGTAATACCAATACAGAGTATTCTATACTATACTATAAGCCGATACTTTTTTTGGTATCGTCGAAAGTTTTCGAGTATTGAGTTTCAGAGGTTTTTTTCCGGCCTTTATCGGTAGTTTCGCAATCACGCTATGGTTCTTGGCTCGTCAGTGCCAGCAGAGAGATTATTTCTTAAATCCGGTCCAATACTTACTCCGGCCAGGAATGTCTTAAAGCCAAATGTATTAAATTAACTACTTTTCTTGGCCGGTCGCTCTGGAAAGAATAGTTTTAACTTATGAATTTTTATAACATTTAATTTGTTTTATGAAAATAATATCACTTCTAATCCTACTTATGCCCACCCCCTCGTGACATAAGCCACTAATAATTTTAATCGTCGATAACTTCTGCCCAAGTCCCGAAAAACACGCAGTTGCTTGTTATCTGGCATGCGCCTATGTTCTCACTCGGTAAAATATGTTCTGAGGTCCAGCAGTTTTTTTTTATTTGAACAAAAAGTTTCTGCTTCAAACTTATCGGAAATGACCCAACAATGGCTGTATTAGATTTAAAAAAAATAAGTTTATAGAAAGCAAGAAGTTTCAGATTTTTGTAGTTGCAAGGAAAAAAGTTATCGTACGCTAAGGTCAAATTTGGTCCGGCCAGACTAATTTGCCCATTCTAAGGGTTAAAGATATAGACGCGTTATGCGAGAAATTTGTTAATTTATGAATGGTAGGGCTTAGACCAAATTATATATATATAAACAAGTCTCTATCCTATGTAAAAAATTATTAACTCTTTTATTTATAGATATTTTTGAGTTATTTTTGTTCCGACATAAGGCTTGAGAGATTTAGCATGGAGCACTAGACGATCGCACAGCGAACGAAAATTGTTAAATTATTTTTTGAAAATAGCCAGTCAATAATTTGTACTCAAAGTGCTTACCGGCAATTTTATAGCGTTAGAAATGTTCCAACAGCGCCGTGCTATGGTGGGCAAATTAGCGCTTAGCACGATTCAGCGTATTTTGAGGAAAGATCTGAACCTTTACCCTTTTGCGGGGACAGATGCGATAAACCCGTGATCCGATGGGATATGACCCTTGGTACCATAACTACTTCCTCACTGATGGCTTCAGGATGGTCCGATCGAGCCTTCAGGGCTGGTGTACCAGGAAGTCTGAAGCTTCGTCTTATTGTTTTTCGCTCCCTTACTTCCTGGTATTCCTCTTGTTTCCTTTCAGAAACCCGGTCTGCTCAGCACTAGCATTTCGTGACTGAAAAGGACCAGATCTCTGGATTTTCCGGGCTGTGACCCACTCCAGGCCAGGGGCAGTGGCCTCTCTCCATTAGTCGGTCATATAACCTTCCAACAGAAACCTTCGCTGGACCTGAAGCTGGGTGGCCTACCGATATTTCTTGATCCAGTTGGTCCAACAGCTCAATCCTGGTGACCCAGAATTATTCCAGATATATTTAGAAAAACGACTTTTGGATCACCCTGTATCAGTCCGTCCCGCTGGGACGGGCTAAGAATATCATTGTATCGCCTCAAAACAGCGCTTGTCGCAAAAGGGAAAAACCACAGCCAGGCAATTTTGCTATTCTTGTGTGCCTAGCGACACATTCAATATATTGAATCTGCCCCGCAAGTATGCATGGAAATCTGTGGGTTGACACGACTGGATTTCACCGGTATCGTAAAAGGAAGAAAAAACAATTATCAATAATAGGATCATGCACGTTTCGATATCGTAAAAAAGGGATGCAGACTGATGAGCTCATGGACCACTCAAATGCAACAACATTCGATTCACTAATGATGAATGCCAACCAAGTCATTAAGACCAAACCGGCGAAACCCACAGGCTGACTAGTAGGGATCCAGTAAAGTGGGAGTGTTATGATCCCTTTAATCCTGATCATAGTGTCACCTTTGAGGAAGCAGAATATCTATATCACATTGATATTGGTCATAGTGTCCTTCTAGTAATGGAGATGAAAAATGACTCGCGAAGAGAAAGTGCGCCGAAGTTCAACTTAGGAATTTGGAGGGCATGTATCAGGTTGTTCTTCGGTTGTTGCCAGGTTGAACAGGGACACAACCTTTTTGCAAATAGCCGCTCATAGAATGAGAAATGCTCAAGAAATCCGTTTGCTAAGTTCATTAACAATGCTTCCAGATACTAACAGCAGTATTGTGAGGGACTTGGTGACAGAAATGGTGTCGTTGTTATCCGAAGGATCGCTGTCCCTTGGCTTAACGAGAACAATGCAGATACTGTAAAAAGATAAGTCTGCATCTAATGGCAAAAAAGACTTGGTTACGTCCGCTTCTTTTGCGGGGACAGATGCGATAAACCCGTGTTCCGATGGGATATGACCCTTGGTACCATAACTACTTCCTCACTGATGGCTTCAGGATGGTCCGATCGAGCCTTCAGGGCTGGTGTACCAGGAAGTCTGAAGCTTCGTCTTATTGTTTTTCGCTCCCTTACTTCCTGGTATTCATCTTGTTTCCTTTCAGAAACCCGGTCTGCTTAGCACTAGCATTTCGTGACTGAAAAGGACCAGATCTCTGGAATTTCCGGGCTGTGACCCACTCCAGGCCAGGGGCAGTGGCCTCTCTCCATTAGTCGGTCATATAACCTTCCAACAGAAACCTTCGCTGGACCTGAAGCTGGGTGGCCTACCGATATTTCTTGAGCCAAATCCACAAACCCAACAGCAGACCAGCAGGGATGCAGTGGAGTGGGATTATTATAATCTTTCTAGTTCAGGTCATAACATCGTGGATAAAGAAGAAGAATTTCTTTAACTTGTTTTGTTATTGTCAAATATGTATAAATTTAGATACATAAAAAATGTCTTGGTTTAATTAAGGAACATTAGTTCCATCGCCAGTTTCTACCAATTTCTTGTAGCCCCAAAAGGTCATGGACTTTTTATCCTTGAACATATCGCCATAAAAAGCCAAGGCCAAATTTATACCTTTTATATCTTGACAAAGCTTACACATAATTTGAGGCACTGATTATGAAAACCAGAGACATGTTTAAAATTCCGCACGTATCGAGGCTAGGCTTCCAAAGAATCAACATCATCTACTTAACATATTTGCTGCTACGGAACGGACGCTTGCAACTGGCACTGGCAGATTTATTTGTCTTTAATCAACTCTTAGCCTAAACTACATTATCAGTCACCGAGCACACTCCTCGGCCCAAAATATTATTTACAACCTTCTTTTAAAATATATCTCAAAAAGAACTAAACAAAATAACACTAGCTTTGGCGCGTGGTTTGTCAGTTTTTATTTAACTTAAACCACTACAAAAGCAGTCACACAATCCGACAACCGACGTTTTATTGCCGTCACCCCAAGTCACACCAAAATGCGGTACCTTGCATTTGGGACACGTAACCGAAATTAAATCATTTCATTTTATTATTTTTCTGAGTATCTTATAGTTGACATTTAGTTGTTATTGTTTCGTCCACTTGTCAGTATGCTGTGGCCTCCTTTCAAAGATTTTTTGTTCAAGCAATTAGTAGCACGACCATTTTTAAGCGCAGGGTGCTATTAAAATGCGAACTGCGGTGTCACAATAAACCGAAATCAGTACGAGGCCTTAAACAGAAAATAATTGTAATCGCCGTACGTTAATAATCTGTTTGTTTGTACGACGACGACTGCAGCGCGTTATTGTTATTATTATTCAATTTCGCTTGGTATCATTCGTCATACGAATATTCATTACAGTCCAAGTATCGGTATCGTCGTTGTGGTTTTAGTTTCTCAAACCATTGACACCTGTCGCCGACTCTCTGCAGCTCAAGCTTCATACAATAGTGATTGTTTTCGTTGTAATGAAAAGAAACAGTCGTGCTCGATGATTATCTTTTGCAAATTGAGGGGACAATCTTTATTCCGATGACAATACGAGTGGGTGCATTGAAATGCCTCATCCTTGAATGCGTAAATCAAACCGATCACATTTGGGTGACATTTTTAGGACTTGTTGGACATACGAACATGTAAATTGATGCAGGCGTTTCTGTTTTTTGTGGCGCCTCTTTGGATTAACTAAACTGCAGGTCTTTTACAAATACATACTAACGTATCGATGATTTTAATCAATTCAAATTGAATCATTATTGATTTATGTTGGCAGCTAAAAATTTTTAATTTGTACGAAGCAAGAAGTAAATTTATTTCAAGGATGTGTTCAGAAAGTAGGTGTTGTAGATAAAATCCAATATTATACATAGATACCCTACAGTGCAAAGGTGTTCGAAATAAAGTAACGAGTGGGCCATGAGGTATGACCCTACCGGAAAGTACCTATAAATTTGAAAAATTAAGTCAATTTGGTTATGACGTTTGTGAAGCAAACGGAATTAGAACTTGTGTCAATAAGTAATGGTACGAAATAATCGCAAAAAATCGCACAGTTCTCATGAAAACCATGGAAAATGCCATACAAAATCCAAATGGTAGTTAAAAATGGCGGCCACTTTGGCGATAAAACGCATTTATTTTATTTATTCTATTCCAAAGATAAAGCGTTAGAAAATAGGATCATAGATTATAGCCCAGCCTGTATTAGGTACTTCAATTACAAATCTGGTGCAACTTAATTCAAACTAGAAAACGCTCAATTTAGTTAGTACTATAAGTTCTTTTTATCTGCTGTGAAGAAAACATTTTGGTGTTAGGTACGGGAGGATAGTGTTTGATTGCTTCATCATCGTACAAATTATCCGAACTAACACTTTGAATATTTTCATAGGAAAAACACATTTCAAATCTAGGATGACCATGTCATGTTTAAATAGAGTCTTAGAAAAATTCTTCTCTATAGACCAAGGTATATATACTGAGTGCACCGTGAACCAAGCCAGGGTGTACCTTGGGGCGCTCACAATAAATAAACAAAAATTTAAATAAACCAAACAGGCAAACACTTTTACAAACTGCAATCATTGAATGATCTTAATGTTTAGCTTTGGCCAGACTAAAAAGTCCCTCATTGGTCATCGATCGCTTCGATGCTTACATCCACGGTTCCACGGATTTTTTGTTTGGTTTACTTTTTGTAGTTTTGGTGTTCGGGTATAAAATGACTTTCAGATGATTCATATAACACTTTTACCCTAACTACTTTTCGAGCCCTGCTATTGCATTTGATGCACTTTGTATTAATCCATGGTCCATAGAAAAAGTGTACCAATTTACACAATGCATTTTTTTTTAAATAGAACTGGTTGTAATTTATTAAGTTACAATAAACGTAACTCACCGTAAGGTAAAAAATTAGTAAACGCCCTCACTGGGCACTGTGCTATAGGAAGACACGCCCAAAGGTTGGGCACTCCCTACAATGACTTCTGCAGAAGCTGTAGGGACGAGGAAGAAGAGGAGACCATCAGTCACTTCCTTTGCACGTCATTCAAAGGAGCAAATGATTCGCTGAGTAAGAGGGTGACCCACCCACCTTAAACATCGGCAGCGCAATGGACCTACTAAGTATATCTTCATCGAGGGCCGGTTCCAACCAACCAATCAACCAAGGTAAAAAATCCTGATAATTTATGTCCAACTACTGCAAAAAGAAGTCAGCAACTTACTGCGCTGACATAAAGCAACATGTGAAGTGGATTTTAATCGGGAGTACTCATTTTGAAAAGTAGATGCACAGATTATAGCTATTGGTCCGAGGTACAGTTGGCCCAGGATACACTATCCTCTCCGACTGAGGACTAACCTCAAAATACAAGTGACAATTTCTTTACATTATTGGGATTGTATCATTTGCTTTCTCTTTCGACCGGTATTAAATCCTTGTTTACCGACGGCACTTACAAGTACCTGCTGAAGTTGTTAAATTTTAATCAAGTAATAACCAAATGTGTTTGCAGCTTTAGATTTTTTGTGCCTTCTATCTTTTTATTTATCCCTATAGATAACCTATTTGTTAACTCAAATGCGAACAAAGAAGCTAAAATATCTAAGGAACCTATTTTGCTGTACAAATTACCTAGTACTCCTTTATTCGAACACTTGCCAAATTTCGGACTTTGTAATTCGGTTTTTTTCGTCGATTCATTGTCGAGTGCTGTTATAGTAAAAGTATTTTCATTGAAATATAAGGGGAAACAATTGTTACGATAAAAACGTGTCCGTTCTAGTTGAGACGGATCTGAGTTAAACTTTTTTAAGACAATAACATTGAAGGTTTGCGTGCAGTTACCACTTAGAATTTTTGTGTCAACCGCCTTTATGAATGGTTTGTTATTTTATTTAATTAGGTACTTTTTGAAGCTAAAAGAAGGCAAACATCCTCAAAAGCACCACAAGTTTGTGACTCTTAAGCAGAAATGCAAAATTTTGGGCAAATTAGACATAGACGTACATCCTGTACGAGGGGTAAGCCAAAAAAGGATAACCAATCAGGAGAGTACAAAACTCGACCATTACTCATTGCGAATGGGAAGAAAGCAAACCCAAGAGCCTTCAAACATTTAACCAATCTTCTTTAGCATTTATACATATAGCAAAGGTTTGTGCATCCCCCACCTGGTCAACTTGTACAAAAGTCCCTCTAACCATATGGTGTCGAAAGCCTTCTCAAAATCAACCAAACAAGCACCCGTGCATTGGTTCTTCCGTTTATTCCACTGAATGTCGGAAACCAGTTTGTATTCTTTACTGACTCGAAGATGCACAGAAGATCATCCTTCGACACGAACAAGTGCGATGCATCTCGGCCATTGGCGACAACTGCATTAGCAGGGTTTTCATCATTGAATACGGTGAATACGTTATTCTCAGATCGCCAATTCTCAAGTTCGGTGCGCAGATAGAAGTAGCTCACCAGAGCCCAATTCTCAATGTCATGGTTACGGCGAACGGGATTGTTCACCGTTAAGCCTCGAGAGCAGTCTACTTTTCTGTCGGTATAGTGCGTCGATTGTAGGGTTTCTGTACTTTTCTATCTGGTCGTCATCGGGCCGTCCTACCCGAGGAATAGTTCTTTCCATCGTTCGTTTGACGGGGTCGTTCATTTGCAATAAATGCCGATCAATGCCATCATTTGTCATGTAACTGCTTGTCGGTGGGTCGATCCCACTCGAACGTATATCTCGCTTTAACAATCTGGAGAAGCGCGACCATTATGCCCTCCGATAATCGAATGAGCACACTGCTTCGTACTCCTCCAGCAGCGTTTGCTCGTTCGGGATCCGTATTGTGGCGGCGAGTCCATAGTGGTCACTATCGTACCCAAACGCACGCAAACAGTTCCTCGTATTTTGATCTATGTTCGTCAGTTGAAGTCTTGCGTCCGTTAAGGCCAAGTCCAGGAAAGCACCGCTCCTTTGGAGATAAGGGATATCCGTCGAGTACAACTCGAGTTTATACTCAATCATATTGAGGCACCACCAATCGTGAAACTGGTAGCCTCTGGTATTTGCGGTAACATTTCCCAATGCCACATATTTGACATTTATATCTCCTGTCAAGTCGTTCAACCTTAGAGATGCTATGCACTTTGTTTCTTCTGCGTGAAATAAAATTGCTGGATAAAAATAAAGCCGCGAGAGTCTTAATGGGTTGAAAAGGATATTCACCCCTTTCGACTCTTGGTCAACAGCTTCGTCCACAGGACGCTGATGAACCTTGGCAAATGACAACGAAAATGTATCAACTGTTTCTGATATCGATACAGCAGCAATCCATGAACCACAAAAAAAATATAAGTAGCGGCGACGCCCTACACAACGAGAATACACTACTGGATTATCTTGTGCAACATAAACTTCTGATAATTCATATCGAGCCACTAAATATTTTGAACTATAAAATCACAAAAAAAAAAACTCAGGAAAAAAATAGACCGATTCAAAATGTCAAATTTCTTTCAAAAAAAACTTTGTGCTCTACGAGTACTTCATCTTTTGCCAGACTTTTTTAAGGAATGATTTCTTTCTTTCTTGTTTCGAACAAAAAATGTAGTTTACTACCTAAAAACGATTTACACTGCTTTTTAAAGCGAAATAAATATTGACAACGAAAAAAGTGTCCAGTAATTCGAGAACCTCCGTGGTTTGAATTAGGGCAGGTCTGCAAAAATTGAAAGAAATATGAATTTAGCCAAGCACGACATCAAGCCTTTGACCGGAGAAACAGGTTGGGCTGTTTGGAAACGCAAGAAACGCGATTTGCTGGATTACCACGAAGGAGAATTGGACGTCAATGACAACAAGTTAGTGAAGTTCGAGCTTGCGAACATCTGCCACAGAACGGGAAGTTAGTCAACGCAAATCAAACAGCAATGCTTTTCGTAAGAGCAAACGCTATACTAAAAGTATGATTGCGAGTTAAATTATTAATGAAGTGTATTAAAAAGTTATGGAAAAAGATACAGCTCATGAAACAGAGGAGGGGCTTAATCGGAAACTTGAAGCAATGTCTAAAGAGCAGCTATTCAAAATGTGTATTGATCTGTTCGCATTTATTTGGTCAGGCGAAGACGTTTCAACACAACGCTTAATTAAGAAATATTTGGGGTGAACCAAAAAACGGGCTAAGAGCAAAAGGAGAAAAGGAAATGCGAGGATTACTTCTTGTTTGCAAGATCTTGCTAATTCTTATCAGTTGCTTCGAGACCTTGCAAGTGTGTTTGTTTCAGAGGAGATTTTTGGAAGGTCCTGAATAAGATTTCCAACAGGCGTTGCTGTTCATATGAGGAAATTTAAGACTAGAAGGTAACAACCTCATCTTCTTATCTCAATTAACCTCAGATCTCCTGTAACTTATACACCCCACAAACTTTTTTATTTGAAGAACTTTTCCCAAAATATATTAAACCATACCAACTAACAAAACACATCGCTCTGACAAATCTCATTTCATAACATCGTATCAAATAAACCGTATATCATTGCCCACAATATGCAAAAATATCCCCCAGGGGCAAATAGGCATTAGTGCGCAACAATACTAAAGTAATCATCATAGAGCCAAAGCAGAAGCGACTTTTATAGTGGGAAATCGAAATAGAAGGACATAACCTCTTGCCTGTAACATCACAACAACAGCAACAGAAGAAATAATAAATTACTTTACAATAACTCCAAAGTCGACACATAGAGGAAGAACTGGAGAAGGAACACATTTTTAACGTTAATCATTTTAGCAGCACACAACAACTCCGTACAATCGCACATTGGACAACGGACGAACGATGATGATGGCGATGATAATCTGGCGATCTTGTATCCAAACGAGTGTGCCCAACCACCACCACCAGCACTACCGCCGACCGCCACTCAAGGTGAAACGAACATCACAAGTCGCATCGCACCATAAACCACAGTATAGTGGACCTAATATGAATTGCAAGCGACTACAACAACGACGACGACTATGACGACGAAAAAGAGGTGACCAAAAGGCCAACGAGCTGACATACACATTTCGCCTGCTCTTCCTTCCATCTCCCAGGTCCAATAGCACCTTTGCGGACCGGTAATCATTTTTGATTCCGCAAAGCAACAAGACACTAACAACACCTAACCTCCTAGATGAATGAATTGCTAAGGTCTCCCCCTGGCATTACCAATGTTTCCCTCTAACCTGTGGCCAAGATATTCCTGACCAGACTCCGACACCGAAATGATATTTCCCACGATTCAGATACACCCACCTTTAATAATAATTTCATTTTTTCGTTTTCTTGTCCGGGCCTGGCTTTCTTTTGTGCTCGCGAATTGCTGATGATGATGCAGCACTAGCGCTAGTACCTTCCACCACCAGCCAGCAGTAGAAGATCTTTCCTGGTCAACTCTTCTTTTGCCATATTCCTCTGGGTGGAAGTGTTGGTGGCAATACCTTCGCGAAAAGGTATACCTACATGTGTATATCGTCCCAATAAATCGCTTTGCAACCGGAGGCGAAAAGAGTGTGTGCATTTGTGGCAGAAAGATTCGGAGGATACGTTGCGGATACAATTAAGATTAAATTTCTCACTCAGCTACGGGAATGCACGGAATAGGAAATCGACTTAGTCGCCTACATGGGTTGATGTAGGTGCTGGTAGTTTAATTATCACCCATGTGAGCAAAGGTAGACAAAAACCAAAAATATCTAACTATCTCCAGTGCGATATTATTTGTATCTTAAGCGGTTTGAATTTATATATAGCACCTTGGTTTAGTGGAGGAGGCAGACGCAGTCCTATGGAGAAGTTCCAATATTGTAGGGGATGTGTAGGAAATCGATAAATCCATAGATAGCATTTTTTTTTTTTTTTTTTTTTTTTAACAAAGAAAAAATAGATAGCATAGTATGAAATCAGGCAATGTAAATGTTGGAAAATCTAAGAACTGCTCTTAGATCCAGACTGATGAATGACTCCAGTTGTAGAACGTGTAATTTTTACGAAATATCCTGTTACATCAAACGAAAATAGAACTCTGGTCAGAATGAACAGGTTCCAATTAGTGCGTTTCTGTATACTGCAAGACTCAAAAGGCAAAATTTAAGTGGGTTGATTGAGTGTCTTTGAACGGCGCGGCGGGATGAAGTAAGGTCTACGAATATTATGACTGCTTAAAATGTACATAAGATCCATGGTCATTGTGTCTCTTTAAAAATGGGCAGTATGTCTAAATTGGTTTTCCGATCATAACCCTCCCACTTCACTGCACCCCTACTGGTCCCCCTATGAGGTCCGACGGTTTGACCTCAAAGAGTATCAGCAGAATTTGTATTGCGGTTGTATAAGAACATTTATTTATAGTGGCTTTTTTAACAGCGTTCGTAGAATCTACCCTTCGAACATGACAATACCAACTGGTCTGGTTACGTTCCATTTTCTTTGAGATGGGTCTTTGATGTGAAGGGTTCCTTGGAACTTGGAACTTCTAATCCGGTCAAGCTTTGTTACTCCTGCTTTCATGTGAAGCAACTTTCAGCTGCTCTTGATTTGCCCTCATACTTTCTGTATGCTGTCCAAAATTGCAAACCGTATGTAAGCGCCTGGCGCACAACTGCAGTGTAGAGGCTCAGCTTAGGGGCGTTTTTGGGCCACAAAACTTTACGCACTTGGGAATCACTTTTCCATTTAAAAAATATCTGGAATCGGTCTGAGTGGATCAGAGAATGGCATCACAAGTATTCCGTTTTTCATACTAATACGATAACGGTTAACCTCCAAAACATCCACCAATACAACAAGTGTTTAATGCAGGTATGTTTGATTTCCGCTTATGAGAGCCAGCAAAGGGTAAGTGATGTTTTGCAAAAGTATTTCTTGCATTTTCTTACTGCAATTGACATAATGGCTTTTATAGCCAGTGGCAAGTATGCTTACGGTATTGTGTTTTTCTTTTTTAAATTATGCTTCAATCGCATGCTTAAATTCGGGAATAACACTTTATTTTGTAAGCTTGCAAATTTGTGTCTTAACACAACAGGGACTTAGATAAGCACATCATCGGCGAAAGAACTTACATAGATACGATGAAGCCTTCCTGTTACATTTTTTGGAATGACAATTTATATGGATGCCACCAAAGGTAAGACCGAAGTAACATTTGCGAGCTTTGACAATTCATTCACATGACAGTTTTTCGGCCGCAGCCAAACGTGAATTGCAGTTCAAAAACTACAAGCAAAATTTCAATGGCATTCCGATTTTGAGGCCAGCTTCGAACTATGATTTTTTCTAACGACTAAACGATTCCAATTCGAGGCAAAGGTGTTGAAATTCACGGCAAAAGATTGAGATTCATAATAGAGGTATTAAATACTCACTCTAAACCCATTCTGTTTTGCAAATTGACACATTGTAGAGATTCTTGGCAGCTTTGGTTTCCTCGATTGACCAACGTTTTTAAGGCCTAAAGTTTCACAATGTACCTTTTTGCCATGCTTTTTTCTGTTTCCAGGTTGTAGGTACTAGCTATACAAAAAAAAAATCAGAACAAATAAGAAAATAATTTTTTGACGTTTGAAGCGTTTTTCATTGAAAATCAAAGGTATCAAAATGTATAACTCGCTTTTCAATGAAATTAGTTTTGGTTCTGATCAGTTCACTACTAAAGTATAACACATACTATCTGTCCTTTCTACAGAAATTATTTCACAATTAATCAATGACACGTTTTTCTCACATGGAGGTTTGACGCAAGTCTATTCGTATGTATTGGTAAATTAATAGTTAATTAGTAGTTAAGTACATAGATAAATTTTAAAAAAAATCCAAATTTTCACACTCGATATAAAATACTGCATCCATTACATAATCGATGAATTCGAGGATGAAGAGTGCATAACCCAAGGCATGTGCAACCGCAAAAAAAGCGCCGCCGTTCAAAGCATGGTCAATGTGCCCCTAAATAATGGAGATGAACAATGACCAACCCGCTTATATGCCACAAGCTGCAATGCAATGGGGCAGCTCGGGAAACACTGAACGCGGTTCGTCTCTGTTTGATTATATAATCGAAAATATGCTGATAGGTTGTAAAAAAGTACGGATCGTTTTAAGGACTTGGAAGATGCTATACAGGGTGTGCCAACTAAGACCTACTAATGTTAAATTATTTATTTTTATTATATAAATAATTTATATATTAAATATATTTTATGGAAATTAAAGCAGTATGTCCTTTAAGAAACATTCTGAAAGAACTTTTCTAAAACGGTCTCCACAAGCTTACGATATGGGCGGATCGTTGTGGGTTTGGTGTCAACCATAAAAATGGAACTTGTTCTCCTCACCAGGAAACACAAATTTCACACATTCACCCTCCCTCAATCAAGGGTACAAGCTTAGTCTTTTCTGATGAAGCTAAATACTTGGGTCTCATTTTGGATAAAAAGCTATGCGTGGAAAGCTGCAAGTGGCTATACATCCCAGTAATAAGACCGATTTTATATACCGTGTAGTTGTCTGTTGGAGTAATAAATCGCGATAAGGTGAGAAAAGTCCAACAATCAGCGTGTCTGCATGAGTGGAGCACTGCGCAGTACTCCCTTTTCTGCAATGAATATTAGGTTTCACCTGACACCCCTTAACACCCTTTGGTAACCAAACGGCTGCTGGTGCCACTGTCCGTGTCAAAGCAACTTTCCAGTGGACCGAGAAGGTAATCGACCTCTGTTCTAAAAAATGTCAGAAACATCCTTAGCAACGATTTGACAAAAAACTTCCAAATTACCATCCCTCCCTGATCATTCTGGGAGGAAGGCCCCCTTGTCGAAGATAAATCGATCCACTTTTACACCGAAGAATGCAAAACAGACGATGGGGTTTGTGGAGGTGTGTTCTGTAAAAGGTTGAACTTTAGCCTCTTATTTCGTTTCTCAAATCACTGCAGTATGTTCCAGACGAAAATTAAACTGATTAAAGAATTATATTCGTGGCTGAAGAGGAAAGTGGTATCCAATAAAGACACCCGAATCTTTTCAGACAGCCAAGTCGCGATAAAATTCTCAAAGAAATATGCGCCAATAACTTTTTCGGCCATAACACCGCACCAAACAGCGTAACTGGATGGTTGTAACTGATGCTGGTGTGGTGCCCTTGCATCTTCAGAGCCACACAGTCTGCAGTTTTGCTGTATATACATAATGTAAATAAAAATGTTATTTGTGTTTAACATTGGTTGGTCTTATTTGGCCCACCCTGTAAATGTCACACTCTGCAATAACTACAATAGAAACACCTCTATTTTTTATACCCTATTCTAGGGGTATATTAATTTTGACGCATAGTTTGTAACATACCTTAATATTGCCCGTAGACCCCTAAAAGTTACTATATTTATGATCAGCATCGATAGTAATGTCGATCTAGCCATGTCCGTCCGTCCGTCCGTCCGTCGGCAAAAATTAGGCCTTTAAACTGGACCTAGAGAGCTGAAATTTTAACCATATACTCTCTAGGGTCTCGAAATAATCAAGTTTAAGAATTTTTGGAATCCGCCCACAGACACGCCCACAAACTCAAAAAAACAAAATCTTGGAAAAAATCGAATTTTGAGCTAGAGAGCTGAAATTTTTTATATATGATCTATGGCCCATAAAACTGATTGGGACATAAAATTTTCAAAATCCGCCCACTGACACGCCCACAATTAAATAAAACAAATTTTGGGAAAAATTGAATTTTGAGCTAGAAAGCTGAAATTTTTTATATATGATCTTTGGCCCATAAAACTGCTTGTGACATAAAATTTTCAAAATCCGCCCACAAAACCAAAATTTGAGCTAGGGAGCTGAAATTTTTAATATATACTCTCTAGGGGCCCTTTATGCTCATGTGTAAATATTTTCAAAATCCGCCTACTGACACGCCCACAATTTTTATTTTTTTATTTTTGAAAGTCCAAAGTTTGAGCTAGGGAGCTGAAATTTATAGTATATACTCTCTAGGTGCCCTTTATGCTCATACTTAAATTTTTTTTAAATCCGCCTACTGACACGCCCACAATTAAATAAAACAATTTTATTGAAAAACCAAAGTTTGAGCTAGGGAGCGTTTTTATTTACAAAAGCTTAGTTTTTCGATAAAATCCTTTAAATTTTTGTCACGCCCACTTATGAGATATGGGAATAAGAATAGGGTATCCAACAGTTCGCCCAAGCGGACTGTAGCCCGCCCCTATGTTTATTACTTAGTAAGTAATTCACTCGTTGATATCAGAAAAAAAAAATTAATATTCACTAAAAACTCGCAATTTTTTTTTATTTAAAAAACAAAAAAAAAAAGTTAGTGAGTATCTCGATATATATGCGACTTCTGTCGCCTTTTTTGCGACTTTCGTTCCTGTAATAATTGAAGTATAATTTACAATGCTCATAATAAAATACCTATAGTAACGGTATTATTAGCCACATAAAGTGGACTCATATTTTTTTTTTTTTTTTTTTTTTTTTAAATTCTGGCTCGCCAAGGCAATTAAATAGGGGGCACTTCGACCTAAAAAGATCTTTTGTACCGTATGGGCCAGAAAAATTTAGACTAGTAGAGTTTCCACTTTCTATGTAAAGCGGACAATTCTACGAGTAGGAGAATTTTTTATGTCCTCGGGGCACATTTGCTCCCTGAAAAAGATCTTCTTTCTAATTCCGTTTAGGGCCGGACATTCAAATAAAATGTGTTCAGCTGACTCGTCCTCTTCAAGACAGAGTCGGCACTCAGGAGAGTCTACTATTTTCATTTTGTGTAGGTTATATCTTAACCCATGGTGGCCAGTAAGGTAACTTTTTATTGCTGCCGTTGCTGCTGATCTAGGAGTGCAGCAGAAGGGTTCGGGACCTATGAAGGGTGTTTGAGAACCTATTCTGGCCAGTTCGTCGGCCTTTTCGTTACCTTCCACCCCGACATGACCCGGAACCCACCATAGCTTGGTCTTGTTATTTGTTCCGAGTGCCTGTAGGGTATTGAAGTAGTACATGACTGATTTGGAGTCAATCGTATGAGAGCTAAGGGCGTTTATAGCTGCTTGACTATCCGTGAATATATGGATGGTTGCACCTTTTATACCAGATAAATTTATGTGGCTAGCGCATTCAGGGCCGGCTCCAGCCAAACAAGCGCCCTGTGCAAGATTTACAGAAAGCGCCCTTTAATTTGCACACATCCATAAGTCGTTTTCCCATCACCCAGGAGGTAGACATTCAATACGTTTTTTTTATTGAGGTATTCCCGGTAGGCCTAATCCTCAAATAAAAACAAATATGTATATTTTCATATATGTTTATATGTCTTAATAGAAAATTAATAATTAAAACGAATAAATAAATAAAATAAATTAAAATAATAAATAAATAGAAAATAAATAAATGTAAAAAATGATATAAAAACATATGTATGTATTAACAAAATAAATAAATAATGAAGGAATTCATTTAAGGAACTTTAGATATTTTTTTAAAGGAAAAAAGGTATAACCATAAATAAAACGCAGCGAAGAAATGTGCAGAGAGAAACCTTTAGAATTGGAAACTTACTTTTCTGGCCTTAGCTTTGGCAAATTCAGCAATAAGATCATCATAGTCTAAAGATTTAAAAAGTTCCTTTTCTATAGACATTATAGATAAGCCTACCAATCTCTCTTGAGTCATCGTTGACCTGAGACAATTTTTAAAAAAATTAAGTTTAGAAAAACTACTTTCTCCTGAAGCTACCGTCACAGGGATTGTATTAAGAATTTGAAGAGCAATAACTAAATTAGGAGAAAGATCTTCATGGCTTGAGCTAAATATAAAATTCAACACATAACTTTGTGGTGTAACAATGTAAATTAAACCCACATAAGACATAAGTCATAAATTTCCTATGTGCAGGATTTCAAAACTCGTACACACCGTTTTCGAGTGTGAGATAAAAACCCGACATCAGAATCGGATGCATAAGTCGAAGAGAGTACTATATTTTCATAACAAATATATTCGTTGTCTTTCTAAAAGAAATTTGTTACTTTTTTCGTAGATAAGGTATGAGAAACAAACATTGTGTCTTCGTGTGTGCAGAATCAATGATGATATTTTCCTATCCCAGGAAAATATCATCATTGATTGACTCACAAAAATTAAAACTCTGCACACCTCTTCGACTCACAAAAAAAAAAAGTCTATATAGTATATATAAAATAGTATATATAAAAGAAGATAAACTACAGTAATTATAACTAATTTTTGGAGTTGAAGTGGCCAACCGCTACTGCCGGTTCCCTACCTACTCCACACACCCATCAACGCAAACAACTCAACAGCGTTATCTTCTTATGCAGTGTTTAAATATTTCTCCAGCTTTTATGCAAAAATCCGTATTCATAAAACAGCAACCAAAACATGTAAGTTATGCAGAGATTGTATCGATTAAAGTATCAAAAAAAATACATTAATCAATTACATTTAGCTGCTCAAACTTCCCAAACCAGTTGTTTGTGAAAAACCAAATCAAAAATTCTGCTTATATTCGGAGTTTTAATTGTGTAACATAATGCAATCGCAATATGTACATATGTGTAATATGATTTTTGATACCGATTATGAATAAATACCCCTTTTCTTTAATGAATGCTACGGCCTCCTTGCAATATGCCATAACCTACCCCAAACTTCCATTAAAAACAACACCAACACATCATTATCCCCATCATGAAAAGTAAAAAAAAATTCGATAAATGACGAGAATGGAAGACAACAAAAATAACTACGATTCTTCTTGTGTGCAGAATCAAAAACTTGCACGCTCTAACCAATACGATTCCGTCATAATGAGCTTTTTGTTTGACTTATTTTCCGATGCCGTGACATAACCCCAAGCGTCATAAGCCCAAATCTCGAAATTTGGCCTTATGTCGCATTGTGAAAGTGACATAAGGCCAAATTTTAGCATTTGGTATTATGACACCTTGAAAAAGCGTATTAAGGCCAATTTGGCTTTATGACTCTTTCGCATGGTGCTGTTTTCAACAATTTGCCCTTGCACCTACTCCAAATCAAACAGTGACCCAAAGCAGGGGGGTTGCAGGGGGGCAGCATGCTCACCCATATGCATTGCACTGTTTATGGGATTAATTACGAAATCGCAAGTAGATTCCTTGAACAGTGTAATGCCAGTGTTGGCCTTATGTCACTTTCACAATGCGACATAAGGCCAAATTTCAAGATTTGGGCTTATGACGCTTGGGGTTATGTCACGGCACCTTATTTTCCTATGAACATTTTGTAAGCGAGTGTGCAATAATTAAAACCTGCACATACGAGGTGGAACTTTTTTTGTTTTGAGCTTTTTGAACTACATATGTACGTGTACCTACTTAGATTCTTTGTTAAATGTTAGTAGATGTGGAAGAAATATTCCTACACGAACAGGGTGGACTATTTTGAGATTAGGTAAGTAGGTAAGAAATGAACTTGTTTAGTGGGATTTTCTTTTATTTTGAGTTAGAGTCTCCTTGAAGTTGCAATATGTCAAGTGAACACAGTTGTGATGGATGTTGCTTTTTTGGGCTTAATTGAACAAGTTTGTTTTAAATGCAAATTGGAGTATCCGCGCAAGGTAAAATTAATTTTTCTTACTCCTAGCAATGCGCCCCGGAATTCGGCGCCCTGTGCATTTGCACATCTTGCACATATGGTTGGTTCCCGCTCCTACCCCCGCTTCCATTTTAGAACCATCCGTATACCACTTTATGCCATTGTGGCTGTTAGGTGGGTTATTACTAACCCATGCTTCTCTCTTGGGGATCTCCGTGGAGAACCATTTATTGAAGCATAGTGTTTTATGAATGCGGTCTGTGACCGCGCAGTTCATGTTGAGTTCTGGCAGTTCTTCGAGTGGATTGATATACTAAAGCTTTGATAAGATTGAAAGCCGAGAGGGCAAATTGTTGGCCATATTTGAGAGAAATCTGTGGAATATGTTCACATACGCTGTCATACAATATAATAAAGATATATCTTATGATAAATATGACCACAAATATATAAGCTATATGGTCATAAAGGAACCGATTTTGCTTGTTAAATAGCTTTTTTGATTCTAGCGGCCAATCGCTGAATCCTGTCCAAAATTAATTTTGGTCTGGCTTGTAGCCCTAACAATCACCTTCATAACGGCGCTTTGTATGATTCTTTTCAGATAAAATCTTAAGAGTTATGATCAAAAAATGCTTGTAGCCCTTTATAACACCGCATTACGTGAGTTTTTATAGACAAAATCTTAAGGGTTATGATAAAAAAAAAACAGTTTTCAAAATCATAAGCAGAACCCCTAACCAAAATAAGGGTTTGTGGTTTTTCGCTTTAGATAAGCTCGCAAATGGTGATCCTAATCAAAAATACGGTTCTTTGGAGACAGAAATGTAGAAGTTATGATCAAAAAACCCCTTTTCCAAAACCATAACCGTTCAGAAGCCCTAAACAAATTGATTTAGCAAAGTTTAACCAAGTTAACAAAGCAAAGTGATACAAGATTCGTAATCCAAAAAAAACTAACCTCCACCGCTGAACTCGACACAAAAATTAAGACTTTCAAAATTACTTTAAATATGGCGAACAAAATCTCGTGTCCGGATATAATATATAGCAAAAAAAACATTCTCTCCATGGTGGAAAAAGAAACTTTCTAATTTCAGGAAGCTGAGATGGACGGACAAATACTTCGTCAAGATTATGAATGCTGGTAATATATTTAACAGCGGATCAGCGGAAACCTTGGCACATCAATTACATGCAAAATCACAAAAATCATGCAAAACCAAGAAGATCCGACGACTTCAGATGGTCCGCAACCGGCTTTGTTGATGTGCCCAAGGTAAGTTACTTCAGGCTTCCCAAAGATGCATTTATTGATGTTGATAATCAGATTATTTTCGATGCAACTTAGAAACGAAGATCAAAATTATTGGGGCACAGCATATAAGATTGTAATCCCAAAGCTGAAGGAGAACAAATCTCCAAAAGTCGTATGCCCGACAAGATCAATATCAAAGTACCTATTTCCCCAGATTCCATGAAAAAGATCATTGATTGAATTGTTATGCAATGGCCTGCCCACAGTATCCAAGGAGAAAAGAGCAAAATACTGTCAACGCCATGAACGGTAGTTCACGCTGATGGCGAAATGTTACAAAGGAATATTGTGCAGTATAGTTGTGGGCATCAAAATCGCCTTCGTTCAGCGGAAGATCCCTAGCTAGGATAGATTCACCAACGCGTCCTTAATTCTTGCTAAGAATACTAGCAAACTACTGTATCAAGAGAAAGTTGAGGTATGAGGCCTACGAAATACAACATTTGTTTTAAATTTGCAATAACCAAAGGAGAAGAAAGGAAAGTCTTAGCAACAATGTGTTCTGTGATATGCCAGGATTCGGGAAGGACAATATAAGGCAGATGGATCGACAAGTTGATCCCGACTATCGATATCTGGACAAAACTAGTACATGGAAATAGCAGCCTCACACCTTACGCAGTTCCTGTCTGGTCTGACTGCAACTGCAGCGGCTATCGCAAATACTTATATAGATTCTGACACAATACCTCCCAAAATTGCTCAAAATATCTAGACAGATCAAGAAGAAGCCACGGAAGATTCACAAAAAATGGAGAATTAACATGACAAATCCTTATACAAAAAATATTGCAGTGGGAGTGCAATTGGATAGCAACCTTCGCGCTCTTAACATATGTGCAAAATGAGTTTTATCCTCGTGGATAGTGACTGAAGTAGGTAGTGATGTGGCATTGATTGCTATACTCGCAGTATCATGCGCTACTAGTGTTTTCAAAAATTTACTTCAAATTAATAAATTTGTGGAACCAAAAAAAAAAGATCATTTAAATTTTGTCGAAAGCTCTATCACAAGCTATAGAATGTAATTTTTGTGCATGTGCACGTTTGATCTTGCTCGCCAGCTGAGTATTATCCAAAGTATATGTGAAACAACTCTGGCAAGTTGCAATTGAAACTGGCTGCAAGAACAATTGTGCACAATGAAGAAATTGATATAATAACTATCACAAATCCTTGTCAAATTATTTTGCTTGACCCAAGGACGTAGTCTTCTTTAGATGTGACAAAATCCACGGAGACGTTTGATTAAGTTAGTTAAATTTAAAGATATCTGTTGCCAATACAATAAGCGGTTTCTTATCTTAACTTAGAGCAGCCCACTGAGCTGTCACAAAAAATAGAGTCTCTTTATTAGCTCAGGCAAGCACTTAACTTGTGTTGGTGGGTTAAGAAGCTGATGCCAGAGATAGACTGAAAAGAGGTGAAATAAAGGCACAGCAATTAAAATGGCTGTTGGGGTTGTTTTTTGACGTAAAATTAAATAAAATTTAATTAAATTATTTTTGCAAACATGATCGCTAATCATATGAGATATGACAGTGAAGTACTCAAGTGATTTTCAAAAAAAAAATCGGAGCACTCTCAGCATACTCTCCTCAGAGCATATTCGACTTGATAAAGCTCTGCTCAGTCGTCTGCTCAAAGCTAACAATATAAACATCTTAAACAAAAGACGGCAGGAGGCATCAACGTTGGTTTAAACAAACCACTCCCCTCATAAGCTAGGTGTTACCTAACAACCATAACTACAAGCCTCAACAATTTCTGATTAGCCTCAATGTCAAGACAGGTCGTGCACATCTTCCACAAGATCTAAGCCAAATTGCAAGAGTACATTAAATTGATATACCTACTAGGTCATCCTCCTGACCTGAACCTCATGCTAAGGTTATGCTCCGATGTATTTCACACATCTACTCAGCAGCAGCAGTGACGAATCCAACAACAACGCACGCGTTCAAATGCGCGCAGCACAATCCGATTGCAATCTCCTATTCCAGAATACATCATCACTAATTCAGATCCAGGCATCATCATCCTCTGTCGTGCAATTCGAAGCGAATATGTTCGCATGCGAGCGGGCACGTACACAAATGTGAATCTAATGAATCGCAATCATAGCAGGGTCTGGCACGGCCCTCGCACTACCACATCAGACCCCAGCTCAACCTGATGCCTACCTGCAATCCTGCGACTGCTATGCGACGCGAGGTAGAACTCATATAGTGTAACTGTCTTTAATGTTTCTAAGTGTTGTGTGATTTGTGGGAAAGGTCATTCCGGGTTACAAATCACAGTTGAACACAACTTCTTCCTGGCTTTTTCTTTTTGTTCTGCTATTTTGATATTGTTTTCACTGATATGTTGGCAGTGTTGCTATTGTTTTTTGTATTGCTGTAATGGCACTTTGATTTTACAGAAATTTATTGCCAAAGCGATGCACTTGCGCGGTGCCACCTATCCCCCCTTTGAATTGTCTACTGAGAACCACAATGGTGTGTCAGTTCATAAAGTTTCCATAACTCATGCTGTGCGACATAAATCGATTAAAATAGCAAGATTAGATTTAACAGTTAATTTATGATTTCAAGCGGCCAAGTTCCTGCCAAACAAATCCACTAACAGTCTCTGAACTCAGCCTGCATGGAAGGTTCTGTGAAAGGATCATCCGACCTTGTGCATTGGGTTGGCCCATGGTATGTGCAGGTTAAAATGAAAGCCATACTGAGGTCATACATGGTTCGTGGTAGATGATTACCGTCTCGCCGCATAGTTAACTGTAGGTGAAAAGGAAACAATCAAGATTACAGTTCTGCACATGAGTGCAATGAACATGGACTGAAATTGAGGTTGTGAAATTAATTGGGTTTGCCTGATGAATGACACACAACAGTGAACGATATTAAAACTACATCGTTCCTAAGCTCAAACGTTGTAATACCTACCATTCGACAGGTTGTTTATTTGGGATACATGTTTATATACAATAAAAAAAATTCAAGACATTTCTTAAGCTCAGGTACTAGCGTAATATTTAAAAAAAAAAACCATCAAGTATTTGATGATCATGATCATGATCATGATCATTTCATCTTAATTATAGTGTTAGGATAAGGGGAATAGCAACTGCGAGCTGTTGTATGCGTCATTACGTTTTTATTTTCCTCCTTTTGACTGATAGTTTTTTTATATATTTCTGTGAGATGAGCTCGGTAAAAACTGACATTTGCTCTGATTCAAGTTGAGTAGCTCTGGAAAATTAAACAAAAAATACTTCTCGCTTACTGACCGCTGTATCTCAAGAATAACTATCTACTACTAATGAAATTACCAAACTGACATTTTTGATCTCATAAGGCTCTAGTCTATACAAAAAGGTTATGTCTCTTAGAGTGCTCCAAGTGTAGACAGTCTTATGCGTATCAAATGGCCCATTTATGAGAGTTCATTATCTTGCTATAAAACACTATAACTCTACTCTAAAGAGCGGCGAATGCCTCAAAAGGAAAGGAAGATATGCACTCTCATAAAAAACTAATAGTTTCGTTTTGAGACATTCGTCAAAAAGAGTGCACAATCGCATAATTCACTAAAATGTACTAAACACTGATCATCTCTGAAAATTTCTATAAAGTGTGACAAAAGGTAATGAAAACGGCACGATTTGAAATATAATTTTATTATAATTAAAACAAAAAGACACATTGATTTATTCAGGCACTGCTTAACATTAAAAAGGAAATAGAATGTTTATTAACAAGCAAAAACACATACCCTGGGATCACATCATAACTTTAACTTTAATAATTGTTCTCTATATTTTTGTTGGAGTATAGTGTAAGGAACTCGTTTCTCCGACTCCAAGTCATTGCATTTTAACAATTAAAGCCGAAATAATTGAACTTCAACTTTTGTTATGTGATATGTAAGGTAGCTTGTTTTTCCTCACTACTTTGCGACAAAGTCAATAGTTTTTTTACAAATTCCTTTGAATTTAAATAAAAATATTTATTAAAGTAGTTTCTTAAGTTTCTTACGTTGAACCAGAACTGTTCTGTATTTTTAATCTGTAAAATATCTTCAAGACTGGCATCATTAGCTGTAAACTCCAAAGCAAAGATGCGTTCAGAAAATAGTTCATTGGTTTGTTTGTGTGTTTATTTTAAATAGTGCTCATTCGTTTGTTTGTGTGTTTATTTTCAATAGTGTTGAAAAGGAGTCCTAGTGTCCGAATGCCAAAAGGGTGTTGCATTGACACTCAGGTGTCCCAAGGGTATCCATGCATAGGAGCTGTACCCTTATTGGAAGTAACTAAAAAGAGAGAAACATAGGTAATGCTATTACATTTTCCCGCGATTTTTTATTTCGTAGCAAAGGATATTTTTATCAGAATATACTGTCAAAAAGGAATAAAAACATTTTATAAAAGATGAAGTTGATGAAGGGGCTTACGAAAATGTGATGGAGATAATAATAATGGACTTTGTAAATAGTTTTCCTCTCAATGTAGCGAAAAGCAAACATTTTACCTCGAATAAATCCAGGCGCCTCAGAAGCTATCAATTATTATTATTAAATAATATTAGGGCTATCTGTCGTACTCTTTTTATGGGTTGATTTTCTAAAATTTCTACAATTTCATAGAACCCTTCGTTAAAATAAAAGTGAAATGTTTCTCTATATAATAAATAAACGATTTTCTAAAATGTCTACAATTTCGTTAAAATAAAAGTGTTAAAATAAAAGTGAAATGTTTCTCTATATAATAAATATAAACGTCCATAAAGGAAAAATGAAGGATTTTTCACACAAAAACGGCCATTTGTATAAAATCATAAACCGCATTCCTATTGAATAAATGCAAAATAATCGTCTGCCATCTGCCACACTATGCTATATGGTAACGCTAAATATTGGAAAAAAACAACTGCCTGTATTAAATCTTTCGAAGAATGCTTACTTTTATTATTATTGCAACATTTAAGATCCACTTTTTTTCTTGCTATAACCTTGGAAAAAGCGCTATAAGTTTTAAAATTGAATGTATTCATTTTATAAATCTTAAAGCATTATTTTAATTTGTAGCGTACATTAAAATATGTTCTTAAGCCAGCCGCAGAGATATTACAAATTCTGTGACATTATAGCACCTACCTACTTTTAAAGAGTGAGACATATTTGAATTCAAAGGCTTATAACCGAATTTTTAAAGGTAAACCTAAGCAGTTGTACCCTACCAATAGGATTCTGGTGAGATTACAACTCTTTGGCAATTAGACGTTGGACACAAGAGTTAAAATAATATGTTCCTATTTGGAGAGTAAAGATCTTGCTAACTCTAATTTATAAGACGTACTATACGATAGGTACCTAATTTGAAATTTTTTTTTGTGAGTTACGTTGGAAGAGTGTTATGATAGTCTTATGAGGGCTTTTTCCAAGTTATCAGAGTTTAGCTCTCAAGAGCTTGTTAGTTGGGTAAGCAGCGTGGTATCTTTATCCTGTAGTTGTACTCTGCGATGTGGGTTATCTTCGATTTGGAAGAAACCTATTGTGTTAGGTGATACCGATCAACTTATTGTCAACGGCTTTGTTGTTGTATTTTAATAAACGGTCACATATACGGATGTTTATTATAGAGGCATACAACTTTTTTTTAAATAAAACACAGAAAATTTAATGGAATGACCAAATTTTGGCTATTAGCTCACAAATTTTATGGTATTTAATGTTTAAAAATAATTTCTGGCATATGACCTCCGCGACTGCGCCTTATGAACGCCATGCTATCGGTCCAATTTTGCACGACATTTTCGAGCATACCAGGTTTTATTTCGTTAATATTGCTTCGAATATTGGCTTCTAAGTGATCAATCGTTGCTGGTTTATCAGCATAGACCAGAGAATTGACGTACTCCTACAAAAAGTAGTCCTAGGACCTACTCGCAGGTCCATTTCTTGTGATGATTCGGTCACCAAACGTCATGGTTGCTCGCGCTGTATGGCATGTTGCGCCGTCTTGTTGGAACCATTTCTGCTCCAAATGATTTCCAAAGACATGAGGAATAAAAAATCACGAATCATTTGCCTGTAGCGTTCGCCATTCACGGTAATGTTGGCACCGGTTTCGGATTTAATGACAAAAGGGCCGATGACGCCTTCGGCATGTAAACCCCACCAAACAGTGATTTTTTCGGGATGTAATGGAGTCTCAAGAGTCTCATGAGCATTGTGCTCACTCCAAAATAGGCAATTCTGCTTGTTTACAAATAAGTGAAGCCACAAATGAGACTCATCGCTGAAGATTAATGTGTCCGCTGCGTAAATTGCCGAAATAAAAAGAGGACACGTTCGAGTCTTAACGTAGTTTATTCTAGACTGATTTCTATGTACATATGCTATTGACTTACAACTAACATATTTACTACAGCAAGGTCTAGGGTTGCCAAGTAGCATACACAACAAAGATGATTTGACGATAAAAATCTGCTTCAACTTCCAGTTGATTCGCAGCCCATTCACAGAACGCACAACGCAATTGATGGTCCGCCAACTTAAATTCTTGCACCTGTTTTATCTTATACGGATGTAGGCTAAATCGTGGCCCACGATTCATGGGTCAACATTTTCCAAGTAGTGGACGGGCAGAGATCGAGTTGCTGAGAACGCGGCGTCTAATCGATAAATTCGGGTCCTCCCTCACACTCACGTCTACAGCGACGATGGCTTCTTCTGTCGCACGGTACGGGCTCGATTTAGATGCATATTGTCACAAAGAGTAAATGTGGTCATGAATCGATCCATAGTATTGCGTATTAGCTATCAAGTAAACTTGACGAAGTTATTTATAAGTTTGGCGAACAGAGCGAGAATTTTCTAAATAAATTTCCACGATTAGTAAACGTTGTTCTGGTGTAAGTTTTTCCATGGTGATTTGCCAAAGTTTACTGAAAAAGTCAAACACACTTTATTAGTATGACAGCTAGTTTGACAGTCAAGAAGTTTTATACCTCTATAAAAAAAACACCCTATAGTTCTAGATGCTTACAGATTCTCAATAAACGCCGTAAATATTTTTCAATTATTTTTATTCCTGATAATGTTAAACTTTCATAAAATTGCCCCTCCTTTTGTCATTAATAGGTATTTACATTCCTGGTAGAGATCTGTGGTTTCGCTTATGGGCTGAATGAACCAATAGGTCAATGCTTAAGAGAATCAAATTCTGTTTAAAACTATAGAGTGTTTTTCCTGCAATTCAGTAGTAACTCACTCTTTGTGATCAGAAAAAACGATAAATAGTTACTCTAAACTCACTCTGTTTTGCTAACTTCAAATTGAAACATTGTTCAGATTCTTAACAGCTTTGGGTTGCTCGATTGACCAACGAATATAAAGCCTAAAGTATCAAAATATACATAGATATTTAAAAAAAAAAACATTATAAATTCAAATATATGCAAATTTGTGCTTTTTTCTGTTTTCAAGATGAAATATATCAAAAAACAAATCAAAACAAAACAGGAAATAATTTTTTGAAATTTTTTTTGTTAAGTTCTTAAATACATCCGCATATTACGATTGATATTGACCCAATTGTGTAAGAAAGTCAAATAACTTTTTTTTTATTTTTTATTTTTATATAAAATTAAATTTTATTTTATTTAACTAATTGTTTTTGAAGATGATAGACCGTAAATGACGCATATGCGACACCTGATCAGAAAATTGTTCATTGCGGCCTGAAGGGTTGAACTCGGGATCGCCTCAATTATTGTTTCAATGGACTGCTTCAATTCAGTCAAACTTGGTTTCGTATGGCCCCACAATGCAACTTGATGAAACTGCGCACCACACAGTGACTCTTTCTGGGTGCAGTTACCTCCTCATGGAGTATTTTTGGATTAGATTCACTAACATTGGATTAGATTCACTAACATGTTTAGATCAAAATGGGCCTCATCAGACATAAACAAGCAATTTATCAAGCTATTGTCTTCTTCGGTCATTGCAATCATTTTCAATCCATCATCAGGGAAATAGGCAAATCCATCAGAAGGTTTAACTTGCTTGCAATTTGGACCTTGTACGGATACAAGTTTAAGTCATCATGAATTATCCGTTGTTATGACCGTCAGCTAACTCCAATTTGTGCCAATAAGTTTCGAGTCGAAACGCTTGGATTGGCCAGAATTGGCAATGCTACAGCCGCGATTGTATATTGAACCAGTACATAGGAATCCCGATGGTATGGTCTTCGTGCGATGCTTCCAGATTCGGCAAACATTTTAACCAGCCTCATAATGGTCCATCTACTCGGGGGAGTGCCGCTAAACTCCCTCCTAAATTTCCTTTGGACGGAAATGAAGGACTGCAAGGCATGGTACCGCTGCACTATCCAAATCCTCTTTTCGGTATCCCAAGTCTTCATTTTAATCAATCTACATAGTAACTTGGCAAATAAAAAAAAGCCGATCACCCCTACAGAAAACACATGAATATACAACATTTTATGTCGTCCGTCTGTCACCAATTGTAAGGCCCTACAATTTGAGCTAGAAAGCTGCAGTTTGAAACTTATACTCTATATGGGCGCCAAATTATCAAGTGCTAGAAGAAATCACAATTCGAGCTAGAAAGCTGACATTTTGAATAGATACTCTCTGCGAGCCCGAAACATGTGTAAATATTTTATCCAACTACTGCCATGAACACTTGAAAAAAAAACAATTTATGTAGATGAAGTCGTTCTTAACAATTTCGTCATATAAATGGCGTCGAACATCAGTTCGGGTCTTACACTCGTTAAGCAAAACAAATAGAATTTGTGCGAATAAGCAATGGAACGCTATACTCCTTAAGATCGCAGTAAATCGCGAAGTTCTGAAATAAACATGGAAAATGCCATAAAAAGAGCCAATTGAGGAGGTAGTCATTTAACCGATATCAATTTTTCAACTTAATGTCATCGATTTTAAATCTTTAAATAAATTTTTCGTGGAAACAATGCCCGATTTTGTTCATTTCTAACAAATTGGCAGCTAATTCAAATTATGACATGTTATTATCTATGTAGGTAAATGGATGCCCTTGTGAATGTGTCACAGCTGACTAAGGCCATCAATTTGGGTCCATTGCGTCCATTATTGCCATTCTTCAAAAATGTTGAAACCCGCAAAGAAACAAAAAGATACCGGTGTTTAACAGCTCAGCGATCCGTTGTACTAAAACCACCCGGATTTATATATAAATCTCAGGAGTTTCTTCAACTCTATACCAATCAGGTCTTCCAGCTCCTTCAGCTGTACCGTGTCCTGTGAGGACCCCCGTAAGAGTGCGCATATCTTTGCGATATAGCATCAGCATGACATCCTTTTCTTTGCCACTATCCATAGCTCCCTTGTCTGCACGTTTCGAGGTTGGTTTGATTTGTACTACTCATGGATTCATCGTCGACTTTTTGTTCAAGAGTGTTTAGCGGAGTTCGTATATATGTATTTCAGAGGCACAGATGCATCCATCTCCGATCCGTATCATGCCAGCTCAGCCGCTTCCTCGTTGCCCGGTATCCAGCATATTGTCACCATATTGGCGGTTGATATCTCTTCTATGTGTGTTCTGCACTTTTACACCGCCCTTGATGTGACTACAAACGGCTCCATGCCCTCTTTATAGCCGCTTGGCTATCGGAGTATTATGATGATCTGTTCGTCGGATAGTTTGCACCTCTTCACCTCCTTGGCACCTAGAGTGATCGCAACTCTCTCTGCCTGAAATATGGTGCATTTATCGCTCGTTCTGAACGATTCCCAAGCACAGAGTCTTACTAAAGCTGCCTGCATCTGTACCCACGTCAATTTCAGATCCGTCGGTATACATAGCTATCTCACGTTCAGCGACCGTTTTGTTGATCCATTCGACTTTTTCATGGCTTCTGGTAACGGGTAGTAAATAGTCAGTAGCTGTTGTTTCTTTCCAAGCACTCCATCGTGCCTCAACAAGTGCGTGTCCGTAGGTGTTGAAAAGCCGCAGTCCCGACTCTCTGAGCCTAACCGCCGTTTTAACTGCTTTGCTGCTGCAGTATATGTCCAGGGTATGAAGATGAGCATTTCTTCTCGTAAGCCTTCCACCATATAGCTCCGACATATATTAAAATGGGTCTCACCAGCGCTGTGTACAGGCAGTGTACCACATACGGTTTCATTCCTCACGTATTACCGAACGTCCTTCTACAAGCACATAGTAGATACCACATATGCCTTTTTCTCTAGTATGACACCCTGGAACGTTGCTGTGTTGGCGGGTATTGCCGTTTCTTTTGTGAACAGCAGGATTTCTGTCTGGGATGGGTCCTCTTTTCGCAAACCAGTTGCGTAGCTGAGTCGCTGACTAAAGACTGAGATGAATTTGCCTGGGACCAAGATTGCTACATTGTCTGCATAGGTGCTCACAATGAAGTTTCCCCCTCCAGTATCTTTAGTAGTTCGTCTCTGTCTCTTACCATGAGCCATATGAGCGAAAAGAGGACGAAACTTTGCGGTGAACCCCTGCTTACTTCCCGTCCCCTAGGTAGGACTTAAGCCTTAACACAAATCCAGTCACATACACTGTCATTGTGGTTGGCCTTTCTAAAACTGCGCAAGATTGCGTCAGCTTCGATGTTGTTGAAGGCTCTGTAGTGTGATTCAGTGCAAGTACACGAAACGTGAAATTCATTACATAACATGGAATCTCCCCCGTATAGCATTGAACGTGTCGTATGACATTCATTGGCTATCGGCAGTGATTCGTGTTATGTGAGGGTTCACCTCAGTTCATGTGCTTGTCATTGTTTACAACTTCATTCTTTGCTTCCTCCATTCCTAATGTGGGCCAGATGGGTCAATTTACCATTGTGAACATTTGAGGTATTGATCGTAGGGACCCAATTAATGTTGAGTAATTGTAAGTGCAATTTTTATTGCTTAGAGATGTAATTATTAGTTGTAAGAATTTGTATAAATAGCAAGTAAGAACAGAATAAAATTAGTCTAGAATCAACTCTTGACTCATCACTAACTGCGGTAGTAATTTGCCATCCTGTGAAGCGAGCTGCGCTTTAAACAGCATAGAAGGGCGTGCTACGCTACATATAGCATAGGTGGTAGACTCCTGACAAACTGTTGGATGAAATTCTAACAGGTCCAACAGGGAGGCGAGCAAAATGAATATATTGGCCTCATTAACAAAGTTGAAAATTAAATTTGTAAATTGATTTGCTCAGAAAGTATAAAAGCGATTCGAACATATTTGCCTCATTAATAGAATACAATACGGGCAAACAATGTATGTACGACAAAACGTACCTAGACGCGATATTAAATATGAGTTTGAAGAAGTACGATGAAGTCAAAAACGAATAGAAGAAGAGGCGGTGACGGCGAAGATGATGACTCTAACAGAGACAGACAAATGAAGAAGAGATGGAAGTGGACATACAAGAAGATGCAGAAAGACCTCCAAGCCTTATGTTTAAGGGACTTTTATTAATAAATGCAAACACATATTTTTTAAGCTATTTTTTTATATTGTAAATGTAATCTTAATTTTAAGCAATTTGTAATTGACTAATGTATAGAACGATGATTTTAATTTTTGTTTGAATAATCAATACTATTACAAAAAATATGTTAGGAAGCAGGTCATTCGCAATAGAATAAACCATGTCTAATAAAATTAATATAATCAATTATGAAACAGTTTGAGTATATAATAAAGTTACTAAAGAACCTAAAAAAAATCCAACTAGGGAATACTCTGATGAATTTATAGCGGAGAAAAAACAAGAAATCCAAGAGATTTGGGATGAAATTTGTAATAATCCAGGCATAGAGTATATACACGAAATAAAAACAAAATTCGATCAGATAGTAGAACAAATCTATACTTTGCTTAGACCAAAAACTACAGATCTACCAAATATAAAGTTACCATCTGAAAACAGTGAAATGGCAAAATTTGAGGTACTAGTAGCTGCCAAGCTCATAACAGAATTTAGTGGAGATTCTAAACAACTGTCAAACTTTTTAGGACTAATTGAATTTTATTATGACACATTAGAAGATGAAACTGAAAAGAAAAAATGAATAAAATTTGTAATAGCGACAAAACTGACTGACAAGGTAAGAAATAGGCTACTTACACTAGAGAGCCAACCTGAAAAATTGACAGAATTTAAGAATATTTTGACAGAGTTTTATAAGCCAAAAATTAACCCACTAAAAATATACAATGACTTAGCCAGACTACAGCAAGGGATTCAAGAAGTTAACCGGTTTGCAGAAGAGATAGAAATACTAGCTTCGCAGTTAAATGAGATCCAAATAGCAGAACAGGGGCAATGCAACAAAAAGGTAATAGTAAGTCTAAAAGACCAGTTAGGACTTAAAAATTTTAAAAATGGACTAAATGAAGCAAGCAGACGAGTAGTGCAGGCATCAAGGGTTACTCCTTTCAATGTAGCCGTAAAAATAGCCATTGAAGTAGAAGCTTCTTCCAATCAAAGCACTGTAGTGAGCTTCAGAACCAATTTTAGAGGTAGGTACGAGTACCAACACAATAATGGTAACTATAGACCAAGATTTACAAACCCTAGAGAAGCCAATAATAACAACTGCCAAAATTACCATGAGGATAACAATAGAGGTAGAGGTGTTACAAGAGGGTACCATAACAACAATAGAGGTATTACAAGAGGGTACCATAATAACAATACTAGGTCGGGAAACAGAGGTGTCCCCGGTCAGCGGAATCGGGGGAACCAAAGAAGGTATTAAATTTCCATGGGGAATACTACACAAATTTCGTTAGCATACATATAAAGAATTTAGGAAAGACTTTTTAATTTACTCAGGTGCAGATATTTCAGTTTGTAAGGAATATCTGGTGAAAGAAATAAACAAGAACTCAGCATGTCAAATAAATGGCATAACAAACAAAGCAATATTCTCGAAATGTGTATTAAAGTTAACACTTGCACTAGGAGAAAAAGGTATCGAACATCAATTACATGTGGTAAATGAAGACATAAATATAACAACGGACGGAATACTAGGAAGAGATTTTTACAAAACGTACAATTGCAAAATAGACTACGAGACTTGCGTACTCATAATTCCATTGCAAGATGAAGAAATAATATTACCAACGAACATGGCAATGAGAAGTATCGGAAAATTGACAATCCCACCGAGGTCAGAAATAATCACAAGCATCGAAATAGATTTGAATCAAGACAGAGTCTTAATCGGCAATGAATTAAAAAAAGGAATCTTTGTATCGAACGCAATATTACCAGCTAGTGGAATCAAGCATATAAGAGTACTAAATACGGGAGATAAGGAAGAAATAATTGAGAATGCGATGATTGGTGTAGAACCGTTAAATAACTATAAAGTATTATCGAATATCATAAAACCCAAAGATAAAAAAAGGTATCAACGCCTAGAAAAAAAAAATAAAAACAGACAACTTAGATAAATCCGCAGTTAAATCAATATTGAAGATTTGCGAAGAATTTCAAGACGTTTTCCATGACGAAAATGAACTAACCATGAACAATTTCTATGAGTAACATATCTGTACAACAAATAATAATCCAGTTTGTATAAACAATTATAGACTACCAAATGCACAACTAGAAGAGATACAAAAACAAGTGGCTGAATTATTAGAGAATGATATAATTGAAGAATCAGTCAGTCCTTATAATTCACCATTACTTATCGTGCCAAAAAATAGTCTCAACGGACAAACTAAATGGAGACTGGTAGTAGACTTTAGATCTTTAAACAAGAAAGTGGTAGACGATAAATTCCCACTCACAAAATTAGAAGACGTACTAGATAAACTGGGTAATGCCAAATACTTTTCTACTTTGGATATGACAAGTTCTTTTCATCAAATCCCTTTGAATAAAAATTCCAGGCCATTAACAGCATTTTCGACAAATGAAGGCCATTACCAATTCAAACGACTTCCTTTTGGTTTAAAAATATCAACAAACAGCTTTCAAATGATGCTCTCGATAGCTCTGAGTGGTTTACAAGCATCAGCATTTCTTTATGTTGATGACATAATTATATTTGGCAAAAACTTAAAAGAACGCAATGAAAATTTGATAAAAGTTTTAGGAAGACTGCGCAAATATAATTTAAAGCTTAATATAGAGAAATTTGACTTCTTTAAACCAGAAGTTATTTATCTAGGACATCTGATAACATCAAATGGAATAAAAACAGACCCAAGAAAGTATGAAACCATAAAGAAGTATCCCTTACCAACAAACGTAGATGAGGTCAGGAGATTTGTAGCTTTTTGTAGTTATTACAGGAGATTTATAAAAAACTTCGCAGAAACTGCCAGGCCACTGAACCAATTGCTGAAAAAGAAGCAAATATTCGCTTGGACAGAAGGCTGTGATGAAGCTTTGAAGACATTAAAGCAAAATTTAATGGAGCTACCTGTACTTAGCTATCCAGATTTTAAAAAACCATTCACACTAACTACAGATGCTTCAAATTTTGCTCTAGGAGCAGTTCTGTCACAAGGTGATATTGGAACAGATAGACCTGTAGCATATGCAAGCAAATCCCTTAACAAACATGAACTAAACAAATCAATCATAGAAAAAGAACTACTAGCGATACACAGGGTAATAAATTATTTCAGACCCTATTTGATTGGGAGAAAATTTATAGTTTACACGGACCATTAGCAAGTTTATTCACGCACAAGAGGTCTTCATCTAATCTGACAAGAATACACGTAGATTTGATGGACTACGATTTCGAAATAGTATTCAAGAAAGGAAAAATGAACACAAACGCTGATGCGCTGTCAAGGATAAAAATTGATTCAGAGATCCTAAAGGAGATGATACCAAACCACACCATTGACGTACTAACAAGAGCAATGAAGAAAAATAAAGACGAGAAACCAGTTGAAAATTGTGCTAAAGCCTTGGATTCAAATATGGGGACTGATCACCTTCATATTTGGGATTGTACATCAATATCGGACATAGGGCGACTAATGAAAATAGACTTCAAAGAAAGTAAAAGTAACGTTACAGAAAGAAGGAGAAATAAAATTAAAATAGCAGCAAACACTGTGATTGTAGAATTTAGCGATAAATCTTTATCAGAGATAAAATTGATTCTGAGGAAGCTAATATTCAATATGAACAATGCAGGTGTTAAAAAATTAGCGCTGCCAAGAGATAGCCAAATATTTGAATATGTATGCATACAAGAATTTAAAGAACTATTTAACAAGCTGCAGGAAAATATGAAAGAAGATAAAAGTCTGGACATAATATTATTTGAACCTCCAAAACAAATAAGAGATGAAAATGAAATGCACAAATTGATAGAAGATCATCATAATTCAAAGCTGGGAGGACATTGTGGTATAAGGAGATGCGTCAATAAACTAAAGCAAAGATATGTGTGGAAAAATGTGAACAAAATGGTAAAAAGATACATAAATAATTGCAAGACCTGTAATGAAGTTAACGTTACAAGATATACTAGAGAGAATATGGTAATGACTGACACACCGAGTACATCATTTGAGACAATCACTGTAGATACGGTAGGACCTCTGAGACCATCGAATGGTTACAGGTACATTCTGACCGTACAATGTGAGCTAACAAAATTTGTGGAAGCTTTCCCAATGGAAACTAAAGAAGCAACTACTCGTACAATTGCGAAAACTATAGTTGAGAAATTTATTTTAAAATATGGATGTTTTAGGAGACTTAAGACAGATAAAGAAACAGAATTCACAAATGAATTACTGAAGAACATTTGCAAACTCTTACACATAGAGAAAATAGTTTCAACCCCTTTTCATCATGAGACGTTAGGATCAGTTGAAAGAAACCATAGAGTCTTCAATGAATATATTATGAGCTTAGGTAACAAAGATAACTGGGAAGAGTGACTACCTTATTATACATATTGTTACAATTCAATGCCAAATAGTAGCGTAGGATACCAGACTCTACCAAACAACTTTTGCCTCACTGCACCACTATTACGTCATCATGTCACCATCACAACAACAGACTCAACCAACTCTCATCATCATCTAAAATACCGAAACATCAGACCACACCGGAGGTGACAATATAAAAGAGCCGAAACAAGACAAAACGGAGATTGCTGTTGTTTTACCGAAGCTGTACGGTCGTTTTAAGCAGTTACAGAATCACACTTTATAATCATACCATTTTATTATCATACCATGTAATAATTACATATTGTTCGAATAAATGAATTATTGTTTACGTTAATATCGAACGTATAACTTTGATTTCCTACATGTTTGGGGGCTCAACGCAAAACTTTAACATCAAATCACTCGAGATTAATATTCTTTTCTTTTCATATAATGATAAAAAATCTCACCATCGATCAATTGAAGCTAAAACTTAATAGTCTTGGTTTGGATACTACAGGTGTTAAAGCAGTACTTGCTGATAGGCTGGAGAAATTTTTTGAGGAAAAAAGTGAGGCTGAGTTCGATAGCAGTGAGGAGAACCAAGAAGGACAGAAACATACGGCAGAAAAAGAATCTTCTAAATCCGAGGAAAAAATGGCAAATGCGGAACAAAACAGCGGTGTAGGAGCTGGAGAATCAACGGGTCGCATTGGAGTAAGAGACATTGAAAATTTGCTATCTACTTTCAGTGGGGACGACAACGTTTCAATCAAAACGTGATTTGCGGAGTTTGAGGAGCTTGCAACACTATTAAAGTGGTCCGAAGTAGAAATATATATTTTTTCAAAAAAACAACTGATTGGATCAGCACGAAGTTTTATTCGAACATGTGCCTGTAAGTCATATGTCGAATTCAAGATGAAGCTGTGCACAGAATTTGAAAAGCCGGTTTGCAAAGCTGAAATTTACCCCAAATTGCAAAGCAGAAAAATGAATAAAAATGAGCGTTTTCGTGAGTACGTCTGCCAAATGCAGGAGTTGGGACAATATGCGGACATTGATGAGAAGTCGCTCATTTGGTACATCGTCAATGGCACACCGGGCAGTGGAGAAGGTAAAATGATATTATACAGCTGTAAAACGATCGGGGAATTGAAGGAGCAGTATGAGATATATGAAAAGGTTTGCAAGGTTGGTAATTCTGGTGGAGTTGGGAATTCTGGAGGATATAGTGGCAACAGCAGACACGTGGGCGGCGATAAATTTCGAAACAATGGTGGAACAATGAAAAAATTCCAAAGCCAGCGTTCAGTGTTACGTTGATTTAACTGTGGATCTGCGGAGCACCAACTTAAAGATTGCTGAGCGGAAACAAAATGTTTTACGTGTAATGGCAATGGACACATGTCACAAACGTGTCCAAACAAGAATCAATCAAAAGCTACAAATATAATTTCGGTGCTTAACAGTAAACAGCTGCTTATTAATAATATGTCATTTCAGGCCTTAATAGATACTGGTGCTCAAGTGTCGCTGCTACGAGAAGATGCGTTTCTAAAATTAGGAAAGACTCCTGTGACCAGAAGCGAAATAGGACTGGTTGGATTAGCATCAGCAAAAATTAAAACAATTTGCAGTTTTAGCGGTACGGTAATAATTGATGACGTTTCTATCATCTCATCTATATTGGTAGTCCCAAAGTCGGCAATTAATTTTGAAGCAATTATAGGTAACGACATAATTTCAAAAGCAAGGGTTATTTTCGACAAAAATGGGCCGATTTTTTACGACCAAGATGACTCTAATCCTATTATGCATATAGAGATAAATGAGAACGCCGAAGTCGAAGCACCATTCAAATACGTTGAAGAAGTAACGTCATTAATTCGAAACTACAGGCCGAATTCGGAGAAGAAATGTCCAACAGAGATGACAGTGATGCTGAAAGATGAAACTCCCGTCTGTTGTCAACCCCACCGCCTTCCGATTAGCGAAAAAGAAGTTGTTAAGCAGTAAGTGGAAAAGTGGGTCGAAGAGGGAATTGTTCGCCCATCGTCTTCTACGTTTAGCAGTCCAGTGGTTGTGGTAAGGAAAAAAGATGGCAGCCCTAGAGTTTGTATTGATTATCGCAGGATTAATGCAAAAACCATTGAAGTTCGATTTCCACATCCCTTAGCCGACGCTATAATAGACAACTTACAAGGTGCCCAAGTGTACACGACGTTGGATCTTAAAAATGGCTACTTTCACGTACCTGTAGCAGAGGCCAGTAAAAAGTACACCGCGTTCGTGACAAACGAAGGCCTACATGAGTTCAACTTCGCACCTTTCGGAATGTCAAATTCACCAGCAGCATTTGCATGCTTTATTAAGTCAATCTTCCGTTTTCTGGTGAGTAAAGGTATAGTTGAAATTTATGTAGATGTTTTAATTATATGGGCAGCAACTGAGGAGGAAAACTTAAGAAAGCTGAGAATGGTCTTGGACACCGCAGCTGAATATAACCTACAAATAAACTGGTCCAAGTGTAGATTTTTGCAACGCAAGGTGGAATTTTTAGGACACGTCGTGAAGAAAGGTACAATAAACCCATCACCAGCTAAAATAAACGCTGTCAAACATTTTCCGGAACCTAAAAACGTAAAGAATGTGCAAGCTTTCCTTGGGTTAAGTGGGTTCTTCAGAAAATATATCAGAGACTACTCGTTGATAGCAAAACCGCTCTCTGATCTAACCAGAAAAGATGTTAAATTCCAATTTTCTTCACAGCAGCGAAAAGCGTTTAACGATCTTAAAGATGCTTTAATCAGAAATCCTATTTTAGCTATTTACAGGCAAAATGGAATCACTGAAGTACACACGGATGCGTGCCAACAAGGAATAGGTGCGATCCTGCTACAGCAAGGCGATGATAAAAATCTTCATCCAGTCTATTATTATAGCCGAAAAAATAGCCCAGCTGAACAAAAGATGCACAGCTACGTTTTGGAGGTCTTTGCTCTTTATAAAGTACTGGACAAGTTTCGCGTTTATCTTCTTGGAACCAAGTTCAAAGTGGTCACGGATTGTATAGCATTCCGTCAGACAATTGGAAAAAGTGAGCTGCCAAATGCTGTGAAGAGATGGATCATGTACCTTCAAGACTTCGACTACACTGTTGAACATCGGCCGGGAACGAGAATGGTTCATGTTGATACGCTGAACAGGTACCCTGTTGTGTATACACTACAGTCGGAACTTCTAGTACGTTTGAAGAAACTGCAAGCAGAAGATGAATTTATTTCGTCTATAAAAGCGGTTCTTAAGCAGTGAGAGTATGAAAACTTTTTAATGAAAGGTGAGTTTTTATGCAAATTTGTAAATGGTTTTGAACTACTGGTAGTTCCGCGGAGCATGGAAAAGGAAATAATAAAACTCAAACATGAGGAAGGACACTTTGGATTTCAATAAACATTGAGTTCTATTATGCAGGAGTTTTATATTCCTAAAGTTAAGGAGAAAACTCAAAATTGTATAACTAATTGCATTAAATGTATTTTAGCTAATCAGAAGGAGGGCAAACAGGAAGGTTATATTGAGCAGCTCGACAAAGGGGACCAACCACTTGACACTTTACATCTAGACCATATTTGCCCCATCGATTCGACACAAAAACAATACAAGTATATACTAACTGTCGTGGATGGCTTTTCGAAGTATACTTGGATATATCCGACGAAGACATTAAGCGCTGACGAAGTCGTTCGACGTCTACAAGGACAGCAGCAACTATTTGGAAATTCTAGCCGAATTATAACTGATCATGGAGGCGCGTTCATATCAGAAACATTTAGTAAGTTCTGTGAAGGAGAAAATATAAAGCATGTTCTTATCACCACAGGAATGCCTAGGAGTAACGGGCAAGCCGAGAGGATAAACCGAGTGATAATCGATGTCTTGAGAAGACTATCAGCCGAATCACCAGAAAAATGGTTCAAATTTGTTCCTAAGGTCCAGTTGGCAATCAACAGCACGATGCAGCGTTCACTAAAGCGGACTCCCTTCGAGGTACTGTTCGGGTTTCCAATCAGGAAAAAAGATGACATGGAGGTAAACGATATGATAAGGCAGGAACTCTTAAGGAATTTGGACGAGGAAAGGGAACAGATTCGATTGGATGCAAGGCGTCAAATAGAGCAAGTTCAAGCTGAAAATAAATCTTCATTTAATAAAAAACGCAAAGCCGCTCGTAACTTTGAAATTGGGGATCTTGTGGCCGTAAAACGAAGGCAATTCATAACAGGTCGAAAACTTTTTTCTCTCTTTCTAGGTCCGTATGAGGTAGTCAGTAAAGGAAGAAATAATCGATACACAGTTCAAAAATGCTCTCAATCTTCTGAGGGTCCCAACAAAACAACTACGAGCAGCGAACACATGAAGCCATGGAGAAGGGAAGCTGATGAAGCAGTCAGTGATTCGTCCGAGGTGAACGATCCACAGGATGGCCGGATGTAGGATACCAGACTCTACCAAATAACTTTTGCCTCACTGCACCACTATTACGTCATCATGTCACCATCACAATAACAGACTCAACCAACTCTCATCATCATCTAAAATACCGAAACATCAGACCACACCGGAGGTGACAACATAAAAGAGCCGAAACAAGACAAAACGGAGATTGCCGATTGACCGAAGCTGTACGGTCGTTTTAAGCAGTTAAAAAATCACACTTTATAATCATACCATTTTATTATCATACCATGTATTAATTAATTTTGTTCGAATAAATGAATTATTGTTCACGTTAATATCGAACGTATAACTTTGATTTAATACAGTAGTACTTCATATTCACCATTTGAACTTATATTTGGTAAATTATATACATTGCCTTGTGAAATCTTAACAAATAAAGAGGCAATATACAACATAGACAATTATCTGAACGAATTAAA
This sequence comes from Portevinia maculata, assembly GCA_949715645.1. Classification (NCBI taxonomy): domain Eukaryota; kingdom Metazoa; phylum Arthropoda; class Insecta; order Diptera; family Syrphidae; genus Portevinia; species Portevinia maculata. The sequence goes on from OX454527.1 coordinate 182,098,797, forward strand.
ATGTAAATTAATATATTCGCATGAACAAGCTAAGAATAATCTGATACATGAGAAAATTAAAAGACAAAAAAGTCAAAAGAATGTAAATAAATCTAATTTTAAGGTAGGAGATTATGTGTACTTAAAAACTCAAAACAAAAGAAAATTTGGCAAACCTTTTAAAGGACCCTTTAGAATAATTGCACAAAATGGCGTCAATAGCACAATACGACTAGAAAATAAAGAATATAAAATACATAATAATAATTTAATTAAAGCTGGACAGAATTTAGATCAGATAAAATAATTAACAATACATAGATATAAGACTACCTGTAAAGCAAACTTACACTAAGCCAAATGACATTTATTTAAATTTTAAGAAATGTAAACAAATATCATTTAATTTTTGGGGGACGGATGTAGTGTGATTCAGTGCAAGTACACGAAACGTGAAATCCATTACATAACATGGAATCTCCCCCGTATAGCATTGAACGTGTCCTATGACATTCATTGGCTATCGGCAGTGATTCGTGTTATGTGAGGGTTCACCTCAGTTCATGTGCTTGTCATTGTTTACAACTTCATTCTTTGCTTCCTCCATTCCTAATGTGGGCCAGATGGGTCAAGTTACCATTGTGAACATTTGAGGTATTGATCGTAGAGACCCAATTAATGTTGAGTAATTGTAAGTGTAATTTTTATTGCTTAGAGATGTAATTATTAGTTGTAAGAATTTGTATAAATAGCAAGTAAGAACAGAATAAAATTAGTCTAGAATCAACTCTTGACTCATCACTAACTGCGGCAGTAATTTGCCATCCTGTGAAGCGAGCTGCGCTTTAAACAGCATAGAAGAGCGTGCTACGCTACATATAGCATAGATGGTAATCTCCGGCAAGAAATCTATTAACAAAACATTACAGCTCCCTCTATATCTAGAAATACACTCAGAGTATATTCCTTGTATTCAAAGGATCTTTAAAACACACCTATACTACACTGTGTAGAACGGTATCCACAGATCTGTCTTTCTTGTATGCGTACTGCGATTTAGAAAGATTTCGCAGATCGCTTCTCTAACACAAACATCACTTAGTCGTTTTAGTATTTTTTAGCATGAATGGGGACAGACTAATAAGTCTGTAATCTTTTGCCCAGAGGGTGGCTTTACCTGCTTTTGAGATAAATGTAGCCTAACCTACCCTCACCTCTCGCCATGCCTTTGGAACATGGCATAGCTACAAACAGAACGTATAAATGCACCTCAGCCTTGGAATAATGGCTCCCTCAGACCTTTGAAGCATTACGGGTCGAATATTATCTACTTCTGGTGCTTTGAAGGGGCAAATGAATTGATCGCCCAGGCTATTTTGCTCTCGTCGATTATTGTGTTGATTGGGTCGGCATCCAAAGCTCTGCTTGTAGGTCGTCCATTCGATTAGTCTCTCTTTAGCGAGGCTCCATCTAGACATTGAAACTCGCATAAGCTCCGTGATCTTAGAGTTCCACCAGAGAGGGCGTTTCCTTCCATTTGTTCTGCTTGCTGGGTAGGATTTTTCAAAGGATTTCGAGAGCACCTCAGTAAGAGATACGACTGCTTCATCGACTTTTTGTTTAGTGTTGCGGTTTTTTACTGGGCAGACTTTCTTCAACATCTGTAGTTCTGCATTGAACCTGTCCCACTTTGCTCTTCTTTTGTTTCTGAAAGATTCCCTATATAGTATGGTGGCCAAACGTCCATGGGTGACCCTTCAGACGACAATAGTCGTCAACAGCATAGAACGTTGAGTCGTGGCAACGCAGACCATCGAATGCAATGATGGCATGTTATTTGTATTACTTTTTGCCCACCCTCTATGTACATCAGAACCAGTATTTTTATTTTTTATACATTTATAATTATGTATATTTTTAAAACTTTTTTGAAAAGAAAGATACCTATACTTAAGGACCCTCGCCGGTTTCTCCACAATAAGTATCAGCAGGCCTTCCGCATTGTAATTACTTCATCACTGAGCCCATTTGGTGTCGTTTCATTTCGTCACGTACGTTCTTATTTGTCCTTTAGACCATTTTGATCCAAAATTAATTTTTCATGACATCTTATGTTTTAAGTCGCGCACTTTCGATTGCTACAATCCGATTTGTCCTATCTCTTAAAGTTCCCGATATACAAAGATGTCGAAATGTCCTATAGAGCTTCTTTTCGATGAAACTGGATATAAGGCAAAATGTCTAACCAAATTTTGAGAATTGTAATTTTGTGCTTGTTTGTTGTAGGTAGCTATATAAAATACGAAATTAAAAATTTCATAGAAAATTAATGTGTGCAAGCTCAGTTTCGCGTGGTATTTTGACGAAAGAGGACGTCTAAGCGGACACGCAAATAGCCGTTAAGCAAGAACGGGTTAGGTTTAAGTTCGGTGGCAATATAGTTTGATTCAATAGGAGGAGATATTTTTAATTAAAATGACGTCGTTCTCATCTTGTCCGAACTTGAAAGCTGAGCCAAAATAAACTAATTAAATGAAAAGAGAAATACTATTTATTATCGCAATGCACATACTTATAAAAACAAAAAATCGCTATATTTTTAAGGCAATGTCAAATATCTTCATCCATTAGCTCTTAAAATTTGTCAGCGAAATTCTGCTTTAGCAATTATTCATTTGCTCATCCCGATTTCGTCCCAACTTTTCAAGAAGTGACTCCATAATGCAGGAAGATTTTTTAATTTCTCCGCCTGATCCTAGTGCTGCACTTAATCTGTTACAGCCTCGTTCCGTGCTAGGAACTCCCAACCCTAGCAAAAAAAAGTAAGGTTAACAAGCAAATGTGGAAAAGAGAAATCTTAGAGAAGATCTGTGAGAAAGCTAATTCCAGAAGTACATTCCAAACCTACACTGTGCGATAGGTCGTGCAGCCATCAGTGCGCAGTAATTTTTACGGAAGGCGATAAAAAAATAATCCATGCCCAGTTTTGGAGTATCTGACAGATCAAGAAAAAATTAACTTTTATGCGAAAAGCTTTGACATGGATTCAGTTAAAAGAAAACGAACAAGAGCGAAAAAATCACCTCGTTAAGATACTTTTAAGTACTACAACTTTAAATTAAAAGAAGAAGGACATCATCTTTATGCTTCATATATGTACAACACCGAAGATGAAACATTTTATAAGACTGTTTTAAAAATTAACTAAAGAACGCATGATTTTCAGGGTTCTGAAGAATGAAACCCAATATCCAAATTACTATCATAAAATTGGGAATTTAAAGTCAATGCGTCCAAAAAAAGTCAGTAAACCCTGAAATTGAAGTTTATAAACGCTCTCCTGAAAAGTTAAGTCTTTGGCGTTTAGGACAAAAGAGAACTCACGTGACGATTTTTGTGATCCAGGAAATTAGATATTTGACTTGCTTCGCTTTCGCGATTGTATAAAAAGATGCTTGCCATTTCGCGATAAATGAAGACTACCAACAGAAATCCATAAATGTATTAAAATAGACTTCTTATTTCCTAACACATTACTTTCATTATCATAGGTTGCTTCTATTTGTTCAGTTTTACTAACAACTAAAGGAAGACCGAACTGCTTCTGCGCACATGAGGTAAAAAAAACTGACTATTCGACTGTCTATTCTTCATGCACCCACATCGTCAAAAAGAAAACCTATGCAATTAGTGCATTTTTGGACTCAAATATACATATATGGGCTAAAATTTATTAATTCGTAAGCCTTATATACTGCAATTCTATCGATTTCTAAGTATATTACTTCTTTAACGCGAATAAGCCACTCGTAAGGTTCTTTTTCAAGAAAAGACTTAAATGTTCTTATTTTGTTCATTTAGTCACCCTCAATTCCAGTAAATCGAAAAATGTGCGGTCGTATCAATATTTCACGATCTACAAAGCGATCTTGTTACTTACTGTGCAGACAAATGTGTTCGATTTCGTATTTCAGGATTTATCTTCTCATGCGCAGAATCTCGAATGTAGCAACATTATCCCATATCCCATCTGAATCGGAAAACAATTTTTTTTTTGGTCTAAAATGTGTGCCAATAACTGTGGCAACTTAGTCCACAATATCCATAAAGGGAACTGCTATCTGGACAAATCCACATTACGACAGTGTGCCGTGCAGTATGCATGAGAAGGGAGCATTTCATTTGCACGGAAGGAACGATTGGGTTCCTACTTCACAGAACCAAAAGCAGTCGATTGTCCTTTGAGGTTCTTATTATCACTTTAATGGATGGAGCTGATTTGTACGAGGCGCACACTGAAGTAGACTTTTGCGCTACCGTGTATGTCACATGATTCTATGCTTCCTCCATCGAACACGTATTTTTCTGAATGTTCTGACCATTGTCATGAAAATGGTAAGTTCACGATCACAATTAATGCAACATAAGCAGTTTGCTGAGTATTCAATCGACAGTATTTTTTGGAAATGGATCTAGGTATTAGTATGAAGCACATAATATTTGGATATTTATGATATTTTTGATATTTTATTGAATATAGTATAATTCCACATTCAGATTAATTTTATATTCCGTGATTTGCTCATGTAAAACAATTTGAGACACGTTCAAGAGTAAGTAGTGTCTCTTAAGCGAATCTCGGTTTCGAGCTTACAAATATTTGAAAAGGAAGAAAATATATTTAAGTTATTAAAATATACATATTTAAATTAGCGGAAATGGGATGACGTGTCATAAATGCACCACCCTTTTTTTAAGCAATTTTGAAAAGAATTCTATTTGTTTGATATTTTGACAGTCTTTATTGTTTATTGAATTACGTAGAAAGTTAATTTGTTGATAGCATGTGAATATTTTAAGTTCAAATCAATAGTTATAAAAATGAAAAATGATGCACGATGGTAGCTATTTAATGCACCACACGCTTGTGTGTATAATGCAACAGGAGGGTACTTTTTGCACGAACAATTCAATTAAATAATATGATATTTAAAAAATAAATAGGATTTGCTCATCATACATAAATATAACAGTAAACTGCTCTGAAAAAAAACCCTATTAGCTATAACCGTGTAGGGGCAAAATGCATCAGTGTGTATTTAACACTATGCTTTTGTGGTGCATCATGCACTACTACACAAATTTAGTTAGACATCGTAATGAAATTGCAGGTGGCAATGGTGCGATGGTAGTGTATTCGCAAAGTGATTGGCAGGTCGTGTGTTCGAATCCTGACCAGAGCCATGCTTTGTAAAATTGAATACACACAACAAATCAAATCTCCCTTACGCAATTAAGGCGCCACCTGTGGAGATAAAAAACCCTATCGCACCAAAAACTTCTTTCCTATCCTCCTATTCTTTCAGTATTAAGCAGCACCCAAAAACAGGCAATGAATCTGGGTGCTGCTTGCAGCAACGAAAATGCCTGCGCTATGGCACAACTATAAGGGTATGGTATCAATTACAGAAAAATAAAAAAATCCCTTTAGGGCACGCTAATTATAAAAAAATGATTATTTACCGTTTTATTTGAGTGAAGCAGAATTCGAAATGTTACCACCAACAGCAAAAGTCGTTAAAGTAAATTGTACAGTTATACCTTTAGGTACTAGAACTGCATTTGATACTGGTACTACTTTAAGTGGAACAGCTACTTCAGAATATGTACCTATTGGATTAGTTGCTGAAGGTTTAAATAAATCTTTTTTATGGAAAAAATTGTACATATACATTAGATACTACAGATACTATAAAAGTGACTAATGTTGGTGATATTGACATTAAAGAAATGAAAAATAAATATTATAATCATGTTAATTCAAATGCATTATGTGTACCTCAAAATATAACAGAATATTATGTTCATGAATGGAATAGATCAGAAAACCCCGATAAAAATAAATATACAGATTATTTAATACATAATAAAGGATGTGTTCGAATGGATGAAAAAGTACATCAATTTTTAATTAATCAAACTGTAGGTCAACCAATAGCAAATTATGAATACCACACAAAGAGTGGAATAATTAAAAAAGGCAAAGAACATTATGTACCATATACTCGTAAAAATTATAAAATACATTCCAATAAAGTTCGACCTTATAGCGCAGCTCTTCAATTTTTTAAATTTAGTAATAAAATAGTCACTGGAGATATTGGGATAGACAAAACTATGTCTGCACCAGCAGTAATTAACAATATTGACGAAAGTTATTGTAGAACAATTGAATCTTATGAAACATAATCATCCCACTAAAGGTGGATTTGGATACGATGCACAACCACAATTACATGTGGGCATAATTGCTACACCACAATTATTAAAACCACCAACTAGCAGTGTTACTTATTTAAATAGTGCATGCTATTGGAAAATTGAATGTTCCATTGAAATATCTTTTAATATTTCTTCTTGCTTTAGTAAAGGTACTAGCGTTAGTTGGCCACTTGAAGTTGAATTGCTTACAAATTGGAATTGACTGGAGAAACATTGTTCGGAATGACTGATGATAAAAATGGAAGACTGGACTTACAACTATCCGAAAATGAAGATTTTGATGATTATGAATTAATTAATAAAATAAAAAAATTGCTGTAAAATAATTTATTTCAATAAATTATATTTTTTAAATAATTTATAACAACATAAAGGATGTGGTTTTTTACATATTGTTTTAAAGCATTATGTGATCTCCATTTATAACTATACGAGTACATTCTTGAACGAAAAGCTTTATCATTAGAAAAACATCATTATTTGATAATATTATAATTGGAGTTCTCATAATAACAGCATCATGAGAATATTTAACTTTAGCAGCAACTGTATCTCCTCAAAATAACATTTTTAATGTTACAGGTTCCTTCCAAAGAATTATTCTTTTATCTACACATTCCATTAAAGGAAAAGAACAATATCTATTAACATTTCCTACTTGTCCAAAATTTAAACAATAATGAATAAAACAATCAAAAAATAATTTTTTACCAGCGTTAGGAGGAGATAAAATAAATATAGATTTTTTTAGGAATCGTTTTGTTAATAACATTATACAAGTTAAATAAAAATTCATTAATTTTTGTTAGATTTTCATTAAATTGAAATAACAAAATATTATTTAATAAATCAACCGATTCATCTATAGAATAATAATAATCATACATATTTCCAACTGGAGCATTAAATATTAAATTTTGAGGTTCTACAGATTCATAGTATTTATATAATTCTATAAAACTTAATGTATTAATATTATTGTTAATAATTTTTAAACAATTTCTTATTAAAATAGAATTAGTATCATAAAATGTATATCTTGAAGACAGCCAAACAGTTGTATTTAAAATATGACTTGTCGGTGCTGTAGGATATTGTTTTATAAATTCAATTATTTGTTCTCCCGTTCCTCTTGTTTTTACACCTTGAATCGATTGTATTTGCTTGGAAATGCTTAGAATCAATTTCATTACTGCAATATATTTTGGATCGGCATTAGATTGAATTATAAACGTCGAACGAAAATTCGCTTCCCGCCTCCAATCGCTCTTTGGCTTCTTGAAAATCTTGCCGTAATCGAACACATCGAGCTGGATGTAGTATCTTGTGTCCTTCTGGAAATAGATTGCGAGATAAATCCAGTGTTGGATCGTATACTTCCAGCTCGGAATAACTCGTCTACTGAATCTTCGACCGATTTTTCCACCAAGGCATTTATAGAAGGCACATCTACAGCTGTTGTTTGAATAGGCACAATCATGGACGATGTGGTAATGGTCTCCGTGGTGCGCAATGATTAGGATGGTCCCAGCAAATTTTCTATGTAGTTGTTCGTGATCCAATCTGACATTTCCGATGTCAGTTGGTGCTCCAAAAATATTGTGGACCACTCGCTTTCTAAGACCGTATTCACTAATTGCTTTAGTGAACATGTTCCTAATTCGATCTTCTGCCCCACTAGAATTTTTTGGCAAAATGATAGTATCTCCATTAGTTGATGTATACATCTCTTCACAGAATATTCCTTTTGTTGTAGTGATAGAATCATTAGACGATCCAATGTTTGATTCGCATTTATTAGAAATTCTGGGGTCCATATTATTATTATTAGACCCAGAAGAGATATCAGTCCATCCTCGTCGATTTTTAAAGCATTCTTCATTGCTTCTTCTGCACCAATTTTTAATTTCTTCAAAAATTTTGTATCCACTGTCGATTTCCGTTTGCGATTTTTCTTCTCCTTTTGAATTACTAATTCCACTGCTTGAGTGGATGGAAGATCCGTCGATATCCCTTCTTCTTGTTCGCTTGACGTTAATTGCATTTTCTGCCCATATTGAAGTACTGCCTCTTCGCTTTCGCTTAATTGTATTTTCTCGAATGCAACTTTTTTGGGTGGAGCCATTTGTAACGTTTGAATAAAAACTTTCCGAATTAGAATATGAATACGAACACGCACTTTCACTCATTTCACAAATGAGGCTACACACGGTAAGAATAATAACACACTTTGACGACGACGACCACGACGACACATTTGCACACGCCACCCTCACATGTGCACACGCCACCACACAACAAAGTTGTAACTCGGCAGCGATCGGCCGTAGGCCATGATCTAGCTAAGCCATGAGTTGAATATAGAACCAAATAAATCTCTTAGACCCCCTAAAATTAATTATATATATCCGTGATCAGCATGATAAATCTCGAGCTAGAAAGCTAAAATTTGAAATAAATACTCTCTAGGGCCCCTAGTGTAAGAGTAAAGATTTTTAAAATCCGGCCACTGACACGCCCACAATTGTATACAAACAAATCTATCGGAAAAATCGAAATTTTAATAAATAAATTGAAATTCGGAATATATTGTCTTTAAAATGCTTGTGTGTTAAGATTTTAAAAATCTGCTGCCACGCCCACAGTTAAAAAAGAACTTTGTTATCGAAAACTCAAAGTTATAGTTAGGTGGCTTAAATTTGGAATATATACTCTCGAGTGGACCTTTATGCTCATGTTGAAATATTTTAAAAATCCGCCGACTAACGCGCCTATTAAAATAAACATTTTATCGAAGAAATCATTGGAAGTTAAAGACCTATTCTTCGTAAAATATATAGATAAAGTCGTTTTGAACAATTCCTTTATATAAAGTTGTTCACAATGCCGACTTTTAATGTGTTTTTTTAACGAAAGCTTTGTTTTTTCGAACAAATCCTTTATACTCGTATGTTGTAGGTATAACAAAATATGTGGATCCTCCTTAACAACCCACCCATACTTAAATTTTTGACACGCCCACTTAATGAGGGATAAGAATAGGAATAGGGTATCCAACAGTTAGCCCAAGCTGACTGTAGGCTTTCCCTTTGATTTTTTTGTTTTTCACTCATTTTGTAAAAAAAACTTTAAGCACGCTAAACACGCCGGCGCACAAAGAAAATAACAACCAGACTGAAATCAACCGCATTTACTCAAAAAACCTATCCATTTGAGAGAGGTAGACATATATACCTACAGCTGCCGGTTATGTAGATTAAACCGTGCTGCATGGGGCACCACTGGTCCATTTATAACTACTTCACTCTACGTCTAAAATCACATAATATTGGCAAAATGGCATACCAGCTAGAGCTCGAAATATGCTTCACTTATTTATGATATGACCCTAACTGCTTTCTTAAAATCTGATTTTTTTTTTTTGTTCTCTCAAAGTAATGGTAAAGTAAATTTTTTTTCAACACCGATTTTTTCAAAAATGGCTCTTACGATTTTTATCATTTTTGATTTATAAAATACTTGAGGTGAGCGTTGAAACATGGCATACTAAGTTTTTGCGCAAATATCTAGTCCAATAACGGTACTCTACAAAAATGCTTTTACACACTTACAGTTCTATTTGGAAAGAATTTGTCTATAATCATTTTTGAAATGTTAATAATTTTATTATTTATAAAAGTTATTTTTAATTTTTGAATATTTCAGTAGTCACAAAAACGGCTGTAACGATTTTGATCAAATTAAATATGTCGTTAGCGTACGAAATTTATGTAAATTTTCGTTAGAAACTAGCTATACAAACCCGTTCGCGTACTGATTTTTTTTTTAGAAAGATGAACGTAAGGAAAATGTACTTGCATTAGTATTTCACACAGAATTTCGGCTGATAAAAAAATGAAGACTGTCTAATAAAAATATTTGTCTAATCAAAACATTTGGGATCAAATTCAACTTCACTCTCACTTAAGAGTTAATTTACCCTTCCGATACGTATGTGTAAGGAGACGAAACTAACTTATTTCTTAGGTTGCTGCTCTCCAGAAAAATTATTATATCCATTTGAATTCCAAAATTGACAATGATTTATCGGGAGGTGGTGGGGGGTGATGGAACAAAAAAGTCCCATGTGGGGGGGGGGGGGGGGGGGGGGGCATATAAGTATGTCCTATTCAGAAATTTGTGCTGAAGAAATTGTAAATTTGAAAGGAAACCTAACTGGGACACATATATCCCAACAAAGAATATTGATGCGATATAATAATAATAAATGATCCGAATACAGTCCCTGGCCAAATTTATTAGACATTAGACGCAATGTAGTTTTGTAATATTTTTATGTGTTGCACGAGTTTATATGCAATATTGTTATATTTAAACATACATATAATGTACGTTTTATTTAGGAGATTTTGTATATGATTCCATTTTGTATTTATTTTAAACATGTTGCACTACATTGTTAACCAATTGATATGCGAAAGTAAACAAGTACAAACAAAGTGCATAGAACTTTACAGTGCGTCTAATGAATTGTATATATAATTGTGTTCAGAATGTTCTACTGTTATCGTGAAAACTACGAGACAGGAATTATAAAACCCATTCAAATATATTTTTTGATATTAGTGGTGTTTAACTTTCGCTGGCTCCTCTTAATGATTTTCACATAATTTTAGATAGAAATAATTGCATATCCGGAAATGAAGCAACGCGAAAATCAACTTTGAAGTTCATCTTTTCACGCAAAAGCGTTCGCGTGCTCTTCTTTGAAATGAGAGGATTCTCTCTTGATTTGGAGATTTGACAGTTTTTATTTAACAATAAAGTACGCAAACGGACCTAATGTCTTAAGTATATGGGTTGAGTGTCAGAAGGTGGGTTACACAGTTTTCTTCAAAAGTCTCGCGTTACTGTACTTTAGGGAACCAACAATATCTCAAAAAACTTGGAACGTTCTTTCAAGGATGTATAAGTATATGTTGATATATTTGTAGATTCAAATATGTAGAAGAAATCAGCATACTCAGATTATAGGAATATTTTTTTTTTATTTAAGTTGCTACGGCTGCAATGATTTTGATGATTTTTGGGGTTTTTAATACTTGAAGTAAATACAAGAACATGGCAAATTCAGATTTTCTTAAAAGATTCAAATAAGGGCACATTAGAAAAATGGCTTTTTTTAAACAATTTCTTATTAAAATAGAATTAGTATCATAAAATTTATATCTTGAAGACAGCCAAACAGTTGTATTTAAAATATGACTTGTCGGTGCTGTAGGATATTGTTTTATAAATTCAATTATTTGTTCTCCCGTTCCTCTTGTTTTTACACCTTGAATCGATTGTATTTGCTTGGAAATGCTTAGAATCAATTTCATTACTGCAATATATTTTGGATCGGCATTAGATTGAATTATAAACGTCGAACGAAAACTCGCTTCCCGCCTCCAATCGCTCTTTGGCTTCTTGAAAATCTTGCCGTAATCGAACACATCGAGCTGGATGTAGTATCTTGTGTCCTTCTGGAAATAGATTGCGAGATAAATCCAGTGTTGGATCGTGTACTTCCAGCTCGGAATAACTCGTCTATTGAATCTTCGACCGATTTTTCCACCAAGGCATTTATAGAAGGCACATCTACAGCTGTTGTTTGAATAGGCACAATCATGGACGATGTGGTAATGGTCTCCGTGGTGCGCAATGATTAGGATGGTCCCAGCAAATTTTCTATGTAGTTGTTCGTGATCCAATCTGACATTTCCGATGTCAGTTGGTGCTCCAAAAATATTGTGGACCACTCGCTTTCTAAGACCGTATTCACTAATTGCTTTAGTGAACATGTTCCTAATTCGATCTTCTGCCCCACTAGAATTTTTTGGCAAAATGATAGTATCTCCATTAGTTGATGTATACATCTCTTCACAGAATATTCCTTTTGTTGTAGTGATAGAATCATTAGACGATCCAATGTTTGATTCGCATTTATTAGAAATTCTGGGGTCCATATTATTATTATTAGACCCAGAAGAGATATCAGTCCATCCTCGTCGATTTTTAAAGCATTCTTCATTGCTTCTTCTGCACCAATTTTTAATTTCTTCAAAATTTTTGTATCCACTGTCGATTTCCGTTTGCGATTTTTCTTCTCCTTTTGAATTACTAATTCCACTGCTTGAGTGGATGGAAGATCCGTCGATATCCCTTCTTCTTGTTCGCTTGACGTTAATTGCATTTTCTGCCCATATTGAAGTACTGCCTCTTCGCTTTCGCTTAATTGTATTTTCTCGAATGCAACTTTTTTGGGTGGAGCCATTTGTAACGTTTGAATAAAAACTTTCCGAATTAGAATATGAATACGAACACGCACTTTCACTCATTTCACAAATGAGGCTACACACGGTAAGAATAATAACACACTTTGACGACGACGACCACGACGACACATTTGCACACGCCACCCTCACATGTGCACACGCCACCACACAACAAAGTTGTAACTCGGCAGCGATCGGCCGTAGGCCATGATCTAGCTAAGCCATGAGTTGAATATAGAACCAAATAAATCTCTTAGACCCCCTAAAATTAATTATATATATCCGTGATCAGCATGATAAATCTCGAGCTAGAAAGCTAAAATTTGAAATAAATACTCTCTAGGGCCCCTAGTGTAAGAGTAAAGATATTTAAAATCCGGCCACTGACACGCCCACAATTGTATACAAACAAATCTATCGGAAAAATCGAAATTTGAATAAATAAGATGAAATTCGGAATATATTGTCTTTAAAATGCTTGTGTGTTAAGATTTTAAAAATCTGCTGCCACGCCCACAGTTAAAAAAGAACTTTGTTATCGAAAACTCAAAGTTATAGTTAGGTGGCTTAAATTTGGAATATATACTCTCGAGTGGACCTTTATGCTCATGTTGAAATATTTTAAAAATCCGCCGACTAACGCGCCTATTAAAATAAACATTTTATCGAAGAAATCATTGGAAGTTAAAGACCTATTCTTCGTAAAATATATAGATAAAGTCGTTTTGAACAATTCCTTTATATAAAGTTGTTCACAATGCCGACTTTTAATGTGTTTTTTTAACAAAAGCTTTGTTTTTTCGAACAAATCCTTTATACTCGTATGTTGTAGGTATAACAAAATATGTGGATCCTCCTTAACAACCCACCCATACTTAAATTTTTGACACGCCCACTTAATGAGGGATAAGAATAGGAATAGGGTATCCAACAGTTAGCCCAAGCTGACTGTAGGCTTTCCCTTTGATTTTTTTGTTTTTCACTCATTTTGTAAAAAAAACTTTAAGCACGCTAAACACGCCGGCGCACAAAGAAAATAACAACCAGACTGAAATCAACCGCATTTACTCAAAAAACCTATCCATTTGAGAGAGGTAGACATATATACCTACAGCTGCCGGTTATGTAGATTAAACCGTGCTGCATGGGGCACCACTGGTCCATTTATAACTACTTCACTCTACGTCTAAAATCACATAATATTGGCAAAATGGCATACCAGCTAGAGCTCGAAATATGCTTCACTTATTTATGATATGACCCTAACTGCTTTCTTAAAATCTGAATTTTTTTTTTTGTTCTCTCAAAGTAATGGTAAAGTAAATTTTTTTTCAACACCGATTTTTTCAAAAATGCCTCTTACGATTTTTATCATTTTTGATTTATAAAATACTTGAGGTGAGCGTTGAAACATGGCATACTAAGTTTTTGCGCAAATATCTAGTCCAATAACGGTACTCTACAAAAATGCTTTTACACACTTACAGTTCTATTTGGAAAGAATTTGTCTATATTCATTTTTGAAATGTTAATAATTTCTTTATTCATATAAAAGTTATTTTTAATTTTTGAATATTTCAGTAGTCACAAAAACGGCTGTAACGATTTTGATCAAATTAAATATGTCGTTAGCGTACGAAATTTATGTAAATTTTCGTTAGAAACTAGCTATACAAACCCGTTCGCGTACTGAATTTTTTTTTAGAAAGATGAACGTAAGGAAAATGTACTTGCATTAGTATTTCACACAGAATTTCGGCTGATATTTAGGAGATTTTGTATATGATTCCATTTTGTATTTATTTTAAACATGTTGCACTACATTGTTAACCAATTGATATGCGAAAGTAAACAAGTACAAACAAAGTGCATAGAACTTTACAGTGCGTCTAATGAATTGTATATATAATTGTGTTCAGAATGTTCTACTGTTATCGTGAAAACTACGAGACAGGAATTATAAAACCCATTCAAATAAATTTTTTGATATTAGTGGTGTTTAACTTTCGCTGGCTCCTCTTAATGATTTTCACATAATTTTAGATAGAAATAATTGCATAAAAATATTTGTCTAATCAAAACATTTGGGATCAAATTCAACTTCACTCTCACTTAAGAGTTAATTTACCCTTCCGATACGTATGTGTAAGGAGACAAAACTAACTTATTTCTTAGGTTGCTGCTCTCCAGAAAAATTATTATATCCATTTGAATTCCAAAATTGACAATGATTTATCGGGAGGTGGTGGGAGGTGATGGAACAAAAAAGTCCCATGTGGGGGGGGGGGGGGGGGCATATAAGTATGTCCTATTCAGAAATTTGTGCTGAAGAAATTGTAAATTTGAAAGGAAACCTAACTGGGACACATATATCCCAACAAAGAATATTGATGCGATATAATAATAATAAATGATCCGAATACAGTCCCTGGCCAAATTTATTAGACATTAGACGCAATGTAGTTTTGTAATATTTTTATGTGTTGCACGAGTTTATATGCAATATTGTTATATTTAAACATACATATAATGTACGATTTATTTAGGAGATTTTGTATATGATTCCATTTTGTATTTATTTTAAACATGTTGCACTACATTGTTAACCAATTGATATGCGAAAGTAAACAAGTACAAACAAAGTGCATAGAACTTTACAGTGCGTCTAATGAATTGTATATATAATTGTGTTCAGAATGTTCTACTGTTATCGTGAAAACTACGAGACAGGAATTATAAAACCCATTCAAATAAATTTTTGATATTAGTGGTGTTTAACTTTCGCTGGCTCCTCTTAATGATTTTCACATAATTTTAGATAGAAATAATTGCATATCCGGAAATGAAGCAACGCGAAAATCAACTTTGAAGTTCATCTTTTCACGCAAAAGCGTTCGCGTGCTCTTCTTTGAAATGAGAGGATTCTCTCTTGATTTGGAGATTTGACAGTTTTTATTTAACAATAAAGTACGCAAACGGACCTAATGTCTTAAGTATATGGGTTGAGTGTCAGAAGGTGGGTTACACAGTTTTCTTCAAAAGTCTCGCGTTACTGTACTTTAGGGAACCAACAATATCTCAAAAAACTTGGAACGTTCTTTCAAGGATGTATAAGTATATGTTGATATATTTGTAGATTCAAATATGTAGAAGAAATCAGCATACTCAGATTATAGGAATATTTTTTTTTTATTTAAGTTGCTACGGCTGCAATGATTTTGATGATTTTTGGGGTTTTTAATACTTGAAGTAAATACAAGAACATGGCAAATTCAGATTTTCTTAAAAGATTCAAATAAGGGCACATTAGAAAAATGGCTTAATCTCAAAAACCGATGTAGAGATTTAAAAAATGCGGTCATCGCCAGTAGCCGTTTTTTTAAGAAGTATGTAATAATGAAGTACTGATAATGTTTCCCTTTGCGGAAACAAATCCATCCGCGCCATATCTGCTAATTGTTTTTGCAATTGTTTTTCTCTTACCCTAACATATAATAATTTCTTGCCGATGATTTCATCCACATTAGCCCCATCAAAACGTAGAGTAACAAATCATATAAACACGCTATCGCTTCTATCGCCGGCTCTCCCATACCATCACTTCAACTTCCATGTAACGATCAAGAAATGGTTACTATTGAAGTTTGAAAAGAACAATGAATTGGCCAAAAGAACAACCATTTAATACGTTTTCGTTTTCAGCCCGGTGCGGTGTTACAAAGCTGTAGAGAAAGACCTAGGGAGGATTGAATTTGGAAGAAGACCTCTTGTTTGCAAATTTATTAATTGTTTAATATTATTTATTAATAAATATTATTAATAAATTCGCAATAAAATTATACTGCACGTTAGTTTATAATTGGTTTTGTATATCGACAGGTAAAAATCTTGGCTGAATTCCAAAACTCATTACTTCTGCATTACTGCTTAATCTGGCGTTCCAAAATGCAAACGGATTACTATGATGAATGCACACTTTTCTAAAACGCATTGTGAACGCATAAACTGCGCAAAGAAAGCATCGTGAATGATTGCAAATGGCATTTGATATTTCAGTTTGAACCGCCAAATAAAATAAATTCATCGCCGGGGTGGCAAGTAAAATAATATATTTTGTAACAATTTGCCAATTTTACTTAAATTTACAGTAATGCAAAATGTAGGAATGAGTCCATTCAATTATTGTTTAATTGAAGAAAGCAAAGACATTCTGCGAGTAAACTGCTTCCTTCTTAAATAAGGAATATGGTTAAACGTGGTGGCATTGTACGAACCAATATTGTTTATTAAGCTGTTAAGAAGTATAGTTGTTACTAATTGTTTAGACATTATTGATGTTTGCATAATTTTACAATAGTTCGTATCAAAGTCGTTCCAAAACGTCAAAATTGCAAAGCATCACAAATGCAAAGCAGCGCAAAAGCATTCATAATCTGGCATTATAAAAGCAGTGTACATTCACAATGTGCATTTGTTTTGACGTTTTGGAATTCAGCCCTTACTTTTAACATCTACTTACACACAATGACATTTCTTGACAAATAGTTGCAAATGTATTTAGAAAATGTTCACAATTATTATGAATAAGCTGACTGCTTATGCTGACACGAATAGTATTTTCATTTTGAAATTTTGCAACAAAACAATGCAGCTTCCATGCACGTTAAAGATGTACCTATATTGTTGTTAAAATGGATGATACGTTTAACGTCTTTAAATTTCTTGTGTGACGTTCTCTATTTAACAAATGCGTTGCAAAGGCATAGCTCATTTGACCAGTAAAAATAGATCATTGGGAATGTATTATATCCTGATAAAATCAAAATACCTAAGAATCGGCTCAAATAAGTTACATCTAAAGGGGTGTTATTTGTCGATCTTTGTTGTCCGAAATCTTTCGACTTTCTAATGATTAATTATTAAAACAATTCAAGGTCGATATATTTTTATTTCATCAAATAACTTCTGTTGAACAGTGGTTAAAGGATCGGTAACTGGCGTCAAATCAAATTGTAACTGTTTGCGAATAGGTCTCCTCGACCATTTCGGTTCACCAAAAGCATTTAAATGTTAGCATTTTTTAATTTGTTTTGGTGGAGGTGCTGCTCTTGATGATGGTTGTTCATCATCTGCTTCATATTGTAGTGTGCCTACAATGTAATGTCACAATTCATAACATTCCATAGCCTTGAACACAAAGTAGAGTACGAAAAAAACAAAATCGATGAAGACGCTACAATGCATGCATAAACACAAACAATACTTTTGTTTACTTTTCATGTAATGACCATCAATGAATGAATGTGTCATGCGTCATCCCCACTACACTGCTTCGCTAGTGCTAAGTGGCGCTACAATATGTAGCAATTGAATCATATCGAATGGTGACATAAAATGGCACAGTTCTGTGCTGCTACTATAATGGCACACATTAAGTACAGGTAACGAACGTAAGAACAAAGAATATAAGCTTACTTTGTATCTAGGTTAACTATTAGAGTGCATTGGGTATCAATACATAATGATTTCATGTGGAATGGCTGGAGGGATTTAGTATATAGAATCGATTTTTGTCAATAGACCGACAATTGAAGCGTTTTCCTTATGCCTTTTGGCCCATCTACGTAGAAGACTCTGGGAATACACCATTGGATACGCGCTTTTCCCAATTGAAACAACCTAGTCTCAGCTAATAGTTTCCTAGTAGTAGTCCTTTAATAACCCTTGCTACAATTATTACGAGTACCTTTCCTACTTCGCAATATGGTATTGTTCCAGGAGTCTTATAATCATTTCGTAAGGATATTTCAAAGGTTCCAGTTCATTGAAATACAGTTTGCTATTAGTTCCAATAATAAAGAAACAATACTCAGAAATACTTATGGAAATGCATTTGTTTTTTTAAAGACATAGATCTTTATTCATTTCATCAACAAGCTCTTTATCTGTCACATCATCAACATTGTTGGTGGCACAACACAAATAAATTCAATTGAATAATAATCGTCTGCATCGTTTTGAATCAAATCAATGATTTATATTAACAGCTTTTCGTGTTATTTTATAAGTTTGGCTGAAGGCCGTCTTATCATATTTTAAATGTCTCCTTCAATAATACGTTGTCTAAAATTCAGCGTGGCTGTTGTGTATTGATATAATGTTTCCCAGCCAAGGTTATCTATCAAAATGTTCAGGACTTTGTCCTTTTCTATCGAAGTAACACCATAGTAACTCCCACGAAACTCCTATACAATGGGGCATCTAGCGATGAAATAAAACGTAACCTCCCTTAAGGTTGCAAAGATCGCATAAAATTGGCAGGTCTGGGCTATACGGAATGTTATTTAATTTAATTCGTTTTCCTCTTACTTTAAAAACTACACTCGTCATGATAAGAGGACATCGATTTAAGTACAAAATTAAGTTCTCTTCAGCACCTGCTTAGGGAGCCTTCTATCTTCAACATCTCCAACACTTTCATGACATAGTCAAAGTGGAGATTAAGTGTTTCTAAGAATAATGGCGGTCCTTTTGTTTCTAAATGAAGCACATAATTGGGTACGCAAGATGGTTATCGGAAAATTCGCTTCAAGAAATTTCTCCGGAACCTTTCTACTTCTTCGAATCGACGATATTCCCAAACTTGGGCTCCGTTAATTTAGAACTATGTTCAATATAATGTATTGTCAATGCATCGACTGCAAACTGCAGATACAATTCTTTTCGCCTCATTGAAGTTTGTTGTATAAATGCTTTTCATGTTGAGCTTTGCCGCGAATAAAAAAACCTAAAGTACGAGTATTAATATTCCCGAACTAATGAGACAATTTCGTCTCTATAGGTCCACTCTTCGTTGCGTAAATACTTTATTCTCCAAATAAACGGATAAATTCCAACATGTAAGCTTTCCAGTCGGTTGATCATTCGCTGTATTCCCTCTACAGATTGCGAGAAAAAACTAAATCAGCTGCAAAAATAAGACTCGGAACCCACAAACATCCAAATTGAATAGGTACCTCCAACAACTGCCTCCATAATATCGTTAATAAACAAAATAAAAAGTAATGTGCTCAGAACACATCCTTGCTTGACTCCCATTTCAGTTATAAACTATTCGGAAACAAGTTCACCATCCCATACACACGCTTAGTTATTATCGTATAACGCTCTCAAAACGACGGCAATTTTACTGAAAATTCCCATCATAATGCAGTTTGTAAAAAGCGCTTCTGGTGCAATTGAACGAAAGCAGCTCAAAAGTCAACGAAAATGGCATTAAGCTTCTTTTTCCTGCTTATAAAGCTCTCAGCTATATTGATTCATCAGCGTGAATATTTCGTCTAAATTCAAATTTATTCTCCTAAGCCCAGCTTGAAATTCGTTCAGTACTTTTTTTCTTTTCAATGTGTACTCACACATGAACACAGGGGGGCAAAACAACTTCGTCGAAGTATTCAAGAAGAAAATGCCTCGACAATTTGCTGGATTGTCATTATGATCCTTTTCATGTAGCGAAAAAATGAAAGCCCTTTTGAAGCTTCCTGGAACTTTTGGTGTCTCTAATATTCTATTGTACTCGTCTGCCACAGCGGACATGAATTCAGTTGAACTGTTTTTAAATAATTCTGCAGGTACTCGGTCGTTCGCTGGTGCTTTTCCAGTTTAAGCTTTTTGAAATATATTCTGTACTTCGGATAATGTAAACGGAGTATCTTAAAGTTCATCTGTGAAATATGGAGCTGTGTAGTGGAGAAAATTGACGGACGTTGAGCAGGTTCATGAATTAAGATCGCAGTTCCGACGCTAAAATGGATGATGCAATCATTTCATTTTTCCGATAATAGTTTTTGCAGCTTGACCTCGCCGAGTTAATAACGGCTATTGTCTTCTGCTCCAGTTGCTTTCTTTTTCTTATATAGAGTTGCTTAGTTACTATTGGCTGCTGCATACATCTTCTTAAAAGCAGGGTATTTCCTTTTTAGTCCAAGAAGCGAAAAGGATATTGTTTTGCTTTGAGGCAGTCAGCACCAAACCAGATCTGTTTTGAACAAACTTTATCTTTACGTATTCCTTGGGTGCTTACTGGACAGCTTTAAAAATAGTTTGCGTAAGGTCCTCCATATACAGCGGTTTGTTCTCTAAACTTCACGTATTTATTTCCATGTTCTGATGGATTTGGTAACTCAGTTAAAGACTATTTCTCCATAACAGCTTTGGCAATAGACCTAGATGTTTTGCGTTAAGCGATTCCTCGATTCCCGAAACTAAACAAGAGATTTCTAAGGGCATGTGGTCTGAGAAAGTTTATGCAGCTATTCGAATGTTACTCAGCATCGAGTTCCACTTTCCGGCAATAATCTGTGACTGAACACGACGTTCCTCGAATAAGTGTATACTCGCCAATCGGATATTCTTGCAACTTCCATTTAAAATCATTGCGTCCACAGCATCAGCAACTTCTATTATCCTTTCCCATAACAGTTTTCATCTTCATGAAACTTTAACATGGTGTGTCCGGTGATAACACCTACAAGAAATGACACCGACTTTTTGTTCATTTGTAGCCACACATGAGTCAAAAACATTTAATATCATGCTGGGTGCTATTAGTTCTTTGTTTCCAATCGCTTGTCTAATATAATAGTGTTATACCTTTATTAACCCTTAAAAGATAATCACAAAGAATAACGTAAAAGATAATCATACCAAAGACGGAAGCGCTTTATTAGTGTATTAATGAAACCCAAGTACTTTTGATCATATATATTAGCATTTTATTCAACTATGTAAGTAATATTCAAAGAAATAAATCAATGATATATAAATGAAGTTTGATTTGAGCAATACAAAAAATAAAAGTAAACTTTTTTATAAACCAATAAAAAACTTGGCTTATATTTTATGGAACCTTTCAGTATTATTATTTGCTTAATTGCCACCTCTTGGCTAAAATAACTATAGTAATAAGGATTAGTAAGTTAACAAGATATTACGAAATAGATTTTCTTTCTACGCTTAAAGTTTCTTGTTGGTTAAGTTCAAATGATTATGCCTTTCTTGGCAGCTCGGCAGCGCTTTCTTATCCCTTCATGACTTTTTGTTCAAGATCCCAACAGGGTATTACGTCAGGAACACGAAGGAGAAAAACCCTACAACTGCACCCAAACACTTCTTTCCTATCTCTCTATTCTTTCTAATACCAAGTAGCTTACACTGTGTTCTTAGCATTATAAGGGTACTGTAGCAACAGAAAAAATCCCTTTAGCGTAAGCAAATTATAAAAAAAAAAATATATATAAAATCCCCATGTAACGGTGGTTTTGTAACTTCCAATAGGGCACCTAAGTTACATTTATTTCACAGCAAATACAATTGGAATGGTTGAGCAGAACAAGGACGGTTAAAGCAAATAGCTGTAATTGAGGGACTATGTTGTTATTCAAATAACAATTATTTTCACACAACTGACAGACATCGTGTGGCTCTTGTCATGAGAACTCAGTTAATATCCAATTAAGATTTGCTTGTGAATACAACCCCAAACCCCAAATAGGTCCATGCTTCAAATACCAACAGTGGCAATACACATAACTGTAGCCCAATAAAAGAACTCTAACTGCATGTTCTATAAAACAAAATTCCATTTATCACAGAAATACGCAAAACAAATTCACACTTTCTACTGCATTGACTTGAATGTTGTTGAAGGGCACGACGACACACGACCCCATCGGATAAGTGTCGCACGTTAATTCGAGCAGAAGCAGTAACAAGCACTCAGCAGCTCGTGTTAATCCACATGAACCCATCGTGAACATGAGCTCACCGATATCGAGAAGGTGATTTCGGTGGAATAATAGCGCCAATTCCTTTTCCGTATCAATTTACGCCAATTCTGCTTCAGTCTCAGGCCGAGCACCTACCAGTGGCTTTATAGTATTCAGTTCACATTGGTCGCCTGCAAAACCACTTAACACTGGATAACAGCAACTTTGTTGGACACAACGATTTAAGGGAACGTATAAAATTTATATAAAATGAAAAAAGGAGCGCAGACACAGTTTCCAATTGAACACAAAACTTCGACTTGGGCATGTATAGCGCAGCAATTTACACGACTTTTCTGAGATATTCAATACTTTTTCGAGATCTGTTTGCCTGTTTTGTGCACTATGGACGAAGTGTGTAGTTGCTTTGGACATGTTTTGTCTGACTTTTAGTCGACATGGAGAGAATAAAATCCCTGGCGTCATGTTGAATACCTTTGGGAGTAGATACATTGTCTCTTGAGCTAAAGTGAATTAAAGACAAAGCGCTTGAAATCATATTTCAAGATTATTGACAGAGTGCAATACAGAATAAGAGATATGCAGGGAATCCGGAGGAAACCTACTCCTGTCTTTGTACAATGTACAATTATTCAAAGGCTTTATAATAATATAGATTTGCGTTGTTCCTTGTAAGCTCGAACTTGGCCTATTTCATCATTGGTCAATGCATTTCTTTTACCCATGGTTGTTGTTTCTATGAAGTTATGATTTGAACTAAGGTCCATAATTCTCTAAATTCCTTTATATTTAATTGAAAATATGACAACATGCAGATTAAGCTACTGTTCTTAATGAAGTGAAAGGAAACCAAGGACTAATTTTATGACCTTTTTGGGAAAAGCAACACAAAAAATTCAATTTATCTACTCAATCCCATTTTTTTCTTACAACATAAAATTAACTTCCATTTATTGCATTTCGGTTTCCGAGATTTTTTTTGTCGAGATTTATTGAGGTTAAATCGGCGAAGCCCACAGGCGAACTAGCAGGAAGACAGTGAAGTGGGATGGTTATAATTCCTTTGATTCTGACTATAATTTTGCCGTTAAGAAAGAAGAAGAAGTTTATCTCTGACCTATAAAATTTAAAAAAGGGATTTCGATTTTTTGGGTGCAGAGCATAACTTCCTATATAATTTTTTCAAATATGAAAAGGAAGCCACGCAATTTTTTTAAAGGCTGGTTCCTCTTGAAAATTGGTTGCCTATCCTCTTTGGCACTTTTAAATTGACTAAAAATATTGTTGATTTTTATAGATACATGTGGTGGATATTTTTCATTAATGTTACTTGACACGAAAAATCGTTAAAATATTATATCTACTTGTCAACTAACATTGATCGTGTGATGGCCCTTTTTACGAAAATAGCTCTATCAATATTAGAAGTGTTTTTTTCTGTAACTCATTCGTAATTTAACTTGTAAATAACTCTATCAATATTAGAAGTGTTTTTTCTGTAACTCAGTAAAAACTCATTCGTAATTTAGCCTGTAAATCAAAAACAAGTCTCCACTCAGTACTTATTATTTTGCCAGTGAAAACGGAACTCAGTATAGTTTCTTAAGATTGAAAGCATTGGTACTCGAAATTTTATGAGTTCTTAAGTATAGATTTTTTTGTTTTAAAAGTTTTACAAATGTACTTATGTTTAAATATTAAAAAAAAACCTGCCTTACCAAAAATTTACATAATACATTTTTTTGATTTTAGTAAATTTGGTTGACTTTTAAAAATCACTCAACTTTTTTAAATAGACTTTTGTTATAGAAATGATTTAGTGAAATGTTGGATGCCCTATTCCCCTCTTCCAAAAAGTGGGCTAGGGAAAAAAACTAAGTATGGGTAAATTGTTAAAAAGGATATACGTTAGTTTATACGGGAATAAAATATAAATATAAAAAAATATAACAAAAAGTTGTAAAGTGTTTTTACTGTTGTTGTTTCTACCCTGCAATACTATTTCTATCATATATAAATGTATGTTAGAACTTACCCAAATTTACTTTAACGCCAAAAATTATTTCTATTTTGTTTTTATCTTTTTTGTTTATATATTTCAACTTGTGGCATGGGTTGTGCCACACAAGCGCCATCCTGCTGGAATCAAAGATTGCACAAGCACAAAACATCAACGGCTAATTTGCAATTGCTAAATCATGTGGCAGTGAACAATCAAAGAAAGACCAAACTGATCGTGGACTCTTTTGGAACTGCTGCTATATAGATAACAGACGCAAGTAAATTACGCATTGAAATGCGATAGACTTACAGTAATCAGCACCTACTTCAGCCCAAACGATAGGACCAACGAGTTCTGACAAAAATTGGACGATCTTGAGGACTTTATGAGTGACATCGAAGGCGAAATCCTGGTGGCGGAAGATGTCAACGCCAGAGCCCAGGAATGGGGAATGCCAAATACCGACTCACGAGGAAGGCATATACTTGAAATTGCTGCGCGACGTGGTCTTAACGTAGTAAACGAAGGAATCACGCATACCTTTAAGACACCTGGCTGCGTAGTTACCACCCGAACGCAACCTTCGCCACAGAATCCACATCCGCAAGAACCATCATTCCACGTATGGTTCCGCGGATGTGGGGAGCCATTGTGGGATGGGGGGAATCGGTCAGGATGTACCGGCGATGGTTATGGTGAACCCCATTCGGTCGAGAAAGGCGATTCCCAAGATCAGGTCTTCTGGTAGTCCGCGGAGTTAGATGAACTCTTCCTGACTCGTCTGGGACCCGACCTCTATCGGTACAGTGTAGTGTTCCTGGGTCTGTAGCGAGGTCATCATCTGCCAGTTAGATCTTCTGTGCCTGGTATCGAGCCGGTATCCCCCTTCGTTGTATTCCGTTTCGTACCCGTGACTGATGAATGACCGCGTGATGTCAACCAAGCCGCGGGCATCCTGTCCGGCGACCCTGAGAGGAACGAAATATTGTGGGTCTACCCTGGCCTGGTTTAATAGCATCGACGTGGGATTATGTTGGCATAGACAGTCGCAGGTCAATATTCCGTCGGTTCCGCATTGTGAGCAGAACAGTCGGAATGGCTGTCCACACAATTGCTTCTGATGTATGGGTTGTTTGCAGTACTAATAGTGAATACGGCGGGCGTAAGTAGTGGGAGAGCTTCGATGGCGTTTGATTTCAATCGGCGAGGTGGCGTTGCACCCGAGAACTTTACTTGAGGTTGTGGTGCTGGACTCATGGGTCGACAGTGCGGTTCCTCGGATGGCTTCCAGTTCCTCGTCTAGTTCCATCAGCTCGTCCTCTGTCTGGAAATCCCTTCGGCGGATGTGAAGTCGGTACATGGGTCGTATTCTGTCATACAGTCGAATGAGTTGCGTCTGAACTGCAATCTGTGGGTGCTGCCTCATCAAATATTGGAGCGCCGTGATGAATTCCTGCCTTCTCGCGCAGGCCCTGTCGTCGGCCCTGTCGGCGCGGTTACTAGGCCCCGTCGGAATTTGAATAGGGGACTTTCGATTAGTAGTCGAACACACTAACCACTGCACAGCACTCACTGCGCCCCAAAATGTATTTGGCATTTGTATTTGTTAAAAAAAACATTTAGGAACTAGTCAAAAAAAACTACACAAAAATGTACAAAAATGAGAAGAAAAAATGTTTGATTTCAGATAAAACTCAAAGCTTTTGACATTTTTGAGAACAGTCTGTAAAAATATCCAAATAAATGTTGTTCTCGCTCCTACGTATCCCATACAAGTCGATAGAGTAGTGTTTTCCGAAAAATTTAATTAATTTTCAAAAATAAAAAGAACTAAAAACTCACATTGAGATATAAGAAAGCTTTTAAATAATATTATCTAATATTAAAGGTGGCAGTATGAGTGCGAGTGATTCACTGTGTACCGGAATCCACTGCTGGAAAGTTTAACCTAATTTAAAATGGTTTTCTAAAAATTCAAAGTTTTAAAAAAATGTAAATTAAAGAGATCCTGATACTACATAGTTTCCATTTTTGTATTAAACTAAATATTTGTTGAAACATGGATCAGGTACTCTCAAAGCGTGTTTTTTCTGTCTTTTTCGTTTCTTGCCGCTAAGAGTTCCAATAGCAATTGAATTTCTTTCAATCAACACATTAAAATCGTCATCCACCCCACATAGTGGCAATCTTTTGAAATCAGTCTATAGGGCAAAAGAATAAACTCCTCCTCTCAGAAAAATTCCTGACATGAATACAATTCTTCAAACCAGACGCATTAAAAACAGCCCAGTTGAGTGATATAAAAAGCAACCTGATTCAAATGTCTTGTGACTGCCAAACATTCCAGCACACTAACAACAACTCAGAACAAACTATCAGAACATGTATGTACATTACAATTATGCCAAAGGACATAATAACACTCAACTTGAATGAGCAACACACTTCAGCTACAGTAATTTGCTCTTTTGATTCATTTGGATTAAATCGAGATTGCGGGGAATGGGGAGATTCCGATAAAATTGAAGATGGAAAACGCTTATATCACTGGATGGCTGTTGATCCAGTGTTGTACTCGTATCTATACATCTATCAAAGCAGTTATTTTGTTGCCTAAAACGAAGCGAGGGAATTCTCTAAGCAATTATGCTGCAAAGACTCGCTTTATTCACACCTTTTTGTTGTAGGTGTCGTTACTTCTACCACCAGTAGACGCCACGCACTGCCACGCTCTTTTGTTTTCACCATCTTGAAACACCACGAAATCCAATGATCTATTATATACCGATGGAGAGTTCTGCTGTCGTTTTATGAGTATGTGCTTCCAATTGTGCGGGAGAAAATTGAGGCAGCAGTTGTACTAAGATTTGTTTCGTTTATCACATTGACGTCTTTTGAAAGTCAGATACTTTTGTAAATGTGATCTAATCTTAAAACAATAATTTATCTAGAATAAAAAAAAGTGCGTTGCCCTAGATAGACGTGTAGGTTTCGTCCGTTAATTGATTCATAATCCTCATAGTTACGTTTTTTAGTAGAATGTAAGCTTTAATTTGTTTTGTGAACCTATAACATGGCAAGTATTTGTATTGTATTGTATGTGCAGTGGGGTCATCAGTAGATGACAAGCACTTAGACCTGTTGGTCCATTGTACTAACATAGCTGCCCGCTCGCTGTTTATTGGCGATTAGTAAGAGTCAGTGAGGTAGAACCTGCCAGTAGCGTGGGCAAAGCGAAGGATACTAGCAAGTTCAATGTCCCCCATCTCATCTTCGTTGACGAATTGTTTGCCTATAGTGTTGAGCCTGGTTCTGGCGAAAGCAGGACATTCACAGATGAAGTGAGATGCCGTTTCATTTGCCTCTAGGCAGCACTCACATAGGCCCGAGCTCCTAATGTGGATGGTTTTTAGGTGGCAAGTAATGCGTCGCAGTTTTAATGTGAACGGTGAAAGGCTAACTTTCAACTACGTACTTGAGGATTTATTGAAATATTAGTTACAAACAATACAGGCCCCCAGCCGAATAGCTAGTATCCTTCTTTCCTACTATGCAATTTTCTTGTGGAAGAGGCGAGTTTTATGGCGATGTTCCTCTGTCACCAAGCAAAAATTTTGTAAGAGGGGTTCATACAAATTTTAGTACAAGGTGACGTTTTGAGAAAAAGCAATTATTGCAGACTGAAATATATATTAAAATATTTGCTGCTTATTACATTCAAGGAGTAACTGAAAACGGACCTCTAGCGATGGTCAGTCACCTTGGCGTGTGTACCATCATTGCATTCGAAGGTATCGGTGCGGAGGCTTGCGGTGCAAAGATTCAACAGGCTATGCTGTCTAAGGGCCACCCATGGCAGACAGGCCGATTGATGAGCGCCAACCAAGAACTGGCCAGGACTTAACGTCCATCCACCCCTAATTCAGAGTGTTATTCGACCCGTGCTTATTGGAATTATTATTATTATTGTCACATCTTGACATATATTTACATAAATATAGAAAACAATTGGAACGGGAAACCACTAAAAGAGTTGGATAAAAGACCTTTTAGCTGTGGCAAGTTGATGTTTTGTACCCCGAGCACCTTACCTTGGCACCTGACTGCTGGCAGTGCCCCGTGACGTGACCCTCCTCAATAATAACGATTCCGTCCCTGTGAAACTTAACCAGATCTTCAAATACAAAACGCAGCTTAACGAAATTTGTTTTAATCTTACTCAATCATTTTATTATTTTGCTTCTAATATTTATATTACTTAAGTATATTTATAATTCTTAAATATAGGACAATAATATGTATCGACTATGATTAGTACTAAAATGTCAATAAATAAATCTTAACGATGATAGGTAGGCACTGTTTCATGACTCGGTTTTATTTCTATATCAATAATAATATTAGTTAGTAGTAATATACCCTATTACACTGCGACCTATTATTATTTCTATATTGGCCATATATTTGCCTTTAAGACCTGGGCGAAGGCTCTTCAAAACAGTTACGGAAGCCTAGTCACCGAAGCGCAGGGAATATAAGTTGTTATTAAGTATCACTTCCCACAGATGCTTAATGGGCATCATGTAGAGAGAGTGCTTGGGCAAGACCAAGAAGAGAACCCACGTTCTGTTAATGAAGAACGGATTTCACCACCCAAATAAGGCTTCCGGCTCTGATGAGTTACCGGCAGAGCTCTTCAAATAAGGAGGTGATGTTTCGATTAGGCGTATGCACCAAATCATCAACCTAGTATTATATGGGTGGAAGAAAACATGTGCGATGACTGGACTATCACCTCAATACGAACCATCTACAAGAAAGGCGATCCTATGTCTTACAAGTACTATCAGGGCATATCACTGGTAAATGTTGCATGTAATATCAAGGTTCGCAGAACGATAAAGTATGATTCGTTCTCTCATCAAAAGTTCGCAAAGGAATTTGATTTCTGATTCGATCGTGAACCTTATATTTCGGTTCGATTAAAAATAAAATTCGTTTTCAAGATCGAATCAAATCTTTTGCGATCTGTAAAATATAGTTCGTTCGAGAATTTATCACGTGCGAACTATTAGAGATCCGTTCGCGAATGGTTCTCATAAGAAAAAAAAAGTCATTTCACATGAACATTATATTACATATTTTAATATTGAAAGAACATAGTGAAAAGTATTTTTATTACATATTAAGAATTTGGAATAAATTTGCATTCACTTTAACTAACAAAGCATTATTTATTGTTTCTTTGGATAATTTGTTTCTGTTTTTTGTCAAAAAAACTGGTAGAGCGCTAAAAGCCCGTTCGACAGAGACTTGAGTTGATGGCTCTTCCCCGTTTCAACCAAAATAAAAACTATTGAATATATAAATTACCCCATTTCAACCAAAATAATAACTATTGAAAATATAAATCGCGAATCGAGAATGATTTGTTTTATGGATCTTTACGGATCCTTATCGCTACCGAAGCATATTCTACATGAATTTCTTTTTTCCGATCTCTCACGAACGAGAGATACAGAAAAACATAGGGACGGGCTACAGTCCACTTGGGCGAACTGTTGGATACCCTATTCTTATTCCTATCCCTCATAAGTGGGCGTGACATAAGTCTAAGTATGGTTGAATTGTTAAGAACGCTCTACATATTTTGTTATATAACATTTAAAGGATTTTATCAAAAAAAAAACGAAGCTTTTGTAAAAAAAACGCTCCCTAGCTCAAAATTTGGATTTTCAAAAAAAAGTTATTTTTTTAAATTGTGGGCGTATCAGTAGGCGGATTTTGAAAATATTTACTCATGAGCATAAAGGGCCCCCTAGAGAGTTCATATTATACATTTCAGCTCCCTAGCTCAAACTTTGGATTTTCAAAAAAAAAATTTTTTTTTTTAAATTGTGGGCGTGTCAGTAGGCGGATTTTAAACATTTTATCTCCCGAGCAGTTTTAGGAGTCATAGATCATATATAAAAAATTCCAGCTTTCTAGCTCAAAATTCGATTTTTCGAAAAATTTGTTTTTCTGAGTTTGTGGGCGTGTCTGTTGGCGGATTTCAAAAATTCGTAAGCTTGATTATTTCGGGACCCTAGAGAGTATATGGTTAAAGTTTCAGCTCTCTAGGCCCAGTTTAAAGGCCTAATTTTTGCTGACGGACGGACGGACGGACGGACGGACGGACATGGCTAGATCGAACTTTTAGGGGTCTACGGGCAATATTAAGGTATGTTACAAACTATGCGTCAAAATTAATATACCTTTAGAATAGGGTATAAAAAAGGATACAGTTCGTTCGTGCCAGAACTATAAATTTTTAAAGATCAAACATTTTATCGTTCGCGAACTTAATTTTTTATGGCTCGTGAGAAGATCGATAAACAACGATAAAGATCCTTATTTTATCGTTCGCGAGCGATATTTTACGAACCCTGTGTAATATCCTATCCAACGTACTGTGTGAATGTCTCAAGCCTATCAACAAACAAACAAACATCTGTCCACCACCTGGGACAAAACTGTTACAATATTAATGAAACACATTCAATCTCTATTGAGTCTGACAAAGAACTAACTTTATTAAAAGTGAAAATAAGTAAGAAAGTTAAGTACATAGTAATTCAAATCATAAAGCTTTAGTATATGAAAAAGAGTTCATGTAAAAGTTAAGAGTATTGTATTGCGTGTTGCCATTAGTGTACAAATTCAAATTAACTTCAATACTGCCCCTCAACACAATATCTCTTAAAAACTAATTTTAATTAGTGACTTAATCCTAATTTAACAAGTAACTTCAAATGTTTTGATATATTCAATATTTTAGTGAATATATCAGCAATCATTTCAGATGTAGGTACATATTCTAGTTTTATCAAAGATTTGTTATATATCTCACGAATGTAATGATATTTAATATCTATATGTTTCGATCTTGAATGAAACACTGGATTCCTTACTAAGTGTTGCGCGCTCAGATTATCTCCGCACAATTCAGTTGGTCCGTTCACAATCGATCCAAATCCCATTTCAGTCAGTAATCTTCGCAGATAAACGGTTTCTTTAGTTGCAGCTACCAGCGCCATATACTCGGCTTCGGTACTGCTCAATGCTACAGTAGACTGCTTACGCGACTCCCAAGTCACAACACCGCCAGCCAAGAAAAAGGCGTAACCAGTATATGATTTCCGGTCATCGCAACTACCAGCCCAATCGGCGTCTGCATACCCTCTCAGTAGCTCACCAGTTTTCTTAAAAGAAAGTTTAAAATTAGATGTACAATTTAAATACCTCAACAAATGCTTAACAGCGGTCATGTGTTCATTGTGCGGCTCTATGTTAAATTGAGCCAATTTGCTAACAGCATGCATGATGTCCGGCCTAGTTGTTATGGCAAGATACATCATAGACCCAACCAAAGATTGGTATTCCTTGTCATCCACTTTGGTACACGAAGTCTTAGAACATCTCATCAGTTTTTCACCTGGATCCAGAGGAGTGTTACATTTTCTGGTTGAAACCATCCCATATTTTGACAACAGGTTCTTAATATACTGCTCATGCGAAAGTGTTATTGATCCAGTATCCTTGTCACGGCTAATCTCAATGCCTAAGAAAAAATCAATCGGACCCTTGTCCACCAAATCAAAAGCGTCAGCGAGTGCTTCTTTTATACGAAGAACAGAATATTCGTTTGTGCATGCGATGATAATGTCATCAACATAAACTACGGCAATGTTAAAGTCATCCTTTTTGTTTCTCGTATAAACGCAAGTATCAGCATTGCAGCGAGAAAACCCCATTTTCTTTAAAGTTGAATCAAGCTTACTATTCCACTCTCTACCTGCTTGCTTCAAACCATAGAGTGATTTTTTTAATTTGCAAACCTTTCCTTTATTATTGGAGTCCACGAAATGTTCTGGTTGATGCATATAAATTTCCTCTTTTATATTACCATTCAGGTAAGCACATGAGACATCCACTTGGTGAACATGGAGATCAAACTCTACTGCCAAAGCTAGGACTAATCTAACGGTTGAATACCTAGCAACCGGTGAAAACGTCTCGTTGTAGTCAATACCTAGTTTTTGGCTGCAACCCTTTGCCACAAGTCTTGACTTATATCGAACTGACTTCCCGTGCTTGTCATGTTTTATGTTAAAAACCCATTTTGACTTAATTGCATGACGATTAGGGGGAAGGTCAACCAATTCCCATGTTTCATTATGTTTTAGTGAATTATACTCACTTTGCATGGATTGTTCCCACATCTTCCCATCAGCTCGACCTAGAGCTTCATTAACTGTGAGTGGATTCATTTTTAAGCGATCTGTGTTGCTATTCATATAGTTAATTGTTCTGATTTTCTGCCTCCCTGATCTTAACTCCATAATATGATCTTCTTCGTTTCCAATACTACAGCTCTCATCATCCGCACCATCGTCGTTACTGTTCTCGCCGCCATTGTCATCTTCACCTTTGTCATCCAACATTTCAGAAATCGATTCACTTGTTGAGTCCTTTGTGGGGGAATATTCCTCATCTTTAACACAGGGAATTTCTTCTGACTTTGACTCTTCACTGAGTAGATCATAAGAACTAATGATGCTATTACTTCCACTCAATAATTCTTTGAATTTAACGTCTCGGCTTTTCATGATTTTTCTATCCTTAGGTTCATATAGTCTATATGCCTTAGATTCTTTCGAATAGCCTATCATCACACAATCTATGCCTCGAGCATCAAATTTCGACTTCTTTGGCCTTTTATCGAGCATTATAGCACTTGAACCAAAAACTTTCATATGTCCTACTGAAGGCTTTCTTCCATACCAAACTTCATATGGGGTTCGATCCTTTAAAAGATTTGTAGGTGATCGGTTCCTAATGTACACCGCCGTATTTAAGGCCTCGGCCCATAAAGACTCAGGCAAATTAGAGCTCAATAGTAGGCACCTTGCCATATCAACTAATGTTCTATTCATTCGTTCTGAAACGCCATTTTGCTGAGGCGTGTAATCTACAGTCAGCTGTCGCTTTATTCCCTTTTCAGAAAGGAACTTCGAAAAATCTGAGCTCAAGTACTCCCCACCATTATCGCTTCTTAAAACTTTTATCTTGCGTGCAGTTTCTCGTTCAACCTCAGTCGCGAACTCCTTAAATGCACTGAATACTTCGCTTTTGGCCTTCAAAAAATATACAAATATTTTGCGGCTAAAATCGTCTATGAATAAAACGAAATACTTTGCACCGCCCAACGATTTGGTCTTCATCGGTCCACATACGTCGGAATGAATCACATCTAACAATCCTTTTGTCATAATTTCCTTGTTTGTTGGAAAAGAGGATCTACAAATTTTGCCTTTAGAACAGATGTCACATTGCAACACACTTGGTATATTTTTGAGGTTAGCACCTTTTACCATGTTTTTACTAAACAATTGATTCATGCTTTTCATATTAAGGTGTCCTAAGCGGGCATGCCAAAGAAATTGATCATTATTAACTTTATTTATCATACTGCATAAAATAGGTTTTCTTTTATTTTCATGCACAAACAATCCACCACATTTAATCGCATGCATAACTAAATTTTGTTCACTATCGAAAATCCTAGCCTCTTTTTCACCAAAAACAACAGAATGACTATTTTCCACGGCTTTGCTTACTGAAATAAAATTAGTTTTCAGTTCTGGTACATATAAAACATTTAGAAGCTGAATTGTGTTATCATTCAAAGAGATTTTGACAGTCCCGACACACGTAGAACTAATGAAATGATTTGCAGCCAATTCAATCTTTTCGACATGTGGCTCCATGATGGTGAAAAAGCTTTTGTCGCAACATATGTGACAGGTCGCCCCGCTATCAAGTACCCACATATTTTTGTCAAGTGCCGAAGTATTTGCGGTACTATTTAACATAGCAAATGATGACGTAGTGTTTCTTTTCGATGAGTTTTTTGGAGAACGGCATTCAGAAGCAAAGTGACCCTTCATCTTACAGTTGTAACACCTCGCCTTTGTTCGTGTCTTATTGTTTGACTGTGAAGCTTTACTTTGGTTACGTGTGAAAAATGCAGCTTCGTTAGCATCCACACTGTTCCCTTCTCGCCGTTTTCCCTCTTCTAGAAGCTTCGTCTTTATGGAACATACTGTGGGAAGCGAATCCCGTGACTCGATGGCAACTATAAAGTTTTCATACTCTTTTGGCAAACTTGATAAAAGTATGATCACTAATAATTCATCTTGCATTTTTATATTAATTTCTAATAATTTTTCGGAGATTCCGAAGAAATTATTTAAATGATTACTTATAGAGTCACTGTCTGCCATTTTTAAAGATAAGAGTTGTTTGAAAAGAGTTACCTTCCGAGCTGGTCCACTCGGTTGATGAATATCCTCCAACGTTTTTCATGCGTCTTTTGATGATGCACATTTTCTGATGTGTATAAGTTGCGATGATTTTACACTTAGCAAAATGGTTGAAAGTGCCTTATCATCCTTGCCTACCCATGCCGCGACATCTGATGCGTTGGTTGAAGATAACTCGGGCTTAATGGTAGCTCCAGATACATAAGTCCATAGATCGCTGTGAACTAATACAGCCTTCATCTGCACTTTCCATCCATCATAATTGTCTTCATTTAATTAGTCAATCTGGTATAATGAACTCATTCTTAATACAAGATATTATCAAAAAAAAAAAAAACTATTGAACTCAAATTAAATTTAGACTTTGCATAGGACTGGGCCCATAACCTTTGTTACAATATTAATGAAACACATTCAATCTCTATTGAGTCTGACAAAGAACTAACTTTATTAAAAGTGAAAATAAGTAAGAAAGTTAAGTACATAGTAATTCAAATCATAAAGCTTTAGTATATGAAAAAGAGTTCATGTAAAAGTTAAGAGTATTGTATTGCGTGTTGTCATTAGTGTACAAATTCAAATTAACTTCAATAAAAACGTCACTGTTGATTGCAATTAACTTGGAGGTAGTTAAGGAGTTCACCTACCTTGGAGTAAACATCAACTAAACAAATGACACGTTAATGGAGATCCGGCGGAGAAATACCTTAGGAAACCGCTGCTTCTTCGGTCTGGCCAAACACAAGAGCTCAAAACTCCTCACTCGAAGAACAAATGCATGCTCCATCGAACCCTAATCCTGTTTGTCCAGCTTTATGGTGCCGAGTGCTGGACGATTAGTAGGAAAGGGGAGCTAATATTGGGTTCTTTTGGAATAAAAATACGAGGAATTCAAAGGTAAATTATTTCTAAATTATTCCTAATTTACCTTTTTATCACCTCCACGGATACTCATTCTTCAATTGAGTCGAAGCTTGTGCACACATTTCATTGAGTGAATCTAAGTGAAAAGAAATTGTATCTCTCCTTGAGTAGGTTTTATTGATGGAATATCGCTATTAATAACGCTATTTCCTCTAATTATACAAGCTTTTGATATGTTCCAAGGTTTATATAAATCGACTCCTAAGGTGGACAAGTGCTAACACAGTAAAAACCCTCACTAGCGACAGCGAAGT
The DNA here is from genome assembly GCA_949715645.1 of Portevinia maculata. Lineage (NCBI taxonomy): Eukaryota > Metazoa > Arthropoda > Insecta > Diptera > Syrphidae > Portevinia > Portevinia maculata. The sequence continues at coordinate 182,134,707 of OX454527.1, forward strand.
CACCGGTGAGCAGGCTGGAACTCTCATCGGTGACATAGACATACAGGGCAAGAAGGCAGCCGAAGAGATGCCCGGGACAGCAGGATCATCCGCTGTTCCTGGGACCATCTTGGAAGCAGCGTCAACAAAGACAGGAAGAGTAGAGGGAAAAGTAGACACAGCTGGCTCAGCCGCTGCATCTGCAGTTTCCTCTAATATAACAACGAAGAGTGCGAAACAGAGCGCACAAAAGAGGGCTAAGGCTTTGCTACGTAATGCAAATCGTAAGGTAGCCAAGTATGGGAGTTGTGAACCCAGCACCCTCAGTGACTGGGAAAAGGCCGCGTTTGCGAGGGCCAAGACTTTTCTGGCCGACCTGAAAAAAGCAAAGGAGGGGAAAAGCTGGCCAATGAGGAGGTGGACGTTGAACCGACTGCACCCTCCACCTCCTACGTAGCAAAAGCTAAGGAAGGGACAAATGACTCGGGAAGGAAGACGAGTTTCAACAGCAAGAGAGGCAGATCCGACGATGCCGCCGAGTCCAACGCAGTGAAAAAGGTGAAGGCTGTGACTACACCGGCAATGCGTCGCGGACACAGCGACCCGTAGGACGAGCATCTCGTTGCTGTGATAAACGAGCTGGAGCCTTGCGGTCGTCTCACAATCGACCAGTGGAAAAACGTCGAGGAGAGGTTCCAAGACGCCCTGTGGAAGGAACTATCCGCCGCAGGAAACGGGGAGCTTCAATTTGATGGCGCTGGTTGTTGCTTGTGGAAACAAGCTTTCGGTGGTTTTCCTCAGACACTTCGTCACGGAGGTATCCGATGCATGGGAAGGTATTAAGCTAAAATGCTTAACGGTTGCCGAGTTGGCAAAATACAATCCGCCAACAGCCTGGGTTTGGGTACCTAGGTTAGGTTAGGTTAAGAACTATACATTGTTCTACAAGGCGGAAGGTAAAATCAGGACTTGTATCCTTATTAAAAACCACATAAAGGCATTTCTTTTGAATAATTACAGCTCTGGCGACTTGACGGCGGTCATCTGCGAGAGGGAAGATGGAAAATCTCTGTGTCTGACCTCAGCCTATCTTCCCTACGACTCTGCGGTCGTAATAACGGAAGATCTTAAGGACTTGGCTGGTCAAACGTCCATCATACGCAATGGGGTAGTGGAGACACAAATTCAAGGGGTGAGTGTCTTTATGATTTCATTATATTGTCCAACCTTACGGTATGTAATAGAGGGAATTCACCTACTTTTGTTACACGCAACAGACAGGAGGTTTTAGACGTTACACTTGTCTCCAACACAGACAAAATGGAAATCAGGGAGTGGAGGGTAGTTGATGAGGCATCTCTGTCTGACCACAGATGGATACGCTTCAAAATTAATTTTCAGCATAGGGCGTGTAATTTCTATAGAAACCCAAGAAAGGCAGACTGGGATAAATACATAGATTTCATTAATCTACGTTTAGATACCCAGCCGATCACCGGCGAAAATAGGGTGGACTTAGATAGGGCAGTACAAGCCGTGAGCAGAACCCTAAACACAGCGTTCGAAAAGGCATGCCCGGCAAACAAAAAGCCAAAAAGGGCTCAACCGAAGTGGTGGAATAAGGAAATCAGCCTTAAAAGAAAGGAGGTAAGAAAACTTTATAATAGGGCAAAACTTATTAAAAACTATACCACATGGGATGAGTATAGCGAAAGCAAGAGGGAATTTAAATACTTAGTGAGGAAATCCAAGAGATCTTCATGGGCCGTGAGTAGTCAGGAGGTTCTGGCTACCCTGGTGGAAACCCATTTCCCCGGTTCCACAACTACAACGGACCTAGGCCTACAAGGGCAGGAGGAAGTCGACTGTCCCTCTTTCGAGTGGGAAGAAATTGACAATATCATCAACCGAAAAAAGTTACAGTGGGCCATGCATACATTCAAACCGTATAAATCTCCAGGGCCGGATGGTATTCTACTGATCATGCTCCAAAAAGCGCCAGAGCATGCAAAAAAAAAAGATTTTGGATATACTGAGATTCAGTCTAAGAACAGGGCATATTCCAACAGCCTGGAGAGAAGTCCGGGTTGTTTTTATACCCAAAGCCGGCAAACAGGGTCACACGACGGCGAAGGACTTCAGACCAATCAGTTTGTCGTCCTTTTTGCTCAAAATCCTTGAGCGTCTGGTGGAAGCTCACATTAGAAATAAATGTAGCAATGGTTTTTTATGCGAGTCATAGCACGCATACTTAAAGGGTAGATCAGTAGAAACTGCTCTACACAACGTTGTGGGTAAAATTGAAAATAGTCTACACTGCGGCGAATTTGCTTTGGCCTCTTTTCTCGATATAGAAGGAGTCTTCAATAACGTTGAGTGTAGAGCTATAAAAAGCGCATTAACAGGCGCTAACATAGAACAGGGAATCATAAATTGGGTATGCAACATGCTCGCCAACAGGAACATAAACTGCTCCCTTGGTCAAAGCTCCATAAGGATGTCTGCAACCAGAGGAACCCCGCAGGGGGGAGTCATATCGCCACTGCTGTGGGTACTGGTCATTGACAACGTCCTAAAGGAAATTAAGTCAATGGGTATAAGTGCCACAGCTTATGCGGACGACGACGTGGTCATAGTAGTGCAGGGAAAATTTTTGAATACTTTAAGTGAGATCACAGAGACCGCCTTAAGGAAAATTAGTAATTGGGCCAAGGGCTGCGGACTAAATGTCAATCCCTCGAAAACGGAGTTAGTCCTGTTCACGAGACGACACAAAATACCGCACTTCAATCTCCCGAAACTTGACGGAGAGGAACTGCTCCTCACGGACAGTGCGAAGTATCTGGGCGTAATCCTAGATAGAAAATTAAATTGGAATCTTAACATAAGGGAACGAATGAAGAAAGCGTATAATGCCCTCTTTATTTGTAAGAGAACAATAGGCAAAACATGGGGCCTGAAACCGGCCATGGTACACTGGATATATACAGTAGTGGTGATACCCATACTTACATATGGCTCACTTGTGTGGTGGAGGGCAACAAATAAAAGAACCATAATTGGAAAACTAGCAACCGTGCAGAGAACGGCAATCATAGCCATCACTGGTGCAATCCATACTACTCCTACGGCAGCACTGGACGCCTTCCTGCACGTTATCCCGCTAGATTTAAAAATAAAGCAACTTGCTGGCAGCAGCGCTTTGCGCCTAAAAAATTTAGGCCAGTTTAAGGACTGTAGTTTTGGGCACTGCACGATCTTAGCTGATGTGCTACCCGGAAATCCTATACGGACTGATGAGATTTGCCCCTTGGTCGACCATGACATCCCCTATGAGGTGTCATACCCGCGAAGGGAGGAGTGGCAAAGAGATGCAGTCATAATAGCAAACGAGGTCGCTATCTATACTGACGGCTCTAAGACGGGGGAGAGAACGGGTTCTGGCATTTTTTCTGCTGATCCAGACCTGAGAGAGTCTATACGACTAACGGACACAAGCAGTGTCTTCCAATCGGAAGTTCTGGCTGTTCTAAGGGCGGCAGAGATAGTGCAGATGAGATCATTGTCGGGAAGAGACATTGCCATCTATATTGACAGTCAGGCGACACTTATGGCACTTGAATCTGCTAACATTAACTCTGAGATAGTCAGAAACTGTCGCACAATGCTAAAAGCAGTATGTAGACGGAATCGAGTAAGACTGTGCTGGGTACCGGAACACAGCGGTATAGAGGGAAATGAGCAAGCCGATGAGCTAGCAACAAAGGGAGGGGAGCTGGAAAACAGCGGAGGTGTGAACATTAAACCACCCCTGGGCGTCTTTAAGGGAAAAATCAATGAAAAGATCTTAAAAATGGCTGACCTCAGATGGCAGAACATAGTGGGACATAGGGTGTCTAGAGCCCTTTGGCCCCATTTGGATAAGAAAAGATCTAAGGAAATTCTAAAATTGAGCAGGGAACAGCTTAGAACAGTAATTGGGATTATATCAGGGCACTGTCTTCTAAGAAAGCATGCTAGGCGACTTGGTCTGGTGGATGTGGACACGTGCAGGTTCTGTGGTGATCTACAAGCCGAGGAAGACATAACACACATATTGTGTGAGTGCGAGGGTATAGCACGGAATCGCAGGAGGATTCTAGGGGAATACTTCTTCGAGAAACTAGGGGAGCTGAGCGGCATAGACAATAGGAAGCTAGTTAAGTTCTGCAGGAGGATTGGGCTCTGTCTAGGAAAAGTTTATTAGGTTTTTAGGTTTTTCTCCAATTGAAGTTTTTTCAAGTGGTTCCCTAGGGATCGCGATGGGCCCTTCTGGTGCCTAGTGCTGTATGCGAATTGCATACCCCTTTTTAACCTATGACCTAACACATGTCTAGTGGCAAAGCACCTCCCTAAACAGACTGCATATTAGCGACACTTAAGGTTTACTTCCTCGATACTGTCTCATATGCAGGCATGCAGCAAGACTTGGCGTATATTTAACTATTTTTTAGGACCTACATGGATGAGTTGGAAAAGAATATTCTCCACCACAACAAAATCCACCCCATACAGTAACTTTTTTTTGATTTCTTTGGCCTTTCAAACAATCCTCTTAGATTTTCTAAATTTTTTGACATACCGCCAATTTCAAAATGAAGATAATTTGCTTGAAAAAATTGTCATATTGTTGTTACTTCTCTAAAGGCCAAATTAAAAAAGTGCCTACGCAATGCGTGGCTTTAATTCTTGTTTTAACTGTATTTTGTAAGGCTTAACATGCAGATCTTTGTGCAAAATGTTAAACAAAGTTGTTGGTTTGAGGTTTAATTGCTGTGGACGACAACGAATTGACATCCTTGGCTCTTCAGCAACACATCTGCTAACAGCTGTAATATTTCCACTCGAATGACAACAACGATGATAGGCTTTACTTCTCTGATCTTGAACCGAACCAGTTTCTTGAAATTTATGAACGATACCTAAGTTTAACAGCACGGTTTGACGGAGCATTTTCTCAACCGTATTTTGAACGAAATTTTCTTTCAACTTCTGCAAAACTTTCACTATATTTAAAATAAGTTTAAATAATAAAAACACATTGCTCTATTGTGTACCGATCCATTTTAGCTAACGGGAATGCATTTACTTCATACCTGAAAAAACTTCGGTGTACCTAATCTAATAGCCGTGAAAAAAAGTGGTGGAGGCTAATTTAAAATGATACGTCAAATTTGAACACCATTTACATAGATTTCTCTGGTGCAAAGTGTATTAATTTTATTTATTTAATTTTATGCGATTTTTGTCATATTATTTTCCATATTTAGGTGTTAAGTGGTCCATAATTAAAGTCAACTTGTTAATAAAATTTTAAAAATAGGCTGAATAAAATATTATTTTTTTTTGTATTTGTTTTAAGAAGAATTTATATTTTTGTATTTCATAATCGGTGCACTTCCTTTACTTTACCCTGAAGCAGCTCCTCATCCGTTATAAAGCGCAAGTTACGTCTGTGATTGAGTTCCAATTGCTGTCCCATTTGGAGTTTAATTTCTTAACTTACTCTCAAAATAGTCAATATCATTTATAGACGATTAGTTTGACTGATTCATGATTCCAATCCATGACATCGAATCTCCAAACGTTTCCGTTGGCAAATCATAAACTTTTCGCAGACATTACGCAGACTACACTCCCCTTAACCAAATAATCCCCAGAAATTCATCATTTAGTCCTCTTACTAGGCAGGCAGCAACTTCACACCAGATTCCACCACATGCCTTAGCGACCGCTGAAACACCTCTTACCAAAATACAGTAAAAAAACAAGTAATTGAAAATATCAATTCAATGAAGACAACTTTTTTTTAGATGAATACAACAATTCAACTGCAGAAGAAACACCTATCTGTACAAATATTGGGCGCTGTCACTAATTGTGACCAGATGTTCCGTAGACATACCTGCTCAGTTTTCATATTCAACGTTTTGCCATTTCGGTAAAAATATAATTCCCAATATCTAAAGTTTCTAACTCAGAATGATTGAATACGAAAAAATATTAAAACAAATCATACCAATCTGATATAAGCAACTCCATCTCTTGGATGTTTTACTAAACAAAAATACCAAACAAAAATAAAAAGCAAAAGCAACACACCTTCAGTTCAATATCAGATTTGAGTGCTGCGGGCAACAGATCATCTTACCATTGGCCATTATAGCAAGCACATAGTTGGCTTATGTTATATCGATGTGTTGGCATTACAAACGCATTTCTATTGCCTCAACGAAAATATACTTTGTTGCTTTACTTGAAAATAAGTGTATACAAATTAAGTTAAGAAGAGAAGTACACCACTAAAAATAATGGTTCTCTTTAGAAAGAGAAGTGCTGAATATGTATCCTTATGTTAAGATAGATTATAGCAAACCAGAAGAGAATGCAATATGAAAAAGCTTTATAGGAACTTTTCGTGCGATCTTCACTTCACCACCTTCTGTTATTATGATATTTTAGTTATTGCATTGCACCTGATTAAAATGTACAGGTGTGGATTTCGGATAAAAATATCTGATCATGAGTCAGCGGGAGTTATTTAAAGTTTCAGTGCAGATCAGCTCTGTGCTTTAACCACCCTAGAGAATAAATTCTAACTGCCGTTATCTAATGAGATAGTGTTAACTTTTTAAAAAGAAACACATTTATTTGCTTGAGTGCTTGAGTGAATTGGGTGAGGTGTAGGCAACAAACTGATGCATCAGTCGGTAAATGCGATAGCCATCAAGTTAGTTCTGAAATATTGCTTTAGGTCTAGAAGTGATATGTTAAGGTTTATGTTTATGTATGTGCAATGTAGGTACGTTGTACATGCCAGTCGGTTGTAAGAAGGTGTGAAGTAAACTGTACATAATTTCGTTGGGAACTCATCTATAGTTTACATTCAATACGTACCTACTACTAGCCAAATATTAAAAGAACGAATTCGACGATTTGAAATTTATTGCAATATTGGCTGAATTCCAAAACGTCAAAAAAATGTGCATTGTAAATGCACACTGTTTTTTTAATGCCAGGTCAGGAATGCTTTTGCGCTGCTTTGCATTTGTGATGCTTTGCAATTTTTGACGTTTTGGAACGACTTTGATGGGAACTATCGTAGAATGTTTCAAACACCAATAATGTCTAAACCTAAACAATGAGTGAGAACCATACTTAATATACAATATTGGTTCGTACAATGCCAACACGTTTAAGCATATTCTTTATTTAAGAAGGAAGCAGTTTGCTCGCAGAATGTCTGCTTTCTTCGATTAAATAATAATTTAATGTACTCATTCGTATATTTTTTATTACTGCAAATCAAAGTAGAATTGGCAAATTATTACAAACTATATTATTTAACTTACGACTCCGGCGATGAATCCATTTTATTTGGTGGTTCAAACTGAAATATCAAATGTCATTTGCATCATAACCATTCACGATGCTCTGTTTGCTAGGAAAGGTGGCTGCCTAGGCATGAAGCCCAAGCTCACTTCGACACTTAACATCGGCCCATTGTAATACCACTGGAAGTGGGGATGTGTGTCGGCGTTCGCCCAGCTTAGAAACACTGTTTGCCTTCTGTAAGGTTGAGATTGTGTGGATGTAACTCCAAATAGAGAAGTCGGGGAATGCAAAGCGAAAGTAGTGAACACATCGATCACAGTTGGTACCACTGGTAAGGAGCAGAATGAAGCGACTGTTATAGTCGAATCTCAGTTCTGGTCCCATTTGTCTGCCCAGCGGGAGGATAGCATACCGAGGGTGACTGCTTCAGTTGAACCACCTGTATAATATCTAACCCTCAGAGTGGAGAGCTTATTGAAGTGACTGTTTGGAATGACTGATCTCAGTCGATAACACAGATTCAAACTGAACAAGTTATTTGAGTCCATGAAAGGGGTGTTGGGATGGGAGGGCTGCGAAAAAAAAGTTTTTTTATGCTTTAAGGATACTAGATTGTATATAGGTACCTACCAAAAAGAAAAAAGGATGATATCGCCATCATCGGTCGTTCTAAGTAGGCCATGTTAGAGGCTTTGATGGCTATTGGACAATACCAGGTAGGGTAGGGTGATTTTTAAATAAAGTCTTCGATAAAAAATCATGCCGATCTCTTTTTGTAGATGGTACACGAACGCCGATAGCTCTCATTCAATATCTCATAAACTATTTAAGTTTTTTTTATAATATCTAACTGAATGTTGTTTATAAGTTTTGTGAAAAATAATGTGTTTCCAAAAACACTTCGACGAAAACACATGACACAAGTCGGAAGTGCCCGATATTGAATTTTAGTATGTAATACTTTAAAACTGATATAGAAAATTCGAAGATATTTTCAGAAATGGTTGTCGTGTTTATAAAAATAAATTACTAACAGATTCGACGGAGAATTACCTTAGGAAACCGGTGTCCAAACTTAACGCAAGATTTGAATTTGCCGTCATTTCTGAAGTAAACAAAAAACAAGTTGACTGCTGACAGTTAAGTGTTTTTTATGCTTTAAAAACTAAAAAATAATGAAAGTTTTAAGCCCACAGTTCGAATATTGATTTAACTTCATCAACTGTAAAGAGAGTAATTGAAAAATTCAGGGAGACTGGATTAACAAGCCGTTTAAATGTTAATATCGAAGCAGTGCGTGAGAGTGTTGGTTAAAGTTTAGATAAATCAATTCGGCGTTTTGGACAAGAGTTGAAATTTTGAAGAAGCTCTCTACAGCATGTACTCACTGAAGATCTGCGTCTCCATTTTCACAATTGGCATAATAACTGAAGCTTTATGAATATGCACAGCGAAGAGAATTCGTTGAATGGATTATTATTGAACATCAACATATGGATGCTGATAATTCGAGCAAAATCATCCTAAGCGATGAAGCACAGTTTCACTTTGATGGATTTGTTAATCATCAAAATTGACGCATTTGCGTTTCAGAGAACCCACATATCACTGTCGAAAAGCAAATGCATCCAGAAAGTGTCACTCTTTGGTGCGGAGGCATCATTGGACCATACGTCCCTTCTTAAATAAGGCTGGTCAAGCAGCAACTATCATCTTGTTTATGTTACGTGCTCGATATCGCGACATGATAGTTCTTTTTGCATAAATTGCAAGATGTTGATGTTTACGACATGTGGTTTTAACAAGGCGGTGCCACATGTAATACAGTACGTGAAACAAATCAATTACTGCATGAGACATTTCCTCGTTGTATGCTCTCCCGTTTCGGTGATCAGTTTTGGCCCCTTAGATCGTGTGATTTAACATCATTGGATTTCTTTTTGGGGTAACGTGGCTATGGGAAGTCAAAGAAGCCCACAAAAATTCTTGCATTGAAAGAGGAATATCAACGCTGCATCAACGTAATTCAACCACATTTATACAAAATGGTCATGAAAATTTGGACAAAAGAGTGCGTAAGTGTCAGCAAAGACGTGGAGGCAATTGTGCTATTCCATACATAACACTTTCCTGCGTACTGTTGATTCAAATAGAAAATAGGAATCTAAAGAAAAAAAATGTTTTCTATTTAATTCAAATCTTGCGTACATTTTTGGACACCCTTTTCTTCGGTTTGGCAAAGCAAATGGGTTCAAAACTTCTCACTTCTCACTATCGAACTCAATCCTGCCAGTCCTGCTTTATGGGACTGCGGGCATGACGATAAGTAGGAAAGGGGAGCTTATATTGCATACTTTTGAAAGAAAAATACTCTGTCGGATAACTGGTCCTGCCTGCGAGGAGGGCGAATGTAGGAGAAGCTACAAACGCGAACTCTATGAGCATCACCAAGATTTGGACTAGTTCAAAAAACTAAATCACTTCGACTGCATAGGCCCGGACACAACGAGCAAATAAACAATAATGCTCCAGCAAAGGGGATATTCGACTCCCAGGCAATAGGTTCGAGACGAGAACCAAGATCAAACCTCCGTTTAAAGGACCCACCCAGAGCGCTTGGCCTGGACGCCTGGAAGCAGCGTGCCCGGGATCGCAGGGGATGGAAGGCTGCAATGTCTCAGGCAGAGACTCTTCACGAGTCAGGAGCCCGCTTAGTAAAGTAAGAACTAAAAATAAAATAAATTAAAAAGGATGTCAGGTTTAAGACTGTCGATCGGAAATTATTTTTCTAAAAGAAAATCAACTTGGAAAGCCGTTTTTATGTTGTACTGAAATTAATGGGAATTCAGTGAAATTTTGTAGAAACGGTTCGAGGTGTCCGTCTTGAAACTCCATATAAATGTGGTTTTATTCCGTGTGTTATTCTTTCTCTTTAACGACGAGGTTATGATCTGGGCGAAAGGGCTTATAACCCTACCACTCAACTGCATCCCTACTGGCCCGTCTGTCGGGTTCGCTGATTCGACCTCTAAAAACAAAGGCAGTTCTTCCAATTTTGAATCACTTCGTCTCTAAGGCTAATCAATTGCTGGTTTTGCTGCATTTGTGCAAGCCAGGAGTTTTAAGGCCTGATTCCCTTTTGCATTGTATGGAAACGTTGTTTGACATTACCTTTTTGATAGTATCAACTGAGCCGAACGCCAACCATCGGCTCAATTTTACCCATTGGCTTATTCTTAATAGTGTATTCAATATAGACGGAAAGCAATAAAACATCAAAAAACGTAATTTTTTGCTATTTTTCGCCAACAAAATTTCTCTTAATGTGCGCTGAAAAATTGTAAAACATAGTTTGGTCCATTTCTACCACTTCAGAAGTATACTTCGAGCATATTTTAAAAATGTATATGCATATTATCTACCTAATATAGTATGGTAAATATTAATAATGTTAATTTTTCGGGGGCAGTGGTTCAATGGTAAGTGTGTCGGACTACTGATCGAAAGGTCCCCGTTCAAATCCCGTTGGGGCCAATTAACATCTTGAGTTTTTCCACTGCCTCACCTCTTGCGAACGTCCGACAAACATCGAAGAGTATCAATTGTCATGAAAAGCCTCTCAAATTTGCTGTTCGGATTCGGCTTAAAATTGAAGGTCCCTTCGCACAAGCAAGTGTATGGAGATGCTAGGTTTTAGTCCCTGTATGTTAATGCATATGAATACGTATGTAGATTCTCTCTCTAGTACAAGGTACAAACACTCTCTTTAACTATTTTAACGAACTATGTATAAGAAATATTTTTAGTTTGTATTATTTATGAGACTGCACTGAAATAACATCTTAATTTGACTATCATTTATGAATAGTTCGCCTTATGCACCTGGTAAAATATCTTAATATGTCGACAAAAAAAGGTCCTTATCAGATACGTACAGGTAGTTTCTTGATTTAATTTTACTAAATTTTTTAAATCCTTCCATTATATGGGAAAAACCAAATGCAATATGAAAGTAGGCTATATTATGTTTATGTTGCAGAAAAACAATTGGGATTAGGCAGATATGTAAATTCAATTTGTATGATGCTTTTCCCAAAAAGGTCATAAAATTAGTAATTTTTTCGCCCCACCTGTTTACGAACTAAATCTACCTGTTATCATATTTTAAATCAAATGTAAACGGAATAAGAGTAACATAGGAACCTTAGTTCAAAACATTATTTCATAGAAACAATAACTGTGGGTAAAAGAAATTCATTAAACAAGGAGGAAATAGGCCAAATTCGAGCTTACAAGGAGCAAGCCAAACTATTGTTCACCGCCATCCACAGCCCTGAGATCTATGGAAAAAACCGGAAAGGAGAAACTACCTGTTCGTAAGCACGTACAACGGAGTGTATATCAGATAAGTAGGTACCTTTTTTCAAATTGGAATTTCATCTTTTGTAGACTTGAAATGGTTTACTTTCTTTCGCAATTGATATACATTTTACATGCATTTTGTCTTCAGCCGACTTAGGCACACAATTTCTTGTACCTTTCACTGAGCAAACCTAGGTTAGGTTAAGTTAGGTTATAGTGGCAGTCGGTAGAGGCCGACGCACTTAGACCAGTGACAGGCCCATTGTGATACCACACGGATGTATCATCCTCCTACTCGTTGAACCAGTTGGAGCTTTTGATGAAGCTTAACAGACTTTTGATGTCGGTGTTAATCAGATCGCTAAGATCATTGCAAAATAAAGATCCTAAATCGAGTTTATGTTTTTGAGAGAGAGCAGGGTATATGCAGAGAAGGTGGAGAATTGTCTCCTCCTCCTCTTTGTCCATACAGCTTCTGCAGAAGCCATTTGTGTCGGCGCCAAGCCTTGCTGCATGCCTACCTATGAGACAGTGTCCGGTGCCAAATCTCTTTTGTCGCTAGACAAGTGTTGCCACTTGTCCACCTAAGATTACATTTCTCAATGGTCTGCCTCATAAACATGAGTTTGCATGTAGCAATTGGGATCCCTAATGAACCTTTATCAGGTAGAATGGGCTATATGGTTCCTTTTCTGGCCCTCTTCTGGCTCATCCGCCCTACAGTTCCCTGGAATGTCTGTATGTCCTGGCACCCAGCATAGGTGAATGTTAAAAACCCCAAAGTCAGGTAGAAGGCATTACATTTTGCTTACTTCTTACCTTCACCATTTTTTAAAAATTAAGAAAACTAAATTTTCGCTTTGAGGGTGAAATTTATTTTTTTGCATCACGAGCACTTTCTTTTTTTTGGCTTGAGGTTAATACGAATTGCAGCCTATCAATTTAATCTAAGGAGCAAAACTGAGTATTAATTTCCAATTCAAATTCTTCACAAATTTTTGAAATGTATTTTTACCCGGACTGTATGTTTTTTTAAATTCCTTTTCCCTTCTTTTAATGTCTGTCTGCTTATTTGACAGCCCTTTCCGCTTCCTCTTTCTCTTCAATTTTGCGTCATCTATGAGGATTTCCACAGCTTGTCCCCCGTTGGTTTCTGTATTTACACTAAATTGCTCCAAATTTTTCAATTGGTATTATTTCGATTCCTTCTTGACTCCCTTCCTTCCTAGCACCAGCAGTGACTAGGACATTTTCACTTTCTTGTGGAGTATTTTCATTTTCTGATTCACTACTAAAACTATTTTCCGGAGTATACTCAGGATCCACTTCAAGACCAGTGCTTTTCTTATTTTTTTTCTTATTATTTCCTTTTGATAAACATTTAACGCAAACTTACGACCACTCGTGCCTGATCATTTTCAAACACATGAATATTTACGACCTTTCCGCGTCAAAAATTGCAACCAATAACAAAATTTAAATTATTAATATTTTATATAGATATAATACTATTATAAAATATGAAAAAAATCGTATACCATTTAGAAAATATTGAACGCTACTGCAAGAAAAGACGTTAGGATAGATAAGGCTTTTTCAAAAAAAAACTGGATAGGCTTTCTCTATTCTGTGTCAGTTAGAGATTTTATAAATATTGATGAATACATTTTATACTCAGGGCTTCTAAACATTATGATTTCTATCGTTAGCATTTTGAAAGAATATAATAAGAGGTAATATGCTGACTCTAAATACAAAATCGGAAATTTTGTAGATAGGGTCTTTACAAAAATAGCGGCAGACGAAAAAACTGTCGTTTGATGCAACACTTTCCTTACTTATCCGTTAGTGCTGTGACTGTCTGTGTTTTCTCTGTTGTCTGGGAGATACGAACACAAGGGATATGCATGTGAACCTTTTTCTTGAACAACTTATTTATCTGTGTACATTAACAACTGTTTTCAAGAACAGACGACATCAAACAAATGTTTGATTCATATCCGGAGCAAAGGTATGCTACCTCTGTAGGGCTACCAATCGTGAATTCTGTCTGTTTTAATAGTTTGGCTATAGATATCGCATTAATTTGCAGTCCCAACGATTTGTTTTGTTACCTTTACTGATATTGACCAGTGGTTAAACGATTATGTCGTCAGGAGGATATCTTTTCTTCTGTGTAAAACAAATAGCTATTGATTGTATTCTCATTACCAATATTTCTCAGAAATTCAATTACTTTCGCTCTAAATTTGTATTCTATACTAGCAAATATGACAAGTTAACTTATCTAGACGAAACTGTTTCAAATGAGGTAATCTGCCGATGTATTTCTCTGGGAAATTGTGTTGATAGTATATTTGGTGAATACTTATTCGCTGTTGGACTTCAGTTTGATTACATCTGCATACCAATTCTAATTAGGTATTACCCACACTAAGAAATGAACATAGAACGGGGTCTGGTTCTTTCCAAACAGATCGTGCAGTTAATTCAATAAAACAACAACACACTCAATTTCTGGCGAGCTAAAATGGAAATCTCTAATTTACAAAAAAAAAAACTCATTTTGAATCTTCCCAAGTCTGACATTGGAAGCAAATACAGCTACAACGGCCGTACGAAGACGATCTCATTTACTCTGCTTTGCCTTGCCGAAATTGTTGATCTTCTTAAAGATCACGAGGAGTGCGCGCATTGTTTGGAAAATCGGGTCCAATGTGGCAATAAAAGGTGTAATTACCATTTAAGTCTATACTAGTCGCATTGGGTGTGCTCTTTAGCTCTGGGACTTAGAAGTTGTAACAGAGTTTTACTAATCACCAATATTAAAAGTAGTTTGGCTTATCTAGGATTATCTGCGATTGCATGAACATGCTGGAAACATGTTGCCCAGCGACTTATTGCGACAACCTGATCACGAGGAGTTGGTATAGAGTTTTCCCAAAGAAATCGAAATAAGGGCAGAAACTATTTAAATTAATACAAACTACCAAACTGACGAACAACTGCTATGCATATTGTGTGTTGTTTTGTTTGCAGTACACATTAATTTTTCGTTTGGTGGCACTTTGTGGTATTCTGAAAATTTAAAAGACTTTGGCCTCGAAATATATTCCAGATGTGGATTGCCAATGCCATTGGATTAGCACAATACACAAAAAATCCGTACGCACTTTCTTTTTATGTTAACCAGGTAACTATTAATTACTAGTTGACTACGTACCTACGAGTACTTTGGGTGGAAAATTTATTTTCTAATTCGGCGTTTCACCCAGATTTGCGTCACCAATCACGGTGTCACCAATGGATCCATCAATCCATATGCACTTTTATTGGTAAGATGACAAATGTGTTTCTTTGTCTAGTAAAAAGATAAACATTTCGTCTGTGGAGAATCGACGCTAATACCTGCTCGATATTAATATGATTTTGGTACTCGTATCAGCAGCACCAAAAGTTTTTGTTGGGCTCTGAGTCTCACCCGTTCACTAACCCATTAACAGCGTCTGAACTCGTTTGAGTAGGTGTGGTATGAGTGGTTTTTACAAAACTTAATTTGAATTTGTGCAAAAAGTGGGAATTGGTTTTTGTTTCTTTTGATTTCAATGCAAACAAGGATACGTGTCCAATTGAATTTGGTTGACGTTCGAAGTTATTTTGGAGATATTTGTGTAGACATTGGTTTTGGGTTTTTTTTCTCGTTCAAGCAAATTTCGGTATTCTGTAGATAAATAAAATATACGAAAGAATATTAAAAACTTTCAGCAAACGTATGAATAATGATTTCCATTTACTAGGTTTTTGTGTAAAAAAAAAACAGTAGCTATAACTCAGAACAAATAATAATTCATCTTTTCCATGGTAAGTAGTACACAATGTGGTGTAGGTAATCATTTGAATACACTGGCCAAAAGCATGCTAATATTTTGTTCTTACTGTAGTATTATTTTTGCGAAAGAAGCGATGTTAATTTATACATGGCTGTTGATGATATCTCACATGATGGGAATGAAGTCAATATTGATGTTATTAAACCGGATAATGAGAAAGACAATGAATATGAGGATAACCTGCTAGATTCTCAGATCCAGTTGACATTCCAGGAGCAGTTGAAATTTAAATCAACGAAGGGTTCGAAAGTAAAGACAATAGTGATTCCACTAAAGGAAAAAAGATTAGCTAGCAGTTTGTCCCAAAATACTGATCCAAAATGGCTATGTCACGTTGGTGTTTCAACTGAAACGGGTCTTGGCTTTCCTTTAACTACGAGCTTATAGGTTCATCTTTAATTGCTTGACAGTTTGACCTCAAAAAGTATAGGTAGGCCTCGAGTTTTTAGCCCTGCATGTCTTTCGGGATTGTATAGGAACGTTGATTGATATTGCCTTTTTAACGGGAATAGTAGGGACCGTTCGCGTTCCATTTGAGATAGGCTTTTCAACGTTAGGCTTCCTCGAAACTTGGACCTTCATATTTGATCGAACTTTGATACTCCTACTGTCCTTTAAGCTTATTGAGCACTTTTCGGTTACAGAAGCTGGTTGAATTTCCGCCCCACTTCATCCAGCAGATGCTGACGCGATTTATTTCGTCATCACAGGTTACTTCCCACTATACAAATAATAAATACCTATAAATAATAAATAAAATAATTACCTACACTACTCTACCTTCTCTTTACAGGGTGTTTCCGAAGTACATAATGTCCAGTGCTTTGGGAAATGATTTTTCGGCGTGTTCTTAGAAAAATAAATTGTAAAACATACATACAGTGCTCTTCACTTGATTAGACGCACGCAGTTTTTTTTACATAAATTTAATTTTTTTGTTAGTGCGTATAAGAATTATAAAAAAAATTGCATTTATTAGAAGGGTTATTAAGTTCTTAACAAAAAAACACAAACAAATGGTAGGTAAATGGAAGTTAACGGATATTTTTTCTCTTTCTTGCCTATGCTGTAAGAAAAATTGAAATTTTTTTTGTTCACATGATTAGACGCACCCATTAAATTAGTTAGTTGGTCGCGATCTGCTACGTAGATTTTAGTTAGCTATAAAGTTTAAGAAGCAAGGAGTGTTTTCTATTAATTTTCATTAAAAATGGGGGAAAAAACCGCGGAAGAAAAAAGCAAAATTGATGCCTTGCATTCTGAAGGGTTTTCAATGAGAAGCATTGCCAAGAAAATAGGCCGAACTGACCACGTTCTGAGAAATGACATAAAAAACAGTGCTCCATACGGTAAAAATTACAAGGGAAGAACAAAAATCGCTTTAACACCTCAGGACAAAAGAAAAACATTTCGGGAGCCATTTCGTACAATGGGCGTTCGATTTGCTTTTCATTTCCAACAAAATGACGGGAGTTTCCTACAAAGGCCTTTTGCAATCAGCCTTCCCCACCATAAAAGAACTGTACGGACCTCTACAGTGATTATTACAACAAGACAATATGCCAATCCACAACGCTCTTGCCGTGAAAGAAAGAAAAGAAGCCTGGAGGACGATTCCCTTAAATTATTTAGAAAAACTGTATGATTCACTTAAAAATAGGATTTTTGATATGATTGAACATAGGGACGGGCTACAGTCCGCTTGGGCGAACTGTTGGATACCCTATTCTTATTCCTATCCCTCATAAGTGGGCGTGACAAAAGTCTAAGTATGGTTGAATTGTTAAGAACGCTCTACATATTTTGTTATATAACATTTGCAGGATTTTATCAAAAAAAAAAACGCTCCCTAGCTCAAACTTGGGTGTTTCAATAAAATTGTTTTATTTAATTGTGGGCGTGTCAGTAGGCGGATTTAAAAAAAATTAACACATGCGAATAAAGGGCCCCTAGAGAGTGTATATTATAAATTTCAGCTCCCTAGCTCAAACTTTGAATTTTCAAAAAAAAAAAAAAATTAATTGTGGGCGTGTCAGTGGGCGGATTTTGAAAATATTTACACATGAGCATAAAGGGCCCGTAGAGAGTATATACTATAAATTTCATCTCCCTAGCTGAAACTTTGGATTTTCAAAAATTAATATACCCTTAGAATAGGGTATAAAAAAATTATTTTATTTATTTGTGGGCGTGTCAGTGGGCGGATTTTGAAAATTTTGTATCCCGAGCAGTTTTAGGAGTCATAGATCATATATACAAAATTTCAGCTTTCTAGCTCAAAATTCGATTTTTTCCAAAATTTAGTTTTTTTGAGTTTGTGGGCGTGTCTGTGGGCGGATTTCAAAAATTCGTAAACTTGATTATTTCGGGACCCTAGAGAGTATATGGTTAAAATTTCAGCTCTCTAGGTCCAGTTTAAAGACCTAATTTTTGGCGACAGACGGACGAACGGACGGACGGACGGACGGACGGACATGGCTAGATCGACATTACTATCGATGCTGATCATAAATATAGTAACTTTTAGGGGTGTACGGGCAATATTAAGGTATGTTACAAACTATGCGTCAAAATTAATATACCCTTAGAATAGGGTATAAAAACAACAAAAATAAAAATAAAAGAGAACAAAGTAAATTAAAAAGGCTATGTTTCATTTTTAAGAGTTTTTTACAGGTGCGTCTAATCATCTGAACAAAAAAAACTGCACTTTTTCTTACAGCATAGGCAAGAAAGAGAAAAAATATCCGTAAACTTCCACTCACCTACCATTTGTTTGTGTATTTTTGTTGAACTAACCTTTCTAAAAAATTAAATTTTTTGATAATTGTTACACGCAGTAACAAAACATTAAATTTATGTAAAAAAGTGTATGCGTCTAATCAAGTGAAGAGCACTGTACAATTGTACATCACAAACATAAGGATCCGTCATTGGAAACAATCGGTTAGCCCTCCGTCGTGCGCAAAGTAATATGGACATGAACGGGCGCAAGAGCCTGACTCCTGACAGAGTCATAGCCAGTTTCCAGTTATATATAAAAGGTGTTTTTTCTGCAACTCAGTAGTAACTCACTCTTTGAGATCAGAAAAAACGATTAATACTCACTCTATACTCACTCTGTTGTGCTAACGTCAAATTGACACATTACAGATTCTTGACATCAAGTTTCAAAATATTTGCTTTTTGTCAGAATCTTAATATTTTGTGAAAATACGAATAATATGGATGAAGAAACAAAAGAGGTAATACAATTTTATTTACACCTACACAACAAGCTTTAAATAAAAAGTCATTTTTATTGCAGATGGTATTGCTATTGCTCGAATCCTCGGATGAAGATTCCAGTTTCGAGCAATTCTACACCAGTATGCTAAGCTCGAATGACTCTGCTATGGACGTGGAAGAAACCCATGCTACAGTGGGAAACTTCATGCACACGATTGATGCGTACAGTGAAAACGATTTCAAATCACATTTTCGATTGAACCGCTTAACTGTAACCCAATTAACAAGTAAGTAATTCCGTCCTTTCAGTACCAAATGATTCGAAAAAATTCGGGTTCTTTTTTTGTTCAGCCGAATATTCTCAGTCAGAATACTTCCCAACACCACCTACTGTACTACATCCAGGAAGGCCTAGAATCGGAGCGAAAAAAGAGGTTTATATGTTTGTCTGGTACATAAGCAACACCATCACCTTTAGACAACTGGGCAACTTGTTCGGCCTCCCAAAATCGTCCAGCTTGGGGAGCAGTTGGTCGTGTAAGCAGCTGGCTTATTTCCAAAGCTGACGACCACATAACGTGGCCACAAGGAGATCGCATTGCTGAAAACTGCCGACGGTTCGAAGCAAAAAAGCAACTGCGTGGTGTAATTGGTGCTATCGATTCCACACATATCACTATAGCCGCTCCCAAGGTCAACAAAGAGAGCTATTATAATAGAAAGCAAAACTTTACCATCGTTCTGCAAGCCGTTGTTGATCCTGACAAAAAATTCATCGACATTTGTGTCGGTGAACCAGGATCATTGCACGACAGTCGGGTTTTGCGCAGATCTGTTTTGTACAGAAGAGCTCACAGCAATTACTCCCAGCTGTTTCCACACAACACTTTTCTGCTGGGTGATTCTGCATATGCCGCTTCGAACTGGATAGTTCCACCATACAAAGACTATGGCCAGCTTACCCATCAACATAGAGCATTTAACTACCGGCACTCAGCTACGAGGATGGTAGTTGAAAATGCTTTCGGATTACTCAAAGGAAGATTCCGAAGACTCAATAAGTTCACGGAGCAACGAAGTATTGAATCCGTGAAAAAACTAACTGCAAGTGCGTGTATTTTGCATAATATATCCATTGCAAATGATGATCGATTCGTGCCCACAAATCAGGATGAATCGCCGTTCTTACCCCCTGACCCGGAAGTGGATCTTGTAACTGGGAACATTAATCGCCAAGGTAATTTGTTCCAAGACCTGTGCAACCGAAACATAATTTAATTTTCCAATAAAAACATTACAAAACACAAATTTTTTTATTGGTTTTTATTAATTATTTCTTTTATAAGTGCAATTTTGTCTTTTTTCAATTGAACTTTTTCCGCCCACCTCTCAGTGACGCTTGAAAGATCCCTCTCTCTTTGCTCCAGGCGCAAGGCAAAGTACTGCGACCGCGACAACTTCCGTAATGGTGTAGCTGCAAGGGGAGAGGGCTGCAGGTTCTCCACGTTCCACGTGGACGGAGTGTCCTCCGAGTCCTATAAAAACAGATTTAAATTAAAAGCACAATTCGTCACCAACAAACGATTTCTTACCGTATGATCTCTAAAAGTTCCGCCTGGACTTGCTGCAGATGTTGACGGGGTATTCTCCGAGTTCTATTAAAATCAAATTGAAATTAGAAATCAAAATATTTTTCCTTATAATTGCATGATTTCTTACCGTAAATAAACTCTTTGCACCAGCGTTGAACGCTTCACTGGGGTGATGAATTGGCTTGTCGCCAAAAATCTCATCCATTTCCACCATGAAGGGTGCTGGACATGGAGAGGCCCCCGTTCTGCTGGCGTTATCTTTTGCCGTCTTGTACGCCCTCATCAGCGTAGTCATCTTCACCTCCAAGTGATGTACTTGAAGATCTGGATCCTAAAATGTTTTTAATGCATTTGTTTCGAAAAATATTACACCTGTCAATACTTACGAATCCCGCCGATATCATATCCTCTAAGATATGAGAGTAGGCCACTCGCTTCTTCCTGTTATGGGGTCTCTCAAACTCTATTTTCCGACCACTATAAAAGTGTAGAAGAGCTCTAGTTTCGTCGATTGACCATCGTTTATGGGGCCTAAAGTTTTGAAACGTATAAACATATTTAATTAACATAATCTAATTCAAATATTTACCTTTTCGCCATGTTTTTTTCAGCTTTTAACTTTTTTTATTTCTAAACTTTCAAAACAACAATTCAACAAAAAAAAAATTATTTGACGTTTAAGTAAATTAGGGTTAGTTCGTAGATACAAGTTAAACTAAAATCATTTAAGGGTATCGGATTACTGTTCTCAAATAGATATCGCGTCAAAAAATTCAAAAATAACAGTGTTTGGTTTTTATGCACTAGACTGACTAACCTTTAAATGCGATTTCTAAAAAAAATGGAAATGGCGTATATGGCAAAACAATATTACGGCGACGATTTATAGAATTAATGCATTTTTACACTTGAACCTTTTTCGTTACACTTTTTTATACATTTTTAAACACGTATAAACATAATGTGTACATATTTTTATATGTCCATCATCCAACTCATGTATGCTTAAGATTATTTTTATAAATTTTAAAACAAAAAAGCTATACTTACGAACACATCAAATTACGAGTACTAACCTACAATGCATTTCCTCATTCCTCTAACTGATTTCAGCGACATCTGGCTTTCAATTTTAACAAACTATACTGAGTTCTGGGTCCACTGACCAAATAATACTGAGTGGAGATTTGTTTTTGGTTTACAGGTAAAATTTCGAATGAGTTATTACTGAGTTGCAGAAAAAACACCACTATAGTTTATTTTACTCAGTGTTAAAAAAATTTTCTTTGCAATTAATTAGTTTAATATAAATAATAACGAAATCAAATCAAGTATACATAACCAGATCAACACTTTCAGATCGGGCTTATAAAAACATATTAATATAGATTAACATATTAATATTATATACCTATTAAATATAAGGCCGTGAGGTGGCGACGGTGTAAAGGTTAGTGTGTTGGCTTGTGACCCGTGTGGTGCACATTCAATCCCCATCGGAAACAACAACAACAACGTCCGCTTAGGCAAACTGTTGGATAGGTGCCGTGACATAACCCCAAGCGTCATGAGCCCAAATCTCAAAATTTGGCCTTATGTCGCATTGTGAAAGTGAGATAAGGCCAAATTCTAGCATTGGGTTGTGGGGGTGTCAGTGGGCGGATTTTAGAAACTTTATCTCCCGAGCAGTTTTAGGAGTCAAATATAAAAAATTTCAGCTTTCTAGCTAAAAATTCGATTTTTTCGATAAATTTGTTTTTTTGAGTTTGTGGGACACGCGGATCCACGGTGAGCGAATTTCAAAAACTCTTTAACTTGATTATTTCGTGCCCCTAGAGAGTATAATGGTTACAATTTCAGCAAACAACAAAAACAGACGGACGGACGGACAGGGCTAGATCGACATTACTATCGATGCTGATCATAAATATAGTAACTTTTAGGGGTCTACGGGAAATATTAAGATATGTTACAAACTTCGTATTAAAATAAATATACCCTTAGAATAGGGTATAAAAATATAAAGCCAAAACCTATATCTACTTACAATCATATCAAAATGGCCACAGCTTCTTTCAAGCCGTTCAATCACAAAGCGATTCGCTTGGATAGGGAATGCAACGAGAAGTGCATATTTTTTTGCGCCAAAGGAATTTAACGTAAGGCAAATTCTTAACAGCTGTGTCTGTCAGAGCAAGTAAAAAGATTACATGTGCTGGACAGGGATAGGATCAAGAGAAAGATGAGGAGAATGGAAAGACCCGAGAAG
The DNA here is from genome assembly GCA_949715645.1 of Portevinia maculata. Lineage (NCBI taxonomy): Eukaryota > Metazoa > Arthropoda > Insecta > Diptera > Syrphidae > Portevinia > Portevinia maculata. Next base: position 182,157,401 of record OX454527.1, read on the forward strand.
ATAGAAAAAAAATTGCAAAAATGAGTTCAACGAGTGGAAATGTTTATGCTCTTGTAAGGCACACATAACTAAGCGTTTTTCTTTTTCAGCTCAGAGCAATGCACTGAGCTGTCAAAAAAAATCTGTTTCTTTGTAAGCTCTGAGTGATCAACTTGAGTTTCTTCTTCGGCTCAGAGCGTGCTTGGCACTCGCTCCGTGAGCTCTGAATAAAATTATCGGGTATTTGAAGTAAGAAGTTAGCCCGGCCAGTGACAAATTGAAACGAATGAAAATAAAGACAATTAAAATGGTTGTCAGATGGTGTTTTCAGGCATTAAATGTAGTATTTTTTAATAAAATGAGTTTTATTTAAAAAGTAATATGTTTGCTGATCATATGACGGTGAAGAGCTCAAGTACGTTTCTGTCGGGTTGGTTACCCACCAGGCGCGTCCCCAGGTGGTGGATAGGGGGACCTCGGTACGATACGTTCGTGATCCGAGGTTTTAGAGTCATAGCGGCGTTTTATACACCGTCAAAGCTCTATCGCGAACCAAACCAAAAAACAAGTATGCAGGAACAACTTAATGATTTGAATACTCCAGGTGGTACTCGCATGGGCGAAAATCCACCCGTGGTCTTTTCGACCACGGTCGGGGCACGGATTCTGGAGGCCCCAACCGACATACATTTACCCCCCGCCTGTACAGGCGTTGACCTTCGAGCTGCGAAAAAGTTTGCTTCCGAAGATTCCTGCAGCTCTATCTCCGACACGTTCGGTAGACTGGGCTGGAAACATGAAGAAAGTAGCGGAGAGGTTCAACCTGATACGCTTAATCTTCAAACCAATAGACAGACAGCCGATAGGTGTGATGCTGCCGACGAGGCCTGCGAAACCGAACAGGTGAAACGGGCCACAGAGGCGGCGTCCACTGATCAGCGTCCATCTAAGAGCCAGCGAAAGAGGAAAAGGAGAAAGGCGGCTATCGTGCGGCGCAAAGAAACTGCACCGCCAGTTGAAGGCGCAAGCGCTGAGAACTGCCCTTCCCCGGCGGCGACGGCAAAGAGATGCAGGTCGGCAGAGGTTACCCCAACCGAAACCAGCCAGCTGACTGAAACCAACGCTGCCTCCTCTTCCAATGGCTCGAACAGGAAAAAACGGAGGAAGAAGGCCTCTAGCACTCCTGTCGGTGGAACTACACGCGCACCTTCTGCGTGCCCTTCCACTAGAACACCTCCAGCTGATGGAGGTCCCCGCGCCCAAAACCTGAGTGAAACAGCTGCTGCAAGCAGAAATGCTCGCGGCGGCAGTAGGCAGAAAATGGCTGTCGCGGGAACATCTGTCAGCAAGAAAAAGACGGTATCTTACAAGAAAGCCGTTACCTCTTCTCTGGTGTTACTCATCAGAAAGGCTGGCGAAGACAACAGCATGACCGACGCAGAGTGCAAACACTGTGAAGATCACCTGTGGGAGCTGGCAAAAGCATCCAATGAATGCATTCAAATGGAGGGCAGTGAACTGAAGAACAGAACCTTTATGGTGAAGTGCTCAACACAGCAAACCTCTGAATGGCTTAGTAAGACGGTGCCGAAAATTCCCCCTCTGGGAACCACAACTTTTGAGGTTTTCAGACCCCCCAAAAAAACGCGCGCCATCTGCTGGATCCCAGGGAAACTTAGGAAGACGGCGGATGTGCTAGCGCGCCTACACACCCAGAATCCTGGGCTTGATACTAGCGACTGGACTGTTCATTCCCACAGGGAGAGTAGAAACAAGGATGACAAGGAAGGATCTACTCTCGTTGTTGGTTTAGATAAAAGTTCTGTCGAGACTATCAGGTCCGGGTATGGGATGCGTCCTTATTTGCACCTTGGAAGGATTCAATTCCGCTTTATTTCCAAGTGAGTGCGAGTAACGGACGAAAACCCTAGTTTATACCAATGATTGTATTTACTCAGATCAATCTTCAACACTCCAAGGCTGCTACTGCTCTTATCAGTAAGAAGCTTTCCGTGTTGAACACAAAAGCCCACATAACATCCATACTGGAGCCATGGGTGTGGAAAAATCGCATCTGTGGCCTTGGAGGTGTCCGTGGCACCACGATACTCTGTGACGAGCGGTCCGAGAGACCAAGGGCTTGTCTTGCTGTGTCGAACCATCTCTCAGTGACTAAGCTTGGACAATTTTGTGGCCAAGATTTGGTTGCTGCAGCCATTAGCTACGAAACGAATGGAGACTGGACGACCTTCGTCGTAGCGTCAGCTTATCTCCCCTATGATTCAGTAGTGCCTCCACCACCAAGGGCAATTGCTGAACTCATAGACTATTGCGACACCAGGAGGATGGGCCTAGTTATATGCTGCGATGCCAACGCTCAAAACACTGTTTGGGGCAGTAGCAAATGCAACATGCGAGGAAACCATCTCCTAGATTTCATTCTATCATCTGATCTTACTATCAACAATGTTGGTTCGCAACCAACTTTTGTGACGTCAAGAAGACAGGAGGTGATCGACCTGACTTTATCAAATAGATACTTTAAGGCGATCAAAAACTGGAGGGTCTCTTCGGAGGCATCCCTCTCAGATCATAGATATATCGAATTCCAAATCGAATGCGAAGCCATGACTTTGCAGGAGAGGAGGAATCCAAGAAAAACCAACTGGATACGCTTCAGGGAGGAAATGGGAAAAACTCTCAAAACTCCAACCAAACTCAGGACGAGACAAAAGGTAGAGGATGCTGTTCAAAACCTGAATAGTGCCATTACTAGCTGTTTCGAACTGACGTGTCCAGTAAGTAAACCCCCTGGCAGAACGCCGGTTCCCTGGTGGAGCTCGGAACTGCAAAGAATTCGTAGAGAAGCTAGAAAGCTTCTAAATAGGTCACTCAAGACTGATTTAGAGACAGACTGGAATCTCTACCGATCGAAGCAGAAGGAATATAAGAGGTTAATTCGGGTATCGAAAAGTGCTTCTTATAGGAATTTCTGCGAAAAGATTGAAACACTGGGTGAAACTAGTAGGTTGGTTAAAGTTCTGAAAAAGGGCAAACCAGCCAAATTGGACTCACTTAGAAAACCTGATGGCACCTTCACTGAGACGAAAGCGGAAACTCTTAGTTATCTGCTGGAGTCTCACTTTCCGGGTAACCAGATTACAATTGGTTCACAACCAGCCCCGATTACCGAGACTATGAGTGAGCCAAGACAAACAACTCGGCGTAGCTGGTATATTGCGAAGGCCGTGGTGACGGACGAGGCCATTAAATACGCATTTGCGTCTTTTGACGGCTTCAAGTCGCCTGGTACGGACGGAATATACCCAGCCATGCTGCAACAATGTACAAACCAGCTGCTACCGACTATGAAGAAAATCTTCACCGCTGTCCTAGCACTGGCATACATTCCAACACCCTGGCGCACAGTTAGAGTGGCATTCATACCAAAAATTGGCAGAAGTGACTACTCGCTCGCCACGAGCTTCAGACCAATCAGTCTGACTTCTTTCTTGCTGAAAAGCTTGGAAAGGCTGGTCGAGCTTCACGTGCGCAAAGGTGCTTTGCGATTGCACCCACTATCTCCGATGCAACATGCCTATCAACGCGGAAAATCCTGCGAGACTGCGCTCCAAAATCTAGTTGGTAGAATTGAAGGCGCGCTTGACAGAAAAGAATACGCGATGGGCATTTTCATCGATATTGAGGGTGCTTTTGACAATGCGACTTTTGATAGCATGTGCAGCTCCGCCAGACAACACGGAGTAGACGAACCATTGGTGTTGCGGATTAAAGCAATGCAAATGAATAGAACGTTGGTTGCGGATGCGGATTGTGGCCGCTATGTTATGGCGGGGGTAAACAGAGGCTGCCCGCAAGGCGGCGTCATGTCTCCACTGCTGTGGTGTATGCTGGTCGACTCTCTGTTGAACGCACTCAACAGTTCTAATATTTACGCTCAGGCGTACGCGGATGATGTTGCCGTGCTTTCTGTTGGATCATGCCTAGCGACTGTATGCGCCAAGGCGCAGGCGGCCCTTGACGTGATCGACGAATGGTGCACTAGGAATGGGCTCTCGGTCAATCCTCTAAAAACTGAGGTTGTTCTCTTCACGAGAAGGAGGAAGCTGGTCGGGTTGACTCAGCCAGTGCTAAAAGGCGTCACAATCCAACTCTCCAATGAAGCAAAGTATCTGGAAGTCATCCTGGATAGCAAACTTCTTTGGTCCAAACATGTTGAGCTGAAGACTGCCAAGGCGCTGTCTATTTTCTGGCAGTGCAAAGGCATTTTCGGCAAGACATGGGGCTTATCACCGAAAAGAGTCCTATGGATTTATACGGCTATGATAAGACCATTTATAGCATACGCATCGGTTGTTTGGTGGAATAAGCTTTCACGTAAATACGTCACTGCTGCTTTTGCCAAACTCCAAAGGCAGGTATGTCTCGGCTGCACGGGGGCCTTCCCCAGCACGCCTGGCTCCGGCCTAGATGCACTATTGAACCTTCCGCCCCTTGATGTTTACATCATGGGATGTACAATTAAGGCTATCTCACGTCTTACAAGAGGTGGCTTTTGGTATAACTCGCACTGGAGTTTTGATGAACTTGCGCAACGGTTGTCCTTCGACTCCTGTCTTATGGATATGCCGTCTGATGCGATGACACCGGAACTTCGGCTAAAGCGCAAATACGAGGTCGACTTTCCTCGCGTCCAGGACTGGCTCTGGCCGGACTCTGAACCTGGAAGGGAATGCAGTCGAATCTTTACGGATGGCTCCAAAACCGATCAAGGATCTGGTGCTGGTGTCTTCGTGGAGAGCGATAACGTTAGACTTTTCTTTCCGTTAGGCAAATATGCGTCAGTCTTCCAAACAGAGACTTATGCTATCCTAATGGCCATGTACTATGTTACGAGGAACAGGTGGAGGGGGCGAAGTATCTGCGTCTGTAGCGACAGTCAGGCTGCGCTTAAGGCCCTACTCAAACCCTTAACTACCTCCAAAATAGTACGTGAATGCAAGATATCTCTGAATTCGGTCGGAAGGCTGAATTCACTTAAACTTGTCTGGGTCCCGGGTCATAACGGGATCACGGGAAATGAGATCTCCGATGAACTTGCTAGACAAGGCTCAGAGGGGGACCTCTCAGGACCTGAACCAGCGATCTGTCTGCCTGCGTCCTCGGTCAGGGCTTCCATTGACGGTTGGGTTTCCTATGAACACAATCGCCGTTGGCATGACTCTCCAGGGTGCAGACAGACTAAGCAAATGCTCCCCGACGTCTGTGGGAAATCCGCGGCATTCTTGTTGTCTCTCAACAGAAAAGACTGCAGACAGACTACTGGCGTTCTTACGGGACACTACGTTTTTGCCAAGCACCTTAAGGTGCTAGGCCTAAGCGACACCACCAACTGCGAAGCCTGTGGAGAAAGCGACGACACTGCGGAACATTTCCTCTGTGATTGTCCTGCTTTTGCTCGTATCAGGTGGCAGGTATTTGGTGCGGATATGGTGAGTGCTGTAAACCTAAGCTCCTTATCATTGAAGCGCCTTCTCGTTTTTCTTAGAAAAACGAGTAAATTCCCACAGTAAAATGTGGTGTGTCTGCCTGGCAGTACAATGGACCAGTATTGAGTCTGAGTGCTCCAGCGCAGAAAGTTTCACACATCCCGACAAAAAAAAAAAAAAAAAAAACGTTTCATAAATAAATTGGAAAGATACTCAGGCTCTGCTCTGCAAAACGCCTAGTTAGTGTATAAATAGAAACATTGTCTTTAGTAGGTAGCTAACACAATTTAATTTAAATCTGTCTGTCATTTGCGCAATTCCAATTTTACTACTGAGAAGGGCCAGTTTCAAGACTAGCTGATAAAGTCTCGGATAGCCTATCCGGAACTTATCTGATGATGAACTTTTGGTTTCAAAGGTTTCGGATAGTGATATCCGACAGATATAGTCTCCGATAGCCTATCGGCCGGTTCAAGTGGCTGTTAAATTATTTATCAGGAAGATAAACAAAATATTTATTTAAAGTGACTGGAAAAAATATAGTTTCAGAGCATTCCTTCGTTGACGACCGTAGACAGCAGTCACAAGTGCCCTAACATGGATTTGTTTGAATTTTTAGAAGACGAATTTGAAGAATATTACAATCATATTACACGGCTCCGTAGGAACAGAGTGTTTCGCCCAAGGCCAAACTATTTTGAAACACTCGACGATGAAGATTTCAGAATTCGATTTCGGCTCACCAAAACATCTGTAAGAAATATCCTTACATTAATAGAAAGTGATATAAAAACTTCAATTAGTAGTAAGTAGAATACCAATATGACATTAACTTATTTACCATTGCCTATTGGATTTTCAGTAGTTTTGCAGTTCCACCAATGCAACGATTACTTGTACTTCTAACTTATAACTCTCCGATATTTTGCAACTGGGACATTTTTAATTGTATGTGGCGACTTCGCTAGAGTAAGCATAAGGCCTCCGGTTGCAGGATCATACACAAGGTCTCAGAAGCAATATCTAAATTAAGACCTTTGTATGTTTAATTTCCATTAGATACAGAAAACATAGGTAACACAAAGTTTTTATGAAATTCCAAGAATTCCCAGGGTTGTTGGAGTCATTGATTGTACTCACATTAACATTAAATCACCAGGTAAGTACCTTCAAGAATAACAGGTACCAGAAATGATAATTATTTTCACTTGTTGGCAGGAGGAGAAACTGCCGAATTGTACAAACACCGGAAAGGCAATTTCTCAATGAATGTTCAAACAGTAGTGGACTCAAAATTTATTGCTAACTCCCCTTCACAATCCACGGAGACCTGCTGAGCATTTGTACAACGAGTCACAAATCAGAACGAGAAATGTAGTAGAAAGATCATATAGCGTATGGAAGAGTAGATTTCCAGTTTTGTCAAACAAAATTACTTTGCACCATTCGAAAGTACAAGCAATGATTGTTGCATGTGCAGTGCTCCACAATATAGCCACAGACATGGGTGAAGAAACTTTTGAAAATAGTATGCAAGATGATACTGATGAAACTTATGATGTTAGTAATAGTTTACTAAGAGATAGTAGTCGAAATATTGTAAGAAATTCTGTTATTTACTATTTTTCGTCTCTGCTATAATTAAATTTGTTTGTGCCTTTTTAAATAAATAAAATTTGCAAAATATCCTTATCTTTGTTTTTATTTAACCATAATTTGAATGAATGAATAGAGTAAAGCTCGACTTTGAAAGAAACATTTTATTCACTTTTCTCCTAAACCTTTTTTCAACAATTCAATTTTAAGAAGAAGATGTTGTTTTTCTAATTCATACATAGTGTCCTTGTGTTCCAATTCCTTTTCTAAAATTTTTCTTTGTATAAATTTGAAGGGGACCTGCCTCCAAGAATGATCTAGGAGGGATGGCGACAGAGAAGTTTATGTCAAAACGAAGCTGAGTGGTGGTGTAGTTTATGTTACTAGGAAGGATGTCAGGTGAAACAGATTGTCCATTATAGCAGAAGTAGTATGGAGTGTTTCACACCTGCAAAGTCACGCTGTTCGTTTTACTTAGCTAAGTTACACATTAACCTGTGTTGTGTGCCGGGGCAAATAAACATTCCTTGGAATTTCAAGGCTGATGAACCTTAGGTAGATAAATGGTACCTTGCTAAGCAATAAACCCAGTTTGGCCAAAACGCTCAATTTCTTTCTACAGGTGGAACATTAACACTGTCTTATATGCAAGCATGCAACAAGGCTTGGCGTACACAAAGGATTTCAGCAGAAGCTGTTTTGACGAAAAAAAGGAGGAGACTATTCGCCACCTTCTCTGCACATGTCCTGTTCTCTCATAAAGACGCAAAACTTCATCTGGGAGTATCCTTCTACAATGATCCTAATGATCTTAGTAACACTAACATCAAGTCTTTCAAACTGCATTGTTAAAAATGAAACCCAGAACAATTGAAGAGAATTAAGTTTGAATTTTCGCTAGCTGTATCCATTTAAAACGCAACAATACAATTTTATGAGTTTAATCGGTTTAAGCTTCTAGAAAACACGAAACAAACAAAGCAAAACAAATGACATGTGATTCAAAACAAACTAACTGGCTGATACATTTTTCCACCATTTAGTTTATCGGAGACTTTGACGATGAAACAGAAAAAAATTATCAGCAACTTTTATCTGGTGGATAGGGTTATGTGTCGGCTAACTATCCGAAACTTTATCCGAAACATTTGAATGGTTATTATTTTGTTTTATAAACTTATGTATTTATAAGTTGTTATTCTTTTATTGATTGTTTAATTGTTTTTTACAGATCCATATACAATTCAATACGAACTGCCAACTGCCAGCGACTTGCAGAACTGTATGCACTTCGTCGGTTCAGGCAAAGCTCGTTAGGTGGCAGGTTACCTACTCCCAATATAAATTGTTTGCAGGGAAAGAGTCATGGTTAATGGTATCGGTGAGTTTGATCGATAGTTCACTGGAGTCCGCCAATTGCAGTGGACAATCTCATGTTTACATGTTCCTATTTTTTTTTACAGAAACATAGGTACGAGTACCTACGAGGGAGGAATTTGGAATATGGTAAGTGGAAGAACAGTTAATACGTATAACAAATCTGTGCATTGATCAACTGTGACGATTTGACATTTTTGATTTTGTTTTCTTCAAGGTCAATATATAGCTCTGTAACATTGCACTTTCTTAATGCAGAAATGCGAACTGGGGTTTAGATTCGTTTTGAGGGCAATATTGGCGAATTTGGAATTTTCGTAGGTTATATTTTTGGGGAGTTCTGGGAATTCATCAAGAAAATTAAATGTTGGTCTGTTTTTTTTTTCGTCGGGGTATGGGAAGCTAGACCCAAGTAATTATGACTTAACTTTTACTTTTACATATTTAATAAATTGTAATAAATAATGTATTATATTTCAATGGAATGAATAAAATCTAATCTAATCTAAAAATCTAAAATAAAACCTGTTTCATATTACCACAACACTGGGTGGTCCGCGGGGCATTGCTAACTAATTGTACTTTTGTGCACAAATCCAGAAATAAATAATATTTTTTTTTATTTTTTGTTCATTATGTTTTTATTTGGTTATTTAATTTACAAAAGGTGAAAAACTATAAATTTTATGTATTGATGAGCTGTGCTGTAGCGCATTGTTCATCTTAGCCCGGATTCCTACAGGGTATTTTCTTAATTTACGTAGAAGTTAGTAAAAAAAAATTGTAAAAACAAAAAATATTTTTATTTTTTTGAAACAACATTGAATTATTAGAAAGCACATGATTTTTTAATGTAGGTGTCATATTTTTGAAAATGACAAGGCCTCTTTTTACAGTACTTCTCAACTAATAATTTCAAAAAAGAGTTACAAACAAAAAATACAAAAATTCAAAACCTAAATTTTAAATAAAAATAAAATGCAATATATATCTTTGTAACATTGCACTTTCTTAATGCAGAAATGCGAACTGGGGTTTGGATTCGTTTTGAGGGCAATATGGGCGAATTTGGGATTTTCGTAGGTTATATTTTTGGGGAGTTCTGGGAATTCATCAAGAAACTGAAATGTTGGTAGGTGTGCATTTAAAAAAAAAAACAAAATAATAAACAAAAATAAAGTTTATTCATTATTATGCGATTTTTTACCGTAATTTATGCAGCCATTTTGCGAGCACTGAAGGCATATGGGACGCTAGCACACAATGGAAGTGTATGCCGTCTTGCTATATGTTTTGGATCAACGAATGTAGCATTATTTACGCTTAGTTCTATCAAGTCTTTCAGGTGGCTCAAAATTTTGATTTGTTGACTGGTTTTTCCCAAAATTCTATTTATGCACATTTTAAGTTCAGTGCTTAAGCATTCATCCATCCATTTTGCTACTAATTTTAAAAAATCCGTGCTCTGCTGATTTTTATTCCCACATAAAATATGTGCATTGGTTGCAGCAATGTCGATCATTCTAAAAAGTAGCTAATGCACCTGGCCAACGTCTTGTTCGACTGCAACTGATCTTTCAGCATTTTTTGTCTAATGTATCAACTTTCCCGTTATGACAATAATTACAAAAAGAAATTATTTCCGGCAAATCGTTCGTGGAGTCAATTTCAGCAGAGCGATGAATGGATGAAATCAACATTAAATTGTAATAGCCGCAGACTCACATGTGTATATATTGTGACAGATTGAGCTCGCTGTGCTCAGCAAAAAACAAATCCGAAACTGATCCAAGAAAAGGTACAAAGGAAGCTAGATAAAAATCGAATAGGTATCGCTTCGAAGCAGAATAAAAGTCAAAAATTTATTTTTTCATGTTTGTTTTATTTCTTGAAACAATACATAAATATTTACATAGGGTATACTTAGAACCATTTCTCGAACAAATTCTGCCTATGAAAAAAGGACAAGAAGCAAATAAATGTGCATGTTATCTTTAGTAAAGTAGTAGTAGTAAGTAGTAATTGTGATTTTATTTATTCATATTTAATTCTTACATATGTAATTCACAAAAATGTGCATTGGCAAATGCCGTCTTTAGTATAAGGTATGTATGCCACTTATTATACCCTATTTTAAGGGTATATTAATTTTGACGCATAGTTTGTAACATACCTTAATATTGCCCGTAGACCCCTAAAAGTTACTATATTTATGATCAGCATCGATAGTAATGTCGATCCAGCCATGTCCGTCCGTCCGTCCGTCGGCAAAAATTAGGCCTTTAAACTGGACCTAGAGAGCTGAAATTTTAACCATATATTCTCTAGGGTCCCGAAATAATCAAGTTTACGAATTTTTGAAATCCGCCCACAAACTCAAAAAAACAAAATTTTGGAAAAAATCGAATTTTGAGCTAGAAAGCTGAAATTTTCAAAATCCGCCCACTGACACGCCCACAAATAAATAAAATAATTTTTTTGAAAATCCAAAGTTTGAGCTAAGGAGCTGAAATTTATAATCTTTAGGGGCCCTTTATGCTCATGTGTTAATTTTTTTAAATCCGCCTACTGGCACGCCCACAATTAAATAAAACAATTTTATTGAAACACCCAAGTTTGAGCTAGGGAGCGTTTTTTTTTGATAAAATCCTTTAAATGTTGTATAACAAAATATGTGGAGCGTTCTTAACAATTCAACCATACTTAGACTTTTGTCACGCCCACTTATGAGGGATAGGAATAATTATAGGGTATCCAACAGTTCGCCCAAGCGGACTGTAGCCCGTCCCTATGTTTTTTAGCTTGAATTTGTGCTGGTAGCAAGAAATTACTCGAATTCCGGTCCACGATTGAAAGTTTCGCCTTCATGGGTTTCCATAATTTTGTGATTTCACAAAATTTAAAAAAAAGTTGATTTAGATTGAAATAATTAATTCAATTTTAGTTTACCTTGCAAAGAAAATTATATCTGCAGCTGCAGCCAGAGACAGTGTCAGTGACAGATGAACAAATCCGCCATTACAAGTAACTACTCTCGACTCTCGCTCTTCTTCAAATTGGCAACGTAGTTACAGTCAATTTACAAATGTGTGCGTGGAACGCCTTATAAATATATCGCGGATCCAAAAATGACGGGAAAAGTTGGGTCAGCGATTTTGCTTGAAGGGAGGTTCGTATCACTGAGCAAAATAAAGTATGCAATCTGTCACAATGCGTAAAATATAAATAAATGCGTACAGTCCGAAAACTTCTGGGTAACAACACTCACTTGTTTGGGTTCCGAGGCATTCGGACATTCCGGGAGTTGATAGGCTGATAAGCTCGGTAAGATTAAGCATGGAACCACATTATCTATTCCTCGTTACGTTTACCATACGCAACATGACAAGTTATGTTTAAGCTAGATCTAATAGAAGGAATAAACCTAATAGAAATAACGTATTACCACACCACAGAAACCGTAAGAGAGATCTTGACAGCCAATGGAACAATTTAGCAGAACACATTGATCACTGCGACAGCAAAAGCAATCTCAACTGAAGAACAAATTCACTGTTTCAGTCTTCAGATAGGTATCTTTAGTTATTCGGATATTCCCAATTGCTTGTATTTGGTGAGAAGTTGTCTCTCATGTTTACAATTTTGTTGTTTTAAACTGTAGGTATGCTGGGGCTGTGGTTTGCTGTTTTAAGCCACATCAGGTGTCTCTCATTTTTGACTGTTGTTTTTCTTATAGTTTTTTTACTAAAAGAGATTGATCTCCTTGAGCAGGCTGCACATTGGCTCCACATAAGGTGTTATCTGTCATCACTGGACACTGCCCCATAGGCAAATATGCAATAACCTTTGCAAATTCGCAAGATGTAAAGCAGCATGGAAGAAGAGTTGACTATGGACTAGACTTTTCACCTTCTTTGCACGTGCGTGTTCCGCACTCTCACAGAAAAAAATGTAATGTGAGAATTTGTATCTCCACGGCTCTAATGGCTGAAAACAGGCGCCAACTTTTTTCAAGCATTCATCACAATTCACCATGAAATATTCTCATAAATCATCCGACATTCACCCTCAATCAATACTATTCATCAACTACACCCTAAACAAGAAGTTCCTGTATTTGATTCCATATTTAAGTTAAAGCAGTCCAGATACCAAAATCCAATGTATCTGCCTAAAAAATTAAGAATAAGAATACAGCCACTCTCGTCTTCAATGTCCTAATAACGATAATTTCTAATTTAATGGGCTGGCATCATCTACTCCATCATTCGCTCTCATGCGCGCACGCCCGGCACATATGATGATCATCTTCATCATACGTAGCCGTCCGCGGCCAGGTGAAATAAAGACATCTATGACTGGCACGATGCAGTCTCAATTACCAGTTAAACATTACACACAGGATCCAGCAAAACACGAATCTGCCACAACACAGAGAGAGAAACTCACCAAACATCAGAATACGATCGGACCGTACCGCAAACCACATTATTGATAGCTCAAGATGTCCGGTCTTGTAAAATAATTATGATGATGCATACTTCAACCGCTGCCGCCGCCACCGCCACGGTCGCTGTGCATAGCTTCAACTGGATAATTGCAAAAGTCGTTTAGCATTCTGTTCGTCTCAGCAGCCGTCAGCGTCAGAGTTAGCATCAGCATCTGCCCGTTTTCTAGAGGGAATGCCAAAGTTTCTACATGACTTGAAAAAAATTAGAGTCTGAAGTCTCGTGCGTATCCAGAGATATGTCATATTTTATGGTCCATGATTTATGACAATATTGCGAACATCTTCGAAACATACACGTACACACATTGTAGCCTCGGAACCTGAAGACACTTAGGTACCCGCACTATGCGCGATTCACACGACCTAGCCCGAAAGTAAAGCTATTTGACGTGATGTTATTCATTTGTTGCAATTCCTTTCGCATACCAAAAATGGTCAAAGGAAATTGAGAATAAATGCTCGCATACAAATTTGTCCGGCTGCAAGTCCAACCCAAACTATGTTATGGTTCGGCCTACAGTTCCAGTCCGTCACACAACGAATAGAAATTTATTGACACATCGTCATCACTTTTGAACGGAAGGCACGGGAATGAATTGAAGCTGTATCTGTTCATATAGAGTTCCAGCACCCTCCCCCCCCCAACTGGAAAACCCGTCCCAAACCACTGAACGACAAACGATGCAGCTGATTTATCAATTTATTAATAATATTTCAACTTTCATTGAAAGGAATTCGAAATTGATGTTAAGCGTTCTGTCAATATTGCCAAAGTTGCATAACAAACAGTTTTATTGATAAGTTTTGTCGACAGCGGCGCGCCATGTTTTAGACATGTTCTAGACGGACGAAGAATACTGCAGTAACTACGGCAAAGTACACACAATGAAAGAACACAACAAATAACAATATCTAGGACATCGGCTACCGCAATTGCAGTGACAACATTGACGACTGATTGCGACATATTTTGCTGGCTGCTAATGGACGCAGTCCGTGGATAGATCTAGTTATTAGGTCTTAACTTCGGCTAGCGCCGGTGGTAATGGTATAATGGAACTCATTGCAGCACTAGTCAGTCAATGTTCGACTGGCCGGGATGCCTTGTTGTTGCGCATATTTTTCACATTGCATTATGACAAGTTTGTGACAAGTCAAGAACAAATTGATTGGATAAGTTTTTTGTTGCGGTGCAGTAGATCGGGGCATTAAGAGAGAATGGAATGGAGAATGGAACTCACATACAAGTGTTTTACGACGATGGTGCACCACATAAGAAACATACTCAAATTGAATAAAAGATGCTGGGTCGGACATGGCGCTTAGGTGATAATTGTGGCAAAATTCCATGGAGCAAAACGGCTGCATACAAATCGTTGAGAAGTAAGTCATTTGTATCCTGTCATGATTGCGTTGGTATTTTTATAGATATATGTGAACAGAATAATTATTGCTGATATTGTCAATGCAGAAAGCAATTTCAAATAAAATTAACAATCGCGACAGATCAGAGAGGCAAGCTTACTTCAGGAAACAAAGTTTATGTTTTATTGAAAACTACTAAAAAGAGATCAATATTTACTAACAATATTTTTTCTGAGACGTAGCTATGTGTTTTTCATGGAAGCTCTTGCCATTCTGTAATAGTAATTGTTGTAGAATATCAAGTAAAAATGCAGAAATGCAGATGGTGAAATAAAACTAAACAAGATACCATAAAATATGACAAATAAATACATAACAAAATAATTTTGAAGGTTTTGAATAACATTTTCCAATGTTTTTAAGACAACCTATAAAAACACATTAATTTTACAGTGTGAAAGTCTGATTAATGTCCATGGGTATCAATTGCCATGTATATATCACATATATTTATTTTTTAAGTTTCACAGAGCGTTACACATCTACAGTTGTCATCGTTTAACTGTCGTGGACTGCAGTTTCGGTTTGGTCGCTTCTACCTTTTAAATCTTATTGGGCCTGACTAATAATCAAAAAAGTTATTGCTTAAATGAAATCTTAACACCTTAAACAAATCGTTAAAAGAATTAGATGTAAAGGAGAGTACGGACTGAATGGATACAATTTAAAGTGCCATGGCCTTATGTCACTTTGAAGATATGTTCCATTTCTGATTACTCATACTGTTGACTAGACTTACAAAATAAAAACTTAAAATTATTAATATCAATCACAAAACTTGTAGTGTATAGTGCACTACTGGGTCGTAGAATTTGTTTCGAATCACATCTACTCATTAGCCGTTTTCTATACCTACTCGTAAATCAGGAATAATGAATTGTAGATACAATGTAGATTGTTTGTACATAATCAAAGCTGCGTAGGTATCTATATTTGATTGGTCTTAACTGCTTTAAAAATGCATTTTTAATAAAAAGAAATATTTTTTTCACCTTCAAATGCCCGTGGTGAATATCAGTGTTGAACTTTTTTTTTGATTTGTCATAATGGCTTTTGATATAAGTGGGTCTATTTAAAGCAAAAAGATTACAAAATTTTATGGAAAATTGAAAAGTATAAAAGTTTATTTTAAAAATCTGAATATGCTAAGTTGTTCGGGTGGCAATGGTGCATTAGTTGTGTATTCGCCTGATGACTGTAAGGTCGTGTGTTCAAATTCCGGCCAAGTTCAATACTTTTCGTCGAATGCATGAAAAACTAGATCTCCATAAGCAATTTAGACACCACCCGTGGAGAAAAACCTTACAACTGCACCCAAACACTTCTTTCCTATCTCTCTACTCTTTCTAATAGTAGTACCATCGAAAAGCATGCAATGAAATACAATATTGCCAGTTGCTGCTTGCTGTTAAAAAAAATACATGCGCTGAGTTCTTAGCACTATAAGGGTACTGTAAAATTACAGAAAACCCCCTTTAGCGTAAGCAAATTATAAAAAAACAAAAAAAAAATCTTCTCAAATCGGCTTAAATCTCAATCTTCTTTTAAATCACTTTGCCCGTTTATGAGATATCTTCGTGCTTCGAAAGTACCGTGGCTTAGGTCTTGTGTTAAAACTTGAGTACGTTTGCTCACCTTTACTAGAAGTATTAAAACTCCAACACATTTCTTAAATCTAGTTGTTTAGTTTCATAATTTTATTAAATTAAATTCTTCTAGCAGTAAGCTTAATAGCGTTGAAAAATTAAAGCTTGTATTAGTTGATAAGATATTGTGTCTTAAAATGCAAGCATGCAAATAAATAAAACTATAAAAATATAAAAAATAAATGTCGTTAAACATTTTTTTAGAAACTCTTATATCAGTTATCACTTCATAAACAAATCTTATCTCAAATATGAAATTACTCCACCGGTTTATGAGAGATAGCTAGACATTTTTCTATTGTGCCGTTATTCGAGCCTTTTGCGAAAATCTAAGTACAACATATCCTTACTTTTACTACAAGTATTGAAAATCCCAAAAATAATAAAAATCTAGAGCCGTTTCTTATGAAAATACTGCTTTTAAAAATTTTAGGAACTATAAGAAGAAATTATTATCTAAATAGATTCCGAAAAACTGAATATGTATGTAGATTTCTTCTAAATATTTTTTTACAAAATATTATATAAAATTTCTTTGAAACCACGTAATCCATTATGGCATCAAAATTGTGTTATGTTGGGAACAAGGGTCGAGCCACAGGGGCAACTTCGATACAGGTGAGGAGGACGCGGCATGCTTGTGGTTGCTCGGCTCAGCTCGTCGGACGGGGGTAGTTCTTGTCCCCTCGCCATATACCACCTGCTCAATAAACGTTTTGTCCATGCCAAAAAGGTGTAAAAAGAGAGAAAAAAAGGAAGGTAGCTACTCTACGTAGACCAGAAGGCGCACCCGAACTAATCTAGCTAACCTAAATTAAATCTAACCTAACCTAAAATTACAAGCTATGCCCTAAAATGTACCTAAGCTAACTTAAAACTACACTAAAACTATATTACCCTAACCGCAACTCACTTTCCCTAAATCTCTCTTTGGTACCGGGTTCGTTATATGCCCGAAACATGCCAGATGTTATTGGCAAGGGTTGGCCAGCCCACCCTTGTGTCTTTCGACACAACCTTAGCTATCACTCTGACCGATGTTGTGAGTGATAGCCCCTCGAGGAACCATCCAGTCACCATTCAGGTCAATAAGTACGTAGAGAAAAGTTCATATGTGGTCGCGTCATGTCGTCAAAGTTTGTATTGTCCTGTCATGTCATTGTGGACCTATAGAAGGACCACACACCAAATGCAAAACTCTAGCCGCGCATTGTTAAACGCACAAAAGAAAAACCAAAATTCAATGCCATCCGAGGCTATTTCAAATATTTAATTTATAAAAAAAAGACTTAAAACTGCAAAAAAAATTCAAAAAAAAACTTAATCTAAAATTCTGCACTTAAATCTTAAAAACTAAAATTCAAATATAAATAAAACTTAAAAGTACTCACGGTTTTACAGTCCCCCGTTGTCCTGGTACCAGCACGAGAAGAGACGGTGATTGGAGGAGGGTCAGTATGGTCTCTGAAACGCGCACTATCAGTTAAGGGCAGAATTCACAAATAAAGATGTATCCTAACCTTACTTAATCTCGAATAAAAAAACTAATGTAAAAATTAAACTAAAACTAAAACTATAATTAAAAAAAAAAAATCCAAAAAGCAAATAAAAGAAATAAAAATAAAAGTAAAACTTTAATCAAGTCAAGTGTCTAAAACTTTACGCCACTGCCTTTTAATGGGGGGTGTCAGCACTTCTTGGTGCGTGTGGTTTTGTTGCCACAAACCAGGGGGGGAGCAATTCGGCGCACTGCACTTTGTGTTTATTTTGTATTTGTCTTTTTGTACACTATCTGTTTCACTGTTCAATGTTGTCACTTTTGTATTCTTGTTATTTTATTAAAATTGTCTTTGTTCACTGTAGTGATTATTGTCGTTGATGTTTTATGTATTGGATGGTTGCCGCTCTGTGGCCGTACAACCTGAACCCGTTGAAGTGGTTTCGCTGGCCTCCACGGGAGATTGTCCCAGCACGGCACTTAGACGCTAAGGCCCAAGGTCAACAAAAAAAATGGCAGAGGTTTGAGCACCAGCCCAAAAGTGGTGGCCCAAATAAGACCCAAACCTTGAAAAATATGCTCTTAGTTAGCTTTTCATATTAATGTCGAAATTCCACCTACCTCTGCAGCGACTTTTCCGGTATAAAATGACCTTTCCGCCTTTCAAAACAGACCAGATAAGAGTTCGGCTTTATATCTACCATGAGAATTCCCGTGAATAAATTTATTTTCCATTTACCTTTTAAAATTTTAACTCACCCAAGATTTATTTCTCGCAGTGTATTGTTGTAAGCACAACAAAACTTGCACAAAAAAAAACCAATTAACTTCGAGGACATCGACCGCTTAGAAATAATAAAAGTCCGCAGTTGTGTTGTTGACCGTGAAAGTCTGTATGTATGTACATAGTATTTTATTCTTGTTAGCCCTCTCTTTGTTTTCTGAGTCACTTGTCCGTCTATTTCTGTTCTTTCTTTCTTTGTCCTCTGTCTATACCCTATATTCCTTCCTTTTTCCTTCTATCAATCCCTTTCTAATTTCCCTTTCTATTCAGCTAATCCTGGAAGGAGAAAGAAATAGTTCACCTTCCAGTCGTCAAGATTCGTTGTTTCGTTTTGTGTGGTCAACAAAATAAATACTCCTAGTTATAAAATACATAATCTAATCCTAATCACTAAAAAAATAAAATAATATAAAATAAAAACGTATACCTACACGATCAGCCATTACACAACACAAAACCGGGAATGGGTTGGAATCGGGCCTTCAGTTTCCAATTGGGGAAATTTTAAAGGAAAACATTTTATGATAGGAAAGGAAGAGATTGGAAGAAAGGAGAAAGCGCAGACAAACTTGTAACAAAAAAAAACACAAACTGTCAAAACATCGTGGTTGTCGGACGATTAAAGAGGATTGTAAGTACATTTATATCGTTTATTGTTTTTTTTTTTTTTTTTATTTTTTTTTTAAAAAAGGAGATCCAAATCCCAGAGCACTCAGACTCGGTAACGGTCCATTGTACTACCAGGCAGAAATCCTTCTTTTGGTGTAGAGGCATGTGAATGGGTGGCGTATGTTGTTGTTCCCCGTGGGGATTGAACCTGCACCGCACGAGCCACAAGCCAACACACTAAACTCTACACCGTCGCCACCCATCCAATTTATTCGTTTATTGTTAGTTCTGTCTATGATTGTAGAATTAATATTATGATTATTTGTAGGGAAAGGATCTAGGAATTGGACATGTGAGTTTCATCTATGCTTTACTCAGGTTTGGCTGCCGGAATACATATTTTTCGCTTTGTGTCTCGAGTGAAATTATTTGTTTACTTTCATTTGTCATTCATTGTATTTTGTTTTCAGGAGTTTGTATGGTGGGAGGCAGGAGATGGGACTAGGAAGGCAATGAGGGTCAATGAACGGCTCCGTAACAATTGATCAAAATCTTTTTAATCGTTTTTGAGAAAAGTGAAATTTCCAGAAATTCAAAACTGTTATAATATGAACCAGTTGAATGGTAGGTACCGGCATTTAAAATAACAGACTAAAAAAAATTAAAGCTGGATACACTTTTCTTCAACTGAATTGGTGGTGGTTTCTTTTGAATTTTTAACCATTTCAGATGTTTGGTACTATTGATAACCCTTCGCACTGTTGAAACGCTTGCAGTAACACCGGCTTTCTGCTTTATTTTTGCCGCAGAGTCGCAGCAATTGGAAGCACATCTTAAAATTGCTCTTCGATCAACCGCTGTTGTTGCCGTTTTTTGGCCTCCTTTCATGTTTTTTCCGTGCGAATCTTTGCTCCTTAAATAAGAATAGGCCACACTAGAACTTCGTAAAATTTTGTCAGCGATAGAAGGCCCGGTTGGTCCTTGGTCTTTTAGTAAATCGATTTGAGCCCTTTCAACACTATTTAGAGATTTTGATCTACCCATTTTTCTTTGAAATACAATTAATCAAACAAAATTCACTAAAAGTACTTCAACTGTTGATCTAATGTGTCAATCTCCACAGAAAACTCATAACCAGCGAAAATAATGACTTTGTGTCTATTCAGTTGACGCAAAATAAAACTGCATTTTTCCATATTGAATGCTTTGCAAGGGAACCAGGAAAAAAATAGCGGTACTTTTTGAAATATTCTTTCCGATTTATTTTGTCAACATCATTTGCAAACAGTTTGCATCATCAAATGTTATATTACGGACAAGGTTTTGAAAAAATGGACAACGTAGCTTAGAAAATGTTTGTGCTTATTCAGTTGAAGCGGAGTGTATAATCCTCCAATATATTATGAAGTTTTAGGTAAATCCATCCACCCACTGTGGTTTTAGACCGACAAATCGACAGACAGAAATGCGGGACACATGCTTTCCTCATATAGTCCTTATATCATAGGAGATCAGTTTGAATTCGAAATTTCAGAAAGTTTAAAATCGGGTTGTCAAAACCAATTGTGAATCAATGTCCCTTTTATTTATTTATACTCTTTCTTTTTGTATTTATTTTACTTCTATTTATTCCATCCTTAACTGAAAATACAAAATTGGTTTAATAATAGCAGAAATAAATAATAGTGTAACATAAAAGTTAGTATATGAAATGACACATGAATTAATATAACACAGTATGAATTATGGATGTGGGGTGAGAAAAAATTTGTAAATTATTATTGTTTCGATTTTGAAGGTTATATAAAGTGTTAAGGATTCAAATATGTTTAGCCTTCTTTATTATTTTAATTGTTATTATTTTGATCCAACAACTGTATTTTATATAATACCTACTCCACTACTGTATTATTTACAGAAGCCCCAACTTGGACAGACATTCAATTTATAATGAGTTTTATGGCCTGTTTGATTTCATTACAAGAATTGTGACCCTTCATCCTCGTTCTGAAATCGTTATTGCGGGCGATTTCAATATACACAATTCAAGCTGGCTTCGACATTCTGGTCAGACAACACCCGATGGAAGGTACGTCGAGATCTTTGCTGAGGTAAATAGCCTGACTCAGCTTGTAAATGAGCCGACACGAATATCGGACATTAGCACCAAACTGCCAACACATTGGACTTGTTTCTTACCTCTCACCCCGATAAATACGCTTTGAACGTATTATCGCCCCTAAGCAGTGGTGCCATATTAGCCATATTAATGTTAGATCTAGCATTATCCACGAAAGAATTGCATTCAGAAATCTGAAAACAAAGCCAAATGCTTTTTTAGCATTATTGTTTATTTTTTGGCGTTGCTAAATCCTTTGAACAAATTCCTATTTAACACCTTTTCGAAAAAAAAATATTTCCATTTTTTGCTAAATCAAAGCCGAAGGAGCTGTGAGTAGGATTAGCGACCAATGGCTGGAGTTGAAAACACACACAGCGGAGGTTCTTTATAATATGTACAAAGACGAAAAGCATTATGTATTTCATTTTTTCAAAAACTATCTTGTGGGACATTCAAAAGATCAACTTAATAATGCAGTC
This sequence comes from Portevinia maculata, assembly GCA_949715645.1. Classification (NCBI taxonomy): domain Eukaryota; kingdom Metazoa; phylum Arthropoda; class Insecta; order Diptera; family Syrphidae; genus Portevinia; species Portevinia maculata. The sequence goes on from OX454527.1 coordinate 182,178,936, forward strand.
TAAGTCTGCCGATCCGACTAAAGTTCTGAAAGATATTATTTTTCTGGTTAAGTCCTTTACCAAAAAAATATGTGTTAGCGAAGACTACGTTGATTTGTTAACATGCGACTTAGAGGAATTTGGTATCTTAAAACCTTATCTTGGCTACGAATTTGAATCAGAAATGGTCAAAATGAAAAATGATGCCAAGATATCGAAAGCGGAAGATGTCGAGATACGGCAATCCTGCTTAACTTTTCTAAAATCGCTGATCTTACAATTGAAGCACCCAGATCAAGAACCGGATAACTCCACTTTTTAACATTTGGAGAAAAATCAAAAAAATTGTTTTAAAAATTAAAAAAAACGAATTTTCACAAATAGTATTTATTTTCACAAAAAGAATCTAAAATTAAATTCATACATAGATAAAAACTAAAAAACATAACAATATTTCATATAAAAAAACAAAAAACAAAATTTGGAGTTGTCCGTTTTTTGCACCGTATTTGATGAAATTCAATAAGAAGCCTGCATATTATCATCTTCATAGTCGGAGATTTCACCAACAGGATCTTGCTGTGCCTCCAAACTTTCATAAAAATGTATATCAGCAGGAGGAACATATTTCTTGGCCAATAACATTACATCCTCGTACTTTTTTGGGTTGAGGGGAAGGCTGCGCGTGTACATTGTTTGGAGTGTAAATAATGGATTGCCTTGAACGCTGGCCTTTGTTTCGGCTTCGAAGTTTGTTAGTGGCCCATGATGACTGATTGAAGCTGACAAAGTAGTAATATCACCTTCTTTAGCATAAACAAATCTTCGATATTTGGATATAGTCCATTTTATTTTATTTTTGTTGGTGATTGTTTTTTTGAAAAATGGACATAGGCTTGTTTTAAAATCGAATATGTTACTTTTGGTCACGGGTATTACGTTGAATCTTTTTGAGCACTTTGCCACCAAGTTTTGCCAATCTTTCGGCAAATATAGACGTTCAACTCTTCTCTTTTGTTTTTCGATTACACCAAAAGAGCGGTCGCATGGCAAAAAACTATGTCCCGGTTCTGGTAAATGATGCTCAATAACACCAATATTTCTGAACTTAACAAGCGCATATAAGTATTGGACGAGAGTATGGTTCTTATTTTGAGCGCCGCAATTATCGGAAAATAAATATAATTTAGTAACACTTACACTCAAAAAGTTGTCAATAAAATGGTGTAAAAAGCTGATGACTTCGTTTGGACCTTTTTTGCTGATTGTTTCATCGTACATGAACATGTGGCTTTTTTTATTACTGCATTGGTAAATGCAAAAATTGAAAAACCACAGCTGTCTTTTATAAAAAACATCACCAGATGGTATAAGTGGAAGTGGCAAATTTTGCTGCAAGTCAAAAGTTAAAACTTCGACTGTGCTATCTATTATGCATAAAGCACTTTTTTCACGTAGGTCGTCATAAAAAGCTTTAGCTTTCCTTTCGTGTAGACTTTTTGCTAGTTTAAGAGAGCTTCGTTCTTCTTCTGACTCAGCTGCAGCGATTTTTTTTACGTGGGTGTCACACGTCTGACAAGTATCGGATCTAGGTGAACCAAAGGAAAGCTTGAAATTTTTAGCAAAATATTCCCTATAGAAATCGTATGTTACTTTGGGTTTTGGCTTTGGGTTCATATCTTGTTCATTTAGCGAAGCAAAAACTTCAGGCTCATGCTTTTGCAAATACAGATCGTGCATGATCTTCACATTTAGCTCAGAGGCTAGGTATCTCGATTCCTTAGATTGGCTGTAGTGAGAGGAGCGTTTAGGGAAGCTTTTAATGTGGTTATCAATGTTTTGAATGATTTCATCCGGAATTTTGTTTGCCCTATTCGAGTGCCGACCTCTCAAGTCAGACGGTGCTGTTATATTGTTGAGTAAAAAGTCTGAGAGTCTTTCTATCCTGCTTTTATGCACACCATGAATAGAACAAAATGCGCTTTTGCAAACTTCGATTTCTTTTTGGAGCCCTCGTATAAAATATTTGTTTTGAAATTTTCTCACCTCATTTCCACTTGCAGAGCGACGTCTTTGGACAGGATTTTGACGTACTAAACCGCACAAATAAGCGTCTTGTTTTTCTTTGTTTCCTAAGTCATAAAACTCCTTAAAGACAGTTGCAAATAAATCGCTGTTTCTGGCATCAAAACATTTCTTCTTACACCTGCAGGGCTGACCCATTTGTTTTGCTTGCACAGTACTTCCATTGCTGTTCTTATACTTTTTGCCTTCCGCTCTCCTCCTTTTCGATTTGACCTTTTTCCACATTTTCTTGTTTTGTACACATTTTTTTCCTAAATAAAAGTTTAACCCTTATACGTTTGAAAAAGAAAATAATATCTTATGATGATTTACCCTTTTGAACAGGTAATCTTTCTTCGCTTGATGTGGATTCATCTTCAGAATCATTCACATACTCTGAACCCGACACTGAAAAATCGAATTCACTCATTTCACTTTTTTAACTAATAATATGTGTTAAACGATATATAAACTGTAGGACAACGACACCGACTAAAGTTCAACTGCACAATTTAAAATTTAAACCGCAAGCAAAATATGCATGGCCTCCTATCATCTTAAAAAACGTTTAATTTATTTGAAAAAGCTTATTTAGTGCGGAACAAAAACAAGACAACTCCAGGAGTTGTCTTATTTTTCTTCCGTTTTGAAGTCGAAGATAACTATAAAACGCTTCTCTTGTACCTTAAAATCAAAATATTTGCCTTTTTATTACACCAAATTACGCGGGATTTTTTTTTTAAATATCTGCAGCAAAAAACGGTTTTTGAAAAAAAAGTGGAGTTATCCGGTTCTTGATCTGGGTGCTTCAATTGCGACAGCGTCTTCCAAGGAATATAGTAATTTTAGAAAAAATATCAATTTTTTCAGTAGAAAACTGTTTGAACCATGTCAATAAAAACATTGGTGATTTTTTAAAATTATTTGGATTAAGTACTCAAGCAATAACTGTGATTGAAAGTCAGTGGCAAAATTTGAGCCTTCAGGCATGGGACGGCAAACAAACCACCAGTGCATTTTGGATTACAGTGCTTAATTTCCAAGATTCTGCTGGAAAAAATACATTTAATGAACTTGCTCGTTTTGTGATTGGCTTACTTTCACTGCCAATTTCGAACGCGGAAGTCGAACGTCTATTTAGTCTTACGAACAACATCAAGACAAAAGTACGCAACAAGATCGGGATCAGTCTACTAAACAGTATCATTCATATTACAGAAGGTCTGAAGCTGGATGGAAAGTGTTGCTTTCCTTGTGAAATACCCCCAAATATAGTAGATGAAGTTCGCAGCTCAGCCAAAAATGAAAGAACAAATGGCGAAGAAGAGTTTTACGACGAGATATGGCTTGAACCACTTCGAGAATAGCGAAGTCAAACACTAAACTGTTTTACCAAACTCAAAAATTACTAGTCTTTCAACTTAATGCCACAAAAGTCGAACTGAATTTTTATGTTGTTTTAGTTTATTAGAAATTAATATTTATTTTTTGTACCTAATAAAGCCCAGGGCCCTCATCACGTAACTTTGCGGACGATTGTCGTTCATCCGATTGCACTGAACGCTATCGTCAATAGTTTGATTCACGAAACACAATCGTTCTCGTGTCGTCCATCGCTCTCGTTTGGCTACAGTTTGGGAAACACTGAAAACAACATCTAATTGTGAGAAACGTCAGAAACGAAGAAAACTGACTGCTGAGATTTGTTTATAGCTGCTGTTTTTTTTTTGTCAAAAATATTTATTAATATTCTATTCTTTAATATCCCTTGTTAGCCAACTAGTACGAATGTTCTCGGGGTGGCAAATTTGTTTCATGTCCGAAACTTTTTTAATGCCTTCGCTTACTCACTGAAGACATCATCGGATACATATATTTGTTGAAATAGAGTTTCTTATTTATAATAAATTACATTAATAACAATCTGCAGCATATAAAGATAAGATATAAAGAAGATTGCTTACTTTAAAAACAATGAAAGTGCTTTAATGGTGTACAAAATATGTAAGGCGATACCGCATTAGCTATCGCGCATATGCTATCGTCTGGACGACAGTGTTTTGACGTTTTGTGAGTTATGTGAAGTAAATATTGAATCGTCGTAACGATATCATCAGACGCGAGTGTTACGTGAAGCATTGCTATCGAAGTCAATGTCGAAAACGAGATCGTCAGCCTTACGTGATGAGGGCCCAGGTTTATTTTTTCATTGGTTTCATGTTTTTTTTTTTGTATAAAATCTAGTATTCTGTTTTTTGACCTTCCATAAGATTTAGCATTGGAAATTTTTAAATCTAGCATTGTGAAATTTAGAATTCTGGCAACACTGCCCCTGAATTCGTCAGACCATTGTATCATATCAGCAAATTTCTCGTACTCCAACCACATAGTTAAAGAACAAACTCCTAAAAGAACCGTATGGCAATACGAGAAAGCCAATTGGGAAAAACTGAACGGTTTCTTTAAGAGTTTTAACTGGTCGCTGTGCTTCCTCGACAGCGACGTGGATGCTGCTGCTGATATGGTCACAAACATAATTCACCTGGGCATGAAGTCTTTTATCCCCAACAGGATTAAAAGTATCAAACCCAAGGTTAACGGGTGGTGTGACTCGAGCTGCAAAGAGGTAATCAGTTTGAAAGAGGTAAGCTTTCGGCTATTCAAAGTCAAATCATCTCAGGAAAGCCGTAAAAAGTTTACACGATCCAGAAATGACTGAAATGCCTTCATTAATCGTGTCAAATCCTATGACCAAAAGTTGAGGCAAAAAATACTACAAAGTCCCACTGGTAGTAAAAACGTTTGGTCATTTGTTAAAAACATCAAGAATTTGGCCTCATCATCTATCCTGACACTCATTTACAATGACATTCCAGATGTCAGCTCTATAGATAAGGCCAATCTGCTTGCTGCTCACTTTGCAGTCAGCTCAACGCTCCCAGATTGTGCTTTGTCTCCCCCTGTACTCGAGCGTGTAGAATACTCCATGGGACCAATCCACTTCCGCACTCGTACAGTGGCTAGAGTACTTCAAGATCTTGATGTTCACAAATCCGCTGCTCCAGATTTTATTTCCCCTATCGTTCTGAAGAGGTGTTCCTCCTCGCTGGCAAAACCATTGCGTAAGCTTTTCCATCTGTCCTATTCTTCAGGACTCCTCCCGGGAAGATGGAAAACAGCATTTGTCCAGCCTGTACCAAAAAAAGGCGAATCTCCTCCTACCGATCAATAGCACATACGTCCCTTCTTTCATATGTCTTTCATACCCTCAGCTTCTCGTATTCGTTTCTTGGGTCACGCCCCTCATCTTCGGGTGTACAATTGGAACGGCAACGAATGTTAAGCTCAGTAAATTCCGATCTTAACAGCATAACTGGCAATTGAAACGGGTAGTGATGCGATTACATGAGAACACAAGCGTTCTCACTCTAACCTTTTACTATCAACTCCTACTCTGAGATGGGGTAACTAACCCCTGTGGGCGGTCGTTGGTGGCGGCAGACGAGAAAAGGAGGGAAGGAGAGTGTCTTCTCACTTAGCCACTTCCTCTTGTTCAGGCGGCAGCGGATGAATTCTCTAGATAGAATCAACGGTGGCATCTACAGTTCCAGTCAGGTCGAACTGCTGAGTGTAATCCCTATATGAGCTGCTTCGACATATTTGGATACCAGGTCTATAGGGATCTTCAATGAGCCCTTAATGGGTAAACGGCAGCGCTCATATCCCAGAATGGGTTACTGACATCGGATTATCCGGCCCGCTGTCCTAGGGTCAAAACAAGGGCCTGGCCCTCCTGGGGGTTGTGCCGTCGGGGTATCTTCCCGACCATGGAAACAAAAAATTAGTTATGAGAGAGACGCAACCAGCCTCGGAAAATGGAACTCCTCAAATGGCAACCAGACCCGGAACGTCAATGGACTACGAAATGAGAGTATGTACCTGGAATGTACGAACACTCTACACCCCAGGTGCTACTCAAAAACTTGAGTCTGTCCTCACGCGGTACAAGGCAGATATTTTCGCGATCCAGGAGATACGATGGATAGGATCAGGTATGATGAAAAGAACAAATTGCGACAATTATTACAGCTGCCATAAAAGATTGCATGTATTAGGATGCGGATTCGTCGTGGGAAATCGGCTTAGGACAAAAGTTATTGACTTCAAGCCGATAAGTGATCGCCTGGCTATGATCCGCATCAAAGCTACCTTTCAAAACATAAGCCTAATATGTGCACAGGCCCCTACCGACGAGGCTGAAGATCCCATCAAGGAGGAGTTTTATGACCTCCTGGATGGAGCCTACGGAGCCTGTCCGGAGTATGATGTAAAAGTTGTACTCGGGGACTTCAATGCTAAAGTCGGAAAGAAAAAAATCTTTGGCGGGTTAGTTGGTAAGCACAGAATCCACGAAACGACAACAGACAACGGCTACCGACTAATCGATTTTGCACCAGCCCGTAATACGGTGATAAGTAGCACTAGGTTTCCAAGGCTAAGGATCCACACAGCAACCTGGCGCTCTCCAGACGGTCGAACGGCCAACCAAATCGGCCATGTGCTAATCGATGCGAGGCACGCATCCAACATCCTCGACGTGCACACATTCCGAGGGGCAAACGTCGACTCTGACCATTTTCTTGTTGCGGCTAAATTCAGAGCTCGACTGTCCAACGAGAAGAAGCTGCGAACCGCCCAAAAGAAGAAATTCGACGTTGGACGCCTTAGCACACCTGGAGTAGTCAGAGCCTGAGTATGAAACTCCCCACTGTGCATTCACCTACCACAGACGCCAACAATCAGTGGTGCCAGTATTGTGACATCATCAAGGAGGTAGACCACTGTAGGGTACCAGCCACCCCAGAGAATGGTATGATGATGAATGCGTGTGGTATGATGATGAATGCGTGTACAGGAAAAAGGTGACAGAAGATTCACACAAGAAAACGCTGCAGCGCAAAACAAGGGCAGCGAGGGAGGAGTATTGAACTAGGAGAAGGGAGGAGAAAAAGATGCTGCGTAGAAAGAAGAGGGCCTACGCAGTATCCCAACTCAAGGAGATCGAAGAGTCTCATCGTAACAACATCCGAAGGTTCTATAAGAAAGCAAAGCAACTGGCTGCTGGCTTCAAAACCGGAATGCAGGCTCTTCGAGACAGCGAAGGAAACCTAGTCACCGAAGCGCAGGAAATAGTAGATGTGTTTAAGCAGCATTTCCAGCAGCTGCTTAATGGGCATCATGTAGAGAGAGTGATAGGGCAAGAAGAAAGCCCACGTCCAGTCAATAAAGAACCAGTTCCACCACCCAGTATAGAAGAAGTTGGCTTAGCTATAAAAAAGCTTAAGAACAACAAAGCCGCAGGCTCTGATGGCTTACTAGCGGAGCTCTTCAAATACGGTGGTGATGTTTTGGTAGGGCGCATGCACCAAATCATCAGCCAAGTATGGGTGGAAGAAAACATGCCCGATGACTGGGCTATCAGCTCCATATGCCCCATCTACAAAAAAGGCGATCCTATGTCTTGCAAGAACTAACGAGGCATATCCCTGCTTAATGTCGCATATAAGATCCTATCCAACGTACTGTGTGAATGTCTTAAACCGTTTTGAAACACACTTATCGGTACGTACCAGTGTGGCTTCCGGCCAGACAGTTCGACTATAGACCAAATTTTCACACTAAGGCAAATCCTGGAAAAGACCAACGAATTTCAAGTCGAGACACGCCACCTATTCATCGACTTCAAAGCCGCGTATGATAGTATACATCGTCAGGAGCTCTATATGGCGATGGCCGAATTCGGAATCCCGGCAAAATTGATTCAGATGTGTCGCGTGACTCTGGAAAACACGCGGTGCAACTTGCAGTTTGGAAATAGTTCTTCCGAACTATTTCAAACATGCACCGGATTACCGCAAGGGGACGCGCTATCATGCGATTTCTTCAATCTCGAAGCTTTCACGGCGATTGAAGAACAGGCGAAATCTGTTGGCCTTGTAGTAAATGAGGACAAGACTAAATACATGCTATCACCAAACAAACAAACATCTGTCCGCCGCCTAGGACAACACATCACAATTGATAGCAACAATTTCGAGGTAGTTAAGGAGTTCATCTACTTCGGAGTAAACATGAACTCCACGAATGACACCTTAGTGGAGATCCGGCGAAGAATTACCCTAGGAAACCGCTGCTACTTCGGTTTGGCAAAACAACTGGTTTCAAAACTCTATGAGCTGTTAAGTAAGTAAATAACAGCATAACTCAGTATGGTTAAACCAATAGAGTGGAATTTAATGCTTCCAAAACACAATGCTGTTTCCTGTCATTAAAACAAAACGCACACACACTGCCATTATCTATGAAGTGCACTTGCATCGCTGAAACCGAAAGACTTTCCATTCTCGGTACGGTATGTGTGTTAATGACAACCTTTGTTGGAATGACCACATATAAAGAATGCCGCGAAATGTCTATCCTTCCTTAAGCGTTGTAAGAAATATTTCACCCCTTCTGATCTGGCTACAATTTATAAGGCGTTTATTCGCCCGAAACTCGAGTACAACGCTAATATCTGGTCCGGTGCACCAATAATTTATTTGGAGCTACTTGACAGGATCCAACAACGCGCGATAAAACTCATTGGCGACCGAGACATCGCGAGATCGATTGACTCTCTTAGTCATCGTCGTAATGTCTCCTGCCTTTCGTTATTTTATCGTTATTTCCACCATAAGTGCTCAAACGAAATAGCCAGTTGCATTCCTCCCCTTGAACATTTCAACCGCAATACCCATCATGCAAGGAATGCTCATCAGTTCACCCTCAAGCCTGTGTTCGGACGTACGGTGAAGTTCAAAGAATCTTTCCTCTGCCGTACAACACGAATGTGGAACACTCTTCCACGCATTTCCTTCACATTGTAACCTACAAACATTCAAAACTAACGTGCATCGGCATCTCTCCTTTTCTTTTTCTTCTTACCCTAATTAACGCCCGCGCTGTGTAGTTAATTCATTATAAGGGTCCCGACCCCATTAGTGCGTGTTTATTATAAAAAAAAAATACCTACTACATTAATTCGAATCAGACACTGTACATTTGTTTTGTTTCATATAAATTCCTCTCTTTGTTATCCGCTTTGTGTTTATATTCGCCTAATCGTCTGTGGTTTGCAGTTTTGTAAGTTCTCTAACAGCAAGACCTAGTCGGCTTGTTTTTTCTTACTTTACTTTTATTTGAGTCGTTGAGCTGTTCGGACGTAAACAATACACACAACCTTTTGATAACACTATCGTACTAACACATTACATAACAAATTTATAAATTACATTGTTAGTTTATAAAACATTATATTAGTTTCAAATACATTTCTTTCACTTCATAAGCATTAAATATAAGACACACATAACAACAAAACAACAACATAAAAACATCAAAAACAAAAATATTTTTGTGTTAACAGCAAAAGAAGGAAATACATCTGATGTAAATAAATATAACAATTAAAATAATGAGATACATAAATACAACTCTAAACATAGGTTTGTGCTATGTGCTGACAATTAAGATAAACTTTTAAATACAGATTCATTACTAGCGTAGTCATTCGTGAATAATCAGTTCTTAACATTTCTAAAATATAATGAAGGTTAGGTTAAACAAGAGTATGTAGTTCGCATATAGCACTGGGCACCAGAAGGGCCCATCGCACTCCCTAGGGAACCGATTGAAACCAAAACTTCAAAAGGAGAAAAACTTAAACCCTTTCCGTAACAAAACATCTAATCTTCCTGCAGAATTTTACCAGCTTCCTTTGGTCTGTGCCGCTCGGTGCAGGGAAATAAGTTCACGGGCAATAACTTCACATGGGCAATAACTTCACCTCGAGTGGGCAATAACTTCACTTTTTTTTTGTGAAGTTATTGCCCACTCATGGTGAGCAATAACTTCACCGTAAATGTTGTGAAGTTATTTCCCACCTATAATTTGAATTTGTCTATTATAAATAAAGACCCTTGCACCCACTCCAAATCAAACAGTAACCCCATGCAGGGGGGTTGCAGGGGGGCAGCCCAGTCATGGTGAGCAATTACTTCACCGTAAATTTTGTGAAGTTATTTCCCACCTATAATTTGAATTTGTCTATTATAACTAAAGACCCTTGCACCCACTCCAAATCAAACAATGTCCCCATGCAGGGGGGTTGCAGGGGGGCAGCATGCCCCCGCCCCCCATATGCATTGTACTGTTTATGGGATTAGTTGCGAAACGATTCCATAAACAGTTCAATACCTATGGGGGGCATGCTGCCCCCCTGCAACCCCCCTGCTTGGGGTCACAATGGCGGGTTTCAAGCCCCATGTGTTGCCTTGTTCTTTTACAAATAAAGAGGGAGTTATACGCTTTCTTAATTCTTTCTCTTATGTTGAGATTCCAATTTAATTTTATATCAAGGATTACACCCAGATACTTCGCACTGTTCGTAAGGGGCAGTTCCACTCCGTCAATTTTCTGGAGATAGAAGTGTGGTATTTTGTGTCTTCTCGTAAACCGGACTAACTCCGTTTTCGTCGCCCGCATACCCAATTGACTTAAATTCCTTTAAGACGTTTTCAATGAACAGACCCCCTGTGGGTTCCTCTGGTTAAAGACATTCTGGTGGAGCTCTGACCAAGGGAGCGGTTTATGTTCCAGTTGGCAAGCATGTTGCATGCCCTGATTCTAATGCCCTGTTTAATGTTAGCGTTTATTAAATCGCTTTTTATTGCTCTACACTCTACGTTATTGAAGGCCTCTTCTAAATGGAGAAAAGAGGCCCGAGCAAATTCGAGCAGTTTCTACTGATTTACCTACCCTTTCAATATGCATGCTGTGACTCGCATAAAAAACCATGACTACATTTATTTCTAATGTGAGCTTCCGCTAGACGCTTAAGGGTTTTGAGCGTAACAGACGACAGTCTGATTGGCCTGAAGTCTTTCGCCGTCTTGTGACCCTGTTTGCCGGCTTTGGCTATAAAAACCACCTGGACTTCCCTCCAAGCTATTGCAATATACTCTGTTCTTAGACTAAGTATCAGAACTTCGAAAATCTTTTGTTTTGCTTACTCTGGTGCTTTCAACAAATATTTGCATGTAGCTATTGGTATTGTTGCGCTGGCATCCAAGAGAGCTGACTGCGAAACTATTCTGCCATCTTCCTAAGAGATGAGCGGCAATCTAAGGCTACGATGGAATTTGAAGAGACTGAGTCCTCGGACTGAGCGTCTTGACTATCCGTAGGTGGGAAATAACTTCACATAAAAAAAAGTGAAATTAGTTCCCACTCATGGTGAAGTTATTGCCCACCTGAAGTTTTTGCCTGTGAATTCATTTCTATACATCCAAAATTACATTTCGATACCAAAAAAAAAACACTTCTTTGAAACCAATCAACCTTTAAACGCCTTTAACTCATAAAGTCTCTATGCATTATACAACGTTGTTTAAGTTTGATGTATTCCATACCTTTATACATCCATTACAATACGATTTTGAATAAGGCTAACGATGTATATACATAATCTATGTAAATATTATGTATTTGAAATCTCTTGCAATGAAAAGATAGTTTGCACCTCAATTATTTTGACTCACAAGAACTCCTAAAATATTTCGAACGCAAATTTAGGAAAAAATTACGGAAACATTCAACATTTTGTTTCATCTCCATGATTTCCACCTAATCATATGGATCTTGTTATCCACTCATACCCACTAGTCGTATTCTGAAAGGTGCCATCACTTGGCAATGCCCAATAGGCAATCAACCAATAAATCTTTGCGTATATTCAAACTATATTTTGTAGAACCTACCCGTCCGAGAAGAAGGGAAGCCTATTCATCACCTTCTCTGCATGAGCCCCGCTCTCCGAAAAGATAAAAAGAAATCTGGTGCACCATGAGTTCTAAATGAGTTATTTATAACTGAAAAGCAAATGTTATTGCTCCTACCTTTTAGAGCAATCACCTAGCTTCATAGAATCTCAGTGACAGTACTGAAAGTAAGATTGATGACTTTTTTTTTAAAAATAAAACAAAAAAAAAAAAAAAAAAAAAAAAAAGGTTGATGACTTGAAAATCTACCCAGATTATCAGTTTGGTTTTAGATCTGGTAATTCAATATCACACCAAATCGCAGGAATTAAACATTCAACAGTCCAAAAACTTAGCGAAAGGAACTTAACAGAAATGGTCCTGTTGGTCGTTGGACATTAAAAAAGCATTCGATACAGTCAGTCATAATGCTCTTATTTTCAAACTTGCCAAGTTCAACTTTCATATCCAAAACATTAAACTTGTTGAAAGCTTTCATGAAAGCAGAAAATTTGTAGTTCATTTGGGAAACACAAAGTCCTCATTGTTATAAGCCCAATTTTATTCAACACTTATCTGTATTTTCCTGCTCTCAATCCAAACGTTAGTCTAGGAATGTTTGCTGACGGACTGCGTTATTTGAAGAAGTCTTCACCAGCGGAGCTACTAGCTATCCGTAAGGCTGTTGCCAGATCAAACTACATTCAAACATAACGCCGAGGCAAAAGATCGCTATACTGATCGACAGCTAGGCCTCTATTGAAGCAATCGCGTCAGTCACTATATCCTCTACGAAAGTACTTAAATACCTGAATGAGCTAGCTTTGCTAGATCCGACGAACTGGCACAGTTCCGCACTCCACTAGCGAAACCGGTCCATGTTCCGCTCGGAGCACTAAAGGAAAACATCTCCTCAGAATACCTCACGAAAGCCAACCTTAGATGGAGTAGACTGACAATGACAACATGCGTCATATCCAGAAAGATGTGGCTAAACCTCAACAATGCAAAAGCAATCGACCTCCTATGTAGAACCCCAAGACTACTAGTATAAGAAAACCCAATTTCGATACACTTGAGGAAATGGAGTAAGCTCAACATGTATTTCTGGTGTTTCCGATAAGTTTTAAATATTCCGGACTGGAAATTTGTTTATGTAAGACGAGCCTCAAATCAGACCAACTATTTCAACGTATCTTTACAAGACTTGCTGATACATATTTGGAAATTACAACAACGCTACATTTCAACTGATACATATTTGGAAATTACAACAACGATACATTTCACGCCACAGTTCCCATGCGCCATAAATATTTAGTTTATATAAACTTAAATACCTAACTTATTAACTCAATAACTTAATTCTTTGGAAGTAATTCGTATAAATGAATCCAAAATATACATCTACTTCATCTGAATACACTAACCCAGTTTGCACTAATATAAACTTTATTTTGTCTGCAAAAGGTTAATTAAGTCAGCAGATCGATTCTATACGTGCATATGACCCTGATCTAAATCGTGATCCAAATACACGACGACATTTTTCCATTGATTTGGTTTTTTTGCTTCAGTCGATATGAATGGAAATCCACTCGGATTGGGGCTCTTCTCAGTTATATTGCATTTTATTTGGCTCGTGGTGTTAGCAGTAGTTTATATATTATGTACCTACCTAAGTTTGATAAAACAAAAATGATCATCTAAGTTTTCTGTATAAAGATGTAGAAAATTGGCATAATATCACATAATTACGGATGTTGTTTTGAAACCAAAACGGAATTCATCCATCTTTAATGGAGAACATGATACTATACATGCACCTATTCAAAGTGTTAAACAAATTCACTCTTTTGAAAATCGTTTCTTCATGATACAAATTGACCCCAGTGCATGCATCCAAGGCCTCACATCTAAATATTTAGAGACTACGATGTTTATCCCTGCTCGCAAAACCGTTTTCTCACAATCGGCGTGAAAATTCACCTCTTGCTACTGGTGCGCTGAACGTGTACCCTGATTTCAATCCTATTCGAAGAGCCACTACTCCTTATCTATTTACTACCCGCCACTTATTCAATATTCCAATGCGCGCTACCATCATGCATAATAATGCCGGCAGCAGCTGAATACCTTCTTCGGCTGTCTTAATTCTTGGATACCGGAATATACTTTCCAAGCGAGGATGAAGAAGGGAGTTGGTAATGTAGTAATGTCCTCAACGTATTCTATGCCCGTTATCGCGAATTTTGTTGGTACTGGCAGGCAAGGAGGTGGAAATGCGCTCCTTGAAAGAGGACAGCAGACAAAAAAAAAACAATCCAAGAACAATGCTCAGGGAGGAATTTTTTCGTCTGGCTTACTATGCTATGCAGGCTTCCAAAGCAGACTGCTTGTTGTTTTTGTATGTAGGCCACGAGTAGCAGGAGAACTCCTGCAATAAAACAAAAAAAAGATAAAAATTCGGTCACGATCAGGTGAGGAAATACGATCGAGCAAATAAGTGGAGCTTGACTCTCTCATGGATTTCACAGATTCTGAGCTTAAGCAAAGCTATAGACAGGGCACAACAGCAGCAATGTGCATTTGTATCAACATCACAATGGTGTTTGCTGGCATCCGATGGTGGTGATGATGTTCGATAGGATATTGAGGGTATAACCTCTGAACAGAGCGGGCTCATATAGATTGTATCGAAAAGTTATTAAGTGTGACAAAATGTTTACTGCGCTTCAAGGTATTTCCCATCGATCGATCGATATGCGGTTATGTGCCGAAGATTCTAGGTATTTCTCTTTCAAATGGAGTGAATGAATTTTTACCGCGAGAGAAAGTCACGAGCGGGGATGCGATTGCTTTTCTTTAAATATTTTTTAGACTAATCCTTGTAACTTCACTATTATATTATTGGAACAGAATCAACTATCTATGTATGGCTGGTTAGTATTTGAGCAAACAATTGTGATTAGTATTTCACTCTACCATACTTTGTGTAAAATATTTACCTTCAATTCGTTTAAATGCGTGATAAATAAAAAGGCTCGAGTTCATTTTCCAAAGAAATGATAGATCACTTTTATAGCAAGTCACATGGGCATTCTAACATAGGTAGGACACTTGCGGCTCTCACGCTCAACTAATTTTATTACATGAGGTGTCAAAGAAATATAATTTTCTGAAGCATAAAACTGCATTTTTATACTCTACAATAAGGGTATAATAACTTTGACGCATAACATGTATTTGGGTAAGCAAGTGTGTTTTTTATTTTACTCTATCATACTTTGTGTAAAGAATTTTTTTCTAAATCCTGTGCAATGATAAGATTCGAGTTTATTTTCCAAAGAAAACACATTAATCGTGTTATTTCTAAGGTATAGCTCTCTTTAACAGATGGTCTGTTATAAACTTCGACTCATAGTTTGATACATACCTTACTATTGGTCGTAGTCGCCTACAAGTTACTATATTTGTGGTCAGTATCGAAAGTAATGCTGATCTAAAAATGTCTCTCCATCCAAATTCGTACTAGAAAGCTTAAATTTCTAAAACATGCTTTCTAGATGCCCAAATTGCTCAGATGTAAAGAGTTTTCAAATCCACCTACTGACAAGCCCACTAGTTAAAATCACAAAATGTTTAATCGTAGAAGTTGATGGAACTGAAGGTTGTCTTCTTTGCAAAATATATGCGATGACAATGACAAAGCTTTTCTTAAAATTTCGCCCATACTAACTTGGCCCACTTTTTGGGGAATTTTCGACACTAACCTGGATTTTGCCATTTCTTTCCCTAAAAAAATGTAACATTAGTAACAAAATTTTAAGACAATGTCCTTCTAAGAATTCTTTTATTCGATTAATTTTTATTTTGACAATCTGGAACCAGGGTGGAGCCACAGGGGCAACTTCGATACAGGTGAGGACGACCGGGCATAGATACTTGTAGTTGCTCGGCTCAGCTCATCGGACGGGGGTAGTTTTTGGCCCCTCACCATATACCACCTGCTCAACAAACGTTTTGTCTATGCCAAAAATGTGTGAAAAGAGAAAAAAAGGAAAGAAAGCTAGACTACGTAGACCACGGACGGACGGGAAAAAAATAGGACAGTGAAAATAGAGAAGGGCAGTAGCTCTCGAACTAATTTAACTAACCTAAGTTAAAGTTTAAGTAACCTAAAATTAAAAGCTAAGCCCTAAAATGTATCTAACCTAACCTAAAACTACACTAAAACTATCTTTATGAGCCCGAAACATCCCAAATGTTCTTGGCAAGGAATGGCCAGCTCACCCGTTGTCCTGGTGCCAGCACGACGAAGAACGTAGATGGATAATGGCTAATACTGCCTTTGATACGCGCACAGTGGACTATTAAGGGTAACATTTAAATTTATCCTAACCTTTTTTAAGCCTGAACTCGAAAAAAAACAAAAAAAATAAACTAAAACTAAAAACTATACTTCGAAAAAATTCAATAAAAGGCGAAATGTTCCAGCACGGCACCAAGACTCTTAACCCCAAGGTCAAAAGGGTGCAGAGGTCTGAGCACCAACCCCAAAAGTGATGGCCCAAATACCACCCAAACCTCTGCAGCGACTCAATCAGTCCACCAGCCCCTTGCTCCACCACTTGTCCAAAACGGAGTCCAAGTTCACCCTACCAAAGTAAATTAAACAAAATTATTTTGCCAGTGTATGGCGAAATGACCGCAGTAAACTTTTTTTAAAAACATAGGGACGGGCTACAGTCCGCTTGGGCGAATTGTTGGATACCCTATTCTTATTCCTATCCCTCATAAGTGGGTGTGACAAAAGTCTAAGTATGGTTGAATTGTTAAGAACGCTCTACATATTTTGTTATATAACATTTAAAGGATTTTATCAAAAAAAAAAACGCTCCCTAGCTCAAACTTGGGTGTTTCAATAAAATTGCTTTATTTAATTGTGGGCGTGTCAGTAGGCGGATTTAAAAAAATTAACACATGAGAATAAAGGGCCCCTAGAGAGTATATATTATAAATTTCAGCTCCCTAGCTCAAACTTTGAACTTTCAAAAAAAAAAAATGTATTAATTGTGGGCGTGTCAGTGGGCGGATTTTGAAAATATTTACACATGAGCATAAAGGGCCCATAGAGAGTATATACTATAAATTTCAGCTCCCTAGCTGAAACTTTGGATTTTCAAAAATTAATATACCCTTAGAATAGGGTATACAAAAATTATTTTATTTATTTGTGGGCGTGTCAGTGGGCGGATTTTGAAAATTTTTTATCCCGAGCAGTTTTAGGAGTCATAGATCATATATACAAAATTTTAGCTTTCTAGCTCAAAATTCGATTTTTTCCAAAATTTAGTTTTTTTGAGTTTGTGGGCGTGTCTGTGGGCGGATTTAAAAATTCGTATACTTGATTATTTCGGGACCCTAGAGAGTATATGGTTAAAATTTCAGCTCTCTAGGTCCAGTTTAAAGGCCTACTTTTTGGCTACAGACGGACATGGCTAGATCGACATTACTATCGATGCTGATCATAAATATAGTAACTTTTAGGGGTCTACGGGCAATATTAAGGTACTCGTATGTTACAAACTATGCGTCAAAATTAATATACCCTTAGAATAGGGTATAAAAAAGACACCCAATTCTGAGGGTTTCGCTCAGGAAAAAGATTTGCGCAGCTGTGACCAGTTTGAAATTATGTACCTATACCTATACTACCTACCTATATCTTTGTTTTCTGAGTCTTCACTTGTCCGTCAATCTCTTATCTTTATTTCTTGGTCTTATATCTATCTCCTATCTCTTCCTTTTTCTTCCACCTATACTTTTCTAATTTCCAATTTTATTCATCTTATCCTGGAAGGAGAAAGAAGGCAGTTCACCTTAGATTCAAGATTCGTTGGTTTGTTTTGCCCAGTCAATAAAATAAATATTCCTATACTCTATCCGGAAATAATAGTCAGTACAGCGCTTATGGGAAGAGAAAAATATTGTCAGTGCGGTCGCTACGTTCTCTATGTATGCCACCATGAACAAAAAATATGCAATTTGCCCCTGAAATGTAGCCCTATCGAAAAAATGTCCACAACATCCCTGCGTGACCAATATACCATAGAGCCAAAGGCACACTGACTCGGTCGAAATTGACTTTGTGCGCTCGAAATCAACCCCCACTTGCCTGTAACCATTATAATTGATACCGAAAAAGAGAGTTGCCAGTACCATATTCCTTCGGATTTGTCTGTGAATTTTATCAAATAGCTTTGAGAATTTGTGCTTTTCTACGCTTTTGAGAGAAAATAAATTAATAATGAAATCAATAGTTTTGCCAGTCGTATATTTCGATTTGCTTTTTTTCGAATGAAAGTCTGGATTTAAACCAGAATGTATGGGGATTTTTTTTCTCTACCTTTCACAATACACATATAGCGGAAAGGACTGGGAAATGTTTTTAGAAAATTTAGCTGATTGAGTTTATGTCGCAAACTGTTTAAATTAAAAAAAAAACATAAATATGTACATCCTTTCATCTTATTATGTACCTGTTATATTAGGTTAGCCTAACCATATCATCGTCGATGATATGGCTCAAGCTGTAGGGCATAAAGTTCTTCGCTTGCCGCCTTACCAGTGTGAGCTTATTCCAATAGAGCTGGTTTGGTCACAAGTGAAAGGGTCTCTAGCCAGCCAAAATAAATCGTTCAAATTAGGTGAAATAAATGAGCTGCTGCATACAGCAATTTCAAAGGTTGATAGTGAAAAATGGAATCGCTGTGTCCAACATGTGGAACTGACTGTTGAGCCAAAGATGCGGGAAATGGATGTTTTTACCGAAGGAGCATTAGAAAATCTTGTTATAAACGTAAATGACGAGAGTAGCAGCAGCAGCTAGTCAACAGACTGAAGATACTTAAGAGATACATGCATATTTTTTAACTTCCCGTGTGGACCTAGCGGGTCGCACCCAGACCACTTTTTTATTTTTTGTAATTTACTTTAAATTTTTTTCTTATATACCTTTATTTTATTTGTATGTATCTGTATGATCATCTCGATTTATTTTTTTTTGTTAGCTACCTAAATTTTAATTTAAAATAATACGCCTCATAAATTTCATTTGTTGGCTTGCCACAGTGTCTTTTGTAAAAAAAATATATTATTTTCTTCAATTTTTAAAACTATCTTAACAGTTTTATACCGGTTCATTAAAAACAAGTGCGTTCCCTGGCAATTGTATGATGGTAACGGAATTGTCTCTTTGATTTGTGACGGTAAATATGGGAAGCTTTGTCAACCCTGAGAGGGCTTTAAAGAGCGATAAGTTTATGTACAGCATTATAGCCAGAGAGAGAAGCAAACGTCATATCTCCACTGTACTGACTATTAATTCCGGACCGAATATACATAGTAACAAAAACACAAACTGTTAAAACATCTTGGTTGTCGGACGAATGGAAGGATTGCAGGTAAGGAAGTGTTTATTTGAATTATTCATTTTGATTGATTGCAGGAAAGGGAACGGATAATTAAAAAGGTGATTAAAAGGTAATTAGTTCATTGTCCCACTGAAGTCCACTCACTGAAATACGGATTGTACGTGGACTCACATGGACAATCTCCGAGTGAAACATTTGTTTCCTTTTCTTTTTCTTTTTTTATATTTTTCTGTTTTCTATGCAGGTACTGCTGTGTAAAAGAATGATGGGCGGAATCTGGACAATTATGGAAAAGTAACTAAACTGAGTCAGTGGATATTTATGAGATGTGCAAAAAAAATTTTGTTTATTTTAAAGGGTCAGTGCAATGCTCAATAACAAATCTTTTCAAATGTTTATTAAAAAAGCTAAAAAAAAGTTCAAAAATGGACAAAGACTTTCAACCCAATGCCACCCCCACTTTGCTTACTTTATATTTATATAAAGGGTCTTTCATTTAGGACTTGACAACTTCTTTTTTAAATAAAATGCGAAATACGAATACTATCAAAATATTTATGAATCGAATTCGACTTCGTTCATATGTCCACCACGGGAACGTATTCAGCAGTCGATAAGTTGAATTCAATTTTTGATGACTCCGGCCGCACATTTCGAGCAATACGGCCGCTATTTCTCGTTTAATGTTTTCTCTGGCATAGACCAATCATTTAATGTAGCCCCATAAAAAATGTCTAGAGGCGTTAAATCACACGGCAGCCAATAGACGATCCTTTTCTCGATATAACACGTTTATAGAACTG
Organism: Portevinia maculata; assembly: GCA_949715645.1. Classification (NCBI taxonomy): domain Eukaryota; kingdom Metazoa; phylum Arthropoda; class Insecta; order Diptera; family Syrphidae; genus Portevinia; species Portevinia maculata. Next base: position 182,199,075 of record OX454527.1, read on the forward strand.
AGACTTCAATAACTCGATTGTTGCACCCGCTGTGTGGCGTGTGGCACCGTCTTGTTGGAACCACATATCACTGATGTCCAATTTATGCAATTGCTCAAAGAAATAACGTTCCAACATGTCTCTGTACCGAATACCATTTACCGTAACGTGACGGTCATTTTCATCGGCGAAAAAAACCGTCCAATGAAGCCACCGGCATGAAAACCGCACCAAGCAGTGACTTTTTGCGGATGAAGTGTTGTTTCATGAAGCACAGGAGGGTTTTCACCTGTAGAGTAACGCATATTTTGCTTATTGACGAAGCCGTTTAACCAAACATGCGCTTCATCGCTGAAGAGGATTTTGCGATGAAAGTCTTGGCGCAGGGACATAAGTCCCGAAGACATAAGTCCCGAAATCAATTAGGGCTTTATGACCCACTTAAGTGGGACATTAGTAACGAAAAATTAATTCGGGACTTATGTCCCACTATACATTTCCTAAATATACGCCTGAGAGAAACTAAGAAGACCACTCCAAATGCTACAGTAAATAGTCAAATCGGTTTCGTTATCGGTGACATGAAATGAAGCCAAACGAAATAAGGCCAAATTCCAAATTTGGCATCATTTCGCTTTCGAAAGCGACCTTCGACCTAAAAGATTTTTTTACCGTATGGCCCAGAAAAATTTTAAACTAGTAAAATTTCCACTTTCCGTGTAAAGCGGACAATTTTACCAGTAGAAGAATTCTTTATGTCCGCGGGGCTCAATTGTTCCCTGAGAAAGATCTTCTTTCTAATTCCATTAAGGGCTGGGTATTCACATAAAATGTGTTCAGCTGACTCGTCCTCTTCAAGACAGAGTCGGCACTCAGGAGAATCTGCTATTCTCATTTTGTGTAGATGATATCTTAAACCGTGGTGACCAGTAAGGTAACCTACTAGGTTTTTGATATCATGCCTGGTTAGGTTTAGACATTTGCTGGCAATATGATTGAAGGGCCCAATGGCTCGTTTGGCCTGTCTTAGACCTGGGATGTTATCCCACAGATAGATACATTTTCTATGTTCCCAGCTTTTAATTGCTGCCGTTGCTGCTGATCTAGGAGTGCAGCAGAAAGGTTCGGGACCTATGAAAGGTGTTTCTGAACCTTTTCTGGCCAGTTCGTCGGCCTTTTCGTTACCTTCTACCCCGACATGACCCGGAACCCACCATAATTTGGTCTTGTTTCTTGTTCCGAGTATTTGTAGGGTACTGAAGCAGTACATGACTGATTTGGAGTCAATGGTATACGAGCTAAGGGCGTTTATAGCTGCTTGACTGTCCGTGAAAATATGGATGGTTGCACCTTTTATGCCAGCTAAGATAATGTGGCTGGCGCATTCTTGAATGGCGTGGAGCTCCGCTTGAAATACGGTGGGACTTTTTCCCATGGGTGTCGTAAAGCGTTTGTGTGGTCCGTATATTCCCGCTCCTACCCCCGTTTCCATTTTAGAACCATCCGTATACCACTTTATGCCGTTATGGCTGTTAGGTGGGTTATTGCTAACCCATGCTTCTCTCTTGGGTATCTCCGTGGAGAACCGTTTGTTGAAACATAGTGTTTTTTGAATGCGGTCTGTGACCGCGCAGTTCATGTTAAGTTCTGGCAGTTCATCGAGAAGGGTCTTAAGTTCCGGATGATCATTCAGACTTATCTCGTTTAACTGTATTAGACTTATTGCACTGCGGATCGCCACTTTTTGGACGTATATGTGGAGGGGTATAATTCCTGTTATTGCCTCTATGGCAGCTGTTGGACAGGTACGCATGGCTCCGGAGATACCAAGGCACGCAAGCCGTTGTACCTTTTTGAGCTTCTCTATTGCGACCTTTTGTGTGGATTTTGTCCACCATACTATGGAGGCGTATGTTATGACGGGTCTTATCATCACTGTGTAGATCCAGTGGACGATCTTTGGAGAGATTCCCCAGGTTCTACCATATGTGCGACGACAGGCCCATAAAGCTCTATTAGCTTTACTGATTTTGTTGTTTATGTGAGAGTTGCAGTTAAGTCTCCTGTCCAGGATTACTCCAAGATACTTGACTTCGTCGGAATACTCTACGACCGTGTCGTTTATTGTGATTAGGCCTAGGTCTAATTTCCTCCTTTTAGTGAAAGGAACGATGACGGCTTTACTGGGATTTATGGAAAGATTTTCCTTAATTCACCAGTCTATGGCTGTCTTTAGATCATTTTTCATTTTTGATGTGACTCCTATTGAGTCTTTGCCCCTAACTATGTTGACAATATCATCGGCGTACCCAATTGTGGTGTAGCCCAAATTGCTCATCTTGTGTAGCAGGTCATCGATGACCAATGACCACAGAAGGGGTGAGAGTACTCCCCCTTGTGGGCAGCCCCTTACGGCTGTTACTGATACTGAGGTCGTTCCTGACGAGGAAGTTATTTTGCGACTTTCCAGCATCGCTTTGATCCATTTAATAGTTGGTTTATCTATGTTTCTATGAAAGGCACAAAGTGCGATCTCTTTGCAACGGTAGGCGTTTTTTATCTCTGTAGTTAGTCTTAACAGAGCGCCTTCCGTGGATTTGCCCTTTTGGTACGCATATTGGTGAGGGTGCAGAGGCATGCTTTTTGATATGCATTCTCTAATGTGAATGTCAATAATCCTTTCCATTTTTTTCAGAAAAAACGATGTCAGGCTTATCGGACGATATGATTTAGGTACTTCTCTCGGCTTGTTTCCCGGTTTAGGTATAAATACTACGTTTATCTCCCTCCAGGTAACTGGTATATACCCCCAGTTGAAGCTGAACCTAAATAAGGCAATCATGGATGGTAGTAAAAATTCTATTCCATTTTGAATGAGGGCTGGAAAAATACCGTCTGTACCTGATGCCTTGAATGGTTTAAATGAGTTAATTGCCCATTTAACCTTATCCGGAGTAAAAAGTGTTCCGGATAAACTATTAATTCTGCTGAGGTTTCTTGGAATTGAGACCTCCGCTGTATGGTCGTCTGTAATGACCATCGTGTGAGAACCTGGGAAGTGAGCCTGAAGCAAAGTTTTCAGCGTTTCTTCCCGGTCGCGTGTGATTGAACCATCTGATTTGATTAACAATCCCATGCCTTTTTCTTGATTCGTTGACAGGGCCCTTTGGGAGGCGTGCCACCTCTGGAAGTTTTTCTATCTTCTCACAGTTTGCACGCCATGAGGCTCTTTTGGATCTGCGCAACTCTAAGTTGTATATGGTCAGCATGGATTTATATTGTTCCCATGTGCCGGTGCGTTTGGTTTTGTTAAAAAGCCTTCTCACCCTCTTTCGAATAGACTCAAGGTTATCGTTCCACCATGGTACGCACCTTTTAACCACGGTTCTTTTAACCTTGCAACTATTTTTGAATGAGGTAAGAATAATATCATTTATTTGACATTGCGCAGCATCTGCATCAATTGTATTTGATGGTGCTTCTGGCAGCATGTCAGATCTGACCGCAAGATTTTCGCGGTAAGTTCTCCAATTAGTCAGTCTGTTGTCATAACGGACTGACGCGTGTTCGGCATTGCATCTTATCTCGAAACGTATGTGCATATGATCAGATAGAGATGTCTAGCCAGACACGTGCCATCCCTCTATAATATCCTTCATAAAAGGAGATGATATAGTAAGGTCTAAAACTTCTTCTCTTATAGAATTTCTAAATGTAGGACTATTTCCCTTGTTTAGAAAAACGAGGTCATTGCTATATAAATATTCTAATAACGACTCACCTCTGTTATTTGTATCTCGGCTGCCCCAGATGGTATTATGTGCGTTTGCGTCGCAGCCGATAAGTATATGTACTTTCTGGTCCTCACAGTACCGGACAAGTTCTTGTACTGGTAAGGGAGGCACTGCATCCGTGTCTCCACGAAAGTACGCCGATGCGCATACAAATTTATGCAGCTCTCGGCCTTTGTGGCGCTCTATTAGAACCGCCACCAGGTCCCTAGTTGTGAAACCTGGAATGAGAGAAAATTTTATATCTTTCTTAATAGAGATAGCCGCCCTTGGTCTGAAAGGACCTTTGGCGAAAATTAGCTCTCTGTGTTTACAATTTAATCCGGATATCTTACCATTGGTTGCCCAAGGTTCCTGGATTAGTCCAATAGCAATGTTCCCTTCGGCACATCGCTGGCTAAAGGTGTCCGATGCACCCATTTGTGATTTGTTTGCTTACAATTATGTTATGAGACTTAACGGTAAAACGGTGCCGTGACATAACCCCAAGCGTCATAAGCCCAAATTTTGAAATTTGGCCTTGTGTCGCATTGTGAAAGTAACATAAGGCAAAATTTTAGCATTTGGTATTATGACACATTGGAAAAGCGTCACAAGGCCAATTTGGCTTTATGACACTTTCGCTTGGTGCTGCTTTCAACAATTCGCCCTCGCACCTACCCCAAATCAAACAGTGACCCCAAGCAGGGGGGTTGCAGGGGGGCAGTATGCCGCCCCATATACATTGCACTGTTTATGGGATTAGTTGGAAATCGAAAGTAGATTGCATAAACAGTACAATGTCTATGTGAGGGGCATGCTGCCCCCCTGCAACCCCCCTGCTTGGGGTCACTGTTTGATTTGGAGTAGGTGCGAGGTACGGTTTCGAAAATTTGGCTTTCTGTCACTTTCCGGATTTGGCCTTATGACGCTTTGTGTAAGTAATACAGTGACAGTGAAAGTGAAAAATGAATTCGGGACTTATGTCTTCGGGACTTATGCCCCTGCGCCGAAATTCTTCACTTTCTTCCATAATGTCCGTAGCCCAATTCGAGAACGTACGTCGCTTCATATGATCAAGTGGCTTTTGTTCTTATGTCAGCTTGATCTTGTAGGGATGCAGCAATATTCTCCACACTTAGGGCAAAACGTAGTCTCTGGCATGGCAACATCAAGCAGCGAATATTCTGACTCAAATTTATTCACTAGGCTATGAATTGCTTGTCTACTGGGACAAGAATTCCGACGAAAATTGGCGTTAACGCTCTTAAAGTTGAGACCACCGACTCGTAATTTCACTTACTTCAGCATTCTGATTTAACTGAATATTTTGACATTGACAGTTCGGTAATCACTTTAAGGGTGCGTTCACATTGTAAGTTTGAAGTTGTCAAGTCGCCAATGAAAGACTCTTTATAAACGATTTGCGTTGTTGTGTACCTAAATTATTAAAATATTTTACGTTTTTTTGAATAGCGTTGCAAAGAATCGCCCAACAATTATTGGGCGATTGTTTATTAAAATGTTATGTCCAAATGGACATAAAGTGTTCTATTTTTCAGGCATTTTTTCAATTAATTTTTTCACCCACTTTTCCATTTCTAAAAAAATCACCAGAAATTTATTGGAAATAAGGTCAGACATTTCGGAAAGTTCAATTAAATTCAATTCAATTCAACTTCAATTTAATTTACAATTAAGTACAAGTTAGTCTTTATAGAGTACTAACAAATTAATTTTACATGACTTTTGATTAATTTTAGTCTTTATAGAGTACTAACAAATTAATTTTACATGACTTTTGATTAATTTTAGTTTAGTATCGCGAGGGATATAATTGGCACATGTCCATAGCTTATGAAGGCAAACATAGATACGGAATTGATATGTTCGTTGCAAGAAAGACTACTATTTATTTAAAACCTAAATCAGCTCATCTCTACGTTGGATGAAAAGAGAGGCGGAAACATTTCCGGTGTAGAATAATACCTACAATTTTAAACAAATTTGTATACCCAGATTTTCGAAATATTTTTATATAGTTTTTTTTCATAGGTAGGTACGAGTGGCTGCCTAGTGCCTAGTAGTAGACACAATTAGCGCATGGGCATCGTTTTGATACCGCCACTCAAGTGACCAAGGATATCAGTTTGTGTTTCAAATCTATTCTGTGCAGTTGATAAATTCAATGATGGCGCAGAATTTATGTTACTAAATTCTAATAGGTCGTCGAAGAAGGCTTTGGCGAGACTGCGTATGGTTCTAGCTAAAGCCGGACATTCGCAGAGAAAATGGTGAAAGGCCTCCTTTTCCAATGGACCTTTGCAACTGCGGCATTGTGGGTTGAATGGAATGCCCAACTTAGCAGCGTGGTTAACAGCGTCCAGTGCAGTTTGGTTGTGTCATTGAATAATTACATATAAAATCTGCACCGCAGCTAAAATCCGCTACGTGTTAAGGGTTTTTAAATTGGACACAATAGCAAATTAATGTCCCAAAAGAAATATTTCATTGCAAAATCCTGGATGGGTTATTATTGTGTCATTCAGTTTAAGGACGGTTTTTTGTTTTTTTTTAATATTATTATAAAGTCGATACACTTCAAGTATACACTGTTTAAAAAAGTGTGCTCAGAAAACTGACAAGGATACTGAGAAGAAAGAAATCAGCCCTTTAGAGTAAATTAACAGCGCAATAAAAAACGGGTACATATCAAAAATCAGTGAAGCTTTTTTAAATAAATTTGATATTTTAGGTAATACTATGGAAGGTCTTTACGAGAAGGGGGAAGCTGATCGGGTTGACTCAGTGAGTGCTAAAAGGCGTCACAATCCAACTCTCCAATGAAGCAAAATACCTATCTGGGAGTCATCCTGGATACCAAACTTCTTTGGTCCGAGCATGTTGAGCTGAAGATTGCCAATGCGCTGTCAGTTTTCTGGCAGTGCAAGGCCGTTTTTGGCAAGACATGGGGCTTATCAGCGAAAAGAGTCCTATGCATTTATACGGTTATGATAAGACCATTTATAGCATAAGTATCGGTTGTTTTTTGGAATAAGCTTTCTCCTAAATATGTTACTGCTGCTTTCGCTAAACTCCAAAGGAAGGTATGTCTCGGCTGCAAGCGGGCCTTGCGCAGTTCCGCCCCTTCATGTTTTCATCATGGGTTGCACAATCAAAGCTATCTCACGTTTAAGTAGAGATGGCTTTTGGTATAGCTCGCACTGGAGATTTGATGAACTTGCGCAACGGTTCTCCTTCGACTCCTATCCTATCGATATGCCGTCCGATGCAATGACAGCGGAACTTCGGCTGAAGCGCAACTATGAAGTCGACTTTCCTCGTGTTCAGGACTGGCTCTGGCCAGACTCTGAGCCTGGAAAGGAATGCAGTGGAATCTTCACGGATGGGTCCAAAACCGATCAAGGATCTTCTCGTTAGGCAACATGCATCAGTCTTCCAAACAGAGACTTATGCTACTCTAATGGCCGTGGATTACGTTGCGAGAAACAGGTGGAGGGGGCGAAGTATCTGTGTCTGTAGCGACATTCAGGTTGCGCTTAATGCCTTGCTCAACCCCTTAACAACCTCCAACATAATTCGTGAATGCAAGATCTCTCTAAATTCGGTCGGAAGGTTGCATTTACTTTGGCTTCTCTGGGTCCCGGGTCATAACAGGATCACGGGAAATGAGATCTCCGATGAACTTGCTAGACAGGGCTCAAAGGAGGACTTCTCAGGACCTGAACCCTCGATATGTCTGCCTGCGTCCTCAGTCAGGGCTTCCATTGACGTTTGGGTTTCATATGAGCACAATCGCCGGTGGGATGACTCTCCAGGTTGCATACAGACTAAGCAAATTCTCCCCGACTTCTATAGAAAATTTGCGGCATTCTTGTTGACACTCAACAGAAAAGACTGCAGACAGACTATGGCGTTCTTACCGGCCATTACGCTTTTGCCAAATACCTTAAGGTGCTAGGCCTAAGCAATACCAACAACTGCGAAGCCTGTGGAGAAACTGTGACCACATTCATAAGCATACATTTCAATTCAAAATTTGTATCTGATAAGAAATAGTACTGCCACGTATATGAATTCATGTTTTTTTAGGTGATAACAAATATATTATTTTGGTGTTGACCTGACAAGAAATCCAACGGTCCAACAGCATGTATATCAGTCATATAGAATTCATATTTTTGTTCAGTTGATAAGAAATATTTACTTTCTTATTTATAATGAATACTATGAATTTTTTAAGTCTTATTTAACGTCAAATTGGTGTCATGTAAACAAAATTTTTTTTAAACACCCATATCCTATCTGCATTTACCAGTTTCACGATCGCTGAACATTTCACGAAAGAATTCATGCTATAAAATGGTCAAAAAGATGGCACCTATTATTTATAATTGTCCTACAAACAGACATCTAACGGCTACCAGAAACACTAAAGTCCTAGAAAGAATTTTTTTGAAACCCCCTTCAGCCACATGTTAGCAGATTCCATCCTTATCTATATAAATTGAATCCTTGAAAAAACACCCAAAATGGTAGCTCCTTGAAAACCCCAACCTTGAAAAAACCCCCAAACAAAGGTCCTTAAATTCTAAATAATATTCTTGGAAAGCCCAAGAATGTATAGGTCCTTAAATTCTGAATAATTTCCTTGAAAACTCATACAAATGTCCTTTAATTCTCTGTAATGTCCTTGAAAAGCTAAACAAAGGTCTTTGAACACAGAGAAACGGTTCTTAAACCCAAACTTGAACATAAGTTTTGATCCGTGAATATTGATTTCGATCCTTGGACAAGTATTTTGATCTTTGAAAACACAAAAAATATCCTTAAATTCACAATAATGCCCTTGACAAACCCCAAAAAAGCTCCTTGCATACTGATTTTGATCCTTGCAAACATTAAAAATGTCCTTAAACACAGATTTCGGTCCTTGAAAACCCCAAATTCTCATTAATGTCCCTGAAAACCTTCTACAAAGCCATTGAACACAGATTTTGATCCTTGAAAATACTAAATAATGTCCTTAGCCTTGAAGGGACCGTTGATCCTGGTCCGTAATCCTGATCCGTTTTACTTGTCATAGAAGTGAGCTCAGAGAAACGGTTTCTTGATTATTAGTTCTTGCGACTTTTCTAGCAAGGTTTAACATTTGCAAAGCGCGAAAACTCATGATATAATATTTATTACACTTTTGTCTGATTATTAATATTCGCAGAAGTTCAGTTAACTTCACAACATACATAAGTCAAGTGAAATGTTGTCGTTGAAACATCATCTTAACTGCAGTTAATTCTGTAATACTTATTATTTTCGTTTCACTCTAGTAGCCTAACCGACATAGGTTCCCTGAACTATCACACGAAAATTTGGAAAAGTTGGCCATAATGAGTGTTTTTAATTTTGTAATAACTGCTGAACTCAACTTTAACTTACTTGTGTTGTGAAATTATTAATAACAGCATTGTTTGTTTCTAAAATTCTTTTATGAGTTAAGCGTTCATTGTAAGTGTTGTTTCGTATGAAATTGACTTAAGTGGTTTTATTTTATCGATTTAGCTAAAAAAGTATAACAAAAGTAAAATCACAGTGGTTCGCTTCAATTACCACATTAAGACATGTCTTTAGTCGACTTAAGCATTTATCGCTTGTGGCCATAGAATTTGTCAACTCTTTAATAATCACGTTGCGTTTTTGTTGACAGAGGCAGTGCTGCTGCTAAGATTTTTCACTTTTGCTACAAATAAAACAATTAATACAAGTAAGTACCCGGAAACTAAGAACTTGGCATACTTTTAGCTTTTACTTCTTTTAATGGCGCTCTTGTTAATCAAGTGGTTTTTGCAAAGGCGAACTTTGCTCTCTTTTTCCATACATATTTTTTCGAGATTTGTACATAATTATCTCATTCATTAGGAATCTGATGCCCAAGATTACGACCCACTCTTGAATGTATCGACGTCCCTGTTTCATTAAATGTGTGATAAATATGTTCAAGACTTCAATATGCTTACGAATATAGTAGCTAACGCAACAGCTTGCTGTGAACTCGGAATGGTTATATTTAATTAAATGTTTTAATTTATGAAACGTAGTAAGAATTTTAATTATTTTGCCGCCTATTAGTGAATTCCATGCGATTTTTGTGTAGCAGCACAATGCACATTAAGACTTTTAATTAATTTTGCTCTATCGCATAGTAAAAAAGAAAGAAACAGATAATGTGCGGCTGCAGGTAATTGGTACAATTAACACTGATTGTTCGCATTGGAAAGTTAAATGTAAATGCCTTTTGGTGGTTTGAGATGGTTTTAATTTCGAATCGCACGATTAAATTAAATAAAGCAAAATCAGATTATATTAAAAATAAAATTGACAGTGCAAATAATCAGAAAGTCAATTCGGAAAGTATTAAATCCTTTGTCCTGAAGGAAGACAGTACGAAAACAAGAATAGTTAAATTTAATAAAAAAGGTTATTGTAAATTAAAAATATATAGATAATCAATTTAATAATTTTTTTATAGATAGCTTTAAAGATATAAACAGGGCAATACCTTACATCCATTTTGTGAATGATTGTCGCTTGAAAAGCAAACTGACATAACTCAAAATGCATACATTTTCAGAACAGCAATTTGAAGTTTTTCATAGCTTAAAAAAATCGTTTTAGTTTTGAATTTCAATGAACCCCAAAAAGTTGTAAAGTAAAAAAATATATTTTTTTCTTCTTTCAAGTTGCTACAAAAAGCCGTTTTTCAAATAAAATGTTGACTTATATGTCATTTTACATCCAAATTGCTACTAATTTAAAAAAAAAAAGTGTGAAAAAGTGTCGTTTTGTTTTGATAGATTATAATTTTATTATATAAAATAAAACCTTGCTTATTGGTAAAGTGACACTTCTTAATCCTTAATTCACTAGGTGAAAAAAACTCGCATAAATACCTAGGTGAGTCCCAGGGACTCACTTTGTGTAATATTGCTTTATTTCAATATTTAGGATATGTTTCTGAAAAGAATTACTTTTGTTCTTTGAACTTCAACTTCTTCCAGATAAAATAAAACAAAAATATTTATAAAAATGCTCTAAAATTAAGATTTATTCATGGAAGTTTCGAAGTCTTTTTTTTTTTTTTTGAAAAATCACATTTTTTAGAATGAAAAAAAAAATATAATTATAAAAAGCTAGAAATTCACTTTTTAAAACAAAAAAAATAACGCTTAATTCATATTTGATGCAAAAAGTAACTGTCTCCATATGAAGAAAAAAACTTGCAGGTACTCAAATGCAAACTTGACTTTAGAAGTTTTTGCTCTTTTTGCATATTTTGCGGGAGCATCCCAGGCAAACTGGCTTCTTGCATGCGCAACAAAAGTATGCAGTCTTAGTCCTCTTTTTGGAGCTGCAAACATGGCAGGATTTTCGCTCACCTCTGGGAAGTTTTTCTTCTGCAGCCTCGCGCGCGTCAAGTATTTCTCTTTCGGTAATCGATGAAATTTATAGACGTAGTTCAAATGGCAAAATAGTGTTGTATAAACCCTACATCAGGTTAATTCTGTTTCGCTCTTCACCAGCTGGTTTACTTAATCGTCTCTCTTCATTGGTAAAAGACGAAAAAACACAAAAAGTATAAGAAGATAAGTGTAGTATCTTCCTCACGGTAGTATCTTCCTTCAGTCATGAACTGGGGGTCATTCCCGATCTGTGAAAACGTGAAGTGATAAATAAGTTATCATTTCAGTTTTCGCAGCAGTTTTTCATTTTATCACTTCACGAGCGCGACTTATACGATTCTCGAACGCTTTATGATGAATGTCTGTTAGATTGTGTACTGAAAAGTACTAAATGATAAATCCTGTCACTTAAGTGCCATTTTAAAAGATTTTATTTATTTTAGTTGCGTTGTGAAATGCCGGAAATAATTATACGTTTAGTTATTAATAATTGAGGTCGTATTGAACAAAGGCATAAATAGCTAGGTGAGTCCCAGGGACTCACTTTGTGTAATATTGCTTTTTTTCAATATTTAGGATATGTTTCTGAAAAGAATTACTTTTGTTCTTCGATTTTCAACTTCTTCCTGATAAAATAAAAGAAAAATATTTACAAAAATGCTCTATAATTAAGATTTATTCATGGAAGTTTCGAAGTGAAAAATCACATTTTTTAAAATTAAAAAAAAAATATATAAAAAAAATAAATGAAAAACCAGCAATTCACTTTTGAAAACAAAAAAATAACGCTTAATTCATATTTGATACAAAAAGCAAGTGTCTCCACATAAAGAAAAAAACGTGCAGGTACCTACTCAAATGCAGACTTGATTTTAGAAGTTTTTGCACTTTTTGCATATTTTGAGGGAGCATCCCAGGCAAACTGGCTTCTTGCATGCGCAACAAAGGTATGCAGTCTTAGTCCTCTTTTTAGAGCTGGAAACATGGCAGTATTTTCGCTCACCTCTGGGAAGTTTTTCTTCTGCAGCCTCGGGCGCGTCAGGTATTTCTCTTTTGGTAATCGATGAAATTGATAGACGTAGTTCAAATGGCAAAATAGTGTTGTATAAACCCGAAATCAAGTTACTTCTGTTAAGATCTTCACTAGTTTGGCCTGGTTTACTTAAATCCATACTTATCACTGAATTTCTCGCAAAAAAAAAACAAAAAATAATTAAGCAAACACATATGCAAATTGTAACATAAATACCTGAGTCCCTGGGACTCACTGACCACCAAAAAGTGACCCTTCCACTTATTGTAAAAACACATCAGACAAGTATATAAAGTACAAGTTTATCACCACACTACATTAAGGTACTGTGGATCTTATATGTGTGTGTGTAGAAATGAACGATGTGTGTGCGAAAGAAAATGATGGGTGAGTCCCAGGGACTAACCTAGTGAATTAAGGGTTAAAGTAATCAAAAGGACTTTGAAGTTAATCAACTAGTTTTGTTCCAAGGCAAAACGACTTAACGTAAATTGAAGCGATTTTCTACAAAAATAAATTTACTGAAATTTGGCAGTAAAATGACACAACACGAAACTTTTCAAGAAACTTATTTATCACGATTTTATAATTTTTTTAGAAGCAAAGTGTTACAAATGAAAAAAAGTCATTTAGCTGGGAAAACAACAGAGACACTAAAGCCCTCATGTTGTTAGTAGTTATAGTTATGACGGTTTGATAGAAAAATTCTATTTTTTTCCGATTCGTTCTGTATAGTTAACTCAAAATCTTCAAATTTTGACTTATCGTCGCCTGAGAATTGATTTGTTCCATACGCCACTTTTGTCGTTTTTGAGTTAGGAACGGATTCTATGGTAATTTTGTATGCTCTTTTTAAATCTGTGATTCGATTTGCTCTTACTCTTTCCAATCCCGAAATATCGAACATCGACTTTGTCCCATATCCACCAAAATCAACAGTTTGTAGAATTGTTTTGTGCCATAAACCATTTTTTTCCGTTTGGGACAAATTTTCCATACAATTTATCGCAATTTTTTTGTGAGAATTGTTTTGTTCCACGTGCATATCACTGCGACAAGAGATACGGAAACTATTAGCAAAGTTGAGAATTGGTTAGTCCTACGTGCACTCGTGTTAAAGAAAAGCTATGTATGTGGAACACTGATTGCAAACAAAATTTTAGTATTGGTTTGTTCCACCTCCATTACAGTTGTGTAGATAATATTCGATATTATGAAGATATGAATTCGGTGCGGTGATGAATAGTGCTGCAAACGCAAAACCTAGTTGCAGACGTACGAGCAGTCAATCATTGAATATATATGGTTTCAATAGATATGTTTAATGAACCTTAGCTGCACTGATAAGTACAGAAAAAAACAGAAAAGTACAAGATTTGATGTTCCATGAGTAAAAAACTTGCCGCAAAGTGTTCTACATTCTGTCAATTTGTGTTGAAGCTGTGCAGATCAGTTTACCACAAGCTTTTCTGTACCTAGTTTTGAGGTAGGGCGTGAAATGTGTCAGATTTGAAAATTCAAATTCTACTGATGCCAACTGATTTATTTTTTTGGCATGAGATATCGTATTTCTTAGTTTAATGTTAACAATATTCGCATATAAGAAAAAAATCGAAAGAATAACATTGGACGAGTTCAAATTGTGATCAAATCGACATCAGGCCAAACATTGACGGTACAATGCTCACTCAAAACCCAAAATTCACTAGAAAACAAAGGGGATTATCTATTTGAAATTTCGTAGCTGAGAGGAGAACATTATGATTCGAGTCACTGTACTTTTCTGATCTGATTTGATCTGACATTTTTCACTCACTGGTTTAATGCCAAACACTTTGAATAATTTTCTTACTTTATTGTACCTATGTATTTTTTAAATAAAAACTTTGTTAACAAAAAAGATGAAATCAATTTTTTTTTTTCAAATTTTAGCATCCAACTCCATGCTGTCTTGCCTTTCAGATATTTTGGATGAGAATTGCTTTGTGGTATATCCATTTTTTTGTGTTCCACGTGTATAAAAAAAAAATCGGTTTCAAAATGTATGAGGTGGGACACATGTCAAAAAAGGAGACTTTTATGGTTATTAACGTGGCTTGTTAACGGTTTGGCAAAACACTTTGAAAATTGGTAGGTGAACTCTTTATAAATTCCAAATTAAAAAAATAAAAAAAAAATCGTTTCACACAGTTTTGGAGTACCAAGTACGCAAACCTTTAAATGCGTTTTTCTCGAAAAAGTGTCGATGGCATATGGAACAAAACAATTCTCAGGCGACTTTATGTCAGTTGGCTTTTCAAGCGACGAATGTTAATTTTTAATTCAAGCTTTTAAACAATTTAAATGAACTATGGAAAAATCTGTGATTTTAACTATGTTAATGAAAACATTATAATAGACTGCTTTATGCTATAAGGCCCCAGTCTAAATATAGTGTACATAAATAAACTATAAATACACCAATACTTTTAAGAATAGTTAACTTATCTCCCTCGGTAGCAGTAAATTTCCGAATACATGGACAACTTCGTTAATTATCCCAGTTAAATAAATTTACAACTCCATTAAATGTGAAGACTATACTCGTATGTAGACCAATAAATATGCTTTCAATATTTGAAAAAAATAATAGATAAAGTAGTACCTAACCTACACATTCAAAATTTTCTTGAAGAGAATAATATTTTTGCTGAAAACCAATCTGCATTCACAAAAAAACACCCTTGTGAATCTGCATTAAATCTGGTGATTGCCAAATGGAAAGAAACAATGCATGACAAACACAATATCGCTACAGTGTTCTTAGATCTTCAAATACCCTTTGAAACCGTTGATAGAAGTATCTTACTGCAGTAGTTGGAGACCTATGGCGTACGGAAAGTGCAATATATATGGTTCAGCTCATCTTTTCCTGGACGAAAGCAACAGGTAAAAACGAACAATCTAGTATTGGAGCCAAGAGATGTTAACTTGGAGTTCCACAAGGTATTATACTAGGACCTTTACTGTTCCTACTATACATAAATGACATGCAAAAATGCGTAAAAAATGGTGAACTTATATTATTCGCCTACTATTTGTTGAGGACTTAAATGTTGTGATATGTAAACAAAAATTAGCTGAAGACGTTAGAAATATTAAAGCATTTCTTGAGATGAACAAATTAAAATTAAATGAAAAGAAAACCAAAGTTAGGTTTTTAAACTTTATTACTAACGCTGAACAGTTTGAAAACTTTGAAGTAGTTGAAGATATACAATATTTAGGTGCAAAAATAGACAATAAACTTAGCTTTAAGTCCCATTTCGACTACGTTATAAGCAAAATTATTGCAAACAAATTAAAGTTTTTAAGAAGAATCAGAAAAAATGCATCTATATTAACCGCTATACAAATATACAATGTTATAATACGTCCATATTTTGAATATTGTTCAACCATTCTAATGAAGGTGTCAAAGGCAAATTACAAAAGTTACAGAATAAGGCGATGGGATGCATTTTAAAATGTGATAGATATACACATATCCACTACATGTTAGAAACTTTAAAATGGCTAAGTGTAAACCAAAGAATTGTTATGTTAGGCTTTGCTTATATTTTTAAAATTAAAAATAATCTTTTGCCTAAATATCTAAGAAATAAATTATCAATTAGAGCAGGTACCCAGCCGTACGGCCTGAGAACTAACAGAAATTTTAATTTACCATTTTTTTAGAAACCACAAAACTAAAAAAATGTTATTTTATGAGGCATTAAAATGGCAATAACATACACATTGAAAATAATCCATATCAATTTAAGTCACTAAAAATAGAGTATGTAAAAAATAATTTTTGAATGGTAGTTTCTTTTTAAACATGCAATATAATTTAAATATAATGTTAAAAATAGCAATAAATCTAGCTAGATAAGTATAAATCAATCAATAAATTAATTAATGAATTGAAAGCAGATGAGGTCGTTTAAGAGAACTTACTGGTTTAAGGATAATAGGGTTATATTGATGAGACTCATGCTGTGTTCATTATGTATTGACTAAGCAGATGAATGTGCCTAGGTCGTTTTTAAAAGGCGTTCTTTCTGCTATACATTGATGCTCTTAATATGATTTAAGGTTTTGCGGATGTGAAAGGAATTACTGCTCAGATAAATGGAAAAGATGTTCCCATAGAAGACAACAACATAATAAATTATGACTAACATTCTGTTCTGTAAGAGCATTCATTGTGCGTGAAGCTTTTGATGCGAACAGTGGCTTAAAGTAGAAAATAGATATTACAAATATGGATGGCCTGCTTTCTCCACCATACGTCACTCTCGTTGACAAAAATGTCGACAGTCAATATTTTTCCAGACTTTTTGTAAAAGGCAGTCGATATTTTGTGAAGTCGAAATATGACAACTTAAATATTTTGATAATCGGTTAAGAAAATGTTAGCATTGTAAAGTACAAAGGAATCGATATAAATCGACATTTTAGACAGTCGATATTATTTTAAAGCTATTAGAAAGCATGGAACGACCAGTTTTCATGCAGCATAGGCTCAATTAACCAAGCATACATAATGATAGTAGTATTATTATTGTCAAAACCAGATTAAAAGTTTCCTAACGATTTCTGCTGTATGCTCATGCATCCATTCCTTTTTTTGATGGTCTCTCGTTGAGAATCTTTGAAGACATACGTTAGGCTAGTAGTGTAGGACTCACATTCATGCTTGGATCACCTCTTCTATTTATGAGTGAGTTGAAACTTATAAGCATGATTTATATCTCAATGGCAAGTCCCGAAATACATTACATAATTTTTTAAAGAAAAATGTTTAGGCATTATCGGCCTATACTGGACCTTAATCCTAGCTTCTACAACTATTTTAGTAATAGAGATCTTCTCTTTTTAAGCCGAATAGGAACGGTCAATTTGAGAAGCTTCTCATGACAATTGATACCTTAAATTTTTGTCGGACGATTGCAAAATTTCTTTAATGACACCAAATGAAAGGCATCAGTCCGAGCCTCCCACACTACTAAGTGGGGTGTATCTCCTCAACTTTCATTTCACTCAAAATCAGCCAATATCTATGCCCAATATAGTTCCAGTTCTCACGACATTATGCAACTTCATAATATCCGCAAATCCACTGTTCGAGACTTACATCTGCGTGCAACTTCTACCCACATCGCCTACACACTACGGTGAGCTGCATACTAATTAAGCCATATCTACGGTTTGACTCCATAAATAACCAATAATGTCAGATCAGTGCATGTAATCCACAAAGTCTCGTAGTGGACGGACACAACAAATTAGCACGTGAATGCGGAGCATCAGCAAGCCGTGTTCTGAGGCGGCTGTGCTGACCAATTCCTATCGCATATGTCGAGGACTTTAATTACAACAAATAAGTTTCACAATTTCCTAAATCAAATTCAATGAAGGAAGCGGTATATATGCCAGCCATCTGAGCATCGTGCCTTTATATGAATCTTCTTCCTTAGCTGCTGTTGCTGATAGTACTCGAACGAGTACCTAGTCTTGCCGTTGCGTTGCTCCAAAGTGATAGCAATTAATTTAACGTAGACTTGGACAAAATCATCGTACTTGTAAATGCGCCGTCGATGTCGACCACTTTTTTCTCTTTGCTGCTCATGCCAGCACTGAGCCTGTTTCAGAGGAATATGTTATTTAAAAGGGGACAATAAATATTGCTCCCTATCCAGAACCGGTAGTCATGTTTGTTAAATTTATTTGAGATAATTTTTTGAAGAGAAAGTTTTCTCATGGTTTATTGTTGATGCAATAATTAAGTTTGAGAACGCAAGTTATTAATTCGATGACAAGTTAAGCGCATTTTTTGGATATGGTGTTACTCGATAACAAACTAAGCTAATTATTTGTTAACAGAGTGTTAAAAATCATTTGAAGGACACATAGCAGCAATTAAAGCGGATTTGCAATAATTCATTTAATTAGTGACAAAAAGCGATGAGGACAGTGGCATAATTATGTATTTATGGTATAATTTCATTGGCTGAGGCTTATTTTTTCCAAATATGTATAATTTTGGTCATTTCATACTAACTTGATTTTTTAATTGAATGAATTTTATTTTTTTATTCTTTAGAACATTCTAATAAAGCTAAACCAAAAAAAATCTGATATAGTAGGAACTTTTGTCTAAAAGAATTTGTTTCCACCTCCAAACTGTCCGCAATTTTCGATTTTCCGAACATTTTAACTGTCATACTAAATCCAGCTTTCACTAACTGGAATTAAATTGGAAATTTAACAAGTCGTTAGTTTTTTTTGTTCAAATCTATTTGCTAAGTTGTACTCTGTGCTCTACAAGAACAAGAAAATATAGGTTTAAAGAACAAAGCAAGTCATTTTTTAAACTGTATTGGTATTTTGTCTTGCTTTTACAATGATATTAATCAATTTTAGACAATCACTAGCATATATGTCTGTACGTTAACAAGTCTAAATAATACACGTCATCTTAACATTTGTCAACGCAACACAGACCAACTCAACATACGAGGGGTCAGAATTTCGAAAATCCTTCTTTTCCTTATCGTCTCAAAACGGGGGCTGGGTACCGAAGATCCTCTTCGCTGAATCATTATTGTCCATTCGCTTCATGTTTCCGACCCAATGAGTTCGACGTATTTTAGCTTTTTGTACTACATTCACAACCTGGTGAAGCTCTTAGAGTTCGGGATTGTATCTTCTCTTCCATTCGCATTTCGAAAAAAATACAACTCTCCTTTTCTAAAGCAGAACTGGCAGTATCAGTCTTTTGTAGAGCTTACATTTGGTCCTCCGGGTAAGGAGTTTAGAACCGTTGTGTTCTGCCAAACCAAAGCAGTGACGGTTTTCTAGGGTAATTCTTCGTCGGATCCAGGAAGGGTGACTCATTTTTTTCTAATAAAAAGGAAATCCAAATCCCAAAGTACTTTGACCGGTAACGGTCCATTGTACTACCAGTTAGAAATCCTCCTTTTGGTGTAGAGGCTGGAGAATGGGTGGCGTATGTTGTTGTTCCCCATGGGGTTTGAACCAGAACCGCACGTGTCACAAGCCAATACACCAACCTCTACACCGTCGCCAATCTATGGGGACTCCCTTACTACGTCGAAGTTGCTGCTATCAACAGTGATGTTTTGTCCTAGTCAGTGGACAGATGTTTGTTTGTTTGTTGAAAGGAATAACTTCGTTTTGCACTTGTTGACTTCAAGGCCAACTAATTTTGATTGTTCTTCAATCGCCATGAAGCACGGCACGCTAATATCGGCCCATGATGACGATATCGTCCGTGTAACCCAGTAGTTGGATGGTCCTATTGAAGATAGTGCCTTACGTTTTGACACCGGCCCTGCACTTTATATGCTTCAGAACAAGATGGAAGAAATCACACGGCGGCGCATCTCCTTGATGAAACCCGGGTTTGGAATATTTTGGTAGAGCTGATTCTATACTGCCGATAATGTGACGATTAGTGTGTTGCAGATTGGCTTCAGAAGTTCCCACAGTACATTGGATAGTATCTTGTATGCTACATTTAGTAGGGATAAGCATAGTTAGTTCTTGCAAGACATTGGACCGCTTTTTTTTGTAGATGATGCATATGTCGCTGGTAGCCCATTCATCGATCATGATTTGAAACATGCCTACCAAAATATCCACTCCATATTTTAAGAGCTCCGCTTGTAAATCTTCAGAGCCGGCAGCCTTGTTATTAACTTCCCACTTACTGAGTAAGTAATTGGTTCGAAAATGAAAATCCTGATGTACAATGCATTTTAAAATTTTAAGGTTAAGAATAAGGTTTACCAACGTTTTTAAGAAGCACACACATAAGTGCGAGTGTGGGTATGGGTATTTGTGTATTTTTTTTTTCTTGCCTGTGCCAATGGATGTGGGCAATCTTTGAAAGATGTACGATGTATTTACATGCACGATTCGCAACCCCGAATAAAAAATTCCGGGAATACGCCTACGTACTAACCCACACCCATCACTGTAACCATTCTCCCTGCGGGACTGCCTTTAAGTATTACCTTGCGGGGCTGATTACCATTTCATGCTATATGTGTTGCCTTGTGTCGCTTGCTGCTTCGGATGCTCTTCTTATTTTTTCTACTGTCCTCAGCTTATTTTGGATAGTTGTAACTAGGTTACAAACTGCAACATTTATGGTTTATAAGGAACGGTAGACTGGGCAGTTTCGTTCACTTTTCTACGAAAGGTCGTTAATGAAATACTGCATGTTCCCTATCTTCCTCCTGGTCTGGACGTTCTGCGCAAAAGTGCGAGCTTTTTTCTGCTACCTTAATGGGGGTGAGGCTATGGTCTGGATTAAAGGGATGATAACCCTTCCACTTAACTTCATTCCTACTGGTCCGCCTCTGGGGTTTGCCGTCAAAAGGGCGAGCTTTCCTGTCTCGACGCCCTCCATAATGGCAATTTGTGTTTTTTCGGCGGCGGGTCCTTTCACCATGATGGCGACGGCCTGGACCGAGGAATGAAGGCGCGAAGCCCACAAGTGACGAAGTACTTGTTCGCTTAGCGCGCCTTTAGCAGCTTGCACCATCTCTTAGAAAGGCTTGGCTTCCTGTCGCCAAGTGGCATGTCATGTAACACCCGGCGGAGTCGCTTTTGTTGACTAGCAGTGAAGTAATTAGTTAATTATGTCCGAAAGTACTAGTATTTATCACGGTCGGGTGATGCGTCAATAATTGGTCGTAGTTCCGTTATGCGAGAGGTCGGCAATTGCGAGCACACTGGGTCGAACTTCCAGCCCTCTTGGCCAATTCCAGATGCTCGAAAGAAAAAATCTAGGAGGTACAACTAATTGCCGACTTCCGACTCCACGAATGGGGGCATCTGAAGACGAGCGTAATAGTTTTCTGCTACCTCCATGTGTTCAGTGTAGGTTTCTCTTGTAGATGTTCCTTCCGCGGTAAGCATTCCTTTTCCTTCGGTATTCATCACTTCGGGGTCACCACTTTAGCTGTTTCTCCAGATCGAAAAAAGAATAAAGAAAGAAGGCGTCACGATTAATTACCAGAAATTATTTATAAGCAATAGAATAAGATAAATCACAGATAATTCGCTCAAAGGAGTGTGACAATGTAGAATTCGCAAAAAGCGTGTGACGATGAAGAAGTTATAAACGGTAATGAAGAAATAAAGAAAACTGCTACACGATTCCGCAACGGGATCTCCGGACTCTTTTTTGTGATTGGCTATCGTCACGCGGCTTCTATCATCTGTCATACCCAGCGCGTTGTTGCCAGCACTGCGCTGTGCAGAATTCTTTAACCCTCCGTCGCACCGCCACATTATATATATCAAATCAGAGCCTAGTCCCTTGGCATAACCTGGGACAGGTAGTTTCCAACATAGTGGTCTAGAAATATTGAAATTCTTATCTCACAATTAAAAAAAGAAGATAACAGCCGTGGGTAGTCAGGAACTGCGAAAGTTGTTATTTCCATGTGCCCGCTTTGTATAGGTCTCAATTGTCGGGATCAACTTGTAGGTCTATCTGCACTTTGTAGTGTTGTCCTACCTGGCTTACTACATAGCTATTGAATCTGTTATTTCTTCTTTTTTCTCTAGTTGGATGGTTCTTTTGAAGATAGTACCTTTCATGTTGTCCTGCGCTTTATGTGCTCCAGAACAAGATTAAAGAAGTCAGGTGACAGCTCTGCGAAATTCGGTAGTTGCTGTTTCCATGTGCTCGTTTTGTCCAGGTCTCAATTGTCAGGATCAACATGAAGGTGAATCTGCCTTTTGTAGTGTTGTCCTACCTGGCTTGCCACATACCTATTGAAGCGGTTCTGTCTTCTTTTTTTTTCTTACAATTTCCCTTGCATATTGTTCACCCTTAGCTTTTTTAAATCAAAATCATGCTCAGGAAGTTCACAAGAAATACCTACTGATTGAATTAGACTGGTCTTCACTAAAGCCATCCTCACTTTCGGTTCGATTTTTAACTCTTGCCAATATTTCTTTATCAGTTAAGGAGAATTTTGCATAAAGCATCGCATAAATTACTGTTGTATAAAATATTAAATATTGTATCTACGTTGAAGCTGAAATGCATTGACGGAAGCTAGGCCAACGTGGATTAGCGGAAAGCTTGGCAGAATAACTGCAGGTGTGTTATTATACAAAACATTGTAAAATGCAGCAATTTATTACGGCTTATAAACCATCAATATAAATATATGTTTTTTAATCATAGACCATTTGAATGAGGGCCTTCTAAGCCACCAGCTTGGCAATTACAACTAAACTGCGAGCGTGTGAATGAGGGCCTTCTAAGCCAACCAGTTGGGCAATTACAACTAAACTGCGAGTCTTAAGCTGAAAGCCTCCATAAGCTTATGACTCTTAGTCTTATCGCCAATAACTAGATAGAGAATTTTGTTGCTGGCATCATACCGGAGTATCCCATAAAACAGCACATTGTGGCTTTGCTGATGCGTAAGTGTAAACTATTAATACAGAATTCCCTACGGGCGAATCATCAACATGTTATTGTTAACTACCACCGGTCCTCGAGTGGTCAATTCAGTTGGCCCAAAACAACCACTGCAAACCTTCCAAAATCCAATAATGCAATAAACGACCAAACCTGCACATGCTCATATTCATAAGTGAAAATGAACAAAGTACCAGAAAAAACGTCTTCACTTGCTTTCTAGACGGTACTACTCCTCGGTAACATCTTCAAGCTTGGTCATCAGCATCAAGCATGAATGACCTGTGCTATGTGTTTTCGTATGCAATTGCATTTTCCTAATATCGCACTAAAGAACCAGCACTACTGCCGCTACTGCTGCTGCGGTACCAATTGGCATCGCGTTAGATCGTTGGATTCAACATTACTTTTGTGACGACGATGATGATGATGATGATGATGATGATGGTGAAACTATCCCAAGTGCAAGTGCAACATCTGAATTATCTGACCAGATCACCATATGGACATAACACCGCTGCACTCTCCCCAATGAAATGCAGGATGGCGAGTGTGGTTCTTCGTTAAAATAGTGGAGGGCAGGCACACACTGGAGAAGCTATGCGTTGTTGTTCTAAATTTTGTTTTACTTCGTTTTATTTTTTGATATTGTGCAGCGAACGATTCTCTTTTCTAAGACGTGCCGGTGCCGGTGCGGATAATTCCCATATGGATAAACATGGTCAAACAGTTTATGATCTGTGGGAACATCTTCTTGGAGAATATTTCGACTTTGCATATACATATTAATAAGATGATCAAATGGAACTGGGAATCCTCCTCGATGAAGTTAAGCGGTATTTCAGAACCGGTATATGGTCTATGATGGCGCATTAGTTATTTGTGCGAGCAACCTGCACGCCCATCACCAGGCTGCATGGTACAGGATCGCTTTGATAAGCACACATATCTAGATAATATGCGGAAAAGAGATACAAATAATTGTATCTAAGATAGGACACGATCATAATGTCTTCATTTAAATACCGTGCTTTGCCTTGTGCATAGTAGGTATAAGAGTCGTTAATACTTGTTTTATAAATACTTATTGGAATTTTGAAACGGAAATGCGATCGAGTAAGTAAACAGGTTACAGGGTAGCTACCTATTATATAACAAAAACACAAACAATATAAACTAAAGCTGTCATAGTTGCCGAAATATAGCCAAATAGAAGCCATACAATCTACATTGGGGCCTCACGTAAGACTAGCACCTACCTTAAGCGGATGAACAAAGTTGACGCTGAACCACGCCTTTTCAGCCGTTTAATTTGCAGCAAAAATCAAACTTTTAAGCCACACCAATGTCGAAAAGGACAGTTAAAATATTTCGATTCAACTATATTCTCGCCTTCACGTGAAAGAACCTATCTTGTAGAAAATGGAACGCGACTGGGTCGGTCGATACTGTCATGTTCAAAGGAGAGATCCTACGAACCCCGTCAAAAGGAGAATAAAGCGTTTCCATCTATCGCTAAGGAGCGGCCGAAACAAGCAATTCCGAATCACACAAGTGCAGCAACACCAGCATTTGAATTTAAAATCGTCAACTTAGTTTGGTTGCTGGACGGAGAAATGCGTTGAATAGAATATATTCTCTGGATAATGTGCATTATTCAGCGCATTGTTAACCTTCCAACCACACACTGGGGTATAAGATACCCCACATAGATTTCAAAAGTGTGCAGGTCCCGTTAAAAAAAATTCCTAAGCATGCCATACCTATGTACAAGGTGGCGCAAAAATAACCTTCCGATGTTTTTTGGCTGTAATTTAAAAAAAAAAATGAAAAACTTTGATTCTTCTTGTGAATTATTTTTATTTGGTCTTTTAATTTTTTATACCCTATTCTAAGGGTATATTAATTTTGACGCATAGTTTGTAACATACCTTAATATAGCCCGTAGACCCCTAAAAGTTACTATATTTATGATCAGCATCGATAGTAATGTCGATCTAGCCATGTCCGTCCGTCCGTCCGTCCGTCCGTCTGTCGGCAAAAATTAGGCCTTTAAACTGGACCTAGAGAGCTGAAATTTTAACCATATACTCTCAAGGGTCCCGAAATAATCAAGTTTACGAATTTTTGAAATCCGCCCACAGACACGCCCACAAACTCAAAAAAATAAAATTTTGGAAAAAATCGAATTTTGAGCTAGAAAGCTGAAATTTTTTATATATGATCTATGACTCCTAAAGCTGCTCGGGATAACAAATTTTCAAAAACCGCCCACTGATAAATAAAACAATTTTTTTGAAAATCCAAAGTTTGAGCTAGGGAGCTGAAATTATGCTCATGTGTAAATATTTTCAAAATCCGCGCACTGGCACGCCCACAATTAAATAAAACAATGTATTGAAACACCCAAGTTTGAGCTAGGGAGCGTTTTTTTTATAAAATCCTTTAAATGTTATATAACAAAATACTCGTATGTAGAGCGTTCTTAACAATTCAACCATACTTAGACTTTTGTCACGCCCACTTATGAGGGATAGGAATAAGAATAGGGTATCCAACAGTTCGCCCAAGCGGACTGTAGTCCGTCCCTATGTTTTTACATCAAGTCGAGAATATGATCTCATGTAAATGGCCGCCGCCACAGTTGATTGTCATTTGAGCCCTTTTTATGGCATTTTCCATCACTTTGGCCAAAACTTCCGGCGATAGGTCCTCACATTGTTGACGGATATTGTCTTTAAGAGCTGCAAGAGTCTGGGAATTGTTGAGATAAGCCCGCGACTTCAAAAAGCCCCACAAAAAGAAGTCTGGAGCGGTCAAATCAGGTGATCTTGCTGGCCAGTGCAAATCGCCAAAACGGGAGATTAGGCGCCCGGCAAATGCATCCTTCAGCATATCGGTTGTGGCACGTGCAGTGTGTGCCGTTGCACCATCCTGTTGGAACCACATGTTTTCCAATCCCAATTCATCAAGTTGCGGCAAAAAGAACTCGTTGATCATTGCTCTGTAGCGCTCACCATTCACAGTAACCGTTTGGCCCGCGACGTCTTCGAAGAAAAAAGGTCCGATGACTCCTCCAGCGAAAACAGCACACCATACAGTGACTTTGAGCGGGTGTAATGGCTCTTCGTGGGTTACACGCGGATTTTCAGTGCCCCAGAAGCGTAAATTTTGCTTATTTACGTACCCGCTAAGATGGAAATGGGCCTCATCACTCATGATTATTTTTGATGAAAAATCATCTTCCTCTTGGTGGTGATTAAGGATGGCTTGAGCGTATGTTAGACGCGATTGGCGGCCAGCAGCTAACAGCTGATGCACCGTCTGGACTTTGTACGGAAACATCTTCAAATCTTGTACCAAAATTCGCTGTAAAGACCGTCGACTGATACCCATTTGCGTGGCACGTCGTCTGGTCGATGTCGACGGCGCTTCCATGACATCTTCGGCTACAGCAGCAATATTCTCTGCAGAACGGCTACTCCGGGGTCTGCCACGCCTGGCAGCATCTCGTGTTGTGTCAGTCTCTTCGAGGCGAGCAGCTAAACGTCGCAGTGTTTCACCAGTAGGCGTTGGACGGGTAGGAAATCTGCGACGAAATTCACGTTGCGCCAAAGTCACCGACCGATTATTGCTCAAATAAATAGTCATCAATATTCCGCGTTCTGGAGCAGTGTAGCAAAACATTGTTTATTAACGTGTATTTCGCATGTGTTTACTACGCAAATGTCAAAACAGAACTGACATTAGGGGCCAATCGCAAAATTTATAGCATTTTCTGATAGGAGGATTACTTTTGGGCCACCTTGTATATTCAATTTTAAACTCTCTGCAGTAGCAGGCTATGGTGTTCAGTTCTTAGAATTTTTTAAAGTGTTTAGTCATGCTTCGAAGCTTGGGTATCATATACCCCAATAGAATCTACTTGCGATTTCGCAACTTATCCCATAAACAGTGCAATGCATAGGGGGGGGGGGGGGGGGGGGTGCTGCCCCCCTACAACCCCCCTGCTTGGGGTCACTGTTTGATTTGGAGTGGGTGCAAGGGTCTTTAGTTATAATAGACAAATTCTCAAATTATAGGTGGGAAATAACTTCACAAAAAAAAGTAAAGATATTGCCCACTCGAGTTGATGTTATTGCCCAGATGAAGTTATTGCCCGTAAAGTTATTTCCCTGCACCTATCTAAACACCCTTGCACCCACTCCAAATCAAACAGTGACCTCAAGCAGGGGGGTTGTAGGGGGGCAGCATGCCCCCCATATGCATTGCACTGTTTATGGGATTAGTTGCGAAACCGCAAGTAGATTCCATAAACAGTTCATTACCTAAGGGGGGGTGGGACATGCTGCCCCCCTGCAACCCCCCTGATTGGGGTCACTGTTTGATTTGGAGTAGGTGCGAGGCACGGTTCTTGAATTATCATAAAATGTTAAGAGAATTTATTTCCCAGAAAAAAGTGAAGATATTGCTCACCTATGGTGGGCAATAAGTTCACAAAAAAAAAGTGAAATTATTGCACACTTGAGGTGAAGTTATTGCTCATGTGAAGTTATTGCCCGTGAAGTTATTTCCCTGCAGCTTTTATGATAATTCAAGCACCTTACCTCGCATCTACTCCAAATCAAACAGTGACCCCAACCAGGGGGTTGTAGGGGGCAGCATCCAATAGCATTGCAATGTTTATGGAATCTACTTGGGATTTCGCAACTAATCAAATAAACAGTGCAATGCATATGGGGAGGCATGCTGCCCCCCTGCAACCCCCATGGTTGGAGTCACTATTTGATTTGGAGTAGGTGCGAGGTAAGGTTCTTGAATTATCATAAAAGGTGCAGGGAAATAACTTCACGGGCAATAACTTCAAATGGGCAATAACTTCACCTCAAGTGTGCAATAATTTCACTTTTTTTTTGTGAACTTATTGCCCACCATAGGTGAGCAATATCTTCACTTTTTTCTGGGAAATAAATTCTCTTACCATTTTATGATAATTCAAGAACCTTACCTCGCACCTACTCCAAATCAAACAGTGACCCCAACCAGGGGGGTTGCAGTGGGGCAGCATGCCTCCCTCTCAAAGGCATTGCACTGTTTATGGAATCTACTTGGGATTTCACAACTAATCAAATAAACAGTGCAATACATATGGGGAGTCATGCTGCCCTCCTGCAACCCCACTGCTTGGGGTCACTGTTTGATTTGGAGTGGGTGCAAGGGTCTTTAGTTATAATAGACAAATTCTCAAATTATAGGTGGGAGATAAGTTCACAAAATTTACGGTGGAGTTATTGCTCACCTATGGTGGGCAATAAGTTCACAAAAAAATGAAGTTATTGCCCACTCGAGGTGAAGTTATTGCCCATGTTAAGTTATTGCCCGTGAAGTTATTTCCCTGAACCTTAATTATGCCGTACTTCATTTTCAACTGTTCAGTATACTCAATTATGGATTGTGAATGCAGGCGCAAACTAAATGTTGCTCTAAATTATTATATTCGCTTTATATACTACATTATAAGGTATTCCAGTGTATCACATCTACAACATACTCTCCTTGGTATTAAGCTTGATGAGTATTTGAGGTTCAGGTTACTTCTGAAGCTTCATTACTCTAATTACCTTAATGAATTACTCCACTCTGCACGCTCAAAAATAGTATTGAAATTAATATTAAAACCTTAATACCTATTTCCCAAAATAAATGAAATGAAAATGAAATGAAATGAATTGAAATGAGAAAGACATTAGTACATAGTGGCGCACGAATCATGCTACAAAAACAAAACGTAATAACTTTTTTTCTGTATGAGCAATCGTTTTTTTTATTTGGCAGGTTAATATTTAGATTTATTAAAATGAATGCTCGGAATACCGAAAAGAGGATTTCGATAGTGCAGCGGTACCATGCTTTGGTCCTTCATTTTCGCTCAAAGGAAATTTAGGCGGGAGTTCGGCGGCAATCCGCCGAGTAGATGGACCATGAGGCTGGTAGGTAAACATGTTTGCCGAATCTGGAAATATCCCACGAAGACCGTACCATCGATATCCCTATGTTCGGGTTCCAGACACAATCGCAGCTGTAGAACCGTCAATTCAGGCAAATCCAAGCGTTTCGACTCAAAACTTATCGGCGCAAATTGGAGTTAGCAGACGGTCATTACAACGGATAATACATGATGACTTAAACTTGTTTCTCTTGTGTCCATCTTATACAGAAATACTCCATGAGACGGTACTGCACCCAGAACGAGTCATTGTGTGGTGCGCAGTTTCATCAAGGTGCATTTTGGAGCCTTACCTCTTTGAAGAAAACGGTTATGGCGGAGCTCCAACGAAAATGCCCAAACAAATTAATATCCAGAAACTCTAGTTTCTGCTGACCCCCAAAGTGACCTGACCTGACTGCACCAGACATTTTTTATGGGCAAGCAAGAGGTGTAAAAAACGAAACCAAGGAATTTGACTGAATTGAAGCAGTCCATTAAAACAAAAATTGAGGCGATCCCGACTTCAACCCTTCAGGCCGCAATGAATAATTTTCTGATCAGGTGTCGCATATGCGTAGATGAGCATGAAGATCATTTACGTTTACGTAGAAAAATTGATCAAAATGATGTGTTAGAACGAGTCGCATATCTTTTGAGCAAATATTAGCGTACAGCATTGAGTGATGCCGAACAGGAGTTTTGTATTGTATTGTATTGTATTTATTTTATTTAGTTTGTTTAAACTATGTATTTACATTTATAATAAGATCTTATACATAATTGATTTTTTATTATTATTATTTAATAATTAGACTTAACAAACACTATTACATTTCTTTTAAATTCATTGAGGTTCGTTTGGTTTTTAATCTTTCTGTCCAAGCTATTATATAACTTTAAGCCTTTATATATAAGAGAATTATGTGTGTTCGCATTTAAAAAATTGGGAAGTCTTAAGTCGTTTCTATTTCTTGGTGTATTTGGTTGTAAATCTCTAATAAAATTAACATAACCGAATAAGTATTTTGGCATTATATTGATTATTATCTTATATACAAACACTAAAACATTCAGTATTATTCTCTGTTTTACAGATAGCCACATTAACGAATCTAACATATAACGGATTGACATGTATCTATTGCACTTAAGTATCGCATTGCTTTATTTTGTAATCTTTGCAGTCTTAAAATCTTAATCTCATTACATAAAAACAAAATTGTGAACCAGTACTCAAAGTGTGGTTTTACAATAACATTATATATATTTATTGCACTGATAGTCGAAATTTGATTTCTAATTCAGTTCATAAATCCAATTTTTTTGGAGATTTTTTTACAAATATAATCAATGTGATTTCCAAACAATAACTTTTGATCCAAAACTACACCTAGATACTTAATTTCATTTATTCATTCTATTGAGTTTTTAGATAACTATCTTCATTAAAGTAACCCATCGGAGGTTTCTGAATATGAAGCAGACATAGGTGTTGGAGATCTTTCGGATGTTGACGCTGATGTTGTTCCCGATGTGCCACTTCCTGATTTGCGAGTTGAACAAGTATGCGATGACATGCGACAAGAAGAAGAATTGCATATGCAGATGAGTCTGGCGAGCGGCGTCAGGAGGATTTTCAGGAGGGTGAATCTGTGGAGCCAAACAGAGGAATGCGCTACAGTCTATGTCTATGAAGAAAATCGTTTGTCGGCAACCCCAAATACACTTCGTCGATGGTATGACGCGGATGCAGATGAGATGTATGCATATATTGCAAAATTGTTGTATGCATGTTCCGAAAAAGCGTCAAAAGAAGAAGCTAAGGACTTGTTTGACCAACAGAATATGCCTTTTTATAGAGCTGTCATGTCCTTAGAGCGATTTGAGCAAATATCTCGTTTCATTCGGTTCAACGGTTTAAGAACAAGATCATTCCGCTTGCAAACTGATAAGCTGGCAGCTTTTAGATATACTTGGGACGTATTTCAATCTATTCTTACTGCACTATATCACCCATCAAAAGAGCTTACTGTTGACGAACAACTAGTAGCTACCAGAGGCAGATGTTTATTTCGGCAATATATGCCTAATAAACTTGGCAGATACGGTTTGAAAATATTTTGGGTTGTAGATGCCAAAACCAATTATCCTCTGCGTGGACAAATTTGTTTAGGTCAGCAACCTGGTGAAGATTGATTTTCTGGACAACAATTTTAACGTTACCACAAAAATTTGTTTAAGTCTGTGCCATTGGCTTTAGACCTAGCCAGTCGAAAAACTACACTGGTTGGCACAATAAGAGGCTACAAACCACAATTACCAATTGCGTTTACAAAAAATGATCAGGAATTCAAAAGAACTCGCGAAAAATTTAGTTCAATTTTTTGTTTCGAACGGTGCCTGCAGTTGGTGAGCTATGCGAGTAATACAAAAAGAACGTTATTTTGTTATCAACTTCACATCACGGCGAGGACATTGATGAACAAACTCAGAAGGCAGTAGTTATTATGGACTATAATGAAACTAAGGGAGGTGTTGATACTTTTGACCAAATGGTTACACTCTACAATTGCAAACGAAAGCTTAACCGTTGGCCAGTCACATTATTTTATAACATCGTAGATACTGCAACCCTCGCTGACTACATGTCGTATGATATCAGCAAACCAACATGGTATACAATTAGGCAAATATCCTGAAAAAGAAAAGTGTTTATCAAAGAACTAGCATTAGAACTAGTGCCTAAGGACTTGGAGAAAAGAATTTCAAAACCAAGCTTGCAAAATTCTATGAAAATTGCGATGGCAATGATAGGATACAAAATAGAAACCATTTTACCATTTCCTTCCCAACGGCAAAATACTAAAAAGCAAAGATGTGAATCCTGCAAAATGCAAAAGAAAGACAATAAAACAACTGCAGTTTGCGATTTGTATAACGTTCCCACCTGCACAAAGCACTACAT
Source organism: Portevinia maculata (assembly GCA_949715645.1). Lineage (NCBI taxonomy): Eukaryota > Metazoa > Arthropoda > Insecta > Diptera > Syrphidae > Portevinia > Portevinia maculata. Next base: position 182,230,784 of record OX454527.1, read on the forward strand.
AAAAGTTTGTAACGATGTATGTAACAGACGAATCACCTGCTGAAGCTATTGACGATGTTCACAATCAGGCTGACGTTGATGAAACATTCGCTTCTACGTCAACACCAAAGCGCAGTAGAATTCACTCACCGACATAAACATTCCGCTGAACAAAATGTTAGCAATTTTTATTTTTCCAAGTATGTATGTACATAATTTGGATTTAAATAAAAAATAAAAATACAATTTCCTTCCATACTTACTTTATAGGGCACGGAGTGCCCAGGTACACGATAACTTAAAATTTTACAGTACACGGATTGAGGGTTTATTGTAGATCTTTTCGACACTTTCTTAATTTTCAAGAGGGAGCATGCATAAGGGCAGAGGCCTTCTTATCACTGATTCCATTGGAGTCTTTTACTTTCTCATTTTTTATAATGTTACTGGCTTCCAAGGCTTGAAGTCCTTTTTGTTGCAAGTCTTGGACTATCTCTTTAGAGTCGCATGAGTTTACCTCTTGCTACTACTTTTATTGATCTAGAAGCTTTGCTTTAATAGAAGTGCCACTAAATGTTATTTTTGTTCAATTCCTCAGTGGCAGATCGACAACCATCAGCATCATCAACATTGATTTTCTAATAATTGCCGTTGTTTTACAATGTATATTTACCATATTTTTTTCTTTATTTTCTCAACGAGACTTATAAGTTCACCAAACATTTTTACTCCTGATATCATGAATGGATGTGGTGTAAATTTTCTGTTGATTTTAGCGCTAGCTCTCCATTGAGGAGCAGCTTTAGCTGGCATGTTCTTTATTTCTTGACGTGACGTGCGTAGTATTATAGTTTTCTCTGTCCAAACTAACTTCCCATTGCTGTAGGCCTGAAAACTCTTGGATAACACAAATGCAAAAAAACAAGCATTTAAAATGTCTCTGTTATAAACTTATCCGAAATCGGGAGGAATGCCAATATTCGATGAAGTCCAACCGGTGAACGCACAAGCAGAACAATAGTGATGCGGTAAAGTGAGAAACGCAATAATGTGAATTATAGCTTCGGCGTTAAGGAAGAGGATCAGAAATATACTTTGGGAAATGCACCAAAATCTGATTTTTTTTCAACTGCGGACATGTATAGATGAACTTAAATTTCGATGCTTGCCAAGGATTGGATATTACAAAAAATATTTTTGTGTTTGCAAAATTATATTTTTGACACGAATGGAAGGAAGATACAATATAAAGTCGACACCGAACGGGAAATTTGAGAAGCTTCTTATGACAAGTGATCCTAATGAATGTTAATCAATCAGACTTTTGAAAATGGTAGGACAGCGTTCAGTGTTACTGGGTTGCCCTCATGTTTCATGATTTAAACCTGAGACCTCTCGCTCAGAACTGCAACGCATAACAGGGGTAAAACGTAGCGTTTCCAACCATTTACCAGCTACATAAATCTATTTCGGGTGATATGGTAGGGACCTGCATAATCTTGGACTAACGGAAGAGGTGCATCAGTTAAAAATGTTAAGTTGTTACTAGAAGAATTTGAACCAGAGACTCCTTGGTCAGCAACCACTGCCGCACTACAGCCACTATTCAGCTCATATTTTTGCGAATTTCCTATTCAAACATTTTAAACTTTATCTGAATGTAATAGAAGAATTTTCCCAATTCAGGATCACTCCAATAATACATCACTCTGATGGATGGACTATCTGCATAACCCCCCAGAAGCCAATGAACTCTACTTTGCTTGCCTCCTAAGCGACAATGTAACAGTGGGGCAATACTCTGTGCCTACTTATGGTCAGTGCGAACACCTAACCACGTTCGCCCAAATAGCATAAGCACACCAATGCCCATAATTTATCCGTCTCTACTGGCCCAAACTATGCAGAATTCAAAATCGCAATCACGATATTGTCACACAGCAGAATTTCAGACATTCGCAATCCCTATGGTCAAAGTCAGAGTAGCAGTTTGTGTTTTCTGAACTTCTGCAGATAGTGAGATACGTATCGTTCGCCCCAACCTCTTCAGCTCGTCATCGTCATCGTCACATACACAATTTGCTGACTTTTAATTTTCTCGCTGTTGTACTAGTACCCTGGACTCTCTAACTCTAGCCCGGTTATATGTTTGCTTACCAATATCGTTATAAAAATTATAAATGTACGACTCGGGAAGTTGTGCGCGAGAATGCGCACGCTTGTGTTCGCAGGAAGGTGCATATCCTCATTTCGATGATCGCACATGATGGCATTGCCATTGGGATGTCATTGCCATTGGGATGTCGGTCGCTGCTAGTTTGCTCTCGGTTCAATGCTGGAGATCAACAAACATTTCCCTTCCGTCGCGCAATGTGAGAGCGCGCGCTTGCGCAAATTTGCATAGCGCGACTATGCGCGCTGGAAAGGTCGTCGAAGTTGGCATATCTTCCGTCTTTCTGGATGCCAGCACCCTTTCATACAAATACAAATAATGTGTAACATCCATTCGGAGTATTATTATTGTGTCTTGGCATTGCAAGATGCTACCTTCTGTCTGCGTCTATCGCAGTATGCAACAAAGTGAATATTTAGAGGCAGAAGCCCAGATGAAAGACATCCCTCCACCAGCGGCAATCTCTCAGCAAATCACTTGGATCATCATCATCATCATCGTCATCATCATCATCTTCATCGTCGTCGGTAGCTGCTGGATGTTTATTTCTTTTGCACTCTGCTGCACTACGAAACATGGATGTTATGCTTGTTTGGGAGGAAACAGAAGCCGATGTTAGCCGCAGAAATAACATTGTGCGGTGTGCAAGAGATTTGCTCGGCTTAGTGGGTTACACAAGCTGTCGTTCAAGCCTTTTTTTAAAAGATGCTTTGTAAAGCAAATGCACCTGAAATAGTGGGATTGTGGTAGCTATGGTACACGGTTTGTTGCCAGGTGAGTCGTATGTGTGTGCTGAAGTGCATTTCGTCGGATATGAGGAGGATGCTCCTGCTGAGGAGTCTCTCATCTCATCTCTCGTGGAGACGTCAGCTAGCAGCGCAGCACAGCAAGCCAAGGGAAAATATTCAAGATCGCATATTAGAGTTCCATAAATAGCTTATCGTGTAATTGAAATGAAATTAAGTCAGAATAAATAATGTCGGAATGAATTTATTTAGTGACTTGTTTGCCTTGCCATCCTATAACCGTGTTCCATGCAGATGAGGATGAGTGCGCGAGAATCACTCAGCTTACAAGGAAGTTGTTTCGCGATGCACACACGTACTATCTGCATAAATGCTCATGTGAAACGCTATGAGATGTGTTTTATTGATTTTATTATTTGGACAGATCGATTGTATGCAATGGTAGCCCCTAATCATTAATTAAAAAAAATTAAAATATGTAAATTAGTTTTTTTGTGTTTATACCCTATTCTATGGGTAAATTAATTTTGACTCATATTTTGTAATTATACTTTAATATTGCCCGTAGTAGTGACTATATTCGTGATCAGCATCGATAGTAATGTCCATGTAGCAATGCCCGTCCGTTCGTCGACAAAAATTAGACCCTAAAACTCGAGCTAGAAAGCTGAAATTTGAACCATATACTCTCTAGGGGCCCAAAATAATCAGATGTAAGAATTTTTAAGATCCACCTCCTGACACCAACACTATTTAGAAAAAACTTTTTATTGAAGAAATAGTTGAAAATGAAATACTATTCTTCGCAAAGTATGTAGATTAATGCGTTTCCTTACAAAAACTTTTTTTTTTCGATAAAATCCTTTAACAATTCACCCATACTTAGATTTGGTAACGCTATAGCCTTTCCCTATGTTCTTAATGTTAGTTCTTTCAGTTGTTAATCCCCAATTGCATTTGTTTGCCTCAGATCATGTCAGTCGATAGTAGCATTATACAATCCACGAATTTGTCATAGTTTCCGATAGAGCATCGATAAGAATAGAAACAAACGCAATAGGGCTTAAAAGAACTATTTAAAAACTCATTGCCAATCAGACTTTGAGCTTTATTTATTGTTATTCAATGAAGTCAAAGCTTTATCATGCGGCTTTTATTTTGAGTATATAAATAAAATGGAAAGCTCTATTGAAAGTTAACCAAAACGTATACTATAACGTCAGTACAACTTCTGATTCGGTTGCTGCAAGTAATATCTTTGCTGATCAGATCACTTTAGTAAGTCATTCAGCGATAATCCTCTTCAAATCAATAACCAATATTTAAGTTATCTAATTAGCTGTTACCTTCTAATTTTTCATTTGATTTGGAAAAGTTCGTTTCTTCTTTGAATTCTTACTATTCATCACTACCGATGGCATTGTACCGATTGTTCTTAACCCTTAATTCACTACGTGAGTCCCTGGGACTCACCCATCTTTTTCTTTCGCACACAGATCGTGCATTTCTACACACACATATATAAGATCCACAGTACCTTCATGTAGTGTGGTGACAAACGCGATACTGGTCGGATGTATTTTTACAATAAGTGTGACTTTTTGGTGATCAGTGCGTCCCAGGGACTCAGGTAGGTATTTATGTTACAATTTGCATATGTGCTTGTTTTATTATGTTTTGTTGTTTTCGCAAGAAATTCAGTGATAAGTATTCATTTACGTAAACCAGGCCAAGTAGGTGAAGAGCTTAACAGAAGTAACCTGATTTCGGGTTTATACAACACTATTTTGCCATTTGAACTACGTCTATCAATTTCATCGATTACCAAAAGAAAAATACCAGACGCGCCCGAGTCTGCAGAAGAAAAACTTCCCAGAGGTGAGCGAAGATTCTGCCATGTTTGCAGCTCCAAAAAGAGGACTAAAACTTCTAAAATCAAGTCTGCATTTGAGTACCTGCACGACGTTTTTTTTCTTCATATGGAGACAGTTACTTTTTGCATCAAATATGAATTAAGCGTTATTTTTTTGTTTTGAAATATGAATTGCTAGTTTTTTATTTATTTTTTTTTTATATATTTTTTTTAATTCTAAAAACTGTGATTTTTCAACAAAAAAAAAGCCTTCGAAACTTCCATGAATAAATCTTAGTTATAGAGAATTTTTATAAATATTTTTGTTTTATTTTATCAGGAAGAAGTTGAAGTTCAAAGAACAAAAGTATTTTTTTTCAAAAACATATCCCAAACATTGAGAAAAAGCAATATTACACAAAGTGAGTCCCGGGGACTTACCTATAGGTATTTATGCGAGTTTTTTTCACCTAGTGAATTAAGGGTTAAGAAATGTAGTTATGCTATTGCTCCCTATCTCAAATATCTGTTTGAACTTTCCTTCAATACTGGAAAGTTCCCTATGCGTTGATGCCTATGACACACCTGTTGGCGAACGTGGTGATAAAAAGTTTCTCCACATATTGTTTTAAAAACGGTTAAGTCCTGAATCGAGTTAAGTATCAACTTAAGATTTGCTAGAAAGCGTATCCGTTCTACCTTTCCTTATTTCAGCATACTTTTTGTCATATTGATAGTTTAAATGATCTTGGGGTTTCATTTTGATGTTAAACTCGATTTCACAAAGCACATATAGATATACATTTTATTTTTAATAAGTCCAATTCTATGCTGGGCTATATAAAAATGCAGTTCAAGGAAGTTGACGATTTTACATTTATCTATCATTGCTTTTGTCAGTCCGCATCTAGAGTATGCCTCACAAGTTCAGACAGCATTCTACAACATTCATTCAAATCGAATCGAAGTCGTTCAACGTTATTTTTGTACTTTTTCCAAATTGGTGTTTCACCCAGATGTGGTGGTTGGGATCATCAGGGGATTACCACAAAACACATCAAATCCAAACGCACTTTTTGCTAGATGTTTACCAAGTCTACGTTAATTTACGGCACAAAAGTGAGTTCAAATTAGTTTGTCCATTTCCACGCATCTTCAGTTCGAAGACTAACAATGGAAACGTAGCTTAAAGCCCAGGGTCTGGCTATGAATGAAAGTCCAAAGTCGCGATTGCACCCCACTGTAAAAATCAAACAGTTACAGTTTTTAAAATTAAAGATGGTATTTTTATATAGTTACATGACTTTCAATTTTTCCATTGTTTTTTTGTTATTTTCGAAAGCTGTTTATTGCATGTCCATTTTCCATACAGAAGATATCGTGTTCACTGGGGTGTTCCAGCACCCCATATGCATTAAAGCTATCCATTTTTACTTTCCTCGTATATTTTAGTAGACTAAATAAAAAGATATTGCAAATTTTGTTGAAATTTCCATCTCAAACTGAGTATGAGGTATGATATTACGACTATAGCGAAGTCCAAAAAGTGTGTCCCTAATTTTGCGGCTTCAGTCAAAATGGGTGGGCGGATTTCCTTGATACTTCGTTTTTGGGGTATGTAGACAATTAACTCACGGCTGTTTTTTTTTATTCTACCATTTTAAATAACGGTACCTACAATACATTACATGTGTTTTTTACAACAACAATTTTCCAAAAATGTCTATACCTAACAGTTTTGATCCTTTTTATACCCTATTCTAGGGGTATATTAATTTTGACGCATAGTTTGTAACATACCTTAATATTGCCCGTAGACCCCTAAAAGTTACTATATTTATGATCAGCATCGATAGTAATGTCGATCTAGCCATGTCCGTCCGTCCGTCCGTCCGTCCGTCCGTCGGCAAAAATTAGGCCTTTAAACTGGACCTAGAGAGCTGAAATTTTAACCATATACTCTCTAGGGTCCCGAAATAATCAAGTTTAAGAATTTTTGAAATCCGCCCACAGACACGCCCACAAACTCAAAAAAACAAAATTTTGGAAAAAATCGAATTTTGAGCTAGAGAGCTGAAATTTTTTATATATGAGCTATGGCCCATAAAACTAATTGGGACATAAAATTTTCAAAATCCGCCCACTGACACGCCCACAATTAAATAAAACAAATTTTGGGAAAAATTGAATTTTGAGCTAGAAAGCTGAAATTTTTTATATATGATCTTTGGCTCATAAAACTGCTTGGGACATAAAATTTTCAAAATCCGCCCACTGACACGCCCACAATTAAATAAAATATTTTTTTTGAAAAACCAAAATTTGAGCTAGGGAGCTGAAATTTATAGTATATACTCTCTAGGTGCCCTTTATGCTCATACTTAAATTTTTTTTAAATCCGCCTACTGACACGCCCACAATTAAATAAAACAATTTTATTGAAAAACCAAAGTTTGAGCTAGGGAGCGTTTTTATTTACAAAAGCTTAGTTTTTTCGATAAAATCCGTTAAATTTTTGTCACGCCCACTTATGAGATATAGGAATAAGAATAGGGTATCCAACAGTTCGCCCAAGCGGACTGTAGCCCGCCCCTATGTTTAAAATATAAAATAATGATGGTAAGCTTTTGAAATGAGCGCACTCAACTCAGGCTTTGCAAAAATATTCGAATAACGGAACTTAACAAAAATTTACACACCGGCTAATAGCTACTACCAAATGAATTTGTGCACTAAAATTTTTAAAATATTTTTTAATATTTTTTTTTTATTCATATGACAGTTATCTGAATTTTTGAAAATCTCACTTTTCTCAAACACGGCTATAACGATTTTGATTAATTTTGATGTCTTGAATACATGGGTTGAGTGTCAGAATATGGTCAACTTAGTTTTTAACAAGACTCGATTATCGGAACTTTAGGAAACCAGCAATATCTCAACAATCTTTGATACAAATATTTAAAAAATATGCAAAATCAAATTTTGCAAACAATTTTTTTTTTAGCAGTGTTGGTAAATTTAAAAAAAAACATCACAAATCCAAAAAACGGCTCTAATGATCGATTTGATAATTTTTAAAATTTTTAATACTTGGAGTAGCTAAATGTAAGAAAAACGGCACATTAGAATAATAGATATATCTCAAAAACCAAAAAAATTTGACAATCAAACTTATTTGGAATAAATTGGCAGACCCTTTTTAAAAACTTCACTGCTTTAACGATATCGATCTGTGTTATTGTTTTAAATTCTTGGACTGAAGGTTGGAAAATAGCACACTTTCCAATAGATTTAAACAACAGTACTTGCGAATCATGGCGATATCTTACAAATGGATTAAGATATTTCAAAGCAGTTTGAGATTTTAGCTGACACAAACATTAAAGACAAATTTTGCAAATTAAAATTTTGTGAAATAAATCTTTATAATGTTTTTCGTTTTTCATAAAATTTTGGAATTTCATTTGCTTCAAATAGACACGTTAAGATCAAAAGCTATTATGCAAAACAAAAACCTTTCATAAGATCACAATCACAAACTTAACATCCGTCTATGAATTTGCCTAATTTTAGTAATTTTTGTATTGTATTGTATTTATTGCAGCAGGATATTTATACATTATTTTCTTAAACTATATTGCACAATTTACAGAGTTATGGTATAAATCTACCTTACTACTGATAATCTTTTAAACATTAAAATAAAGAAAAAGAACTAATTAACAAAGCATTTGAAGGAAAAGCTACAGCAAAAAACTGTCATTAGACCAAAACCAAAATAATCAAACAACAATAATAATATTATAACTTAGAGTGAAGAGAAGAAGGGTGGGCGGTGCAGGATTTCATACCAAGCTTTAAGTTTTACAAATAAAAAACAAACAAACAATTATTATAATGAACATTTAAGTGAATAAATAAATGAATAACTAAATAACAAAGGGAAATCTAATAAATTAACATGAAAGCTAAATAAACGATAAACGTAATATAAATATAAAAAATGAATAAATAAGTACAATGAATAGGTAAGTAAATAAATATAATATTTTAAATCAATAAATATAATAAATAAATAAATATAATGATAGAATAAATAAATAAATTAAAATTAAAAAATAAGGTTAAATAAATAAAGTACATAATAATTTATAACAACAAGTATGTATGTATAATAAACAAATAAATAATTACAAAAAATCATACAATAAATAAATAAATAATTACAAAAAATCATACAAATACTGAATTAAGGAATGTAATATATGTAATGTATATGCATAAATAAGTAAATTAGAAATAAATAATTAAATTTAATATCACATAATGAGTTATATTTTAAATAATAGAACTATTACTATAAAGCTAGGTTTGAAATTAGAGGGCTATCCAGAAGATAAGCAAGATGTAAGACAACGTTACTTAAGTATGGCAATTCTAGTTGATACCATTTCCGTATTTGAAATAGCGTGAAGTTGAGCTGTTGAAAAATACCATGGAAGCTTAAGGATCAGTTTCAAAAGCTTGTTTTGAGCTACTGCTAATATGACTAGCTGCACATTTACCCCATGCCGGTGAACCATAAAACATAATTGCTTGGAACACGACTTTGACAATCAGCAGCTTGTTTTCATTGCTTAGTTTTGACTTCCGGTTTATAAAGGGGTAAAGAGTTTTAGTTGTTATGTTAATCCTTTTAGTTACTTCTTGTACATGCATGCCAAAGGTAGAAGTGTGTTTACACCATTTACTTGAAGATGGTTACTTGGCAGGAAATAGGCTTTTCTTTTTCATGTGAAAAAGATAGCCTGTGTCTTTTAGGCATTTATTCTAATCTTCCAGTCGAAAAAGTAATCTTGTATGACATTCAGTGCAGATTGCAAGTTTGTTTCAATGTTTAAACCAACTGAATCTGACGAGAAGATACAGGTGTCATCGGTTAAAATTGCTTTTCCGCAGTTAGTTAAACATGGGAAATCGTAAGTGAAAATAGTGTACAAGATTGGACCAGGCACCGATCCTTGAGGTACACCTGCTGAAATGTTATAAATATCAGAGTTCCAATTATTTATTGAAACCTTGAATTTTCTTTCAAACAGAAACGATTGAATTGTTTTGATTAAGTACATAGGAAAATGAAGTCTAAGAAGTTTATGTCATAAAGCATCTTGCCTTATTGAATCGAATGCTTTCTCGACATCAAGAAGTACCATTCCTGTACTTATTCCTGTGCTAAAATTTGTTTTTACATATTTTGTTATTCCATGAACTTGGTGGACTGTACTATGATGAGCTCTGAAACCAAATTGTTCAAGTGGTAAGTGCTATGACTTGTTATTTGAGAAACAATTCTACTTTTAATAATTTGCTCACAACATTTGCTTAGCGAGCTTAACAAACTTATTGGTCTATAGTTGCTTGGTATGTTTGCGCTTTTACCAGGCTTTAAAATTGGTATAATCTTAGCTATTTTCCATGCATTAGTAAAGTAACTTGACTTCAGTCAACAGTTTTAGTCATATACCACCTACTATAGTTTTATTACCCATTTCCAGCCTCAGCTGAAAGGTATAAAATTAAATTTCAAGATGTTCTTTAATTACCCAAACACAAATGCAATCTTAGTGTCTATAGAAAACCGTATGCTCTTCTTCTTGGATTGACTTCATGATTAATCTGTCGCTTATAGTGTTGGTCGCTGTAGTGTTCTTCGAGTATATTTAGTTCGAAAAGACAAATCAAATATAGCTACTAACATGTTATCTATATTCGTACGATTCTTTTTTCCCTAATTTTACGAGTATAGAAAATTGCCATTGAAAAAATGTGATTCGGAACCAATCCTCGCAGAGATGTTTTTTGTAGAGGACGATGAAACTTGCAGTACTTGCCAAAGACACATATGCACCGACCACACAGCAACTAAATATGCAACAGCTGTTTTCACATGTGCAAACAACAACATGAACAATTTATCACTTATGCTTAGAAAATTAAACATTTTTAAATATTTTATGTTGCCTTACCTCCTCTTTCAGGATCAAGAAGAAAAAATTAAAGTACCTATTGAATTTGAAAATCTCTATTTTTTGGAGGTCTACAAGCACCTTATTGTCGGAGCACTAATTTTCTTCTTTGTTTAAATACTTAAAAACGTTTTAGATGTTGGTATTCAACCAAAGGGCCAATAAACAAAGTGTCAAAATAACAACTTTTGCAATTTATTGGTATCGCATCACTTCGGAATAAAGCCAAGCACATTTGTTCACTATTTAAGCATGCTTAGAAAAAGGTGGGGCACCGTTATGATGTATGAGTAAAAGAAATAAGAAGCAACCGAGTTCTTTGAAATAAATCAGTTCAATAATGGAGTTTATTTGCTTTTTTATTAGTACTTTCCCACCAGCGGTGACAAGTTATCAAGATAAAAGGCATAGTTTGACGACTGTCATTTTAAGTATAAAGTGTAAATAGGAAATTGTCCAACCCTGTCTTTTCCTTGTTAAAACAAAGCTAAACACTAACATTTAATGAATGAAATAAAAATAAATAAATAGTAAAAGCATTTCACAAAAAAATAATTTCTTAGTTAGCATATACTTACTAAGCGAATTAACTTAATTTCCGCAAATGAAGTCTTCCCGGAATTCAAAATACTTTCAAGGAATTTGTAAATTGCATGCCTTCAGATTGCGGTCCCAATCAAAATATCCACATTTCGCATGCAGATCCATTAAACCAACTCCGAACACAATTCTTCAATTACTGCCACACAGGTCATCCAGTAATTGGCTAATTAGATTCCCTCAACCAGCATGACATTCGGTCTGCCGGAGAAAATGCGCCCCCCTCATTGCCTATTTATGGCTTCGAGTCGTCGGCAACGCACCCACTTAGATTTTTAACTAGCCAGTGTTCAGGCAAAAATGATCGAACAATACTCTAATGGTGTTAATTACATATCTAACACGCTAGCGATATTAATTGGCATCTTCGGGAAGATGACGATAGCTGATGCTGACATCAAGACAGACTTGCCGTCGCGTTGTTAGCCAGTGTGCAAACTACCCTTCCGTCATTATCACCGCACACCATGGTATGGTGGAATACTGTTGGCATTCCAAGTGTACAAAAGCGGCAGAAAATAAGATGTAGAAGCATCGATAAGGTGCGCGTACTATCCCACCAAGACCGTGGGCGCTGAAGAATCTCACCAATTTTCTTTGGCCGCACATAGTCTGGATTGAACATTGAACAAGCGCACCAATCCAGGACTCGCTAGTGTATCTTAGTAGGGAAATCTGTAAACAAAGAAAAAACAAAAAAAAAACAAGAAAAAAGTATCTATGCCTGCTCATGAATTTAGTTAGAAACGCCCGATAGCCTTAATTGTTTCGTATGGTAATTTACCGTGCGGCAGCCGTGGTATTATCGCACGTTGGACAAAAGGTATCTTGCCGAAGCACTCCGGATGACATACGCTGGGAATGCACTATAGTTGGATCGGTACAAGTGTGCTTTGTGATAGGAATTGTTTTAGAGGTAAGGTTTTAACATACGAGTAGCTGAAGCTTGGACGACTGATAAATATCTGGAAATTGGTTCGCACTTGTGAATATCTTATTTAGACAGAGGTTTTGAGAGGGCCTTAGGATGGATTGTGTTGTGGATATGAACTTGTGTTTACATGATGCTCTTGGGATATTGAATATTATGTGGATTTTATATAGAGGCAATACATAAATCTTTAACCGGGCGTTTGTCAACATTTTGAGGGATTAAGAGGGCCTTATGATTGTTATATTGCATATCGACAATAAAGTGAGAGCAGTGGCTTTGTGACTAGTGCGTTGGTCAACCAAGTGTTTCCATCATGTTCAAATCACCCAATAAAACGCAAGGTTTATCCACCTCTTGTGAAAGTCTGAAAAATATCAAAGAATATAAATTGCCATGTGAAGCTTCTCAAATTTGTCGTTGGGAGTCGGCGTTAAGTTGTAGTTCCTTCCATTTGTGCAAAAAATGAAGCTTCACACACACATATCGTCGCCTGAGAATTGTTCTGTTTCATACGCCACTTTTGTCGTTTTTGAGTTAGGAATGGATTCTATGGTAAATTTGTATGCTCTTTTTAAATCTGTGATTCGATTTGCTCTTAGTATTTCCAATCCCGAGATATCGAACATCGACTTTGTCCCATATCCACCAAAATCAACAGTTTGTAGAATTGTTTTGTGCTGTAGTGACTTCACTAGTGAGCACAACGGAACACCGTCAACGGCAAATTTGTGGAGAGTTGGGTTTTGCACACGAGACCATAGGACAACACTAAAAGGAAAAAAAGGAGGAGAAATTCATCTAGCAGTAGCGGAGTTTTTTTTATATACGAGTCATGCGAGAAGTCAACGGAAAAAACGTACCAGCTTAAAAAGGAAGAATCGCACCAGAGTAAGGCAACAAACAAAACGAAGAATGATTTAAGCATTCATCACTTCAGTATCCCACTCCCACGCAAACAGTCGATTTTCCTTGAAGCTTTAATAAAATTTACGTTCATGAAATTTTGGCATTTTTAATTTTTATTTTCGTTCGTTTTCATTGGAAGGATAGCCCTACAGTACCATAAATCATTTTTTGGTGTTTGGGACAAATTTTCCTTATAATTTATCTCAATTCTTTTGTGAGAATTGTTTTCTTCCACGTGCATATCACTGCGACAAGAGATAGAGAAAATATTAACAAAGTTGAGAATTGGTTTGTCCTACGTGCACTCGTGTTAAAGAAAAGCTATGTATTTGGAACAATGATCGCAAACAAAATTTTAGTATTGATTTGTTCCACCTCCATTACAGTTGTGTAGATAATATTCGATATTATGAAGATATGAATTCGGTGTGGTGATGAATAATGCTGCAAACGCAAAACCTAGTTGCAGACGTACGAGCAGTTAATCATTGAATACATATGGTTTCAATAGATGTGTTTAATGAACCTTAGCTGCACAGATAAGTACAGAAAAATTCAGAAAAGTACAAGATTTGGTGTTCCATGAGTAAAAAACTTGCCACAAGGTGTTCTACATTCTGTCAATTTGTGTTCTATGAAGCTGTGCAGATCAGTTTAGTACAAGTTTCTCTGTACCTAGTTTTGAGGTAAGGCAAGTGAGTGAAATGTGTCAAATTTGAAAATTAAAATTGTAGTGATGCCAATTGATTTAGGTATTTGTTTAGCATGAGACATCGTATTTCTTAGTTTAATGTTACAAATATTCGCATATATCTACATATATGAAAAAAAATCGAAAAAAAAACATGGAACGAGTTCAAATTGTGATCAAATCGACATCAGGCCAAATATTGACGGTACAATGCTCACTCAAAACCCAAAATTCACTAGAAAACAAAGAGGATTATCTATTTCAAATTTCGCAGCTGAGAGGAGAACATTTATGACTTCAAGCTGTACTTTTCTGATCTGATTTGATCCGACATTTTTCATTCACTGGTTTAATGCTAAACACTTTGAATAATTTTCTTATTTTATTGTATTTTTTGAATAAAAACTTTGTTAACAAAAAAGATGAAATCGATTTTTCTTTTCAAATTGTAGCATCCAACTCCATGCTTTTTTGCCTTTCAGATATTTTGGATGAGAATTGCTTTGTGCTATATCCATTTGTTTGTGTTCCACGTGTATGAAAAAAAAAATCGGTTTCAAAATGTATGAGCTCTTAGGCTCGTCCTCTGACTCAGACTCAGACTCAAATAACAACGTGGTGGAGACTCCTCTGCCTGATTGCGACGATCAATGTTGCGATTAGTACAGATCAACCTCCACCACTCCAAAAAGGCTTCGGCCCCCTTCTTATCCGTCTTTCAAAAGATGGAGAAGATATGGTCCTGATCCAAGAGCCATGGATTGTTAACAACCTGGTTCGAGGACTCCGGACTCATGGATACAAATTGTTGTATGCAACAGACAAAGGTAAACCTAGAACTTGCATACTGGCAAAAAGAAGCTTAAATGTATTTTTACTCCCTAATTTCAGCGACCGTGATGCAGCCGTGGTGAGTCTAGAGACTGCTTGCGGCACCCATTGGATAGCCTCGGCTTATCTGGCCCATGAACACGTAGGGTCCTTGCCTGGTGTCAACCTAGAGGGACTGATCGCGGTAGCTGAACATCAAAAAACTGGTCTCATTATTGGATGTGATGCCAATACGCACCATTCAGTATGGGGCAGTTCTGACATCAACGACAGAGGTGAGTCTCTTTTTATACCCTATTCTAAGGGTATATTAATTTTGACGCATAGTTTGTAACATACCTTAATATTGCCCGTAGACCCCTAAAAGTTACTATATTTATGATCAGCATCGATAGTAATGTCGATCTAGCCATGTCCGTCCGTCCGTCCGTCGGCAAAAATTAGGCCTTTAAACTGGGCCTAGAGAGCTGAAATTTTAACCATATACTCTCTAGGGTCCCGAAATAATCAAGTTTACGAATTTTTGAAATCCGCATACAGACACGCCCACAAACTCAAAAAAAAAAATTTGGAAAAAATCGAATTTTGAGCTAGAAAATTGAAATTTTTTATATATGATCTATGACTCCCAAAACTGATTGGGAGATAAAACTTTCAAAATCCGCCCACTGACACGCTCACAATTAAATAAAACATTTTTTTGAAAATCCAAAATTTGAGCTAGGAAGCTGAAATTTATAATATATACTCCCTAGAGGGCCTCTATACTCATGTGTAAGCATTTGCAAAATCCGCCTACTGACACGCCCACAATTTAATTTTTTTTTTTGAAAATCCAAAGTTTGAGGTAGGGAACTGAAATTTATAATATATACTCTCTAGCGGCCCTTTATGCTCACGTGTTAATTTTTTTTAAATCCGCTTACTGACGCGCCCACAATTAAATAAAATAATTTTATTGAAAAACCAAAGTTTGAGCTAGGGAGCGTTTTTTTTACAAAAGCTTTGTTTTTTTTTGATAAAATCCTTTAAATGTTATTAACAAAATATGTAGAGCATTCTTAACAATTCAACCATACTTAGACTTTTGTCACGCCCACTTATGAGGGATAGGAATAAGAATAGGGTATCCAACAGTTCGCCCAAGCGGACTGTAGCCCGTCCCTATGTTTGATTATATTCTTAATACTAATTTCATTGTGTGTAACACTGGTAGTGAACCTACCTTCATTACAAAAGATAGACAGGAGGTTCTAGATATAACTCTGGTCTCCGACTCAATCCATCAGGAAATTATAGACTGGAAAGTCTCGGCGGAAGACTCTTTTAGTGACCACCGTTACATTAAATTCAGTTTAGCCGATGACCCTCCCCGCCAGCCAGTTTTTAGAAATTATAGGAAAACTGACTGGCTCAAGTGTAGAGAAGTGCTGAAAAGTTCAATGAAATCGGAACTCCTTAGTCCTCCTCGGAACACCATGGAGCTAGATAAGAAGGTCAGGGTACTCACCTTGGCCCTCAATAAGGCTCTGACTTCTGCCTGCCCGCTCACACGGCCTAGAGGCAAAAAGAAGCCGCATTGGTGGACCCCAGTAGTAGGACCTCTAAGAAGGAGTTGTAGAAAACTGTGCAGCCAAGCCAAGTTCACAAAAGCTGAAACCGACTGGGCTTCATACAAAGCATCTCTCAATGCTTACAAAAAGGAACTGAGGAAAGCCAAACGCTCATCTTGGAGACTCTTCTGTGGAAAAATAGAGGAATCTTTGGAGGCATCTAGGCTAAGAAAAATCCTCTCAACCAACCCAGGTATGCCTAGCTTTTTAAAAAAGGCGGACGGCTCCTGGACCACTTCCAGCGAAGAATCGCTCAATCTAATACAGGATACACATTTCCTAGGTAGCTCCCACGTTACTAGCAATATAAACCTGTCTAGGTCAATTGCACGTACCACTAACTTTAAAGGTCTGATTACAACTGCTAAATTGCTCTGGGCGATACACAGCTTCAAACCATACAAATCCGCGGGGCCAGATGGCATAATACCAGCTGAAAATCAAAACACCTCGGATATCATCTCGCCTTTGCTTGAAATAATCCTGAAAAGCTGCGTAAAAATGGCATACATTCCGCTGTCATGGAGAGAAGTAAAGGTAGTTTTCATACCCAAAGCCGGTAAATGTTCCCATGTAAATCCTAAGGATCTCAGACCCTTAAGAATATCGTCATTCCTTCTAAATACATTAGAAAGGCTGATTGATATCCATTTACGTACTAACATTGATACAAGACTTCTGTCTACGGCTCAACATGCATATTGCAAAGGCAAATCTGTTGAAACAGCCTTACATACGTTAGTACGTTCAATCGTATACTCCCTTCACCATAAGGAGTACACTATGGTTGCATTCCTGGATATTGAGGGTGCTTTTAACAACGTCTATACATCCGCGATCGCAAATGCACTGTCAGATCTAAAGGTAGATGACTCACTTGGGGAGCTTATCAATCTACTTCTCACAAGTCGGATTATAAACTCGAAACTGGGTATGACATCGGCCAGAAGATCTGTCAGTAGAGGTACGCCACAAGGTGGAGTCCTATCTCCCCTCCTTTGGAACTTAGTGGTGAACAAGCTACTGATGTGCCTAGAAAAGGAGGGCTGCAGGATGATTGCCTATGCAGATGACGTTGCAATTGCCTCCTCAGGGAAGCACCTAAACACCCTGAAAGAACTTCTCCAAAACGCTCTTAATAAGATAACTACATGGGCAGATCGTTGTGGTTTGGGTGTTAACCCCCACAAAAGCGAACTTGTTCTATTCACTAGGAAACACAAAATTCCATACATTGACCCCCCTCTACCAGGGGAACAAGTCTAGTCTTTTCGGACGCGGCAAAATACTTGGGTCTCATTCTGGATAGAAAGCTTAGCTGGAAACCTAACATTCAGGAAAGAGTTCGTAAAGCTACAGTAGCACTCTTCTCCTGCAAAAAAGCCAATAATAATAAATGGGGGCTCCAGCCCCGCATTACCAACTGGCTATACATCTCGGTAATAAGACCGATACTTATGTACGGGGCGGTTGTTTGGTGGACTGCCCTAGATAAAGCGATAAATCGCGATAAGCTAGGCAAAGGCCAATGAAAAGCTTGTCTCTGCAAGAGTGGTGCACTGCGCACTACCCCCTCTGCTGCAATGGACATTCTGTTTCACCTGACACCCCTGGACATCTTTAGCAAGCAAGTGGCTGCTAGTGCGGCTATCCGCCTAAAAACAACGTTCCAATGGTCCGAGAATGAAATCGGCCACGCATCTATTCTGAAAAAATGTAGAATTCTCCCCAGTGACATAGACTACACCACCCCTCAGACCCTTTTTGACAACAACTTCAAGGTCAAGATCAATCCCAGAACATTCTGGGAAGGACCACCCGTCGAAAATAAATCGATCCATTTTTATACCGATGGACCCAAAACCGACGCGGGGGTAGGAGGTGGTGTGTTCTCTGACAGGCTGAATCTCAGCCTCTCCTTTCGACTCCCTGATCACTGCAGTGTGTTCCAGGCAGAAATCTTGGCTATTAAAGAAGTCCTGTCGTGGCTGAAGAAGAACGTGATATCCGTTATGGATATCTGGATCTTCTCAGATAGTCAAGCTGCATTAAAATCCCTGGATTCTGGGTCCACAAACTCTATCGTAGTCCGTGACTGTCGATCATCTCTAGTGGAGATGGCGAAGCATTTTAACATCCACCTATGCTGGGTGCCAGGACATACAGACATTCCAGGGAACTGTAGGGCGGTTGAACTCGTCAGGAAAGGAGCCACACTGCCCCTTTTACCTGATAAAGCTTCACTAGGCATCCCAATCGCTACATGCAAACTCATGTTTATGAGACAGACCATTGAGAACTGTAACCTTAGGTGGACAAGTGGCAACACTTGTCTAGCGACAAAGCAGATTTGGCCAAAGCCGGATCTGAAACGTTCTAAGTGTTTGATATCTCTAAACAGACTTCACATTGGTGCTATAATTGGTGTGATCACCGGACACACGGCTTGGCGTCCACGCAAATGACTTCTGCAGAAGCTGTATGGACGAGGAGGAGGAGGAGACAGTTCATCACCTTCTCTGCACGTGCCCTGCTCTTTCTCAAAGGCGTAAACTCCATTTAGGATCCTTATTTTACAATGATCTTAATGATCTCATTAACACCGACATAAAAAGTCTGTCAAGCTTCTTCAAAAGCTCCAACTGGTTCAACGAGTAGGAGGATGATACATCCGCGTGGTATCACAATGGGCCTTTAACTGGCCTAAGTGTGTCGGCCTCAGCCGACTGCCACTACAACCTAACCTAACCTAACCAGGGTCCATGTACCCTCGCTCCTGCCTACACGATTTTGTTTTCTAAACACCATAATCTTGGATTCTGTGGTATTGATCTTTAGATCCCATTTGTCGCAGTATTCCTTTAGCATATTTATTTGAAGTTGGAGTGTGAATGAACTTTGATAAGGAGTTACCATTACATCAGCATTAAGTAGGACTTTAACTTCCACATCACCATAGCTATACCTCATCCAACAAAAATTGGCAGTACAGGCCTTATGGAGGAAATTTTTTTTCTACGAGTGGTGCCTGTAGATACTCTCACGGCACTCAAACGCAAGAATTGCAACTGAAATAAAAACCAAACCACTGTCATACCAACGAATTGTTGTGGTAATTTTCCTAAAATTCGCATGCAAGCCACCACAACCAGTCTCCCACACAGTCGAATAGGGAATGAGCATGATCGTCTTGTGTTCACTTGCTATTATCATCCACCAAAATAAGCAGTGTGTGTGACTGAAGCACATTAGAAGAGTATTACCATATCTACAATGAAGCATATCATTAAGGGTTTTTCTATGGATTTTGTCAAAGAACTTTCGGTTTTGGAGCTTTTGAGAACGAATTATTATGTGGGTTGTTGCCATTCGGTTTAAATTTGTTTGTATTTGTATTCTACAGCTGCACAAGTGCAGTTTTTTTTACCATCTGTTTAGGTATATGACATTGCGTCGTGGTTATATAATTTTGTATTCTAATCGCCTGATTGTGTTTATAAGGCGGAAACAAAGATTGTTATCTAAATCGCTGATAGTGCATCTAAGCAATTGGTTTACTTTATTGTTTATATGAATAAAGAGAAACATGGCTACAAAGTCTTCAAAGGATCTAAGTGTAGAAAAGAAACAACAAATTGTTGATGCAACTGCAAAATTCCATGGCCTTTTTAAAAGTAAATCGGAAGCCGTAGGAAATGCAGCTAATATTTTTTCTTTTACGGAATGAAGTATGTACATGCTTTTAAGGAAAAATGCAATCAAAGGCCACAATTCACCACCAAAGAAGAAAGATAAATCCGGTATCAAGAGCAAGGTCCATAATTTTGCCAAATGTCAGAAGTATAATTATGATAAGTTTTGCTCCACTGGTTAGGCATTGAATCGCCTCTAATCAGTTTGGATATGGGAGTTCTGAGCCATTTGTAGCCGTCACCCATCTTCTTCCTGAACTGATAGGCTATCTCGTCCGGCCCCGCGCGCTTTTCTTTTTTTTTTGCAGTCTTTGACCGCCTAGCTACGGTTTTCTGTGACTCCCACGGGACATCTTCATTAATTGCTTGTAGAGGAAAAAATGATCACCAGACCGGGATATGGCAGTTTATTAAATAAATTAAATGCAGAATTCATGGAAAAGTTACCCAATTTGAAAAAAATTCTGTTTCATCACGACAATGCACCAGCTCAATCGTATGCGGTAGCGACAGCAAAATTAGCTGAATCGCGCTATGATATAATCTCTCATCCACCCTTATCTCCAGATTAGGATCCCTCTGCTTAATTGCAGGTTAATTTCTGAACATAACCTAGAAACTTTTTGAATTATGAATCTCTACCCTTTTCTCATACAACAGCGTTATATATTTTTTTTGGTTTCATCATGTCGCCTCTTTAACTGTGAATTTGAGTCTTAACATCTTCTGGAAGGCTTGACAAGTCTGTAAGACATTGGCTTTTTGAATTTAATTACGCGGACTCAGAATCATTTCTTTCTAACAGTGGTATAACTTAAAGTTTCAATATTTTTTCGCTTCATCTTCCTTTTATTTCTCTACTTATATTTTGTATACTTAATTTTAATTTAATTGGTCCCATAGCAGTGGCATTTGACACTATTTTAATACTTAAAGTATATTAGAATAAAAAATATCACAACTATTTTATTTCTGTCATTGTATTATAAAATGTTTGTTAAACTTATTGAATTCTGCATTGTATTTGAATTTATCTGAAATGAATATATCTATCTATCTCTGTTTTTGTTGTGTTTCCAAATTTGTTTTTCGCTCGGCGGAAAGAGATTTTGACAAAATAATGAAATTATTGATGTAACAAATTTGTTTGAGTGTCGGGCGCAGTGGCTCAGTGGTTAATGCCTAATATTTATTTTTTATTTATTTTTAGTGTTTGAGAAATCCTTTTTTTTCGGAAGGGTTAAAGAAGTTGGGCAACCGTTGGGAAAAGTGTATATCGCCCTGAAAGGAGAATAGATATGTCAATTTTAATATAAAAGTAAATGGCGTAACGACTACAATTATTGGCACCCCTAAGGAAATTTCAACTTTGATCAACTATAACATTTTTATTTCTTAATTTGCTTGAATCTGTTGTTTACCAGAATATAAAATAGTAAATTTCGCATTGATTGAGTATTATAAATAAAGATTGAATAATTTAAAATATATTTAAAATGCCAATTTAAAAAAGCTTACTAAAAACTACAATTATTGGCACCCTGATATAACTATTGGCACCCAAAAAACTACAATTATTGGCACTCTTTACAACAGACAAAACATCAAGGGTTATTATTTTATTTGTTTTCAAAACGTTTTATTTTAAATTATAAAATAATAGATAAATACAGTATCTATAAATGAATAAATAAATATATATATATTTAGGGAACTGTCGTTTACTCCACTGTTCAAAGGAACATAGCTATTTATTTAATTAAAAGTAAATAGCTATATAGTTTTGTAAACAAATGGCTACATAGCTAAATATACATATTTTGTATAGGAAAATAAAAAAAATATATTACCTATTAAAATTATTACAAAATTAATTAATTAAAATAGTCAAATAAATAGATACTTATATGACATTTTTAAATAATGGAACACAAATTAGTTTTTAATTCATTCCAAAATTAATTAATTAAAATGGAAACGAATAAAAATTAGTTTCTAATTCAATTTTTTTTCGTCATTTTGTTCAATAAATTAATAACGGTTGAAAGATACAACTATTGACACGCATTAAAGTACAACGATTGGCAGTGCTAACAACTGTAGCTACCTATGATTTTATTATTGGCACCCTCTGGCAATAATTGAACCCTATCTTTTTCTGGGGCCAATAATTATTGGCACCCCTTTTATTAACAAAATAATAACTTTTTTTACAAAATATATTTAAAAGTGACTTCTTTAATGTATTATTAAAAAAAGTTTTCATTAAAAAATGTAAAAGGAAGAAGTGATAAGAAACTTACAAAATTATATTTCCTTAACGAATATAAAAGAGAACTAAAAAGGAATTCTCCAAACTAATGACGCAGAAATGTGAGAAAAATGTGCAAGTTTAAAACAAAAAAATAAATTGACTATTCGGACTAAGGGTTACTGAGCAAATCACTGTTGAATGATGGGGTGCCAATAGTTGGGTCAAAAATGTGGGGTGCCAATAATTGTAGTCGTTACGCTGCTCAAAGTCACTGACTTATCGAACAGTCCTCGTAGCATGCGTAAACAAGAATTTACATTAACAATAAAAAAAGGCTAAAAATATAGAAAATTAAATATGTACAAAATAATTATTGTTTTTTACTTACTTACTTTACCCGCGACGTCAATTTGGCTTACATCATTGGTGACACCGGTCTCACGCATCTGGTTGGTCCCAAAATTGCACAATGTGTGCTCGCCAAGACGTTGCGGTGTGAACTGACGACGGGGGAAACGGCAGCTAGGTCTTGAAAACGTAGGTTCCGTTTACTATTCCTTCACTTGCCTAGGGGCCTAGGGGGTGTCTAAGGTAGTCCTGGCCGAAGCATTATTTTCCATTCGCTCAAACTGGCTGAGCCAATGTAGTCGACGTGAATTCGCTTTTTGGACTTTTTCCACATTTTGACACAGTTCATAGATTTCGCGGTTGTATTTTCATTTCCATTCGCCCTCCTCGCACACAAGACCAATTATCCGACGGAGTATTTATATTTTCAAAGAACCCAATATAAGCTTCCCCTATCCACTTATCGTCCAGCACTCGACACCATAAAGCAGGACTGGCAGGATTAACGTTAGATTGGGCATGTATTTTATACTTCGAGTTATTAGTTTTGTACCCATTTGAACCCATTTCAATTATTATGTACACGAATATATTAGGCAATACAATTCCTGGAGATGGTCAGAGCCGGGTAGGTAAAGCCAGTAGTGCTAATAGTACATAAAATGTAATCGGTTTACCATATCAAATAAAACCACACCACTGATTTTTGGTCCCATTCGACACTTGTCCGATTGCGAATCTCAAATGTCGCATTGTTTACTTGTTCGTTACCACAAAACCACAAAACATCTGTCGTTGTTTGTTGGCTAACACCTCTAGGACACAAGTGCATGCTTAACCCAGTTAATGCATCTGAAGCCAACTATTTGGTATACAGTAGCACATAATTAAGTATTACGAGCTCATTCATCGAATTGCCGACACCTTATCGTGACTTTTCAAGGATTTATGGTGCCTTCAGCATGAATTAAAACCCTTACCGCCAGACGACACATTTAATACGGCCACCTAAAGATTCCTATCACACCGTCTCAAAACCACCATCGGTGAGTCGGCATTTTGTTGATGTGATAGATAGTCCTGCTATTTGTCGCGATATCTTTACTCCGGGAGGTGTCTCTAAACGAGTGTTTGTCGCGGAGGCAATGAAAAGGTGGCGCGGTCAGAGAAGACCGACGACTGTAAAAGCTCAACTGCAGCGGTCTTTCTGTTTGATCGCATTCAAAGTGGTGTGATTGCTAGCTAAGTGCGCTAGTGGGAATTGGTAAACGTTAAAATTAAGGACAGTTCTATAGTTCTATAGTTTTCTATAGTTTTTCAAGATTTCAATGAAGATAAATGTTGGAATTATTTCTATGGAAATATATTGAATGTGGATATTTTGTGATCTATTTTATACAAAATTTTATCGATTTCAGTCTTGGATTAGACGTGGGAGAAATCCGCGTCATGGGACATCATTAATGGTAGGTAAGACATACGAGTAAATTGGGTTTGAATCTGTACTTATTTTTATTGGAAATGAATGTACATTGGTCGATTTTGAGTTAGATTTAATCATTTTTGTCTATTATGTAAGTTGATGACTAATATTGAATAAAAAAATTAATTTAAAAGTCAAAGTCTAGCAGTATAGGCACTTGCATTGTATTAAAAAGAAAACAACCTTGACTCACGCAAAATTTGTTTGCCTGATTGTATTTTACTTCTTGGAAGCTAACGTAGTAAAAGACAGTTCTACTCAATCGATAACGTTGGAATTTTTTTATATGTCGCTTTGCAACCAAATCGTGCCGGATTTTATGAGCCCTACAATTTTTTTTTTCTTCTAATTTTGATCTGAATTATAACGCCCTCACTTTAATGCAGTCCTGCCTCCCAGATATGAATCGTTTTATTTGTGAGGCAAATCAAATGCTGCTGTTGTTCCATTTGTGAGATCTAGCAGTTTTTAGACCGCCTCGATTTCGACAAAGAGATGCTCCTATTAATGATATTGTTGTTTGATCTTCCTTTTACTACAACGCTGATGTCCATTCTTGTCAATCAACGGATTTGTATGCAAACTTGCCGGACAGATTTAAGGTGTTTAATATGTCGCTTGGCTCACCTGCATGCTAAATTACCTAGATGTGATATCTTCACTTAGTCACCTCTTTCTGACTAGAACTGTTTATTTGGCAATTGGTAGACATGTTACTCTTGTTCTAAAAATTCTAATTTAACAAGTGATTCCAAATTGTCCTTCGAGGAGAGACATCTGTAATACTAAACTTTTCTGTTGAAATTTACATGTAAAGTATCCCGCTCATGGTATCCATTACATCAAACACAAGGTTGTTACTTACCGGCATTATTCCATACATACCTAAGCAAAATGAAAATTTCATTAGAGAGCAACCAGCAGCAACGGACGGCGTTGCGGCGGCCAACTCAAATAACTTCAAAGTACAATTTTACCCGTCTGCCCATTGCGTTTCAAATGAACTTTATATACGTCCATACCCAACGGAATATCTCTCTCCTAATCTATCCCAAGCCGTCTTTCGGAGCAGAGTGCTGCTGCTGTTGCAGTTGCTCGTACTGTGCTGCCAAACAAAAAAGGGCTACCGGCATATCTGAGCGTCTGCGATGCAGTTTCCCCGCATACAGCTATCCCATATTAGATGGAAGATGCCGAAAGTTCATGTTTCTCCAACAATTGCCGATATACATACCCATGCCACTGCAGTTGCTTCGGTCCCTAATGCTGATATTTGCTCCCGATGCCTCGAATGGAAATTGGGTATGTGGTGCATCTATTTGAGGTATCCTCTCTGTGTACCAGCACTAGTTATAATAACAATTCCATTCCACAGCGATCCAAGATTGAGAGAGAGCCATACCTCCACTCAACATCTTCATGGGCTGAGACCAGCATTAGTGTCGTACCAATATGCATACGCCGGACCCATGGTCAGAGATGGATGGCGGATGGACACAGCATAGAATAGCTATCTCCCCACAGAGGATCACCTTTTGTAGTAATGCATGTGACTGGGATCGATCGGAACGGTCATATTGTATATATGTTGTACCACTTTTAATGACTCCAATGAGCGGCCAATTTATATTTTATTAGGTACAAAGGTACAAATAATCCAGCTAACCAGGAGCAAAAGGAGGCACTCCAATAGCATCACCAGAACTCGAAGGCGACTACTTAACCGGAACGGAATGGAAACAAACGATTATTAGCAAATAATTTGTGTCAACCTGGGAGAACAGCAGGCGATTCGGCACAGCAATGCAGCATAAAGGCGGCAGTGTCTCGGACAATTACCGTGGATTGTTTAAATCATTTCGCCTTTGATTCTGTCCCGTCTGTGAGTATGTGTGAATCGTATGGGGAATATTAGTGTTCGAAAAGTTAATAGTGAAGTTCTGCGCCGCCGCTGTACCATTGGAAATTACCTATAGAATAGATTGCTCAGTTAGATTAGTCGTCGGATTCCTCCAGCAGTGAACTTCCTTGCCGCCGCTACTGATGGCTGCTGCAGCATATGAACGATTCCACAGACACATCCTTACGCCGATTGTTATGTGGACTGAATGTCGGCCGGTTGCAACCTACTCTAGTCAACTGTTATTATTATTATTTCGAGAATAATGGCATATTCGATTTGCAATTAGAATGCGCCAGGTACAATGCTGCTGCTGTTGCAATTATAAAAGGACAATTTATTGAAATGGAGGCTCTATGATGGCATTCGTTGCTCGCTGGTGCTGGGGTTGCCACATGTGGCGCGGCGATTGTTAAAAGATTCTTTATGTTATTCAGAGCGGGGCAAATTAATCGGCATTCGTGTCTTTTTTTCGAAGGAATTG
Organism: Portevinia maculata; assembly: GCA_949715645.1. Lineage (NCBI taxonomy): Eukaryota > Metazoa > Arthropoda > Insecta > Diptera > Syrphidae > Portevinia > Portevinia maculata. The sequence goes on from OX454527.1 coordinate 182,257,299, forward strand.
TGGTATATCTAGTTTGTTATCTAAGCGGAGAGATGGTAAAGTTCTTAAAATATTGATCTGGCCTTATATGGATGGCAATTAAATGTGGCGAATTCGGTTGTAAAGAGTACCTTCGGAACCTGTTGAATGGTAGGTTTGTGTTTATGGTATCTGAAACTCTTTGTTTTGATGCCCATTAAGTCACTTCGTCGAATTTTGGTCTACATAAAAAATGGGATCTTTTAGCGTACTCACAAAAGTTCCTGAACTTGATCGTTTAGATCATCGCATTAGAGTTCATTGTAGAGCTCATTAACATGGAATATGTGAACCAAGAACATTATACTACTTACTATATTCTACTTAAATGGTAGCAGAAGCTCAGTGGATTATTTGCAGGTAATCAGTACATCACCTTAAAGCTAATAATCTCTAAAAAAAAATTATCAGAAAGAAATGTAAACGCCTGGTAACTATATTCTTCAAAACAACTACATCAGGTTAAGTGACGAACTAAAAATAAAAGTAAAAACTAGTAAGTATAACTATTTATCTAATAATTAACAAAATTATAGAGGAACCATAAGCACGGAGTGGAGGGTTATTAATAATTTTCTTAACAAAGAAAATGTGTTTATATTCATTGCTTCAACATCGAAACCATGCCTTCTGCTAGCCAGCTGTGATTGTAACTTCTATGTTGATCTAGTTGATGGCTGTTTTCAAACCAATAATTTTGTCTTCGAACAATTTATGTCACTTGAAATTAATATTCAGATAATGTCCCAGGACAACAAGCAATCAAGTACTTCTGATAACGTTACTAAGTGTGTTCTAAAAGGAATTTATTTTTTTAATCATCGATGCTTAGTCTAAGTTTCAATCGTGGTATTCTACCCTCATCCTTAAAAACTACTGAAGTTATTTCTCTGTTCGAAAAAGGAAATCGAAACTTGATGACGCAGTACAGGCATATTTCTTTACCTCCGACATTATCGAACATATTAGAAAAGCTACTTAAAAAGCGCGTGAAATATACTTCTTTTAGTAATTAATAAAAAAAACACAAGATCAATTTTTCAGGAGAAATGTTTATGTTTATTGAAAAGACAGACTGCGATTGGGATACTACCCACATTCTGTGTAGTTCGCCTCTATTTAATACTTAACGATTTTCTTATTTTAATCGGCAGACGCAATGTCAGCGATTTAACTAGCACAGGTATTTTTCTGTGAAATCAGCAAATATGACAATATAGTTTTCTTAATTTCTAAGAAATGAGGAAATGCACTTAAGCTTTGTGCTAATGACCGGATGAAGTCATCGTATTTGTCGACTCGTGCTGGCACTGGTGCTGGCGTAGGCATATACGTAACTTCTCCCTCCTTAAGAGTAAAATTCTCATGAATTTTATTACTAAAGTTAATTTGTATCCTTTTTTGCTGTATACATATACATGACAATATTGAAAACATGATTATAATTATTACAATACAATTTACATTTATTTTATAGGATACGTCTTCCTCAAATTCTATTTCTTTTATTTGCTTTATATTTCCATATTTTTTTAAGATAATTTTGTCAAACTTTATTGCTTCAGTAAAGTTTAATTTTTCTTTATAATTTGGATAATAGAATCTTTGTTTCTCTATATGTTTTACATTAGAATATTTTTGATCTAAGAAATACAAAGTGCAGTTGATAAAATTGATAAGATAGTTTCCTGTGAGATTTATATCTCTATCGTCACATGTTTGGTTTAAGTTTACGTTTACATTTTTGATGAATAAAGTTTCGTCATCTAAGGATTCAATTTCTGTTTCGTCATTTCTAATTAGTTTACAATTTTGTTTTATTACACTATGCTTACTTTCAGTTAATTCGTTAAGACTTTTATTTTGTTCATATTTGTAAGTTTTATTTCTATACTCAATAATGAATTCTTTTTCGGCATTAATCTCTAAAAAGTTTGTATTAGGAACTGGAGTTAAAAGTTTAAGAGTTATAGTTACATAGTTTTTTGGAATTTTAATGGCGAACATTGACATGTTTTCTTTGTAGTTTGCGACTCCTAGTCTTATTTGTTTTAATTTAAAAAAATCTATTTTATATGCTTCGATTTCATCGTTTGTAAGAATATTGGGATGTAAAATGTTACTTCTCGCTGATACAATATTATCTTAGATATGTTCTATTTTTCACCCGATATTATTTAAGTTTAAATAGTTGGTCAAAGTAAATTTGCTTCATTACTAAATCTCTTTCTACTCTCTGTATAGCGTTAAACTGTTTTAAAATTGTTTCCCTATCATTACTAATGGTATCTTTAAGAATGTTAAAGGTATTGTTGAAATAATCATTAATTTTAATTTGATTATTAGATGCTACAATTGCATTGTGACTGTTCTGTGTTACTATATCTAGGTGATTTTCTATAGTCTGTCTGTCGTCGTCGTCCATGGTTCCGAATAACCATTTTTGTGTCGTACCTATTATGTTAATTAGACCTCGTCTTTGTCTATGTTGTAAGGGTACTAATGTCCTAATCTTGTGTATAATATTTGAGATTTCTTCATTTAACATTTGTCTTTGTTCGAGCTGTAGTGGGGCTAGATTACTAGAAATGTTTTTTACTAATGCTATTATTTCAGCTCGGTTTATTACATATATGTAGTATAATGTCTGTCTCGTTTGTAATGCTTATGTCAGTCAGTTGGAGTTTTACGTATCCGTTCTGTTCGTTTATCGTCGGTACGTCGAAGAGGTGTTGGCAATTAATCTGAGTTGTCAGCGTCAGAAATACTATCCATGCTATAACCTGCAAATGTTAACGGTCGCTTAATATTTGTAGAATGGATACCTTTCAATTTAGCTTGTTTATATTTTGGCTCATGCTTGTGCCTAACTGCCCTGTAGGTTAGGTTAGGTTAGGTTTATGTGGCTGTCGGCAGAAACCGACACACTTAGACCAATTAGGTCCATTGTGATACCACGTATGTATTATCTACCTCAACTCTGTAGATGGGACTGGCCAACGACACGCGGTTGTTCTTAAACGGTCCCCCATCTACGTACTAACCGCGCCCAACGTCGTTTAATTGCGGTGATCTGACGAGAACCGATTAACTCGACGTGGTATGGTCGTTGGTTAACTGCCCTGTAAGTTTTAATAAAACCTTTTTGTCCTCTGCTCTTTATAGTCTTCTCTAGTCTCGTTTAGTTTTCTTAATTTTCTTACTTTTGTTTTCTCTATGTTCTGTCGATTTTTTTCTGAATCAATCTTATGAGTATGTGCATCAATAGGGTTGCATTTAATGGTAGAGTGGAATCTATGATTATAATTTCTTACAGCTTTTTGTATAATCCTTATTACTGAATACTTATATTTGTTGAATGAAATAATTCTAAATTTTTCTGCTATAGTACTCGTATTATGAAAACGCTCAATGTCTGCATTGCCAGTGTGACTATTTGACTTTGTTAGATGCAGAGATATTCCCTCTTCTTCTAAGAATTCCTTTATCTGAATAGCTTTGAATTCGTTATCTGCGATTATTTTATTTGGTTTTCCTAGTTTTGTGAAATGGTCTTCTAATTGTTCCATTATAGTAGTATGGTTTCTATCTGTTAAATAATATGCTGAACCAAATTTAGAGAATTTATCTATGGTAAGAAAACTTATTTTTCTTATGACATAGGTATCAATATGGATTATCTGATTAATATTTGTAGATGTTTCAGTTTGCTTAAATTTGGCTTTTATGGGATTGCGGTCATATTTGACTGCTTGGCAAACTTCGCACTGATTAATTACAATATGTATAAATTCCCTTAGATTTGGGTAATATATTTTATACTTTATTTAATTATATGTTTCTTGTATACCAGAATGCTGGCTTTATTTTACATGGTACAGATATATTTGTTTCACAACTTCTACTTCCGTTTCTATGTCTTGTGCCCTAAATGAACACTTTACAAATCTGACTGAGTTGTCATTGGAATACATCTCTCTTATTTTTTCTTGAAGAATATTATATATATTATCTGTGAGTTCTGAAAAAATTCCTACTTTCCCTTTTTTTTGAATCTTCTTAGTATGTCTCCTAATCTGTCAAAGTCAAACTCTGCTATGTATATAATTCTTTTACTGTGCAGAATCTCAATTTCCTTTGTTTTATTATTTGTTAAAATTATCTGAGTTTTGAACTTGTTGACAATGTCTTCGACAATTGGAATATGATCCATTAGTTCTTCCTCTGCCGAATGTACAGTTTCATTTTGCTCGTCTTCTTCTATATTGCATACAAATTCTGATATTGATTCGCTTTGGTTACCTTTAAGCGAAAAATTTTCTGTTAGCGTGGGATTCTCTCCCTCCTTAGATTTAACGTCCTCGCTAACTTCTATTCTGCTAAGAAAATTTGCTACTCTATTTTCTTTACCTTTAAGGTACTCAATTTCAAACTGATATTCTCCTAGTTTAAGAAGCCATCGTTGGTGTCTAGGCGATAGATCTTTTCCGATGTGTGATTTGTTGACCAAATTAAATTTTAATGCTTTATTGTGTTCTTCGGCTGTTTGGTCATTTAGTTTTTTTGTAAAATGAAAGATTAATTCATTTACTTTCCCAACGTTTCGGCGGGGGTTGCCACCTTCCTCAGGGGAATCTTTATTACATACACAACAAATAAATAAATAAAAGTAAACATTAAGTAAACCAAACAACTATTGGATATAGATAAAACTTACAAATTAAGTTTTTAAAAAAAAAAAAAAAAAATTAAATAAAATAAAATAAAATAAAAACCGTCAGCTATATTATCACTTCGACTTGTTGAAGTTTTGTCCTTGACTGTGTGTCCGTTATTGTTTTGGTATGAGGGAGCAGTAGACAGCGGAGATGTTCTGTGTGTCCTGTTTCCTGTTCATGTTGTTTTTGTTGTTTAAGATATGCAGGGTTTCCAGGGTGAGGCGTTTTAATTTGTGTTTTTCTGTTTGTAAAATTTGTGTGTTGTCGAAGTCCGGTCTATGGTTTGTGTCAATGGTATGGCTGGCTAACGCTGTTTTGTTGGGGTTGCCTGATTTAATGTCGGATTTGTGATTTGAGATACGCTGTTTGAGGAATTGCTGTGTCGTCCCAACGTAGCATAGATTACAAGGTTCATAATCTTTTCCTTTGAAATTAATTTTGTATACTACGTCGGTCCGTTTTCCTTTCTCCGTTCTTACTGTAAGCTTGGAGAACAGTGTCGCAAGAGTCTGATTGGACTTGTACGCCAAATTGATACCCTTAGTGGTGGCGATGATCTTTTTTAGACTCTCAGCAATTCTTGGGACATAGACTACTCCTCTGTATGTCCCAGATTCTCTCACGTTCTCTTCTTGCGGAACTGTTCTGCGGCGGTGTCGGAGGAACAGGCTCCGAATAACCTCTCCGGGAAAACTGTTGTCCTTCAAAATGCGTGTGACAATTTTTTCGTTTGCGTTGTGGAACTTTTCGTCACTCAGTGCAAAGACCTTTCTGATTAGGTTGCCAGCAGTGTTAATTATGACATGTTTCGGTTGATTTGACCGAAAGTTGACTAATCTTCCCGATGCTGTTTTTTTCCGGTACCAATTGAAGGAGAGATGTTCGTTTTCGCGATGAACTTTGACATCCAAAAACGCTAACGACCTGTTTGTTTCTTTTTCCACAGTGAATTGAATTCTGGGGTTGAATGCATTGAGGCATAGCAGCAGAGTGTCGATGTTACGGTAATCAATGACCGCGAAGAGGTCGTCCACGTACTTAACAATAAAAGATTATGAACCTTGTAATCTATGCTACGTTGGGACGACACAGCAATTCCTCAAACAGCGTATCTCAAATCACAAATTCGACATTAAATCAGGCAACCCCAACAAAACAGCGTTAGCCAGCCATACCATTGACACAAACCATAGACCGGACTTCGACAACACACAAATTTTACAAACAGAAAAACACAAATTAAAACGCCTCACCCTGGAAACCCTGCATATCTTAAACAACAAAAACAACATGAACAGGAAACAGGACACACAGAACATCTCCGCTGTCTACTGCTCCCTCATACCAAAACAATAACGGACACACAGTCAAGGACAAAACTTCAACAAGTCGAAGTGATAATATAGCTGACGGTTTTTATTTTATTTTATTTTATTTAAATTTTTTTTTTTTTTTTTTAAACTTAATTTGTAAGTTTTATCTATATCCAATAGTTGTTTGGTTTACTTAATGTTTACTTTTATTTATTTATTTGTTGTGTATGTAATAAAGATTCCCCTGAGGATGGTGGCAACCCCCGCCGAAACGTTGGGAAAGTAAATGAATTAATCTTTCATTTTACAAAAAAACTAAATGACCAAACAGCCGAAGAACACGATAGATCTTTTCCTCTATATTTAGCATGAAGATACTTTATTGGCTGGTGATCTGTAAAGATCTTAAACTTATTACCGTAAAGGTAAGGTCTAAAATAATTTATTGACCACATTATCGCCAGGAATTCTTTGTCCGTAGCGGAGTAATTAATTTCGTGCTTATTGAGCATAGCATATAGGATGTCCTTCTTGCCAGATTACCGCACCAATCGCATAGTTGGATGCGTCAGTTGTGAGTGTTAATTGTTTTTGGAAATTGGGGTATCTTAATATGGGGTGACTACTTATTAGTCCTTTCAATTTTTCAAATGCCTCTTTGTAGTTTTTTTTTTTTTTTTTTTATAATTTGCTTACGCTAAAGGGATTTTTTTCTGTTGTTACAGTACCCTTATAATGCTAGGAACACAGTGTAAGCTACTTGGTATTAGAAAGAATAGAGAGATAGGAAAGAAGTGTTTGGGTGCAGTTGTAGGGTTTTTCTCCACGGGTGGTGTCTAAGTTACTTAGGGAGATAACGATTTCATGTATTCGGTATAAAGTAATGGCCTTGGCCGGGATTCGAACGCACGACCTTCCATTCCGTAAGCGAATACACTACTACTGCACCATTGCCACCCGCAAATGGACTCATTTGTATTTATTTTGGTATTTTTCTTTAAATATTTTGTAATAGGTTGTGCCACCTTGGCATAATCTCTAATAAACTTTCTGTAATATCCGGTAATTCCTAAGAAGCTCTTAATTTGTTTTTGGGATTTTGGAAGCTCTAATTTTTCAATACAAGCTATCTTATCAGGATTAGGTTTTAACCCGTCCTTGATGAGAATATGACCTAAGAATTCGGTCTCTCGCTTCATAAAATTACACTTATCTACCTGTATCTTAAGTTGTTTGGATTCTAATATTTTAAAAATGTCTGTTATAGCTTTGACGTGTTCCTTCAATGAGGTGCTTAAGATGAGGATGTCATCGAAATACACTACACACGTCTTATATTGTCTCTAAGAATATCATTCATCAGTCTTTGGAATGTCGCGGGGGCATTCTTCAAACCGAATGGCATTCTCATAAATTCATATAACCCGTGGGGGGTAACAAAAGCTGTCTTTTTACGATCTTCTTCTTTGATCAAGATGTGGTGATAGCCTTTGGCAAGATCTATTGTGGTAAAGTATTGTGACTTCCCAAGCTTGTCTAATACTGAATCAATATTGGGCAAAGGAATTTGTCATCAACAGTAATTTCGTTCAACTTTCGATAGTCGATTACAATACGAAATTTGTTTTTGCCTGAGTTGTCCATTTTCTTTGGTACAACTATAAGTGGGCTCGAGTATTTAGAATTACTCTTTCGAATAATTCCCTGAGATTCCATGTCTATGACTTGGCGTCTTACTTCTTCGTCATGTTGAGGGGGGTATCTGTATAATTTAGCATTCACTTGTTGATCGGTGGTCGTCACTATTTCATGCTCAATTTCAGGTGTACTTGATAATTTATCACCTTCCTTGAAAAATAAATTACTAAATCGTTTTAACAGATTTTCTACTTCTTGGCGTTCTTCTTTATTAAGATGGTCTAATTTTATGTGATTGATGTTAGTATCAATTGTTTCTAGAGAACATATTTGATTTAATATATATGGGATGGTAATGAACTTTAAGCATTGACTGTTAAGATAAATATTTCCTTCTTCCCAGTTTATGGAAGTGTTCAGTTTATTTAGTAAGTCCATACCAATAATAAACTGGTATCCTCTATTGCAAAGTCTTTTGACTTTCCATCTAATTAGGGTGTTGGATGAGACTTTGAATTGAAAGGGAAATGTATTAGTTCAATACGTATTTTTTTAAATTCGGTCAACCTGTCGTCTACTATGCTTAGGGTTGATCCTGTATCTATTAAGGCTATAAATGTTTTTGAACAGATGATCATTTTTATACCCTATTCTAGGGGTATATTAATTTTGACGCATAGTTTGTAACATACCATCTATATTTTGCCCGTAGACCCCTAAAAGTTACTATATTTATGATCAGCATCGATAGTAATGTCGATCTAGCCATGTCCGTCCGTCCGTCCGTCCGTCCGTCCGTCGGCAAAAATTAGGCCTTTAAACTTTACCTAGAGAGCTGAAATTTTAACCATATACTCTCTAGGGTCCCGAAATAATCAAGTTTACGAATTTTTGAAATCCGCCCACAGACACGCCCACAAACTCAAAAAAACAAAATTTTGGAAAAAATCGAATTTTGAGCTAGGAAGCTGAAATTTTTTAAATATGATCTATGACTCCTAAAACTGCTCGGGATATAAAATTTTCCAAATCCGCCCACTGCCACGCCCACAAAAAAATAAAACAATTTTATTGAAAAACCAAAATTTGAGCTAGGGAGCTGAAATTTTTAATATATACTCTCTATAGGCCCTTTAAGCTCATGTATAAATATTTTCAAAATCCGCCCACTGACACGCCCACAAATAAATAAAACAATTTTTTTGAAAATCCCAAGTTTGAGCTAGGGAGCTGAAATTTATAATATATACTCTCAAGGGGCGCTTTATGCTCATGTGTTAATTTTTTTAAATCCGCCTACAATTAAATAAAACAATTTTATTGAAACACCCAAGTTTGAGCTAGGGAGCGTTTTTTTTGATAAAATCCTTTAAATGTTATATAACAAAATATGTAAAGCGTTCTTAACAATTCAACCATACTTAGACTTTTGTCACGCCCACTTATGAGGGATAGGAATAAGAATAGGGTATCCAACAGTTCGCCCAAGCGGACTGTAGCCCGTCCCTATGTTTATTTGTGGTAATTCGTCCGAGGCTAGTTCATAAAAAAACGCTGGACTTGTTTCATTCTGATTTCTAATTTCTTCTGCACATATTTCTTGAGGCATAACCATCCTTTGTTCAGTCACCTCCTGTTGATGGCTATTTTGGCCCGCAGATGATCTGAAGTGTCCTGAATTTCGGTTTTGACCCTGAGAATTATTTATTTGTCTATTTATGTTATTTTCTTGAATATTATCAATTTCCATATTTTCTGCTGGTGGATTTGGCCTATTATTCTGTCTATGCTGACCTGAGAAACTTCGTTGTTGACCCTGATAATTATTTTGTCTAAACTGTCCCGAATGATTTCGTTGTTGAGCCTGGTTTTTATTCTGCCTATGTTGACCCGAGTTAAATCTTTGTTGATTATTTTGACGATACCGACCCGATCGGTTATTATACTCATCAGAATAATTAGCTCCCCTATGTTTTTCTGGCTGAACAACTACTTTTGTCCTTACTATTTTCCTAAATTCTGGACTAATATAAGAGTCTTCGAATCTCCTCTTTCTCATCATTGATATTATCTTATTTAAATTGTTTTCTTCATAAATTCTATCTAGCAATGTACCCTGTGCTACTTCTTTTGCGGTATTTACTAATATAGCTTCAACATTACTTAAATCTATGCAGTTTTCTTCTTTTTAATTAACTATCAACTCATCGGATTTATATTTGATATTTTGTAGTTCTATAGCTAACTCGCTTACCGTATTAACCTTTATACTGCTGATCCTCTTGTAGATCTCGTGGGGTTCTGTATCCGGCTTATATCTCAGCTTCAACGTTTCCTTGATGGTCCCAATTGTCGGTTTGAGGTATGTTGATTACTGCGTTTTTCGCTTCGCCTTAGGTTAGGTTAGGTTAGAAACACTTACCATACTCCGTTTAAATTATTCTTGTTGGTTGGCCTATTGGAACCAACCTGTCTTTTTGACAAACCTTATTGTGTAAGTCAGTGGTACCTGCACTACGTCCTCTAGGTCTTCGAAAAATCTGTTGCCCAGATAGCGAAGTCGAGATGTCTGGAGGTTTGGACACTCGCAGAGCAGGTGTTTTTTGGTCTCGGTTTCTTCTATATCCTGACAGCTCCTGCAATAGTCTGGTGAGCTAATTCCCAGCCTGTTTGCCATTACACCTATAGTGCAGTGGCCTGTCAGTACGCCGGTTAGGATACGTATTTCTTGTTTATTCATTTCCAGGATTGGTTTTGTTCTTTTCTCGTCGATTCTTGGCCATAGACTGCGAGATATAACTCAGTCGTGCCTTTGGGACCAGGTGGTGTTAATTTTTTCCCTCAGTTTTTGGTCAATGTTTCTTTTTGCTGCACTAATTGGGATGTCTACTGACGTAATGGCGTCCATTGCCTTGGCGTCTGAAGGAGCTCGCTATCGCGATACTTCGCTTCGCCTTGGATCTTCTCATAAAAAACGGCTCTCACTATTATCTTCTTCAGTTGCGTATCTTCTATTTGACTGAGTTAGTATTCCACGCAACTAAGAAAGGAATTTATCGTTATATCCCCTTGTCCGGTGAATATGGACATATATTGGATTTCCTTTAGAATTCTTTCCCTTTCCTCACGGTTTTCCCGTTGTTGGAGTTGGACGTATGCTGCTCGAACTTGCTCTAATTGTTGTGTTCGGAGTTCCAATTCGGCTACTAGTTGATTATGGTATTCCATATTTCTATTGTTATCGTGGATCTGTTGTCTTTTCATAAACTTTTTTCTTGCACTTCACTTGTAATTTTTCTTTTGCTTTATTTGAACACACTAATCTTCGTCGATTTTATTTTGCTTTATATGAACACACTAATCTTTGTCAATTTTATTATGCTTTATTTGAACATACTAATCTTTGTCGATTTTATTGTATATCTTGCAAATTGTGTTTCGAGTTCTCACTGGGTACCGTGTTTATTAATTGAAATGTTTTGTTTAAAAACACTTGTATTTACTTAATTTCACACGTCGTAGATTCGTAGACTCTTATTTTATAACAATCCTACCGACTGCGCCACTGAAATATACTTCTTTTAGTAATTAATAAAAAAACAAAAGATCAATTTTTCAGGAGAAATGTTTATGTTTATTGAAAAGACAGACTGCGATTGGGATACTACATACATTCTGTGTAGTTCGCCTCTATTTAATACTTTACAATTTTCTTATTTTAATCGGCAGACGCAATGTCAGCGATTTAACTAGCACAGGTATTTTTCTGTGAAATTAGCAAATATGACAATATAGTTTTCTTAATTTCTAAGAAATGAGGAAATGCACTTCAGCTTCGTGCTAATGACCGGATGAAGTCATCGTATTTGTCGGCTCGTGCTAGCACTGGTGCTGGCGTAGGCATATACGTAACTCGCGTGATTCTTTTTTTGAACAAAAATAATTTCTTTCAAACAATTTGGTTTTCGTGAAAACAGATCAACTGAAGACGCAATTTTATATTACTATAGCTACAGGTCGTTAGCGTTTTGTGCGTCAAAGTCCACCGCGAAAGCATCTTTTCTTCAATTGGTACCAGAAGAAAACAGCATCGGGAAGATTTGTTTTTTCGCAGTCTACTGCTCACTCATATCCGCATAATAACAGACAAACAGTAAGGCTGAAAAAACACCGTATAAAGCAAAACGTTTTTGATTCGGTAGTCAAAAAAACATTTTTTATTTCAACACACACCAAACGAAACATCAAGCGAATGTAACAAAACAAAACGTTTTGTTTTCTTGCTTCATTTGCGTTGAAATAAAACAAAATTGAATTCGCGACTTGCTTTTAGTGTTGTTCAACATATGGTCGGACTCAGACGAAGAAGTTGTGCCAATCTTACATGGAATTTTTGAAGCAATTGAGGAAAAGGACGCAAATAGAAGGGAGTGGTGGGTGCATCCATATAATCTAAAACGAATTGTTAAGGATGTGATAATAAACTTAATAGCTGAGCTAAGAATTTATCCTGCACATAACATACGAAATCAGTATGTTCAATACTTTAACTCCTCTACTGGAGCAGTTCCTTGGCAATACAAGTATGCCATCTAATTTTGGTTACATGATTTTTAAATACAGTATGTCAAGTATTTAAAGTAATACTGTATATAAAAATATTCATACACATTATGTACATTAATAAACATGAATGAAATTAAAACCAGAGTAAACTAGAGTATATCCATATAATAAGTAGGGACACTCTCATATTTTTGACTGAAGGGTTATTGTAGAGTTTCATAATTAGGTGTAATCATTAACAAAAATAATCAGAAAAACCAGCCATAAACTATTTTAAAAAGTAAATCAGATACCACTGCACAGCACAGTGCACGTAGTGAAAAGTTACACGCAACGAGGATCAAGTCGGAAATTGTAGAGGTTCATAATTAGGTGTAATCATTAACAAAAATAATCAGAAAAATCATCCATAAACCATTTTAAAAATAAATCAGGTACCACTGCATGTCGTGAAAAGGATCAAGTCATGCGTCTTTAAAAAGTATTAAGAAAAACCCCACAATGTTTTGCAGAAAACAACAGGTCAGCTATCGGCAACGAAGCACGTTTTCTTGTTTTGCTTTTGTTTTTATGTTTCGTTTCATTTGGTTTGTGTTGCGCCAGAAAGTAGGCAATTATCGTTAACGACGCTGTGTCGAAACAGTTTTGTTGCATTCGGTGTGTGTTGCTCGTATACAATGGCATGTATTTTCCGCAACCACCACCGAAACACTTCGAAACAAAAACCAGTTTTTTGTTTCGTTTTCTTTGGTGTGTGCGCTCTAGAAAAAGAAACAATGTTCTCTTGTTTCACGAAACAAAAAAAAAACGTTTTGCTTTATCTGGTGTGTTTTCAGCCTAAAGGACAAAACTTTAAGACGTCGAAGTGCTATTACAGCTGATTTATTTATGCAATTTATTTTTTTGTTTTGCTTTTTCACGTTGGGTAAGCGTCTTATTCTCTTTAAACTTATTTTGTTGATTTTATTAGTCTATACCACAAATTATGTGCCCTAAATAAAGATTGCCCTCGAGTATGTGGCAAACAGCCCCGCAACTTTGGTAAAGCAAATTAAATAATCTTTCATTTTCCAAAAATGCTTTCACCAACTAGCCGAACAAAATAATAAAATACTGTATTTACTTATACCACATTGTTCAAGGAAAAGAAGAGCTAGAAGAGCTAGAAGAGGGGGGTGATTGGGGGTGCACAGAAAGAGTGTTACCCCTCTTTCTATACACCCCCCCCCTCACCCGAGGGTTCTAATTTAGATATTGTTCTCTTGTTTCAGTATTTCCAGTATTTTGTAAACTTTTTTTATGTTTTGTTCAGAAGGAACCAAAAGTAAATGTGATAGCTTATTGTTAAATAATAATAAGGAAATACTGTTGATTCCACTGCAACCTGAAGTTAAGTGATTGATTGTTAGAGTTTCGTTTGTTTGGCAAAAGTGGCATATAGGGGGTGGCTCTTTACTCAGTAGATGACCATGTGTTAGTTTTGTGTGTCCAAGACGTAGTCTCAAAAAACATCTGTTCAACTTAGTGTTGGTAGTTGCAGAATATATAGCTGGGACACCTAGATTATTCGATTTATAGTAGTGGGTGTATTCATTCCATACTTCTGTTTTTTTGTTAATCGAGTGTGTCATTATGAGCTTTTTGAGATCAGTTTTGGAATTTAAGCATTTGAGTTAGTAGTTATTGCTTTTGCTTCGATGTCCGCTGTTTCGTTCCATTTTATTCCAATATGGGATGGAATCCAAGCCAGGTTTATTTTATCCTTAAGAGAAATTATGTTATCGCGGATGTTATTGATAACGGGGGCACGGTGATTTAAGTTGCATATAGCTTTCAGCGATGATAGACTGTCAGTGCATATTAAGGTTTTTTTGTTAGACTTAGCTGCAAGTTGTGTAGCTTTGAATATGGCCAAAGCTTCAATTGAGAAAATAGAAAAATATGGTAAAATCTTTTCAGCGTATAGAAGAAATCCGATGTTGTTAGCAATAGCCATCCCTGCTCCATCGTCATTTTTGGAGCCATCTGTATATAAAATATTCCATGTTATTGTAGGGAAGGAACTTAACAGTTCGTGGAAGCTTTGAATGAAGACTTCTTTCGGTGTTTTATCTTTTGAATGTTTAGATAGACTGATATTTATAGCGTCAGGTGGGAGCAGAAAGAGGGGGTATTTTTCAATTACTAAACTTTTAACATTTGGAATAAGTTCGATGTCTTTGGCAAAAGATAATGCATTGTACAAGGTTAATGGTTGTTTAAGAGTTTTCTTTCTTTTCATTATTTTGGCAGCGTCATTATGAATGGGAGATGAAAGTGATCCGCAGAGTTTGGAAATAAGTAGAGATGTTAAGGTATCTCTACGATCTTCGATTGTTGGGAAGCCGCCTTCAGTCATCAGGTTTTTAATTGGTGTTGTTTTAAAAGCTCTTAAAGATGATCTTATAGCTGCGTTGTACGTCGGTTGGAGGAGTTTTAGGTTTGATTTTGCACACTTTCCAAATATTGTCAATCCGTACTCAATTTTTGATAATAATATTAATTTCGTTATGTGAATAAGAGTATTAGTGTGGACATATGTAGCGTGATCGTCTGCGCAGTGCAAGACACAGTTGTGAACAACTACAATAATCTTCAAGGATAGCGGATTCTTTACATGACTTTACCTGATGCCACCTTCCGTCCCATGTATCTGTGCTTTCCATTTTGTCATTCCGGCCTAGCTCAGCCTGCGTGGGTCCACAATACATGGAAGAGAAGAAAAAGTTTTGGTAGCATGGAACGTGACTTACTATATGACTTCTGTCTTCCTTGAACTACCAAAGACACACAATGATGAATCTAAGAATCCATCTTACTGGGGGAAGGATGTTTGTTTTTTTTTTTTTGGAAATGATTTGACTCCTTCAAGAATCTTAGTTTAATGACATTTTTATTTTATAAAATTCTATTATTTCTACAGATATGCACATACATATCATCTGACTGAAATTTCCGAATTTCAGAATTAAATTCAACTAAAGACGAAAGATATTTTGTGCTTATACTATTATAAAGAAATGTGATACTTAAAAAGTTACCTGGGTGTTTGCTGCTCGTGACGTCAGGATCAGATGAACACGCTTGATGATGATGTTGTAAGCTATTTTTGAAAGTTATTAGAAGCACAATATAAATTTCGCACTGTTTTAAATTTACACAGTTATCTAAGTATAAGAAAATGACTACGTTTATGAACGATATCTTAAATTAGGTATATTGAAATTAATGAACTTATTTAATTCTAAAAAAAAGCACTTGAGAAGGAATGAATGAACTTTATATATATATGTATATTTTTTTCCTCTTTTTCGTTTTTCCTTTTTTTTTTTTTTTCTTTACTTTACGATTTACTTTTGTTAATTCAAGTTAGATATGCACGTAAAGGTGATTAAGTACTTAAGTTGACTTAGGCTAAGTAGAAATTTAGCTTAAGTTTTAGATTAATTCAAATTTTAGATTAAGCAGAAATTATGGTAACTTTAAGCACTACTTGTGGTTAAGTATCACCTTAACTTATGAAAAATTTATTTAAACAGATTTCAGTTTTTTTTTCATGTTTAATTTCTAATTGGCACTGCTTTGATCTTGGTGACCGCTGGAGCGTGACTGAGGCAATTGTCGACCACCAGTGAGGGTTCGATACAAAAGCGCTCTTTGCTGCCTTACCCCGAAATGTTTAGTCTCTGCTTTGGGATCTAACATTTACTGACCAAGAGATTGTAGCGCTGGAAAGTACTTCGAAGGCGTTTTGATGAGACGGGATGCATTCACTTTGAGGAAAGGCTTTATTGAGATGCCCGACTGATTGGCCTTGCCTGCGCATACCCCGTTGGAAAGCCAAAATTTCGACCTTTTGAAGAAACATTTTCATGTCAAATTTCTTAATTTCGCTTTTTTTTATCTTTCATACCTTTTGTTGCCTGCTTAGCTCTAATGTCCTCTTAAATTTCACTATGGTTTTTATACTGCCCGACATGTGGCCACGCTTCTTAACTTTAATTTTTTTAACTTTAAATTTGCCACTAAATCTATAGGCAATCTGCCTTCATGAAATCTTTCCTTAAATCTGAATAAGGTTTTGGCGGAAACAATTCTAGGTCCCTTCATAGTCTCCTTAGTTCTTCCTTCACATCTCGCTGTCAAAACTCGAGTGCTGTAGGCAATAGAAACATTTGTCCCATGTTGGGTGTGTTCAGTTGGTGCTGTATTCCATTGAGAGAAAACCAGTTTTCAAAGTGTGTGCTCGTGTCCATGCTATATTTAGAGGACAGATATCTTACAATGTTAAGTCTAGATACAAGATTGTTTTTAAGTACCAGGCAATGATTCTTAAAATTAAACTTACTATCAAATAATACTCCTAGGATATTTAAATTTGTTACATTTTGTATATAGGTGTTATTGAAATTAATACTGAAACTAGAGCAATTTATTTTTCTGCAAATATGCAGGTGTTAGTTTTTACTTGAGGACAATAAAGCACCAGATTGGATACTCCAGTTATTTATTTCATTCAAAACTGAATTTAATTGACATTGGGTACGGCTTAGATCGTTGCATTTAGACCACAAGTCATCCGCGTATATGGAGTGATCGATATTTTTGAATCTGGTGATAATTTTGCTTAGATCATCATAGGCAATAATAAAAAGGATTACCGAAAGTGGTGATCCTTGGTGAATCCCGTTATTTAAATTATAGATGTTTGAGAATGTGTTATTTACTTTGGATCTGAATTTGCGATTGGAAAGAAAAGATTTAACAAAATTGTATATTTTCGGTATCCCAAAACTTGTTGATGAAAACTTGCACATTATTTACAATAAACTTTGCAATAAAATCGATATATCACCACCAGCACTGAAGAATATTTTTCGAACCAAACACCGCAATAATAATGACGAACCGCCTGTCATTTTCCAGTTCAACAGCGTGGGAGAAAGGAATAAAATGCTGAAAGCACTTGCTTGCTACCGAAAAAAGACTAAGCGACCGATCTCTTTACGCGATATTGGACTTGATTCAGACAATCATGTGTTTGTCAACGAAAGCCTGACTCCACGAAATCGGACTCTTCTCCAACATGCAGTACGTATGAAGAAAAAAGGCCAGCTGTTTTCTGTGCAAACGTACCTTGGGTCCGTGTTGGTGAAATCTGCTGTAGATGGAAAGAGTGTAACTGTTGCGGACTTTGATTGTTTAAACGCCGTTGCCGAGAGATGCCAGATGAGCAATGATGATCAACAAAGCATTGCAGTTAATCGTAAACAACACTGATATGTATTTACTTTAGGTTAGGTTAGGTTTATGTGGCTGTCGGCAGAAACCGACACACTTAGACCAATTAGGTCCATTGTGATACCACGTATGTATTATCTACCTCAACTCTGTAGATGGGACTGGCCAACGACACGCGGTTGTTCTCAAACGGTCCCCCATCTACGTACTAACCGCGCCCAACGTCGTTTAATTGCGGTGATCTGACGAGAACCGATTAACTCGACGTGGTATGGTCGTTGGTTTATTATTATATGTATTTACTTTACAACAATTACAGTAATTATTTTTCTCTTTGTTTTTTTAAATATTCTCTCTTTAACATTTGTACATCAATGGCCAAGCTTTATTTATTTTCCTTTTTATATTCAACAGTTTACTTTGTTTTTCTCTGTTTTGTTTGTGTTTTTGCTTCTCCTCTGTTTAGTGGTTGTTTCGTTTTCCTCGCATATGGAATTGAATACCCTTAACAGTGGCTTCAGTTCTAGCGAGAGTGATATGGATGTTAGTTTATATCGAATGATTCGTGTGTTGCGCTCACAGATAAAAGGCATTCACGTTTGCCATATTAATGCTCAGAGTTTGAAACCAAAACTGGATGAATTTCGTCTGCTGTTCATTAACTCTACTGTTGACTTAATTTGCGTTTCCGAAACTTGGTTTTTGCCTGATGTTCCGAATACAGTCTATAATATGGATGGTTATGAGCTTTTCAGAGGTGATCGAGTTGGTCGATTGGGTGGGGGTGTGGCTATTTATGTGCGCAATGGGCTACGAGCTAATGTTGTCTGCAAATCTACCGCTAATTGTACATCCGAATACTTATTTGTTTATGTTGTATGTGGTGTTGAGTGTTTGCTAGTTGGAGTGATCTACAGACCAAACAAAAATATTGATATCTCGTCTATTTTTTGTGCATTGGAAGGTATTTCTTGTTCTTTTCCTAATATTATTGTTACCGGTGATCTAAATTGTAATTTACTAAATGTTCGTTCTTCCGCTCAGTTGATTGAAAGATTTAAAACTATTGACTTGACACCTGTTAATATATCGACTGCTACGCACTTTGCATACGACTCTGCTACCCTTCTTGATGTGTTTTTTGTTAATGATTGCAGGAAAGCCCTGCTCTATAGTCAACTCGCAGCGCCAGGCTTCTCTAAACATGATCTGATATTTTTAACTTTTGATATCCAATCAGACGAAACTAATCATGTTATTGCATATAGAGATTTTAAAAATATTAATTACCAAAGTTTACGGTCTGACGTTATTCAAATTCGGTGGGATGATATTTATTTAATGGCATCAGTAAATCAACAAATATCATTTCTGGAACAAAATATCATAACACTCTTTGATCGGCATGTTCCGTTACGACACAGGGCCCCTATTTCCGGATCCCCCCCTTGGTTTAGTAGGGATTTATTAGATTTGATCCATAATCGTGATTCCGCGTACGTTCGTTGGAAACGATACAAACTACCCGTTCTCTACGACACTTATCGGTCCTTTCGTAACATGGTTGTTCTCCGTGTAAGGGTTGCAAAGCGGCGTCACTACGAACATTTTCTTAACCCTGAAATTCAGCCTGGGAAAGCTCTGTGGCAAAAACTGCGTAAACTAGGCAATGGCAGACAGCGTTCAGTTGCAAATGATGATGTAGACTGTAATGTTCTCAATTCGCAGTTTGTATCGGTCTCTATGCCGTCATCTCAATATCAAGAGCCCAGCCAGCTTACAAATCAATTTAGCTACGAAGATAATACAGCAGATTTCAACTTTAATCGCTTATCGGATGAAAATGTAGTTGAAGCCGTGCTGTCGGTTAAATCTAATGCGATAGGCTTAGATGAAATAAATCCTAAATTTTTAAAACTTCTGCTTCCATTCATCCTTAAATATATAACACATATATTTAATCACATATACACCACTTGTGAATACCCCCTTTCGTGGAAAAAAGCCAGGATATTACCGATACCTAAGTCGCAAAGCCGGACTAACATTGAGTATAGACCTATCGCAATATTACCATTTTTATCAAAAGTATTCGAGAAAACCACGCTTAAGCAGATGCAAGCACACCTAAGCTGCAACAACCTTTTGAGTTCTGTCTAATCCGGATTTCGTGCGAAAAGGAGTTGTAAAACTGCACTCTTACTTGTTGTCGACGACATCCGCAAAGGCTTAGATACTAACTGTCCTACTTTACTGACGTTGTTGGACTTCTCGAAAGCGTTCGACACGGTGGACCACTCTATCCTCTGTAAGAAGTTGCGTTATGAATTTGGATTTTCGTCACTGGCAGTAAAACTTTTGCACTCATACCTCGCGGGCCGCCAGCAATGTGTGGCAGTGGGAAGCCAAATGTCATCGTTTCTTGATGTTCCTTCGGGAGTTCCGCAGGGTTCGATTCTAGGTCCAATATTAATTTCACTTTATGTGAACGAACTTCCACAACTTGCCAAACACTGTACTGTCCGCATGTTTGCTGACGACGTGCAATTATATTTGTGCTGCCCGTTGGATATGATTAGCAATGCCATCGAAATGATGAACGAAGATCTTGATATCATACAACAGTGGGCCCTCAAACACAATCTATCACTAAACCCAGTGAAGTCTAAGACACTCTGTATTTACAAGCAGTCACTAGATACTACCACTTTTCCACCAATAAAATTAGGGCAGTCATCCATACAGTATGTCACAAAGTCTAGAAATCTGGGTATAGTTTTCAATGATACTCTTACCTGGACAGATCATGTTGTATCTACTATCGGTAAGGTATACAATGGTCTCCGATTGTTATGGGCTACGCAAAATTCTTTGCCGATAAAAACTAAGATGTTGCTTGTTAAGTCCCTTTTATTGCCTGTATTGCTGTATATTTGCGAAGTTTTCTGCTATGTTGACTATAACACTAGGCATAAATTAAATGTCATCTACAACAATTTAGCAAGATTTGTTTTTAGTAAACGATATTTCGACCACATATCAAGGTACTCTCTGTAAATAATGGGCCTTAGCTTCGACAACCTCATTAAGTTCAGAACCCTTATCCTCTTGCATGGTATTATACAGACCCAACAGCCTGAGTATTTGTATAGCAGATTAAATTTTCCCAGTTCACAAAGAACAGCCATCATGATTCGGCCCAGATTCGCTTGTCTGCAATCTGAGCGCTCATTCTTCGTCCATGCCACTCTCCTATGGAACTCTTTACCAATTACACTGAGGAGAACCACAAACACAACTACATTCAAAACTTATCTTTTCAAACACTTGGCCAGTGATACATAAATATAAATTTTAGTTTTTTTTTTTGTTTTTTAAATGTTTTATATTATTTGTTATTGTTTTTGTTATTGTCTCTCTTATGTAAGTTCTCAATTAAATTCCTTGTAATTTGCTCTCATCTATTTATAATGTTAAATTTGCTCTTGAACCTAAAATAATTGTAAAGCCTTCACTAATTATAAGATGTAATCTTACTGTGAACTATTCTTTGAATAATAATAATAATAATAATAATATATTTTAGGACCGATGTTCCACTTAAGTAATTTGTTTAACCCTAGAAAGATAATCTTATTTTTTAGTACTGAAAAGATAAACATGCGCCTAGGAGGCGCACAATTAAAAAACGTTTTTTTTACAAAATTAAATAAATATTTTTTTTTATTGTTTCATTTTATTGTTACATTATTAGCAATAAAGTAAAACATAAACATATATTATTAATTTTTCTGTTTTTTAAAGGGAAGTAGGATTTTATAAATCCATAACAAAAAGGAACACAAAATTAGAAATCTTCGGTATTTAATTTTCATATGCTGATAATAGCGCATTACCATAACTGAAAAACGGTGGTACTTACCGAACCGGAACGACCGCCAATCGCAAGTATAAATCGACGACTGAGTTGGCTTAAAAAAAAACAAGTTTGTTCGAGCGTCGGTTAAAAGAAGAAAGCAATATATATTTCGCGGGCGCCTCCGAGGCGCAGTTTATCTTTCTAGGGTTAAGATGACATGAATACCGATCCGATCGAAAGCTTTCTCAAAATCTAAAGATACTACGGATACATGATTTTTGCAAGAAAGTGCTGTGGATATAAATTCGTCGATGTGTAGAAGGGTGTCTATGGTGCTACGGCCTTGCTTAAATGCGACTTGATTGAGGTCGATAAAATTCTGATTTTCAATATACCAAAGCAGTATTTTGGAAATAATTTTTTCCAAAAATTTGCTGATACAGGGTAGTAATGAGATAGGTCGGTAACCGTTAGTCTCTATCAACTGTTTTTTTTTTGGTTTGGGGATGGGGACAATAGTGGCGGTTTTCCATGTTTGGGGTGTTATGCCTTGGTTAAAAGTGTTATTGAACAGGGACAGTATACGTTTTTTAACTTGGAAATGGGAATTTTTGAGGAATGGATATGAAACTCTATTATAGCCAGGGGTTTTCCCTTTACCCGAATTTAGGGAGTTTTCAAATTCTATAATGTTGATAGGTAATTCAATAAGTTTTGCAGATTTTGATGGCTGGAAGGTGTTGTTTTTATTGTTTATAGAAGAATATTTGGAGTCACAGAAAGAAATAGAGAAATTGGAGTCACTTGAGTAGGCTGACCAACAATCGGCAAAATGCTCGGCAATTTTATATGGTTCTGTTATAGTTTCAGTGACTGTATTAATTGCTTTAATCGAGGGGGAGGAGTACGAGTAGTTACCTGTCAGCGTCTTAATATCGGACCATATTTTTTTGCATGTAGTGCTTGGATTCAGATTGGCTGTAAAAAATTGAAAGCTTTCTTTTTAGGACTCTTTAGCTTTCCTGCGGAATTGTGCGTTGGCCTTACGATATTTAATGAGATTAAGATCATTTGGGTGTTTTTTAAATACTCTCCACAAATATTGTTTATTATATCGCAGTGCGGAAATTTCTGAGTTCCACCAAGGGACAATTGTTTTTAGCGGGGTGTGTTTTGTTTGAGGAATGCATGTATTGGCGGCATATCTTAAACCTTTTATAATTGTGGCTGCTTCTTGGTTAATATTTGTTGATTGAGGGTATTTATTAAAGTATTCAAGTGAACTGGATTGAAATCGAGTCCAATCAGCACGGTCAGTTAGGAATTTAGGAGTTGGTTTGGAGGTGATTTTTTGTTTTCCGAGAGAGATACTGGTGATTATGGGAAAGTGATCGCTTCCGTGCAGGAAAACATCTCTATTCCATGTTGAAGAGGGAAGAAGTTGAGGGGAGACAAAAGTAAGGTCAACGTGGGTAAGAGTGTTGTGTGTGGATAAATGAGTCGGTTTGCCGTCGTTTAATAGGGAAAGATCACAGTTGGTTAAGAAAGATTCAATTTCCTTACCCCTAGCGTTTAAAGTGGAAGAGCCCCATAGGGGGTACCAAGAGTTGAAATCCCCTGTAAGGATAAAAGGAGCGCTTACTGTTCTTAAAATGTTTTCCAAATCAGACGAAGAGAATGGTTGGGTTGGGTGGATATACAGAGACACTACTGTGAGTTTAATGTTAAGTAGGATTTCGACTGCAATAACAGATATATTAGAACTAATATGAAGAATCTTATGTGGGACTGATTTGTGTACTAGAATGCTCTTGCTTTGTTTTCCAGTTGTAATTGTGTCAAAGTTGTGGAAGTATGATTCATATTGTTTTGGGGCTTGAACAAGTGTGTTTTTTAGAACATGGGTTTCTTGAAGGCAAATAACTGTAGGCTTGTGTTCTCTTATTAAGAGTTCAAGCTCAAGGTAATTATTTAAATATCCATTTGGATCCCATTGAAGAACCTTAAGGATTGATTTTTGGTAGGTAGAAGACTTATGAGCAGTATAGAAACAACTATACTGCGAAAAATCTGAAGGTGTTAAGTTTATTGGTTGATTTGGTTGACTCTGTCGCCTCGACGCTGAAGCGTCCAAGCTCCTTGCAGAGCTTGAACGATTCAACAACGAAACGACAGAGTCATTGTTTGGGCTATCGATTTCTTGATTAGATGTCTCCATCATCATTACCGTCGTACGTTTTTTCAAGGTAAGTGTTTGGTTGCTCATCAGTTGCCAGTTGAGTGGCATTAATGGAATTCGTACTCGTTTTTTCATGTTGGTTGATGTTATGTTGTTTATTTAGTTTGAGAGAGTTTTGAGTGATTGATTTTGAGTGGTTTGTGTTTGTGATAGAAGAGGAGGAGTATTGTGGTTGGTGTATTTGAAGTGGAAGAGGTAGAAGCTGTGTGCTTACCTGCTTCTGTCTCGATTGCGTTTGTTGGATTTTTATTAATATTGTTAGTAAGAGAGGAGTTTGATGGTAGTATTGAGTTAGAAAGTGTTACATTCGGGTTGAATGGTCGAAGGGAAACCGTGGGGGGGGGGGGGGGGGCTCGTTGCTTAGAATTTGAGTATTTTGAGATGTTTCGTTAAATTTTGTTTCAGATGATGGATTTTTTTCATTAGAGGAGGGAAAGCTAGTTGTATTAGTTTGGTTAGAGGGTTGTTGCGGGGGGAGTTGGACTGATTTCTTGACAATAGAAGAATAAGAGAGTTGAGCGTTTAAAAGAGATGGACTTTGCTCGCTGAATATTTTTTTTGCCTCGGCCATGCTACATTTTTTGATGGTTTTAATTTTAAGTGTTTCTTTGGCTTGTATAAATAACGTTTGCATTGTCTTGAGGAGGCAGTGTGCTCTTCGGCACAGTTTGCACAG